>LR994582.1:2527273-4927273 GCA_905187575.2 Celastrina argiolus | reverse complement strand
CCTACATAGACTAGTTAAAATATATAATGACAACTTTATTAACATAGATATATTCGCTATGGAAAAATATGTATTTAAAAAACAAATTACAGATGTTTTAATGTCTCACCAAAAAATGTAAAGCATAATTACTGTATTGTTAAACATTGTGTACTTTAGGTAATCTGTGAAATTGTAGTGGAGTGTACAAAAACTTAACTTTAAAATAATATGTAATTTTTATATGTAAGTTATCTGTATGCTTGTTTGTTTTCCAAAAAAAAAAAAAATGTTTTAGTGTATTAATTGGACACGATAGGTGGCGCTGCTGTCAAGGTACAAAGTTCGCCGGGACAGCGAAATAGTAAGTACACACATTAAAGAACCCATCTTTGTAAACCTTAAAAATAAGATGCACCGGTTTCCTATGAGACCGTGATATATACGACTCCGGATCTCATATTATAACAATTCCCTACATTTATTAACATTTTTGTTACTATAAATCTTTGATGATACTTGCGATTTAAAAGGAAGCAGCTATTTACGATTTATGAGTTATGAACAATTACGGGTATTTCATAATCGAATAAGCTTTAAGTGAATGGTAAATCAAATATGGATGACAAGAATGATCGCGTCTTCACGCTCCTGTATCACACACCGCGGCGTACACACATCGGCGTCTACGGCGATCTCCCCCCACGCCCCAATAGACCTCGGCCGGCCCTCACTTGACTTTGCGCCGTAGCATAACTTACCCCCGGTTTTTGAAAGGCTGATCAAATCGTCGATCTGCTAACATTTGAGTTAACAACTTCTGAACGCTTATTGGGAAACGTAGCGAGTGAGCGAAGTTGTTGCGAGTGATATTCACCAATAAATAAATAAATAAATAAATAAATAAATCTCTTTATTTCGGACAACAACAAATCCATTAATAATATCTAATCTAATCTGTTGGTTAGTAAAAATCTTATCCTATATTAGTATTCTATTTTATATAACGATTTTGTCTTATTTAACAATAAGAATTCAGAATACATTTTAACTTAAATGTTAGCTGATCGAAATTTATAAAATACAGTCCACATTGTTAATTGTACAAGACATCTTTTATATACAATACTCATATTCACGCTAACGAAAATCTATTAAGAAGTGGATATGAAATATCGGATACGGATATATAACTATTTTGGATTATCAGTTTGTTTCGGATAATTTCAGTTATGGATATTAAATTTTGGTTTCCTTTTTCACTAGCAAATCTTTCATTTTGAATTCGGTTACGGTTATGGATATGGATATTTGTTTATATCGGATATCCGATAATTTCGGTTACGGTTACGGCGCTCCCTAAAATCCCTGGTTATGACTCTCTTCACATCTATTCTCGTAGGCAGTTTTCTATCAAACTCATATTATGAGTTAGGTATATTATGTTTATGAAAAACACACGAAATGAGAATCTCCTTTTTTGGGCGTCACTGTAAAATCAATGTAAATAAAAAGCTATGTTTAAACCAAAGCTCGTTTTTACCACCCACCTTTAGTTTACATCGAACGAGCGAATGCTTAGTGCCAATTTCACAAACACATGTTAAAGTTAATCCTTTATTAATTATCATGTTATCCCTCTCGTATTTCCTGTCAATGGATGAGAAGCCATGGTATTTTAACAAGCGTTGGTGAAATCGGGACCTAAGTTAAATAATCTATCCCCGGTCTATCAAATTCTGTAAATGGAAGGTAGAGACGTAGACAATTAACTCGTTCTGTTGTTAGTGTTACTGAAAGATCAAAAAGAAATGCTCTAGAATTTTAAGATTCAGATTAGGTTGAAGTTAGTTAGCAATACGATAATTAAACTTTAAACTCGCTTACATCTATGTCCTAACAAAATTAATTTCTTAATTAAAATATTTCAAACTCAAATCTATACCGGACTTTTTTTACTCGAAAATTATATTACAGTCCGGTATATGTTTTAAGTTCGAAAGCCAGTTACGCCATACAGTAAATAGGGGTAGGTTCATAGAGCCACAGAGCAAATCTGCCTTGTGGGCCAGAAGGCAGTAGCCCAAATATCCTTTTTAAAACCTAAGTGAAAGGTAGGCCGCATTATTGCCGCATACCACATTTTTGTTCCGTACGTGGCATATTTTTATTTATTATACTTTTATGATGCATAAACTGTGGCCTGAAATTACTATTGAGGTTTACGATTATGGCGCGTAACGCGGATTTTCGCCATTTTGTTTTTTTATTAGGCACGAGATTTTAAGTGGCAATAGCCAGTATATACCGTATATAAAATATAACCTCCCTCGCCGCATAAAATACTTTTACCGTCCTGCCACTCTCCTACATGGAATTTTAAAAAACGTACATAAAACGCGAAAGTCTGGCGATGGCTGAGGATAATCCACCGTGGCAAACGGAAGTTGCTCCGTCAACTTATAAAAGATTAAGGCCGTGTTTCACCAAGCAATGTCAAAGTTAACGCCATGTTAAAATACCTTGCCATCGCATTCATTGACAGGAAATACGAGAGGGATAACATGATATTTAACATGGCGTTAACTTTACATTTCTTGGTGAAATACGCCCTAAACTTAATAAATTTCACCTCCGTGGTCTAGTAGTTCAGAGCTTCGCTATCAACCCGGAGGTCGTGGGTTCGATTCCCGCGTTGGAACAACAAAAAATATTGTTTTCATGTTTAGTTAGGACAATGCAGGCTGATCACCTGATCAAAGAAAGATGATGGGCATGTAAAAAGTCGGTCCTGCGCCTGTTCTCTTGCCAGTCGTGTCGGTTTACCGTCCTACTGGGTTATGAGGGTGAAAGGAAGAGAGAGTGTCGTTGTGTTAAGCGCACACACTTAGACACTATAAAATAATTCCTGCGTAGCTGGTCTGGTTTTAATTAAATCGGGTACCGACACCGAAATCGGTAAGGGGAGCTATTATTATGTAGGAAGTCCACAAGCTATGTTATATGACTTATATGAATAGTTTTCTTCAACATGGGGCACGCAACCTCTTGAGTGCTTGCGTGCCTCTACCATCAAACCTCTTGCCCGTAAAGTTGTTCCCTAGGGAACAATCACATCATCGCTTCTAGAAGCGATGATGTGATCGGCGGATTGTAACACAACATATACTCAGATTCCCCGTGATAAAAAGCAGGTTTACTCCCGACACATCGAGAATCAGTTCGATCTCAACGGTAATTGATGTTTTATTTGGTGGATTTCTTAAAAATAACCAGGATAAATAAAATAGATCGTAACTTTTTGTACTCCCGACCATATCAATCGACTGAGAATCTAAATAAACCAACGTCAAATTATTGAGAAGTACGCGACACGATGGAATCAAAATCGAATCAGTTTGAAGAGTGAGGCCCCTGGTTAAAAGCTAATGTTTACAGAGATCGAGTGTTTTTTTTTACTGGTTATTTTTACGAATAGTTAAATGCCTTTTGATATATCAAGAATTTAGGGCGGCCCTCCACAAAATGGACAGATGATCTGGTCCGAGCCGCAGGCAGCCGTTGGATGCAGACAGCGCACGACCGGTCGTTGTGGAATGGTATGGTAGCTTCAGGCTGATGATAATGATGATGATATCAATATTTAGTTACACTAATTGCCGCATGTCCTCCTTTACGGATTGTACTCTACATCATCATAGTTGCATTGATCATGATAGGCAACATGACGTCACTGGTTAAATGTATATTTCAATAACCGAAGCACGTTGGGAAACTATTTTTCATCGATATTAACGTCTGGCCACCTACTGTTTTAATAAAAGGCGGGATAATTTATATACGTGACACACTTATTCTGGAACTGTCGCGCGAAGACGAACAGCAGGCAAACGACAGAAGAAAAACACCCGGAAGTTTTTTGTTTAAAAACAAATTTGGTAAGTACCAACATACAAATTATACCTTCTCCTTGTTACATTAATAAGTATAAAATGATACAAGTATTAATTAAGACTCTTAGGGCGTGTTTCACCAAGCAATGTTAAAGTTAATCCTTCGTTAAATGTCATTTCAATGTATCGTATCAATGAACGAGAAAGCATGGCATTTTAACATGCCGCTAAAGCTAACATGCGTTGGTGAAATCGGGACTTAATTAAACTTAAAATTTTAGACACTCTCAACTTAATAAAGCTCGTTAAAAATATTTCAGGGGAACATTAGCAGCTAATGCCACTCCCCCCCTCCCCCCATATTAAATAAACCTTATTAACACCACGGATACATCCATGTTTTTGCCTGTCAAATGGCTCAGACAAAAACATCAACTTAAGGCTGATCATCTTAACGGATGCCAAGATCAGTGCATCCTTGGTATTTCACAATTAATACTTACAAATACTTTTAAACAAATAAGATTAATGTACAGTTTGCTACCCTGGAACAAATAATTGAAACCATTTGAAAATATAACAGAATAATACTGTGAGTAATATTTTCCCTTAGCATGGGCTAATGGTATTAGGAGCTGACATATTTATTTTAGTTAAGACATATAAATGTTTTCGGATATCATAAAATATATCATTTCCATCGTTACTCATCTCTTGGCCAATACCAATGGAAAAACTAAAGCAAAATAAAATATTTATGACAATACTTGAACCAAAAAATCCTCTAGGTATATTTTTCTATTTGCTAGCATTTAAAAAATAATTTAAAGAAATATAGGTAAGTAAGTAAATAAATTGCTATAATATTTTATGTCCAATGGTGTCGTGGCGCTGGGCGTCGGTAGGCGTCGTGGCGCTCGGCGTCGCGGCGCTGGGCGTCGGCAGTCGTCGCTACGCTGGGCGTCGCCGGCGCTGGGCATCGGCAGGCGTCGCGGCGCTGGGCGTTGGCAGGCGTCGCAGCGCTCGACGTCGCGGCGCTGGGCGTCGGCAGGCGTCGCGGCACTGGGCGTCGTGGCGCTGGGGGTCGGCAGGCGTCGCGGAGCTTGGCGTCGCGGCGCTGGGCGTCGGCAGGCGTCGCGGCGCTGGGTGTCGGTAGGCGTCGTGGCGCTCGGCGTCGCGCGTCGGTAGGCGTTGTGGCGCTGGGCATCGGCAGGCGTCGCGGCGCTCGGCGTCGTGGCGCTGGGTGTCGGCAGGCGTCGCGGCGCTGGGCGTCGTGGCGCTGGGCGTCGGCAGTCGTCGCGGCGCTGGGCGTCGGCAGGCGTCGCGGCGCTGGGCGTCGTGGCGCTGGGCGTCGGCAGTCGTCGCGGCGCTGGGCGTCGGCAGGCGTCGCGGCGCTGGGCGTCGTCGCGCTGGGTGTCGGTAGGCGTCGTGGCGCTCGGCGTCGCGCGTCGGTAGGCGTCGTGGCGCTGGGCATCGGCAGGCGTCGCGGCGCTGGGCGTCGTGGCGCTGGGCGTCGGCAGGCGTCGCGGCGCTTGGCGTCGCGGCGCTGGGCGTCGGCAGGCGTCGCAGCGCTCGACGTCACGGCGTTGGGCGTCGGCAGGCGTCGCGGCGCTGGGCGTCGTGGCGCTGGGCGTCGGCAGGCGTCGCGACGCTGGGCGTCGGTAGGCGTCGCGGCGCTGGGCGTCGGCAGGCGTCGCAGCGCTCAACGTCACGGCGTTGGGCGTCGGCAGGCGTCGCAGCGCTCAACGTCACGGCGTTGGGCGTCGGCAGGCGTCGCGGCGCTGGACGTCGTGGCGCTGGGCGTCGGCAGGCGTCGCGACGCTGGGCGTCGGCAGGCGTTGCGGCGCTCGGCGTTGCGGCGCTGGGCGTCGGCAGGCGTCGCGGCGCTCAGCGTCGGCAGGCGTCGCGGCGCTCGGCGTCGGCAGGCGTCGCGGCGCTCGGCGTCGGCAGGCGTCGCGGCGCTCGGCGTCGGCAGGCGTCGCGGCGCTCGGCGTCGGCAGGCGTCGCGGCGCTCGGCGTCGCGCGTCGGTAGGCGTTGTGGCGCTGGGCATCGGCAGGCGTCGCGGCGCTGAGCGGCGCTGGGCGGGATTCATTACTACATTTAAATAGCAATAAACATAATTTTGACCCAGATAAAAATATTAAATATTTACATATTTTACCAAAAAGTAGGAAGATGGATGCATTAGAAGCACTAGAAATTAATAAACAAAATAAAAATGACCAAACATGCCTTTCTAACTCAATATTATTGCAAGACATTTAATATATTTTTTTATAAGTTAAGTAGGTATATTTAAAATTTCACTATTAATTGAATTGTTCGTCATGACATTGTTATATAATAATTAATTTTAACATTACCATTTATTTTTTTTATTTTACTGTTGACATGACTTAAATTATTGGAATTTAATAGACATTAATATAGAAATGAATTTTTTAAATAATATAATGTTATCTAGACAATTTTATTGAATTATTGGTGATAGTCGTATTTTAATTTTATAATCATTGACATGTGTTTTCTATTCTGTGAAATTACATTTAAATTATTATTTAGGTTATTAATTTATCAATATAATGTGTTATAATTGATTTTTATTTTAATTTGTTTATAATAAAAAAATATATATAGTATAATTTGGTAGAAAAAACTGCACAAAATTTTAAAAATTTCACTGAGCTGGCAACATTAATATTATCTGCACAATGTTTACGAATTATTTATAAAGGAGAAAGCCCACTCTCCATAGTGTCTCAGGCCCAATGTGGACATCAAAAAATCGCATTAAATATGAGTGTTCTAAAATCTTAATAGTATTAGATATCTGAGAAAAAAACTTAAAATGCCGCCATTATTGTAGAAATATATATTTTTTTACTTTTTATCTATTTTATTTTCAAGGCCTTTTCCGACTTTTCAAATAATTTATAATAGTAAGATATAATAAGATAGCCCTTGTTGTAGTGCAAGACTTTCAGTTATTGCTACCCAGCAATTGTGGCAAACAAGATTATCGCCTGACAACTAAAACATATTAACATTAATGATAAATATTTTCAACCGTAAAAGATTTAACGATTAAACCATAATGAAAGAAATAATAGAAACATTTTATTATAATATTATGATTACCTGCTGCCGTACAACCCACTGCTGTATGACACTTAATTCTTCGGGCTCTAAAATACGGTTCTCGGTAACATTATTACCACAACATATACAATGTTCTTCAGACATTTTGGTATGCACAATCAAATAGCGTAATTCTTTAATCCAGGGCCAAGTAATCGTAGAAGGAGAGAACAAAACCAGTAAAACAATTCCAAAGTCGTACGTGAAAAGCCGAAACAAGTTCAGGCGAGAAAGCCAGATTGCGGTGAAAAAAATCGAAAACAAAACAAAACGCATCTTGCAACAACAAGCGAACGGTCGAAATCATTCGTTTGAAAAATGACATTTCAGTCATCAGTGTTGCCGCTTGTTGCAAAAAAATGAAATCGATAAATCGATTACGTAAAAAATAATTGACATAATATTAACTTTTTATTAATCTTTATCGTTTATAGTAACAAACGTAAACATTGGTTTTAAGATAAATGTTTTCTTTTGATTAATTCTTTACAGAGTTACCAACAGTGACCAGTTATTTGTATTTTACATGAGTTTATTTTATTTGTTTATAAATCGATATTCGGATTGATTGATTAGAGTTTTATCATCGGGTAACATTTCACCTCAACGTTCTACTTAGGTTCCAAATAATTCAATAAAATTCCTTTTTTTATTGGAACATTACTGATTATAGTGGCGGTTATTTGAATGTTATCAAAAATCATGTCTCTTTATGGTACATTTCTGGAGAAATTAAGTCTTCTTAAGACGGCTGTCCGCTCTGGGCCTGAAATGGGCTTTCTCCTTTGAAATCTACCTACACCCGATGATGACTTAGTCGAAACCGGTCGTGTATATTTCAATAAATCTTTTTATCTATACATATAATAAATCTGTAGAGGGGTCATGTCTGTACATTAAGAATATTTAAGTGAAAATTAAAAAAAGGGGGTCTATATAAGACACAGAACCTAAAAATAACATTTTTGAAAAAAATGTCTGTCTGTCTGTCTGTCTGTCTGTCTGTCTGTCTGTCTGTCCATATGGGAATGTTTGTCGTCGCATCACGCTAAAACCACTGTATGGAATGAAACGAAATTTGGCAGGCAGGTAGCTTACGACCTGAAGAGCATTATAGGAAATTGTTATCCCGAAAAACGAAATGGTTCCCGTGGGATCTTCAAAAAATTGTAGCTACCTATTTGACGGTATTTCAGCCATACTACTCAACGTATTTAAATGCAATTTGGCAGGCAGGTAGCTTATAATCTGAAGAGCATTATTGGCATTATTAGAAATTGTTATCCCGAAAAACGAAAGGGTTCCCGTGGGATCTTCAAAAAATTGTAGCTACCTATTTGACGGTATTTCAGCCAAACTACTCAACGTATTTAAATGAAATTTGGCAGGCTGGTAGCTTATGATCTGAAAAGCATTACTAGAAAATTATTATCCCGAAAAACGAAAGGGTTCCCGTGGGATCTTCAAAAAATTTTAGCTACCTATTTGAAGGTATTTCAGCCAAACTACTCAACGTATTTAAATGAAATTTGGCAGGCAGGTAGCTTATGATCTGAAAAGGATTACTGGAAATTATTATCCCGAAAAACGAAAGGGTTCCCGTGGGATCTTCAAAAAATTGTAGCTACCTATTTGACGGTATTTCAGCCAAACTACTCAACGTATTTAAATGAAATTTGGCAGGCTGGTAGCTTATGATCTGAAAAGCATTACTAGAAAATTATTATCCCGAAAAACGAAAGGGTTCCCGTGGGATCTTCAAAAAATTTTAGCTACCTATTTGAAGGTATTTCAGCCAAACTACTCAACGTATTTAAATGAAATTTGGCAGGCAGGTAGCTTATGATCTGAAAAGGATTACTGGAAATTATTATCCCGAAAAACGAAAGGGTTCCCGTGGGATCTTCAAAAAATTGTAGCTACCTATTTGACGGTATTTCAGCCAAACTACTCAACGTATTTAAATGAAATTTGGCAGGCAGGTAGCTTATGATCTGAAGAGCATTATTGGAAATTGTTATCCCGAAAAACGAAAGGGTTCCCGTAGGATCTTCAAAAAATTGTAGCTACCTATTTGACGGTATTTCAGCCAAACTACTCAACGTATTTAAATGAAATTTGGCAGGCTGGTAGCTTATGATCTGAAAAGCATTACTAGAAAATTATTATCCCGAAAAACGAAAGGGTTCCCGTGGGATCTTCAAAAAATTTTAGCTACCTATTTGAAGGTATTTCAGCCAAACTACTCAACGTATTTAAATGAAATTTGGCAGGCAGGTAGCTTATGATCTGAAGAGCATTATTGGAAATTGTTATTCCGAAAAACGAAAGGGTTCCCGTAGGATCTTCAAAAATTGTAGCGACCTATTTGACGGTATTTCAGCCATACTACTCAACGTTTTTAAATGCAATTTGGCAGGCAGGTAGCTTATAATCTGAAGAGCATTATTGGAAATTGTTATCCCGAAAAACAAAAGGGTTCCCGTGGGATCTTCCAAAAATTGTAGCTACCTATTTGACGGTATTTCAGCCGAACTACTCAACGTATTTAAATGAAATTCGGCAGGCAGATAGCTTATGACTTGAAGAGCATTATTAAAAATTGTTATCCCGAAAAACGTAAGGGTTCCCGTGGGATCTTCAAAAAATTGTAGCTACCTATTTGACGGTATTTCAGCCAAACTACTCAACGTATTTAAATGAAATTTGGCAGGCTGGTAGCTTATGATCTGAAAAGCATTACTAGAAAATTATTATCCCGAAAAACGAAAGGGTTCCCGTGGGATCTTCAAAAAATTTTAGCTACCTATTTGAAGGTATTTCAGCCAAACTACTCAACGTATTTAAATGAAATTTGGCAGGCAGGTAGCTTATGATCTGAAAAGGATTACTGGAAATTATTATCCCGAAAAACGAAAGGGTTCCCGTGGGATCTTCAAAAAATTGTAGCTACCTATTTGACGGTATTTCAGCCAAACTACTCAACGTATTTAAATGAAATTTGGCAGGCAGGTAGCTTATGATCTGAAGAGCATTATTGGAAATTGTTATCCCGAAAAACGAAAGGGTTCCCGTAGGATCTTCAAAAAATTGTAGCTACCTATTTGACGGTATTTCAGCCAAACTACTCAACGTATTTAAATGAAATTTGGCAGGCTGGTAGCTTATGATCTGAAAAGCATTACTAGAAAATTATTATCCCGAAAAACGAAAGGGTTCCCGTGGGATCTTCAAAAAATTTTAGCTACCTATTTGAAGGTATTTCAGCCAAACTACTCAACGTATTTAAATGAAATTTGGCAGGCAGGTAGCTTATGATCTGAAGAGCATTATTGGAAATTGTTATTCCGAAAAACGAAAGGGTTCCCGTAGGATCTTCAAAAATTGTAGCGACCTATTTGACGGTATTTCAGCCATACTACTCAACGTATTTAAATGCAATTTGGCAGGCAGGTAGCTTATAATCTGAAGAGCATTATTGGAAATTGTTATCCCGAAAAACAAAAGGGTTCCCGTGGGATCTTCAAAAAATTGTAGCTACCTATCTGACGGTATTTCAGCCGAACTACTCAACGTATTTAAATGAAATTCGGCAGGCAGGTAGCTTATGACTTGAAGAGCATTATTAAAAATTGTTATCCCGAAAAACGTAAGGGTTCCCGTTGGATCTTCAAAAAATTGTAGCTACCTATTTGACGGTATTTCAGCCAAACTACTCAACGTATTTAAATGAAACTTGGCACAAAGGTAGATTGTAACATGAAATAACCAACATAATATTTTTAACCGACTTACAAAAAAGGAGGTGGTTTCTCAATTCGTAAATATATGTTTGTTTTTTATGTTTCTTCGCGAATATCTTCATCGTTTCTGAAACGATTTTAATATTTTTTTATGTTGTGTAGGGTATAATTTATATTTGGTCCCATTGTCACCAATGGTGACCTGATGATGGGATCCGTGAGAAATCGAAGGAAATCCTCAAAATTTATGTGGAATAATAATATATTGATTTTGAGTTTTTCTGAAGTAGTCTAAGCATATGTTACCAAACAGTAAGGTTTTGCACCATATCTTGGATCCACAATATCAAAAAATTTCGGGTTTTAGTAAACTACATATATATATATATATTTATATATTGAAAAATTATTATATATATAAATTATATTATTAATCAAAATTCTCAGTAAAGAGTCCCTTCGCTTACTAGGTGCTCCCATACTCAGTGAAGGTTATAATTCCTTCATCTCGGAACAAAATCATAAATTCTCAGAATCTTCCGGCAAATTTACTACAATAAATTCCCACATGGCATATTAAATCATTCGGTTCTGTCTGTTTGTGCCCAAATTAATGTACGTTCTTAGATGCTGTCCACTATGGAGTTTTCCTAACTTTCTCTCACAATTAGACCTCACCTTGAAAAACACATTAGTAAATGTTCTTAACTGCAATATCTCCGACACTTCCTGGATCCAAGCCGTTCTCCCCATTAGGTTTGGCGGATTAGGCATCAGGAAGGTGTCCAGTGTCTCCCTTCCTGCTCTTCTGTCATCAGCTCATAGTATCCATAAACTTTTCACCAAAATTATTTCCAATTCTTTAGGCTGCGTGGGTATTGACTCATTACCGGAAGCCATTATTACTTGGCGTGGTCTTTGCTCAGACGAAATTCCAGT
Source organism: Celastrina argiolus (assembly GCA_905187575.2). Lineage (NCBI taxonomy): Eukaryota > Metazoa > Arthropoda > Insecta > Lepidoptera > Lycaenidae > Celastrina > Celastrina argiolus. The sequence goes on along the minus strand of LR994582.1, from coordinate 4,915,580 downwards.
CCAACCCCACATCCAAAAGAATTGGGATGAACCACTACTTAATTTGGCACATTCAGACCTGTTAAATTGCTGCACCCCGGCTGATCGCGCTCGCCTCTTAGCGTCCGCTGAGCCAGAATCGGGATACTGGCTCCAAGCACTCCCGTCATCCAATATCGGAACTTTGTTAGATAACCACACTTTTTCATTATCAGTTAGCCTTTGATTAGGTACCGCCATGAACGAACCCCATCTCTGCCATTGTGGTGCCACGGTGGACCGCCAGGGACATCATGGACTGTCTTGCCGTCGCAGTGCCGGCCGTCAGTCTCGCCATGCCTCCATAAACGACATAATCCGCAGGGCTCTTGCCACCGTCAACGTACCGGCCACTCTCGAGCCGAACGGTATAGTGCGTGACGACGGCAGGAGACCTGACGGTATGTCTTTGGTACCATGGAGCCACGGGAAGCCGCTGGTGTGGGACGCTACCTGCGTGGATACGCTGGCAGCGTCACACGTGACGGCCACTGCAAAGACGGCGGGGGCGGCGGCGGCACACGCCGAGACCCACAAAGGGCGGAAATATGAATCCATCGGCGATGGATACATTTTTCTGCCTTTTGGTGTCGAGACTTTGGGTCCATGGGGTCCCAGTGCTAAACGCCTTTTGAAAGACCTATCTAAAAGACTCACGGAAAAGACAAATGACCCAAGGGCTGGCGCTTACCTCGGCCAACGTATCAGTTTAGCGATACAGCGAGGTAATACTGCCAGTCTTTTGGGTACATTACCAGCGGCCGCCGATTTAGATATAGTTTTTTACATATAGCCTTTTTTATTACTTGATTAGTTTATAGTTTAGATAATAATAATTTACCTAAAATAGTTTCAATTTATTTATGTTTTGTAACAAATACATTTCTAGAATTATATATATATATATATATATATATATATATATATTTAAATCTCAGACGGCTTCGTGCGTCTTTTCAAACTCGATACTTATTGCATCTCCCACTTCTAGTACGATTTAAAAGTGTCTGCGAGTGAATATTGTTATTTTATTTGCTTAATATGAACTTGGTCGTAATTATATTACATTTAAACACGGTATGCTGATATTCGATTTCAAATAATTCTCGGTCACTTTTGACGACCTCTCTTATTGGTACTTATGTAGCACACTGTATATTATCGTATATTATCGTATATAACTCGTCTTTTTTGACGTCCACTCATACTGGTACTTATGTAGCACACTGTATATTATCGTATATTATCGTATATAACTCGTCTTTTTTGACGTCCACTCATACTGGTACTTATGTAGCACACTGTATATTATCGTATATAACTCGTCACTTTTGAGGTCCACTCATACTGGTACTTATGTAGCACACTGTATATTATCGTATATTATCGTATATAACTCGTCACTTTTGAGGTCCACTCATACTGGTACTTATGTAGCACACAGTATATTATCGTATATAACTCGTGCATAGTACTATTCTTAGTACGACCATTCAGCGTGGTAATCAAGTGGTGTGCGTATATTATCATATATGCCTTGTGCATTGTGCTTTCTTGCTACGTCCTTTTTTAACCGTAATCATATGGCACATTATATATTTTCATTGATATATCCCACCGATTCTACCTTTCTGTCAGCTAAATTAACTTAAAAACCACAACATTACTGTAGACCATTGCGTGTTATTTTTATTTAATATTTGGTAGTCTGTTAGATCAGCTGTATGCCGTTCTGCACGCAATTTATTTTCTATCTTAACCTAGCATTCATAGACTGCGAAACAACATTTAACCGCGTGCCCCGTAAACAAGATTTTAGAGCAAGAGCTAGAAGTCTAGGTCGCAGATCAGGACATGACAGTAAGCACATGTAGGTAGCTGTAGTATCTAGAGATTGCTTTCGTACAGGTACGGCCGAGCGGCAAGAGATGAGAGTAAGTACATGTAGGTAGCTGTAGTATCTAGAGATTGCTTTCGTACAGGTACTAGGCCGAGCGGCAAGAGATGAGAGTAAGTACATGTAGGTAGCTGTAGTATCTAGAGATTGCTTTCGTACAGGTACGGCCGAGCGGCAAGAGATGAGAGTAAGTACATGTAGGTAGCTGTAGTATCTAGAGATTGCTTTCGTACAGGTACTAGGCGGAGCGGCAAGATATGAGAGTAAGTACATGTAGGTAGCTGTAGTATCTAGAGATTGCTTTCGTACAGGTACTAGGCGGAGCGGCAAGATATGAGAGTAAGTACATGTAGGTAGCTGTAGTATCTAGAGATTGCTTTCGTACAGGTACTAGGCGGAGCGGCAAGATATGAGAGTAAGTACATGTAGGTAGCTGTAGTATCTAGAGATTGCTTTCGTACAGGTACTAGGCGGAGCGGCAAGATATGAGAGTAAGTACATGTAGGTAGCTGTAGTATCTAGAGATTGCTTTCGTACAGGTACGGCCGAGCGGCAAGAGATGAGAGTAAGTACATGTAGGTAGCTGTAGTATCTAGAGATTGCTTTCGTACAGGTACTAGGCGGAGCGGCAAGATATGAGAGTAAGTACATGTAGGTAGCTGTAGTATCTAGAGATTGCTTTCGTACAGGTACTAGGCGGAGCGGCAAGATATGAGAGTAAGTACATGTAGGTAGCTGTAGTATCTAGAGATTGCTTTCGTACAGGTACTAGGCGGAGCGGCAAGATATGAGAGTAAGTACATGTAGGTAGCTGTAGTATCTAGAGATTGCTTTTGTACAGGTACTAGGCCGAGCGGCAAGAGATGAGAGTAAGTACATGTAGGTAGCTGTAGTATCTAGAGATTGCTTTTGTACAGGTACTAGGCGGAGCGGCAAGACATGAAGCGATAGTGTGCGCTTCACCTGCTTGTGCAATACGATAGCTAACTAAATATGATGCCTCCGTGGCCTTTTCATTGATAGTTTGTGTTACATGCATCATTTTTTTTTGAATTTCCAATAACTGTTCTTTTCTGCGAACAAAAAATGCTTCATTCTTGTCTCTAGACTCGGGGTGTATAGTTTCTAAATATCGGCAATTTGGCAGGTGCTATGGAACTATTAGGAAGCAGTTTACTATATAGCATGCAGAGAGGTGAGCCGTTGGAATCAACAAATCCGAAACTGATAAATGATTCATCATATTTCCTTTTTTTCGTCTTTGAAACCGTGGAACTTGACGTCGTGGCATCATCGTCTGGATCGGTAATTGCTGCATGCTCCGCGCGTACTGCTTTTGAACATTCAGCATCATTAGAAGATGATGTTGCAACACGTTTAACGCCTTTAAGCCAACGTTCCATTCTTCTTTATTAATAATGTTACATCGTCAGGATGGTGGGGTCAAAATAATTCACAAGGTAGGAACTTATCGCTCCGAACGCTTCAACTGACTGACGAGGCGCGACGCGCGATCTCCGCTTTTATACTTAGTCCTAGACGCAATCTCGAACATTCTCAAAAATACTCGAGTAGGCGCCTTTGATAAACAAAAAGCGGAAATAAAAATACAAAAATGCGTTGTAAACAATCTCGACTTTATGTTTTGAAGTTAGAGCCGAAAGTCGCTTGTTCACAACTATAATGTCTAATTCAGAGGCAGCTTTTATCAAAGGACGCGCGCTCACAATTATTAGTAGGTATGCGCGTGGCGGCGGCGCGGCGGGCGGAGTCAAAACGTTCGACCAGATAGAGGTATTTTCATTTTTTTTTCTAAATTCTTACGAAACCCCTACAGGGGTTTCGCGGAACCCTAGGGTAGGGTAAGCCTCTCATATCTTGTGAGATATCCATATGAAAGTTCTTTTGAAGAAGATATGCTTATGTGTTCACCGCTACCCACAAACACTACCGGGGAAGAAATTTTTAATAAAATAAACATATTTTTTGAAGAAAATAATCTCAGTTGGAACGATTGCATTGACATTTGTACAGATGGGGCCAAGGCGATGACAGGTAAAACAGCAGGAGCAGTGTCACGCATAAAAAATAAAGCGCCTTATTGTAGTTCCAGCCACTGTATTCTGCATAGACAAGCACTTGCGATGAAGCAAATGCCGTAAAATCTAAAATTAATTATGGATGAAGCGGTAAAAATAATTAATTTTATTAAATCACGACCACTACAATCCCGATTGTTCTCATTATTGTGTGAAGATTATGGCAGCAAACATAAAACACTGCTGCTCCATACAGAAGTTCGCACTTCTGTGTCGGGGCTGTCTCGGGGTAAAACTTTAACAAGGCTATTTGAACTTAGAGCGGAGTTACGAATGTTCCTTTCAGCTGATACTTCTTTTAATTTGAAAGACCGTTTGTATGATAGAACTTGGTTGTTCCGATTGTCTTTTATGGCGGATATCTTTCAAAAACTAAACGAATTGAATTTATCATTGCAAGGTAAACAGACAACAGTGTTCCAGGCCTATAACAAAATATCTGCCTTCAAAAGAAAATTAGATTTTTGGATTGTTTGCGTTGATAAGAGAGAAATAGAAAGCTTTACGTTACTCAGTGAGTTTGTTAGCGATAACGACTCAGAAATGTTTCAAGATGATATGTTTAAAGAATTGGTCCAATATCTCACTTCGATGCGCGCATCTTTTGAAAAGTATTTTCCCGAAGAACAGAATACAAAAATAAAACTGAATTCATGGATTCATAATCCTTTTTTACCCAACTTGCAAAAGCCCGAAAGTATTTCAAACGAGATATATGAATCTCTTTTAGAAATGTCATCAGACATAAGTATGGAGTCACTGTTCAAAACGATGCCTCTCAAAGATTTGTGTGCAGAATTCGTAATGAATATCCAATGCTTGGCAAAATGGCTCTGAATATTCTTCTCCCGTTCCCAACAACATATTTGTGCGAAACAGGATTCTCAACGTATGCAGTAACGAAAACAAAATATCGCAATAGACTGGACGCCGAACCTGATATGAGACTGCAACTGTCTTTTATCAAACCTGACATCAACCAATTAATGAAAAATAAAAAACAGTTTCATACCTCCCATTAGTTAGATTTTTTCTTTTTTAATATCTTGTAATAATGTACTTGCCATGTGGCATGTTAAAGTAAGTAATAATTAGTAACTGTTACATTATACATACTTTTATTATCTTTATTAATAAAGAATACACTTTTAAAAACTATTATTTTATTGTAGGGTTCCGTCAAGTATTTTGCTTTCCAAAAGTGTTCCGCCACCAAAAAAAATTTGAGCACCGCTGGTTTAACATATAATAACAGTTTTTTTTTTCTAATTGAGCAAAACGACAAAAAAAAACTTAGAAAATAATAATCAGTCTTATAAAATTGCATACACTGCAGCATCGTCACGGCGCCCGGCCGGCTAATAACTGTCGAGATACTGAAAACAAAACATTACCACACAACTCTCACCCCGCACCTTGAGCGGCCTCTCATCGATGCTGATTTGTTTCTTTTGGCGGACGCAATTAAATCCATCCTTTATATTGATTAAAACATAAAATATTTGTGATATATACGGTACCTAACCTTGAGCGGCCTCTCATCGATACCGATTTGTTTCTTTTGGCGGACGCAATTAAATCCATCCTTTATATTGATTAAAACATAAAATATTTGTGATATATACGGTACCTAACCTTGAGCGGCCTCTCATCGATACCGATTTGTTTCTTTTGGCGGACGCAATTAAATCCATCCTTTATATTGATTAAAACATAAAATATTTGTGATATATACGGTACCTAACCTTGAGCGGCCTCTCATATCTGACGATTTGTTTCTTTTGGCGGACGCAATTAAATCCATCCTTTATATTGATTAAAACATAAAATATTTGTGATATATACGGTACCTAACCTTGAGCGGCCTCTGATCTCTGACGATTTGTTTCTTTTGGCGGACGCAATTAAATCCATCCTTTATATTGATTAAAACATAAAATATTTGTGATATATACGGCACCTAACCTTGAGCGGCCTCTGATCTCTGACGATTTGTTTCTTTTGGCGGACGCAATTAAATCCATCCTTTATATTGATTAAAACATAAAATATTTGTGATATATACGGTACCTAACCTTGAGCGGCCTCTGATCTCTGACGATTTGTTTCTTTTGGCGGACGCAATTAAATCCATCCTTTATATTGATTAAAACATAAAATATTTGTGATATATACGGTACCTAACCTTGAGCGGCCTCTCATCGATGCCGCGTTTTCGAATTCTCCGCGTTTGATGATACCGAATATCAGATTTTTTTTTAATTTTAATCAATATTAATGATGGATTTAATTGCATCCGCCAAATAAACAAATCGGCAGAGATGTGAGGCCTCTCAAGGTTAGGTACCGTATATATCACAAATATTTTATGTTTTAATCAATATAAAGGATGGATTTAATTGCGTCCGCCAAAAGAAACAAATCGTCAGAGATCAGAGGCCGCTCAAGGTTAGGTACCGTATATATCACAAATATTTTATGTTTTAATCAATATAAAGGATGGATTTAATTGCGTCCGCCAAAAGAAACAAATCGGCAGAGATCAGAGGCCGCTCAAGGTTAGGTACTGTATATATCACAAATATTTTATGTTTTAATCAATATAAAGGATGGATTTAATTGCGTCCGCCAAAAGAAACAAATCGTCAGAGATCAGAGGCCGCTCAAGGTTAGGTACCGTATATATCACAAATATTTTAAGTTTTAATCAATATAAAGGATGGATTTAATTGCGTCCGCCAAAAGAAACAATTCGGCAGAGATCAGAGGCCGCTCAAGGTTAGGTACCGTATATATCACAAATATTTTAAGTTTTAATCAATATAAAGGATGGATTTAATTGCGTCCGCCAAAAGAAACAAATCGTCAGATATGAGAGGCCGCTCAAGGTTAGGTACCGTATATAAAACAAATAGGGTTGTTTCGCCAGTTCGCGTCCATTTAGTGCAGTTGGCAGGTTTGACGGCGATTATAAAAAAGCTCCAGCACTAATTTCTATAAAAAATTAGTGTAATGTATTCGATAAATAGTCTATTTTAAGATAAACTTTCAATTTTGTTCGAAACATCTTGTGTTTTCTTTTAAAATAGATAAATTTCGGAATTAGGCGTTTTACCCAGTTTGCGTCCACAAAATCCAATTTGCGTCCACCCGTGGACCAGTTTGCGTCCAGCAGCTTAAAAAAGGATATCACCCCTTTAATTTTTAAAAAAGGATGATATATTTAAGAATTTGTAAAGAACGAATGTATTTTAACAATTTCTATATATAAGAATATTTTAATATTAAAAAATCAAAATTATTATAAGTAATTAAATAAATTACTTATTATAAAAAAATAATTCTTCTTAATATTGGTTTTGCTTTAAAATTAAGTAATTATAGGCAAGTAGGTATTGATTGCAACTTTAAAGATGAACAGTAATCAGTTCTGTATACAAACTTTACACTAAGATTACAAGGTAATGATTATAATTATTGCAAAATATTTGTCTAATTATATAACTAAACGAATTATAAACATAGCAAGGTATCTGATACCTTGCTATGTTTATAATATATCATATTATAAACATAGCAAGTATTAAGCATATAATATGGTTATAATATAGCCGTACACCCGGTTTCTGAAAGGCTGATCAAATTGATCAATTGATCAAATCAGCTAATCTAAAAGCTCATTGGTGAAAACAGTGACTGCGAAGAGATGTTCATCAATCAGCGTTCAGATTAGCTGATTTGATCAATTGATCAATTTGATCAGCCTTTCAGAAACCGGGCGTTAGAATTTCAATTAATAACACTGGTCACATTCAAATGACTGTCTTTGGCCAAAACAAATTGCGTGCATTTTAGTTGACACTATCTAATAGGTCAGAGCCTATGTTTTCTCATCATCGTCTTCTACATCTGAATTTAATATGTCGTCACATTTAACAGAACATTTCACTCGTCATAGAATTAAAAACCCGTCGCCTTAGTAAAAAAAATGTATAATTAGGTATTATAATAAACATATTGTTTATTTTCAAATTATTTTTACAAGCAATTGTTTAAAAAATAGTGGACGCAATATGGTTTATTAATATCCAATATCGGTATAGTTTGCGTCCAATGCGGACGCAAAGTGGAAGTTTTGTAAAATTCGATATAGTAATTCGCGTCCACCTTATTTTATTAGTTAAATATAAAAAACATAAGCAAATTCATAAGTAATATTATTCCATGTTTCACTATAAACGTGTAGAAACTGTTATGTATCCAAAAATTCACATAAAACATTAAAAAACTTACTATCAAACGCGCCTCTGCACACTATTTTTTATCTAAAAATCCGCGCATATGCGCTTCCTAATTGAACGTCCGAGATTGACATATTTTTTTAAATTTATTGGTTTGACGCACAGAACTTTTATATATGCGTGCGTGTCACTTATACATTTAGGTATAATCGGTAATGACTTTTCGTTTGATAAGTGTGTTATTTGACTTATTTTAGAGGATTTTTATAGGGCGCTCCGCAAAATGGACGCGAATAGGGCGATGGACGCGAACAGGCGAACTTACCCTATTTTAAGTTTTAATCAATATAAAGGATGGATTTAATTGCGTCCGCCAAAAGAAACAATTCGTCAGAGATCAGAGGCCGCTCAAGGTTAGGTACCGTATATATCACAAATATTTTATGTTTTAATCAATATAAAGGATGGATTTAATTGCGTCCGCCAAAAGAAACAAATCGGCAGAGATCAGAGGCCGCTCAAGGTTAGGTACTGTATATATCACAAATATTTTATGTTTTAATCAATATAAAGGATGGATTTAATTGCGTCCGCCAAAAGAAACAAATCAGCATCGATGAGAGGCCGCTCAAGGTGCGGGGTGAGAGTTGTGTGGTAATGTTTTGTTTTCAGTATCTCGACAGTTATTAGCCGGCCGGGCGCCGTGACGACGCTGCAGTGTATGCGATTTTATAAGACTGATTATTATTTTCTAAGTTTTTTTTTGTCGTTTTGCTCAATTAGAAATAAAAAAAACTGTTATTATATGTTAAACCAGCGGTTCTCAATTTTTTTTTGGTGGCGGAACCCTTTTGGAAAGCAAAATACTTGACGGAACCCTACAATAAAATAATAGTTTTTAAAAGTGTATTCTTTATTAATAAAGATAATAAAAGTATGTATAATGTAACAGTTACTAATTATTACTTACTTTAACATGCCACATGGCAAGTACATTATTACAAGATATTAAAAAAGAAAAAATCTAACTAATGGGAGGTATGAAACTGTTTTTTATTTTTCATTAATTGGTTGATGTCAGGTTTGATAAAAGACAGTTGCAGTCTCATATCAGGTTCGGCGTCCAGTCTATTGCGATATTTTGTTTTCGTTACTGCATACGTTGAGAATCCTGTTTCGCACAAATATGTTGTTGGGAACGGGAGAAGAATATTCAGAGCCATTTTGCCAAGCATTGGATATTCATTACGAATTCTGCACAAAAATCTTTGAGAGGCATCGTTTTGAACAGTGACTCCATACTTATGTCTGATGACATTTCTAAAAGAGATTCATATATCTCGTTTGAAATACTTTCGGGCTTTTGCAAGTTGGTTAAAAAAGGATTATGAATCCATGAATTCAGTTTTATTTTTGTATTCTGTTCTTCGGGAAAATACTTTTCAAAAGATGCGCGCATCGAAGTGAGATATTGGACCAATTCTTTAAACATATCATCTTGAAACATTTCTGAGTCGTTATCGCTAACAAACTCACTGAGTAACGTAAAGCTTTCTATTTCTCTCTTATCAACGCAAACAATCCAAAAATCTAATTTTCTTTTGAAGGCAGATATTTTGTTATAGGCCTGGAACACTGTTGTCTGTTTACCTTGCAATGATAAATTCAATTCGTTTAGTTTTTGAAAGATATCCGCCATAAAAGACAATCGGAACAACCAAGTTCTATCATACAAACGGTCTTTCAAATTAAAAGAAGTATCAGCTGAAAGGAACATTCGAAACTCCGCTCTAAGTTCAAATAGCCTTGTTAAAGTTTTACCCCGAGACAGCCCCGACACAGAAGTGCGAACTTCACGCCGCCGCCACGCGCATACCTACTAATAATTGTGAGCGCGCGTCCTTTGATAAAAGCTGCCTCTGAATTAGACATTATAGTTGTGAACAAGCGACTTTCGGCTCTAACTTCAAAACATAAAGTCGAGATTGTTTACAACGCATTTTTGTATTTTTATTTCCGCTTTTTGTTTATCAAAGGCGCCGACTCGAGTATTTTTGAGAATGTTCGAGATTGCGTCTAGGACTAAGTATAAAAGCGGCGATCGCGCGTCGCGCCTCGTCAGTCAGTTGAAGCGTTCGGAGCGATAAGTTCCTACCTTGTGAATTATTTTGACCCCACCATCCTGACGATGTAACATTATTAATAAAGAAGAATGGAACGTTGGCTTAAAGGCGTTAAACGTGTTGCAACATCATCTTCTAATGACGCTGAATGTTCAAAAGCAGTACGCGCGGAGCATGCAGCAATTACCGATCCAGACGATGATGCCACGACGTCAAGTTCCACGGTTTCAAAGACGAAAAAAAGGAAATATGATGAATCATTTATCAGTTTCGGATTTGTTGATTCCAACGGCTCACCTCTCTGCATGCTATATAGTAAACTGCTTCCTAATAGTTCCATAGCACCTGCCAAATTGCCGATATTTAGAAACTGTACACCCCGAGTCTAGAGACAAGAATAAAGAATTTTTTGTTCGCAGAAAAGAACAGTTATTGGAAATTCAAAAAAAAATTATGCATGTAACACAAACTATCAATGAAAAGGCCACGGAGGCATCATATTTAGTTAGCTATCGTATTGCACAAGCAGGTGAAGCGCACACTATCGCTTCATGTCTTGCCGCTCCGCCTAGTACCTGTACAAAAGCAATCTCTAGATACTACAGCTACCTACATGTACTTACTCTCATCTCTTGCCGCTCGGCCTAGTACCTGTACAAAAGCAATCTCTAGATACTACAGCTACCTACATGTACTTACTCTCATATCTTGCCGCTCCGCCTAGTACCTGTACGAAAGCAATCTCTAGATACTACAGCTACCTACATGTACTTACTCTCATCTCTTGCCGCTCGGCCGTACCTGTACGAAAGCAATCTCTAGATACTACAGCTACCTACATGTACTTACTCTCATATCTTGCCGCTCCGCCTAGTACCTGTACGAAAGCAATCTCTAGATACTACAGCTACCTACATGTACTTACTCTCATATCTTGCCGCTCCGCCTAGTACCTGTACGAAAGCAATCTCTAGATACTACAGCTACCTACATGTACTTACTCTCATCTCTTGCCGCTCGGCCTAGTACCTGTACAAAAGCAATCTCTTGATACTACAGCTACCTACATGTACTTACTCTCATATCTTGCCGCTCCGCCTAGTACCTGTACGAAAGCAATCTCTAGATACTACAGCTACCTACATGTACTTACTCTCATATCTTGCCGCTCCGCCTAGTACCTGTACGAAAGCAATCTCTAGATACTACAGCTACCTACATGTACTTACTCTCATCTCTTGCCGCTCGGCCGTACCTGTACGAAAGCAATCTCTAGATACTACAGCTACCTACATGTACTTACTCTCATCTCTTGCCGCTCGGCCTAGTACCTGTACGAAAGCAATCTCTAGATACTACAGCTACCTACATGTACTTACTCTCATCTCTTGCCGCTCGGCCTAGTACCTGTACGAAAGCAATCTCTAGATACTACAGCTACCTACATGTACTTACTCTCATATCTTGCCGCTCCGCCTAGTACCTGTACGAAAGCAATCTCTAGATACTACAGCTACCTACATGTACATACTCTCATATCTTGCCGCTCCACCTAGTACCTGTACGAAAGCAATCTATAGATACTACAGCTATGCTACTAGTACCTACTCTCATGTCTTGCCGCTCCGCCTAGTATCTGTACAAAAGCAATCTAGAGATACTACAGCTACCTACATGTACTTACTCTCATCTCTTGCCGCTCGGCCTAGTACCTGTACAAAAGCAATCTCTAGATACTACAGCTACCTACATGTACCTACTCTCATGTCTTGCCGCTCCACCTAGTACCTGTACAAAAGCAATCTCTAGATACTACAGCTACCTACATGTACTTACTCTCATCTCTTGCCACTCGGCCTAGTACCTGTACAAAAGCAATCTCTAGATACTACAGCTACCTACACGTACTTACTCTCATATCTTGCCGCTCCGCCTAGTACCTGTACGAAAGCAATCTCTAGATACTACAGCTACCTTCATGTACTTACTTTCATATCTTGCCGCTCCGCCTAGTACCTGTACGAAAGCAATCTCTAGATACTACAGCTACGTACATGTACCTACTCTCATGTCTTGCCGCTCCGCCTAGTACCTGTACAAAAGCAATCTCTAGATACTACAGCTACCTACATGTACATACTCTCATATCTTGCCGCTCCACCTAGTACCTGTACAAAAGCAATCTCTAGATACTACAGCTACCTACATGTACTTACTCTCATCTCTTGCCACTCGGCCTAGTACCTGTACAAAAGCAATCTCTAGATACTACAGCTACCTACATGTACTTACTCTCATATCTTGCCGCTCCGCCTAGTACCTGTACGAAAGCAATCTCTAGATACTACAGCTACCTACATGTACTTACTTTCATATCTTGCCGCTCCGCCTAGTACCTGTACGAAAGCAATCTCTAGATACTACAGCTACGTACATGTACTTACTCTCATCTCTTGCCGCTCGGCCTAGTACCTGTACGAAAGCAATCTCTAGATACTACAGCTACCTACATGTACTTACTCTCATATCTTGCCGCTCCGCCTAGTACCTGTACGAAAGCAATCTCTAGATACTACAGCTACCTACATGTACTTACTCTCATCTCTTGCCGCTCGGCCGTACCTGTACGAAAGCAATCTCTAGATACTACAGCTACCTACATGTACTTACTCTCATCTCTTGCCGCTCGGCCTAGTACCTGTACGAAAGCAATCTCTAGATACTACAGCTACCTACATGTACTTACTCTCATATCTTGCCGCTCCGCCTAGTACCTGTACGAAAGCAATCTCTAGATACTACAGCTACCTACATGTACTTACTCTCATCTCTTGCCGCTCGGCCGTACCTGTACGAAAGCAATCTCTAGATACTACAGCTACCTCCATATACTTACTCTCATATCCTGCCGCTCCGCCTAGTACCTTTACGAAAGAAATCTCTAGATACTACAGCTACCTACATGTACTTACTCTCATCTCTTGCCGCTCGGCCTAGTACCTGTACGAAAGCAATCTCTAGATACTACAGCTACCTACATGTACTTACTCTCATATCTTGCCGCTCGGCTGTACCTGTACGAAAGCAATCTCTAGATACTACAGCTACCTACATGTACTTACTCTCATCTCTTGCCGCTCGGCCGTACCTGTACGAAAGCAATCTCTAGATACTACAGCTACCTACATGTGCTTACCGTCATGTCCTGATCTGCGACCTAGACTTCTAGCTCTTGCTCTAAAATCTTGTTTACGGGGCACGCGGTTAAATGTTGTTTCGCAGTCTATGAATGCTAGGTTAAGATAGAAAATAAATTGCGTGCAGAACGGCATACAGCTGATCTAACAGACTAACCAAATATTAAATAAAAATAACACGCAATGGTCTACAGTAATGTTGTGGTTTTTAAGTTAATTTAGCTGACAGAAAGGAAGAATCGGTGGGATATATCAATGAAAATATATAATGTGCCATATGATTACGGTTAAAAAAGGACGTAGCAAGAAAGCACAATGCACAAGGCATATATGATAATATACGCACACCACTTGATTACCACGCTGAATGGTCGTACTAAGAATAGTACTATGCACGAGTTATATACGATAATATACTGTGTGCTACATAAGTACCAGTATGAGTGGACCTCAAAAGTGACGAGTTATATACGATAATATACGATAATATACAGTGTGCTACATAAGTACCAGTATGAGTGGACCTCAAAAGTGACGAGTTATATACGATAATATATGATAATATACAGTGTGCTACATAAGTACCAGTATGAGTGGACCTCAAAAGTGACGAGTTACATACGATAATATACGATAATATACAGTGTGCTACATAAGTACCAGTATGAGTGGACGTCAAAAAAGACGAGTTATATACGATAATATACGATAATATACAGTGTGCTACATAAGTACCAGTATGAGTGGACGTCAAAAAAGACGAGTTATATACGATAATATACGATAATATACAGTGTGCTACATAAGTACCAATAAGAGAGGTCGTCAAAAGTGACCGAGAATTATTTGAAATCGAATATCAGCATACCGTGTTTAAATGTAATATAATTACGACCAAGTTCATATTAAGCAAATAAAATAACAATATTCACTCGCAGACACTTTAAAATCGTACTAGAAGTGGGAGATGCAATAAGTATCGAGTTTGAAAAGACGCACCATTGCGTCTGAGATTTAAATATATATATATATATATATATTGAAAATTTCGCGCTGCTCTGGCTTACGCCAGAGCAGCGGTAATCTATATATACAATATACATAATATATATATATATTTAAAAAAAATTGCGCCGCTCTGGCTTACGCCAGGCTAGGCTAGGTAGACTTTTTCTCTTTCTACTATTTTTTTTTATCTAATCGTTTTTGTTTTTCATTTTCCGTCCTCAAATAATCGTCGTCTGATCATTCGATAATTATCCCTACTCATACTATACCCATCACAAAAAATCTAAAAATTAAATAATTTTAAACAAAAAAAAAACGACTTCAAAAGGTAAACTAAAAGGAACAATTAAATTTCCTTCGCACAAAGTAATACTTATTTACACTTAGGTAAACAAAATTTATTCTATTCGTTTCGTCATTTTCAAGTCGGTGCCAAGTAAGTACCTACTTCAAAAACCTTACTACAATATCAAACTATGTACAACAACTAACCATCAAAGTAAAGTTATTATACTATAATATTATGTACCCAAAGTACTGGCTTACAAACTAATATTAAATGAAAACAAATAACGAAAGAACGCTGAACTTGGCACCGAATTGAAAATTATAGAATAAAATTATTGACCCAAGTGAAATTTGTGCGAAGTAATTTATTTATATTATTGTTATTATTATTATTATACTTAGGTTTTGCAAATACGATAAATAAATTATAGGCGTAGGATGGTTTGTTTTCAAGATATGAGATGTCATAGGTACATTTAAATTAGAAAATTTATGTCAATATTAGTAAGATTTATGTTTTTCATGATATTTTTTAATAAATATATACATATATATAAGAAGAAAAGTTGATATATATTATATCAAGTAGATTGACTATTAAATGAGATACAAATTTTCAGAATATTAAAGTCGGTACCAGCCAAACTCAATATTATGAGTTCTATAATATAGCCTATTTCATCATATTGTAATTGATATCACTATATCTATAGCGATGGAAATATGCTTGCAGTATAAGCGATGTCGAAATTTCCAAACGTATATCTTCAAAGACTCAAAATGATGTTTTTAGTCGGATATGCTTATGTTACTCGAAACAAATACAAAATTACTATGAGTGTCCCTATAAATTTCAAGGTGTTCCCTCGATTCCTCACGACGCCATCATCAGGTCTCCACTTTGATAACTATGAGACCAAGTTCTACTGTAATTGACGTAGTGGCATATGCTTGCATTTCTTTAAACAACGCTGAAATCTTCAAACATGTATCTCTAAGGACTCAGAACTTCTGTTCAGTACTTTTAGATCCAGGATATAGTGCAAAACCTTACTGTTTGGTAACATATGCTTAGACTACTTCAGACAAAATCAAAATCGATACATTATTCCATATAAATTTTGAGGATTTCCCTCGATTCCTCACGGATCGGTGACAATGGAACCAAATTTAAATTATACCCTACACAACACAAAAAAAATTAAAACCGTTTCATGAACGATGAAGATATCCGGGAAGAAACATAAAAAAAAAACATATATTTACCAATTGAGAAACCTCCTCCTTTTTTGGAAGTCAGTTAAAAGTATTATGTTGGTTATTTCATGTTACAATCTACCTTTGTGCCAAGTTTCATTTAAATATGTTGAGTAGTTTGGCTAAAATACCGTCAAACAGGTAGCTACAATTTTTTGAAGATCCCACGGGGACCCTTTCGTTTTTCGGGATAATAATTTTTAGTAATGCTCTTCAGATTATAAGCTACCTGCCTGCCAAATTTCATTTAAATACGTTAAGTAGTTTGGCTGAAATACCGTCAAATAGGTAGCTACAACTTTTTGAAGATCCCACGGGAACCCTTTCGTTTTTCAGGGTAATAATTTCCGATAATGCTCTTTAGTTCATAAACTACCTGCCTGCCAAATTTCATTTAAATACGTTGAGTAGTTTGGCTGAAATACCGTCAAATAGGTAGCTACAATTTTTTGAAGATCCTACGGGAACCCTTTCGTTTTTCGGGATAACAATTTCCAATAATGCTCTTCATATCATAAGCTACCTGTCTGCCAAATTTCATTTAAATACGTTGAGTAGTTTGGCTGAAACACCGTCAAATAGGTACCTACAATTTTTTGAAGATCCCACGGGAACCCTTTCGTTTTTCGGGATAATAATTTCCAATAATGCTCTTCGGGTTGTAAGCTACCTGCCTGCCAAATTTCATTTCATTCCATACAGTGGTTTTAGCGTGATGCGACGACAAACATTCCCATACGGACAGACAGACAGACAGACAGACAGACAGACAGACAGACAGACAGACAGACATTTTTTTCAAAAATGTTATTTTTAGGTTCTGTGGCTTTTATAGGCCCCCTTTTTTTAATTTTCACTTAAATATTCTCAATGTACAGACATGACCCCTCTACAGATTTATTATATGTATAGATAAAACTCCAAATCCGTAGAATTTTTGTAGTCTAAATTGTAAAAACTTCGATACTCAAAGAAATTTGTGACCATAAATTAAGTACTTAATCGACTTTTAATTGATTTGCGCATGACAAAATTTTATAAGTTTCAATATTACACGATCAATTTATTTATACAATTTTAGTTATTACGTCTCCGTGGTCTAGTGGTTTAGAGTCTGGCTCTAGACTGTGGTCGTCGTGGGTTCGATTCCCACGTTGGAAACACGTTTTAAGTTTGGTTAAGACAAGGCAGGCTGATCACCTAATTGTCTGACAAGAAAGATGATCCATGCGTCGGATGGGCATGT
This sequence comes from Celastrina argiolus, assembly GCA_905187575.2. Taxonomy (NCBI): domain Eukaryota; kingdom Metazoa; phylum Arthropoda; class Insecta; order Lepidoptera; family Lycaenidae; genus Celastrina; species Celastrina argiolus. Next base: position 4,898,206 of record LR994582.1, on the reverse strand, counting down.
AAAAAGTCGATCCTGCGCTTGATCTCCCGCCAGTCGTGTCGGTTATCCGTCCCAGTGGGTTACGAGAGTGAAGAAAAAGAGAGTGCTTCTATGCATTGCGCACACACTTGGGCACTATAAAATAACTCCTGCGTAGCTGGACTGGTTTCGATGAAACCGGCCACCGTCACCGAAATCGGTGTGGGAGATATTATTATTATTATTATTTTAGCAAACACTAAAATGATTAAACAAGCTTATGACTAAACAACTAGCCACCCGGATAGTTATAGCACTTGCGAAAAAAAAAACAAGAATAAAGTATAAAGAGAGTTCAATTATAGTAGTGAGGTGTTTTATTGAAGTTCGGTGTTACACAGCCACAATGGAGACTTATAGTTTTCATATCAACCCCTACAATATGGGTAACAAATGATGAGAGAGTTTGAGAAAACAAATACAATTCATACAAGATTTCATGAATGCCGCTATTTTTAATCCAAAATAGCGATTTATCGTTTTCACAGGTACTCTCACAATATGGGTATCAAATGAAAGAGAAATACAATAAATCATCTAAATTCCAGACGAAGAATAAGGCGAAAGTAATTGCCCGGGGTCAAAATATTTTATTTTTAAACTCAAGCAAGTCCATTAACCAACTTACAAAAATAAATGAAATCCCACCAAAAACATTTTCATGTAAAAATGTTGCCAAGACGAGTCTACATAGCTTACCCTGTGAAAAAGTTATCGTATAAAGCCAAGCTCTAAAGACTACACGCCCTAAATGTACAAGCACCTTGATCAAAATCTATCAAAAAGTGGACAAATCTCATGTAGAACCAAAGTTCTTGATCTATGCGCCCTTACTTTACTAGGCTAAGCTTCACTTTCTCTACATTTCAGTTAAAACGTGATGCTTGGCCGTTTTATTTCACACACGATAAATGAATGCCTATGAAATCTTCGTAACGGTAGCAAACGGCCAACGGTTTTAACTTAAATATAGAGTAAGTGAAGTAGACTCGTCTTGGCAACATTTTTACATAAAAAGTTTTTGGTGGGATAAGTAACTAACTGTAACACCTTTGTAATGTACGATATTATTGCTATAAATGATTATGATTGTTATTAAGGTTGTTTTTTTTTAATTGTGGTTATCTGTTAACGCGTTGTTTAATTTTTTTTAACTATATCTGTGAGTTGGCAATAATTAGGCTTTACCCTACTCGTAATATGCTACATAGGCTCGCTCAGCGTTTCCATACATGGGGAAGCTCAGTGAAATATTGGAAGCAGATCGACAATGCAATATGCAGGTTCCGTATATTAACGCTGGGAGGATTTAATCAAGTCGGAATGAAAAATGCCTGCGGGACCCTGCGCCAGTGAAATGTACGGACAGCAGAAAAGTTACTGTAGAAGCAAACATTCATTTTTAATCGACTTCCAATAAAACGGCGGTTATACGTTTAAAGTATACATTTATAGGTTTTTATGTAAATGGTATGAAAAAAAAACAAAAAAATTTACATATAATGTGTCTATTCTCATGTTAGTCAGAGTGAGAACTTTGTATAACTAATTTTCTGTATTAAGCACTTGTATTTGCTTCAATGTTAAATTTCAATTAATCCTTTGTCTCCCAAACCTAAATACATTTAGTAGAATCAATTACTGAATGTAATCATGTATACTGAATGTAATCATGTATAATATGACTGCACCTACTAAATTCCTTTTGTTGTTCTGGTTACGCTAATTTACTATTGATTACCCAATAAAATAGGATAATAAAAAAGAATAGAAAACATTTATTTCAGACTAATATAACAAGCCCATAGAGTAATTAGAGTGTTAGTTACAAAACTTAGCTTTAAATAATAATTGTAATGTTAGTAGTGTTAGTAAATAATACCTTAAATTCAACTTTTCATTAACTAAATTAAATAGGTGTTGGTAAAAAAATGTTTGAAAAAATTATATTTGTTCTTTCTTACCATAAGAAAATCTCACGAAGCGTAAAATATTAGAAAATATGAGATAGGATATAAAAAGAAGTAGGATATAGTATTTATAGGAATAATATACGTTATTCTATTATAAGAATTATGATAGACTAGCTGTGCCCGCGACTTCGTACGCGTGGAAAAGTGATTTAGGGCAGTGTTATAATAAATCTGTTTTAAAAATATTTATAGTTATAAAAACTGTCGTTAAGGTATTTAAAAAACTACTTTATGTTGACAATTCCTACTACCAGCTTGACAAACGACCGTGTACAATTACTATAATGCGAACGGGACTACTTGATAGTACGCTCACATACACGACGAACATCTAGTACTAAGATTTGTATGGATTTTGCGCCGCAGCGACTGCAGACGATGATCGTTTCCACGCCGACTCTGCTGGTGTGGCGACAATGATATTAAGACAGCGCGCCGCGAAAAGTAGCAAAATATAGAAAGTCCCAAAAGAAAGAAAACAAACCTAAGTTGTACCTAACATAAAAACCATTCGATCCATGATAAACACTAAGAAATAAAAATATCAAGAAAAATATAAATGTAACTTATATTGACATAACTTTTTTAGTTTAACTGTAAACACAATACTTGCTATATTGATGTTAATCAAAATTCTATATATTTAGCAGTTATCGAATACATAATTTGGACAAAGAAAACTATAAAAATGTACAGTAATAGTAGGCTGTAGTATGAATTTTAACGGACGAAATGAGAACTATAATATAGAATGCAAAATAATATTATACATTGCTAATGATGAACGCTGAGTATAACTCTCGGATAACGTATTGTATAAATGTAGGTACCTACTCAACTTTGCTATAATTGTGGTAAAAGTACGGCATTTGGCGTATAGATAGATTTGTATAAGAGAATACTCTATCAATATTATGATATTTGACAAAAAAACCCATAATAATCACACTGTTAACACATATCCAGGGCAGGCCGCAAAAGGCTAGAATTTCAAAAGGTATCTCGATTGGAATCGAGTTGTATCAACAGTTTTCCTCTGTAACACAGTTTAGTAACTATCGAGATGTTTTTAACGTCTATCTTATTAAATAGAAAAAACAAAAAAAAGAGCAATATATTTATGAAAATCTTAAAACTGTTTGTAAGATTCCGTACCTCAAAAGGAAAAAACGAAACACATATTATACGATCATTTCCATGTCCGTCTGTCTGTCAAGACCCTTTTACTCAGAAACACGTATTGTGAAATAGGCACAACACATGATACAATGTCTGTTAAACGACAATCCCGAAAGAGATTAATAACATGTTTGTAATGTTGGTTAATTTAACATTGGTCGGTGCAGGTTAAACTTAGGTATACTGATACATACGCCTACAATGTACGGAGGTTCGATTTTTTAAAATTTTATGGAGACGGAACGATCTATCTACCTACAGTTTCTATACCAAAAATATATCTATACTATACAGCCTATATCTACATCTACACTAATATTATAGAGAGGAAAGATTTGTAATTTTGTATTTTTGTATGTAACGACTTAACTCAAAAATTACTGGACCGATTTTAATAATTATTTTTTCCTTAGAAAGCTACATTATCTCTGAGTAACATAGGCTATATAAAAATCAATTGCTGTTCGTTAGTATCGCTAAAACTTAAGATCAGCTGAAATGATTCGGCTATTTTTGGTCTTGATATATTCGTGAAAGTCCCGGGGAAGTGCTCAACGAAGTGGGCACGGGTCAGCTAGTCTCATATATAGGTACTATGATTTCGGATATTATGCGACTTCGGTGATATCTGATATAATTTAAACTAAACGCAGCGGCAATTTGTAAAATATATAATTTAGTATACATTTTGGACAATGTCTATAATACTATATACTTACTCGTTTAACTTACTTCTTTATTGGTGTATGTTATGATAATAATATCTATGTTTTTCCCATTGTGCAGTGTTGCATATCCATTTTGTTGAATAAACGTTTTTTTTATTTATTAAAAACATGGAAAATAAAATATTGAAAGTATTTTGCTGACCGTACTGGGGTGGAACAGCAAAGGGTTGCAGTAATGAGTAGAATGAGATATGGCCGCGCGGGGAACGTCACCCTGTGGGCTGTGCGAGCCTGCGAGGGCAGGGCTGGAAGTGGGCACGAGCAAAGGGCCGTAGATAAGAGTTGGCGCCTACAACATTTGTACTTGATATGTTGGGTGTTACCTACAAACGTCATGTGGTGTGGTGTAATATACATAGCACTCTTTTCTGCTTCACCTGCCAGTGAATATGTGTACAGAATTCTGTATTAAAATATTAAGTATAAGAATCTATAAGTTATACATGCTTGTCACGGTAAAAACCTCTTTAATAAAATAAAGATTATAATAAACACACAGTAAGTTTTACTTAGATTTGGAATTACATCCGAAAAATTTTATAAGATACTAGCTGTGCCCGTGACTTCGTTCGCGTGGTTTTTGAGTGACTTAAACCGTTTATGCAGCTCACGGAACGAAAGTCCCCAAATGTGAATAATTTTCCCCGTTTTTGCAACATTTTTTACTGACGCTTCGCTGCTATTAGTCGCACAGTAATGTTCTATATCGTAAAGCCTTCCTCTAGAATGGACTATCCAACAAAAAAAGAATTTTTCAAATCGGACCAGTTGTTCCTGAGATTTAAACTGAGAATTAAACAAACAAGAAAACAAACTCTTCCGCTTTTTAATATAAGTATAGATATAGATTCATAAATAAAAATTATTATGTTCCTAGTCACTACTTAATTCTTCATGATGTGACTTACGAATATGTTCAGCTGTGCGATGTATACAAAACATCTGTTTGATGTAAGCAGCTGAAGGGCGTCAGCAAGCCCTAGACTCGCACCATATGGCTAACATAATTAAAACCTTAATACTTACTTACTTTACTTATTTTTCGTAAAATAGTAATAATATGTGAGATTCCGTGGTTCAGTGACTGGAAATTGGCTTTCGACTCGAAGGTCGTGAGTTCCATTAAGGCGAGGAATAACCGCAACTAGCGCCAATCTTTTTAAAATAAATTTTACAACGACACTACCTTTTTTAATAAGATCTTTATTAAAAAAAAGTAATCGGTTAAAACTATAATTAATTAGCTAAACTAATTTATTGGCATTTAATTACAGCTCTAATTCCTATACTGTATTTACTATCATAAAAACCGCCAAAAGTGGCCGTTTTAGCAATTACTTACTTTACAAGGACAAGAAAAAAAAATGTTTCCTGGTTATGTTAATAAATGTATTTCTTCTGACAAAATATATTTCTAGAATATGAAAAGGTATTATAATATCCCAAAGTTATTATCACTGGTCTTTTTACACCATATACATCGTCCTTCACAAAATATAAAGCTAAAGTCAAAGCATTCCAAGGTGAAATAGATACTCAGACTTGAAGGTAAGCTTAGATCTAGACTTCCATACTAGTGTTTAAATAACAGCGTTTTTTCGCATCGCGTGTACCGTGACAGACGGACAGACGGACGGGCAATTTATAATGTGTCCCTATCGCGATCGCATGCTATCGTCGACCAGCGTATCTTGATCCTCGGCTAACCTTGCCAACGTTTTTAACTAAGAAACTATACAAAAAAACATTAATAATTAAGCTTTCCATCTATACGTATCGCAGTGGTTGAGCGCGTTAGTGCTCGAAGTCGCGGGTTCGAATCCCGCGGAGGGAACAAAAAGTTCCTGGATGTGTATTAAAGGAGAAAGCCCACTCTCCATAGTGTCTCAGGCCCAATGTGGACATCAAAAAATCGCATTAAAAATTAGTGTTCTAAAATGTTAATAGTATTAGATATCTGAGAAAAAAACTTAAAATGCCGCCATTATTGTAGAAATATATTTTTTTTAATTTTTGTCTATTTTATTTTCAAGGCCTTTTCCGACTTTTCAATAATTTATAATAGTAAGATATAATAAGATAGCCCTTGTTGTAGTGCAAGACTTTCATTTATTGCTACCCAGCAATCGAGAAAAACAAGATTATCGCCTGACACCTAAAACATATTAACATTAATGATAAATATTTTCAACCGTAAAAGATTTAACGATTAAACCATAATGAAAGAAATAATAGAAACATTTTATTATAATATTATGATTACCTGCTGCCGTGCAACCCACTGCTGTATGACACTTAATTCTTTGGGCTCTAAAATACGGTTCTCGGTAACATTATTACCACAACATATACAATGTTCTTCAGACATTTTGGTATGCACAATCAAATAGCGTAATCCTTTAATCCAGGGCTAAGTAATCGTAGAAGGAGATAACAAAACTAGTAAAACAATGCCAAAGTCGTACGTGAAAAGGCGAAACAAATCCAGGGCTAAGTAATCGTAGAAGGAGATAACAAAACTAGTAAAACAATGCCAAAGTCGTACGTGAAAAGGCGAAACAAAACGCATCTTTGAGCAACAAGCGAACGGTCGAGATCATTCGTTTGAAAAATGACATTTCAGTCATCAGTGTTGCCGCTTGTCGCAAAAAAATGAAATCGATAAATCGATTACGTAAAAAATAATCGATATAATATGAATTTTTATTAATATTTCGACGGGTCCCAAGAACAACATCGTATGGAAAAATAAGACAAAATGCATTTTATTGCATATTTGTATTCTACATACTAAAAACTATATGGCACTATATATTTTTTATTTTTTTTTCGTTTATTCGTTGAAATAATCAATCGAACAATATCTTATTTGAATTAGATACCCGCAAACAAACATGTATTGACATGTACGCACTTGTTCTATGCAACACGCAGCGCGCTCGCAGCGACTTACCATCATTTGCGTGTTTGTTCTCTGCAAAATCAAATACAAACGAGCTCTCCTCAAAAATACAAAGTTTTAGTTTAAAATTACCATTTAGGTTTATAAACAATCATCTAGTGAGTGGTTAAATAATGTCGGAATGGCCAAGAAAGAAAATATTACTGAATTTAGCTCTGCATTTAAATGAAAATTATGGAAGTCTTATTACAAACATTAACAACAACGATAAAACCTTTTAAAAGGTAACTTATAGTTTAGTTGTGTACATAATATACTGTAACATTGCATAAATTGTTGTATTTTAAAGTTAATACTTATTGTTTACAAAATTACACGGAAACTCATTCATTGTCATCGTTTGTGCATATACAATTTTGTTCAACAAAAATCTAAATATAACTTATAAATAAATCCCGAAAAACCTATTTTATATTTATATTGATAGACTTTATAATAAGACTACGATTAGACATATTTATTTTCTATCTTATTATTGTTACATAAGTCTTTGTTCGGCAAAATCATTTATCGCATGAGCAGATGCTATTTTTTTCTTCGAAAATTTTAACTAAAAAATATGTCGTATTTTAATAAACAATTTTGTTCGCTGTAAACAATTTTTACATGCGTGTTTGTTTTGTAAAAAAGTATATGATTTAATGTACTTTTTAATCAAATAATAGAATTTTTAGTAATCTATATGAATTTACTTATAAATTTCACACTTACATTTTCCTTTTTGTTAGAGACTGGGTGTCAACGGTACACTAACGTCTCGCCTATGCCACTTGGACCCAAGAATATTGACGTCGATTCAGCAGTAGTTTGGCATGATGTTTTTGATGAAAATGATAAATTGGGAGAAAAAACAGATCCTCATATCAATAACTCAGATACCTATCATGTTACCTGCGATCATTTTGCTTCACCATCTTTATATTTGTCGCTAGTGATGCATACATTCACCTTCACCTTTAACAACTCATCAGAAATATACATCACCAGAACTTGAAGAACTTACAAATTCGATCCCAATTAGCTACACCTATACCTTTCTAAGTAATATACACAAAAAATGTAATGGTCATTTTTGTTTTAATCATATTGATTGGTTTTATTCATTGTAATCCGCCTGAAATCACCCCGAAGCAAAAAAACGTTACATTTAAAAAAAATGTGGATTTATTAATGATAAAATGATGGTAAAGCTGTAAGTAAGTATAAGTGTTGAGATAAAATTACAGAAAAACTAAAACTGGTATGTTTTTATGGATTTTGGAAGCTTGTTAATAGAGAAAAGCAGTGTATGTACAAGGCAAAGTATGAAAAAAGCGATGTATAAACCGATATAGCACTTTCAATAAGATTTACTTACACTTTACATTTAAATACTTTTTACCACTTGTAATGTCACCTAAGACTATTGTTTCCCGATTAACCTACTTTGTAAGTCAACGCCTTTTCAAACTCTTGCTGTGAGTGAGAGTATAGTTAAGACTACTTTTCAATAATATGATGTTGAGCATGATCATCGAGGCAAACACAAGAATCACAAATGTTTCATAGACAAAAGCATAATAAAAAGTGTAATAAATGAGATCATATAAATTCATTCATTTCTGTTGAGTCTCACTTTATTTGTATGGACTAAATTAAACGGTATATTGACTTGACAGGTTTATACTGAGGCTGCCGTACGATGAATAATGAATGGTGTGATGAATCTATTTACACATTGAAAGCTACAACTGAGCGCCAGTGTCAGGACGTTAAACTACACACATTAAAATAACATTGAAACCATAATCTTGACTTTTAAATTCCTATAAATATCAATGCGAAGTATGTCACAATATTACAGACGGTAATGATCAAAAAAAAAGAGCAGGAGGGACAAAGATTCTTAAATTATGATAATTGATCTCATACCTACTATTATACCTAACTATTATATTAAAATGATTAAGGCCTGATCTTTCAATGGCCAGATAACTTATATCAGTCAAATAAATATGCTGCTTTGACATTTGGTTCATATAAACTCTGTCAAAGTCACATATTATCATTATATTATATTCCTGAGGTAAAACTTATCCGACGATTGAAAATTCACCCTTAGGGGTGACTATTTAGGTTTACTGATTTAGGATTTCAAATAATTCCTAGAAAGTTCAAAAGTTTCTTTATTTTATTTAATTTAAATATTAGATTTGATTTAAATATAAAATATTTTTATATAAAACAATAAATATTATTTTATAAGCCTAGATGAGAAGTGATTGAAAAATAAATTGGATTAAAATTTATTTTTGTTAAAGATTTTTTTTAAAAGAGATCTATAGATTTAATGATTTTTATAATGAAACAACTTAATAAAATTTATAGAAAAGGTAGGAAAGTAAATAAGTATTTGTAATAACATTGGCCTTTACTGTTTATATTATCAATTTGAACATTGAGCTCACAATTATTGTCTTTTAAGACATGAAAATTAAACATCAATTCCATAAAACAAAGTCGTATATTAAGATGTATACTAGATTGTTCCGAAGAACAATGTCGTACATTCAGATACGTGCTAGGTCGTTCCGGAAAACAAAACCGTATGGTATCATACGAATCATATTTATGCGAAAATAATAATTAAGTTATCTAATAAAATGTGAAGATAAAGGTATTAAGTTCTTAAATAGCGTTTTGTATTTTTTTTCCTCAAAATGTCTATATTTATACAAAAAAATTATGATTATACGTACACAGAATTTCAAATGCTCATACTGTAAAACGATAATTTTCCACATACGATTTTGTTCTTGGGACCCGTCGATTTATCGTTTATAGTAACAAACGTAAACATTGGTTTTAAGATAAATGTTTTCTTTTGATTAATTCTTTACCGAATTACCAACAGTGTCAGGTTATTTGTATTTTACATGAGTTTATTTTATTTGTTTATAAATCGATATTCGGATTGAATGATTAGAGTTTTATCATCGGGTAACATTTCACCTCAACGTTCTACTTAGGTTCCAAATAATCCAATAAAATTCCTTTTTTTATTGGAACATTACTGATTATAGTGGCGGTTATTTGAATGTTATCAAAAATCATGTCTCTTTATGGTACATTTCTGGAGAAATTAAGTCTTCTTAAGACGGCTGTCCGCTCTGGGCCTGAAATGGGCTTTCTCCTTTGTGTATAATATAATAAAAATCTTAAATATGTGTATACTGTATAGTATGAAAGTATTAAATATGTTACCGTTGTCTGGTACATGCAACGCAAGTTCTTCGGATACTTAGCACAGGGCCTGATTGACGTGGTGTGAAGCGTACATACATATATTTATATTCTGCACACATTGATATTTTAGGGTGCTTGCCCTATAATTGCAATTATGTTCTATTTTGCACCTAAAAATAAGTCAGAAAAGTATAATATAGTGGGTGCTTCGTGTGTACCCTAAGGGACTAATGTAAGAATAGTAACATGGGAACGACTAGGTACTCTTTTCTATCAAGAGCAACAAAGAAAAAAATCATGATAATATTATGTGTGGTCTGCGTGGTCTATTGGTTCAGATCCTAGCTCTCGACCCAGAGGTCGTGGGTTCAATCCCCGCGTTGGAACAACAAAAAATATTGTTGCCAATTTTGGTTAGGACAATGCAGGCTGATCACCTTATTGTTTGACAAGAAATATGTTCCATGCGTCGGATGGGCATGTAAAAAGTCGGTAATGAGGTCGATCTCTCGCCAGTCGTGTCGGTTATCCGTCCCACTGAGCCCGTAAAGGAGAGAGAGTGTCTCTGTGTTTTGCGAACACACTTGGGCACTATAAAAACAACTCCTGCGAAGCAGTTAGTATGTTGTCGTGAGACCCGATCAAATATAAAAGATTTAGGCCGTGTTTTACCAAGCAATGTTTTAACATTACTTGGTAACACACATGTTAACTTTAGTTAACGCCATGTTTAAATGCCATACCATCTCATTCATTGACAGGAAATACGAGAGGGATAACATGATATTTAACATGGCGTTAACTTTACCATTGCTTTGTGAAACACGCCTTTAGTTAACTAACATGATGTTATTAATAACATGACATCTTTGTTAATATTTTTAGTTCAAATTTAATAAATTTTTGAACATACCGTGTTTATATAAGGTCTGCTTAGTTATTGAACATTCAGGCTTCTAGTTTTATCCACAACGAAGTTATAGGGGGTCAAAAATAGCCTGTTTCGAGAAAAGGATGGTAAGGGCGTGCCGTTTATTTTTGCTCGACATGGCGGGAGCACTGCCGTGCCCCCAGTTTATTATTCAGTAGAGAAAGACTGCATTTTTGTATTTTTTAGTAACTGAACAAATATTTTCGTAACTTTACTTTTTCGTTTTTTCGTTTTTAGATATTGGTCTCGGTGTTTTTACACATATAAAAAACGATTTTTTGATAAACGAAAATAAAAAAAAGTAGTTCAACTTACACTGGTCGTGGGCGATAGCGGATCGCACGATAGCTCGCTCGGGAAGGGGGTTCTGTTCCGTGTTTTCGTGTTGGACTTATCGGCACATCGATGTAAAAACAAAAACGAAACTGCTCAATAATTAGCCTTTTCCTTAGGGTTACACAATATAATTATACCTGTAACTGTGTAGTGTGTATTGAACTACTGACAGTAAACACAATATGTACATTGCAAAGCTAAACATATTCATATATGTTAAGCTGTACAATGTACATAATATATTCAAAACACCTTTTATGACGACCTCCGTAGCGCAGTGGTTGAGCGCGTTGGTGCTCGAACGAGAGGTCGCGGGTTCGAATCCCGCCGAGGGAACAAAAAGTTTTCAATGTTCCTGGGTCATGGATGTGTATTAAATTTGTGTATAATATAATAAAAATCTTAAATATGTGTATAGTATAAAAGTATTAAATATATTTCCGTTGTCTGGTACCTGTAACACAAGTTCTTCGGATACTTAGCACAGGGCCAGATTGACGTGGTGTAAAAGCGTCCATTGATATTATTATTATTATTATTATTATTACCTTTCTGCACGAAAAATTGTCTTCATATTGCATTAACATAGACGCTATTAGGCGTTTGTTAGTGATAATGATATTAAAGCCGTGTTTCACCAAGCAATATTAAAGTTAACGCCATGTTAAAATACCCTGCCATCTAATTCATAGATAGGAAATACGAGAGGAATAACATGATATTTAACATGGCTGTGTTTCACCAAATAAAATACCATGTCATCTCATTCATTGACAGGAAATACGAGAGGAATAACATGATATTTAACAAGGCGTTTACTTTAACATTGCTTGGTGAAACACGGCCTTATCAATTTAGTTCCGATTTCACCAACGCTTGTTAGTGTTAACGCCTTGTTAAAATACCATGCCTTCTCATTCATTGATAGGAATTACGAGAGAAACAACATGATATTTAACGAAGGATTAACTTTAAAATTGCTTGGTGAAACACGCCCTTAATCTATTAGTCTTGGAAGACAGAACTTTCAAAATTGTTGAAAGGATTTTACTTAGTTTTTTCTTTTAACACAATAAAAAAATATTTATTGAAACAATTCAACAAAATAAAATAAGAGTAAGTAAAATAATATGTCAAACCAGGTACTAAACTAGACTAACTAGCAGTGATGTAAATAACCAAATAGGTCTGGAACATTTAAAATAAATTTTTTTTGCTAAAATATTTTAGTTCAAATGTTGTAAACTACAATATTTTTGCAAAAATATTTTAGTTCAAATGTTCCAGAACACACTTTTGTATGAAATTGACTATGGAGTGGAAACTGAAATCCTGTGTGGATTTTTCCGCCTGCCATTTCCTGATAAACCTGCCCCTGTTCGTCCTGAAACAATATAGTGGGGATATGAGCATTTAGAAGGGGACTCGGAGCAAAGTATAATGTGTATAAGTCGTATGAATTATAATATACTCGTATACTCGTATTACCTAACGTATTAGTGTGTATAAGTCGTGTGAATATACTCGTATTACCTAACGTATTAACTCGTATATTTCAAAGGTTTCTAACAGACTGATTTGGAGTTTGGCTCTCTTCTGGAGGTAGCGGGTTCGATTACACCGTAGGACAATGCAGGCTGATCACTAGATTTTATTAGACAAAAAAAATATTAGGATGGACAATTGGATATGTAAGATGGCGGTCCTGCCCCAGCGGGCCTACTCCCGACACAATCGAGTACCGAATCCGTTCGATATCAGTGGTTTTTCGTATTTTATTTGGTGAATTACTTTGAAACTAATCAGGATAAAGAAAATTGTTAGGTCGTAACTTTTTGTACTCCCGACCCTATCAATCGACTGAGAATCATAATAAACAAATGTCAATTTATTAGGAAGTACGCGGCATGATCGTATCTGAATCAAAATCAAATCAGTTTTGAGAGTAAGGCCCCAGATCTTTCTCCAATTGTGTCTCTCATCCGTTTCACTGTTTTATGTACTTTAACAGAATTCAGCAATAAGTGATACCTTGGCACTAGGTATTAATGTATAAAGTAACTCTATTATTATTATCTATGTTAATGATAACAGAATAATAATAATATTATACGCAAAAGCTGTTCCAGTTTTTCTAAAATGTCTATTTGATATCTAAAGACAGTTTAGTAAAGATTTATTAGAATTCATGTGCAGTTGAAAAGTATCTTTTATTTATTTTTCGCTTCCAAAGTATCAAGAAAATTATTAAAACCAAGTAGCAATTTGCATGTTATCTGTTCAACATAAAGATTAAAAATTACGAAAAGTATTAAAAATGAATTTTATTGAGAGTTCCAAATATTGTGCACCGCCCGCGGTGGTCTTCAGCCATGTTTTATAAAGAGCATCCTGATCGGGTGTCCTTTGCCACACACCGCGCTTTTTTTTCCAACTTTTTTCCCGCCAACACCGAACGACAGTTGACAGTTCGAAAGCCCGCGAAACGTCACGACGTGAAACAATAACGGAACTCGCGATATGCAAAAATTCAACAAAAATAAAATACACGAATAAAAGGGAATAAATAAAATAATAAAAAAATATATAAATCCCGTCTTTTTGTTTTCCGCTCCTCGGATGGGCTCTCGATGTAAAAAAAGCGCCCGCTTCTAGACAGCCCGTCACACGCTACGGGGAGCGGGCGGTGTCTGGAAATTTTAAAAGAAAAATATATTTTTAATTCAATAAAGACACTCCTACCTAGAGTCGTAGAAAAAAAATTATAAGGTTTAATATTTACGTTAACTTTCTTTATTTTACACGCATCACGATACTTTAGTTCCATGATATAAAATGACGGTACCTAATATAATATGGAGCATTGCATCGGCCATTTGAAATATAATACAAGATCACAATATAATCATCTTTACTTAAGTCATTTCTTTTTTTTTCTTTGGTTTTAAGACCTTTTTGAAGAAACACCTCGTTTTTCATGACCCAATTTCTTGCCTAATATATAACGGACAGGAATGCCTAAACATAGCTCACCATTGCCTCATAATTTCAGATTCGTGTTACCCACTCTTAATTCAAGCTCTTATAACATAAAATATATTTTAACTAAAAATATATGAAAGTAGCGTCCTCCTACACGGGGGGCGTAATATATCAAAGTGGGCAAAAGTACATTCGCGCTATAGCTACGTACGACATAGGCGCGCGGCGCGGCCGGGACGGCGCGGGCTTAAGACCTGCCGCCTACGGCACGTGGGAAGCTAGGCTAAGCTATAATAGAAGATATGTAATTGAATGTACCGTAGGTTCTTGATGGAAATACATATTGTATAGTAATAATACACTAAATTCTTGCACTTTTTTCCACTTTATTAGTTATTTTATGTCATATTATGTCGAAACCGGTGCAAAAAAGTGCAAGTATTTCGTGTATGTATATAATATAACAGAAGACATGAATGGACAAAGTAATGTATCAAAACTATTTCTAGCTGGGCTAGTTCCCGAACCGGTGGTAGGCATCGTATAGAAACGACGCGCGACGTTCAGAAAACATTTCTTGTAAAATTAATTCTGAATAAAATTTTTGGACTTTGACTTTATGATTTTGAGAAAATTGAGCTCAAAATGTCACTTACACATATTAGAATACGTCGTAAAGTATTAAGTACATTACTTTAAAGATCCGCCTCTAGAATCAATGTACTTAATACGTGACTACATATCCTGAAATGCTTAAGTGACTGTTTAAACTCAATTTTCTGGGTAAAATTTTAGCGACATATCACCTTCATCGATTCATGTATTCAATTATACCTAAAACATATATCGTTAAATACAATACAATAATATAAATACAATAAGCATTGACATTTGCCACAAAAAGCTCGAGAGAGTCAAGAAATGACGCCAGTTTATAGACAGACTTTGTGACAAAAACGAGACATGCTAGATACATATACAAGACGTAAAATAAATGAGCAATAATACTTTAGGGTACACACCACATACACATGTGCCTCCTATGTAGAGTGTACTGTGAAAGTACCAGCGCTGAAAGACATACTTTTGACTGTTATGTGTCTATCAGAAATGCCCCAATATCATAAATTTGCCCATACAATAATTAAAAAAAAAGTAATTCTTTCAGTGATGGCAATTTCACAGTAAACTCTATATACGGGACCCATACACACCCTAAAGTATTATCACTTATTTATTTTACAGCCTGTATATAATAAAGTGTAAAGGACGAGAGGTGCTTAATGCGGTAGATTGTGCAAGCACTATCTAAATTAAAAGAACATAACTTCAAAATAATTGTTTACACTAGTTATCGGGTCGTATAATTTTCTTTAAATAACTTTTTTACGGGCCTACAGGAACTTTAAAGTGTTTAATAAATAAGTAGTAGATTTTTTTCTTAACCAATGAACTTTCTTGATAGTATCTAGAAAGTTATATTATAATGAAACTATAAGTTGCGTATGTCTGGGCACTGCGACGTCATATTTTATTGACTCTGTGTGTCTTCATTGCATTCTAGATATATATATATATATATATATTTGTGTATAAAATGTAATACCTACCATAAATATTCATATGTTATGTTTATTACATTTTATTACGTATGTAAAGAATAATTCCAAACAAGTTAAAGGTTATAGAATTACAAATCTGTTGAATTCCAACATTCCATGATTTCTCTTGCTTTTACTCATTATTTTAATGTAAGATATCAAAGACACAGATGCTATATCGCTTCACAATATTATATGTGAGTGGCTTTATGTAGAGGAGTGCAGCCGACCGTCGCGCAAGACAAGGACGGAGAATAAGACGAAGGGTTGCTCAGAGACCCAGCAAGTAGCCGGTTTCCCGGCACGGCTCGCCGTACACCGAAACTCCGTACTACATAGGCGCGCGCACCCATAAAGGACCGCGTTTAAAATACACGCCAGAGAGATAAGGAATTTATTTGAGGGCAATGAAAACTGTACTTTACGCTCTTGGTTGCGTATTGAATTTTATATCAAAAAAATTGTAATTTTTCACTGGTAATTTCAATATAAGTTTATTGTAGTTTAGTGTCGGTGCGCTCGAGCTAATTACGCTCAAAGTGTAGGCCAGAGGTAGAATAAATTTCTATCTCTAATACGGTACTTTATGGGCACTTCGTAACAATAGCAGGGGGAGGGGAGTGCGCGCGCATGAAGTACCGTATTCCGAGGCCGCGGAGGCTGGAATAATAAATACGGAACTTTATGGGCGCGTCGCCTAGAGAGGATATGCCAAGATAACTTTCGTACGTCCCTCTACTCTACGTATATAGCGTTTTTTTGCTAACGGGCTATTTCTTTTATATATTAGGTCATTATTTTAGTGCTTTTAATATAACTAGAAGCCTATGGTCGAAATTCGCCTATAGTATTTTCTTTTCTTTTGCCTTTTAGATCCTATACGTTCGTACTTTGAGCGCGAATCCGATTCGCACTTGACCTGTTTATTAAAAAAAACAACAACCTAGCCCTATTACCTTTTACCTCACATTACCGTGCGTTTTAATTTTTTTTTCTGTCTATATCTGGTTGCAAAGAAATAACCGTTATTAACGAAATTGTCGATCACATTCCTGTTTCTTTCGGCCTAAGTTCACGTATAAAAAATAAAAGTGATTGAAAACTCAGTTATTAACGATATTTCCTTGCAACTGGAACGCACTTCTACAGGCTGTAATATTAATACTTTAGGGTATGGGCCCCTTAATAGAGTTTAGAGTTTACTGAGAATGTACCAATGCTGAAATAGGTTCTTTCTACTTATTGTATGAGAAAATTCATAATGTTGGGGCATTGGTCATACAAACAAAAAATTCAAAAGTTTATCTTTCAGCGCTGGTACTTTCACAGTAACTCTACTCATAAGGCACCTACACAGTACACACCCTAAAGTACTATCACAAATTTTATTTTACACCTTGTATACTGTTATCAGACGACATACGTACGTATGGGAATTGGGAGCCATCATTCAAAAATAAATACAAATATACAAATATTTATTTTCCAAAAAATATAAATGTAATATAAATATATATGTGTATAATCAATATATGTAATTTATATTATTTTCGTTTTAGCATTTGTTAATATAGCTGCAACATAAATACAGTGCGTAAATTACAAGTGTCTAGCTATACAGCCTGGTGAGTCTGGTGAGTGGTGACAGACTGACAGAATGATGGTGAAGACTCAATAGGGTCGCGTTTTTACCTTCAGGGCACGGAACCCTAAAGATATTTATAGGAAGGTGTGCCCTTCCTCCATATAAACTTATCTTTGCCCGATTTCATATTTCGCAAGCGAAATTTTCGAATCAATAATTAGGTAACAGGTTTCAAATCCCAATATCAGTATTCAGTAGTACATAATATTTATTTATCTACGGTATTGTATAACAATAAATAAACTTTGACGACCTCCGTAGGACAGTGGTTGAGCGCGTTAGTGCTCGAGCAAGAGGTCGCGGGTTCGAATTCCGCCGAGGGAACAAAAAGTCTTCAATGTTCCTTGGTCATGGATGTGTATATATATTATTATAAGTATATATTATAAATTATGATAAAAAATCTTAAATATGTGTATAGTATAAAAAATCTGTTGTCTGGTAAACCTGTAACACAAGTTATTCGGATACTTAACGCGGGGCCAGATTGACGTGGTGTGAAGCTTTCATATAATAGATATTATAATTATATGTAAAAACCTGCGATCACGTTGTTAACTGCCAAACAAAAACTAGATCAAAATCGGTTCATCCGTTTGGTAGCTACGATGCTACAGACACCCACACACCCAGTCTGACCTCATTTCAGATGGAACAGGAACGAAATTTTAAACTTGAAGTGGAATACCACCTTCAAGTTTCAAATTTCTCACAGAAATAACCTACTCTAGTACTAGCTGTACCGCTCACTTGTGTCAAATAACTCTGGATTTAGATATTAGATATTTAACTCTAGGTTAACTTCAGAATAGAGTTATAAATTAAACACGACAAACGGGCACTTATGTTGTATTATACACAAAATCATCATGGTCCTTTGAGCCAAATGGATGATAGTGACCTGTTCCTTGTCCTGGGGTTAAAATGGGACTAGCAGCCTAAGGACGTGTTTCACCAAGCAATGTTAAAGTTAACGCTTCGTTAAATATCATGTCGTTCCTCTCGTAATTCCCATCAATGAATGAGAAGGCATGGTATTAACAAGCCGTTAACACTAACATGCGTTGGTGAAATCAGGACTAAAGGTCAGTCGACAGACAAGAAAGATCTATGAGTCGGAAGTGCATAAGCACTTTCTTGCCAGTCGTCCCACTGGTTTACGGGAGTGTTGCGAACACAGTTTGGCAATATAAAAATACTGGCACCGGTCGCCGAAATCGATAGGGGAGATTAATATTATAGTAGCTAGTATGTAGCACGGGACGGAGTGAACCTGTGTTTTGACCGCGTGTACAGTGTACACACTCCGGGCGATACCCGACCCCTATGGAACAGAGTTACTCAGCCACCGTTACTGAAATCAGTCGCTTCACTGCGTCCATGTTCCGTTTACTTACTGTTAGAAATTTTATTGTTATTACATCTAAAATTCTACACTTAAGTATTTATTTTGTACTGTTGTCAGAATCGATTTCAATTATGATTATTGTTTTGGTTAAATCTAAAGATTATGTTGGCAATTTGATTATTCACCTTTTTAACTCGTACATTTTATTCTTTTAGTTATTGCATTTATATTGTTGTTAAAATCAACATTTATTATATTAATATGAGTAATTGCAATTCTAAATAATATTATTATATTGTTTAGAATTGTACCTAATAGCTTTTGTTTTTCGATATGTGAAAATAAAAGAAGAATAAGATGTCAAATCAGAATTGTCAAAAATAATATTGTCAATCGGTGATCCTGAAAAGAGGAGGCGATAAGATGTTGAGTTTTAAAAAGGAATTCTATAAATATAGTTAATTGTTAATTTAATAATAGTAAATTGATCCCTGTATGGTTTTGGGATATTATTATTATTAAATACTGAAAATAGAAAGATATCATCAACCACGTGTTGGGCATTGTAAAAATATTATTAAACGCTTTGAAGATTCAATTGGGGTATTGGTTATTTTCTTTCAATTCAGAAGCGTCGATTACGAGTCTGCGGCCACATAATATGGTATATTTGGTGACGTACAGAGTCGAGAGGTAAGCTCTAAGCTATTCTGACATCAAAAATGCCACAACGGTATGGCGGTAAGTAATTCTAATTCCGTACATTTAAAACGTATGTGGATCCTGTTATGGGATTGCAAATACGCATTATGTTTAATTGATCCAAAAACCAAGAATAAAGAAAGTGAAAATGACTACGGCATAATATTTAGTACTACGTAAAGTAACGCACGTTCATGGGAAGGCTCGATGGTTGGTAATTCTTGAACAACTTCATAATATCCTTTTAAGATTAAACACATGATACAAGGAACGTTCGACTTGGTAATCTTGTGACACCACGGATTAAGAACGGCTATGGGATAATAACCACTGGGCGCTTGACTCACACACTTTATAGTAAATACTCATGGCTGAAAACACTAATTGATAAACATGGTAATAAAATAAGACATTAATTTAACTAATGCGGCCTTGAAATATTATTGACTGATACTTCAGTAATAAGATAATCATAGGAGCAATATTAGTATAGTTTTAAAATATATAATATATTATTTAAAAGAAAATGCTGTGTGAAAACTAATACTGTATTGTGTTAATGATAAAAACCTAAGCATTATGTATTAAGCAGTATGTATACCTACTGTCAAGTATGGTGGTTAGTTTAGTTAAATTAACTTTATTAAAGCTGTCCTGGTATAGTGTATACTAAGTCATAAACTCAAGACATACATATAGTAATAAGACAAACATAATATAAATAACAATTAAAATATTGAACTAAATAATAATGAGATATAAATAAACTTTAAAATTTGTTCATAAAAAGAGTCAAATTATGTCAACAATATATAAACCTAAAATTAACTATCTCAATGCTAGCAATATTATGCATGTTGCATTATCAAATTATCAATAGAATACTGGACCCACTGACAAACTTTTGGTGCCATTTGATGAACTACATAATATACATACTCGTATAATATGTATCAATGTTCGTTTGAAAGTAAAGGTATTTTATTGTTATTATTATAAAATCATTGATGCAGTGTATAGTGAAAATCTATTGAATATAATACTTAAAACAATGTCATGTGGAGTGTGAACACACTGAGAAGAGAGATGCTTGTTATTAAAGGACAGTTCGAATGGCAGATGACTATTCTGAACTATCTTATTATTGAGATATTCAAATAGGGATGCATCACCTGCTACACTATTGCTTCCTTGTTCCATTTGTTGAATTGACATTATGCTAATAGTACCATTTGCAATTTCATTAATATAACATATTAGTTCCTTACTGTCATAATATTAACTTATTAGGAATTTGTTTTTTTGGAAGAAAAATGATTCTTAACTATTTGGAATTTTGATGATAGAGTGATTAAGTGTATTTAGGTATATAGGATGTCCCTTCAGTGTTAAAGTACCTTAAAGTGATAAATATTTGTCAGGTTGTCATAACTCATTAATATAACTTATTTTCACTCCTGAAAAATCTAATGATTTGGAATAGATAATAATCTTTACATCAATATTCATTGAATATGGAGATGCATAGTAACAACAATTTTATCTTTACTAGTTAAATGTTTGTTTGTTTATATCCATGATCACAAATTTATTTCAAATATATCTATTGTCGATTCATACATTCAAATCATAAGAGCTAGGCTCTTGTCGGTTGAGTAATCACCATGTCTATTGTTGATATACAATTATTAAGTATTAATAGTAATTTGAAGTTTTAATTTAAAATAAGTTATGGTGTTTACAACTTGGCCCACCGACTTAAAACATTCAAACAAAGATACTAGTGCTTAAAGTTTTAATTCTACCTGCACAGATGACTACTAATAAATTATTTTGTTGTCTTGTTCTTCTTTATGTGATCATAACCTTGATGGGAAAAAATGGCTTCCCAGGCTCATATGGAAAATGAGTCAACTATGCTTTCAATTATATCTTTGTGAAGGTATAGACTGGTGTTTGGTGATATTTTTAAGAATTTGTAGAGAATGATTGAATTTGAACAAAAACTTAATCCTAAAAAAAAAAAAAAAACCCGTGAATTGGAGATGATACCATGTAATACATCAGCCATTTATACCTATCATGTTTTCTCATATATAACAGAGACACGACCTAGTATTAGAAAATGGTATGACCCTAATACTGACATGCGACTGGCAAGGAGTGAAGTCCTTAGAAATTTCGGAAACCGCCAATAAGCGCCAATAAAAAAAAAAAAAAAAAAAAAAAAAAAAAAAAAAAAAAAAAAAAACTTATTACTAATTTCGTTTCGTATCGTAGGTATTAAGGAATTGAATTTAGCTTAATGTGATGTTAAGCTTAAAACATATGCTTTTAACGTCAATATTTGTACTCAATTCGTAATATTTGTATTTTATAATTTACAAACGTTAATTATAGTAGTGACATCTGTAGATTGTATGGGATGGTAGGCCATGTCTGAAGTATATGAATATGACATCGTATCTTACACATCGTCACATTTAACAGAACATTTCGTCATAAATTAAAAAAACTAGTAGTAAAAAAAAAAAAAAAAAAAAAAAAATTGTAATTATAATAAACAATAGGGTAAGCTGTCGAACGATGGCCCAGAAAAAGTTTGAATGCTCATAACTCTACTGAGAGTGATTATAGTCGTGTTTTTTTATGTGTATTACTTATCTATTGTTTATTAAACATTGAATGTCCATTAAAATTCAAGC
Source organism: Celastrina argiolus (assembly GCA_905187575.2). Classification (NCBI taxonomy): domain Eukaryota; kingdom Metazoa; phylum Arthropoda; class Insecta; order Lepidoptera; family Lycaenidae; genus Celastrina; species Celastrina argiolus. The sequence continues at coordinate 4,875,871 of LR994582.1, read as the reverse complement.
TTTAATTCTACTGCAAATTGGACAGTTAAATTTTCTGTTATTTCGGGAAATGGTTCGCTGTGTACCATGTGTACACACTGAACCAAGGGGTTCGCCTGCAGTGAACCACTTAGATTTTATTTGTTTATACGTGAATAGAAATATAATTTGTTTAGTAAGATAATCAATTATTAAAACATCGGTTATGTGTCGATAACTACTTTCATAACTAAAACGCCATGACCTCTAATCTCTCTACTAACGGATTTTTTTTCGACCCATTCCGTAATAATAATAATTAAGGAACTAATAATGAGCAAAATATGCAAGCAATAATTTTAAGTTGAAATATCCTAATATAACGGTTATAATCGCCATTAGAGTACATATACGATGCGTCACTATTATGTCTACAAATATGTAAGTCAAAAAAAAAAAAAAAAAAATTACAATGCACTAGAAAACAAAATGGTACTTATGTAATTTTTAATATTTGTTTTTCTCGAATGCAAAGCGATTATAATAGTATGTCTGTATGTCGTAGATATATTGTTCTGGCGGTAAAGCAATGACATTTTATAATTGTAATACTTTTAAATATTCTACTATTTCATGACTTACTAATGAGTAAGTTTTTATCAATAGAACGGCAATTATCTGTCGTATATCGCTTGCACATGCTATTTAATCATAATAATATGTAACTATTATATTATTATGTAAGTCATTGAAGTGTACTTCACACAATCAGTCCTGCGATTGGACGGACTGGCATAATACAGTGCAGTCTTGATATAGCAAATCGGAGGGGAACAAGATATTATTCCCTTTATCAAGTAATTCGTTGAACTGATTGGTTAATCTAAAATTCGTCATAAATAGGTAGAAATAATATTATAGCTTTTACATATTTCACACTTCCGAGACATTTCAACTTAAATATTTAACAACAGTGATGAGCGGAAGTAACGTAACGTAACTTTTTATCAAACAACAATTATTGTTATACGAACAAAAGCGTGTCGAAATATGTCGCAACATAAATCACATTCTAAGAAGTTAAGGGCGTGTTTTACCAAGCTGTCGAAGTACCAAAATGTCGAAGTTAATTATTCGTTGGATATCATGTGGTTCCTCTTGTAATTCCTATCAATGAATGGGAAGACATGGTGACTTATCGGACCATTGACACTGACGTGCGTTGGTGAGATCGGGACTAAGAATCATACATCGATGGGAGCTTTATATTAAGGTGCCACCGTAATAGTTTTATTTTTCCTTAAAAGGATCTTACTTCCTTATTATTTTTGATTTGGTTTACAATACAAACCATTTGCGAAACAAAAGTTTACCATATGTTAACAACTAGCAAACAACTCGAACTTATATTTACTAGGTATGAAACTATGATTTTTATGATAAGATTGAGCGCGATATTATCCGGTGTGATGCGATGTATTATAACCATTTGAGGATGACTCATTTGCAAAAATCACTGTATTAAGTTGACTCGAAACTAGCGATTAACTTATATCGCGTCACAGGTTACTGTATCTAGTGAGATGATATAACACCCACGTTTAGCTTGCTCGCCAAATTATTCACCGAGTTGAATTATTGAGTGATTTGATATTATTTTAATAACGTCTATAAAATGATTATATTATAAACCAACAGCAGTTCCGCTAGCCGGTTTAGATGAGTCGCTACTACATATAGTGTTGAATGTTGAGAGAGCCAAAATGCTTCAATTGCATGAATTTCCACATTACCCAACTCACACCCAGAGGATGATACAAGATTACTTTTGATACAATGAAGATCCCACCTATGCATGTACATTATGAGCCTTTTGCATTTGATGACCTCGTTAGCTCACTAGCTGGGCGCGTCGGCGCTTGAGCCGGAGATCGCGGTTATTCCTCTTTATGGATATGTAATTCCCCTCTCGCCATACTACCGATTTCTTTTCCTACTCTTTCACTGTACACGCTGCCAGACTTTGGAATTCATTGACAACAGAGATCCGTGAATGTAAAACCCTCACATTACTTAAAAGAGACTAAGAGAACTTTTCCTACTCTTTCACTGTATAGTGTACACGCTACCAGACTTTGGAATTCATTGACAACAGAGATCCGTGAATGTAAAACCCTCACATTACTTAAAAGAGACTAAGAGAACTTTTCCTACTCTTTCACTGTATAGTGTACACGCTGCCAGACTTTGGAATTCATTGACAACAGAGATCCGTGAATGTAAAACCCTCACATTACTTAAAAGAGACTAAGAGAACTTTTCCTACTCTTTCACTGTATAGTGTACACGCTGCCAGACTTTGGAATTCATTGCCAACAGAGATCCGTGAATGTAAAACCCTCACATTACTTTAAAAGAGACTAAGAGAACTTTTCCTACTCTTTCACTGTATAGTGTACACGCTGCCAGACTTTGGAATTCATTGACAACAGAGATCCGTGAATGTAAAACCCTCACATTACTTAAAAGAGACTAAGAGAACTTTTCCTACTATTTCACTGTATAGTGTACACGCTGCCAGACTTTGGAATTCATTGCCAACAGAGATCAGTGAATGTAAAACCCTCACATTACTTAAAAGAGACTAAGAGAACACTACTTACTGTATTGTGTTCTATGAGTTATTTTTACCTGAAATAATTTGAATAATAAAGAAATTTGATTTGATTTGACTACCTCTGACAGGTCAGGTTTTCGTATTTTTGTTATATTATCATGTATAAATTGTACTTTCCTTACATAGTAAGTATATTTTTTTGTTTATTTATTCATTCATTGTCTAGCTATATATATATTATATATTATTTATAATTGTGTTATTATTTATCTAAGCTTATTATATATATTATATTAAGTAATTTGTCCTTTTTTTTTATTGTAAAATGTGTGCACATTATTTAATTTTGCTCTTTTAAGTATTACAATGTCCTATTTTCTTGGGTCGTCTGGAAGATTTTCCAATTTTGGAATAAAATGTGCCTTTGAAAAAAATGTATTTTAGTAACAATTTTTATTTGTGAATTTATAGTGTGTACATAGATTGTGAAATAAATGAAATAAAATTTATTTGTATAATAAAACCCAAAAATATATATATATACATATATATATAGATATTAATAATATTCATATAGTATAAAAGTATTAAACATATTACCGCTGACTGGTATCTGAATCACAAGTTTTCGGATTCTTAGCACAGGGCCAGACTGACGCGTGGTGAAGCGTCCAGTTGTCCAGAACAAATGAATAGTAATCTAGATTAATTGCCTGGTAAATGACTCTGGTGTGAGCTTGTGCCAAGTATCCTGATTCGTGGAACCACGATTTAAGATTGAGGGGTTGAGAAATATGAGGAAGTATCAATGACGATGGACTTTTGCATATGGATGTATGTGTTTTTATATGATCGAATGCTTCCAGAACAGCTGCGAAAAGGCCGATACACCCAGAGGTGTAAGCGGTAACATGGAATACAAAACAGCTATGGGCCGTAACACCCAGAGGTGTAAGCGGTAGGTAGCGTGACATACAAAAGAGCTATGGGCCGTAACACCCAGAGGTGTAAGCGGTAGGTAGCGTGACATACAAAAGAGCTATGGGCCGTAACACCCAGAGGTGTAAGCGGTAGGTAGCGTGACATACAAAAGAGCTATGGGCCGTAACACCCAGAGGTGTAAGCGGTAGGTAGCGTGACATACAAAAGAGCTATGGGCCGAAACACCCCGAGGTGTAAGCGGTAGGTAGCGTGGCATACAAAACAGCTATGGGCCGAAACACTCCGAGGTGTAAGCGGTAGGTAGCGTGCCATACAAAACAGATACAAAAGGCCGAAACAAGAAAGCAGTAGTGTGGTGAAGACTTCGATACATCTCCGAGGCCGGCACGCCAAGGGGCGCGTGTGTTCCTGGTATTCCAGTCTCCGATGCAGATGCGCCCACGGGTGCAAAAGTGCATCATCTCCAAAGCCGGCACGCCATGGGGCGCGTGTTCCTGGTATTCCAGTCTCCGATATAGATGCGCCCATGGGTGCAAAAGTGCATCACCTCCGAAGCCGGCACGCCGTGTGGCGCGTGTATTCCTGGTATTCCAGCAATGCATATGCAGTATGCACCCCATGAGTGCAAATTGCATTATCTCCGAAACCGGCACGCCTTATGGCGCGTGTGTTCCTGGTGTGGTGTTAGTGTAGTGATTACCCGGACTGGGTCCCGGGTGTTTGTGTAAAGTGAAATTGTGAAGTGGTATTGTGCAGTGCAAAGAGCAACTTTTAGTGAAAAGCTAATTGAATGGGGTCATTCAATAATTACAAAAGGATGGCCGAAGATTGTAAAATAAAAACAAATTTGTTCAGTATTATATTGCATTAGTTTTAATTTTCAAGCAGGATATCTTACTAGGTACATAATCTCTGTAAAAATAATAATAATAATAATATACCTATAACATAATGTCATTGCCCGAGGACAGGCAAAAAATTCAGGATGGCCGACTGTTAGAAATTTTATTGTTATTACATCTAAAATTCTACACTTAAGTATTTATTTTGTACTGTTGTCAGAATCGATTTCAATTATGATTATTGTTTTGGTTAAATCTAAAGATTATGTTGGCAATTTGATTATTCACCTTTTTAACTCGTACATTTTATTCTTTTAGTTATTGCATTTATATTGTTGTTAAAATCAACATTTATTATATTAATATGAGTAATTGCAATTCTAAATAATATTATTATATTGTTTAGAATTGTACCTAATAGCTTTTGTTTTTCGATATGTGAAAATAAAAGAAGAATAAGATGTCAAATCAGAATTGTCAAAAATAATATTGTCAATCGGTGATCCTGAAAAGAGGAGGCGATAAGATGTTGAGTTTTAAAAAGGAATTCTATAAATATAGTTAATTGTTAATTTAATAATAGTAAATTGATCCCTGTATGGTTTTGGGATATTATTATTATTAAATACTGAAAATAGAAAGATATCATCAACCACGTGTTGGGCATTGTAAAAATATTATTAAACGCTTTGAAGATTCAATTGGGGTATTGGTTATTTTCTTTCATTACTGTGTGCTGAGTGCGATTTTCAATCAGTGCTTGTCGTGGAGATGTTTAAAATAATTTGTATAGCATCGAATCGTTTAGCTCTTTTCACTGAATATAGTTAAAGACATGTATAATGGATGACTGTGATATGTAGCAAAATTATGATTTTGAGAAAATTGAGTTCAAACTGTCACTTAAACATCTTAGAGTATTAAGTAGGTACATTAATCTAAAGATCCGCCTCTAGAATCAATGTACTTATTACGTTACTATATTATATCCTAAAATGTGACTGTTTAAACTCAATTTTCTGGGTATTTTTTGGGACATTTCACCTTCATCGATTCATGTCTTCAATTATTTAGGTACTGCAGACAGGACGACCAATTCGGTCCGAGAACTCTTAGTACTGGGTCCTTGTACGAGGTCTAAAAGAAATTTAACATTACTTTTAGATTTTTAGCAAATTAAAAATATATTTACGGTTATAAAAATAGAGATCATATTTGTTTGCATTCACAAGTAATGTTGGTAATGCAGTGCAAGTCTTTAAGCGACCGGTTGAGGCTGAGCTCGTCGCTGTGATCACGAATGTCACCGCCACATGGTCGATTGTCAATAGCATAAAAACTAATCTTGGGGAATACCAATTCGGCGATTATCGCTATTACAGCAGTTGGAATCTTGGCTGAAACGATTTTAGCGCTTAGACAATTTCCTACCTCGGTTTTTTTTCGATTTTTCGGCGTTGGAACAATACTCGTATAACATTTTAAAGTTTTGTTAGAATGTATGCAGGCAAGAAAGAATCCATGCGTCGAATGGGTATGTAAAAAGTCGGTGCTGCGCCTGTTCTCTGAATTCGTATATAGGTAGTACGTCCGAGATAAATTTAACCAAAACGTAAACAAAGCTGTGTATGACACAACCATAGACTAGTCAGTGATGCCAATTGGCCAATATTAATACAATAATTATTGTTTGCTATGAATCCATAGACTATAAGGCTTATATTCTACAATCGGCAGTGTCAAAATGGCGTATTTTTTCTGTGAAAGATTTTCATTTGATGTTTAAACATATTAATTACTGTTAAATTGTTATAAAATGTATTGGATAATGAAGTATGATCCTTTAATATACCTGTGCAAGTGTTGATAAGTGTACACAATATGTGAATATGTGAAAATTTCGATGTTTTCGGTTTGTTTACCTTTGCCCTTAGGAATGGCCTTGCATATCGTGTACACACTTCATAATAATAGTGACTCCTGCGTAGTTCGCGTGGTTTCAACGAAACCGGGTAGCAGTGATGTGGGGTTCCTACAACTACATTCCAATTGGCTTCACTTACCTCTCACCTTTTGAAGACCCTCAGCCAATTTCCTACTTATTATGTAGAATTTAATGTGAAAGTACCAGCGCTGAAAGACATAATTTTAACTTTCATGTTCATAATATGAGAAATGCCCTAATATCTTAAATTTGCCCATACAATAATTAAAAAAAGTAACTTTTTCTGGTACTTTTACAGTTATCTCTATATTCAGGACCCATACGCACCCTAAAGTGTTATCACTCATTTATTTTACAGCCTGTATATAATAAAGTGTAAAGCTCGAGAGGTGCTGAACGCGGTAGTTTGCGAAGGCATTATCTAAATTAAAATAACACCTACTTCAAAATAAATGTTTTCGCTAGTTATTGGGTTCTACCATTTTCTTCTAATAACTTTTTTGCGGGCCCACAGGAACAGGTCAAGAGTCGGACTCGCGCGAATTTCCTACCTATCATACAAGCCTCTGAAGGAAAACCAACTTCGCCATTGCTGGTAAGTACTTACCATCAGCTGGTGAGCTCGTTCGTCACATTATGTAGTAAACAAACAGGCGCGGCGCAGGTCGCGAGTAATTTATAAACACGGCCATCCGCGGCCTCCCAATATTGATGTGCGTAGAGCGTGACCGACTCGGCTTGGTAGTAGCAATTTAATTTTATTTAAAATATTATAAAGAAAGTCGTCCGTCGCAAATACATTTACTCTTGTTGAAGTAAATACAGGCATTAATGATGATAATGATAATACTTTAGGGTATACGGGTCCCGAATCTATATAGAGTTTACTGTAAAAGTACCAGCGCTGAAAGAGTTGCTTTTTTTAAGTTATTGTATGGGAAATTTTTGATGTTGGGGCATTTCTCATACAAACATGAAAGTCAAAAGTGAGTCTTTCAGCGCTGGCACTTTCACAGTTATCTCTACATAGGAGGCACATACACACCCAAAAGTATTACCACAAATTTACACCTTGTATAATCTAATTTATGAAATCTTATCCTTACAAATAGGATCATATAGGTAATAATTATAAACTCCTTTCCTTCCTTCGTCGCGTCTTTTCGCGATAAACTCAAAGACAACTGGATCGATCTTCACGCTGTTTTCACAAATGAATAGAGTTGTTCTCGAGCAAGATTTTGGTGTAATAATTTGACCCAATAGGTGGCGTTGCTGTCAGCACTGGACAGTTATTATTTCAATAAAAATCTAATATTTAATAACATATTCTGATAAACCACAAAGTCTACATTTTTGCAAAGAGGACATTTTACTAGCATAATCCAAAAAGCTCAAAGTGGTTCGATCGCAGTATGAAGTCTACTCATTTTAATTTTCAAATTCGGTGTACTTCAAAATGGTACTTATGGCGTACACAATAGGGTACAAAGTAGAAAAGCTCTAGTAATATGCTTAAATTGAATGCATTTGTCCACTCGCATACATAATGTACAATAGTATGTGCGTTGTGATGTAGTATGTACTCGCAAAATTTCCATGAATATATTATTATGAGAATTTATAATATTATGGCCTGCTTCACAATCTACTGATAAGCGTGGGATAGCTTATTGGGTGCTTATGTCTTGTCTCTGTCGCTCAATATAAAGTATGCAGTGACACAAATAACCTACTCGACACATAAAGGCGATTGCGAAACAGGGCCAAAGATGACGCAAAGGAGTCATTTTAGTTTAGACTTGAGATCCAATCGATGGAAAAATTACGATATTTAGAACGTGATCATTGAATGAACATAAACTTTTAAATGTTAAGAACCTAAATCTATAGTCTAGCACTAAGGCCCGCTACATTTTTTTTTTTTTTTTTTTTCGAAGGCTGGCCTTGTCAGGTCCTGACGTCACTGCGACCCTTTTGGATCTATTGTGACTCCTTCGGTTTTAAAGTACCGTCCCCAGTCCTATGTTGCTCATGAAGCGAACTATATGGTGGGGGTCTACGCCGCGGATTTCCTCTGCTGTAGAGTATTCATGCAGCTCGAGGTACTTGCTCCTGCTTATATGAAGAGCTGGACAATCAAGAAGAAGGTGGAGGGGTGTCTCGTCTTTCTCCTTGCAGAATCTGCAAGAAATTTGGTCACCTACATACGACTACTACAGTGTGTCCCACACGTCCCACGTGTCCCACGGCTCATATACCAACCCGAATATAGTGTGAAGAGAATGACGCGTAGAGCATTTTTTTTGGAACCTCACACTTATAATAACGCGATAAAAATTATACAAAGGTCTAAATTGTCTAAAATAATCAAAAGGAATGAATCTTACTATGATGGGACTCGTGGGCTTCTAGCTATACATATCGCTCACCTCTCTCTGACCAGGAAACTCATCTGTTTTGTGACTTTTATGGAGATCTTTAACCGCGATTTGTCGCATTATGGTAAGTAATGTATATGAGATGCCAAAACAAAATATGCTCTACGCGTCCTTCTCTTCACACTATATTCGGCTTGGTATATGAACCGTGGGACACACTGTATAAAACTGCACAACTTGGTCACAGTAAAAAGGGTGTAAAATCACTATAACTTTAGGATATGATTGTTACCTTTTTGACAAAAATGTATTTCTTTTTTGTCGAAAACTAATAAAATATTTTATATTTTACAATTATTGTTTTTTTTTGGTCACAATTCACAAGAATACAAAAAGAAAAAATTGCACGCGGCGGGTTGGGGAGCGCTGTTTAAGACTTAGGGCGTGTTTCACTAAGCAATGTAAAAGTTAACGCCATGTTAAATATCATGTTATCCCTCTCGTATTTCCTGTCAATAAATAAGATGGCATGGCATTTTAACATGGCGTTGACTTTAACATTGGTTGGTGAAACACGGCCTTAAAGTTCTAAGATTCGAACACAACAGCGAGCGTTTAGAACTATTTTATCGTTAAGTAATCGATTGCGCGTCTATATCTCGATTTTTGCTAATCGCTATTTACGAATTGTCGCATTTTACGACACCCACGGCAGAGATAATAATAGCTCCCCTCACCGATTTCGGTGTCGGTAGCCGATTTCATTGAAACCAGACCATTTATTTTAAAGTGCCCAAGTGTGTGCGCAATACACAGAAGCACTCTCTCTTCCTTTTACTGTCATAACCCAGTGGGACGGTAAACCGACACGACTGGCGAGAGAACAGGCGCAGGACCGACTTGTTACATGCCCATCCGACGCATGGAGCATCTTTATTGTCAGACAATCAGGTGATCAGCCTTTTTTTTTTTTTTTTTTTTTGGTTTCGCAAGGGAAATGCATTACGCATCCCCCCGGGTGGGTTCCCGAGGGGTATGTGGGACTCCCGGCTCGCTACGGCCGGTTTACCCACTAAAACCACTTGCGGATTGCCATCAGCCGTTGAGTGGAAGGCGTGCCCTGGATCTGGCAAACACAGGCCACGCCCCCCCGACCGGCCAGTCTACCTATTAAGGGACCGGACTTCCATCACAATGAGAGAGCACTCCGGCAAACTAAAGTGCTCCCCTCGGCGCCGAGACTAACTAAGCCGGGGAGGTTACCCATCCCTCTCCCGGAACCCCGTACTAAACGTGAGATGGGAGGGCCGCAAAACGACGCCTCCGCACCCCCGTCCTACGCCGGCGAAGCGGAGCAGAGGATGGATCCATCTCTCTGTCCCGCTCCGAGGCCTCCTTCTGCGAGATTACGTATTCGCAGAAGGAGACCACCGCCTGCCAGGCCTCGTCGCTCTCGAGCATGCAGCGAACCATGCTCGGGAGCGAGAGGTCCCGCCCAATCACTGCCATGAGATCATGGCGCTGCACGGCCCAACGATCGCACACCTCAAGGGTATGCTGGGCCGTGTCCTCTGCAGCACCGCACTCATGGCAGGCTGGCGTAGGCTCCCTCCTGGCGACCTTCCACAAATACGCACCGAAGCAACCATGTCCGGTGAGCACCTGTGTAAGGCGGAAGGTGAGGGGTTTCTTCTTGCGGCGCATCCACGCCGCAAGGACTGGGCGCAGTGACGTAACCGTATGTTTGCCATACGGCGACTGCGCCAGAACCTCACCCCACCTCCGTAGCAACCACTGTTGCCCCAGCCTCCGCAATTGCGAGAGCTCCTCCCATGTTGATGCTTCGCCTCTCAACCTCTTCTCGGATCGGAAGAGGTACACTTCCGCTAGCACCGACGCCTCGAGCTCCCACGGCGGATCTCCAGCCAGAGCAGTGGCTGCCACCCAGGAGACTGTACGGTAGCCCCTGATTACCCTCACTGCTATGACCCGCTGCGCTTTTCGCAGCTGGGCCTTATTCCTAACAGTAAGGGAATCCGACCATACGGGGGCCCCGTACATGGCCATACTCCTACAAACACCGGAGTATAGCCGCCTGCAGGCTTCGCTGGGTCCTCCTATATTTGGAAGGAGTCGACTCAGCGCTGATGCCACCCTTATGACCTTCGGTCCCAACTGCTGAAAATGCGGACCGAAGGTCCACCTCCCGTCTAGGGTGAGCCCAAGATATTTTAATGTGGGGCTCACCCTGACCTCCGTCTCTCCGATGAGAAGCCGTGCACCCGGTGGGGGTCCTTTCTTTCCTCGTCCGCGGAAGAGTAGGGCTTCGGTCTTGTCTAGACGTACCCGAAGCCCCAACCGCTCTATGCGACTGACTAGGAGCGACACTCCCTCCTCAGCCAGTCGCGCAGCCTCTTGATATGTTCTTCCCCGGGAAGTTGCTAAGGTGTCATCCGCGTAGCAAATGACACTCATCCCAGGGGGAAGGCTGCACCGTAGGACCCAGTCGTAGCCCACGTCCCAAAGGTTCGGACCCAGAACCGAACCCTGGGGGACTCCGCATACGACTTGCCGCCTCACTAGGGACCCCGACCGGTCCTCGAGCACAACTTCTCTATCGGAGAGATACGCGTCCAATAGCCTTCCGAGATACGGAGGCACCTGAAAGTAATTGAGTGCCTCTCGTATTGCGCTGTGGGGAAGGCTATTGAAGGCATTGGCGATGTCCAACGACACCGCCACCACCACCTCCTTCCCACGTTCCGCTTCATCCGTCACTGATCTGAGGCGTTTGAGCGCGTCAATTGTCGACCGACCGGCCCGAAACCCGAACTGTGTATCCGCCAATCCGGGGCCAGGCCCCTCCTCCAAATGTTGAACAAGACGGGAGGCTAAAATGCGTTCAAACGCCTTGCCCACTTCATTCAGCAACACTATCGGCCGCACCGCTGACGCACAGTCCGGTGGCCGCCCACCCTTTGGTAACAGGACGAGCCGACCCTCCTTCCACGCCCTCGGGAACTGACCGCACTGTATGCAGCGGTTGAACAGCTCCCGAAGACCATCCTCAAGATGCACGAGAGCTATAGAGAGAACCCTACCGTGCATCCCGTCCGGACCAGGCGCCTTCTTCTTACTCTTGAGGCGGGACAGAACCGCCTCCATTTCCAGATCAGTGACGGGTGGTGGAACACCCTCCATTGAGCCAGGCGTCTGTCGGGCCATTCTCGGCGGAACGAAGTCTGCCGGGGGGTCTGGGAACAACTGCCCAACAATACTCCCCAGCAAGTCAGGCTGGAGCGTTTCCGTCAAAGGAGCCGTCTGGGCGCGCAGTTTGTCTCGCGCCCTTTTGTACGGTCGACCCCAGGGGTCGTTGTCAATCCCCTCCACCAGCTCCAACCACGCTCGTTCCTTGGCCCGACTGATAGCCAGCTGAAGGGTATGTCTACTTTCTCTGTAGACCCCTTGTAACCGGTTATCACGCTCCACATCCTGGGGGCGGCGCCGTCTGCTGCGAACAAATGCGCGTCGCGCCGCATCGCAAGTAGCGCGAAGGTCAGCCAGTTCCGAAGACCACCAATACACTGCCCGACGAGATGGGGGAGGACCCCGAATTCTAGGCATGGCTGCCCGGCAAACATTATGAAACACGTTGCCGAGACAGCCCGCTATTTCCTCTACTCCTAAACCTTCGAAGGACGGGAGACTCCAACGGCCGACTATGGCCGCCTCCTCCGCCAGTTCCCGGTCGAGCTTAGTGATGGCCCAACGCGGAAACCTGCTACGCCCACCTTGCGACGACGACGGACTCAATGCAGAGGCTGGAGACATCTCAAACATTATATAACGGTGGTCCGAGAGTGTCTCCACCTCTGTTTCCACCCTCCAACCTTCCACCCAGCGTGCGGCGACGGGAGTGGCGAAAGTTAAGTCCACCACTGACGAACCCATTCGCCGCACGCACGTGGGGACTGTCCCTCTATTTAGCAGAGACAGTCCCGCGGCTAGTGCCCATTCCTCAACTTCTCTACCCTTCGGATTCGTGACCGGAGACCCCCACGCCGAGGACTTGGCGTTGAAGTCTCCCGCCACAACTACGGGAAGGGGAGCTAGCCGACTAACGATAGGCCCCAGAACATCGAGGAACTGTTCCAGGGCCTCCAAATTACGATTCGGGGAGAAGTATACTCCAATTACAGCTACTTCTCCCCAAACTGCCACCACATAGCCGCTTCCCTTCATTCTGGGTATAAGGGGAGGACCAGCACCTGGTCTTGCCACCAGCGCCACGGAGCCCGGGTCATCCCCCGCCCAATGTGGCAGGAGAGGCACATGATAGGGCTCCGACACAATTGCTAGGCCAACGCCTAACTCCGCCATGGACTGCAGTAAAAGATCCTGAGCCGCGGCGCAGTGATTGACGTTGGCCTGAATGAAACTGAGATGTCCTGGCATTATTCGGACATCTCAGCCTCTGGCGCCACCGAGCCTCTCCCCGATGGACATGGGGGGAGTGAAGACCTTCCACGACTGGATGGGGGTTTACAAGATCTGCCCCCCATCACATGATCAGCTTTCACGCCTGCCTCACTGCACACAGCGCACTTAATTTCCGCCGTGCAGCCAGGCGCCTTGTGCCCTGGCTGCGCGCAGCGATAGCAAAGATCGCGGCGGTCCTTCTCTGAGGTGCACAGGGAAGCAGTGTGCCCCAGACCCTGACACCTGAAGCAGTGCATTACGCGTGCACCCTCATGATGCAGCCGAACTTTGCTCCATCCAACGACCAGAAAGCCCAGCCGCAGCAACTTTTTCGCCGCCGTTACGGGGCACGACATTCGGGCGAATCCTTGTCCTTTCACGCCGTGGTGAATTTCCCCGACCCTAACTTGCCCAGGAGAGCACCCCCCTTCAGCAGCGACGGCCGCACGCACTCTGTCCTGTGTCACGGTATCGTCCAAGCCCGTTAACTTGAAGTCAGTTGATTTAACTGGCCTGGACACTTCCGCGACATCTTCCAACACCTCCGTTAATTTACTAGCCAGGACGTCTGCTTTATCTCCACTAGAACGCCCCGGCACCTCAATAAGACGTGCCCCCGTGGCCGAATTTCTAATACGCAGAGGCCCGATACCCAGCTCCCTGACATCTCCTATTTTGATCTGGGCTTTAGTAAGGGCCTCTCCATATGTCACCCCCGATTGAGCGGCTTCTGGTCGCAGCTTGACAATTACCACCGAAGATTTGGGCGTCACCAATTTTGCACCTTTGGCCGTTTTCTTTTTCGGCTGGGGTGCTTCCTTCTCCTGGGATGCCGTTTTCTTCTTTGGCACCTTCCTCCTTACCACAGTTGACCACCCATCACTGAGGGCAGCATCTGCAATAGCAGATTCTGCAGGTGCCGAGTCCCTCTGTGATGGCACTGTCGTCCTACATCCCTTTGAAGTGGTAGGGCCAAAGCTGGACCATTGTGTCATCAGGTGATCAGCCTGCATTGTCCTAACCAAACTTGAAAACAACATTTTTGTTGTTCCAACGCGGGAATCGAACCCACGACCCCCGGGTCGAGAGCGAAGCTCTGAACCAGTAGACCACGGAGGCGATTCATTCAGATTCGATTTCGGCAAAGATGGTCGATAACTGATAAGGAGGTGCTATTCTTGCGCCGGCAGGCACCCCGCGGATATTGCAGGCTAAGCAACTGCTAATGATGGCGATCATTTTAGTACTAATAAAGCTACATTACTATGAAAAGAAACAAAAGCACAGCTCGACTAATGCGAAGTGATTATCACCGATTGTCGATGGATTATAGTCCGTTCCGATTGAATGTGATATTAATGTACATAAACCTCAGTGTGGGCAGCTTTAATGCTGCCAATATAAGGTACGTTTCAGTTGTAAGGAAATAACGTTATAAATTAACGAAATTTTCAATCACATTCCTGTTTTTCGGCCTAAGTTCATAAACAAGGATGTAAACAAAAATAACGTTACTTTCGTTTATTCTAAGGTACGCACTTACTACTAAATGTGAATATATTGGCAGCACCAGCGCACAATGAATAATTCAATGTCACATTAATTTCGTGTTTTTTTTTTACTTTCGATCACATTTAATCGGAACTGGGGCCTTACTCTCCAAACTGATTCGATCGTGCCGCTTACTTCCAAATAAATTGATGTTTGTTTATTTTGATTCTCAGTCGATTGACATGGTCGGGAGTACAAAGTTCTGGGCCCTTACCCAAGATGCCATCGCTTAGTTACGTAAAGTTCTGTAGATACGTTATCTGTTTTGAGATAGCGACATTGATTTCGTAGCCAACATGCACTAAGATTGCGCTTCGTCTTGGCGTCATTTTTAAAACGTTTTGTCTCTGGTTCCGGCGCCCTAAAACGTAATTTTCGCTGTCAAGTGTCAACTGTGTCAACTGTCAAATCCGTCACTAGACTATCATGTTACAAGACAACAAACTACCATGTGCCAGTGTTGCCAACCTAGAAGTTTTTCCCCTAAATTCGGTGGCAAAAAATTTCTACAAGCAGTTTTTAGGTGTAAAATTGTTTAGGTTTATATTTGGGGTCTCTATTTTTTTACTTACCTATAACGACCAAAATTTTAAAAGTCAATCTGTATAAAAAATAATGTTGGTAGTGTATCTTAACGTATAATGGACATAATCACATTTTTATCAGTATTAATTTATTTTTATTATATTTATAGTTTTCAGTGCCATAAGAAAATTTAGGGATTTTTTTTAAGTAGTTGTTACCATTTTGGGACTTTTGTTGTAAGTTTGGACATAAATATTTATGAGAGTTGGTAACACTGCCGAATGGCCGACGAGTTGCTACTTATATGTTTTTAACAATGAACTTGTATTGAAGCTATTAGTAATTAGTGAAGAAGATGTGTAATCAAACTATGAAGAGTGCAAAAAAGCACGATGCCATAGATCAGTAATACAATCACGGAGAAATTCATACATTAATAGAGGTTAACAACAACACAGGTAAGTAAATAAAACTTTTATGTAACGTGTTTAAATGGAATGTTTATGCAAACGGCAACAATAATTATGGTAGAACAAAAAAGTGGTGCTTAGTAGGTATACAATTTAAGGCTTTCCGTACCTACCTGGCAGCCAGTCATTTATCATAACATCATATTCGATATTAATAAGTATAATATTATCTACTTCGTATGGGAGTAATGGGAGACTTTGTATATACTACGCAGTCACGAATATCAAATGGCTAAAGTAGCCATTCATACTGTGTACCTTGATCAATAAAATCGTCACCCGTAACATAACCATGTGAGTTAGTGAATGAAGTATGATGTTAGGATCTTATTACATTTAGATATTATGTGCCGGCCTACCCTTATGGGAAATTGATTGGCATAATATTATGTAGGGATTGGCATAATAATATTGGGTATAATTGAAGTAACTACTGTATAAAGTCATTGTTTAATTAATCATTATTTATAAAACTTATTTGTATTTATATAACTTGATCCATATATAAACATATTATCATCACCTGTCTAGGTAACAATAAAATAACAAGTGGTTTTCAGAAATCACAAAATGGATATGTTTAATTATAATTAATATATTTGTGTGAATGAAAGCACATAAGTCTATATCTATATTAAGTCCTGATAAAGCTAATAATATATATTTTTTCAGACAACGGCTGCAGCAGCCTTAATAGGACACATCACCTGCACCATCTAGTGCCTGCTGACCTGCAGCGATAAGGCATTGAAAAGAAAAATAAACAAAGAATGACGTGGGACACTCAAATTTTCAATATTGACATTTCATATTAATAAATATTTACTTATACTGCCTGGTGTGTTTTTATCCCATTTTCATAATTATTACTCACCGTCATACGGTGGGTTTTTAATTCCTACCTTGTTATGGAACATGTAGGCTAGGTTCTAATCCTAGGTAGGATTGGAACCATCATGTGAGTTGTTAAGTTATTAACAAGTAAATTTATTTAACTTTAAAGGGATTAAATGAATTACAAATACTGGAAAAAAATGTTTTATTAACAATTATTATTGTTGTATTTATTATGAGAAATAGTTTAATATACTTAGATTTGTTAATTTTTACAGTTCCATTTGGCCACGTTTTATCTCATATTATCTTGTCTTCACCTACCAGTTTGCAGTACCTACAGATTTTCACTTGCTTTTGATGTTGCTTAATATAAGTAATTCACTTTGAAACTAATTATGCCAAAAACTGCTAAGATTTACAACAATTAAACATATTAATACTTATTTAGTTTCTAATGTTTTACAAGTAATTTGAAGCTTATGAATCAGTTTTCAATGTTTTATATGTTAAGATATTAACAAGTAAAGTTACTTAACTTTAAAGGAATTAAATGAATTACAAATACTGGAAAAAAATGTTTTATTAACAATTATTATTGTTGTATTTATTTACACTTAATTAGTCAGTAGGTATAATGAGAAATAGTTTAGTATACTAAGATTTGTTTTTACAGTTCCATTTGGCCACATTTTGTTCATGAATGCTTTCTTATTCCTGATGAATTATTCTATTTACCTAATTCTAGTTCTAAAATATTTTTAATACAGTAAGCATTTCTTTTTCATTATCATCTCTTTCACTTAGCAGTCTTTAGCATTGGTTTTTATGTTTGCAAATCCGAGTACCTACCTACCAACCAAAGCTTAGTAATTTTGCCAAAATCTCATATTATCTTGTCTTCAACAGCAGTTTGCACTACCTACAGATCACTTGCTTGTAAGTAATTCACTAATTATGCCAAATACTGCTAAGTTTTTGGCATTGTTTTGGCATTATTTTGTTTGGGTAACCAACAGCTTATTAGTAATACATTAACAATACAGTATAGATAGGATCAAAGCCAGTAACAGGATATGAATCAGTAATCAATGTTTTATATCGGGAGATAACAAATAATGTCGGGAATGTCTTCTATTGCCTTCAATTACTGTATATATACGCCTCTCCTAGGTTTATTCGTGTTGTGCGGCCAACAATAATCGCAAAGCACCTAAACTCTATTGTACTCTAAACAAGAATATCAGCTGATTAATAAATATCCGCCATATTGTTCGATATCGGAGTTAAAAGCACCTCTTTAGACTTCGTTATCTTGAAAACAATAACGTATAAGATAGCGTTCGACAAAATGTCAAAATGTGTAAGTTGGGTAGCCATTTCATATAACATTATCGTCAATTGGAAAGCGTAAAAGTTTACTGTTATCGTCTCCGACAAAAATGTACAGGTTGGGTAGCACTACAAATATCGATTACGACTAAGGACGTCATTAGTCGTACGCAAAAGTCAATTCCATACATTTTTAACCCTAGATAACTAATCATTCGTCTACACGACTACGCTACTATCCACGATAGTCGAGTACACCTAGTTCCTCGTACCCCCCGCTCAAGAATCTTTTTCTACCTTCCTAAATAGTCAATTTAGTACATCCTGTGAGGAAATTTCAATCATACGATACTTAGAAATTGAATTACGGTCATATCGTCGTCCAGTCGACGAAAGTTTAGTAATTACGTGGTATGTTTTGCAAAGGTATATACATTACTTTTTTGTTATTTTTTTCTATTTAACATGAGAAACACACAATATTTTTTATAATAAATATAGTTTATCTATATTTTACCAAAAACATACATAAAAGAACTATATAAAGATATACTTTGTGTACTTCAATTAGAAAACCTATGTAGTTTTCTTAGTTTGTTCATAGGAAACTAAGTTATTAGCCATTTTTTTATACATTATTATAATTTTTATAAACGGATATGAGGAACTGAGCATCAGAGAGAAAAACCGCAGAAACAGAAGATGTGGTCGACAAGCGGTCTGACAATTCGGGAGACTGAGGAAATTTTGAGGGTTAAAGTTCATCACGACACTAACAGAGCTTTAGATTGCCCTAGTGAATTTTCAGAGTCGGAAAACGTTATTATACAACCAAGCGAGAGTCAATAACATCAAATTATAGATTCTGAATCAGAAATAATCTAGTTTTATCATAATAACAATGGTGCATCTCAGTCTCAGTTTATCAGATGTGCCCGAATACATGTCATGTACTAACAGACAAACTTAAAGATGGTCTCTATACATTTTTATAATATAATAATATGCTAAATCTGTTTATTATTAATTATAATATTCATAAATAACACAATAAACATGAAAAAAACCAATGTCAGGGCGCGATTTTTTAATGAATGTGAGAGATCAACTGATGGAGCACTGGCTGCGGCAACGCATTCAGACGGTGACTTTGTGGAGTGATATTAAAGTCATAATACAAGAATTTTTTTGGCGATTGTTTCAACATAGAAGTTCATTTTCCTACTGTTTCAATCGTGCGCAAAATCTGAATGTCATGTCCATCGAAAGCTCGTAGAGTGACAAAACATCGCTACATAAAATCTAAAAGAGTTATTCGAGGCTCCCACAATATTATCATATGTAGTAGCTGTATGATGAATTAAATAAATATTATCACTCTTATTTTTAGTTCGTATTAAACCAAACATAAGTGACATGTAACAATTTCCTGGTTTTATTAAACATTTTTGATAATATTCACGTTTTTTACCGCGTAGTCCGCTCGACGAATGTTTAGTTACTATGTAACTGTAAATATAGTTTAGTTATCTAGGGTTAAATAGCGTACTTCGATAACGACAAACGTAAAAGCATGTTGGGTAAGCCCCCTGATCTAACGATTTTCTTTATCCTGGTTAGTTTCAAAGTAATTCACCAAATAAAAATACCAAAAGCCGTTGAGATCAAAATGATTCGATTCTCGATTGTGTTGGGAGTAAGCCTGTGGTGTACCTGACAGGTATGTCTGAAATGCTTTTGTCGCGTCCGAAAAATTAAACTCACGTTGGCGCATAGTCGAAGCGTCAATCCTTTCTCCCATAGATTAATATTCATCTTTATTATTACACCTTTAAGGTACAAATTTGTATTATCAAAATAGCGTCTTCGTTTATACCTCGCAGATATTTGACCGTATTTCGATAACAGCAATTTGTACCTTATTAATGTAACAATAGAGATTCATTATAATATCATACTATAGGTTTAAATTTTGTGAGCCTTGCGGGTCATCCAAATCCAAAACTATAATTACAAAAATATAAAGAATTTCGCGCAAGCCCAGGGCGCATTTTTTGCTAACAAGCGGTTTTTGAGGGCAAATATTTCGGGAATAGCTTGAGCAGCATAATTGGGGTACACGAACGCGCCTGCGGCCGCTGGTATCCCATATTGGGACGCGGTAGGGTCATTGGTTTAGATACTAATTCCCTTGCTAAGTTGCTACTAAATATGTACACTATGTAGTATGTACCCGCGGCGTATATAGGCGGAACCGCATGCAAAAGCTAATATGGCGTAACTTGAATCGCTTATAAAATTTATCCTAGACATCACGATATCTTCACTATCCAGCAAACTCCTGCCTCCACTCCTCCACATACAAGCATCATCAGCTAGCTTATTCATCACTAAATATCTTCACCTGCATCCGGCGAACTCCTGTTGCACATAGAGCTGTGTGTGTGTGTGAGCAATGCAGCTGGATTATTTTCTGGCTTCTGGAATACTACAAGTGACAATATAAAATATTTATTTTAAAAAAAAGGTAGTACTTTTTGTCTATGTCCTTCGTGAAAGTAAGCGTTTACTCTACTCTACTTTACTCTAATATTCCTATTAATTGATTGAAACCTGACTTAGTTAACGCATTTCTTCAGCGTCTTGCTCTCTTAATTTGATGGGAATCCGGTCCCTATAGAGGTGAACCGGCCGGTCGGGGGGTGTGGCCTGTGTTTTGACGGATCCAGGGCACTCCACCCAACATAACGGCTGATGGCAATCCGCAAGTGGTTTTAGTGGGTAAACCGGCCGTAGCGAGCCGGGAGTCCCACATACCCTCCCTGGGGGATGCGTGTGCATTTCCCTTGTGCCATAAAAAAAGGTCTTCAGCGTCTACATATTATTTCTTAAGTACATTTTTACTACATTATTGCAATATCCGACGCTTGCGCGTAGCAGAAATCAGTAGTTTTAAAGCTGATGTTCGTGGAGTATCTAATGTAATGACAGTACCGAGACTACCAGTTGGAGGTGATTATAGTAATTTTTGTGATATTTATGTGTTTGTAAATTTAACCAAATTGCGTAATTGGTGGTTAGGATTTCGAATATTTTAAATGGGGTCCCAATTTTGTATCGAATTTGAATTGATTCAAAATGATTAAAATGAAATTATATCTAACACCATTTAAAACTTTATACCAAAATAATAATGTCAGGTAACATAATATGAGGTAAAGTATCAAAACCCACTAAAACGTACTATTCAAAAATATCACAGGATACAAAAAACGTTTAAGCTTATTCAGATTTTGATACTGGTATGCACTGTTATAGGGGCTTTTGATTTTGAATCTATTTTTGGTGGACAGATTTCTGTATGTTTTAGCGGGTTTTGGTACGAAACTAGCCAAGCATTTTAATGCAATTTTACGAGGTTTCCAACGATGCTACTAAATCAAATTTGGTACAGAAGCATTAAAGCGAAATGGTTTTATAACCCTCATATGCCATTTTTGCCGTTTTAAATTCTTGTTCAGAACCTGAGGACACGAAAAACAAAAAAAAAAACCACTTAGCCATGTCCCACGCTCTCATAAAATCTGTAAAATAATCCGTGTGAGAAAGTGGCCACAAAAAAAATATTTTCACGCATTGTTTTTTCGTCTGGCAACTCTGGTAAGTCACAGTCGGACCGGAAACTCGCACCTGCTTCCGGCGGCGCAGCTGTTTCCGGCCTTATATGTAAATATAATATGTTACATGACTGCTAGAGACATAAATAGTAAATACTATAGTTAAATATCTACTAATTACTACAAAATATTCTGTCGAGTATGCGAGGAACTCGAATGCGGATATACGTTTTAGAATTTGGTTGTTTAATTTTAAAACAATTAATTATTTACCAGTATTTTTAGAATATATTTTTCGTTCAAAGTATATATATATATTAGAATTGAGTTAATAGTTGTGGGAATACCGATTTCGGTAACGGGCTACAGTATAGTTGGACTGGTTTCAATGGAAGCACAGGAAACAACTCCTGTGTAGCTGGACACACAGGAGTTATTTTAAAGTGCCCAAGTGTCTGCGGAATTTACAAGAATACTCAATGTTCCTTTGCCCTCATAGCCCAGTGGGACGGATAATAATCTACACGACTCTTGAGAGATCATGGCCTCAATTCCCGTCGAACGACAGTCTGCTGTCCCGTACCACGTGAAATCATGCGCGTGCGGAGGGCACCGACTGACAATAGAAACGATATTCGAGGTAAGAGAATTAGAGCCCAGGGCCCCGATTCTCGTAACACGAATTTCGATTCGATCGTCAGTCTGTCCCGCTCGTACGCATGTGAAATCACGCGCGAACGCACCACGAAAAATACCGACAGTAGAAACGATATTCGAGGTATGAGTATTAGGACCCTGGCTGGCTTTTACATGCACATCTGACGCATATCATCTTGCTTGTCGGTCATTCAGATGATCAGCCTGTAATGTCCCAACCAGATTTTAAAGCTTTTTTGTGTTTTCAACGCGGGAATCGAACAATTCAAATCACTGGACCATGTTAATTAAATGTAAACAAATATTCAAATTGGCTTCAAAATAATCCTAGGAGGGACAGCTTAATCATTTTCGTATTGTAGAAAATTCGTGTTGGCAGTAGGCGATACGAATATTCCTGTATTTAAAAGTATTCTTATTAATGTGGGTTTACATGGTTTACATCAAACGAGTGATTCCTTATTCTATCCCCACGCTATCGAGTTCTTTTCGAGTAGACGTAGATTATTATTTCGTTGTTTTGTCTATGTTCGTTTTTGCTCGTTGATATTTTGGTGTAATGATGTTTTCAGCTTCCGTTTCCAGTAAAAGTTCAAGAAAAAATCAAAATAACAAAGAGCTAGAACAGAACACGAGGTTCAATTATAGCTTCTAGCTGTTTGTTTTTTTTTATACTCCCTTCCACTCCACCATAATGAACATATTTCGTTAAAAGTGACACATTTACGGAAGCCCTTCATTGACATCGCGACTCGCGTATGAATCATATTTCTATTGAACTTATACCAATTTTACTAACACCTGTCATGTTAGTCCTTCATTAAATATCATGTTAACCCTCTCGTATTTCCTGTCAATAAATGAGAAGGCATGATACTTTAACAAGCCGTTAACACTAACCTGCGTTGGTGCAATCGGCACTTATTGCCAATTTCACTAACACATGTTAAAGTTAGTCCTTCATTAATATCATGTTATCCCTCTCGTATTTCCTGTCAATGAATGAGAAGGCATGGTACTTTAACATACCGTTAACACTAACCTGCGTTGGTGAAATCGGAGTTTAAGAGGATAATTTGGATGAAAATTAAGGCCATGTTTATTTTTAGAACACGGATTACTCATGGTGGTAAAACTGCATCCTGCATAGCATGATCACCGCAGACATACGTGTTACCGGAATTTTGTCACTCACAGTACGAAGTTAACTACATTTTTTTGCCATCGAATTACATTGATCAATGGCTATGGTATTTCTAGGGGACAAGGTATAGGCAAGGGATTCCTACGTGATCATTTTTTACCCATTTCCTACCTCCTCGAGAGAATCGGTGAAAGAAGGATTTCCCCATAAATCTACGTGTAAAAAACCCTTCGGGTGTTGAAGTATTTTGAAGATATCTCCCCTAAACATGTATGGGTATGTATTATGTTCCCTAACTAGATGAAGTGACCAGTAGATTCACAAATAAATTGATTGTTTAACATTGCTGTATACTGGGGTTGCCAACCGTACTATATTATAGGACAGGTAAATTGTACTATAGTATGTTATAGAAACATAATGCAGTAGAAATACCTACTATATTTTAATCGCTAATTATGATAAGCTTTCATGATGCTCATGAAGAATTTCAATGAATTAAAGTAGGTATCTGTTTTTCCTAAAAGCAGGATTTTATTTTATTTTATGGGGAAACTACTGTTTTTTCAAAATAAAAACTGGCAACTGGCAACCCTATATTTTTACATACGATCAAGTACTCCTAAAGTTGTCACGGTCATTCTGCCAAACCGATGGCCGAGGAACAGGCCTGTCATTACATTTAGAGGCCCTCTAAATTTAAGTAGCGTTTGAGTCTGTGACTAATAAAAAGCCTTGATCTGTAGTGCAGCGACCTCGCTTATGGCGTTCTCAATCAGTGTACCTACTGTCTGGCCTCTTAAGGAGCGGTTCCAAGGCTGATGCGTTAAGATCACATCTTTTTTCCTCAGGCATCTGTAACTAACTTCATCATCGTGTGATTGGGCTTTATATCTGTGTGCTGAGTGCGAGATTTTGTCATTAAACACCGTGAAGAAATTAAGTTATACCTATGTAAGGCATCGAATTAGTTACAACTCCAAATAGTTTCGATACCATAAAAGTTGTAAACTTGTAGCTAACTTCTTCAAGACTAGTAGTGGACAAAAATCGCACTCAGCACACCGGGCAGATGGTTCAGTAAACTTTCAGCCTCGGTTTTCAAATGTCTGGTATTATTAATGTAAAAAAATCTTTACAAACTAGAGCGATTAAATTACAGAAAGGAAATTAAGATAAAAAAGTCTCTAATAATGAAGAAATTTATTTTCAAGTTTTTACTGGAAAGAAAAAAAAACAACAAAATTAGCAATCGTGATGATCATCGGGATGGTTGGCGCTCACTAGGTCTACGTTCATCAGTGGACGGTGATATGCTGATAATAATATTATGATGATGATGATCCAAAATCAGGGATACAATTTTTATTTACTTATTTGAAACTTGATAATTTGTGGACTACATTTTATGGGACTTTCGTACACGTAATAGTGGAGTCATTTGACTTTTTATGGCGAAGATCGTTTAAACTTTCACAAACTTAGACGATATAAAAATTGTCAGAAACTTGCGAAGTTCATAAAACTACTAGACTAGAAGCTATAATTTTATATTGACACTACGTTTGAAAATCACCTATTTGAAAAACTTTTAAAACCACGGCGGCGATTCTCAGGCCTCGAACATAGTTCCGAATATTAGTATATCATGCTCGCACGCGCGGTAAATCTCGTTTGCATGAGCGGGACAGACCGATAGTAAAAACTAAGTCCCGCTCATGCAAACGAGATTTACCGCGCGTGCGACCTAGGTAGGTATGGGTACATACCTAATATTATAGACCTATTAAATATATTATCTAGTACTTACAAAATCAGTCACATTCCTATTACTGTAATAATAACGAAATATTTAAAAAGTTTTGAGTTTCCTAAAAGTTTCAAACGTGATAGTAATATATGAAGTCTTAGATTCACGTGCATTTATAATATTAACGCCATCTAGTATCGAGTAGCTCTATGGATACAAGTCATTCGTCAAGTTATTTATGATAAAGTTCTCTTGTGGTCCGCTAGATGTCACTTTTTACTTCTTTAAGAAACCTAAATGAAATATTTAAATTGTTATTATTGATAACAAATGATAAAAAACAAAGTATCATGTTTATAACTTTAGTGTCAAAATTATATATTTAATTATTTTATTGTCCCTAGCTTAATGATATTATATTATATAGCTTAAATTAAATCACTCTGCAGAGTTACGTAGGTAGGTACTTAGGTAGGTACCAACTATCAGATTAGGTAAGTACTTACTTATTAAAATTTTAATATGCTAATTATTAAATAAAAATTAAGTAGTTTGGAGTAGGTACTTAGTGCATAGAATTTACATTTGGCGTCATAAAATACCTACTTGTGTATAATAAATATTAATATTATATTTTTGGCGTGTCTCCACTGTCGTCATACATGAGTGGGAATATAGGTATGTTTTTAATGAACTAGTTTTAAATCAATCTATCCTTTGCATATCTAAACTATAAGTGGTAGAAACTAGTAACTTAGCTGAATGGATCACATTGACTCTTTAGCTAAATGTTTTTTTAGCGAAATCAGACTTTTAAAGTACGGTACCTAATGATGCGTGTTGATAATATAATTCTTCATATGGCCATTACATAACCCTCCTAAAACATCTTCTAATATGCATGTTACGTTATTCTTTCATTAAAACACAAAGTCAAAGTGCTTTCACCTATTTATCTACAAATTATGTATTTTAAAGACAACTATTGCAAGGATTCTATTAAAGGTAGAGTTTTAGTTCAGCAAGGCTTTACCCAGATGTACGGTGCGTTCTATCTGCCTTTTGTTTTATAATCTGAGGTAGAGACGTTGTAACACAACCAGACTACAATAGTGAAAGGGGTAAATAAGTACACACAGGTTGTATTATATGAAGATATTATATTTTCAAAGAACATGTATCATATCATATCTCGGCATAGTCTGTCAATACAACACGTGAAACGGCAACTCACGATGTAATCATTTAATATAACAAGTAACTAATATAATCCATATTATTGTGTTCATACATTTAACACTACTTACATGTTACATACTCGATACAAAATTAGCCGCCATGTTGAAGAGTAAACAGAATTCGAAGTACATTCGAAGTTCAAATTCAAAATTCAACAGAACGCAGCTCTATGTCTCACCTACCTACTAATCAGCGATTCGATATACAAAAGCCATCGGCCAACGTTCGTACGATAAAACAGCAGAGAGTTAAATTGACGGCTTAAACTAAGAGACTATAGCCACTTTAAGCCTATTTAAAAAAATATGACTTTTGCAAGACGCTTATAGGATTAAAAGGTCGCGTTAGGAGCTCAATGATCATATAAAAAATAAACAATTTGATGGAGTATTTAAGAATGGGTGAAAGTGACTATCGTCCGAAATTGCGATCGCTCAGCGAAATTCTTCAATATCGTTCGAGAAATCCGACTTGTGAAGTGATCGAAGCTCAAACCGTAATAAAATATGACAACACAACACCATAGGGCTCAACAGTAAACGTCTGGGATCGGGGACAACAATCCACAGCTCGGATTTCGGATCACAAACGCATTATAAATACTTTAAAAATACCCGCTATTATAAAATATAATGTTAGCTGCCATTGAGTTAGAAGTCACATTGTCTCAAAAGCCGTTGTGACTGCATCACAAGTCGCGACGTATCTCAGATTACAAGGCAGTGCTTTGTCGACTTACAAACGACCAACGTGCAACAGCCAGCAGCGCAGACAGCACGGGGAACAACAGTTGAAAAGTAAAATCCTTCACTGATATAATGGGAGAATTTCATCCGGAATCGCCACGCCAGGGGAAATTTCAGAATAGCCAAAATGCTCGTTGGAGGTTCACACATTAAGATCAGCTAAAATTAGGTGGATTTTTTAAGTTTTCAGAATAGCTCTTTAAAAATTCTGATAGAAGTGAAACTATTAGGTGTTCTTTTCAAAGCTGGGACTATAGCTTGAATGCCGAAGACTGGAGAAAATAGGACTCTGGGTTCTGTGTTCATTTTTTATGCCAATTCTCAGTGGAATTCTCAGTGGTCTGAATTACCTCCGATCGAACTGATTCCGAATGATGTATTTAGTTCTAGCTTAAACTGTTAACTGTAGAACACACCAAACAGTCACTTCTATCTGATTTAATTCCACAGTAATAATACATTAATTACTTGCAGTTTTTCCACTTTATTAGTTATTAAACATTAGATATATTGATATACACGACCGGTTTCGACAAAGTACAGTGTACTCTTTGTCGAAACCGGTCGTGTATATCAATATATCTAATGTTTAATAAATAATAAAGTGGAAAAAGTGCAAGTAATTAGTGTTTTATTACTGTGTAACATGTATTTCCATCAAGAACCTACAGTACATTTAATAACATAATTTTATTCCATCTGCCTTTAGCTGATCCTAATGCAGTGTGTGAATATCTGTTCTTATATTCTTCGGCCAAATGACTCGTTTCCCTGTTAGTGGATTCTATTTTTATTATTTTTTTGAATCCTGATAATTCCAATTACCAATATGATCATGTTATTATAGACCATTTCGTAATATTTGTAGTTGTTTAAGATTAATTGTTCTTGTTCTAGTTGTTCCCAATGTTATCCTTGCGTTGCCGATTGCCTTAGGGGTTAGTAAATAGCTTATCTCGTTCTATAATAAATATTTTGTGAATAAGCGTAAAACCCATGTTATTCACAAAAAGTTTAGTTAATATTTTATAGGTTAATATATTTGGTTCAATATGTTAGAATTTATTATTGGATAAAATATGATAACGCATAACTAATATTATATATTATATAAATTAATAAAAATGATTGTAACTAAATTTAAACTTTCATAACTATATCCTTTATAACATTTGATAAAGACAAAAACTTTAGCTATATTAATATTTTGGTATTTGTGGGGTTAAGTCGATTAGATGTTGGATTAGAATTTTCACGTCAAGATGTCTACTCTAGTCAGTTGTTAAGTTGATATGACTGTACAAAGGTCTACCGGTTGAGAGTGGCGGGAACAAGTCATCCATTTCAAAATGCCTAAATCATTACGTTAACCTAAATTAAGCCACGTTTAAAAAACACTGATATGCCAACTGTCCGCTTTTGGGAGGCGTGATATGTGAATTAATTAAAATTATATTACCAACTAGACTGCTAGTTTTTGCACAAACACTATGAAAAAGTGTAGAATCTAAAAAAAACTACATAACAACAGAGACAATTTCAAGACTATTCAAAATGTTGCTATCACTAAAACGATTCTATTTATAAATGTTGAGTGGAGATTCCGAAACTAGGAAATCTATCATCGAGTAAAACTAACAGAATTATTGCTACAGGTATACATTTTAGTTCATATATTGTACAACGGTCGACCTGTATGAATCGAAACAGAATGGAGTCGCGGTAAGTAAGCGTTGGAGTGAAAAGCGATGACGGTAAGGTAGCGCATGATAGCAGGTGCAATGGTAACTACCCACAACAGTAAACACACTTAGCTGACAGTCACAACACAGTCGCCGGGAAGTCCTCCTCCTGAAATCGGGAATTTAGGAACATGACATCACAACAAAAAAGATCCATGACACAACTAATTATTGTACAATGTCGCCGAAATTCCTGCTCGATCAGTCTCTGAACATTTTTCTTTAAACAGAAAATATTTAAATAAAAGACCTTCATCTATTGGAGACCCCGTTTTCACGGGAGTGCTTTAGCGCTGTTAAGCGATTTTGATCTTATGTCTGGTTGAGTAGCAATTCGTTCGACTGTACATGAGGTAGTAATAAAAATACTGCAATGGATAGTGTGTAAATATTTGCACGGGTATTTCAAGGTTTTAAGAATTTTTCACCACAGAAAAATGTTGTGATAACTTACAAAGTGTCAAATATTATTGAAAACATTGTTAAGTTAAGCTATAAAAAAACACACATGAATGATGATGTTGAAAAAACAAACGATGGGTCACAAACTTCAAATATTCGAGATGATTGAACGCCTGATGTACAAAAAGGAAAGGGTTGTCAGTAGAGGAGTATAAAATCAAAGCCATTACCAATGTTATGGCTGGAAATCGAAAATCACCCTCATTCTCAATAGGCCGTGGTTAAGGTACCCAAATTATGTCGTCGTTGCCGTCAGCAGGTAACAGTTGATCAGCCAACGTCATAGGTAAAGCCTCCCCTGCCTTAGGCAACCAATCACTAATTCCCTTCTCGAATTTTATGATTTGTTCGTTCTGAAATAGCAATGTTTATTACTTACAATATTACTTTTACAGTATATACTTGATATTGAAAACAATTGATTATATTATCCTACTGTAAGAAACTGATAAGATATTTATTGCACGCCAAGAAAACTTTACCCTTATTACAAACCATATCAACTATGATAACAATATATTGTGTACACATATTATTTTCATCGTGCTTTAGTGTTTTATATATTTTATATAACTAAACAATTTTTACCTCATTTTTTAATCTTTCAAGTAAGTTGTCCTTTTCCTTCTTAAGATCATCACAAGACTTGGTTTCTATTTCAGTCAAAACTCCTTTTATCTCATGTTCAGCGATTTGCGAATCTTTCTGGCTTATTGCTTTCTCCAGCAAATCTTGTCTAAAATTTACAAATTTATTATTAGAATTTTTGATGAGAAATTTAATGCTTTTAACAGATTACTACTTACCTATAAATAAAAATCTTTCGCTATCAATTTAACTAATGCTAATTAAATCATACATTACGTTCATAGCTTAATTGCACCATGGAAATCTATAATTACATACTTACATGGAAAAGGACAAACGATTCAGTATTACGTCTCGCGACGTTTTACAGGCATTAAGGGAGTCTTCAACCTGTTTAAGACGCATTAGTGTTTTTGAACACGTCTCGCAATTCATAATCGATGCATTTTGTAACGACAACAAACGCTGTTCCATCTTCTTCATCTGAAATAAATTGATTAAAACACTAATTGTTATTGCTCTTTCGAATAGTAGATTATTATTATCATAATAAAAAGCCTCATTTTTACTCATAATCGAACAGTCCCAGTACAGTAATCAGTATTTTTAGTCGATAAGTTTTAACGTAAAATAAGTTATTTTAATATTTGTCCAAAAATTTAATTTTTAAAAGTAATTGACATACCTAGTTAATAAGAAATAACAAAATTCTGAGGTCAACAATATAATGATACTCTATAAGTAATCCCTCTTCAGAGGTGCAGGCGGTATTAGGCTACTTTTATGTACTTATCATTATTTAGACGTCAGATAAAAAAATACATGTTTTATTTAATATCGCATAATCATATTTACCTTCTGCAAAGCTTCAATTCTTTGTTGTTCTTCTTCATAAAACACCTTCTCCCTTTCCGCAGCTATTAGAAATGATTCTTTTAAAGCATCTTCCAATTCTAATATTCTTTTATCTTTAAATATTTTTGAGATTGCTCCTGATTTGTTGTTAATTATTCTTTCTAAATCGTTGATTCTATCGTCTTTACTTCTTATTACAGCGAGAAGTTGTTCAAATTCAGCTATTTGATTGTTATCTCTTAAGGCGTCCTCTAAGATAGAAATACACCTCTGTTGTTCAATTATCTTGGAATTTTTGATTTCTATTTCCTTTGTCAGATTGCATACCTTTCGGGTGAGTTTATTAAGATTAGCCTGTATATTTCTATCTCCATTTAAATTGTTTATATCATTGTAGCTCTTGCTAAATTTGCACTTGTCTAATCTATCCACTACCTTACCGCTTTTTTGCAATTCAAAGAAACTTTTGCTCTTTTTGATCGTGTATAGATCTTGACCATCTGACATTTTAAGTATTTCAGAAAGTATTAGCGACGATTCGTTTAGTTCTATTTCTAAGTCTATTACTTTCATCCTATTCAATTCCAATTTAGTTTTAAGTTTGTCCCGTTCCTTTAATGTATTGGCCAAGTCGTTAATTGCTGCTATTTCACTCTTTCTTGATCGCGCTATCTCCTTTTAGAGGGTGAAAGATGAAAGAAAATAAAAAGAAATGAATAAAAAATGAAACGTCTTTACTTTAATAACAAAATTTTCAACAATATAAACTCAAAAATAATTCGAGAAAAGTCAACATCGATTTAATTTATTAATAGTCAATTGATATTTTGCATAACAAGATTGAAAGCTGGATAACATCGACTAGTGGACAACTTACTGTTCTACCTACATACATGATTACTTAACAGTTTTACATTCTTTTATTAGTACTTAAAAATAATATTCCCGCAAAACACGATTATTTTTTTAAACATCACTTAAAATTATAGCTAAACTATTACGTTATTACCTTAGTTGTGTGCTGGTTACAATGAACTGAATGTAAAAACCTGTATACATGGTTTTTACCTGTTATTAACAAGAAGTGACGTTATTATTATCTGAACACTTTATTATAATATTCAATACAAACTTGACAACATTACTTAATACGAATGCAATTGTAAAGCTTATGTGAGACAGTTATATTAAAGAAAGACGTGGAGTTAGGAGTTGTCGCTTGCGACATGTTAGTAAGCACGGCAGTTAAAGAAAAGGTTAAACAAAAAGAGAAAACAAATTATCGACAGTCTTGGTGAGAAGAATTAACTTAGAAAAAGCTTTTGAGGAAGCCAGCGGGTCCGGCCTGGTTGCATGAAAAAAAGGAAACATTTGTTAGTAGTAATTAAAATCTCAACTAGGATTCTTCAATACAACATGTTAAAGTACAAATATAATTAGTAGGTTAGTATTAATTTGCAAAAATTTAATACCTCTTCTCTTTGTGCTTGTGCTTGTTGCTGACTTTTTAGTTTGGCTTGAAGATTTCTTATAGACCTGAAATAAAGTAAAAGTAAAATTATTCCTATGGATTCTTATTTCTTGTATCTTTTTTGTCACAGCCATGATGTAATAAAAATTTAGCACTTACTGTTGCATTTCCATTATTTGTTTCTCTTTCTGTGCCTGTTCTTCCTGTGACATTTGTACTAGTTGTAACAATCTCTCCGTTTCTGCAGTCAGCCGCTTAGATTCTTCGTCACTCTTTTGAAGTTGTTGTTTCAATTGTTCAGCTTCTTTCTGTGTGTCTCCAAGCTTACGATTAATATCCGTTACCGCCGCAGCTGATCCGCCAGCCTGAAAATTTGTTTTATGGCTTTTTACTATTTTCATTTATAATGACAAAAAAATATTTTTATAATGCGGAAATCACCAGATTAAATTATAATTATATTTTGTTATTCAAAACTAACTCTACTTTAAATTGTTTTGAAACATAATTTTTAAATTTTACTTACTTTCCTTAAGGATGCTTCCATTTGGTCCATTTGTTCTTTCCTCTTCTTTAACTGTCGGTCTAACTCCATAAGCGATTTCTCCTTCTCCTCCACGTCTTTCCTCTTATTTTCTACAGCTCTTCTATTCTCTTCAAATTGTTTTCTCGCGTCTTCTAACTTCTTAAATTCTTCTTGTAGCTGCTTCCTAGCGTGCGCTGTTTCTTCCCCAGCTCTGGCGTTCTGATTGCCAACTGCTTGTAGTTTCTTGTTCGCTTCTTGTAGATCGAGCTGTTATTAAAAAACATATTAAAGCAAGGGGTATTTACTCACTGAAACAAGTCTGTTTTATGTAAGAAATATCATCAATAAGAATGTCTAAGCTATTTAAAATTGCGACATTCCTGTGATCAAGAGTTTGTAAGCCCAACATTACGAAAGCGAAATTTTTACACGAAACATGGCAAAATATAAACGCACGTAGCAACAAATTGAATCACAAAAACAACTTCTTTATAATCGAGATATCAAAATTGCAATACACATTCAAAGAGCAAATTGCTGAAAGAGATAAGAAAAATTAATATCGTATTGAAATACATAAAAGCTCTTTACATTTTTTCACCGAACATTCATTTTAACACAACATTTATTCAAGGGTCGTGTTTTGATCGTGTGCGAGTGTTGCTCAATGCCTGGTGCAAGTAGACGAGTATGATATTCTTTCATTACATGAATCTGATATCCAAATCTGTTGCGATGATGAAACTAATAAAATAAATACGAATGATTGTAATGAGGGGTTGGAGGATGCCCTGCGGGCCGTGGGAGGCATGCTGCTATACAACAATAATGTACATGACAATTCGCGATGATAACCTCAAACTAAACGTATGACATCGAAAGTAAAACATCTACTTCATAACACCGGTGCAATGATTTAAGCAAACATCGTACGAGATTTACCTACGATTCAATCAAGTTTGGAAATAGTTCGTGAGTTTTACTTATCAGATAAGGAAATTTAATATTATGTATTTAATTCAACATAGTAATTAACAGAAAATATGCGGAAAACCCATTCTCTCATATTTCCAAACTCAATTCAACCACGCATTGCCGTCCCTATAACCGCTCGTGCTCGGGCGATCCTCCAACTGACCTGGCTCTTTTCCAATTCCTGAACGAGCATCTCGAGCTGCGACTGGCATCGTTCCCTCTCGACCGCAAGAGATCGAGCTTCAGCTTGTGCTGCTTCCAGTTGCTTTTGAACCTCACGCACGTCGGATGGTCCTCGTGCTTGAAGTTGCTGCAATTGTTGCTGTTGTGCCTGGAATTGTTTCTCCAAAGATTGTAAGCGTTGCTGACACTCGGAATAAGCTTTTTCTGCCGCAATCGCTTTCGTTTTCTCCGATTCAATGGCAGCTTTCCATTTTTCAATTTCTCCGGCCTTTTGGGAATTTCTTTCAGCATTTTCTGCTCTCTGTCTGAATGTGTCTTTTTCTTTAGTTACTACCTGTACTTGCTGTTGAAGTTTTGCAATCTCTTTGTCTCGATTTTCTATAATTGATTTAGCGCCACGTTCAGAGTCTTGAACCACTTTACGTTGCTCTTCCTGTAACTTACGTACCTCTTGACGTTGCTTCTGAAGTTCTGTCTCAGAAGCATTGAGTTCTCTTTGGAAGTTAACAAGCATATCCTGAGACTTTTCTAGTTGAGCCACTAACTGATCTCTTTCTATGGTTAATTGTTTGGTGTCTGCTTCTAATTTAACTATTTGTTTTTCTATAGCATCAGCTTGTTTATCCCTTTGTTCTAATATTGAGGCCATCTTTTCCCGATCTCTTACAGATTGCGCTAACTCCTGCTGTAACTTAACTAACGTTTCCTGTGTTCTATGATCTAATGTTCTTTGTTGCTGTTCAATGTTACGTCTAGTGTTTTGTATTTCTGCCCTCAACGCATCTCTCTCTTGCTCGATCTGCCTCATTTCAAGAATAGTCCGTTCTAAGCGCTCATGCATTCGCCCCAATTCATTCGTCATTCGCTCATATTCAACACGCGTACTTTCATTAGTTTCCTGATATTTTGCGAGATGCATCTGTGATTTTTCAAGCTCCTTAGCTAAGCGACCTGCTTCCATCTCAGTTGAATCCCTTGCTTGTATTGCTTTTTCTAATTTGTCACGTAACCTTTCAATCTCTAACCTATCCTCAGTTCTTGCCTTATCTCCAGCCACTGCTTGCAGTTTCATTCTCTCTATTTGTTGTAATTCACCTTTAAGCCGCTCATTATCTTTATCAAGTTGCTCAGACCGAAGCTTAAGTTTTTCACACCTGTCTCTGAATTTCTCACATTCAATATGGGCACGTTCAAGATCCGTTCTTTGTTTCTCCATCGCACCAGTAAGCTTAGTTACTTCGGTCTTTGATAGCTCTAGTTGAATGTTTAATTCATGCAATTTAGTTTCTGCCTGCTCCTTTTCACTCTGTAGACGTTGAATTTCAGCCTGCGACGCCTCGTTGCGTTCAAGTTGCTTATCTAGTTCCACCTGCACTCTATTTAATTCTGTACTCCATTTATCCTGATCGAATTGGTATTTACCTCGAAGATTTTCGACGCGTTCAAGCTCCGAGCGAAGGCGTGTTACTTCTTCCTCAGCCTTACGCGCCCTCTCCAGTTCTAATGTAGTCTTGTCTAAACGAGTACGCAGTCGTTCCACTTCTAACTTAGTCCTTTCGTGTTCTTCTTTACTGTCATGATATTTTCCATATCTTGTAGCATATCGTTCTGCCTCTTCTCTGGCACCACTAACATCAGCCTTTACTTTATCTAGTTCGGCTTGGACTCGTCTTAATTCAGACGTAGCCTTGTCATTCTTATCGTACATCTTTTCAAGCTCCAATTGTACTCTTGCCATTTCTTCCTGTGTCTTTTCGTTAGATGCTTGTGCTTTTCCACACTGAGTCATTGCTCTATCATATTCAAACTGTAACCGTTCACTATCGGCGACTAATTTTTCTTTCTCAGCTTGAAGCCGTCTTAATTCAATTTGTCCCTTTTCGTATCGTTCTCGTACCATTTCAACATCGACACTTAACCTATCCATATCTTCTTTAGCCTTTTCTTCTTGTTCTTTCGTTCTTCCTAATTGTATTGAAGCTCTATCATACATTTCTTGTAATGTAGCTAATTCATCTTGTAGTTTTCTTTGATCATCTCTAGATTTCGACGACAAATGCACATGCTTTTCTAACTCCAACTCAAAACGATCCTTATCAGCTTCTAGAATATCTATCTTGTTTTGGAGTCGATAAATTTCATTTTGAGATCTGAAATTAAAAAGACATCATTAAAATTATATAAAATACGGGTCACTTTTACATAATATCTAAATCGTCACCAACACAAGACGACATCGAAAAGAATATACCTATCATACTTCTCAAGCATTTTCTCATATTCTTTGTGCGCTGATTCCTTTTCTTCGATTGTTTTCTGAGTTGAATATAGAGCTTTGTCCAGTTTTTCTTTTAATATTTCTAATTCCGTAAGAGCATCGTCTCGTTCCATCTGAAATGGAATAATTTGCAGCTAGATATTATGTATTCATTTTACAATAAGTATTCAAAATATAGATAGTATTATACTATTGCAAAAGGTAAACTAATTGATGAAAAATATAATAACTGTCTTAAGGTAGCGTGTTCTGGCACGACGAGTTAAACACGTTCGATATGGAGTGGCCAGAAATAGCAAAGGATCGGAAATAATGGGTGTTAATAATAATAATAAAAACTATAATAGATAACCAATATGTAGGTATTATTTATAATACCTACATATTACAGTTTTTATTAATAAATTTAATAATAAATTTTTAATAATTTATTATTAAAAATTTAAGTAAAAAACCTCTCATGGTTTAGTATATAATTAAAGTTCGTTCTTACCGTTAATTTTTGGTGTTGTTGGTGAGCTTTTTCCCATCTTTCTCTGAGCACATCTAGTTCCGTGGATGCGCTGTCTCTGTCTCTTGCTGCTCTATTCGCTGCTGCTGCCGCAGCCTCAGCTCTCTCTCTACAGCTAGCGGCTTCGGCTAATGCTGCGTCTCTTTCTTTCTGGATACGTGAAACGAGTCCCTGAAATTGATGGTAGACATGTGTTGGTGGTATCTAGTTCATTTCACTTTGAAAAAGTCTATGCAATTACAATTTGATTTACTAATATGACATTTTTAATTGTTTTACTAAAAAGAAATCAAATTGAAGTGTAGGTGGAAATTATATTATCCTGTTATATTTAGAAATTGATGACATCATGAATTACGGTGATTGATTGCGGAATCGTACAACTGGCACCGGAGTGTCTAGACTACGCGGAGTGCGTAAGACGGAACGTGCCAAATTTCATTTCACGGCCATAAATAACCTCTTTATTGCTCGCAGATGTAGGGCACATGATGTGGTCCACATTCAGGAACATTAAAACACGAAAATAACGGTAATTGGCAGGTTATTAAAGATTTAGAGTTCACAACAATATTTTGTATTTTATAATTCGAATTTTTTTCACAATTTTTTTTAATGTAACGTTAAGTAATTACTCAAATTATAACAAAAAACCTTATCACATTTTTATGTAGACTGACATCTATATTGCGACTTTTATAAAGTAGAGTTGTAGTTAGACAAATATAAAAATATTTACCTGAGATTTCTCATGTTTGTCTCTAAATCTATCTGCATCGAGTTGTGCAGTATCTCGCTCTTTTTGCAGTCTTGCAGCCTGTCCCAAAGCCTTATCCAATTGCGATTGCAGTGACTCAAAGTCATATGCCGATTTCTCGCGATCTACCTGAAGCTGTAAGATATTTGTATAAGCTTTGAGACCGTAATATCTTCCTGAACAATAGTTACCTTGCCAAATATTTGTAAGTATTGAAAAAAATAACAATTACATTTATGTTGTTAAACATCAAATAACATTTATATACATTGTGTACACGTACACAATAAATTTGTAATAACAAAGTATAATGTTTGCCAATGGAACTTACTTTTCTCACTTCAGTGGCAGATTTATCTAATTTCTCTTGTAATTTATCGATTTCAGTATGAGCAGCATCCAACGCAGCTTGCAGTTTGTCTTGCTGCAGCTGCGCCTTACCAAGAGTAGCCTGAGTCCTTTCTAATTCTTCTCTGGCTTTGTCAAGCTCTGCTATTGCTTTGTCACGCTCAGAGTGCAGACGACTTATAGAAGATTGTAGGCTAAAACAATAATTATAATTTTATTAATAAAAATGGGTATCATGAATTAACATAAATATGTAATAATCTAGGTGAACCGTGCCCACTTTGTTGAGCATACAAATAGTTTGTGATGAAATTCAATTACATCGTGGAACCTACAAACCCGCGACGCGGAAGAAGCAACGCTGAATCGGCAAACGCGCAAATCCGCAACGTGGAACCCGCAACGCTGAACCCGCATTCATCCGAAGATCATTATAATCCATGTGAATTAAAGTTTATTTCATAAAAAAAGAAAGTTTTTTTCACAGATTTGGATTTGAGTGTAATTTTACAATACAGAATAGAAATTTGCTAAACTAAAAAACTAATATTATACTATACGGGATAATGTTTGCACAGACTATGGTTTAGAAGCAAACTGCACACGATGGTGCAAATTTGATTAAAATCAGATGTAGTTTAGGAGACCATCCCGGACAAACAACGTGACACGTTATTTATAATATATATTAAAATATACCCACCGATCATATTCCTCTTTGAGACTGTCTTGTTCAGTTTGTGCATTTTCTAATTTTGCTTTGAGGCGATAAACTTCGCCTTGTGATTTTTCCACTTTGTCCTGTAGGCCGCTAGCTTCAGATCTGGCTCGTTCAGCATCTGCTTGCGTAACTCTAAGCTCTGCTAGAGTTCGCCGCAATTCAGCAGATGCCTTATCAGCCTTCTCTTGAATTCTGTCTAATTCTTGCGAGGTAGTTAATGTACTTCGACCGAAAGTCGTTTGAGACCGTTCAAGCTCATGTTTCAGTCGCTCGTTTTCTAATTCCAGTCTTGCGAGTCGTTGTTTCGCTGCCTCCCAATCAGCACCAGACCTACCAACTTCACTTGCAGCTTTATCTAATTCTGCCTTTGACTTACCCAGCTCAGACTGGGAGCTCTCTAATTTAGCTTCCAGTCTGTCCTTTTCAGCTTGAGCTCTCTCTAATCTTGCGCCAAGTTTTTCAACTTCACTTTCTAGTGCATGCAACTTCATTTTATAGTCAGCAATTTCACGCTCATGAAGGTCTCTTTCTTCGTTCTTCTCATGCTCTGCTCTGTCTCTTTGTTCTCTTAACTGTTGGATTTGTTTTTCTTTATCACCAATAACTTCTTCGAGTGAAGATAGAGCACCTTCAGAAGAACAATGATGAGCTTGCATTGCGTTAAGCCTCGCTCTTGCCATATCAACTTGGTTATCTTTTTCTTTCAGCAAATCTTCGAGATTTTCAATCTATAATAATATATTATTTTGGTTATTATTTGTGTATTTAGCATAATATTATTTTTAAATATTTAGTGAAATCAACGTACCTCATATTAAACTAGCGCGACAAACACAAATGAACAAAACAATAAACATACACTGAAACATAAAAGTATAAAAAATACAAACTAAATATAAAATATACTATAAATTGCTGTATAAATTAGGAAAATCGTATAAACATACTATTTTACGGATTGTATCAAAGAAAGGAAAATCTCTTTGTAGAGCTTACAGGAAGCCTGTCATCGTAGCGGGCAATTTGTATTAATATTGGGCTTTCAAACGTGATCAAATAAACGGGTATCTGGGAAGGAGGAAACGAATAAATATTAATAGCAAAGATTACTTTTAGAGGAGAAAAATGATAGCATACCCATTATAAACTTTTAGTGTAATATTCTGATTTTAAGGAGGAAAACAGAAAATATAGGTATAAAAACTAAGTACTTAATCTACAACCAAAATTGTGCAGAAAAAAAGTACATCGAAATTTTGTATTTTTACCTTCCTTTGGAGTACGTTAATTTTTCTATCCTTAATCTCTGAGTGATCTCTTAGTTCTGCTAACTCGTGTGCCGCACCTAGTGCCGCTGCTGTTTTCTTCTCTACCATTCTACTCTTTTCGTCCAGACGAGCTTTCAATTCTTCTACCTAAAATGTCAATTTGCAAATTAGGTTTTTTTTTTTATCTTTATTTAAAGGCATTACATCTTATAGATTAAGTCTGCAAATTAGGTTAATATAAAACAAATATTTAAGTCATGTATGTGACCTATGCTTATCAATTATCATAAAGTCGATATTCTATAATATTATAATTTTTATTCTCTAATTTGATTTATTACTTACATCAGTCTGAAGCATACTGTAATGTTCTTCCTTGGCGCACAGCGACTCTTTCAGCACAGCAATATGACGCTGGTAGTCTTGATGTTGCTCCTCCAAAGCCTTCATCTTCGCAGCCATCGCGAGGATCTCCTGATCTCTCCTCTGGATCTCCAGGCGAAACTCATCCAACTGCTCAATAGCACCAGCCGGAATCGTTATAGAATTGAATAAATCCAAAACATGTGATTAATTACACCGTCATACAAAATATAAAAACTATCTACAAAAGCCAAAAAAGTGATGGCATAAAAATAATGAGTATAAAATAATGTTAATTATTTAAGACTACAAAATACAAGTTTCAGTTCAAAGAAGATACGAGTCAAGAGTAAAGTTTCGATGATGAAGCGACACAAGCTCTGTTAGTAACTATTGTATATAACTGTACTCGGCATTTAGTCAGTACAGGTTCACTGCCGCGGAAGACATAAGTGTTATCAACCATTTCAGTCATGCATACTTATTTAGTATAGTACAGTTTATTTATGAATTGTAAGTTACATTAATGTTTGGAAAACTTTCTGTCTATGAATATGACTAAGGCTGGAATGTTACGCAGAAAGCTTTCCATTATATCGAGTACAAATGCCGATCAGAATCTCAGATGCACGGGCGCCTACGTTGTGATACATTTATCTACCGATACTGTGATAAAGACTGATGAACATGACTACATGAAGAGGCCGGGTCGGGTGACTAG
Organism: Celastrina argiolus; assembly: GCA_905187575.2. NCBI lineage: Eukaryota > Metazoa > Arthropoda > Insecta > Lepidoptera > Lycaenidae > Celastrina > Celastrina argiolus. The sequence continues at coordinate 4,835,073 of LR994582.1, read as the reverse complement.
TGACAGGTGGCGCGGGACCAAAGCTTTACTTGACGATGATTGCGATCGACACCGAAAGCGGAATATTATGATCTTATGACTCGAGGAACTTAACGGAAACGCACCCGAGGAACTCGTTCGATGTATACGACCTCGACAGTCTTTATTAACAGTCTATCACTTAACATCAAAACGTCATCGACGTGGTCAGACTAACACGGTTCATCAAATATTACATCTAAAATATCCCAACGTGATTCTATTTAACAAATTAACAAAATATTTATTTAATCGACAGTTCAAGAGTATATTCGACTTTATCATAAAATAGCTCTAACATTGAATAATACATAAAAAATATCGAGTCTGTAGACTCGCTACGCTCGGGCTTAAAGCGAGAAATTGACACGGGATCGTCGGCGGCGGCCGGCGGGCTCGGGCGTGACGCGCGGCCGAACGACGTCGCACGCGCGCTCACAGGGTGGTCGCGCCGCAGTAGGGCCGGTGCAGGCGCCGCCGCGGCGACGCGACCGCGCGCCCGTCCTTGGTGACGTGCACGTCGTTCAGCAGAAAACTTACTTGTCGCTTGAAGGGAGGATCGGCCTTATCATAAAGCGAAGTGTGCGAGGGCGCGTAAGACGGCGGCGGCGGGGACCCGAGCGCGGCCAGCTCGCTCTCCAGCAGCGCGACTTGGCGCTCGAGCGTCGCGATGCGGGCTTCCTTAGTCTCCAGCACGGCGGTGAGCGTGGCGCCCGCGGAGCCGCCCGGCAGCCCGGCGGCAGCCAGCGCGCGCTCCAGCTGCAGCTGCAGCGCCCGCAGCGTGTCCGCCGTCGCCTTGAGCTCCTGCCACACGCGTCTGTGTCAGCCGCCGCCGCCCGCCGCCGCTAACCCGCCCACCACCACCCCTCGTCTCCCCGCCCCTGGGGCTACCCGGCTTACGCAGCCCCAGGCAGAAGGCGGTCGCAACCAATTTAGCTCAAAGTACCAATGAAATTTAGTCGAGACGTTTCTCTAGGGTTCATGTGACGGGGACATAATGCGCTAAACATGCAATGTGAGTCGGTGTTCGTGTCGCTTTTAATTTTGTTCGTGTTCGGCCGAATGGGAGTTGTCGGTTGATGTTGGGCACGTCGGCGTGGGGGTGATGAGATCGAAGGAAGAAGGTGCTCGGGGTAAAAAGCTCGACGTGTACGACCGAAAAAAGAGTAGGTAAGCGAGAGAAAGAGTTGAAATAAGCTACAGAGAGATGTTCGGATTTGCTAGAAAAGGTATCGCGATAGCCAAAAACCGACTGAAGATGAAATGAATGAAATGAAACTATCAACAGCAAATCTAAGAGAAAAAGTGGCTTTGACAAAGGTATCACAAAATAAAACGCCCATGTGATCAGTCATCCATACATAATATGAGAAGCAGACGTGCACAACATTCCACTACATCTTAGAGTGCAGGAGTCATTTGTAGCTAGTACACATAATATTATTGTCATCGAATATTAAAGTTACACAATTGTAGTCAATATTATTATTGTTATTTTCTAACATGCGACACAAACATCTATAGTCATTAAAAACGACATTTACCTGTTTTTGTGCCATTGCCTGCATTTGTTGGAACATTTGCCTTTCTTCTTCTTTACCTAAAAGGAAAACATTATTATAATTAATTTTCTCTTGGTTTGTTTCTCCTAAAGTTTCCATACTCTAATTTTATGACGACAGTATGTACAAATGGCCTTGATTAACTAGGGGTATTCAATGAATGGAGAATGCAGAATGCTTCTAAATTCGGAGGTAAATGTAATATAATAAGAATACCTCTTCAACTGGTTGAAAGCGTAAGCTCGATTCGCAAATTACTTACCCATTCCTTTGTTTTGTAACATTTCCAATAGTTTTTTAATACTTTCATCCCTTGCTTGCAGTGTTTGCTTTTGTGTTTCGATCCGTAGTTCCAGTTCCTATAAAAATATGATTAATATTAATTGCTTATACCTCACCTCATAAAACTATTAACATATCTTTTTAAGTAATAGTTTAGAATTTATTTACTACTAGTAAATTTATTGAGGGAAGACATCCTTGATAATTTGTTTATCTACGATCTGAGTTTTTGTTTTGTTTGCCGATTTTGTTATCCGATCAGGTATTCTTTGATCAATCTCAAGGTCATAGAAGAAACACGCAGCCTTTTTATGTCAATAGACATAAACTTATGATCAGAACAAAAAATATTCTGTATTTAAAAATGCATACTTTGGTATGGAAATCCTAAGAAATTTAACTCAAAAAATCTAGTTATAGTTAAGGTTATTTGAGCCAGAACCATACCTTTATCGTGTCCCTCAGTATTGCTATCTCTCTCTGCAGGTGTTCGTTCTCAGCGTATAGCGCCTCCAGCTGCTGTTGTAGCTCCGGAGCGGGCTGCCTCATCCTCAGTCTTAGTTCCTCCTCCAGTTGTCTCACAAGCATTGCTTGTTTCTGTAACAAAAACACATTTTGAAATACTGATTATTGTATCTATATAATTTTTATTCAGAATTGTATCCTGACCATAAGGATTACTTTCTGGTAGTGGTTAGTTAGAGATTTTTTTTTTTTATTTTTGTTTTGTGGTGGCCCAAGATAAACATTTTTTTTGTAATTTTTTTAATTAGATATTGAAATAGAATTCATCACACCAACACACACTTTTAAAAGCGAGTTTCGTGCAGTAATAATCTTCTACCGACTGTTTCTTTACTATTGATACTATTTTTCACATTGCCTGTAGCTTGAAGGGGTAGGTAGTTTTTTATTTCCTCTAGTTAAAACAGAACAACGTCTGTCAGGTCAGCTAGTTAAGTTTATTATAATATTATGCAGTATTTACGTTGTCTAAATCCTATGTCTATAATCTAGATTGTAGATGAATAATTCTATACCACATGAAATATCAAACCAGGCTACTGTGAAAGCATAAGTTTATAGTTACATAAACTTTACACAGTACAATGGCATATGCGGCGCGAGTGAGGTTGAACCCTTCCTCGTTAAACCGACACTAATTAATTTTATACAAGCCACAAACCCTTTGTATGAGCCGCCAGACGTACAGTTGGAGACATATTCGGAAAGAAAATTAAATTTTAATGTAATTTTTGCTCGAAATCACGTAATGAACATACAAAACATTTTAGTCGCTGCTTAACAAGGGTTTGTTTGGCCGAAAAATTAACATATTGCGTAAATGACAGAATCTGCCTGGGTTGAGGCATTTTAGAATATGTCTGGAGCAAGTTTATAAGATTATTAACTAAAAAAACGAGACATCTGACATGAATACTAAACTCTTCCTCATCCACAATATATTGATGAAAAATACTCCCAGTTACTAAGGAATAATGTAGTTTTCTAATGGTGAAAGAATTATCAAATTTTCTTGTTTTCTTTTCTCTCTATAAATTATTCTCTTCTTCTATTTCTTTATATATTATATAGGTGAGGTGATTTTATTTATTTATTCTTTATGCAGAACATTCTAAACCTAACTTGAAATTAGGACAAACAGTAATATAATAATAATAATAATAATAATAATAATAATAGACGTTTATTCAAAACACATTTGTACATTACACAACGTTACATTTATAGACAAGTAACAAGCAAAATAAGCACACACAATATTTTAAACACAAAAACATTTTAAACAGACTGATAAGCGACAAAAAAGAGAAAACAATAAACGAAGACAAACAATGAGAAAGAAACACACTTAACATAGCTATATATTTTTTTTACTGAGAGCTAAGGGATGTTATAGGTAGGTGGTGTAATGCACAAACCGCTGAAAAGGATTCCACTCAGGTTATGACTGAGGATTACCACAGTCCCTGATATTCTGTGGATCCAATTAAGTTGTCAGGCGTGAGACAGACTACTCAAGGCGTAATTAATACTTAGATAAAGGAGTGCGATAAACTAATGTTATTAAATAAAATATTAAAATATAATACATACTGAAGTACTTTATGATACATAAATACTTATAATACTAATATAAGAATAGGTATTTCAAAAAGGATAGTGCGGTGTACGGCAAAAATTATCAAGGGGTTATATATTTTTTTTTTTTTTTTTTTTTTTTTTTTTATACCAATATATTTAACCTTCGGCTGTAAGCACTGTGCATCGTGTACTCTGCACTGCAGCCTCACTACTTGCGGCGGGGGCAAGGGGCAAAGCGCCGCGCACAAGCCGTGCGCGCCGCTGATCACTCCGCGCGTGAGCCCCGCGCTGGCAGCTGCACGACTTGTGTATTGGTACTCGCACCACAGAAAGAAAGTTATATTAATTATGCGAGTAAATTACAGAGCCGGACATAAATAAACAGGATTGATTCTATAAAAAAAAAAAAAAAAAAAAAAAAAAAAAAAAGGTGTGTTAAAGTACAGGAAGGATTATTACAAATTTTAGGTAAGTGTTTAAATAAATAAATACTAATAAATACAGCATAAATATAAAATAATTTGTTCACTATAATGTCGATTGTCAAACCTTAAAAAATAAACCGTAGACAGTGAAATGTTTATAAAAAATAACAAAGATATTATCCTATCGTTTCAGTTACAATAATAAATGAAGATAACCCTTCCCCCCTTGAAGTGTGGATGGAAAGAAGCGAGACCGTTGAGAATAAATACTATAACTAACTGTCAAATTATAACGATAAGTATGTACTTCTAAGAATTTTGTATGTACTTCTAATAACTTGAAAAAGAAGTACATAAGAAAAAGAAGTACATACTTCTATTACTGTTTGTCCTAATTTCAAGTTTGTTTCAGAATGTTGTACATAAAGAATAAATAAATAAAATAAATAAAAATTATTAAGTAAAAAATAAATAATAGATATTATAGATTATAGACAAATGCAATCAAAAAATTTCGTTCACAAAGTCAACAATTGAAATTTTGAACGTGACGTCAATATTGGCAGAATTCGAGGCACAAAAGACGCCGAATTGACCTTCGTTGAGGAATCGGCCTCATTTCAACCTCCTCTGTACACGGGTCACCTATTTTTTGCCACGTCACACAAACACGAGGCAATACCCCTGTATTGCCTCGTTTTGTTTGCGAACTTGATTTATTTACAATTTCTCTTCCAAGTTGCTGAGTCTGAACTTATTTAATTTATGTGTTTTTTGTTGTGGAATTAGGATCGAGCTAAATAATAGAAATAGCGTAAAAAATTAGTAAAAATCATCTCTTTTTTTTAAAGGATATTTTACTTTTTTGGTAATAAATATCATTTACCCCATCTCTTTATGTCTTAAAAAATAAACGTAACAAATTATACTTGTAATAAATAAATGTCTAATATATTTGCCGTTACAAAATTATCATGCCAAAAAGGGAAAGGGATTAATATTATGTCTGCATAATTTTAATTTTACACGTAAATTAATAAAGTAATTTATAAATAATAATAAATGTTATATTCAACACTAAACTATCCTATTCTATAGTCCTGTTACATTGACTTATGAGGTTTATTGTTGCTTCATTGGATCGTATGGGTATGTCGATTAATAGAAACAACCTAATTTACAAGTGAGGTACATATTTTTTCGACCTAATAACATGCTAGGTAGTAACACTTATACTTAATTAGAACCTATAATTATTATAATTATTGCTAGCGTTATTATATCAACTAACCCTTTATTTCTAATTAAGGTCTAGTGTTTATTCTTAACTAAATTATAATAAAAGTAATAAAAAATAATATTAATTATTAAAATAATATCGTTTTGTGTGATTTTATCAGCAATAACTAAAATTAAACTCGAGTCTCACGCGAACGACTGAGTAATCGATTTTATAAAGCTTTTTAAGTACAGTGCTGAACCAACAGTCGTAATGTAGCCATCATCACCATCGCACATACTGGATGATATAATTTTTTTAAGCACTTTGACATTGGCAATTTCACCAAGGGTGCCATTATTAAAAAGAAGAAGAAGAAAATATATTTTTTAATATCCCGTGGTGCTTCAGGGCCCAGATTCAAGATGCCATCGTTTATCGCGTACGTAGTTCGAAAACAAATTTATGGGATATGACATATTAAGCTTCGCAAAGTGACACATGAATTCGCCTGTCAAGTCCCATACATTTTGTTTTCGAACTTCGTAAGCGATTAATAGTGATGGCATCTTGAATCAGAGCCCAGATCAGTCCTGACTGTATTGGGCATAACAACTAGCTGACCCGTGCCCACTTCGTTGAGCATAGAAACCGTTTAAACCTTTCCTGGATTTCGACGAACATTTCAAGACCAAAAATATCCGAATCGGTTCAGCCGTTCTCGAGTTTTAGCGAGACTAACGAACAGCAATTCTGACTTTTAAATAGCCAATTCAATAGTGACTATGAAATAAAAGACTAGTGGTTATTTTTAGGGGTTTCTATTACCCCTAAAAATAACCACAGGTTTCCCCGCTTTATTTCGGGACTTATACTAAAATGCGAATACTCACAGTCTATATAAAATAATGCGTATATATCACCTTCCATACATTGTGTTTTGTAATAGAAATAAAAAATTACATAGGTATTATAGTTTCGTGTCCGATTATGTTAAGAATTTGCTGGTTTCACCTTAAACTAAAAATAACAATAACCAAAGTCGTTAAAAAGACATTAGAAATAACATCATAATATTTATGTGCTGGTACTTATGTATATTATACTTTGTACCTATTTATGTACAAATCCTAACTAGGAAATATATGCAATTAGTTTCTGAACTAAAGAGTCTCTGTAGTTTAGAAACTAGTTTCTTTAGTTGTATTTAATACAACGAAAGAGGTAAATTTTGGGAAATCCGATTTTGCCAAATAGATTATTATGCCAAGTAGCTTAGAATGTAGTAATTTATATGCAGTAAAAAAAATCGTAAATCAATCAATCAATCAATCAATCATTTATTCACAGAATGTATTACATAGGTATGCAGGTGGTAAAGTTTAAAAATAGGTCCATACATTCTACCATAATAGCATGGTGTGTGAATTATCAATAAATATACAAATTTACCGTTAACTTACAAATATAAAAATTATACAATATCTAATTTTGAACACAGAAAGATTTGAAACATTAAAAAATGGATTAGTACAATGTCAAATAATAGTTATTTTATATTTAGTTGAAACGTGACAAATTTCATGTATTAAGACAATTATTAATTCAGAAATCTATACAATATTTACTAATTGTTATACAGATATAATAGATGGTATATTATTTTGATTATAAGTAGAAATTAATTGGTGTCATTATAACAATTTTTAATGTCCGAAATATTTATATAATGTATGTCATGGTCCAATGTATTTAAAAAAAAAAAAAAACTATTTTAATATTGAAATATATAAAAATGTATCTAAGCAAATCGTCGCTTTACCTTCACAACCTCGTATCTATAAAACTTCAATTTTTCAGTAGAGCCGAGAAACTTAACAATTTTAGATTTTATTAGGACATGAATTTTGTTTTAAATGAGGTTCAGTTATGTACAGTATACATCCATAATCGATGTCATAATAAAATCTTCGCCTCTCCTGTAAAGTACGATTTTATATGTTAGCGTAGTGTAGATTGCTGGTGTGGATATATCCGGTAATGGGAAGGAATGTTTCCGCAGACATTGTTATATTACCCTAGACAACCTGCGTGCCAAGCGTGATGAGTTTCAGCAACTACCCACTTTTGGGGGAGGCTTAAATAAATATTTCTCGTATTTCACTTGGACTTGCAAAGAATTGAAGACATGAATGGATGAAGGTGGTATGTAGCAAAATTCTGATTTCGAGAAAATTGAGTTCAAACTGTCACTTAAACATCTTAGGCCCGTATAAATAAAACAATGTCAAACCCAACCTCACCCTGAGAACATATTTGACAGATAAAACGACGTTTCGTTTCACTTTTAAAAGTGAACATCATTATTAATGTTACATAGTACTTCCAATAATCTAAAGATCTGTATCTAAAATCTTAATACGCTACTTCATATCCTAAAATGTTAAAGTGACTGTTTTAGAAACTCAATTTTCGGGGTAAGATTTTTTTTCGACATATCACCATTAATATCTTCAATAATAAATAGTTGAATAGGCTGATTTTTACTTCAATAATTAGATAATGACCTACTCCATGAGTCAAAATTAAAACGCCTCCGACTAGTGGTTGGAGTTTGGAGGTCATGAGTTGAATTCCCGCGTTGGAATAGCTAAAAATGTTGTAAATTCTAGTTAGAACATTGAAAGCAAAAAAATGTGTCCTGCATAACTGGCTTGGTTCAACGATATCTGTGTTTCCATACAGACTTCGGATTTGGTGGTACCCTGTTATTCTATTATGGTCCAGAAGAGTGTTGAAGCTCGATGGCTTTGTGGCTGCTTTTAGTAACCAATGTGGGGGTATCAAGTAGGAGCACTCAATATTTTTAAGGTCAAAGTCCATATCATATACCCATAAATGCGAAAGTTTTTATTTCTTGAACTAAACGGATTTTGATGAAATTTGGTAAAGACCTAAACTCTGGATTGAAAAGGGACTTTCCTTCGGCATTATTATATAATTTTGGGCGCGCGAAATGTCTATATTACAAAACTGATTACCATTCAAAGTTCCTCAAAACTTAACAAGCTTTTGTCGGTAAGTCAACAAAAAAGACCGGTTCAATCCTAGCCCGCCGAGAAAAACCGGCGTAAAAAACTTGTATTTGGAAAGGTTTAAGCACACTTATAATTTAATTTTTTTAGAAACTATATGAAAAAAACATTCCGAATGAAATTTTCCATAGTCTTGTAAGTCTACGTCGTAGAGCCTTCTAAGTATACCTCTACGCCGTAGCTGCTGACGTAGCGGCACATAATTATGAATTACTAGTTCGTACTTAAACTAGAGGAGAGAGGAGGTAGGGAAAAGAAGGATATTAGAAAACTGAAAGTTTTATAGTGTGATAATTTTTTTTTAAAAAGGCAGGAAGCAGATTCTCTGAATTAACACACTTTTAAACCTAAAAAATATAGTGCATTTGCGGTAAAATTTTTGCTGTGCCAAATTTCTTACTCCGCTAGTACCATTCTCATATTTTTGCCTAACTTATTAATATAGTGATGCTTTAGTACGAAAACGAAGGTGCTTGTTGAAAATCAGCGTTGCTGAGTGAGCCCTATTTTGGTAAAATTTAATGTTTTTTATAATATTGTTATTTTGGTGATATATAATATTTTACCTAAAATTTTCACTTCTTTCTCGAGGAGGGACTAAAACCCCCAGTTATTTGTCACGTATACCAGCCTAAAAAATCAAAATCACCCAATACATGAAGGATGACAGCAGATTTTTAATATCGTCCAGCGCTTATGAAATGTCATCCAACCGAAACGTAATTTCGCCTACAGATATTCTCCATTGTGCGTCGATATTAGCACCAGACAATGCGCTTTTGTTCCGTTGTTTTAAACAACGAGTACCCATTTGTTAATGGCCTCTACATAATAAGAAGAGTTAAATTATTGATCCTTATAATATTATTTCAAGCAAGTATTTTACATTATGATTTTCTGTTTGCTTAGTAGATAACAATAAAATAGTCACGTTTTTCACCATATGTTTTTAAATTATTTAGGATTTTTGAATATGTACTTCTTTTGGTGAGTTAGGGAAAAATTATGAGAGTCAATTTTGATGATGCGCGCGCAAGTGCACACTGAGACGTAAAACCGACACCATGAAGTTAGCTAGTCAACATTTTATGATGGCGCATTCTGACACAAAAAACCGACACGATGAAGTTAGCTACGTATTATAACTTCTTACGTGTGCAAATCATAAAAAAGTGTGTATATAAGTACACACTTTTTTATGATTTGCTGTTTGCCTGGTAGATCATAATCGAAAACAACGTTTTCAACCCGATATTGTTAGTTTATACAAGGTTTTCTTATTTAGAATTATATTAGGCAACTTATGATACAAATAAGTTGTATCTTTACGAATAGAATAAAAAATATAATAATAGCAATAATAGCGTAAGACAAAATTTTCCTTCATGTACTGCTTAGTAGTTTTACGACTTACTACGTTTAGACAAAAAAAAAATATAAAAAATCTAACTATTAAACGCATCGCCGCTACTAAGGTATGCATACAACTAATAAAAAACAATATGTTTTTCTATCAGCTGGAAAATGATATAGTATAGCGACATCTTAGTAAGTCTAGAAGCTAGACATATTTATATTTATAAATGTTTCATCATATTAAGATAAGTAATGTTTCCATATTATATTAACCAAGTTACATTCTAGATAACCTTACATAACCTCGACCTTACAAAGTACCAGGCAAACATCAACCAGTAAGCAATAACCAAAAGCTTACAACGAGGTCGTTCCCTCCGACCCATTTTCTTACTTAATTTCAACCAATCGATGCCGCCAAGGCTTACAAGCTTTTTCCATTACACATTTATACATGACGTTTAAAAGGATTCCTGCTTTGAATTATTCATTAGTGAGCATATATTATAATAATTGGTTCCCTAGATTTATTACTATGGCATACAAAACAGTATTTGGTATCCATAATTCGAGTAGAAAGAGTTACTCATAATAATTTATACTTGTTATACCCGTTGTAAATACTAAAGAAAGTTGTAAAGCTAAAAAATTTATATCCAATATGAATTTGAAACTCATTTTAATTAGTGAAATGCCTCGAAGTAATTTTATATAGACTTATGCAACTATCCGATAATAGCTTTAGTTCCGAAGTCTAGACGGGGAAAAATTTAATAAAAGTGGAGGTGCTTTGAGCCTGCCTAGCGATAGGATCTTAACCGGTCAACGCCTCGGCCATTTTACCCCTTCGCGACCTTACCTATGAACTAATTTGCTTATTTTACTCATGTGTAAGTAAATATACAATTTGCTTATTTTACTCATGTGTAAGTAAATATACAGTTTGCTTATTTTACTCATGTGTAAGTAAATATACAGTTTCCTTATTTTACTCATGTGTAAGTAAATATACAATTTGCTTATTTTACTCATGTTGTAAATATAAAGTTTGCTTATTTTAATAATGTGTAAGATTGATTATTTTTCTCATATGCAGTGAGTAAAATATGTAGTTTATTTAACTAGGTACATTTGAAGATTTGTATATTGTCATGTTGGTTTGATCGCACTAATATTATAAAGGCGAAAGTTTGTGTGTCTGTTATTTTTTCACGCGTAAACGGCCGAAATGAGTTTGATAAAATGTAGTGTGCAAGAAACTGACATATTTTATCGATATACTATCGAGGTTATCAAATTATAAAAATTAAAAGTTTATTTTTAAATAAGTTAAAAACTATCTCTTTAAGAAGATAAATTTATATTTAGTTGTCATTCCGCCAAACAGTGACATTGATAGCCTTTGAATAGGGCTAGAAACTTTGCTTTTCAGTATTCAGTCACCAGTTTTCTAAATCTTCTGCTTCACAAGGGCGGCATTTGACTTAATAGCATCTAAAGTTTTTTTAGCTGTCACAATAAATCACTGTCTATAAAATAAATCAGTAATTAGTAAGTTTAATTACCAATATTCGTCGCACGTTTCGAGTCTTAAGTTTTATGGCTTAACTTACTTAACTGATTTAATTTAGATTTGCCAATCAGCTATTGATTTTACGATCCCAGTGACGATATTAATTATTAACGTTTTAATTGCCATTTCACGCTTAAGAAGGCACACTAATAAGGATTGAGTCGGACTTATGTTGCTAGTCTAATGAGACTTAGGGTATATTTTGTAGGACTGAATTGAATGAATGGACTTTAATTATTTATTTAATCACAGGAAATTCTACAGCTGAAATTTACAATTAGTTCAAAGTCATAGCATTAGACATATTACAGAATCTCGCGTACATAGGAAACAGCTTTTTTTTTAAGTGTGAGGTCTTAAAAATTATAGTGATGGTGAAATTTTATACACAGCTAAAAAATCAAGGCAAAATAACATCACATTGGTGTTATTTCTCGAATTGCTTAAATATGTGTTCTATATTATACAATGTAGAACACAAATGGCGGCCTTATTACTATTTAGTAATTTCTTTCAGGCAACCACGGGTAGAGGTAAGTAATGTATGTGCAAAATTCGTAACACAATTTATAATACTTAAATAATAATAATATATGAGCATATTTTTGATAATAGTACTACGAAATAATTTATTATAAACAATATAAAAGACGTCTCAAATAGAAAAAATAAGTATAAGTTACAAGGCATAATTAATATTACAAAGTATAATTAATGTTATAAGGATGGAACATTTATTAATTGTAAGATTAAAACTAAAATAATTTTAGATTTCAGGTTGAATTTGTGTTATAATGTGATTTCAATTGAAATTATTATAATAAACAATTTATAAATCAGTGAAAATAGCCGACCTAAAACTAATTCATGGAACCTTCAGACGGAAACACGAAACGAAGCCGCCGCCAGGGGCGCTGCGGTCGCGTCATTGATCGCGGCCATCGGGAATAGTACAACCAGTTACGTAACGCCATTCACAGACGTTATAATAGTCGGTAATCTTTAGTTCAGCTAGGCCAAGCAAAAACGTTTGAAGCTCGCAAAAGTAACGTTTTCGAATGTAAATTCTAATGGCGCTGTCTTGCCTTTCATAATCATCATCAATCATAATCTTCACTCTTACGGTGCTTTCTAATGTCACCGCTTGGCCTACTGAACAGATCTTTTTTGCATGTGTTTTAAATTTCATAGGAACGCAATAACTATAAGTATGTGTTTTAGAGTACAGGCGTAAGAAAGTGAATACACCTTAAAACAAAATTATTGGGTTTTGTTTTATGCATTTCTAATTTTTTTATTGTATTTATTGCGTTTTAAATAAATAAAAGATCAATACATCTTAATATTAAATTCGCTTGAAGATATAGTGTAAAGTTAAATGGGTCCAGTTGTAGGAATACAAATGGAAGCCCCAAAGGGAGATCTCCGACCGAGCGGGGTAGTTGCTCTGTCAGACCGAAGCCCACTGTAGCAGTTTTCAGATGTTCTATAAATAGCGCCGAACTTAGAAAACTTCGATAGCGCGATGCAGGATTGTGCGCTAGTAGTACCGTTACATAGTAAAACCATGTTGCTAAGAAAAATGACAAAGGAATAATTATTAAAAAACGCCGAAATAGATGAAAGTACCATGGACCAATTATGGACCAAATAAATGTAATTGGTCTATGATAGTACTTACCATGAAAGAGCCTACGCGGCTACACCCGGCTACACCCGGCAGTCTACGTCGTAGGCTTGTTACTGATATACACTATCGCATTCACTTTATAATTATTAATGAAATACCACTGTAAAAAGAACAGTCATTTTAACTTTGAGATACGATTATACTACCTTTCCTCAATTTTTTTTTCGCAATGTATTCTATAAAACGGATCGGTATCCTTAAATATTTTTTCATCACTTATTTATTTTACACGTTGATTATATGTCTAGTGTGATCATCAGATTTTCCTTCATTCTTTTTACTTATCTAGAAATCTTTTCACAGTCTATGTTATAATATACTGAGATTACTTTTTCCATACTGATGCCACTCAAACTTTCTCTTTATTAATATTAATATTAATATAATAAACTGGAAGTTACATCATTATCCAGACCAACGTCCAATCTCATTATTCATTAATGAGTATAATGAGTGTCAATATTAATACTCGTAATGTACGGAGAATAATGACGGAGAAAATAATTAGATCGCAGACAATCCGATTCCCCGTATCGCGGTGTCTGCCAGCCGTGGGCCGTGACGTAATCAGATGGAGAATGGCTGATCTTGACAACCTTCTTTGTAATTTACTTCCTTACTTTAAAATATAATGAAACGAGTGAATTTATTATATACTAGCTGTGCCCGCGACTTCGTTCGCGTGGTTTTTGAGTGACTTAAACTCTTTATGCAGCACACGCAATATTTTCCCCGTTTTTGCAACATTTCTCACTGACGCTTTTTATAAATAGCCTAAACCCTTCCTCTATAAATAGACTATCCAACAAAATAATATTTTTTCGAATCGGACCGGTAGTACCTGAGATTAGCGCGTTTAAAGAAACAAACTCTTCCGCTTTATAATAAGTATAGATATTAAGTAGTTTGTATTTTTTTTATTGTAAAAGTAGGTAGCACACTAATATTTTGCTCTATTTAAGTATTGCAATTTCCTGTTTTCTTAGGTATTCGGGATTACATTCCATTTTCAATTATGATGTAGGTACCTTTGTATAAAATGTATTTTTTTAGCAATTTTTGTTTGTATTTTCATTGTGTGTACATAAATTGTCAAATAAAATAAAAATAAATAAATACAATTTACTGGCGTTATTCTTGGGTCATGTTTTAGATTCGAATAAGCATTTTTTTAAATTACAGCTTTAGTCCTTGGTGAACATCACTCGCAAGAACTTCGCTCATTCCCTATGTTCACCAATGAGTGTTCAGCATTCTAGATTGTCATTGGTGAACGTTGCATGTCAACTCAAATGTAAGGAGATCGACGATTTGTCCAGCATTTCAGAAAACGGGAATTAGTGTACTTTCTTTCAACTAGATTATATATATGAGTATAGTTTTACGATAGTATGAATGAATTAATGAATATACTTTATTGTGTACAAAACTAAGACAATAATATACAGGCACGAGTAGTGTAAATGTAGTATGAAATTTGGCGCAATTAATGTTTATGTAGAGGAAAATGACCCACGTGAGCACAGTCCTTTTTTGCGTTTAAATTTGCGGGTTGAGAACAAGAGTAGCGTAAGGGCAAAATGTCAACTTTACTGGAGAGCCTTATAATAACCCAAATTTACGTATGGGTTACCTTTTAGCGCAAAACTATGGTACTTAAAAATGTCTGATTTTTTTTCGTAATTCAATGGGTAAATTTGAGTTGTTTTTAGGGTCTACTGTAAAGTTGTCAATTTGCCTTAATAGACCTAGATCCCAGAGCAATCAGACATAACTTATTTTCACACGAATGAAACCTGAAGTTTTCAGTAGCGTCTCGTGTGCCTTGAATACCTACGCGCTTTGTGTAACTTGCCGAGTGACACCTGGGCAGGTACCAGGTGAGAAAGGTAACTAAAAATAAGAGTTATTTAACTTAGATTCACATGGCTGATTTTTATATAGAATATGTAGAATATTATTTTAAAGTAATATTATAAGTGTTTTAATTGACTAGAGTTTTTGTCAGACGTGTCATCTATCAAGTGCATATTGTATCGATTCCAATACAAGAAAAGCGTTCCAAATACAGCAGGTTATATTAAAAATATTTGAAATTAAAACCATAACTGGAATATCTAGAAAGTTTGCACAATGAAAACAGTTTCAGTGGAAAGTATTTGGCTAATTGCTATGTTTCGAGTGTTTGTTCAGCAGAAGTTTCAAGTTATTGCCCGAACTTGTGACGTAGGAATTAGGTACGTACTACTTAGGTAATACAGGATATAACTGCCTGTAACTATATCTGCTTTTATTTTAGTAGTTTAGGATTAAAACGAGGATTTTGTGTTGATATTTTTATAAACAGGCAAGATTTAATTGTTTATGCTGAATAGACCCCGAAACTTCTAGATTTTCTCTTAATTTAGCACACATACAAAGTAGACCACGGTAAAGACATAATACCACCGATTTCGGTGACGGTGGCCGATTTCACTGAAACTAGGCCAGGCAGGAGATATAATATATTTTATAGTGCCCAAGTGTGGGCAATACAAAGAAGCACTCTCTATCTAAATTCAAACAATCATTCATAATTGAAGACTCATGTCTTTGAATCTTGATTGTTTGAATTTTTTTATATCTGTTTATATCTGCACTAGCTGTGCCTGCGAGTTTGTTGGCGTGGTTGTTGAGTTACTTAAACCGTTTATGCAGCGCACGCAACGAAGGTACCCAAAATGTGAATAATTTTCCCCGTTTTTGAAACATTTCTCACTGACGCTTCGCTCCTATTGGTCGCAGCGTAATGTATTAAAGCGTAAAGCATTCCTCTATAAATGGACTATCCAAGAAAAAAATAATTTTTAAACTTGGACCAGTAGTTCCTGAGATTAAGACGTTTAAACAAACAAACAAACAAACTCTTCCGCTTTATAATATTAGTATAGATTAAACGACCTGCGTCCGTGACCTGTTGTATACGAGATTTGTGATGTCACTAGCTAGTGTGAAGCGATCGCACATTCGCATTTCAATATTAAGTTAGGATTAGGATTATTCACGGGTTATAAATAGACTACATATAAAATTGAAATGAGAATTCCAATCCGCTTACGCGTGGGCATTTTTAACCCGTCGAAGATACCACTATGAAATTAGATTAGCTGGGATATTTTTACCCGTCATATGTTTTATGTAAAAGTGGTTCATTATGAGGAAATCCCTCGCAGTGATGACGCAATCGTGTGTCATTTATTAATTTGTTTCATAAGATGTGTGTGTGTGTGTGAAATGTTTATATTATAATACTGTCTGTGTGTCTGCAATGTTTAGATAATACACGATTGAAACTGAGTCAAGCTGAGATCAATTTTAAGGGTAATTGAATAAATGTAAAATATTATTGCTAATTATTATTATGAATAATATTATATACGGGATGAAGCTAGCTGGACTTTACCGACAACACGTACCAAAGTGTAGTTTTTAAGTATATAAAATAATTATGTTAGTTTGTAAGTAATTATTTGTCATATGTATTTATAATATGGGCCTATGCATCCCGAAATAAACGGAAATCACTTATTATTAACAGTGGGAGTGATAGGACTCGCAACTAACAAAGCGGGAGACAGCACAACAAGTCGCAATGACCAAAGAGTGAGACAACTAAACTATACATAGTTAGCTATCTGGAAATTATCCTCATAAAAAATAAAGTTGCAAATGTTAAACGGACCGCAGACGCTCTAATATAGCGGCTCCGAAAATACCCGCGACACAAATGTAAAATCAATACTCCAGAATACGATGTCCCAATATGCTCCGGCTCGATCAAATGCCATTCAGAGTGTACAGCGAACATTTTAGGGTTATATTCTTAATGTTTTGCATAAATACACAAAAAATATATCAGTAACAACTAGAGAAACAATAGCTAATAAACGTACATACTTCACGTCGCGCCTCCGGGGTCTAGTGGTTCTGAGCTCCGTTCTTGACCTGGAGGTCGTAGGTTCGATTCCCGCGTTGTAACAATAAAACTGCTGTTTTCAAGTTTGGTTAGGACAATGCCAACCTGATTGTCTGACAAGAAAGATAATCCATGTGTCGGATGAGCACGTAAAAAGTCGGTCCTGCGCCTGTTCTCTCGCCAGTCGTGTCGGTTTACCGTCCCACTGGGATAAGAGAGTAAGAGGAAGAGTGTGTATTTGTGTATTGCTCACACACTTGGGCACTGTAAAATAACTCCTGCGTAGCTGGCCTGGTTTCAATGAAATCGACTACCGACACCGAAATCGGTGAGGGAAGCTTTTATTATTATACTCCACGTACAACAAACGGTCGTGTCTATAACACAGCCACTTTTCACGTTACAGCCCACATTTCACACTGAACATAAAATTATGACTCAAAACAATATAGCCCACTCAAATCGTGCTACAGATTCAAATGAAATATGGCATACAGATTATTATCTGGGTTAACATATTCTACTCGTGTTACGTGTTATACTTTTTAATCCGGCTGTATAAGTGTACAACTATTATATATAGTATATATAATATAAGTGTACACTATAGATGGCTACTCCACGTGCGAACACTGTATACTCAATGAGCATAGACCAGCGTTCGTACAGTATAATATACTAAAAGTAGGCCTTTGCATCCCTGCTATTGAAAGATTTCTCCACGAAGTTTTTATTACTGTAATGTACGGACAGGCGGTTTTAAATGTCGCATGGTTGCCCGTGCGGCAATCTTACATAGTTAGTTAGCCTAGTCCAGAGGAGTACGTCTGGGCCTATGCGGATTTCCTATTAGGCCTCAGCCTCGAATTTTGCGGGCAGCGGGGCGGGAGCGGCAGGATCTTTTGCGTAAAATCAAATAGACCGGTTTTCAAAAACAGCGTCGCGGCAGCGGCGCGGGAGCGGGTAACGAGTACCGCACCCGCGCCGCCGCTAATCTCGCCCCACTGCCCGCAAAATTCGAGGCTGAGGCCTTATTGTTTTCCTTCACCGTTAGAGACGACAGTGTACTTGAGATTTGAAAATGTCTCATGTCGCCGCAACCTGGGAATCGAAACTCGAAAGTGCCCTTTTGAGTGCTATTCAACGGTCTACCCGGCCACGGACGATCTACACACACTAAACAAAAGGCGAAATTATGCTTCGACTAGCGAGTTGGTGCCACCAGCACTGCAAATATATTAAACGGGCGAAAATATATAAATAATTCCAAAATTATTTATATGTTTTCGCCTTTATCTATTTTTTTCACAGTGGTCAATGGCACTAAAAGGTTGCCGACCCCTTACTCTTACTTAATCTCGAAACTAATTTCAATTCCAATCCGATTGCAAAGCTAACAAGTCCTGTGCTATCTCGAAAACAATAATACCGATTACATTGGATTAGAGTAGTTCAATAAAATCGACAATCAATTTCAAACCAATTTGGCGCTAGTGTCGTATCGAACTTTCAAATTCAAATGAAGTTCGAATTTTTTTAGAGCCCACTGAACAACGTCATTCGATTTAACAAACTGGGGCCTTACTCTCCAAACTGATTTGATTTTGATTCAGATACGATCATCCCGCGTACTTCCTAATAATTTGTTAATTTTGATTCTCAGTCGATTGATATGATCGGGAGTACAAAAAGTTACGATCTAACAATTTTCTTTATCCTGATTAGTTTCAAAGTAATTCACCAAATAAAGTATGAAAAACCACTGATATCGAACGGATTCGGTTCTCGATTGTGTCGGGAGTAAGTAAGTGCCGCTGGGCAGTTTTATCGTTACGTGTGTATGTTTAAGCTTAACATAGATCCCCTGCTACGCACATTAAATTAATAATTATGTTTTCACCCACTCAAATCCGAAACACTTCGGGGTCTGGAATTATTAAATATTTTTTCCTTTCAGCGGGAGAGTTGGAAGTCCTGGTACCTACAATTTAATTAAATGAAACACAGCCGAGTGCCTGGACGTGCTCTTTGCGTGTGGTACAAGTGGGGGCGATTAGCAGACGCGATTTTTTTTTAATCTGGCAATTTGATGTGGCGAGTGAACTTGAGTATGGACGTGGCGAGTCTAATAAGTGAAGAGTCGCCACGCCATGCAATTAATTATATTTTGTACAGAACATTATGATGTTTTACATCTGATAGGTTGTAGCGGTCTCGCGACAGCTAGGTACTGATACAAGAATTAAATTATTATCTAACTGTAAAGTTATTTCGATGACGAGATTCAAAATTATAAGCATTGAAAACATATTGACCAGTCACCAGTAACCGCATTCATTAAATTATACAATTTTAAATCATACTATTATCTTCAAGCTTCCCCTATAGTACAGGCAGTACTTAGTTTTCTCGGCGATTTTTAATTGAAACTATTTGTTGTTTTTTAAATAATTATTAAACGATTTTTATATTAATATATCTTATCTCTTTATCGCAAAACGATCTTGCTTACAAAAAAAAATCCGCCATGATAAAATGTAAAACAGAAATTATTATAAAAATAGGTTATCCGTTAAAGCCTACACAGAGACAAAAGAATGACACAGTTATGCCACTACTGATTAGTACTGATTTTCCATGGGAAATGATCCATGCCGTATAATAACAGGGTAATTAGTGCTTAAAGTACGCATTACGTTTCCACAGTCTACTCATCGGGTTACAATTCCTATTGACAAACGTGACTCCTATGCTCCTACTAAAAAATAAAAGTTTAAAAAAACTATAACCCGACTTCGAAAAATTGGTGGTCTTGAAAAAAGGGTCTAAAAAGGCTGAAACAAGAAAATAATTCAATTTGAAATCCAGATGTGCATAGGTACAGATATGGTCAAGGTAGAGCCGTGGTCGTACCCGCTAAGCAAATCTATAATATTCGGGTTATAGTTTTTTTTAACTTTTATTTTATTTTACATTTTTTTGTTTCCACATAAACTATATCATTATATTTACACTAAATTAACGTTAAATTAACACATATAATATTAACGTTAAATTAATACATATAAAGTAACTAAACAACTCCTAGATACTATTTGTTCGACCGCATTTTAAACGTTTATTTTGAATTAAACAATAAAATATCATAATTAATTAAAAATTTAAATACATATTTGTAATGTGCTTGCCAAGACCTATTTTTTTGACTTTTGATACCAAACACGATACAATTATCTTAATTTAATTTTTTTTGGAGATAGTTTTTGATGTATAATTTTCAAAATCCAAAATTTTTCGAAAAATTATATAGCCTATGTTACTCGCGGGACAACTACGAATCGATTGACACCTTATTTATTAAAATCGGACCAGTAGTTTAACCGCTACGAGGGAACATACATACATACATACATACAAACATACATACATACATACATAGACTGCCAAAATCATTACCCTTCCTTTTGGCTTCGCCGAAGTCGGGTAAAAACATTACAAAATGTTTTTGTCTGGAATGACTTAAGGTCCAATGTGTAATGAATGTTTTCTGTGTAATGTTTAAAACACATGAGTTGGAGACACGCCTTTAAGCGATAATTTTACGCCATAAGTATATTGTTCAGTATACAGTATACCTAAAGTGTCAAACAAACTTTCTGTTCAGTAAAAAATAATATTCTAGCTTTTGACTGCTGCTTCGCTGCCGTAAATCTTATTTTTAATTACAATCTTTGGCCCTCCATTCCATACCCTTAAGTTTGAAAATTTATTTCCTAGCAGATATCGACCAAACAAGTGAGTTTTTATCAGACAGAGAATTGTTGTGAATAGTTAATAATTATTTAATATTTTGCCATAACGA
Organism: Celastrina argiolus; assembly: GCA_905187575.2. NCBI lineage: Eukaryota > Metazoa > Arthropoda > Insecta > Lepidoptera > Lycaenidae > Celastrina > Celastrina argiolus. Next base: position 4,813,930 of record LR994582.1, on the reverse strand, counting down.
GGAAACCTATCAATAATAATTATAAAATTCAAACAAGCAGGTAGTGTGCAGTCTTCTTTTTACCCGACTACGCCAAAGGGAAGGGTAGTGTTTTGGCAATCTTGTTACCCGTGTCTCAACTACTGAAAAGATTTTATACTTGTCAATAATTTCGTAAAAATAGCCCGGGTGACATAGGCTCATTTAAGTAGTCGGGTTTAAAAAAGACGTGTTATGTATGTTTAAAATGACATTATACATTTATTATCATAGAGTACTTTGTGTGTGCATTATTAGTATAATAATTAAGTATATTCTTTGTAAATATTCTTATAATATTTGTTGTTTTGCTGTATTACGTCTATTTCTCTTTTCTTTCTGCTCCAGAATTGTTTTGAGAAAACTTGTAATTGGCCTTCATGTGATATTATGTTAAAACTGTCCTGTATGATCTAGTTGTAAGTTTTCCTAAATACCATCGGCGTATCCCGGCGATTCCCGTTATAGCAATATTCTATCTAGCCTTGGCAGTTTGGCACGTTTCACAAAGTTTGTTTGTTTGCTGCGAGAGCTTTGTTTTATCCGCTAAAGCTTTTAACAAAACATTACGCTCCTCGAAACTGTTAATATTTTGCGCTCTCAAATAAGTATTTTATTGATCTAGCAGAACCGACGTTAGAATAATTATTTTATGAGTATTTACTTCAAGAGCTCGGCTCTCGACTCGGTGGTTCCATTCCCGCGTTGGAGACGATACAGAGCGCAGAAAGTAGTATGTCCTAATATAACACAGTTAAAGATCAGTGTTAAGATTTCAAAAGTTACCAAATTTGACAACTGGTCACTCGTGTTCTTGAGTTTTAGTTCTATTGTGTTAGGCCAGAGTTATACTTTTAGTATTCTAAATTTACTCCGGGCTCCTATACTTCGCATATTGTCTCAGCTTTGCCCCATCTAGCTTAAAAAAATCGTAGCTGCTGCTTATATATTTGAAAGGTTTTAGAAAAAAGTATAAGTAGCACCTAACATAGACCTTGGCCTAACACCTTAACTACATATCAATGTTTCTCATCACGGCTTGAAGTCATTATCAGCCAGCATCTAATCAACAGGTTCTACACATCAGCTGTCACGCCTCCTCTGGCTGCGCGCCAAAACTGACAGCAATGGCGGACGACCACAGACTAAGTAAATGCATTAGCGACGTTCAACTGTCATTATTTGATTTAAAATTGGAACAATGTGGCCACGACGATCTTTTATACTTCGATTACTGGCTGTGTTATGTTCTGCAGCTTTTTGTGCGAAACTTGTTAAAGTTTAAAGACCATTAGGTTAGCCTCTTTCTATTGAAACTAGATTAAATTCCAAAATAATCTTAATTTTAATTTTTCTCTCTTGTAATTTGTTACACTTGAAAACAATATTGTACTTAAATGGCATTTTTTTATCTAATTTCACTTAGTTCCATAAAATCGATATGAGTATCGATTTTAAACCAACTTGGCGCTAGAATAGTATTGTATTCAAGATTAGATAACTGTTAAATTTCAATTCCGATCAACTGGAATTAATTTAAAGAGTTGGTCTGAAGAACTGATGAGTGTGCGTCCAGCGTCTAGAGTCCATTACGTGGTGGCTTCACTTACCCCTGATGAGGAACTCACATCCAAATCCCTACCTTTTATACAAGCTAGTTTTTTATACAAGCTAGTCTTTTATACAAGCTAGTTTTTTGTACTGTGGGCTAGGGCTTCCGTCTGAACGTTCCGAAAGAACCAGCATTCGCCAGCGTAGGATATGATTTAAACATCTGCCGCGAATGGGGGACGGCAATCTTTTACAGAATGGACTCTATTAATCCAATCGGTAGCGTCATGATAATTATGCAATTTGTAATGTCTACATTTATCGTGTAGTAAATAGAGTTATATTTTGTATTGCTATCTAGAAAAAAGGGGTCGCCATGTCGTGTCTCGGTATGAAGTGGTGAAACATTACCAACAAAAAATGTTTATAGCAACAAACTACCTACTAAATCTATAATCGGTGTCCGTGAGATACTTAAACTATTTTAAACACTAACCACATCCACAAACTAAATTTTACAAACGGTATATTTATACGCCTAAATTTATTATAACTAAAACTATTTTGAGTCACGACAAACCAACGCAATAACCCCAATATTCTGCAGACAAACTGTAAAAGCGATAAAAAAGATTGCAGACAAGCAACAATGGGTCTGCAGAAAGTCTGCAATGAGCTGTAATGACGCTGTTCCGTCTCCAGTACAAAGACTCTATCGAGAACGGGGACGCTGAAGTTGGATTCTATTAAATGAGCATTCTGTATAGTGACTATGAATTTAGTTATGGATTTCCGATAGAAAATTCTTCTGACACTTAGTACTGAAGATAATTTTTAGGGTTCCCTGCTAAAGGACCGAAACTTGGATGGTGAAAAGTTGGATTCTGTTATTTACCGATTTTATTTATTTTGAACCGACTTCCAATAAAAACGGAGGTTATACGTTCGGCTGTGGATATTTTTGTTGGCTCGCAAATGATCAACTATGTCAAAATATTTAGAAGCTTTTTTTTAAGTTACCAGTTAAATACGTGCCTTTAGACAATACATTGCCGTCGATCAATACTCTCAGGTATAGGAAAGGGAAACGAGCGTGTGGATTTCCTGTTACCTGTGTTAGTGGAAATGGCTGATGTATATTAAAGCGGTTTCCCGCGATTTCACCCCGTTCTATAATTACTACACAGAACACAATATGAATAATATAGGCATCGTGTAAAAGAGAAAAGTTTACACTCCGGGAGTGCTGGCAGAAGTGAAAAACGAAACAGCAGGAGCATACATTTACGCTGCTCTCCCTCCGTCTTACGAATTTTCGATCAGGTCACGTATTCCGACGCGAATTTTAACATTTCTTACCCATCCCAATAAGTTACAACGCCTATTTTAACTTCAAAGACATGAATAAAACCTTGTCCTTACCTATATATATGCGAAATATATAGGTAATATAATACGAAAATGTTATTTTGATATGTCAAAACCGTAGCCTAGGTCTTAGGTATAGCTGTACCGATTTTCATCTATGTATATTCATAATAAGATACAGAAGTTACAAGGGCGAACAGACAGAATTTAACATTTACAAAGTAAGAAAAACTCAAGTAATATAAAAATCTCACTGTATTTTGTAGAATGAAAATTTATATACCCTAAGGGATCTATAACACTTTATACAACAAAAATATTCTCTTGACATACCCTAAGGAATCTGTCTCTCACTCTGTTAAAAATAAAGCGAAACGTAATCTTTATGAAAAACTCACATCACTTGTACGTAGTACGAGAACAATATATGAAACTCACATAACTTAAGAAGAGCTAGAGCTTTTTTTCATATTATTTTGAATTCGTCACTGCCTCGAACTAATATTTTTAAATAATATTTGAATATCTATAGACGCTTCACACCACGTCAATCTGGCCCTGTGCTAAGTATCCGAAGAACTGGTGTCACAGGTACCAGACAACGGAAATATATATTTAGTACTTTTATACTATACACATGTTTCAGATTTTTATTAATACCTACACAAATTTAATACACATCCATGACTCTGAAACTTTGAAAACTTTTTGTTCCCTCTTCGATTGAGCTTCACCTCCTTTTTAACCACCGACGCAAAAACGATGGGGTGTTATAAGTTTGACGTGTCTGTGTAAATGTGTATGTGTCTGTATGTGGCATCGTAGCTCCCAAACGGATGATCCGATTTTAATGCGCTTTTTTTTGTTTGAAACGTATATCAGTCGAGAATGTTCTTAGCTATGTTCTATGTTTGGTGGAAATCGGTTCAGGTCTTCAAGGTCATCAGGTCGTTTGCTAGGTATAATAGGAATGTTATACGCTAGGTCGGTGTTTTTTTAAATTTTTAATTAAGTTTTGTAATATATTTTATACATTTTTGTAAATTTTCTTATATGTTCTATAATATATATTTTAAGTATTTAAGATTAATTTCATCAAGTGTAGTTGTATAATGTTTGTTTATCTGTCTGAAAAATTTTACATGGTTAACACTTAACATAGCATTAACCAGACTGCACAGGTGTGAAAAATGCCTAATTCATAGAAAAACCTTCGCTTTAATAATATTATGTATTTTACTTAACAGGATTAGCGAAGAGACTATATTCACCTTTAAAGCCTTACTGAACGTTTGCCAAGGCGTATTTCGGCAACACTTAATTGGTACAATATGTAAAAAAGTTGTGCTCATCTTACAAGAATATATTGATTGTAGATTTACTAGTGTTTATGATATGTTATTAGATTTAATATAATTAATCCCCGACGCAAAAACGAAGTTATAAGTTTGACGTGTCTGTGTAAATGTGTATGTGTCTGTATGTGGCATCGTAGCTCCCAAACGGATGATCCGATTTTAATGCGGTTTTTTGTCTGAAAGGTATATCAGTCGAGAGTGTTCTTAGCTATGTTTGGTGGAAATCGGTTCAGGTCTTCAAGGTCATCAGGTCGTTTGTTAGATGTGATAGGAATGTGTCACGATAAGTTTCATTTTTAACTGGGATTATGCAAATAAAATAAGAATCATAAAAAGTTGAATGGGACTACGTGGGATTTTGATTTTAAGTAGCCTGTGTTATTTCAGAGTATTTACTAATTCATTTAAACTCTATTTTAAAAAAACCCATGCGTGGAAACGTCGAATCCATCCTTACAAACTTCACTTTATAATACTACCAGAATGAGCACACAGTTTTACATAGTTCGCTCGAACTGAAATATCTCGGTGCGAGAGTAATATATGACAGGTGTAAGCTCCTGCGAAAATGTAGATAACATTTTTCAACGGCGTACAAATTTTACATGTTGCAAATACAAATGGGGGCTTTATGGAGCTCGGCGATGCAACTACAAGATATATTGATTTTCAGAGATGTCTGCATACATTTAAATGTATGAGTTATTTTGAGCATTCTAGGGCCGACTACTATTATAGTAGTCGTGTAGTCTATAATCATTGTACTAATATTGGCCAATTGGCATCACTGACTAGTCTTTGGTTGTGAAATAGACGGGTTTGTTTACGTTTGGGATTCATCTCGGACGTACTATAGTTAAAGTTAAGAGCCCTCCTATTTAGAGGCTGTCACTGTCACTTCCTGCGCCATGACAAGGACAGCATAAAACTGAATTTAATTGTCGTTTCAGTATTCCGCCCTCATAATCCATAACCCTCCGTGGTCTAGTGGTTCAGAGCTTGGATCTTGACTCGGAGGTCGCGGGTTTGAATCCCGCCGAGGGAACAAAAAAAAATGTTCCCGAGTCATGGATATGTATTAAATTTGTGTATTAATATAATAAAAATCTTAAATATGTGTATAGTATTAAAGTATTAAATATATTTCCGTGGTCTGGTACCTGTAACACAAGTTCTTCGGATACTTAACATGGGGCCAGATTGACGAGGTGTGAAGCGTCCATAGATAAAAAAAATAAAAAAATATCCTATAAACGTGTTCGTGTTCTTTTTACCCGACTTCGGCTAAGCCAAAAGGAAGGGTAATGATTTTGGCAGTCTATTTATGTAATTGTACGTATGTATGTAAACTATGTATGTATGTTCCCTCGTAGCGGCTAAACTACTAATCCGATTTTGATGACTGAGGTGTCAATCGGTTCGTATTAATGACGCGAGTAACATAGGCTATTATTTTATTTTTTTAAATTTTGTAACTTAAAAAATTATACCTCAAACTATCTCAAAAAAAATTAAATTAAGATAATTGTCTCGTGTTTGGTATCAAATGATAGGTCTTGGCAAGCACATTACGAATATGTATTTATATTTTATTTAATTATTATATTTTATTGTTAAATTCAAAATAAACGTTTAAAATGCGGTCGTACAATTAGTATCTAGGAGTTGATACTTTATAATATTATGTAATGGATAATTTAATAAAAATATAATAATTATTATATTTGATGTGGAAACAGAAAAATATTAAATAAAAAAAAGATTGTAAAACTATAACCCGACTTCGCAAAAAATGGGTCTAAAAAGGCTGAAACAAGAAAATAATTCAATTTGAAATCCAGAAATGCATAGGTACAAAAATGGTCAAGCTAGAGCCGAGGTCGGACCCGCTCACTCATAATATTCGTCTGCTGTTGCAATATTCAATCCCAAAATCGGGTGCGACCACGGCTCTAGCTTGACCATTTTTGTACCTATGCATTTCTGGATTTCAAATTGATTTTTTTCTTGTTTCAGCCCTTTCAGACCAGTTTTTTACGAAATCGGGTTATAGTTTTTAAACTTTTATTTTTTAGACCCAGTTTTTGCGAAGTCGGGTTATAGTTTTTTAATCTTTTTTTTTAATGGGTAAATATGTACACTTATCTATTTTTTGCAATAATAATGTGAATATTCTTTTTAGTTATCAGTGCAAGTGCTTTTATAGGATTTCCGAATCGATATAATTAGCTCTCAAGTCCGACGTAATTAAAACGTTGATGGGGGTTGAATGTTGTTTGAACTCGAGTGCACAAGATTATTTATTTGTCCTACTCTTTACCGGGTTTCTATTAGGTTCTATTTATGTTTCTCTATTTGTGCAATAGATTTCTATTTTCTAGTTCTGTAATTAAAACTGAAACTTGATACTGTACTTGTTAGTTTCTTTGAACAACCTCGCGGTCACGTAATTAAATATTTTAGGTAGTATGTTTTTCGCTTTAATATCACGTCAAATTTGTCCCATTCCTGATTATAGACAGACTAGTGTTACGGGTACTAGACGAAAATATAATTGGCATAAAAGTTGATTAAAAATTTGGAAAGTCAACTTATTTCTTACTTATTTTCTTAATTTAAATATAGTCAGACATGCTTTTTAAGGCTTGAAAGTTGCCTACTAGAGTTTCATGGCATTCTTTTGCTGATTATACTTCAGTAAGTTTTCACCTTTTTGCTAACTGTAAGTAAGTCGGCAGTAAAAATTGGCTCGCGATCGGAGTCAACGACTGGCTGTTTACAGCCTATTGGCACGTTACTCTTATACTACTCATAAATCCACCGTCAACTTAACGTTTAGTTCGTTGACTTCACTGTAAAATGAGCAAAGGACTGATAACTATTTGTGGTAGTTTATACCCGATTTTTACGTTACGTTTAAGCCAAAATAACCATTTTAGCAGTCTGTATACTTGTTCTATAGCTTAAACTACTGTAGCCCAATAAGGAACATTTGAAAGCTTCGTAAAAGTAACGTTATCGCGTCAAATGAGTACTGCTTTTCATACAATTATCATTTTTACCCGATACGGTGAAGAACGAAGTGTAACGGCAGTCTATGTTGGAACAAACGTACATAACGTTTGTTCCAACCTACGCCAGGTTCAATCAACTACTGATTTTAATGAAATATAATAAAATGAAAGAGTTGTTAAAAGATTCGTAATAATAGCCCGGGTTGTTACGTATATAATTTACGATGGCGGATTATAATTTACGTTGTCGGATTAAAGTTTATTTACAAAAATTGTAGTTATTTAGAATCAAAGTGGTTTTCATCACTATTATCCTTTCGGAAAGTTGAACTGTTTAAAAAACATGCATAATTGAAGACATGAATCTATCTCAAATTTCCGATTTCAATTAAATTGAGTTCAAACTGTCACTCAACATTTAAGAATGTTTAGTAAAGAATTAAGTACTTATGTACTTAATTCTTCAAAAAGACATCTAAACTAACCGTCATAATCAATGTAATAAATACGTTACGACATATTTTAAAATGTTTAAGTGACAGTATAATATATACAAAATTTTCTCGATTAAAAACCTTCATCCATTCATGTCTTCAATTATAAAAGCCTGTCAAGGTCCTTGAAAGCCACGCCATCCTGAATTCTTCTCGTCTTATTTTTATCGTCCTCGCGCACACTTCTTTTGAGAGAGACTTATCTTGAAAACTCTTCTGTCTTTATTGGTTTTCCTACACCTAGTAAAATATATCCCAGATCATATCGATGTTCGTATACGTACGTTTGTGACTAAGCATGTTGTTATTTAATTTGAAAATTCAGATTAAATTTAATTTTCAGGAAGCTGACACCCCGGATTAATACATTGTGTATCACTTTATAACTCGAAAAAGTACAGTGTTCCCGTGGGATCTTATCTTTATAAGGTCGTAAAATTGAGTGCTGTTAAATATTAAGAGCTCTCTTAAAGAAACCAAGAAGATCAGACTTAAAGCGATTCGTTTTAATGATTCGTATAAAGTGGCTCTTGACTTGACCTTCTGAGAGCATCTGTTTTATTTCTCGTGCGGTAAAATGGAATAGCGTTATAAATGAGACAGTTCTATGGCTGGTCTTATTACTTCAGTCTTGCATCACTGTAATGATCACGTTCTGTTGAACATCAAAGTAATTGAAGACATGAAAGACAAGAAAATAGATTTAAGATGTCACCTAATCATTTCAGGGTATGTAGTAACGTATTAAGGACATTGATTCTAGATACGGATCTTTAGATTAATGTACTAGTGTACGTATTCTAAAATGTTTAAACTCAATTTTCTCGAAATCATAACTTTTACATATCACCTTCATTCGTTCATGTCTTCAATTATTTATATTATGGGATCAAGAAACTGCAAGAATTTCAACTTTGAATCGCCTTTTAATATATCTAAAATGCTCACCCATGTACTAAATTCAACATCAAGGTAATATTGGATCGAAAACCTGCAAGAATATCGATTACGTTTCGGAACTTTTATTTCTTAGTATTCCACATAATCGATTTTTACCGACTTCCAAAAAAGTGGTTATCAATTCTGTGTGCTCTTGTATACTTGTATACTTATGTTACTTCGCCGTTGGCGAGCCGATTATTTGGCAATACTGTTTGATTATCTGGACGATATTATAGAAACAATTTCTATGGTCTAATCAAATGATTATTATTGCCTGATTAAGACCTGTGGACCCTAATTATTTCTCAGCTCATAGTCATAAGGTTTTGCCTAAATAAATCTACGACTTAATAAAGTGTAGTTTTTAAGCATTTAAAATATTTTGTTAATTGTGGAAGTCCCTTAGTAAGTATATAAAACCAGGGCGATATTCCAAGATCAAACTGAATACTGTAAATTTAGAAACCGATTCAACAAAGGGTAAAAGTCTTTGAACCATTACGTCAATACAAATGATTGAATATACTGTAAATGATATCGTATTAATGCTTCTTATCTACTTCATAGTGAGAAAACATTGATGGTTAAGAGTTACGACTCGTGATGATATATTAGGGATTAAACCTTGAAGATGGCCGAATCCTGACACGTATTAGAGTTACGATGTTGTCCTATTCCTGGGCTGTACCTCTCACTGCTCGGCAGAACCACAAGAATTGCACGCGACTTAAGCGTGACTTAATTTAACTATTATTCCAGAACCTATTTGACCGTAAGACCATTAAAGACCACACCACAAAGCAAATAATAAAAATAGAGTAACGCTACATAATATATAATATACCTATACGTTTATATAATACCTACCTATAGATAGAAAAGTTCAAATTCTATGGAGAATTTAATATTCGTAGAAGAATTGGGTATCTCGATGTATCTCCATTAAAAAATCATTCTTAATATTGATCTGAGAGGGAAATGAGAGGGACATCTTGTGATTTGCACCGTGAAGTACCAGGGGGACATCAATGGAATGGGGGTTGAGGCATGCGTATGCCGCGCGGCCACCGATGCCAGGCGTGAGTCCGCGTGACTCCTGAGCCGTGAGCCGTGAGTCGTCACATAAATATTCGGTACGATAAAACGATTAGCAGTACTGATTCATACGAAGCTTGGTTTTTCACTTAATTACTCGTAAATCGTAATAAATATTAGATGCTTTCCTTAATTAATATACCTTTGATTGGGGAAGTAAATCGCTTCAGTTTATGTTGGATTTGTTTTTGAAGTAACGATGATCTAAGTATGAATTAGATAATTTAATATTTTCGCACCATTAATATCTGTAAGTTGTACAGGTTATGGTTACAGTTTTCAGAGATATTTGGGCCACTAACCTGGTTTTCCTGGTTGAGGAGCTTGAGTTGGTCATTGATGAGGCTGTACTTGGCGCTCTCCTCCTTTCTCAGCGCCCGCTCCTTCTTAAGCTCGGGGCTCCAGAATGTCTTGATGCTGTGCATGCTGGAGCCGAGCTTCTGGTTGGTCAGTTCCAGCTCCTTCTTGAGGTTGCCGAGCTCCCGCTGCAAGTCGGAGTTCTGCGACTGCAGCTCGCCGAGGAAGAGCGGCGGGGGCTCGCGGCGGTAGTAGTCATCCTCGGGCGGCGGCGGCGGCGCGTACGAGCGGTCGTAGTCGCGCTCGAGCGACTGGTAGCGCAGCGGGCGCGGGCGGCGGTGGTGCGCGCCGGCGGAGGCGCTCCGCCCGCGCTCGTCGGGCGCCGGGCTGGGCTCGTCGTCGCGCGCGAGGTACGGGCTCCGGCGGGAGGGGCTGCGGTCGACCTGCGGCAGGCGGCTGCGGGTGCCGGACCACTCCTGCCGCCGCCATTCCTCCCGGCACGGCGGCCGCTCCTCGTCGCCGGCGTACTCGCGGAGATACAGTTTGCCTGTTTCCCGCGTCAATGGGGACGCATCGTGCACTGGGCCGGGACACGGGCGCGCGCTCACTGGCCGCCGGCCCGGCCCATCGATCGCCGCGGGCGGGCGCATGCGCGCTGCTGCCGCCGCCGCCGCCGCTCGCGCGCTGCAGCGCTGCCGGCAAACACCGGCTCCAACTTAGCAGTTAGCTATATTGCAACGAAATCCTGATCCTCGTAACTTAGATGCTGAAAAATAAATAAAGTAGCCTTTGGATTTTGTTGCTTAAAAATCGTTTCTAACTCGCTGACTCTACATTTTGGCTCAATTCTCAAATACCGAGCTACTTTGTAGTGATGTTTATAAAATTAGAACAAATAATGATTTAATCAAAGTTACTTACGATCATTGTCTAGTTTTTGTTTAGCTTATTATTTAGTTATGCTCTTATAATATTATTAATTATGAAAATAATAGCGACAACTGTTTTTACCCCTCTCGGCCCATCCCTAGAACGGCAATTGTAGGAAGAAGTGGCGTCTCTTATACGTCTACGGAGGAAGCCCATTGTTTCCTTTGAAATTACATTCAATTTAGATTTCTAGAATGTTTCTACTTTCATCCCTCTTAACCGACTTTTTATCTAAATGGCCTAGCGTTCTAAATGAAAAAATGTGTATAAAAATAATGACATAGGCTAATTACTAACAATTGTCCTGAATAGTTACTAAATATTATATTGTGAAATTAATTTCCATAATTTTCTCGTTTTTACGGTAAACGCTTAACAACTGAGTTTCACTCATTAAATAATTTGTTCTACAATGGCATTGGTATTTGGTACTTATTAAACAGAAAAGTGGGTCACGGGAGGACTCAGCTGGCCTAGTTTAATTCTACATCCATATCCATGGAACCATTAAGTACCTATAACATAATAGTAAAATATCGTTTAAAAATTTAAAAAAGTAGAAATATTCGCATAATCATGATATTAGTTACTAGGTCATGAATCAAGTCTAGCGTTTGTGAAACTAAAACCGATTCATACAACTAATGACGTCATCGAAAGTAAGCCACGCCTTTTTACAATTGGAAACGTAAAATACTTTTGTACGTACACATTAATTATGTCATACGTCTATTTATAGAGTTCTGTTTTCAGCCTGCCGCTGGTCGCTGCAGCGCTGCAGCGCTTTCTTCTGAAATATTGTTTCAAGTTTCCTCTCATCCTATGACCTACTTATGTTCTCTCTCGCTCCCACCTCGCTACACCCCATAACGCCCTCCTTGTCGTCGGTAAGGTCGTTGTTATGTGTGTCAGAGGCGACGGGGTGCAATCTGAAATAGTGTTGTGGGCCGTTCGATGGTTTTTATGGTAATTTTTGAATATATAATGTACCTATCTTAAAATTTAAAACATTAAGGCTTGGCGCGCACTATAGGCAGCCAGACTGCTTGTCAAACATAATATGACGTTGCAAGAGCACCGTCATATTATGTAAACATAATATGACATAATATGACCGTCATGTAAACACATATTTCAACTAAATTTATGTATCTATACTAATATTATAAAGCGAAAGAGTTTGTTTGTTTGTTGAAACGCGCTAATCTCAGGAACAACTGGTCCGATTTGAAAAAAAAAATTTTTTTTGGATAGTCCATTTATAGAGGAAGGCTTTAGGCTATATTACGCTGCGACCAATAGAAGCGAAGCGTCAGTGAGAAATGTTGCAAAAACGGGGAAAATTATTCACATTTGGGGACTTTCGTTGCGTGCGCTGCATAAACGGTTTAAGTCACTCAAAAACCGCGCGAACGAAGTCGCGGGCACAGCTAGTATAACAATAACTGTCATTTCCTTATAACAAGGTTCAACAGCAGCGGTAGCCTGTCAACGGTGGGTTCGGAATACCACCAAGTTTTAGTGGGTTAGGTTAGTAGTAGGTGGGCTGCGTCCATTTACCATCATCCGGACGCAGCATCTTTTTGCTAAAAGTTGGGCCCGTGTGAGTTTCATACGCCGGTTCTGCTCAACGGGTTAGGGTTGAACCGGTGGTAGCTTTTTATGTTGACGTTCCGAGAATAACTTGTTAAGTTTTATTTGGAAATAAATTTTTCATTTTCATTATCAGCAGTCCTACATATCCGTGGAGGGAATCCTCAATCCCACGCGGAATGCTTAAAAAGATGTCAAATATAATATAACGTTGTAGATAGCACACGTAGGTACTTAGCAGCTACAAATATTATTATTACCTATTGTTTATATAGTACGGTATTGGTACCTGGCTACCCCATAACCTGTCTACACTAGCCTAGCTGCCCCAGTCTGGCTACCCTAGCTTAGCTACCCCAGCCTGGCAACACCAGCCAGAATAGCCTACCTAATGCGCGCCAGGCCTTAAAGCTGTGGCCTAGATGGTAGCGCCAAGAATGTCTAGACTTGGCAATTCGCTACAGCGTAATTTGAAGAACGAGTAGTAAGTGCAGCGCCACTCATTACTTAATCATTCAAACCTTGAAAAGGTTTCTCTGAAAGTGAAATATAATAATAGAGATAATATTGGTATATGTAAACTTGAATGAATTTGTGTGACATTTATTTTTAGTCTTTATTCACCGTCGCCGATTTTAGATAACCACAAGCTTTATCAAAAACTTAAAGCCTTACCCGTATACGGCGTATTATGAACCTATTGACATCTTTATTAAATTTGGATCAGTAATTTAGGCGCTACGATTAAAAAATACAGACTTACAATACATAGGCTGCTAAAATTGTTATACTTCCAAAAGAGAGTAGGTATGTAAGTGAAGCCAAAACGCTTAGCCCTGTTCGGGCACTACCTAGTGATGTTAAATAATACTCTACACTCTACAGTCAATAATTAACTAAACACTAAGGCCTACTTGTACGAGTCTCCTAATCGTCGATTCCTCATAATTTTAATAGGTTATTTCAGTTCAATCTGCAGTTGTCTCTGTCGGTTTGATCTAGCTGTTGCGGGACGGCAATAGAATTTACAAATACCTATTTTGCATTTCTATAGTCCTCTTAATTTAGTTACGAATAAATGCTAACCCAACGAAACCTAACCTAGCCAAAACTTTAATTGTTATGAAATACACTCTCTGTTCCGTAACCATTTTCGTTGTTGTTCAATGTTCATGATATTGTAATTCTACTTACATTCTTTATAGTTTTTTTTTTAATTTCATATTTTTCTGTTTCCACATGAAACATAGCATAATATTTTTATTAAATTAACCATTACATACAAAGTTACTAAACAACTCCTACATAATACTAGTACAACAGCATTTGAAACATTTAATTTGAATTAAATGCTTAAAATGCTGTAAGCAATAAAATAAAATAATTGATAAAAATTTTTATTAGGTACATATTAGTATACTTGCCAAGATCTTTCTTTTGATACCAAAAACACACAATTATCTTTTTTTTAAAGTTTGCTTCTAAGGTTTAATGTTCAAAAAAGGTAAAAATATCCAAAAATTATATAGTCAACGTTACTCGCGGCATGATTACCGATTGACACCTTACTTATTAAAATCGGACAAGTAGTTTAAACGCTACGAAGGAACATACATACATACTTATATACACACTCACATATATTATACAAACATAGACTGCCAAAATCTGTCCTTCCTTATGGCTTCGCCGAAATCGGGTAAAAAACAGCTTTTATACTATAACGTACCGTAGAATTATAAATTTTTACCATAACTAAGTAGAATTATAATTTCTTGAACATGAAGTGTGTCTGGCAGGGGTTGCCACCATGTAAAGTGTCTGGCAGTTAGTGTCGTGATTTTTAATAACATTCTGAAGGTAATACCAAAAAATCAATCTTTATACTATGACGTAAATAGATTATTTTTTCACATCTTTAGTACCGTTTATCACCGGGGGTTGGGGTAACCCAAACTTCATAGTTGGCCATCATTCTTACCTGTGTTGGGAGCATGAACTCAGAAATTTTTAGCTTTTATACTATAACAGAAGTCTGGCGTTCACGGGCTCTTAGACGATATGAGGTGGTGTGGTTAGTATTACTGTATTTACCACACCACCTCATATCGTCTTTTTTCTATTTGGATTAAGTTTTTATTTTGGAATGTCATTAATTAATTTTATTGTTTCTACTTAAAAGTCTTAAATCCTATTAGCTTAATAATAATTAATAACCTCTGATATTGTAGATGTGTATATTCTCACCTATTAGTGAAAACTTTTAATTGGCTTTGTGATTGTCTATAAACGTTTTCTTACTGTAATTATTCATAAGCGGTAAGTTGTTGAATAAAAAAAATATATAATAGTGCCGTGTAGGCCGCGATGTCGTTGGTTCAGCAGTGAAACACCGCAGCTCCTGCGGCACCGCAGCGGCGAAAAACGCTACCGCCGCGTAGTCGTGTGAAAACTCCCTAAGAGTTTTTTTATGAACTCAGAGTTAGCATACAATTCTCTTTTATATTCTAAGCATCCGGAGTATCTTTATCATCAGTCTTAATTCAAACTTTAGACTTAGTTTCTTATTTGTTTCGACTTGAAAGATACTTGTATCCGAGTTCCGATTGATTTTAGTTTCGAACCCCCAAGAGCCACGAGGACGAATATTAAAATAGGCTTAAACATGACTGGTAATTGATAAAATGCCTTATTTGGGTCGAAAGAGCCTTATCTCGATAGGTAGATACCAATTTATAAAACAGTAGGTATGGGACAGTGAATTCTCCCATTTTGGCGTAGCCGTCTTTTATTTTATTTATTTTTTAGGGCACAGTGTAATCAGAAATCTGCAAGTCACTTACGATACGAACGATAAACCTTTCATTATACACCAGAAATAAATATTAGGAATCTATATTTAACGTTTTAATATTGATTGGGTGTGTTGAAATGACACACTGTACCTACATAATAATTATTATTAAGAAAACTGACAACTTTTTTGCAGAATTCTTATTAGGTGGGATATATTCAGGATCAGGCTACGCTAGTAAATTCAAGGTATTCTGCCCTTGAGGATACATTTTCGCAACATAAACCTCTCCTGACCCTCTTAAGTTGAAAACGCAGCGTGAGCAATTAAAAATTCACCGCCTGTCTGTAGCTAGGTCACCGTACTACGCATGTCTTGGCTCTTCATAAAGATTAAGCCCCCAAGACATTCTGGCGTCTCGCATAATTTAAATATTACTGCTCTTGTACAAGACACGCCTCAGTGGCGTACATTTCCCAGCAGTCTGGAGATTTTATACACTTAAAATTATCTTTTATAGTCTTGTAGATAATAATTATTAAGAATTATTTAATTACTAGCTTTTGCTTGCGTCAGAAAATAGTATCATAAGAGAGTACTGTAGTTATTTGAGATTAAAATAACCTATCAGTAATTTTACATTAAGTACCTACCCAAGTAGGTATCGATATCATAAATATCTTGTCGGATAAAATATTTACCTACTCACAGACTGATATTCGTAAAGATAATAATAATAATAAGAATAGCTCCCCTCACCGATTTCGGTGTCGTTAGCCGATTACATTGAAACCAGGCCAGCTATGCAGGAGTTATTATATAGTGCCCAAGTGTGTGCGCAATACACAGAAGCACTCTCTACACGGTAAACCGACACGACTAGCGAGAGATCAGGCGCAGGACCGACTTTTTACATGCCCATCCGACGCATGGATCATCTTTCTTGTCAGACAATCAGGTGATGCATTTTTGAAATTATTACTATAATTCTTTTCAGCTAATCACAGCCTTTGTGCGAAGGATTATGATAATAAGAGTGGAAAGGTTTACGCAGAATAAGGTCTGATATAGATTTACATTTCTATCGCAAATATTTGAAAAAATAAGTTTCGACTGAAGTGATACGATCCTAATTTGTCACTAAGGGGATAAAATGGTTGAGTGTTAAATCTCAGTATAATAATGGTTAAAAATATATACTTATTACATGCATTGCTTTAACCTTACCAATTCTTTTAAAAAAATAGACGTCAGTGTCTAAACAATTTCCTTCTGACTGTCATAGACGGGAAATGTCAAAACCAAATTATAACCTCAAAAATTGTTTTTATTGAATTTTAAATTATTTCTGCCAAAGTATTCTTGAATAATTAAGGATGGTGTTGCCTCCAGCTAGTGGAACTGGACAATTTTTTGTCAGAGCAGCAAAATCAATTAGACTTATTCGCCAAGGCTGTACAAATAGACCATTCTATCATATTTCAGTCACTCACGTAAGTGAATCTTATCTAAAAGAACTTGATATTAGTACTATAAATATTATTTTATATAGCTTTGTAAACGTAATACTAATATCATACATACACCTCTCAGCGAAGGCGATTAAATAAGCAGCCCGTTATTGAACAACTTGGTTCGTATGATCCCATGCCAAATCAAAATAATGAGAAACTGGTTGCCCTTAATTTGGAAAGAATAAAGTTCTGGCTTGGCCAAGGAGCTCACGTTACCACGCCAGTCGGTGAATTGCTTGGTAAGAACAAATGTTAAGCTTGTCATTAAAACCACAGAATTAACTATTTATATATAAGTACTAGCTGTGCCCGCGACTTCGTTCGCGTGGTTTTTGAGTGACTTAAACCGTTTATGCAGCGCAGGCAACGAAAGTCCCCAAATGTGAATAATTTTCCCAGTTTTTTAAAAATTTCTCACTGATGCTTCGCTCCTATTGGTTGCAGCGTAATGTTATATAGCCTAAAACCTTCCTCTACAAATGGACTATCCAACAAAAAATAATTTTTCAAATCAGACCAGTGGTTCCTGAGATTAGCGCGTTTAAACAAACAAACTCTTCCACTTTATAATATTAGTATAGATATAAGTATATCATAATAAAATCTTTCAAACAATCAATTTGGTGTCAAGATAGTTTTAGTAGGGGGTGCATAATGTTTATATAATGTGGATAATGATATTATGATTAAACAAAAAAATGTATACAATATGTTTTTGGGTTATAACAAACTCCTCTTATTTGTAATATGATATCTATTTTAGGTTTGGCTGGATTCTTCCCTATTCATCCTCGGACATACATGATGGCTTGGAGGAACAGAAGAAAAGAAAGAGAAGAATTGGCAAAGATGGAAGCACAGAAAGAAAATGAAAGTAAATCTTAGTTAATAAGTTTATAATATAATGTTTATTAGTAAATATGTTTAGAGATAGCCATTGTTTTATTTATAATTTATGAATAAATATTAATGTTATGAACACAAATATTGTGATCTATTTTAAAAACTTAAGGGATTTTACCTTATGTAGTAACTAGGAATTAAAATGAAAAGATAAATACAGTGAATTCCTTTTATTTTGTGTAAAAGAACAGTAATACTCAGTGAAAACATCTATAATATTGTATACAAAAAACAAGGCACACCATAATATTTAAAAAAGCTGGAGTTTCAGGTTTACATCTATGTAGGTATGGCAATATTAAAAGTGCATGATTAAATGCATCAAATTGGCAACATTCAAAGCGTATACTAAAATATGTTTATAAAAATATGTATTGGTCTTTGAAAACTTAACAATTCATCCAACTACGACTAAAATAATCTTAGGTGTTGTTCATGTAAATTCCATACAATCAGGTAGATTTTTTTTTAAAGAAAAGATTTTTTCAAATCCATGAAAAAAGTCATTATGTATCAGTAAAAGGGACTTGCCATACAGTACTACTAAATCGAAAATTCTTGATTTCATATAACAATAAAAATTTTACAAGACAAAAATGGGGATATATTTGGAATACTCATAAGTCATAATATATTATAGCTAGTTGCAGTCAGTTTAAAATGTTTGTCTTTATCCATAAAAGTGTTACAAAATGCAATATTCGTCTTCACCTGAGCTTTATTCTTAAATTTTTTATCAATACTTACTGACTAATTTTTAAACAGCCAAAAATATTACGTAAATTTAAAGTGTTTTCTTGAAGGAATTTATATGAAGTTTTAATTGTGCTTACAGTTATAGAACTTTGGTTGAATTTTGATCAAACCCAGAGTTATGTATTCAATGTAGAATATTTGAAACAAGAGTGTGAAATCAAACATAATGTTAGCCTGCATGAAAACAATAGAGGATTTTTCTTTAGGAATTTGATTTTAGGTTTTTCAACCCAATCCATAACTAAACCTATAACATTAAACTAATATTAACTACAAAATACCAAAGCCAGTCACAATTTTATCAAAAAAAAAACTTACAATGTCTACAAACATAATGTTCACAATATACTTGATTCAAAGAGATAATTTAATGCCGACGCGTGCGAAGCGAAACCGAAGCGAGTGCAGCAGATGTTTTGTACTTTAGCTTTACTGCTTCCATTTAAAATTAATTGTTCTTCCTAACTGCATCCGCTACTAAGCGGCCGGCTGAAAAAAAAACAAAAAATATTTTACTATTATGTATTAATACAATTAACTAAATTAATGAAGTAAAATGTATCATACAAAAGACCCGACTTCGCAAAAAAGGGGTCTAAAAAGGCTGAAACAAGAAAATAATTCAATATTGTGATATCCGGAAATGCATAGGTTTAACAATGTTAAGGTAGAGCCGTGGTCGCACCTGATATTAGCATCGAATTTTGCAACGGCAGACGAATATGCTCGTTCAAGTTCTTTTTTTTTCTACCGTATTTCAGTGAGCTGACGCTTAGATTTTATTAGCGGATCCGACCACGGCTCTACCTTGACCACTGTTGTGCGAAGTCGGGTTATTTTTTTTACTTTTCATATATTTCTGTTACCACATCAAATATAAATAATAATTATTATATTTTTATGAAATTGACCATTACATAACTAAACAACTCCTAGATACTACTCGCGCGACCGCATCTTAAACTATTATTTTAAATTTTAAAAATATAATATTACTTATTAAAAAAAGTAAATACATATTCGTGGCGTGCTTGCCAAGGACCTATCTTTTGATCCGTTTTACGTTATTTAGAGGGTCAATTTCTAAAATACACAATTTTTCGGAAAAATATATAGCTTATGTTGCTCGCTGCATCATCACGAATCGACTAACACATCATTCTTAAAATCCGTACCAGTAGTTTATCTGCTGCGAGGGAACAAACAAACATACTGCCAAAATTAAGAAAATTTATGATGCACCATAATATTATTATAGTGTACAAAGAGTATCAGTATAATTACTTCGGTAATGCAAACAAATTATATTAAGTACGGTTACCTACACAGTTTTACAATTTACACATATTTTGTATTAAGTAGGTACTATCAAAATTAGAAAATTGATAAAAGAATATGAAAGTGAAAATGTGTTATAATATAAGTGATTTGTAGTTGTCATGCTTTGCGAAGTATGTTAGAATATAGTACAAAAATATACATTATGATTTTAAATAATTATAATTATAATAAAGCAAGAACAAACAGCGCAAATAAATCAAACAATACAGGGTGTAAAAAGAGCAGTCACTATAACTTTGGGATAGGATTATAGGACTTTGACTGATTCTAGAAATGAATTTTTTTCATTATTTATTTTTTGAAAAAAAAATTTTTTTTTCTTGACATTTATTATTTTAGTCGCAAGGCTGAACTGTTTGGAACAACGTTCTGCATTAAATTCTTAAATTTTATAATTTTTGCCCTAGTACGTAATTAACGTCTTACACGTGCTATTGACCTCTCAGCGTAATCAGCTGATCGCTTTGCTGTGCACGTTGTACATTGCCTATTGAAAATTTTTAAGTTTTTAAAACAGTGGATTAAAAGCAAATGACTAGTACCAATGGAAATATCTCTTGCCTGGTTATTACCCCACGAAGTAATAGTGACTGCTCTTTTTACACCCTGTATATCAGCACATAAACATAATAATTAAATGTGACCCACACAAACAATACAATTACTTGTTAAATATTTGTATACAAGATAACTACTGTACTCATATAAAATCAAATAGCATCTATTACAACAATCATATATAATAAGAAGAAATTATTACATGGACTTTACATTATGGACTTGTTTAATAATCTTTAAGTAATTGTCAGTAACTTATTTGAAAGTTTTGTTGCTGCTTACTTTATAACAGGTGACAGAATCAAAACAATCCGAATATGCTGTCTCATGTCTGAGTTCTGACACTTACAAGTGAATTGTGAAAAACAGTGCTTTAAGGCGAGGAGTGACCGCAACTAGCGCCACTTTTTTTAAAATAAATTTTACAATGACACAAAGATCTTATTAAAAAAAGTAATCGGTTCAAACTTTAAGTAAATAGTTAAACTAATTTATTGGCAATTAATTACAGCTCTAAATCCTATACTGTATTTACTCTCGCAAGTAATAACTAAATAACGAGATATAATATATAATATTAGTTTAACAATTATATATTACTATAATAAATTACTTTAACTATTTACTTAAAGTTTGAACCGATTACTTTTTTTAATAAGATCTTTGTGTCATTGTAAAATTTATTTTAAAAAGAGTGGCGCTATTTGCTGTTACTCCTCGCCTTAATAAAAAAACAGAATAACTTAGATACAATTTTATTGAAGACATAAATGGATGAAGGTGATGTCACAAAAAAAATACCCACAAAATTAAGTTTATACTGTCACTTAATTTAGGATATGTAGTAATGTATTAAGTACATTAATTCTAGAGACGGAGATCTTTAGATTAATGATCATAATACGTTACGACGTATTCTAAAATGTTTCACCATCATATCACCTTCGTCCATCGTGTCTTCAATTAGCTGGTGTTTTAAGCAAATAGATATAGTAATATGCATTCACAAAAAATCTAAGACTGTAGATATCATTTTAAAGCGTAAGAGAGCCAGTAGATTTGTATTTGTTTTTTACTTACTTTGTGTCTAATACCGGCTCTTACTCTCGTTTACCTATAAATAAAATGTGGTCATACATAAATAGTGAGATATTTACAAAATATACCCCGATATGCCCATTAAATAAAATATATTATACATAAATATTAAATACATAATACAATGACTAGATAACAATGTAAGTAATTTATATATTTATAAAATCTATTAAATAAAGTGGACAAACACATCTACATCAATGGACATAAATCCCCAGTTTTATTATTAGGTATCCCACAGCCATTTTCCAAACATTGCATAATATTGAACCAAAAACCAATCACACCATTGAATACATGAATGGATGAAGGTTATATGTAGCAAAATTACGATTTTGAGAAAATGGAGTTAAAAATATCACTCAAACATTTTAGAACACTAAGTAATAAGTACATTATTCTAAAGATCCATCTCTAGAAGCAATGTACTTCTTAAGTTACGACATATTCTAAAATGTTATAGTGACAGGGTAAACTCAATTTTCTAGGTAATTTTTTTTGCAACATACTTATCACCTTTATCAATTCATGTCTTCAATTATTAAACAGCTATTTACAAATTTAAATGAACCTACTACATACCTACTTTATTTTGTGAATTCTATTTATAATAGACACACTATAGTAGGTAGCTGGGCTTCACTATTTAAATTACTTAAATTATATAACAAAGTACTGAGTATGATTTTAGAATTTATATAATTTATTTTTAACACCTACTCAACTAAGGAAGTAACGCGACTATAAGTGAAATAATGTAGTAATAACAATACGCATATTTTCCTATACTACAATTACTCTTCGATATAAGTACACTAAAAACCAAAAATTTTTCATAAAAAATCTTACTCAGTAAATAAAGGTTGGTTGCTTCTGCCCAGACTGTTCATTGTATGGAATTAAAAAACATCTATCTTAATCATCAAATCTCTGGACACAAGCACGAAGACTGATGTAATTATTGTCTTCCACTGCCGTGTCTATGTAACGTAACAAAGAAAAATAAAGGGTATAACGAAAAACTTGACTACAGAGTAATATATTATACACCATATGTAGTTTGTGCTCTTAAAATATTTTGAAATATAAATATGTAATTATTATCTACAATATTTACATTATAGGTACAAAGGTAGTTATTTTTTGTTTTATTCAATCTGATATCTGTGATAAAATAAAAATATGTTCTGATACATAACACTATAACTTTAAAGCATTTATAAAACATATTTAAAATTATTTTTTGAAAGTAGTAAATCCCCGTAGTAGATATTTTTAAAATATCTTACATGGATTATTAGAAGTTTTTGTTTTTTAGCCCACAAAAAAAATAAAAATTAAACTACTAGAACATAATAAAACCCTGGAGCACATAGCAAGCATATGCATTTATATCTAATACCTACCTCATTTAATCTGCAAATTTATCAATCTGTTTTTTGATCACCTTGTTGAAGGATTTCATAGTTTTATCTATATTTTTGTTAGCATCATCTACAATTTTTTTCAAAATATCTAGAAAAAAAATCAACAAAGATTCATGCTTTATTTTTAATAACTTCAAAGATAAACAAGAATAACTAATGGAAATATATGATAATTGTTCTGTTTCATTTCAATAGTTTTGATTACATTATTGTAAGTCTTATTTAGCAGCATTTTTAGAATGGTTCTTTAAATTTCAGATTAAAATGTAAGTTTGCTAGAATTATGTAGGATCAATTACCTATATAGTATTATTATCCTTATAGTAACACACACTAAATAGCTGCTAGTGTGGTTTACCTATTACAATACATAATATAACCAAACCAAATCTATATAAATTGTGCAATTATTATTTTTACTGGAACATAACTTATCTCTTTCCATGATGTTTATCTAGAAATTTTAATGCCACATCTAGCATTGATAAGATTGCAGAAAAATAGATATGGCTATGTTACAAATATTATCATAAATCGAATGCATATTAATTTAAACTTTAACCTTTAAACTGAATTGTTCTTATTATGGCTTAATAAAAACAAAAAACAAATTGGAGCCCCCAAATAACTGCATATAAAATGACAAAGAAATGTAAGGACATGATAAAATATGATTTAAAAAAAGGTTTCACATACCTGACTGAGCCATGTCATCAATGCGCCCATGGTGCTTCTGGTAATAGGGGCGAATGATACGGTGGTAAATTATCAAGGAGCCATTGAAGTCAGTGGGCAGGTAGCACCAAATTATAAAAATACACTGAAAACATAAAGAAATAAAAATACAGAATATATCTTTTTACTGTTGTTATAATATGTAAGTAATGACAAAAGATGTCTTGTACTGTATGTTAAACTTTAGCATTATAATATATCTATGTAACATGTAACTATTAAAACCCTAAGATATTATTGCAGTTACATCATGTACATAGTTACATACACATTGATAGTTATAGTGTGTGGTTTCTTGTGTCACAGAGTATTGGTTTCTTGGCCATGCTTAGTGAGTTTACCATAATTTTTTATAATTTTATCTATGACTAATTTTTTTTTTACTAAATTGATAATGAAATTTTTTACATTTTTTTAGTTATTTTATTAGATAAGTATAGCACACCCTGAAAACCACCCTTTTTAAGTTATTCAAATTATAGTGTACAAATCTAACAATGTTAACTCTTTAAAGTTAATATTATATTTATCTATATGTTTGCTTATCTAGGAGTTTTTGTGTAAAAGTTAATACAATACTGAGATATTAGTTATCAACTTTAGCCATTGTTAAAACGCTTATTACAACTTATCAGTTGTCATTACCAAGTGATAAGAGAAACAAAATTAGTAGTAGGTACTTATATTGTAGTCTACTTTCTTTGTGCATTACTTTAACTAATTCAATTTATTTGAACTTTATAAAGTTCAAATAAATTGAATTAGTAAGGTGATACTTTTATACTTTTTTAACGGGCTTGAGCCCACCTCACATTCCCACCACCGCAACTCCTGTGAGCCAGGATTGACAACAGTACTTTTATACTTCACTTAAGAACAGGAATATTATATTAATTCAACATTCATTTTTATAGTGTATAAAACTATATTTTTTCACATCACACCCAATATGTAACAAATATTATGCAATTGACAAATGTTAAAAGAATGCAGATTTTACATAGTCATGCTGTGCAACTACTTAATAACCTTTGTATATATGAGTCATTGTTATATCTGTATGTCAGAAACAGTTCATTTATAAAGTACAGAGGAGCATCTTTGTCTCAAGGATGACAGACAAGTTAAAGAAATTATTTATATCTATTTTAAGGAAACATACACATACTAAGTGACTTTCTAGACCATGTTTAGTGACATCCATAATATACGGAAGCCTTTTTCACATAGTACTTTTTGCAAAGTTAAAATAGGACATAGACAAAGCCTTATACTTATGTTGCCACACACGATTTTACTAGGTGTTGACTATGTAACCAAAACCTAAACGACCTCCCCACACATAGTGACCTAGTATATTATAGTACTTTGAAGATCCCTATATCCCCTTTAAAGAGGTCACATAGTACAAGTGTCTTACTAACCTAAGGAACATTCCCGAAGTTGTTAATATAAGATTAGAAAGACACGACGGCCATATGTTAGCATACCTTGATCAGCCAGTACAATGGGAACCAGCCCACAATGAAGTCGGAGAAGTATTCAACAATCGAAAAGCACGCGTAGACCACCCAGTACGTCAACCACTTAGTATCATCGTCCTTCTGCGGCGATTCTAATGCCTTCATCGACATATAAGCCGGATACACGAATCCGATCGAGTTGCATATTAACTCCGCTCCAAATCCGAACACTAAATATAAAGCAGTGAACGCCACCAAGCCTGCGACAAAAGAAATATATAAGCAACTGCTAAAGTTATAAATAAACTCAATTAAATAAGTGATGCTTACCGAGAAATATGTATAATCTATTCACGCCGGTCTTGGCTTCAGCTAGCTCGAAGTATTTTGTCCATGGTTTGCTTTTGTCCGAAAGATTGCGTTCTATCGTAGCTTTGTACTCTTGCAACTTGTTACTCATTTTGGATTTCTTTATTGTGTGCCTTCGACTATTTCTATGAAATTTTTGGCACTTTAGCAAAACGAAAGATCCGAGGCCGCCACGACTCGATGACAGAATCACAGATTAAGAATTAGTTACTACGTAACAGATGCGACAGCTATATTTTACCGAGTTTCCAGTTGTTACGTTTTGGCAGCACTGTAGCATCTGTCATTTTGACCGCACACCACAGACCATAGCACATCACAGACTACAAACACACATTGTTTAAGTGGTTGAATAATCGAGTCCAGCTATCGATACTTTAGTGAGGTATCGATTTTTTTTGTAGGTAGGTTTTTGTAGTTCAGGTAATTTATTTTTATAATAAGTAATACAAAATAAAAACAGGTTACATTTATCATTTATTTATTGATTTTTTTTTCTGAATTTCTAATAAGCCCTGATTGATATAGCAAGAACATTAATATTGAACAGAATATTTTTTTAATAATTATCCTAATAAAACTCTCTAATGTCGTAATCCAACCATCTAGTGATGGTAACACACAAGTCCAGGTTTTCCTGTTTCTAAGGCCACTTGCCTTACTTGAAGTGTGCTCATATTTCAATTGTTTTCATTTCTTTGATGACACAAAAGTTGATCAGTCACTTCTGTAAATAAATAACACAATATTTAAGATGAAAAAACAATACATAAGTTGGCCGGTCACTTAGTCCGGCCATCAACAACAACAAAACAAGGAGGGTTTCTAGTAAAAACTATAGTTAATTAGCAAAAATAGATTAACTAGTTTTGTCCTTCAGCACTATAAGTTGATTACCCTAAATAAAACTGCAATAATATTCTGCTATCAAATATGCTTAAACTGCCATAACACTTGTTTAACATTTATGAAAATACCATCTTTTCATAAATGTTAAACAAGTGTTACATAAATTTTTTGTTGTTTCAATGAAGTTATTGATACCCACAACCTCCAATTCCTGAGCCAAGTTCCAAACCACTAAACCTTGGTATTTCACAAAAATAAAACAATTTCAGTATCTTTTGATATGTTAAAATATCATATAGAATGAGTGTCAAAATGCCATAGTACTTAATACATACCCGCTCTTCCAATGACCAACATTTCATCAGAAGCATTTACATCCTCATTGGAGTTCTCTTTGTAATAATTGTTATCACTAAGGCCTAGGAGTATTTCTGTCTGAAACAAATGAGTACAGTTAAGATTAATATTGATATATAAAAGCAAAAAACATTGGCAAACTTAATGAGTCAAAGATTAAGTATTATATTATATTGTTCATACTTTATATTACACTAGCTCTAACTATAACGTGTTAAAAGTAAAACTCACCTGTGAACTAATAGTTGCGTTGCAACCGCCGACACAAGACTTAAATAGTCCCTTAAAACGAAAAATGAAGAAGATTTACACTAAATTAATTAACACACTATAAAATATTGATATAATGTATCAATAATCTGCGGAGTAATTGAATATTTTGGATCAAATCAAGCAAGAAACGAGGATAAACAAAACACTAACAAACTACACGCGGCCATATTTGAGTTTTGACAACAAAATTACTCTAATCTATGTTTGACAACATAGATCATATTTTGACACTACAAACAGGAAACAGGAACTTTACGTGGGTGACGTCACAAAACGACGCCATTTTGCTTTCGACCGCAGCGCCAAAACGTAACAAATGGAACTACACTGTCAGCCCCCTGGGCCCTGATTACGTAACTCCGGTCGCTTTCCCGTCTCTCGAGATCAACTGCCATTGTGACGTTATATCTTTTTAAAACACGATTTAAAAAATGAATATGTCATAATTTTGACGTTTTAACTTTTTAAATCGTGTTTTAAAAAGATGTAACGTCACAATGGCAGTTGATCTCGAGAGACGGGAAAGCGACCGGAGTTACGTAATCAGGGCCCTGGACAGAATGACGTTTCAACTTTCTTCTGACAATTGACAAATTAATTTTTTTTAATTTATACAAACTGGATACTGAGTCTTTTGCTCAAAATGACAATTTTTTTTAATTATTGCCATATAAAAAAATTCTTCTTCTGGACCTGTAATTGTTCGCAAAATATCTGATGCAAACAATGATTGAAACAAATTTTAGTAATGACGGAAGATCTTAGATCATTTTAATTTAAAAGATTATTATCATTTTGAAGCTTTAAATCGAGTTGGAAATGATAACTCGTTAAGTTATATTACGCCTGCCACAATAAGCTCCTCGCGCTGGTGATTGCTTTGCTCCACGCGCTGATACCGTGATGTTGCTCTCTCTGCCTACACACTGCTACTCGCGCAATTCATCGTAACGCTCCGCACTTGGATAATTGCCTTTGCCATACCATCATGGATATATTATACTATTAAAGTTTGTCCATGTATACCATAGACGTTGAAAATGTGGCAGCGTGCGCGCTATGCAATTTTAGTATAGATAATTATATCAATGTCATTCAGAGATATGTATGTATATGTCGCAGTCATCTTATTGAATCTGGTTACTTAATTGAATCACTAGGCGGTTATATAATAGCGTCAAACAGCTCGTACAGATAGCAATGTGTTGATATATTTTTTGATTAATTTACTTTAATGTTCGTTTTATTAGTACTTATTCGGAAATTTCGAAGTTTAAAACTAAAATATTAAATGGCTGTCCTAGTCTCGGATTCTAATATTTTTTGGTAAAAACAGGATTCAATGAAAGCGCTAGTTATTTAATTAAATAGCGGATTCAATCAGATGACTGCGACATACATATATCGTCGTCATAGTCGTCGTCGTCGCCAACGGAAATGGTGGATGACATCTATTCATCGCAAAAGATTAAAAAATAAGGCGTACTTCATGCATCAGCGCTCGGTGCCCCTGCAATTACCTATGTGGTCAGCCACTGGAGCTCGCATTGCCCATCGTTTGACTCGCGCCCAAAAAACCGACAAAATAGGGACATGACGACTAACGAAGCCACACTACGTCCCATAGTACTCATCGAGTGTGTGCAGGTGCTGGCAGGTGTGAAATAATACAATATCCTCGTAGTCGTCCTCGCCAACGAAGGTGGTGGATGGCATCTATATAAATCCGATCAATTATTGACTAATTCTTTAATCTAGGCAGAAATCAGAGAACTTTCATACTAACTTTGCACCCCTCTTTACTTGATGATACGATACGACTTAAAGGAAAGTTAAAGGATGATCATCGAAAATAATTTACACGTACCTATTCTATGAATTTCAATGTAAAACCTTCATACTGAATTTTATTCGAATAACATACAAACTTTCATCCTATCTTTGCACCCCCATTTTACATCTCTAGGGGTTGAAATCCTATGCATAATCCCGTCTTATTGTCATTTTTTGTTGTTATCTGGTGTACTATTTTGTATAATTACGTAAGTATTAATATTATACATATATGTGAATAATTTATACTAGCTGACCCGTGCTCACTTCGTTGAACATTATTATAATTTTTACTTTTATATTTTTACATTATCTGTACATAATTATATAAATTGATACCTGCCGTAAATTTGGCTTAATTATTTTTATAAAATAAAAACAAATAACTTTATTGAGAATTTTATTAATTATAATTTTATTTTTTTACGAAAAGCATTAATATTAATATCACTTGTGAATTATTATAATAGAAAAAGGACTAAACAATATAAAAATACAATTACTTATTTTTCTAGATAAACATAACTAGGTAGATAAGGTTTTATATCTTACAGAAAATATTGTAAACAATCATTTACAAATTAACTACCTATCTATTGTTATGAAGATAAAGAGTGAGAGAGAGAGAGAGAGAATAAATGACATTCTGGTAGGTACCTACTACCTACATCCAATAATTGATAGTGAGGTCAAAATCTTCGATCAATATTGCAGTGTTTGTTAATCGAAGTTAAAAGTAATTGATCCATAAAATATATATTATTTAACTTTTAACTTAATTAAAACTTAATTAATAACATTCATGTTATTGATAATGTGATCATTATTTAACAGCATTTTTTTATATAAATTCTGTTTAATATAGGTAATAAGCGTCCAAAGGTGCCTTTAGCGACTTGATGTAAAATATATTTTCTTCATAAAATTAAGATTACCTACATTGTTAAATAATATAGATATCTACCAATAGTTGTTTGACTTGAAAATATTTGAGTAGGTTAAAAATATAGAATTCATCGGTATATAATATCTATATGTATCTAATCAGCTCACCGTTACGGTTCCGTATGATACGGAACTCTAAAAAGGTGAGCTGTTTTAATTTTAATTTATTATCCGATAGCTAAAAGAGCTTTTGACAAAATGTTAGGACAAACCTCCTAGAGATATTCATATGTAAGGCTTGTAAGGAATAAACAATTACCCCACGTTGTTGGTAGATTGGGTATACCATTAAACATTTTGATTTGCTGTGAAAAATGGTTACATACAAGATTTGGCTTAAACACTCAAGTCTTAACTCACTTTTACACTGACATTGGATTACAAAAGAAATTGGAAGACGAAACCAATTATTATTATTAATAGTAGCATATCCAAAATGTACAACTCACTTTCATAATAATTATTTGGATATTGAAGTTACGTAAGTATCGCAATTCGCACTCATTTCAAAAACCCTAAAAATAAAGAAATCACATCCGAAAAGAATAATCAATTAACTAGGTCACACATGACATTTTATGTAGCACTACAAATGGGTTTTTTATCACCAAATTTAAAATTAAGGGATGTGCATTATTATGAAGAGAGTGCAATATTGTGCTAAAACATTGTGCACTTTCACGAGGGTACGACAATGAATTATTACCTACTTACGGAAAATTAGCACAGGGCCAGACTGCCGCGGACCTGGTGTGAATCGTCCATACTATATATTCATATAATATTATCATTTTCTAAAAGGTAAAGAGAAATCGATTTCTGTAAAATCTTGATACGATTTAATAATAATTATGGTAATAAACTATTATACTGTAAATGTTCCAGTAAAGTTAGTATTGCTAGTAGAGCTTTTATGCATACAACAATGTGGTTAATATATTTAATATTATACTGAAATTATGATTTTTCAACGATCATTTGGATTTACCTACAATAAAATCTGATCTGTATGTATTTGATATATTATATTAGAACATGTTTACCTACTTTCAACCAGGTTGATAAATAGTAACCTCAAGAACTTAGCTTTGATTGTCTCGTTGACTCAAACAAAGACTTTTGTTATATTCTAAGATTTTAACTAAGTAACCCGCGAAACATTATTTTCTTTGCAACGACATTTTATTTAAAACTATATTATCTATTTCGTTCGTCAAGCAAAATTATTGTTTTGTACCAATTTACAAAAAATACTTTAGTAGACAATAAATAGACATATTAAAGAGCAGAATATTTTTATGAAGAAATAGGTCAGCAAAGTTAATTACCTACATAATAAGTTTGTTATTTATAATAATAGTCTATTGAACAGAGATTGGTCTCAGTCTTATTCTATTGTATTTAAACTTGAAAACCTCTATTAATTATAACTGTATTAACATACGAAAAAGTCAACAGTTTATACAAAATCTACTGTACGTATTCAAAAGATCTATCTAATACATGTACACAAATTTTATGTACAATACAACATGTTGGGTACCTGTGTTATAACATTCTTTCTTTTATTATAATATGTATTTTTATAATAAATAACACAATACTTAATTATGTATCAAATAAATGCACGTGTAGGAATATCCACCATATAAATAATTATAATACGATGTTATTTATCTTAGTATATCGGTAACATGTCTAACATGAATACGTCTATCTCACAATAAAATAGTTAATCGTGCAAGACAATTAGACAGCGAAATGATTTTTAGCACAAGATTTTTTATGAAAAATAATTAAGTAAATAAAAAATTGCTAAAACACTAGATACATTATTTTAACATTACCCAATAGGCACATTAAAATATAGTTCAAGCTAAAAATTATGTAAAAATAATTATTACATGACTGTATTCAGAACATACCAAAATCACAGATTTTTTAATCGTATTGCCACGTATTGCTATAATTATAAATATATACTTTTTAAAGTAAACTTGCAACGATATAGTGCAAAAGAATTTAACATTCATGTTTCATCAAAAAGTGCACATAAGCATTTAATGCATAACACGAAAATGGAGTAATAATTAGTATTAATTAGCTTTTGGATGCTATACAATTAAAGATATAATATCTTTACGAGTAATTATATTTTCAAAGTAAGAAATGTTATATTTTGCTAAAACAACACATTAGGCAGTTGCTAAAAAATACTATAATACCTAAGTGTGGTCAAATTCTATTTCATCTTAAAATAAAATATATTATTTTGTATCATTAATGGCGAATTAAATAACAATCTTTATCTTTGGTGTATATAGTTAAAATTACCTTTATTTAAGTATGCTAAGAACTAATTTGTCTCATAATGATTTCAACTTCCTATATGGACGTCCTAAACAGGTACTTACTATAAAAGTTATTCTGTTCATTTTTATACATTAATATTGATTTTTTTGATATTTTTAATGACATGATATTATGTCGCCACTGTAGTAAATAATAATATATGTACGACATAAAAATATACTTAAAAATAACAAATAATTTAAGTCACTTTTGTATATTGCTCTTATTACTCGTAGATATACCGGTCTTGATAATACAAATTAATAATTATCAATTAAAATTTCACGCTTTCAAAATAACTTTTTACGGATATAAAATATAAATTGTGAACTATAATTATAATAATTGATATCACCCTGTGTTCCAGTACCTGATAGTAAACGAAAATAACGTTTTTTTCGTTCAGATTTGCGTTTCTTTAGCACTGTTTAGGATCGTTTTGAACTGTTTTCACAGGCACTGTCAGCTGTCAATGTCAGCGTTATGAATGATCTGAACGTTCAGAGCGTCTACTGAAAAAGGCCATAAGTATTAAAATAAAACTTTACAACACTACATAAGTGGCGACCTCGCCGTACATTATATGAACTAAAGTTGCAGTGTTGCCAGCCTCAAAAATCCTATACACCTGCACTCACTGTATCATTTACTTATTGTTAGGATGGTTTGTATTTCTTCTTCGCGTCTCTTCTGTGTTCGCTACCCGGATGTGGTTTTAGCTCTCTGATGTCCAACTGAAAAACAAAAAAAAAGACTTTAATTACAAGTATTAGCTTGCTACATTTTATTCGGCGCGCGAACAAGGGTTTAGCGTTTTTTATTTTCCAGTCCAACCCTGCCCCCCACTCTTGAAATTAGTAAAGTATTCTAATCGATCAAAATTGTAATTTGATAGTTGGCAAATCGTGAACACTAGCGCGAAATTGGTTTAAAATTGAGTATCAATTTTATGGAACTATTCAAATCCATTATAGTATTCGGTATTGTTTTCAAGAATAGCAAAATATAACATGACAGCAAAATTAACATTAAAATTCGATTTGTCTTGGATTGGAATTGAATTTAGTTTCAAGAGTCATATATTATCTCTTGTCGGGCCCGGATCCTAAGTACGGCTAACCCACTGGTGCCCACTGCCCATAGTAACAAAATGTGTTTTAAACAACTTACCAGAGTTTCGTCGTCTGGTACCCTAGATAGTAAATCTAGAACTTCGTTGTTCGGTATCGTATGTGGTCGAAGGATTTTCCTTGTGAATTTATTGATGCCTGAAATTATTACAATTATTTAGGTCCTAATAATCTAAGAGAGATTGGTTGTATTGTTAAAATTACTACATATAAAGATTATCCCACGGTTTCTGAAAGGCTGATCAGATTGTCGATCAGCTAATATTTGTGTTAACAATCCATACTGAGCGCTCATTGGTGAACATCATTCGCAACAACTTCACTCATTTCGCGTTCACCAATGAGCGTTCAGAGTGCCTTGTTTACTCAAATGTTAGTTGATGGACGATTTAGGGCGTGTTCCTATCAATGAATGAGAAGGCATGGTAATTGGGACTCAGTCTCGATGTCACCAACCCATGTTAGTGTTAACGGCTTGTTAAAATACCATGTCTTCTCATTCATTGATGGGAATTACGAGAGGAACAACATGATATTTAACGAAGGATTAACTTTAAAATTGCTTGGTGAAACACGCCCTAAGTGTCAATTTCACTAACACATGTTAATCCTTCATTAAATATCATGTTTCTCTCTCGTATTTTCTCCCGTGCTCCCACAGTTCTTTACACAGTTTATTCTCGACGACCTAGTATTGAACCGGAGCTTTTTGTGTTGACATTATTTATAAGAATAATCGGTTTTATATGGATTTTTTATATATAAAACTCACCCCATGCCATCAGCAGATACCTAAGTGGTATTACGTAGAGGACCAAAGCGGCACCAACTAGCATTATTATAGCTATGTAACTGAGGTACGGCACCGTGAAGTTCATAAGACTGAAAACAGAAAAAGTATAAGACTCTGCTAACTGCTTGCATAGACGGAATAATTATCGTTATAATATAAGTATTTAAGGCGTTGTATAACGCCAATGACCTTGAACGACTATATTTTGTATGGCGAGAAATGGGCATAGCGCAGACCGGAGCGCGTTTAAATCGCGATTTTTATTTAATTTTAAATACATTTCCAAAATGAGTAAAGGTAGTATAATCGTATCTCAAAGTTAAAGTGACTGGGGCCGTATTTCTACCAGCGTACCTAGCCTAGCCTACCAGCCTATCTTCAATTTATATAAATATTTTTTTTTACAAATTTAAGACAATTCTACTTAATAATATTATAAAAGTATTAAAATAAAAAAAACCGTACTTCTTATAAAAAAAAATTACAACATTTAAATGTAACTTGGAGTACGGCCCTCGTTATAGTATTTATATACAAAACAGAACAAAGTGTGTACAAGCCGGACAAACACTGGTCCAGCACCACTACTTAACACTATTTAGTATACTATAGTACCTACACTATACTATAGTACTATACACTTGCAACCGGAATATTAACGGTCAAGACAAAATCTACACTAATATTATAAAGAGGAAAGATTTGTATTTTTGTATGTAAAGACTAAACTCAAAAAGTACTGGACCGATTTTAATAATTCTTTTTTCATTAGAAAGCTACATTATCACTGAGTACCATAGGCTATATAAAAATCAATTGCTGTTCGTTAGTCTCGCTAAAACTCGAGATCAGCTGAACAGATTCGGCTATTTTTGGTCTTGAAATATTCGTGGAAGTCCCGGGAAGGTTTACACGGTTTCCATGCTCAACGAAGTGGGCACGGGCTAGCTAGTACATAATATTATTAATCTCAGAGCAAATAAAGAGTGAAGACAGCTTTGTCAAAACTGAGGCTGCTTCTTAAGAGGAAACACCACGGACTAGTGAAATGCAAAATAGGTATTTCTAAAGTCTATAACAGGCCCCCGATTCAAATTTATCGCTTACGATGTTCGAAAACAAAATGTATGGGATTTGAAATAAGTTTCGCTAATGACAAGCTATTTTATAATTATGTCAATTGGCGAAGCTTATGTCAAATTCCATGCATTTAGATTTCGAACTTCGTAAGCGATAAATAGAGAACATCTTTAATGGGTCCTGTCCCGCAACTGCCCGATCCAACTGATAGAGTTAGGGTTGCTATCTTCAAAATTAAAAATTTAGGACATAACGCTTCAAAACCCAGACTCTGGAGCCCAAAACCAACATATATACGTCTCACCAAATTCCAAAAAATCTCAATACCTACTAAAAATCTAAATTCTGATATCGGCAGTCCGGTCCGGACGCTCCCCATACGCCCAAATGTAGGACAAATCCGGGGAAAACCCCGAATTTATGGCAACCCTAGATAGAGACAACTGCAGTCTAAACTGAAATTATAACTTTATAAGAGAAGTCGACGATTAGGAGACCCCTGTTTTCTCATTCAAAACTTAAACGATTTAGATACATTTTTCATTATAAAGTAAAAAAAGGCTTGAGCTATGTTTCCTGTATATTTAAAGACAGCCGAAAATCTGAACATAATTTTTAGGTTTTTGAACGGCCATCTTTATTAATAATTTATTTATGAAAAAAAAAACTAAAAAATAGAGACGTACTAATAGTATACATAGGTATTCAGGAAAAAAAATGTTATGCTAGTGGCATTATCCGGGGAGGAAACAGGGGTTGTATAGACCCCTATTTTTGTATGGAAAAACGGCTGTTGTGTTTCCTCTTAAGGATACGTATCTGTAAAACGGTATTAGGTACCAGGGGCCGTATTATGATCTTTTACAATACCAGCCAGGTTCCAGGCAATTCAATAACTCGGCCTTAAACTGCCTTGGTCTTTTTCATATTACACCCACATGTTATCCTGAATGGGTCCACCCTAGTTTGTCTGAAAGTGACATTCGGAAGCAAGCCAAGTGTCATGTGACTGCTCACTGGTTGCCAATAAGTGATCGTAAATACGAAAATTCCAGGCAGCCGTGTTGTATGGCGTAAACTGGCTGGAATTAAGAGCTTGTAATAGGCCCCCTGTTCTTTTTACACCCTATATAACATGTACTATTATTATTTCACTATTTCCCATAATGTTCGTATTACTTACTCGTTTGTGTATTTATGTAACTTTCTTTTCGATGTTGCTGAGTGTAAATCTGTACTTCAGATGACAACACTTATGGAACCACATAATACCAGGCACTGTGATGTTCACGCCGCGGTGATACGCCTGAGTATCCTTTTTGGCGATATAGGCATTACACTGCGTATCTTCCGACCCGCACGTACCTACACTTATTCTTTTTAATTTTTATTATTGTTATTGTCTTTAATGTTTTTTTTTAGCTTATTGTGAATCTGTTTATAATTTAAGTATTCTAATCTTTTTTTTTTGGATTTTTGTTTTAATTTTTCATTTTATTTGTAATGAAATGAAAAATTAAAACAAAAATCCAAAATCTTTTATTTGCTATTGTTTCCCTAAAGTGTAGGTATGTAGTGTGATGTCTAAATATGTCGAATAAATGTTTATTTATTTATTTTATTTTACTTTGTACTGACTTTTTCACAGCCTCGCCCAGGGACGCCACGTAGCCTATCGCGTTCTGCACCGTCTGCGTCACCTCCTGTATGGCCTGCAATCTCTCCTTCAGGGACTTCTTCTCCTCCTGTAATGTTATGCAACCCAGGTTAAAAGGAAGTTGTAAAACACAATCTATACAAATAAATAAAATTGAAGTGTCTGTTTGTAACTTTCAATTAGCAACGTGTTTCTAAATGCATATGATATTTTAAACGATACTGAAAACGAAAATGCAATTGTTAATGGAATCAGGCGTTACTTTGCGGAAATCCATAGCATACAATTTAAATATATATATCTAGCAATATCCCGCGAAACAATTATAACCACAACCTGCAAGCAGATGAGTGAGTGTTCGCAGAGTCAACATCCTGATTATGCTCCGGGGTCGGAGCGAAACGCGCGTCGAGTTTTGCAACCTGCATGGTGGTGGGACTTTGCACGATCGTGTTAACATTATTGCTTGTGTGGTGGTGGTGTTTTCATGTTTTTTGCTTGCGAGTGTACGCATATGCAGTGTGGGAGGAGGGAGGTGCATCAAACGCATGCCTTTGCGTACACTCACTCATCTGCTTGCAGGTTGTGGTTATAATTGTTTCGCGGGATATTGCTAGATATAATATATTTAAATTGTATGAAAATGCAATTTAAAAATTGTTTGTCTGTCGGTCGGCGTGTCTGTTTGTTCCGACTAATCTCTGGAACGGCTCCGCGTTGCGGGTTCCGCATCGCGGGTTTAGGGTTGTGTTAAACTATTTATATATTTATTATGCTTAACGAAGTGAGCACGAGTCAGCTAGTACACAATATAATATTATGGAAACCTGTGACATGTCAACTTTTTAATTGTAGGTTATCAAAAATCTATTCAAAAAGTTATGGAGCTTTTAATAAAGTATATTTCTCGTATTTAGCTAAACTAATTTTAATCTTCTTCTTTCTTATATATAAAAAAGAAATGCTGTTCGTTAGTCTCGCTAAAACTCGAGAACGGCAGAACTTATTTGGCTATTTTTAGTCATCAAATATTCGTGGAAGTCCAGGCAAGGTTTTAACGGTTTGTATGCTCAAAGAAGTGGGCACGGATCAGCTAGTCTTGTATAGAATAATTAATTGCTGTTCGTTAGTCTCGCTAAAACTCGAGAACGGCTGAACTGATTCGGCTATTTTTAGTCTTGAAATATTCGTGGAAGTCCAGAAAAGGTTTAAACGGTAAGAAAATATTCCGCGGGTTCCACGTTGCGGGTTCCGGGTTACTGGCTCCGCGTTGCGGGTTCCGCGTTGCAGGTTCCGCGATGTAATTGAATTTCATCACAGGCTGTTTGTATGCTCAACGAAGAGGGCACAGGGTCAGCTTGTTAGGTATAAATAGACTATTATTACAAACTGATCCAAAGTCTAAAACGTGTTTCACCAAGCAATGTTAAAGTTAACGCCATGTTAAAATACCATGCCATATCAATAATGGACAGGAAATATCACAAACATGATATTTAACATGGCGTTAACTTTAATATTGCTTGGTAAAACACGCCCTTAGACTTGTAATTTTATTTATACATGATCGAGTTTATACCGAAACTGCATTATTGTAAGATTAAAATAGCAGAATAAACCGGCATGTTATCCGCTTTTACTAAAATATATGTTTCTTCCTTATTTGAATCATTCGGTAGGTATTATGGTAACCATAGTGCCAATTTCAACAACGCCTGTTGTAGTTAATCGTTGATTAAATATCAAAATATATTATGTATTTCTTTCTCTATTACATAGTTATTAGTTATCTCTTTTTGTTCATCATATTAATTAATTGGAAGGCATAAAAAGACAAACTTATTGGTCTAGTTAACTTAATAAGCGCAATAAAAAAACCTTATCTACTTCTTCTTCATCATCTTCCTCGGCTTGTAAGTCATCATCATCAACAGGCGCCAACAGTGGGTTTCCTCCTGAAATTGTAAAATAACCACAATTTTTATGAAAAAAATTAAATCCAACTACTTACGCAAAGTTAACAGCCTGTGTTACCACATCCGTCGTCTCTTTCATTACATTTGGGTCAGTAGCTCAGACGCTATGGTAGAACAAATAAACATAAATACATGCATAAGGCCAGTTTCTGATAGGCTAATCAAATCTATTATTATGAAGGCTGGTTAAAATTCTACAGATATTCACCAAAAGGCGCCAATAGTTGATATACGATTTGAATCAACTTTGTGGTATTTTAACTAGCCTTACAAATACGAGCGTGATGTAATTATACAATATCTGTCCCTCCCTTTCTCTCTGATAAATGTTTCAATAAATAATCAGCGTTCAATATGAGTTGTTGAATGCCATGTTAGGTTGACTATAAGTACATTTAATTAGCCTTTCAGAAACTGGTCGTGATACTGCCAAAATACTATTCTACTGGGCTTAGCTGTAGTTGGATTAAAATTAGAATATAATAATGATAGTATACCTATATATTATTTTAAATGCATAATTCCCAATATTTGAATATTTAAT
This sequence comes from Celastrina argiolus, assembly GCA_905187575.2. NCBI lineage: Eukaryota > Metazoa > Arthropoda > Insecta > Lepidoptera > Lycaenidae > Celastrina > Celastrina argiolus. Next base: position 4,774,523 of record LR994582.1, on the reverse strand, counting down.
TCAAAAACAGTAAGAAGTAAAAAAATTACACTCGACAAAAGATAACCGTTCGAGTTTCCTTCCTTCCTGCTAGAGAACAATAAAATACCATATAACACGTAGACATTAAACACACAGTCAGACAAGTAAAATAACCTTTCTTTGGTTTCATATGATACTTTAATATAATATAATATAAAAAGGTATCCCAGGAGCGACATGATGTTATAAAATTTTACAAACTGAACTGATTTCGGGTACATGTTTCCGATTCTGACTTTCGTTAATTCGTTAATCAGCTGATAGTGTGAACTTAATAGCCTCAGCGGAGAAGATACGTTTCAAAAAAATACCAAATAATTTTTAGTTTAAAATTGTATGCCTCAACAATGATTAATAATACAATAATGGTTAATTTCTGTAATTGATTTTACAAAACATTAAGGCACTGGCTCACAAACAGTTGCTGGACAAAAGTGGTAAAAACGAAAGTATTTTCTATACGTTACCATCAAACGAGCGAATGTTTATTCTATACACACTATCAAAACCTTTAGCGTAAACAGACGTAGAGTATTTATTTCTTTCCTTGTTCTACTGTTATAAAAATTACGAAAAAATGCTCAATGCTATAGATCTTTGTTCTTTTGATGTAAACCCACGTTCCTACTACTCTTGTTCTACATCTAATTCTATGTTCTTTTTAAGTAAAGCCACGTTCAGACGGCAATTTATGGATTATTGAAATAAAACAGAGAAAGGTTATTACTGTAACACTCGTGACACATGCAACGACAACCACATCGAACTTACTACTGAAGATATACTTTATGCATTTCCAGGGGCTACATGAAAACCGACTTAGATGATCTACAAACAAAATAAAACGAAAAATAATAAACTTCAACATAAATCAGTATTCCAGGACAAAGTATAAAATAATAAACTTGAACATAAATCAGTATTGCAGGACAAAGTATAAAATAATAAACTTGAACATAAATCAGTATTGCAGGACAAAGTATAAAATAATAAACATGAACATAAATCAGTATTGCAGGACAAAGTATAAAATAATAAACTTGAACATAAATCAGTATTGCAGGACAAAGTATAAAATAATAAACTTGAACATAAATCAGTATTGCAGGACAAAGTATAAAATAATAAACTTGAACATAAATCAGTATTGCAGGATTTGTCCTGCAATACTAGTTATACTTTGGTATAAAATAATAAACATGAACATAAATCAGTATTGCAGGACAAAGTATAAAATAATAAACTTGAACATAAATCAGTATTGCAGGACAAAGTATAAAATAATAAACTTGAACATAAATCAGTATTGCAGGACAAAGTATAAAATAATAAACTTGAACATAAATCAGTATTGCAGGACAAAGTATAAAATAATAAACTTGAACATAAATCAGTATTGCAGGACAAAGTATAAAATAATAAACTTGAACATAAATCAGTATTGCAGGACAAAGTATAAAATAATAAACTTGAACATAAATCAGTATTGCAGGATTTGTCCTGCAATACTAGTTATACTTTGGTATAAAATAATAAACATGAACATAAATCAGTATTGCAGGACAAAGTATAAAATAATAAACTTGAACATAAATCAGTATTGCAGGACAAAGTATAAAATAATAAACTTGAACATAAATCAGTATTGCAGGATTTGTCCTTCAATACTAGTTATACTTTGGTATAAAATAATAAACATGAACATAAATCAGTATTGCAGGACAAAGTATAAAATAATAAACTTGAACATAAATCAGTATTGCAGGACAAAGTATAAAATAATAAACTTGAACATAAATCAGTATTGCAGGACAAAGTATAAAATAATAAACTTGAACATAAATCAGTATTGCAGGACAAAGTATAAAATAATATACTTGAACATAAATCAGTATTGCAGGATTTGTCCTGCAATACTAGTTATACTTTGGTATAAAATAATAAACATGAACATAAATCAGTATTGCAGGACAAAGTATAAAATAATAAACTTGAACATAAATCAGTATTGCAGGACAAAGTATAAAATAATAAACTTGAACATAAATCAGTATTGCAGGACAAAGTATAAAATAATAAACTTGAACATAAATCAGTATTGCAGGACAAAGTATAAAATAATAAACTTGAACATAAATCAGTATTGCAGGACAAAGTATAAAATAATAAACTTGAACATAAATCAGTATTGCAGGATTTGTCCTGCAATACTAGTTATACTTTGGTATAAAATAATAAACATGAACATAAATCAGTATTGCAGGACAAAGTATAAAATAATAAACTTGAACATAAATCAGTATTGCAGGATTTGTCCTGCATTACTAGTTATACTTTGGTATAAAATAATAAACATGAACATAAATCAGTATTGCAGGACAAAGTATAAAATAATAAACTTGAGCATAAATCAGTATTGCAGGACAAAGTATAAAATAATAAACTTGAACATAAATCAGTATTGCAGTACAAAGTATAAAATAATAAACTTGAACATAAATCAGTATTGCAGGACAAAGTATAAAATAATAAACATGAACATAAATCAGTATTGCAGGACAAAGTATAAAATAATAAACTTGAACATAAATCAGTATTGCAGGACAAAGTATAAAATAATAAACTTGAACATAAATCAGTATTGCAGGACAAAGTATAAAATAATAAACTTGAACATAAATCAGTATTGCAGGACAAAGTATAAAATAATAAACATGAACATAAATCAGTATTGCAGGACAAAGTATAAAATAATAAACTTGAACATAAATCAGTATTGCAGGACAAAGTATAAAATAATAAACTTGAACATAAATCAGTATTGCAGGACAAAGTATAAAATAATAAACTTGAACATAAATCAGTATTGCAGGACAAAGTATAAAATATATGTAACGCAGAAACAAAAACAGTTGATTGATAAGAGTTTTTGTCTAATTAAAGAGTAATAAAGGAGGATAAAGCTATCCGATATACAAGATGTAAAATAAATAAGTGAGTGACTTTAGAGTATGAATCTGCTTAACGTGTAGAGTTTAGTATGAAAGCACGAGCACTGAAAAACTTTCTTTTGACCTTTATGTTTCTATGAAAAATGCCCCAACGTCATCTGCCCTACAACCATTAAAAAAAGGAACTGTTTCTGCGCTAGTACTTTAATAGTAAACTCTATAAACGGGGCCCATACACACCTTAAAGTATTATTACTCTTGTATTTTACACCTTTTATCCTTCTTTATTAGTCTTTAATTTGACAAAAACGCTAAGTTTTTTCTTTTTATCAAAATTACGGGTACGAGTCATAAAAATAAAAACTGTTGTCACATCTTTGTCAATATAAAAAAACACAAACTTACCAGTCAGTCTGTAAATGAGCCAATTCCTCGCGAAGAACACGAGCAACAGAAACGGCATCATCCACATATCGTAGTTGTAGCAGAACGCCAGCCAGGCGAGCAGACCGACAAACGACCGAATTCGCGACTCCCACTCAAAGCAGTCTCTAAAAAGGGACATAATTATCTTCCTGTAATAATCATTATCGATTATTGTGTGACCGACTTAAAATTAAACGTGTTTTCATCAGTGCAGCCCTAGCAGTACCTGTAAATAAGTAATTCTTAACCATTATCTACACGTCTACAAACCCCATAAAGTGCAATTTGCATATCTTTCCACATATTTCACATAATTTCTGTAATTTACTCAGTATTTACACTAACACGGAGCCATTATAAGTTCTTCGGATACTTAGCACAGGACCAGATTGACGTGGTGTGAAACGTCCATAGATATTATTATTATTATATTATTATTATTATTATTATTATACACATAAGTAATAATAGCTCACCCACACCGGTTGGTACACTGTTGCTGGCCTTTTAAGAAACATGTTACAATATTATTATGATTGCTGGTCTTCTATGATGAAACATAAAAGAACAGATAGCTATCCAGCTTATACACATAAGTGATAATGGCTCACCCACACCGGTTGGATCACAGTAGCTGGTCTTTTAAGAAACATGTTACAATATTATTATGATTGCTGGTCTTCTTTGTATCATAGCTATCCAGCTTAGCATGGGTTTATAGTTCAACGAAGGCAGCCCAAGCGTGAGCACTCTTTCTTCTTTTACCATCGTACATCTTCTATATTCTTTTCTGTCAGACACTCATGTGGTCAGATTGTATTATTTTAATGGGACTTGATTATTTTTGTTGTTCCGTTTTCAGAGTCGAAGGCCAATCTCTAAATCACTAAACGATGTAGGCGTTCTATTCGAAAACTAGTATACATCCGAGATAATTTCTTAAAGAAATGCCTTAACTAACGTAGCCATTATTGTCGTCCACTATTCTAACAATAACATTAAATATTTCTCTTCTAGCTACCACTACTTCTACGCTCTACTCTATAATTCTAAGTGCATGCTAAACATATATTTTTGTAAATACTCACTGTAATATTTTGCCAATTTCAATGAACCACATAATTATCGCCTTCAGTCTCATTACATTGCGTATGAACAATTGTCGTTTGAATTTCGCTTCTTGATACATGTATTTCGGTTCCTTTGGGTTCACAACTCGTATTGCTGCTTTCAACTAAAACAATATAAATCAGTAAAGTTATAAAGTATTTAAGTCGTCATAAGCCCTGAATGGCAGAATCCATCTGGAGGAATAAGAGAAAATATTTAAAGCTTTATAACTTGTAAACATACCCTATATATGGTATAATCTGTGGGACTCGTGGTAGAGAGTAAAGGGAGGACTTCTAATATAATTGAAGACATGAATGGATTTTAGAATACATCGTAAAGTATTAAGTACATGTTAATCTAAAATCCGTCTCTAAAATCAATGTACTTAGTTACCTAAAATGTTTAAGCAACAGTTTAAGCTCAATTTTATGGGTATTTTTTTTGCGACATATCACCTTCATCCATTCATGTCTTTAATTATGCTCTTAAGCTCTTAGCGCCAAACTATATAGACTTTAGTAATGGCAGCAAATGGAACCTAAAAAGATACTATCTTACCGGATTCCATATAACTGACATTTCCAATGATATTTGCGGGTAGTTTCCTTTAGCCCTTGCTCTCATCTTCTTGTCTTTGAGGGCGTACCACCTTTTCTCCCCGTTCCTGATGGTCAGCAATGGCACCGCTAGTTTTCCCAGAAACTCCACTTTATGGTCGTGGTCTTCATCGTATACTGTTATTTCTAATATTGAACTTATGTCCTTAACAGTACTGTAAAATAATTTTAAGTCTTATTACAAGACTATTATGAACTAATGCGAAGATCACAATGTTTGTGAGGAAACCCGCAAATGGACTTGTGACTATTTTATGATATTGCGTCATTTATTGACATGAATACGATATTTAAAACCGCCGGTGCCCTGCAGTACCTATTTTAAGACTGGTAACTTCGTACAGAGAATAAATAAAGAAAAAAAAAACTGTATAAATCATTCGATAACGGATAAAAATGCCTATGAATTACGAACACACAAAAAATTACCTACATAAAATTTATCCACTTTCATGCAGACAGCAGCCGAGTGGCCTTTATAAATGAAAGAGCCATGGTTCGGCATTAAAAAGGCACATTCAGCTCCCGCGCTGTCGATACTGATAAATCGGCGTTCTTATATCACTTACATACAATGTGAAAATTTTACTTTACTTTTAATTTTACTTACGTTTACATGGTAATTAACCTTGACGCCGAATTGGATGAAAATATTCACATTGTAAGTAAGTGATGTAGCCTAATGGCTATATCAATATAGTACTTACAATGTGAAAACTTTCATCCAATTCGGCGTCAAAGTAATTAGGCTATATCAAAAAAATACTTACAATGTGAAAATTTTCATCCAATTCGGCGTCAAGGTCTTGTACTCCGTGTGAGTTTGTAGCCTCGCGTTCCCCAGTTCTATCACACAGAAGGGGTCGGACTTGCCACCCAAATCTGCAGCAGCGAGCCCCTTAGCACCGTACACCTTCACGCACAACCAACCAACACCACTGGATTGTTCGTTTAGTCGGTGCCATGTCTAAAAATTATGTAGGTAAGTATAAACATTTTCTGTATACCATTCACATAAGTTTAGACCTGCTGCAGCTTGTAAGAAAGCATATTTACTGTGGCAATAACCTCTTTAACTATTGAGGCTGTCGAAGTCAACTTAAGGAATACAGGCTGTTAAGAGACTTAATAGAAGAGTCACTTTAACTTTGGGATAATTAATTACTATGCCAAAGTTATAATATTATAATTATATCCCAAAGTAATTATAGTGACTGCTTTTTTACACCTTGTATAGGACTAAGGTAGGTAAGGTATACTTAGGTGTATATCAAGAAAGACAAACACATAAGTTATATACTCCAAAATACCAAAAGTGACTCGACTAGAAGAATAGAATATGCATAAAAGCATTTAGGTAATTAATGATTATTAAAGAATGTAACAAAGAAAACAAAGCAAACCACTAAAACCAGATTTTACACCTGATACAACCTTATTTCTACTATAGATATACTTCTGGCAAACTGCCAATGAGTTAAAGAACAGCCTTTGTTAGAGAAGAGAATATTTTAAAAGTCTTCGAAGGCTTGCATCATGTAGATTAAAAGGCCACAACGCTTTGTAACAGATATTTTATTGTTCACAGATTGCTTTTGTATTTTATTTTTGAGAATTAATAATGTAAATTTTAATGAAAAAGGCATCTTAATGAGTTTAGACGGTGTTTACCATTTCATAATATTTTTGTCTAGATTGAAAGAGTGTAGCTATCAACGAGCAAAAAGGTATTCTTTAAATTACTTTAAAATTAATCTCTGACTTCACTGAAAATATTCCTCATATTTTTTAGGATAGTCATCATGTCAGAGTTGACGAGGATGATCGACTTTTAAATGTATTGTTCTATGCAAAGTTCTATTTACAGTGCAATTAAATAGTAGGTAGTTGTAGGATGTAGATAGAACTACTAGAGATACAACTAAGTACTACCTTCACCAATGTAGAGGTTGAATTGTAGAGTGTAGGTTTAGTTATTTATTTATTTAAAACAAGCCTATACATCATGTTAGCGAGGAGTGTAAAAGTAATTAATTCTGATACCATCTATAATTGTTGGCCAAGTCCCGGTTGTAAAGTAATGAAACCGAATTAATTCTAGTACATTTAATTTTAATATGACCCAACCACAATTGCGCATGTCGCTCTAAATTTGTACTGGGGCGTCTCCAAACTGATTAGATTTTGATTCAGATTCTATTGTGCCGCGTACCCCGAATAAATTGACGATCGAATCGACTCAGAATCAATATAAACAAAATATTGATTCTGAGTCGATTGATATGGTCGGGAGTACAAAAAGTTACGATCTAACGATTTTCTTTATCCTAGTTACTTTATAAGTAATCCACCAAATAAAATACCAAAAACTGTTCAGATTGATCTAATTCGATTCTCGATTGTGTCGGGAGTAAGCCTGCTGTTCCCAGTTGGCTAGTTGATCACTTTTCTACGTATTGTGTAATTAACATTCGTTAACGTACATTGTTCGCAGAGTCTACATCCTGAGGATGCTCCGGGGTCGAAGCGAAACGCGCGTCGAGTTTTGCAACCTGCATGGCGGTGTGGGGCTTTGCATGATCGTGTTATCATTATTGATTGTATGGTGGTGGTGTTTTCACGTTTTTGCTTGCGAGTGTACGCATAAGCAGTGTCGAAGGAGAGAGGTGGATCAAACACATGCCTATGCGTACACTCACTCATCTGCTAGCAGGTTGTGGTTATAATTTTTTCGCGGGATATTGCTAGATATAATGTATTTAAAATTGTATAACATGCGTCATACTTACGTATCTGTTCTGTATAATTTCAATATCCCTGGGGTTTTCTCTATAGCTAGCTAGGTCGGTGATCGTCTCCGATTGAGTCGTCCCACTTATAGTAAGAAGTAAAAATATTTGGCCGTTCCCGTCTTCGAGATCTTGCCATATACTATGCGTTATCTCTCTTTCATATTTCGTCAAGTCTATGACGCACCTGAAATTATATTGTATTAATGTTTGAACTATCCAGAGGGTAGCGGAGTAAGCATATTTTTTATTATAACATTAACTATTTCTTTTTTCTTTACTTTCCGGTAGGTGTCGTAAAACGCGACCGAGGGAATATACAGGGTGTAAAAAGAAAAGTCACTATAACTTTAAGATACGATTATACTACCTTTCCTCATTTTGGAAATGTATTTTTTTAGTGAAAAACTAAAAAAAACTTTTTTTACTTTCTACCATTTCTTATTTTTTTTGTCGCAGAAATAACGAAAAAACATAAAAAATATTTTTTAATTGTTCTAAGGTAGTATAATCATATCCAAAGTCATAGTGACTGTTCGTTTGACACCAGTTATATCTAGAAATGGGCAGCAGCGTTTCCACGGACATTATTGGTATTTTAACACTGCTCTTGCCAACCCTCCTACCTAGCGTGGCAAGTATATACAGACCCCCTAAGAAATATTTTGGAGGGAGCTTATGGGAGCAGTGGACGTCATATAAACGACGAATATTTTATGTTACATTAAAGCGACGCGTACAATAACTTTTTATTGTCCTGGTGATAGTGCCATATTGCAGAGTCGTAACATGATTTTGAAAAGTACAATATTACTGCTTAATTTGTTATCAATTATTATAACTGGGACTTTACAACGAGTACAACAACTTAAAGTAGTTAATTTACACTAACATTACTTTTGAATGTCGCGCATATAAAAAGTATGTTTTGTTTAAATAAATAGAGATCCTTATTATTATTTGTTTATACGAAATTATATAAAAGTAATACTGCTAATAAATCTAATTACTAATATTAATTAGTAGAATCGAATTTAGATTTTACGCTATACTGAATTAATTTAAAGTTATTGATAACTTGGTTTGATTTGAAACCAAAAACATAATAGGCATAATATTAATTTGTAACCTATTTATTTCACAATATTATTCGATGTGATTTTAAATTTCAACAAAAAATATTCTTATTACGAGATACCGAAATGCTCCCCACACCGATTTCTATGTCGGTATCCATTCAATAATCTACTTGCTTCTTTATTTGTTAAAGTTTCCTCCCTACCTCCCTATTAGGTTGATTTATATACCATATAGTCTTTTTCTTGGCGGGTTGACTTGATATCAGTACTACCTTCTGCTTACCTTCCTAAAAAGTCATCTTTGGTTTGCTTGTCCTTGTCCCAAACTGTGACTTCTAACGCCTGCTCCTGGTCGTCATACAGATGCAGGTCAAACTGCTCCAGCCATGACGGATGAAGGGTTTTCCAAACTACCTTACTTTTGTATTTCTCGTTGCCTAACCTGGAAAGGAATGCTGCATATTATTCAAATTACAGATCAAGATGATAATATTTCTATCGCTCGTCTTCCCGCAAGTGGTAATCATTTCAGCTATGATGTCGACTGCTGGGCATAATCCACCCTTAAAGTATTTCTTGGGGGGTAGTTGCTTATAAGTATAAGCAACTAAATGACGACGACGATGATTCTCTCGCTGATAACTCAGTCTTTAGCCAAGAGGCCACTGCTGTTAAGATGATGAAATTCGAAAAAAAAAAGTTATTTACATTACTGATCGCAATAATTGTTTTATAGTCCAAGATTTCGAGAATGCAAATTAGTTTACTATAGGTTCTCTAACTTAATAACACACAAATCTACTAAAGTGCATCTTCCTGACAGTTCTACTAAACAGTTCAATAACGTCATTAAAACAGGTTACAATATATATAATATAACAATAGATCGATTTTTAATAAAATCCTATGGATTTTAGATACAGCTAAAACTTTTAATAGATGATAATATACAGGGTAATTCAATTTAAATATATTATTTCTAGCAATATCCCGCGAAACAATTATAACCACAACCTGCAAGCAGATGAGTGAGTGTACGCATAGGCATGCGTTTGATGCACCTCCCTCCTCCCACACTGCTTATGCGTACACTCGCAAGCAAAAACCATGAAAACACCACCACCACACAAGCAATAATGTTAACACGATCGTGCAAAGTCCCACCACCATGCAGGTTGCAAAACTCGACGCGCGTTTCGCTCCGACCCCGGAGCATCCTCGGGATGTTGACTCTGCGAACAATGTTCGTTAAGTGACTTGACTTAACGAACATTGTTCGCAGAGTCAACATCCCGAGGATGCTCCGGGAAAGCAGATGAGTTTAAATGCTGGTCAGGTCTTAGGTCAACGACCAGTGCGTTCGTGTGTATATGTCGCAGTCATCTGATTGAATCCGCTATTTAATTGAATGACTAGCGCTTTCATTGAATCCTGTTTTTACCAACAAATTTTAGAATTCGAGACTAGGACAGCCATTTAATATTTTAGCATTAAACTTCGAAATTTCCGAATGAGTACTAATAAAACGAACGATAAAGTAAATTAATCAAAAAATATGTTAACACATTGCTATCTGTACGAGCTCTTTGACGGCATTATATAACCGCCTAGTGATTCAATTAAATAATCAGATTCAATAAGATGACTGCGACATAAATACTAGGAGCCAGTGAGCCCCAGCGTAGTTACTCACTCCTTGTGGTCATTTTAGACCTCTGTTTTTTTTAGTTATATTAAGTAATATATATTATGTGGCAAAACAAAAAATGCACTACGCGTCATTCTCTTAACACTATATTCTTCGGCTTAATATTATATGAATCATCATGAATCACTCTGTATACGTGGTAGTGGCGATGGATTGTTCTTCATGGAAAACAAAAGGAAGAAATTAGCCTTTTAATAGGTGGAGCCAATTATAGGAAATGGCGTTATAGGAATGCCATACCATGCGCACGCGCAATACACAGACATACGCACCTAAATTTACAGTAGGGGTCACTGGACCTAGTGTCCATGTCCATGGCTGGCAGGTTCTTGGCCTCCACCAGCACTATCGTCACCACCGAGCTCCAGATCTGCGCCTTCAGCCGCTTGTTCACGTCGCTCAGTCTCGTGTTCTTCAGAAGGTACTGTTGACAAAGAGTCCAAAGTTAACAAAGGTAAAGATAGACAAACCGGACCATGCTATATTAGTTTAGCATTTTTTTTAAAGATAACAAAAGACAGATACAGACACAGAGAGAGAAAATAGGTTTGGTATCACAATACAACTTCTGTTAACAATATCTTTATATAAGTATAAAAATGAATTGCTGTTCGTTAGTCTCGCTAAAACTCGAGAACGGCTGAACCGATTCGGCTATTTTTGGTCTTGAAATATTCGTGTAAGTCCAGGAAAGGTTTAAACGGTTTGTATGCTCAAGTGGGCACGGGTCAGCTAGTTCATTATACATTATCGAAATATGAAAACTGCAATATATGGTAACAATTAGTATTACTACTACACAGATAAAAATAAGTATTAGTAAAGATAAAATAAAACATCCAAAATAAACGAAAGCATTCATAGGTCCAGACGCTAGTCTATAAAGTATGATGTACAATAGTTATTCCTTTCTAACATCGTTTCCAAATATCCCGTCTCATGAGACAGTCGCATAAAGGGAATCGGGGACTGAACTTTAATGGTGCCTCGCCCAATGACTTTTCTCCGTATTTTGATGGTCTTTACACAGAACGACTGAGCATCGATATGACCTTTAATATACTTACACAGACGTAACGACCGCATTTAGCACATCGATCCGACTATCCCGTTTTTAGATGTAGATATAAATAAAGGCAGGAAGACAACGGCATATCCAAAAATACGCAGCTCAATATATGATATCCTCCTTTTTTGGAAGATGGTTTAAAAAAGGTTATCGCTCCGCAGTTTGCAAAATCCATCGTTCTATTTAGCGTAAAACAATTTGATGGCCAATACCAGTACACAGTTTCAAATCCCAATCATGCAAATTCAGGCTTATTCTAAAGAGTTAAGGTTAATTTTCCCAAAATGCCTCCAGGGTTAGTCACCACACCAAATTTTAAATCGGTATATACCATATGGGCTCTATCTACTTTGTCCTTGAGTCGGGGGAAGCGGCTGCCTATTCTCTCAATGAGGTCAGAACAGCTGTTGACACTGGGGGTCCTGACAGCAGAACCCGGAAGACTACCAGCTCTTGGGCGAATCTCACTCGATCTGCTTGTAAATAAATAAACAAATTATTACGGGCATTATTGTTTAATGAAGTAAATTCTCTGCTTTGTAACTCATACGTAAGGTAGAATCGATAAAAATAAGATTATGTTGAGTAGAAGAAGGAATTGGTTAATCCTAAGTAGGTATATACGATATAAGCCCTTGTAATTCAGTAGAAAGTTACGCTTAAATAATTCTATCATTGGTAAGTAATTGTTAGACTTAAATGCCTAAAAAATTTCAGTTCAGTGGTTAATTAATTATTATCAAATTAATTAACCACTGAACATGTTTTATGTCATATTTTGATTATATGTTTATACTGTGACTAATATTTTGAATGAAAATAATGTAAACAAGCAGAGAAGAGCATTCGGTGTTTGTGTTGGATAAACACTGAACAATATCAAAGGAGTTGTATAATGTATATTTAGGAAACGAATTGTTTATTTAAACATCCCAAATAACGAAATCCAGTTTCATAAAATTTTATGAACGCTTGTAAAAGAAAATTATAATATTTTATGCGACACAATTTACGTAGGCGAGTAAAGAAAATTAAAGCTTCAAAAATCCTATCCCTAAAAATTTTAGAGATGTCTTAAATTCTGAAAAACTTTAGTTTGATTGATCTGACCTTCGACTAAAATCGATATCATGAAAGTCATTGAGGTGGAACGAGTAATTTTGAAAATCCATGTTGAATATTATTATGAACTTTGTTATTATGTAAAAATGTGCTCAATATAAGACAAAGACGCTGCAAATATACGAGGAGAATAAATTATTTAAATAAATGGTAATTCCGTCGGTTTAGCATGAATATGTTATGGCACATCACTCCCGAATATATTACGGGAACGAGTTTTCGTTATATTGTCCAAACAATTCTGTTTTCTGTTATTTCCTTTATATTTTACAGCTTTTGTCTTTGTACTTTACAGCTTTTTCATTGTAGACGTAGATCATAATATTAATATTATAACATTTTATGGTAATTGGCAAGTATATCATATAATATTGTTTGAAGTTGGGAAGAGGGATACACTTTAATGTTCATTATTATATTTTATTAAGGGCTTTGAATTTCGAGCGCTGCAAGTCTCGCGTCGCAAAAATACTTTATATCTATTGCTCGTTTTGGAAGTCTACCTTTAAGAATAGTTGCAATAGATGTATAAACTTTCATTCTTACCTTATATCACTACAGAAAGACCACGAAAAGGAAGAATCACTTGAACCATAGAAAGACGCGTCATCAGCAAGATTCGTTGCAGACACGCAGCGTCTATAGTACACGCCATTTCTTTCTGTCGTCAGGAAATCCATGCAAATTTGCTTAGAATCAACATGCTCTACCGGTTCATGAACTATAAGTGACGGTATTAGTCTTCTATCCGACTCAGTTGAGGATCTATCCGTTTCTCTATCCCCATACGACTCCAAGGAACTCCTATCCTCCGACAAATGGGTTATGAACTTTGACATTTTGGAATTCTCCAATTTATTTTGCATTTGATCTTGAAAGTTTTCCATTCGGTCCTGTATTTTGTCGTGTAGCTTTTGGAGATGGCGTTTAAGTTTGCTCATTGTCTTCTCTTTGTCTGCCATTGCTGTACCAATATCTACGTTTTCCATTTCACGATTTGATTCTTGATTTCCTTTCTTCTCAATATTGTTATTTTCTTTGTCTGTTTCTACATCACTCTCAGCGTCCATGTTTCCCGTTGTGATTATCTCAATGTACTGAGAATTCCGAGGTTCGCCAGGTGGTGGATTTTCATCGAAGCTTTATTTATGTAATTGTTCAATGGAAGCACGTTACATCTGCCGTAGCGTTTGTTTACACTAGTATGTGGAGCGAGCGCCGTTTGAGATTCATTATTTCGGGAGTTTTGTTTTGCTATTCTACTCCGCTATGAAGGTTTGGAGTGTGTTTTTAACGCTGGCACTGAAAGTGTTTGAAGTGTACATACCATAACTGACTGTATGTAGACTTTACTCTCAAACTGTTTTGTTTAAGTGATCGCGTTATACCTAATTGTATGTTAATTTACTTTATTATAAATTGAACTTTTATGTTGGTCTAACACACTGCGGTCTAGCGGAAAGGTACATACCTGTGCAGACCGCAATGTGTGAGGTAATTAATGTACATACTTTTTCGCGTTCGGCTGATATATTGTGCTGGCAAACCTATTTAATGGCATAACCTCTCCTACTAATCCATAACTAGGCTATTGTGTGTAATGTGGCTTACTTTACTCTAAAATATATTTTTACGAAATATGATAGAAGTATCTACTAGTTTGCATAAAAAGATTAGAGAAATAAAGATAAATCTAGAATAACCTTGATACAATTATAATCCCTATAGTTAAATATCTAGGCCACAAATCATCTACGTCAATTTATAATAAACGCTAACCACTCGGGAAGCTTATCAACCTCGGGTTGTACTAACCACATTACCCCACATTGACTCACGTCAGGTAAATTGCATGTGAGGTAATTACTCTTACTTCATATACGTACTATGTACACAATATACGCAGTGTTCCATCTGCAAGTGAAAATTAATAACGAAGCATTGTAGACATTACCTATGATCGATTTAACATTAATTTCAAACTACTTCAATGACAAAATTGCTAATTTTCGGAATTTCTATCATTCTTTATAATATGTAATTATAAGCTTGCACCCTAAATACGCCTTGTAATAAAATAAACATCTAATGTAATTTTACAAAATATGTAAGTATAACGTATATTTTATTTAATTTATTATAATTTTTCCACATAAGCGTCTTCTTAGTACGTAGTCAGACTCTCAAAAATATTCACAAATTTTCCGTAAGTCATGTAATTCAACATTTCATTATTCTCGTCGAGATGGAGCGGTAAAGAATAATGTTCAAACAAAGATCTTCAGGTTTAACTAGATGTCTCATTTCAACTCCGATTGGGTTTTATTAACGTTTCCCGTCCCTAGATTTCCCTTGAGGTCACAATTACGTTTGTTCACGTTTTATCCCTACACTTGAACTTAAATGATTAATTTTATTAAATTTGATCATAATTATGAATAATCACAATGATTACTTAATTTTATAATACTCGTAGGTACTAGCGATGGCGTTAACTTTAACATTGCTTGGCGAAAAACACCCGTAGCGAGTTTTCTGGACCTCCAAAGCTTTCTTACCGATAGGTAATGACTGAGTAATGAGTACCTAGGATAATGAAAATCTAGGATGTAATTAAATTTTATTTTAATAACACATTATAATATTATTCACGGCCCTAATCATTACAATTTGCATAATAAATATTTTATGTAATATTCATTATTATGTATGCAAAGCCATTGTTGTATATTATGCAGATTTTTTCTATTTTCAGTAATTTATGTAATTTTATAACATTTTACTACACGAATACGTTGGTATTTGAGTTTGACACTAGTAGTAAGGATACGCCGGTTCTGGCTCAAGAGCCAGAACCGGCGTATCTACAGGGGTTGGTCGGCCAACTACAGGGGTTGGTCGGCTAAAAAAAAAAAAAAAAAAGTTTGGTGTCAAAATAGGGGTTTTCCGCTACGCCCGATCGATAGCAAGCATTCCCATGGCGCTATCTCTCGCCGTTCCTGACTTACGATATGATCTAATAAACTCATTAGTATTTATCTACTCCACTAATGACATTCCTCATTCATTACTATTGTCCTATTGTTCTATGTCAAGCCCTTGTTCACTGAGTATTGGGCAGGTTATTTGAATGATTTCATTAAATAAAAAACTTATAATTTTATTGCAATTGTTTTATTTTATGTATAACTTTCTTAATAATACACAGTGTTAATTACACAACAATCCAACGTGATGTTCATATTTCAAAAACAAGACTGAAACATCATATGCAATAACATATCATTTTTCAAAGTATCTCTACTATTAAAATCGCTTATAAAATCTATCAACGACTTCTTATTAAACTTATATAACAAATATGGGCAGGTTATTTGAATGATTTCATTAAATAAAAAACTTATAATTTTATTGCAATTGTTTTATTTTATGTATAACTTTCTTAATAATACACAGTGTTAATTACACAACAATCCAACGTGATGTTCATATTTCAAAAACAAGACTGAAACATCATATGCAATAACATATCATTTTTCAAAGTATCTCTACTATTAAATTCGCTTATAAAATCTATCAACGACTTCTTATTAAACTTATATAACAAGTACATTAAACAATACTCTCCACAAACTGAAGTGAAATCGTTTTGCACCTGGTACGGACTAAAATTCCAATATTTCGAATTCCGATTCATGAACTTTCTGTGATGACCCGTGGGTGCTCTCCCGTATGTGTCAAAAAATTGTCCAATACCATGAATGTCTATGTGTATAGCTATCCAATGAGAACCTGGTTGTGTGTCCAAATCCAAATTGCTTATAATGTATGCAGGGAGTTGAAAATGTATGGGTAATCTGTTTGCTGCATATACATTGTATTGTAAGCTCGGGTGTATTTTTCCCAAATTTCTTTGAATTTCAATAGTATTCATTTTGACATACAGAAGTGGTACATTACTTAGTCAATGGCTTTATCACATGAGAGTGAAAAGACACGGGTAAGACATCCACATTTTATGGATATTTATATTAGAAGTGGTAAGTAGTATAAATAAAAGATATGTATAATATATACCAATGTTTTATTTAAATCATAAACCTATGTGATACAATATTTGTTACCCCTAGCTACTATAATCTACAGTTACATTTCTATTCTTATCTATTTCAATTACATTATCAAACTCCGCATACACAACGCAGTTTATTGTTTCAGTAAGAGTCGATTCGAAACGCACCTCTAATCTTACACTACTATGTTTTATAAGATTCCAATGATTGGATGAGTTGGCTGACAAGTCTGGGGTGAGATCAAATGCTAACAAACAATAACCATTTGAATATTTATCGCGGGATATTCCATTACCTTCATTTAGAAAATGTATACCAGTTCCTGAGAATAGTGTATGATAAGTTGAAGTAAACATATTACTTTCAAATGATGGTTGTAAGGCTTTTGATGGTATTTGTTGACCATCTATGTACAAACAAAATGAACTCATATCGTAGTTTTCAAAGTTAAATGGATTTTTAGTGAGAATACCATTAAAGGCTGCGTTATTAACAAATCCAATAATACACATTTATTTTTGCTCTCCTTACAATGAGAGTTGCATCTGTTAACTTTTAATAACTAAATTTAATAACAACTTTAAATTTCGAAACAAAAAACCTCGCTAGTACAGTTTAGGATGCGTAACACAAAGAATGTAAACCTTTGTTTTCTAATCTATACCATTACCATTAGTGGAACAATTAGTTATCTTTATGAGTATTTGAAAACATTGGTATATAAGCCCGCAAAGATTTTTTGTAAGACACAGTGTTGTAGAATTCTTGTTAAGTGAGTTATAAGTTTGTGAAGTGTTCCTTAACAAAATGCAGGTAATAACATATTTTTCATAAATTATTGTTAAAAATATTTTAATTAATGTGAAATATTCATTGGGTTTATTTATATTGTTACAGGACTCAATCAATCTATTAAACGGTGACAACACCTTTAAAGATTATAATGCATCACCTACTGACTCTGAAACGGAGGATTTAGAAGTAACCCAACCTACATCCTTAAAACGGGAACATATAAACGAAACAAAGCAATTAGATGTAAAATTTAAAGAATGTAGAGTTTAGGATGCGTAACATAAATAATTTGTGTTACGCATTCTAAACTGTGTCCTTTGTATTCTTATCTATGCCATTACCATTAGTCAAACAAGTTATCTTAATGAATATTTGAAAATATTAGTATATAAGGCCCCAAATATTTTTTGTAAGTCACAGTGTGTTGTAGAATTCTTGTTAAGTGAGTTATAAGTTTGTGAAGTGTTCCTAAACAAAATGCAGGTAATAAAATGTTTTTATTAATTATTTATGTTATAAATGTTTAGATTAATGTGAAATATTAATTAGATTTATTTATATTGTTACAGAACTCATTCAATCTATTGAACGGTGATAACACCTTTAAAGATTATTATAATGCATCACATACTGATTCTGAAACACAAGATTTAGAAATATTGCCGACCCAACCTACATCGTTGAAAAGGAAACATACAAACGAAACAAAGCAATTAGATGAATTATTTAAAATTACATCTAAGAACAAGAAAAAGAAACAATCGAGTTCGGTGTCTAGAACTCAAGAAGGAGGCACTGGATTTATTTCTTCAAACTCAGATGATGCTAGTAATGCAACTCATTATATCAAGATAGAAATTTTTGATTTAAAAAAGATATCTAAGTTACCACCATCAGAACATTGGAAACACACTGAAATGCGTGTAAAATTATACACGCAAAACAACAGTGCTAACTATGAAAACATTCAAAAATTAATATGTAATATCACAAAAGATATTTCAAGTGACAATAATTGTAAGAAATACTATTTTCAAAATATTGTTTAATATATAATTTATAACAATAGCTTCCTTAAATAAGTTCATCTATTTCATTTTTGTCGATACACTAGTTAATTAGTTGTAAAAATAGATTGTTAAAACAGCATTATCAAAACAACGCTAATGATTTCTTATTGTGTACTCATAGAAGTACTCGAAAAACATTGAGTTTGTAACCAACTCGAAATCATTATTCGTGTCATAGCTTTGACTATTTGGGGACTCAATACCCAAAATGGATTCCAATACATGTGAAAGCGCCTTCTTCTGTTCTCAAGTTGACGAAATTCTCGATAGTGAAATGATCCAGATTTGCGAAGAAGTTGAGAGATGTGAATTGTATAATTCATGTTTTGACGAGGAGTTTGTGTGTGCTTCTGTTGAAAATTACATTAAGTGAGTGTTTTTTTTTAATTATTATATATTTTTTTTTTCATAACATTATAAATCAAATGTATAACTTTTTTATTATTTGTTCCAGTCAACCACTTCAAGAAGGGGGATCACTCAAAAGGTCTTTAGTTCACGATGATTTGAAAACTTCAGATCACCAAGCAAAACGTCAAATAACTGAAGAGACACCGTCAACTTCTTCTAGGATATCAGGACCCCACACAGGTAATCACTCAGATAAAGTAGAATGTGATGCTTGTAGAATTACAGTTAGTAGAAGATATTTTGTGAATCATTTAAAAAGTAAGACACATAAAAACAACTCCTTAAAATTACATCAAAAATTTGATAACGTATCAGTTATTGAAACAGCTTTTGGTCAAAGAATTATAACGTACAATATTTGCACTAAATCAAACCCATCTCTAGAATCAACATTGCAAACTCCTGAATCTTTTTTGAATTCAATTAAAGATAATTTATTATTTTTAATTGAAGAGTCTATTGTAAATCATACTATTTTTAAAGTTAATTTTATATTACATGCAGATTTTATTCAACAAAGTAAAAATGATATGACAAATTCATTTGATTTCCAAACTAGTAACTTTATAATTTTTCGTGGAGATGATTTTGATATATTTTTTACATCTTTATCAAACACATTAACAAATAAAATAAGTACGTTTGAGAAAAAAGATAGCGGTTGGAGTCTTAAAAATATAAAAAGTATCGATATGAATATCAATAAATTTAATCCTCTTCGTGGTACTTCATTTATTGATTTACCAAAGGACATTGCTACAAAAAAGGCTGTCATTAATGTTAAGAATACCGACTATTTGTGTTTTAAATGGGCTTTACTCTCTGCTCTATATCCTGTTTGTAAAAATGCTGAACGCGTATTCTCATACTCTAAATATTCTAACAAATTAAACTTTACAAATGTGACATTCCCTGTTAAATTAACCGATATTCCTAGAGTTGAAAAATTAAATAATATTAGCATAAACGTTTTTGGTTTAGAATTTGATAAACGAACTAAACGAAATAATGTGATTGGTCCATTATATTTTACAAAAAGTCGTAAGAATAGTCATATAAATTTGTTGTATTTGAGTAATGGTACATACAACCATTATTGTTTTATCAAAAATTTATCTCGTTTAGTTAGCAAACAACTTTCAAGTAGAGATCATTCTGTTTATATATGTGATGGATGTCTATTACATTTTTCAACTGGCGATCGATTATCAAATCATCAACAACAAGATTGTTCCCACGTAGTAACTGAATTACCTACTAGTAATCTCATATTTAAAAATTGGTTTGGAGAGCCCACATCTAACGATAGCGTTATGTTTAATAATTTTGAACGAAAACTGAAGGTTCCTTTTGTCATATACGCAGATTTTGAAGCGTTTCTAAATCCTATCCATTCATGTTCTAATAATCCATCTAAATCATATACAGATAACATTCAAAAACATGAACCTTATAGTTTCGGATATTATGTGAAGTGTTCTTATGATGACAATTTATCGAAATATGTGTCTTATTGTGGGGTTAATTGTACACAACAGTTTATGAATAGTTTGTACGAACAGTTGAAAATAATTTATAGCAAAAATAATTTTCAAAAATGTCCAAAATCGTTGAGTGTAGAACATAAAAACATTATAAGTGAATGTACAATTTGTCATATTTGTGAGACTAATTTAAATGATGAAAAATATTTAGATTTTGATTGGTATACGGGTGATTTTATAGGTGTTGCTCATGAAGTATGTACAAAAAAGAAAAAAACTGTACATTTTATACCAATATTTCTCCATAATTTAAGTCACTATGATTCACATTTCATTGTTCATGCTCTTAATTTTAAAGATGGCCCAGTAGAAATAATTCCACAAAACAAGGAAAAATACATATCCTTTTCAAAAATATTAAATATAAATAACCAAAGAATAAATTTAAGATTTATAGATTCACTAAAGTTTTTACCATGCAGTCTTGATCAGTTAGCTAAAAATCTTAAAGATAATCAATTTCACACTCTTAAAAAGAGTTTTCCTAAAAATGATGATTTTATACGTCTTAGGAAAAAAGGTATTTTCCCATACGAGTTTATGACTTCTTCTAATAGTTTAAAGGTGCCATTTTTACCTAGTCAAAAAGAGTTTTACAGTACTTTAACAAATTCAAACATATCCGAGGATGATTATAGGCATGCCCAAGATGTTTGGAATCACTTTAAATGTATAAATATGCAGGACTATTCTAATTTATATCAAAAAACAGATGTTTTACTATTAACAGACATATTTGAAAATTTTAGAGACCTTTGTATTGCTACTTATAATCTTGATCCTGCACACTACTATACAGCACCAGGTTTAAGTTGGGATGCGATGTTAAAATATACCAAAATACAGTTAGAACTATTGACTGACTTTGACAAAATTGCTTTTATAAGGAATGGTATTCGTGGTGGTGTATCTCAATGTAGTAACAGGTATGCAAAGGCTAATAATGAATATCTAAACAATTATGATAACACGAAAACGAAATCTTATCTCGCATATTTCGATGCAAATAATTTATACGGTTGGGCTATGTCTCAATATCTCCCCGTAGGAGGATTTGAATGGGTTGCTCCTACAACCTATTTCAATGTGCCAGACAATTCAGAAAATGGATTCATTTTAGAAGTAGATTTAATGTATCCTGATGAACTTCATGACCAACATTCTGATTTTCCTCTTTGCCCCGAAAACATTTGTGTAGGCGATTCTAAAGATGTAAAATTAATATCAAACCTTAATAATAAAACAAAATATGTAATTCACTATAGAAATCTAAAACAATGTCTTAAATTAGGTATGAAATTGCAAAAAATTCATAGAATATTAAAATTTAATCAAAAGCCCTGGTTGCAAAAATATATAGATTTAAATAATAATTTGAGGACGAAGGCAATGTCAGATTTTGAAAAGGACTTCTATAAGCTGATGAACAACTCAGTTTTTGGTAAAACGATGGAAAACGTAGAGAAGAGAGTAAATGTTAAGCTTTTAACCCATTGGGAAAATTGTGGTAAATCTTTAGGTGCACAAGACTTAATCGCACGACCAGAATTTCATAGTCTTACAATATTCTCGGAAAACTTAGTTGCCGTCCAATTGCGCAAAACAAAAGTTATTCATAATAAACCCATTTATCTAGGATTTTGTATTTTAGATATTTCTAAGACTCTTATGTATGAATTTCATTATGATTATATGTTAAAAAAGTTTAATGATAACACCAAACTGTTGTATACCGATACTGACAGTTTTATTTATCAAATATTCACCAATAATTTTTATGAAGAACTCAGACCTGATTTAGCTACACGGTTTGATACGTCCGACTATCCAACTGATAATATTTTTAATTACCCCAAAATAAATAAAAAAAGGTTAGGATTTTTCAAAGATGAAAATAATGGTAAAATTTTAGAAGAATTTGTTGGATTACGATCAAAAATGTATGCATATAATGTAGGTAACCAACTTATAGCAAAAGCTAAGGGTGTAAATAAAAGCACTACTAAAAAATTAAATGTTGAAAATTACAAATCATGTCTTTTTAATCAAAATGTTCAGTACCAGAGTATGCATAGATTTAAATCAATTAAACACACAATATTCACCCAAAAAATTAATAAAACTTCTTTGTCATATAATGATACTAAGCGTTACATTTTACCTAATCTCATTGATACATTAGCGTGGGGTCATTATTCATTAAGATAAAATGTTGTTGTTATTTACTTTTACATAATTATATTGTTTATTTTTACTTTACTAGATAAGCTATGTATATATGTTTTTGATATTAATGTGTAAATAAATTTATATGTGCCTAACATTTAAGAAAGTTTGTAAATGAAAATGATTTTATGTTTTATTTAATTGTCCTATAAATTATTTATGTTATATTTTATTGTGTCTTTACAAATAATAAGTTAATAAATATAATGTTTTAAACTACAATTGTTTACTTTATTCCTTGATTTCACATTAATCACACGTAAACGACATGAATCATTTTATCCACCCTTTTAGTGCAATAATTGCTGGGCCTAGTGGATGTGGAAAGTCACATTTTGTAACTGACTTTATCAAACATAGAAATCAGATGTGTAACATTATTTTTTCTCAAATAACTTGGTGTTTTGATGAAATGCAGCCATTATATAACCTTAAAAACGTTAACTATTTTCAAGGATTACCAGATCTGAATATGTTTGATGGTAAAGAGCCTAATCTTATTATAATAGATGATCTCATGAGGGAATCAGATGGACGTATAGTTGACATCTTCACTAAAGGAAGCCATCACAGGAATTTGAGTGTTTTTTATATAACTCAAAATTTGTTCCATCAAGGAAAAGGACAGCGGGACATTTCTTTAAATTCAAGTTACATAATATTTTTTAAAAACCCTCGTGATAAAACACAGATTCGCTATTTAGCACGTCAAGTAGTACCGGAAAATACTAAGTTTGTTGAAGAAGCGTACAAGGACGCAACCTTGGATGCTCATGGATATTTAATGATAGATCTTAAACAAAATACTAATGATTTATGTCGTATTAAATCAAAAATATTCCCCGACGATGGGTTTTGTTCTATTTATGTACCAAAAAAAGGGTTTAAATACGACATTAATCAACAAATTTCTGTCATTTACAAATAATGGATCGAAGATTGAAGACGCATAAAGATTTACTCCTTGCATTGCACACGTTAAATCCAAAATATCAAAAAGCTTTATTAAAATCGTGTGATGAAGATGAAATAAATTGTATTTGTGAATGTATTCACAACGTTCTACAAGGTAAAGTTCCATTGGAAGAAAAAGAGAAAAAATCTCTCAAAAAATATAAATCCTTGCTTCGTAAGCTTGTACGCAAAACAACAAACAAAGTAAGAAAAAATATAATAATACAAAAAGGTGGTTCATTTCTACCTATTATATTGGGTTCAATACTAAGTGGATTAGTTAGTGGTTTAGTTTAAAATGGAACATGCTAAAAGGATGATCCTTGTTGAACCGAGTTTCATAGACAAAATAACCCAAAAGGGGTCTTCTGATGATCCAAAATCAAGATTGGATATTGAAATGCAAAATATTTTAAAAGGCAAAGAAGATGATAGAAAGAAATGGATTTTGTATTTACAAGTTTTGCAAAGGTACTTACACTTTACTGGAGAAGATCGCCAAACGTATGAACTACCAATAATAACATCAAATGATTTACCTGAAACATTACCAAAAAAAGAACATATTAATAAAAATGTTGAAACAGTTTCTAAAGATTCAGTTATCAATAAGACGTTTAATGAAGAAGATATCAACCTGAACAGTAACGTTACACAGAGAGAACCTGTTTATTCAGTTAAACAAATTTTAAGTTTGATACCAAAGACATATTCGAAAAAGGGTGAGCAGTTATTGAACTTGTTATCGATTAACAAAAATAAAATAAATTGGGATGAAGAGGGTACAGTTTTCATTAATAACAAAAAGGAAACTGGGAGCAATATAATAGATTTAATAAACGATGTATTGAGACCACTAAAAAATAGTGAACCAATAGGGTGGGAAAATTTTGCAAGGACTTTAAAAGATTTGAAAATACCACTTACCTATATTGGTAATCCTAGAAGAAGTCAGTTTATAAATCAAATAGAGTTTAAAGATTCCGAAGAGGTAGTATTTTCTACACCTACATCGAGTCCAAAAAAAATATATGATAAAACAGATTTTGGTGAGGGATCATTTTCTACACCTAATCAAAAACATATTAAAAAAATTCGAAATAAAATCGATTGGGAAAAATGGACCCCTTACTAGATATTAATAATATTTATTATGATCCATCGAACCCTGCTGGTTTTAGTAGTATTGATAAACTTACAAATGCCATGAAAGGTAAAATGTCTAAAAAAGAAGTTAAGGAATGGTTGCAGTCACAAGAAACGTATACACTTCATAAACCAGTACAGAAGAAATTTTCTCGAAATAAATATATTTTATCTAATTTAAATGAACTTTGGCAAGTAGATTTAAGCGATATGAGAACTTATAGTAAATATAATAATGGTTTTAATTATATACTGTGTGTAATTGATGTATTTAGTAAGTGTGCCTACGCCAGACCTCTAAAACGTAAAAATTCTGAGACAGTAAAACGATGTTTTGAAAGCATATTCAGTGAAGCAAATACAACCCCAACCCATATACAATCAGATAAAGGAACTGAGTTTGTTTCGAAAGATGTTAAAAATTTTTTTAAGTCTAAGAAAATAAATTATTACACTACGAACAATCCAGATATCAAAGCAAGTGTTGTCGAAAGATTTCAAAGAACATTGAAAACCAAAATGTGGCGATATTTTACACATAAAAATACTTACAAATACATTGATATTTTACAAGATTTAATGTATTCCTATAATCATAGTTATCATTCAAGCATTAAAATGACACCGTGTGATGTAAATTCCGGTAATATTATGACGGTTTGGAATAATTTATATGATAGAAAAACATTAAAGGTACCTAAAAATATTCCATTGCCTAAGTTTCATGTTGGTGATCATGTTAGAATAACCAAATATAAACATGTATTCCAAAAAGGGTATGAGTCTAACTGGAGTGATGAAATATTTGTGATAACTTCAGTTATTGAGAGATCACCTTGGGTAGTCTACACATTGAAAGATTTAAAAGATGAGGAGATTGAAGGGACTTTTTATGAAAAAGAACTACAACAAGTAAATTACAACCCAACATCAAGTTATAAAATTGATAAAATACTAGGTTTTCGTTATTCAGGCTCCAGAAAGCAGGTGTTAGTGAAGTGGAAAGGTTATCCTGATAAGTTCAATAGTTGGATACAAGCTTCAAATTTGGAAACAATATGATAAAACATAATTTTTACATAACATTACCAAGCAATAGTTCGATGGAATACTTTCCTCAAAATAGGACAACAATGTTTTCTACTAAACTACCCAAAGCAATAAAATTAGAGGGAGAATGGGTCGTTGGTCTGGTTGAATTTCAATATCCATGCACTATGTTCACTGTTCAGGAAGGCGAAAATATTATATATATAACTAAACATATGTTAATGCCCAACGAAAACACTCCTTCAGTGGTATACTATAAGACCCACATTCCAGCCACAAATTATGATGATATAAAACATATTTTAACGGCATTAAATAATATAAGGGAAAAAGTGAGATTTCGCTATGATGAAATATCAAAATTTGTTTCCGTGACAGTTAGTGATGAATCAATTGTATCATTAACGTTGTCACCAAAGTTAGGTCTTCAATTAGGATATGAACCCAATAGAAATCTTGTAGAGAAAGGTTTGGGTAAATGTCCTGCAAATTTACATTTAGGGTTACCATCCCAACTTTTCGTTTATTGTGATATCGTAGAACCCCAAATTGTAGGTGATGTAATTACACCACTGTTAAGAATTATTCCTTTGGACCCCGCTAAGTATATATATGGTGCTAATAAAATGCATGTATTTTCACCCCCACACTACATACCTGTAATGCGAAGAGAATTCGATACTATTGAAATAGATATAAGATCAAGCACAGGTAAAAAAATACCATTTCAATTTGGGACGGTGTGTGTTAAACTACACTTCAAAAAATTATAATGTATCCCCGAGATCATCCAAATTGCCCATATGAAAATTACTACACTCATCAGGCTGGTTCAGGAATGGGGGTAATATATAAGGGAGCACCATATCAACGTGGGCATGGTATTGGTAGCTTTTTGGGAGGGCTATTTCGTTCAGTTTTACCATTATTTTCAAGTGGTGCAAAGGCTGTAGGAAAAGAAGCTTTAAGTGCTGGTGTAGGGTTGTTATCAGACATGGTTAGAGCTCGACCAATGGAAGAGTCTATCAAAAGTAGACTCAAAGAAGCTAGTTCTAATTTAAAAAGGAAAGCCGATGATAAAATTGATAAAATAATGTCTGGATCAGGATATATAACAAAGAGAAAACTAATATCATCATTCATTCCACCGTCAACTGTTAAAGTGAAAGGAATAAACAAACGGAGAAATAAAGCTCCTCGAAAGATCAAAGATATTTTTTCATAAATCAAAATGTCCTTTTTACATAATAATTCTTGTGAGTGTATTAAATCGGAATTGGATTTATTTGCTTTACCATCAACACAAACTAGTATAGAAAGCGGAACATGGGTACACTACAAACCCATATCTTCACTAGGTGATGATGGCCCTATAGAATTTCAAGTACCCGGAACTGGAGATGATTATGTTGATTTGTCCCATACTTTGTTACATTTAAAAGTGAAAATATTAAATGAAGACTCAACAAAATTAAGTGCAGCTACTGTAGTAGCCCCTGTAAATAATTGGCTACATACACTATTTAGTCAGTTAGATGTTTATTTAAATCAAAAATTAGTTTCACCTCCTAATAATACATATGCATATCGCGCCTATATGGAAACTCTCTTAAACTATGCTCCAGCAGCAAAAGAATCTCATTTAACATGCAGTCTTTGGTATGAAGATACTGAGGGGAAAATGAATTCAACTGATGACAAAAATGTTGGTTTTACTAAAAGACAACAATTAGTATCTGAAAGTAAAGAAATAGAAATGATCGGACATCTTCATGGTGATATATTTAATCAAGAAAAGTTCTTACTCAATGGTGTTGAAATGAGTGTAAAGATGGTTAGATCTCGTGAATCTTTCAATCTTATGGCACCATCAAATGTTTCGAAATTTAAAGTTAGCATAACAGATGCAACTCTCATTGTAAGGAGAGCAAAAATAAATCCAAGTATTTTACTTGCACATCAAAAAGTTCTCTCGTCCACTACAGCAAAATATCCTATAACTCGAGCTGAAGTAAAAGTTTTAACAATACCATCGGGAGTTCAAGGAAAAACACTCGATAATATTTTTCTAGGACAAGTTCCTAAAAGGTGTATTATTGGATTTGTTAATAACGCAGCCTTTAATGGTATTCTCACTAAAAATCCATTTAACTTTGAAAACTACGATATGAGTTCATTTTGTTTGTACATAGATGGTCAACAAATACCATCAAAAGCCTTACAACCATCATTTGAAAGTAATATGTTTACTTCAACTTATCATACACTATTCTCAGGAACTGGTATACATTTTCTAAATGAAGGTAATGGAATATCCCGCGATAAATATTCAAATGGTTATTGTTTGTTAGCATTTGATCTCACCCCAGACTTGTCAGCCAACTCATCCAATCATTGGAATCTTATAAAACATGGTAGTGTAAGATTAGAGGTGCGTTTCGAATCGACTCTTACTGAAACAATAAACTGCGTTGTGTATGCGGAGTTTGATAATGTAATTGAAATAGATAAGAATAGAAATGTAACTGTAGATTATAGTAGCTAGGGGTAACAAATATTGTATCACATAGGTTTATGATTTAAATAAAACATTGGTATATATTATACATATCTTTTATTTATACTACTTACCACTTCTAATATAAATATCCATAAAATGTGGATGTCTTACCCGTGTCTTTTCACTCTCATGTGATAAAGCCATTGACTAAGTAATGTACCACTTCTGTATGTCAAAATGAATACTATTGAAATTCAAAGAAATTTGGGAAAAATACACCCGAGCTTACAATACAATGTATATGCAGCAAACAGATTACCCATACATTTTCAACTCCCTGCATACATTATAAGCAATTTGGATTTGGACACACAACCAGGTTCTCATTGGATAGCTATACACATAGACATTCATGGTATTGGACAATTTTTTGACACATACGGGAGAGCACCCACGGGTCATCACAGAAAGTTCATGAATCGGAATTCGAAATATTGGAATTTTAGTCCGTACCAGGTGCAAAACGATTTCACTTCAGTTTGTGGAGAGTATTGTTTAATGTACTTGTTATATAAGTTTAATAAGAAGTCGTTGATAGATTTTATAAGCGAATTTAATAGTAGAGATACTTTGAAAAATGATATGTTATTGCATATGATGTTTCAGTCTTGTTTTTGAAATATGAACATCACGTTGGATTGTTGTGTAATTAACACTGTGTATTATTAAGAAAGTTATACATAAAATAAAACAATTGCAATAAAATTATAAGTTTTTTATTTAATGAAATCATTCAAATAACCTGCCCATATTTGTTATATAAGTTTAATAAGAAGTCGTTGATAGATTTTATAAGCGATTTTAATAGTAGAGATACTTTGAAAAATGATATGTTATTGCATATGATGTTTCAGTCTTGTTTTTGAAATATGAACATCACGTTGGATTGTTGTGTAATTAACACTGTGTATTATTAAGAAAGTTATACATAAAATAAAACAATTGCAATAAAATTATAAGTTTTTTATTTAATGAAATCATTCAAATAACCTGCCCAATACTCAGTGAACAAGGGCTTGACATAGAACAATAGGACAATAGTAATGAATGAGGAATGTCATTAGTGGAGTAGATAAATACTAATGAGTTTATTAGATCATATCGTAAGTCAGGAACGGCGAGAGATAGCGCCATGGGAATGCTTGCTATCGATCGGGCGTAGCGGAAAACCCCTATTTTGACACCAAACTTTTTTTTTTTTTTTTTTAGCCGACCAACCCCTGTAGTTGGCCGACCAACCCCTGTAGATACGCCGGTTCTGGCTCTTGAGCCAGAACCGGCGTATCCTTACTACTGACACTCAACTAAATCAATCGACTTTCAATTGACTGCACTAATTTATATAATCAATTGAGAATCAGGTAGAAATAATTATTGCCCATAACATTGTCTTGATACAAATAAATAAGAACCTAGGTAATTGTCAAACTGATTATGATGAATTATGGCTATGAGCACTAGCAAACAAAAATAATATTTAAATCGGTATCTGCGATTCCCCAGACACACACACGGAAAACTAATTTATTTTTAACAATAAGAGGTTAAAAATCTGGCGCCTCAGTGCTAATAATAATTGTCGCCCATATAGGTAATTGTCTAGATAGAAAAAGTTCTGCGTTTCATACCCGGGCAAACAATAACTGACTTCGCCGACAGCGGGTAGTCAAGGTCGTGTACATTATGAGTTCATAATCTATGATCTCAGTACATACAATGGTTTAT
Organism: Celastrina argiolus; assembly: GCA_905187575.2. Classification (NCBI taxonomy): domain Eukaryota; kingdom Metazoa; phylum Arthropoda; class Insecta; order Lepidoptera; family Lycaenidae; genus Celastrina; species Celastrina argiolus. The sequence continues at coordinate 4,744,074 of LR994582.1, read as the reverse complement.
GTCTCGGAACGACAACGTCTGTTTTTGTGGGTGAAGGACGAAATGACCAGGGGCCACAGCTCTTTATTCGAAATTCAAAAGCAGTATTACTTTTGAATTTCGAATAAAGAAACATGGTCTATTTTTTTATGTAAACAAAAATATTCATTTATTTCCACGAAATCGAAAAGTATGTAACTAATACTGTAGGTACTAATTTGCTGGGGCCAGGTGCTTCGGTTTTATGACCTCCACAGTATGTGTTTTACCTAGAACCAATTTGACTTGCATTTTTGCTTGCGTTGCTCCAAAGTATTTAATTGATCTATGGTAATACAAATTACAATGATAGTGCCAACTATAATAATTTAAGGACTTACTTCATGAGCTTTTTCAATCAAGAGTAGTGACTAGTGGACAATCCACCAGTGTTAAGAAGAGGTCAAGGTCTAGCAAGAAAGAATTAACAAAAAGAACGATATCAATACGTATAAACAAAGGCTTACATAGGTACTTAAGCCTTTGTTTATTTTTACAATTAGTAGAAATTAATTACCATTTCTGAATTAAAATGCACATATTTTTACATGCTGGTTGATAATTAGGTAAGGTATTGTTGAAATATATAAGGCAATCTCTTATAAGATATTTTTAGTTTCTTTTAAAATATTCACATGATCACAAAATTACACTTCACAAAACTTGCACAGGAAGCGGACCGATGGAATAACCGGTATATGAGCTGGTGCTCCTTTTACTTTTTTTTATAAAAATAAAAAGGCAACATGGCCAATAAAGTCACTGGCCAAGAGTTTTAAATTGAATTGAGGTTATGTTTTTTGCCACTTTCAGATACGCGCGCACGCTTTGTCTGTCGACCGGTGACTGAGTTGTGAGAGGAAAAATGTTTACAAACAAAATTATCCGTAAAATAACTCTTGGTTAATACAAATACCTATATTATTTAAGTAGTACTTAGAATAATAACGCATCTTTTTGCATAGTAAAATTTTAAAAGAAGGTCTAAATGTATATCGTGGTATGCCTTGTTTCATTATTTTCTCAAGGTTCCGTACCAAAAGGGTAAAAAACGGGACCCTGTTACTAAGAGTCCGTCTGTCACCAGCTGTATCTCATATAACATGAACGTGATAGTCTGATGGTTGAAATTTGTACAGAATATGATGTGTTACTGTTGCCGCCTTGTCAACAAATACTAAAAAAACAAATTCAATATACCTATCAGGGGAACTCCCAACTAAAGTGATTTTTACGTTTTGATCGTGTCGTGGTGATTTTTTTGGAATTTGTGAAGTCGATATAAGATTTTTTACATTTTAGCATCTACTGTCCCCTTCTATTTTATCCATTAATAATATAATAACAATACATAGTAACAATCAAATTTGGAATATAATTAAATTCAAAAATACTCATTAAACAGCTGCTATTTTGGTAGCTGCTTTATATAGATAAGTTGTATGACAGTACTTGTACGCTGTTAAATAAATCATTCATCACCATCAACACTGCTCTAATAAACTTTGGACAACGACGCGAAGTGTGATCTACATTTAGACCTTAATACTATAGCAATAAGGTCGCCAGTGCTTGCGACTATATATTACGTAATGTGAGTTACATAACAGATAACACGTTATGGGCAATTTGTCACCATAGACATACATGCTATATATACACGTAGATACGACACATTAGTTATTACTTGTAATAAGTAACGAAAAAATAGGTAATAAGAACAACTTTATTTTCCAATTTAAATTTATAGAATAGAATCCGAATTTGATAAATTTCATTTTATGTCTTAGATTTTATAATTTCTAGACGGGGAAGGACATACTTTTTTTTCACTTTTATGGCTGGAAAAGGCTCCCAGCGGATTACATAATATTGCGCGTACTAAATCGAGGGCAACGTCTAGTTATTAAAATATGTATAAGCATATAATATATCAATGTTAAGCACGTACATTGATATGCATATTTTAATAACTATTTTTTTTTTGTTTTTTGTTTTGGAGTGGAAATCTAAACCTTTTCATGGCAGATAAAAAGAAAATTCAAGATGCCATCGCTATTTATCGCTTACGAAGTTCGAAAACAAAATGTGTGGGATTTGACATAAACTTCTCTAAAGTCTAAATGACGAGCGAATTCGTATGTCATTTAGACGCTTATGTCAAATCCCATACATTTTGTTTTCGAACTTCGTAAGCGATAAATAGCGATGGCATTATTAATAGGATAGGATTCGATTTCCGCGCTGGAACTACAAAAATGTTGATTTTCCACCCAACCACGATTGCATGAATCCATGCGACGCATTGATCAACTTTCTTACCATACAATCATGGTTGGGTGGAAAAATCAACATTTTTGTAGTTCCAGCGCGGAAATCGAATCCTATCCTAGTCGAGAGCAAAGCTCTAATCACTGGACCATAGAGTCGTTGAAATGAAAATGAGACCGTAACAATAAAAGATAAGTAATAGTTCACAAAAAAATCCGGGTGTTGTTATATCACGCTCTACTACTTAAACGGGCAAATTGATGTTTATTACCTATTGTATGCTATTACGTAATCGTTTATATAGGGTATAAAAAGAACAGTCACTATAGCTTTAGGATATTATTACATAGTACAATTCTCTTTTCTCATTTCTTATTCTAGATAATATTATGTATTGTATTTTATTTTTCATCAAAAATTCAAAAAGTTTCCTGTAAATGATTTCTTTATGTCGTCGTATCAGAAATCGGCTACCGACACCGAAATCGGTGAGGGGAGGCTTATGACTAGCAGTGGGGTGGCACTGGAGGAGACAGTGGGGAGGCTTGTCAGTCATAGCTGAAACGACTAATAAGGAATAAACGTCACATTGTTAAAATAAGAAAATCAATTTGTGACTTAAAAATTACTTCCGAAGACACATCGCGACGTCGCGACCATTAAGTATTTAAGTAAGGCTAGGAATATAGTTAGTACATACGATATAAAGTGTACAACCTTAATTTCCTAGGCAATAACGTTTATGACATCGTAAACGTTTAAGTACCTACTTAGACGAAGGCGCCGAAGGAATATTATCCGGAATTCTTATTCTTCTATATTGTTCGATCACTTTTCATATAAGCTATGATGTTTCTTCTGGACATAAGCCTTTCCCAAAATATTTCATAGTGAGTTGCCTTTACTCGCCACGATTGGCAGGCGGGTTGGCGAGTGCAGTTTTGAGATTCCGCAAAATTTGAGAGACCACAAAAACAGAGTTGCTCATTTGCGGATACTCCGTCGTCTTTTACTACACCCACGGGAAGTATGGTTGATGGGGAGGTGGTATTCCTCTCTATCTCCGGCACCCCATGGATATTATACAGGTTGTTACATGGTTAATATATCAAGCCGAATATAGTGTGAAGAGAACGCGTAGAGCATTTTTTTTTGTTTTGGCACCTCATATAATTTATTTTTATTAATTTCTTATCTCCATAAAAGTCACAAAACAGTCGAGTTTCAACCCTGGGCCCTAATTCTCAGGCCTCGAACTTAGTTTTTACTACCGGTCTGTCCCGCTCATGCAAATGAGATTTACCGCGCGTGCGAGCGGGATATACTAATATTCGGAATTAAGTTCGAGGCCTGAGAATCGCCACCCTGGTCAGGTTCAGTGCGTTCGGGTGTATAGAGTATATTACTTGGAGCCCGCGAGCGCAGCATAGTAAGATTCACTCATTGTGGTCATTTTAGACCTTTCTAATTTTTAATCGCGTTATGGTTAGTGATTTATATGATGTGCCAAAACAAAAAATGCTCTACGCGTCCTTCTCTTCACACTATATTCGGGTTGATATATGAACCATGAGACATGATGTATAGTATTGGTTTGGTTTGTGTGTATAATTCTGTCTTAATGATTATTAGAAAATATTTTAAATTAATCAGTAAGACAAAATTATACACACAAACCAAGCATTAAGTAAGGCATAGACAGAATAAGCTTAGGACCTACTTTTTACAAGACGCAACTAATAACAATTGGTAGGAGCAATTAAGTATGTACATAAACTATCTATGGACGTTTCATGCCACGTCAATCTAGTCCCTTGATGAATATCCGAAAAACTTGTGTTACAGGTACCAGACAACGGAAATATATTTAATACTTTTATACTATAAACATACTTAATTTTTTTAATATTAATACACAAATTGAATACACATCCATGACCCAGGAACACAGAAAACTTTTTTTTTTCCTTCGGCAGTTCGAACCTGCGACCTCCCGCTCGAGCACCAACGCGCTCAACCACTGCGCTACGGATGTCGTCAATCGTCATAATAATGAGTGAAACAATAAGTGTAGCTACAATGTGATCTACATTGTAATAATACGTCGTTATTATGTACTACTCGTACATAATAACGACGTATACATATTACATACTAATGAATGAATGTGAAAAAAGTGTACCTATCGTGTAGGCTGTATCTAATTAACTGATTAATTGTATTGAATTGTTCATTCTCGTCACATTCTTCCGGGCAGAGTTAGTTAGGGCGCGTAACGTAAAAATCCCTCGTTAGATCGCAGGCCATAGAAAAAGTGAAGACAGAACTTTGTCAAATAGAAACTGAGCTAGATTACTTATGCATTATATACTTAGTTACTTAGTTCAAGTGTGGCTGCGCACTACATACATAATGTGTTATATAAATAAGTTATATTACACTCGTACCACTGTTTAACTACATGGTAAGGCGCATTACGCCTTCGTGTTCTAATGGTTCAGAGCTTCGCGCTAGACCCGGAGGTCGTGGGTTCGATTCCCGGGTTCACTACAAAAATTTGGTTTTCATGTTTGATTAAGAATGCAGGTTGATCACTTGATTGTCTGACAAGAAAGATGATCCAGGTGTCGGATGGGCATGTAAAAAGACGGTCCTGCGGCTGATCCCCCGACAGTCGTGTCGGTTATCCGTCCTTCTAAGCTACAAGAGTGAAGGAAGAGAGAGAGCTTCTGTGTATTGCACGCATACTTGGGCACTATAAAATAACTGCGTAACTGGCCTGGTTTCAATTAAACTGGCCACCGTCACCGAAATCGGTGTAGGAGGCGTTATTATTATAAGGTGCATTTTTTTCTTTTTGAATGCTTTGGAAAAAATATACTGTCAGACAGGCTCGCGTGAAGTAGCGATTTTTTTAAGTTGAACTTTACAGTGTCGGAAAGTGAATTAAAATCGAACCCCTACCTGCTCCTTATCCTCCTGGGATTTCGGCCACAGCGTCACATTTAGAACAATCTCCCCCAGGTCCTGCGGCGGCTTGTTGGGGTCCCGCAGGCACAGCACGAGGTCCTGCGACCGGCCCAGCTCCAGAGCCGTGAGGTCTATCTGACACGAGCCCATGAAGTCGTCTTGGAGACCCCAGTCGTAGTCGAATACCTTGAAATAGTGAACAGGGGGCGTATTATTATCTTTCACAATACCAGCCTGGTTCCAGGCAGTACAATAATACGGTCTTAAACTGCCTTGTTCTTTTTCATATTACAACAACATGTTATTCTGAATGGATCCTAATTTGGTTGTCAGAAAGTGACATTCGGAAGCAAGGCAAGTGTTACGTGACCGCTGACTGGCTGTCAATAAGTGATCGTAATACGAAAATTCCAGGCATCCATGTTGCATGGTATAAACTGGCTGGAATTAAGAGCTTGTAATGGCCCCCAGTGTGCTTAGTCCATAGTAACGCATCATATTTTAATACATTTTATGTTCAATAACTAACAACTTTTAATTATTTTTCATTTATGAACCTACTATGTAATTTTATATTCGAATAAAGAATTTTTATGAATTAATATATTTTTATTAACAAAGTGGAAAACTATAAAACTGTGTGTCATGAATTTCTACAAAGAACCTACAGTTATATAAAATTCAATAACATTATTAGCTTAGTGTTTTTTTCCGTCTCTTTTTCGTGCGAGTTTCTTACGCCGGCTCCTCTCGACGGCCTAGGGTTGGACCAGTGGTAGCTTTTTATATTGATATTTAAATATAACTTGTTTCGTTTTATTTGTAAATAAAAAAAACATTTTCAGTGCGAGTCCTTGTCACTAATCACAGTAAAGGAGCTAAATTGGATTTGTATGGCATCGAAGTAGAACTATTCTTGCCACTAGGGGCGTTGAGTTGGGAGCTGTAACTTTTTGACTTGGCTTAGTTCCTTTTTAAATCTAAAAGCTACAAAATATTACCTTCAATTGCACACACAAATTATAATACCGACCTTCAATTGCACACACACATTATTACCTACCTTCAATTGCACACACAAATTATTACCTACCTTCAATTGCACACACAAATTATTACCGACCTTCAATTGCACACACAAATTATTACCGACGTTCAGTTGCACACACAAATTATATTACCGACCTTCAATTGCACACACAAATTATTACCGACCTTCAATTATTGCACACCCAAATTATTACCGACCTTCAGTTGCACACACAAATAATATTACCGACCTTCAATTGCACACACAAATTATTACTGACCTTCAATTGCACACACAGGAACGGGTCCTCGATAGGCACGGTGAAGCACTCGTCCCACACGGGGTTGAGGTCCCTGTACACTATCCGGGACTTGTGGAGCAGTCTCCCCCCGGCCTTGAACTTCACGTACGGGTCACTGGTGCCTGATAACAAACCTGGTTTCGGACCCGCCAAAAACAAATATTAGACAAAAGAAGCAGAAATCAATATAATAAATAAAAATCTATGGGAGGGAGCGAATGATAATGATTATGTTTTGGATTTTACTTTGGTTACTTTTGATGTAGGGATATCTAAGGGCAAAGTTATTTTGGGATACATTTTAAACTTTTAAGTACACGTGCCCAATAACCCTTTTCAGGATTTGAAGTTTTGAAGGGACGTATGTATATTAAATTAGACAAAATTTCGGAGAGTTATAACCGAGTGAGTGGTAACTGCAATATCTGCTAACGTTAAAACATTTCAAATTTGATAAGATGAAAAAGGTTTTCTAATTATATTAGTACGGACGGACAACTTACAGATAATCAACATTAGTAACCGATTATAATATTAGGTTTACTTATAGAAATAAAAATATTTCATGCTTTTTAGAGTTTCACTTTATTTTTTACATAAAAATATCTGAAGGTTTTATTACTACACGTTTCGAAGTCGTTTGAGCTTTGAAGTCATAACAATGTTCAGTAGCTCTATGGCCAATAAATTTTATTCGTTTTTCTTATTAGGTATTATCAATTAAATTTTGTGCCTATAACTAGGTAGACAAAAGTTGATGGGTGAAGAGGTGACAAATAAAAAAGATGTGATCTATCTACAGGAGAGTAAAGCAAAAGCTCTAAATACTTGCAAGAAAAACATAAAGAGAGTGCAAATTGTGTACGTTTTGTGTAGTGTATGTAGAATATAATAACGTCTTGACGGGGGCACTCCCGTGCCCCCAGATTTCTGTTATTAAAACAATAGGCAGATAGAACACACGGAGCATTTGGGTGAAGCCACTAAAACAAATATGACATACATATTGAAAAATGACAATTCCGACTTTCTAGACATAAATAATAGAAATAGAATAAAAAGTCATTAAGCTAAGTCTTTTGATTTTGTATTTGCTGAAGAGGCTTACGTTCGATGCGTTTTATCTGCTTATTATTTATTTGAGGTGTACGCAGTATACATGGAGAAATGTAACACCATACATTTCAAATCCAAAAAACACGCCTAATGAAGTTACATTAAAAATGTATTTACTGAAAATCATCATAGTACGAGAGTTTACTACTGCAGATGCTTACTGAAAACTAGTCAGTTTGAGGTTTGAAATTTACTGACCTGGAATGTCAAACGGAATTGAGGAATCTTTTGATACTTCATCCAAGCACTTTTGATGTTTGTAAAGAAATAAATATCGCAATTAAATAATATTATGATGTAAACTTGTAATTAGCACTTGTTGTTAAAGCCTACGTGGTTTTTTAGTGCGTAATTATAAACCATTCCATTGTTTTTTTTATAAAAATTCATAAAAAAAAAGTCATTTAAAATTGATAAGAATACTCTAGTTACATCGCACCTCTTGTACACCGTACCCTTGTATTTTCATAAAACCTTTCTCATAAAGCAGAGTCTTATTCGACACACTCTGACACTGCCAAATCACCAAGGACTAAGGAGCTATTCTCAAAAAGAAGAAGAAGAAGAAGTTACATCGCAATATCTATAACGTTAAATCGATTGGAATATTGCAAAGAAAATTTACTTTTGAGTCTTCCATCATCTGCGACAAGATTGGAAAAAATCCATTAAAGTTTTCCAGACACGCCATTTCCTTCGAGCACCACCGTTTCCAGCATTTATCAAATGCGATTGATAGGAAACGATGAATTCTGTGGTACAGAATACCGCTTACTGAATAGGATAGATCGTTAATCAATGTGTACATACTACATAGAATTTTTATCGGATTTTAGTAATTTGTTTTAATATTTTTGCAAATCAGATATTAAGACCCTAATACTAATAAAGTACTGAAATACTTAACTAATAAGGTATTGAATAGTCTTTGTTATTTGCCTGTCCAGTAACTTTTATCAGTTCTAACCATAGACTTTTGAACATTAACATTAACCATAAGAAAGGTTCGATTACAATTATATTATACTGTAAGATATTCTAAGTCTTTGCTTCCAACGTATGAGATAAATACTAAAGACAGCAAAATTAGTATATTATAATAAGTAATTTAAGTAGCTAATTTAGATTGCAGATATTTTTGTTAACAAGGGTACTAAATTAGTAGTAGCTGTTGTACAATACTTACTGTAATTATTATTTCAGACAATACTGAATGTATGTCTATAATGTTTTGTCTAAGAAAATTGTTCTTTATATATGGTTTAAAGATTGCATTTTAAATTGCTTTTACTCTGTTATTATAATATTATAATAGGTCCCATAGTACAAAATATAAGACTTAAATATTAGAATGCAAAAGGCATTTTTGTAAATGCATTGCTCTTTGTAAAAATACGAATAGGACGTTGGTGGCAACTTTGCGAAGCTTGGTGAATATTTTCGATTAAATTTGGTGACAAAATCGATACAAACGGAACAGTGTGAAATTCACACGTTACATATTATGGTGTGCACACCACAAGTTTGATATTTCGAGACGGTGTAAACTCCCAGGTGTAGTGCGTGGCAGCGTGTTGGTGCGTGTTGGTGCGTGACGTAATACTGACCATTCTTGTCCATGGCCAACAGGTTCTGGCCTCGTTTCAGGTGTATCCTGAGCTGGAAGAACGCGTACTGCCGGAGCTGCTGCTCGCGCAACTTCTGACCTTCATCTGGCTCCTATAATGTGAAATATACCATGAAATACAAAGCCCCGATTCTTCATTTAATCTTCTTTGTAGTCTCGCTAAAACTCTAGAACGGCTGAACCGATTCGGCTGTTTTTGGTCTTGGAATATTCGTGGAAGTCCAGGGAACGTTTAAACGGTGAGAAAATATGCTGTTTGTAAGCTCAACGAAGTGGGCACGGGTCAGTTAGTCTTCTTATATATAGGTATATAAAAATGAATCGCTGTTCGTTAGTCTCGCCAAAACAGCTGAACCGATTCGGCTATTTTTGGTCTTAAAATATTCGTGGATGTCCAGGGAAGGTTTAAACGAGTCATCACAAACTGTTTCTATGCTCAACTAAGTGGGCACGGGTCAGCTTCTAGATAAAAATGAATAGATGTTCGTTAGTTTCGCTAAAATTCTAGAACGGCTGAACTGATTCGGCTAATTTTTAGTCTTGAATTATTCGTGGAAGTCCAGGAAAGGTATAAAAGGGTTTCTATGCTCAACGAAGTGGACACAGATTAGCTAATGTAATCTAATAAGTAAAAAAAGAATCATTAAGTTAATGATGAGCACTGCTGATAAACATTAAGTTTCATCGTCTATTGAGTCTACTAGTACATAATAAAATAATAATAGCTCCCCTCACCGATTTCGGTGTCGGTAGCCGATTTCATTGAAACCAGGCCAGCTACGCAGGAGTTATTTTATAGTGCCCAAGTGTGTGCGCAATACACAAAGACACTCTCTCTTCCTTTTACTCTCATAACCCAGTGGGACGGTAAACCGACACGACTGGCGAGAGAACAGGCGCAGGTCCGACTTTTTACATGCCCATCCGACGCATGGATCATCTTTCTTGTCAGACAATCAGGTGATCAGCCTGCATTGTCCTAACCAAACTAGAAAACAACATTATGTTGTTCCGACGTGGAAATCGAACCCACGACCTCCGGGTCGAGAGCGAAGCTCTGAACCACTAGACCACGGAGGCGTTAACGCCTCCGTGGTCTACTAGTACATAGTCAAAACTCAACAATACTATATTCACTTGGTGCTCGGAGATAAAAGGTTTGGTTTCAAAGAGAATAAACTACAGTTTCTTGTCGACTCAAATATGTAGCCATTTATATCAGTGTCTTAAACAACAGTTAGACCGGGTTGAATTTAAACCAACCGGGTAGAAAGTTAATTCCCACTCGAGCTCTCGCGAGCTTTTATTTTCAGGTTATTGCGTGATAATGATACCATTTCAGATCCCAAGTACATTATACAGAAGCTTTTATTGTAAAGAAAAACATTGCGAGGAACGCAATGTTTTTCTTTACAATAATTTATTATGATTGGCTCCAGATGTATTGACATGTCTTTCCTCTGCACTAAGCTGACTATCTTGTAAGATTGTTGTGCTGGGAAATCATACGTTATATTAAAAATGTTGGTGAAATATGTTTATAAAATAAAAACTACAGCGCTAAACAATGTAATAATAAATAATTTTTATGGGACCAAATGCGTCGAATAAAAAAATAATCACGAAAATCGGATCATTAACCTCAGAGTAGTCGGTGTACATACATTAAAAAAAGGCCGAATGGATAACCTCCTCCTTTTTTAGAAGTCGGTTAAAAACCGGTTATTCCAGGCAGTCTAAGCAGTACTGTATAAAATAATGCGTTGCTCCGCTCGCAACCGTAAAAAACGGTTGAAAAGGTAGTTTATTTATAAATATATATAAATTTCTATTTTCATTTTTAACTTGCCCAATTCAAGGTCAAAAAAGCAACACGTGCTAGGAGACAATCAGTTCCGCCATATTGGGACAAAGGTCATAGGTCGGTCTGTTTGTTTGTACATTAAAAATGTACCACCGTCCGACGAACAGAATCGCTGGTTTATTCATTGACCTAATGGCCCAGCGACCTTTTGAAATGGCTAAACCGTATTTTTATTGATAAACCTTGACTTATATCATAGCATAAGCTTATGAGGACGCTAACACAATAATAATGACGTCAAAACTCCGGAACTGTCCGCGAAACTACAAATATTTTCATTACTTTCCGCCCCATCAAAATCAATATCCTAAGCTTGTACGCTTCTGATAGTCTAATTTACATATTGCACAAAAAAATACTCTGAAGCAATATGTAAAACCTAGTGTTATTCTTCATATTAACAATTCTCCTTAGGAAATGGATAATATAGTGTATCCATAAATTGAGAACCCTAGACTCAGGCCCAGAAATAATTCAGGGCCATTAATTAGATCAGACCTTTCCGTTTATTTAACGCCCTCGTCCCTAGTTATATCCCAATTTAACTAATCTCTGCTTTGTTTCATTACTCTGTACGGGATACGCTCCCATGGGAATGACTTTTATACAAATAAAAGAGAAAAATCTATACCAATAAATGAAAGCTAAAATATAATTTTCGACAATTCTACTGAAATTTGTGAGTTTCCTTTTTGCTGCCAATTCATCATTTAATTTTGCGTTTGTAACTCTCATTGATTGAATGGAAAACAATAAACATAATTAAAAAATGCTTGTATAATATTTATTATACGCGCAAATACACACAAGGGAGTTGATAATGGAGGCGACGGTGTCATGCCGTTTTTCGTCACGGCATTCGAGTCAATTTTTCTACCAAGCCGTGCCAAAGTTTCACATCACGCTTTTTTTTAAATTACAATAATACCGACGACCTCCGTAGCGCAGTGGTAAGAGCGTTGGTGCTCGACCAAGAGGTTGCGGGTTCGAATCCCGACGATGGAACAAAAAAGTTTTCAATGTTCCTGGGTCATGGATGTGTATAAAAGGAGAAAGCCCACTCTCCATAGTGTCTCAGGCCCAATGTGGACATCAAAAAATCGCATTAAAAATGAGTGTTCTAAAATGTTAATAGTATTAGATATCTGAGAAAAAAACTTAAAATGCCGCCATTATTGTAGAAATATATTTTTTTTTACTTTTTGTCTATTTTATTTTCAAGGCCTTTTCCGACTTTTCAATAATTTATAATAGTAAGATATAATAAGATAGCCCTTGTAGTGCAAGACTTTCAGTTATTGGTAGCCAGCAATTGTGGCAAACAAGATTATCGCCTGACACCTAAAACATAATATTAACATTAATGTTAAATATTTTCAACCGTAAATCTTTAACGATTACACCATGATGACGAAATAATAGAAACATTTTATTATAATATTATGATTACCTGCTGCCGTGCAACCCAGTGCTGTATGACACTTAATTCTTCAGGCTCTAAAATACGGTTCTCGGTAACATTATTACCACAATATATTATACAATGTTCTTCAGACATTTTCGTATGCACATTGCACAATCAAATAGCGTAATCCTTTAATCCAGGGCTAAGTAATCGTAGTAGGAGCGAACAAAACTAGTAAAACAATGCCAAAGTCGTACGTGAAAAGCCGAATCAAGTTCAGGCAAAAAAGCCAGATTGCGGTGAAAAAAATCGAAAACATAACAAAACCCATCTTTGAGCAACATGCGAACGGTCGAAATCATTCGTTTGAAAAATGACATTTCAGTCAGTGTTGCCGCTTGTCGCAAAAAAATTGAAATCGATAAATCGATTACGTAAAAAGTAATCGATATAATATGACTTTTTATTAATCTTTATCGCTTAATAGTAACAAACGTAAACGTTGGTTTTAAGATAAATGTTTTCTTTTGATTAATTATTTACAGAATTACCAACAGTGACCCGTTATTTGTATTTTACATGAGTTTATTTTATTTGTTTATAAATCGATATTCGGATTGATTGATTAGAGTTTTATCATCGGGTAACATTTCACCTCAACGTTATATTTAGGTTCCAAATAATCCAATAAAATTCCTTTTTTTATTGGAACATTACTAATTATAGTGGCGGCTATTTTAATGTTATCAAAAATCATGTCTCTTTATGGTACATTTCTAGAGAAATTAAGTCTTCTTAAGACGGCTGTCCGCTCTGGGCCTGAAATGGGCTTTCTCCTTTGTGTATTAATTAATATACTAAAAATCTTAAATATGTTCCGTTGTCTGGTACCTGTAACACAAGTTCTTCGGATACTTAGAACAGGGCCAGATTGACGTGGTGTGAAGCGTCTATAGATATTATTATTATATTGTCTATAGATATTATTATTGTCTATAGATACTATTTTATTATGTACACTTAGGACCAGGGATGTTCGGGAGCTCCGTAACCGTAACCAAAAAATTATCCGTAACCGGAACTGAATCCGCAATGAAAGTTTTGCTACTGTAAAAAGGAAACCATATTTTAATATCCATAACCGAAATTATCCGAAACAAATAATCCGAAATAATTTAATATCCATATTCGGATACGGATACGGATCCGTATCTGAAATTTCATATCCATTTCATCCCTGCTTATTACTTACCAGTTGCAGCAGCTCGGCGGGCGGGCCGCGCGCGTGAGCCGGCGTACTGGACGTCGACGGCGCCGGGTCCATCGACGGCTGCCGGACCAAAGACACATCTGCAGACAAACGGACAGAACCTTAAATACAAGCGTCACACATAAACAGACAATACATAAATATTAATTAATATACTTGTGGACACATCGTCATAGGGTTAGGTTGGATACCTACTATCGAGAGGTATTAGTTTGGAGAGATGAATTAATGTTACTATCCAGGTTTTTTGTACAGAATTATATTATATACTTGTAGGTAAATAAAAATAATATAACCGAAAAAAATGTCTTTCAAAATTGTCGATCAAGAGAATTGTTGTAATAGGTAGGGTATACTTAGACCTAACCTAAACTTTCGATTTAGGATAATGATGAATTTGAACAGACAGGGTTTGTTAGTATTAACTTCTTAAGATATCTAATCTTAAAACCTACCCACGTTATCTCATATAAGATAATTGAAATTCTATGTTTGAGCTTTGAAGTGAGTACCTAGAAATATTAAATGAAACATTTTACGTTTTATTTCATTTAACTTTTTAAACTAACCTTGAAGTTAACTGTTTTATTCGTTATTTATTCCATTCTGTTTGTAATTTTAAACAATTATTGAACCTTACCTGCTATACTTTTTTCAGATTCAATGTGATTTCAATATAGGTACATAACATTGAAATGTGCAATTATATTTCTTGATTGCGCGGTGAATATATGTGGCATTTCAATTAGTACCATTATGAGCTTTGTCACCATTCAATCTTATTGCATTGAGGATGATACGTACCTATATATTTATAAATTGTAACATACCATAACTTGGATAAGTTAACAAACAAAATACGCGCACATATTATTTTACGATCGTGGGGTTAGGGAATCCCATGATCATAAAATAATCTATACATATAATAAATCTGTAGAGGAGTCGTGTCTGTACATTGAAGATATTTGAAAAAAAATATGATAGGGGACCTTTATTTACGCAATAGTACCTAAAACTATGATTTTTGAAATTTTTGTCTGTTTGTCTGTTTGTCTGTTTGTCTGTTTGTCTGTTTGTCTGTGGGTTTGTGCACGCTAATCTCAGAAACGGCTTATCCGATTAAGCTGTACTTTTCACTAATATATTGCGGCAAGCTTCACTTAACATTTAGTGTTTGTTTTATGAAAATCGGTTCATAAATAAAAAAGTTATGACAATATTAAAAGATCATGTCGTTTTTGCTGGACGTTTGTAGGAAGCGGGCGCCGCGCCGGGCTCGGGAGCCGTGCGCCGCCGCGCGCGCGCGCCTCTTCAAATTGTATTAGCAGCAAACGCACCGGGGCCGCGGGGGTGACTTTTATTTGTTAGTTTTAGGCTTGCTAGGTAGGAACAATCTAAGATTTTTTTTCTTGAGTTTATTACGAAAGTTATTTGTATAAAAATAGTTAGTACTTTTACTGTACAGTCCTTTGTGATAAGTAGGTACTGTATACATATTTGTTAGCGTAGGTTAGTAATAAGTAAATAAATAAAAACCGGCCAAGTGCGAGTTGGACTTACACACCTTTTTTGGAAAAAAATCTAAATATTTTTACTATCTATATAATGTTACTAAAAACGTATGGTTTTAGACGTTGCTTGGTTTCAAATTTTATGAGTTCACGGGAAGTAAGTAGAACCCTTTAGGTTTTGATTCCCTTACGAGTGTCGAAAATGATGAAATTTAGCGACATAAGCGACTGCTTTTGATTGCATTGGCTAAGAAGTCTGATTTTTTCACTGCTTCAAGGAACAGTAGTTCCTGAGTATTTTATATAATTTTCATCACAACACGCGTTTCTGAGTAAAAGGGTCTTGACAGACAGACGGACATGGAAATGATCTTATAATATGTGTTTCGTTTTTTCCTTTTGAGGTACGGAATCTTAAAAACAGTTTTAAGATTTTCATAAATATATTGCTCTTTTTTTTGTTTTTTCTATTTAATAAGATAGACGTTAAAAACATCTCGATAGTTACTAAACTGTGTTACAGGGGAAAACTGTTGATACAACTCGATTCCAATCGAGATACCTTTTGAAATTCTAGCCTTTTGTGGCCTGCCCTGGATATGTGTTAACAGTGTGATTATTATGGGTTTTTTTTGTCAAATATCATAATATTGATAGAGTATTCTCTTATACAAATCTATATATACGCCAAATGCCGTACTTTTAATACAATTATAGCAAAGTTGAGTAGGTACCTACATTTATACAATACGTTATCCGAGAGTTATACTCAGCGTGCATCATTAGCAATGTATAATATTATTTTGCATTCTATATTATAGTTCTCATTCCGTCCGTTGAAATTCATACTACAGCCTACTATTACTGTACATTTTTATAGTATTCTTTGTCCAAATTATGTATTCGATAACTGCATAATATATAGAATTTTGATTAACATAAGTATTGTGTTTACAGTTAAACTAAAAAAGTTATGTCAATATAAGTTAGATTTATATTTTTCTTCATATTTTTATTTTTTAGTTTTTATCATGGACCGAATGGTTTTTATGTTAGGTACAACTTAGGTTTGTTTTCTTTCTTTTGGGACTTTCTATATTTTGCTACCTATCTGTATAAAATCAGTTAGATTTTATACAGATAAGTAGGCATTTATATTTTTCTTCATATTTTTATTATATTATAGAATGGTTTTTATGTTAGGTACAACTTAGGTTTGTTTTCTTTCTTTTGGGACTTTCTATATTTTGCTACTTATCTGTATAAAATCAGTTAGATTTTAAAAAAGAAAGAAAACAAACCTAAGTTGTACCTAACATAAAAACCATTCTATAATATAATAAAAATATGAAGAAAAATCTAAATCTAACTTATATTGACATAACTTTTTTAGTTTAACTGTAAACACGGTAGTACTTTAACAGTGAAGTGATTTATAATCAGTACCTACATGTTTGGTTATTAATAAATAAAAAAACCGGGCAAGTGCGAGTCGGACTTACGCACCGAAAAGACCGCAAAATTTTGCGGCGCGCTGTCTTAATATCATTGTCGCCACACCAGCTGCCAGCAGCGTCGGCGTGGAAACGATCATCGTCTGCAGTCGCTGCGGCGCAAAATCCATACATATCTTAGTACTAGATGTTCGTCGTGTATGTGAGCGTACTATCAAGTAGTCCCGTTCGCATTATAGTAATTGTACACGGTCGTTTGTCAAGCTGGTAGTAGGAATTGTCAACATAAAGTAGTTTTTTAAATACCTCAACGACAGTTTTTATAACTAAAAATATTTTTAAAACAGATTTATTCTAACACTGCCCTAAATCACTTTTCCACGCGTACGAAGTCGCGGGCACAGCTAGTAAATAATAAATTCCAAGTATCAATAATCTCGGCCCGGCCACGCTATCAACAACAAAATGGCGCCGAAATGGCGCCAAAATGGCGAATGCAAATTCATTTTGAGCAAAACAAAGTAGTGTCATTTCACTAGACTAAAATATTTCAGCAGCTGGAAATGTCTATATGGGAGTTTGTGCACTAAACGGAATTTTACTGTCCTGCAGAGATATTTTTTACACACAACGCTTCATGACGCCTTTATTTAGGTACATAGGTAAATAAAGGCGTCTAAATAAAAATCGGACGGCGGGAAAACTGTTCCCAAATGTGTTACTGAATAATTGTTTTTATTAGTCTTATTATTCAGGAACTCAGTCCTCTCATTATTATAAGGCTTGACGATAACAGCTCAGGAAACTTTTAGACGCCTATTGAATAATTTAAGAGTTTTCTAAACTCAGAACGTCACGCTTTCGAAGTTACCTTTAACTTAATTTTCTGAAGTGGGTAAAATTCAATGAATTTTTCTTTAGTGCTTTTGTATTTGTAGAATGTGAGTTTTTTAATGACTTGAAAAGTATTTAGTAGTCTATATCTATATCTATACTAATATTATAAAGAGGTAATGTTTGATTGTTTGTTTGTTTGTTTGAATGGAATAGGCTCTGAAACCATTGAACCAATATGAAAAATTCTTTCACCGTTGGAAAGCTACATTCCTAGCGCTGAACATAGGCTATATTATATGTTAAAAAAAAGTAGGGTTCCTTACTAAAACCCCAAAAATGTAGCCCAAAGTGTAAAAAAACGACCTCCAAAATTTCTTACGTCGTGTGCGCTTCGACAAAGGCTTGACCAATTTCGCAATTTTTTTACGGTATGTTCGTTATTGTCACGAAAAGGTTATTATGAAAGAAAATGTTGAAAAAAATAAGCAGAAAATTAGAAAAAAGAAGAAAATACGTGATGGTCACGCGGGGTTTGAACCTGGGCTCAATCGATTCACGTCGTTGCCAGTTTATATGACACTGGTGTCATGGTAACGACATTGTTTACAAATGGAAAATAAAAATTATGAAATGCTATAAATAACGTATTAACATAAACTTAAACTATTTGGATTCATTAAACTATTTGTCCACCACTAATATATAGTCGGGTCATTTTAATAGGTAACATTTGACAGTTTATCAAAAATGAGCGACGTAACGTTGTAACGACGACATAATAAAATAAATATTTTCTTTTTGTTAAAACTGCAGAATTTACTAAACTTTATTTAATAATTATTAGATATTTATTGTCAACATAAGCAATATGAGTTTTTTTACGATTTGCTTTCACTGATAAACGATCTTAAATATAATATACAAATTATGATTTAATGAAATAAACGTCGTGATAATGTTACGTCAGTTAACACTTTTTCTTATTAAACACTAGAGACTTACTCAAAAAATCGATTAATCTTTTAACAACTATAAATATACCTATTTAAAAAAAGTACTTAACTTATAAGTTGTAATATGAATATATTATAAATGTTAATTTAAAAATCAGATCGAAGGAGTTAGATCCATGGTCATAATTCACGAACAATTAAAAAAAAATCGAAAACGTCATGATATGACGCCACTATGTCGTCATTTGTCTTTGTGCGAAGTTAACGTCTGTCTGTTCCTTAGATAAAGAATCCTATAGATTTGACACATTGCCACAGCCGACAAGGACAAACGAAAAGTATATACAATATCTGTGTTGCCAACCCCATTTAAATATACCCAATTTATTCAAGAATCTTACTACTCGGGACTAACAAAGATTAGTACAGAACAGTAAAATACAAATTTATTAAAGAGAGAAAGTTTGTTCATGACGTGTAAATGTACCAGGTAACGGTTCCCATTTGCGCATAAAAAGTAGCATTGGCTGCTACTTTTTATGCCCAAAACATATCATACAACAAAACCCAAGGTTTTAAAAAAACATCTTTACATCATAAATATTTTCATCACAGACGCGGACGTAATAATAATTTATGTATGTCGGTACTCTATTTATGTTATCGAATGTACTATAATTTCTTGGCGGACATTCATTTTATGTAGTAATAAAACACAAACTATGTACTTGCACTTTTTTCCACTTTATTATAATATATACCTACACCGACGATGACTTCGTCGAAACCGGTCGTGTATTTTAACAAATATAAAAATATTTAAATTAATGTAAAATCACTAATAAAGTATATATATTATGTAAAAAAGTATATAAAATAAAAAATAACGTGTTTAAAGGTAATCTGTGCATATAGTCATTATTTAAATGATTTTATTATGTGCATTTTTTTTAATTATTGGTATATTACAACATTTATGGGTCGTTATTCAAAATGATTATTTCCGTAACTGTATTCATACCGTTTGCTATTGGAAGTAGATGCACGAATTTCTTCCTCCTCGTTTAAGCATTTGGTATTTTCCTTTTCATGCCTGTATATAGTGTGGATCCCTTACCCGCATTTCCGGGGACATTTAAATTTTTAATTTATTTCTTATACCAACTACAATTTATAGATATAATCTCATTCGACTATTCACCGCAGTTCAAGAGTTCATGAATGGAAATTTTTGGAGTGACTTTTACGACTTATATTCACTATACGTCTTCCAATAAATATTTCTTCGGCTTTCCTAAAACAAAGCAATAGTATATAAAATAGGAGTAGTAGAGGCGTTCGTTAAATGTAGTCAAGATTTCCATTTCCATCGTTATTTTACAGTAAAAAAATAGTACTTTTAGTGAACTTATGTAAGTAAATTTCAGTAGGCTCTACACAAGACTCTGAATATAATATGTTTACAACATTATAATAATCACTTTTATAGTACGTAAATAAATACCATAAAAGTAACTAACCTGCTCGATGACATGACGCGTAGGAATAGATAACGGGTTTAAATATGTCATATTTGCTGTTTTTCTAAAACAACTTTGTTCAAAATGTCTAGAGCATACTCGAGTATATTTGGTTGGTTGCTAGTTTTGTCGGCCTGTGGCACGAATCCATAATTGGCGGGTTGAAGAGTAAAGGAAATCTGTAACAACAGTTTCACTATTGCACAGCTTAAGATTGAATAATAAAATTAAAAATAAAATATATATACGGTCGAATTGAGAAACCTCCTCTTTTTTTGAAAATCGGTTAAAAAAGACCCCACTTTTAGGGTAAATTATGAGTACCTTAGCTGGTATCCCCATTAAATCTTTAACATTACTAAGTCAAAAAGTAGTTTAAAATGGCGGATTGCCTGACATTTGTTTCGAGGATGACAATTTAACCTTGTCACATACATTGGTTGGATAATACATTTATTATTGTAATTTTAAATAACATTTTAATTCATTATTTCTATTCACAATAACCTATTAATAGCTTATTAGTGTGCTACGGAACACAACCTGTCGATATTTTATCAAAGCAAGGTGTATTTGTTACTAAAATTGTACTTACGCATGAAAGGAAATATTTCGTGTTTTTTGCTCATTACGGCTTTTACAGCCGATTATTTAACATATATCCATGTAAAGCAGGTTAGTATTATGAATCACTTAAATTTCTTTTTATTTTCACCACTTAGATCACTATTATTCACTAAAAATCCTGGAAGATACGAGATGTGACCGAACTGTCAACTGATTTGTTGGGCACATAGCAGTTGTGCCCAACAAACAAAAACAGGAACTCTGACAAAGACAGGCAATATTGTCGCCTTCCTTTTCTTTCCTTAAAGTTTTTGTATGTTGTGATCTCGTTCACACACTTTATTGACGTATTGTAGCAAATCTATGTATTCTTAATCTATGGTCTGTTCTGTCTTTTTTTTTCTTGCTACTGAAAACGAAAATGCAATTAAAAAAAAATGTCTGTCTGTCTGTTAGCGTGTCTCTTTGCTCCGGCTAATCTCTGGAACGGCTGGACCGATTTTAACGAGACTTTCACTGGTAGTATAGATAGCTAAAGTTATAAGGATTAATTTAGGCTTCTTTTCATCATCATCATCGTTATCTAACTAATGATCACCGAATCGGCTGGACCGACTGTGACGGGAGCATTCACCGGGCGTTAGCTTATGTTAGTTTCATCTTTACATCAGCTTTTTGTATTAAAGTAAGTCGTGTTAGTTAAATGAATTATTTATAACTCGAGAACGGCTTTATCGATATGGTTGAAAATTGGTGAGGAAGTAACTTAAAGCCAGTAGACGGACATAGGATACTCTTTATTCCATTTGACAGCAACGCAGAACCAGCAACGTTCACGGAAGGGTTTGGCGTTGTGGGTTCCGCGTTGCGGGTTCCGGGTTCCCGTGTTGCGGGTTCCGGGTTCCGCGTCGCGGGTTCAGGGTTCCCGTGTTGCAAGTTGCGGGTTCCGCGTTGCGGGTTCCGCGTTGCGGGTTCCGCGTTGCGGGTTCCGCGTTGCGGGTTCCGGGTTGCGGGTTCCGGGTTCCCGCGTTGCGGGTTCCGGGTTCCCACGTTGCGGGTTTTGGGTTCCCATGCTGCGGGTTCCGCGTTCCCGCGTTGCGGGTTGCGGGTTTCGGGTTCCCATGCTGCGGGTTCCGGGTTCCCGCGTTGCGGGTTCCGCGTTCCCGAGTTAGGGGTTGTTTTTTTTAGTTGAATTTCATCATAAACAGTTTTTATGCTCAACGAAGTGGGCAAGGGTCAGCTAGTATAAGTATAATTATGTGAACATGTGTTTTTCGATTGTGGAAACTATATTTTTTTTTTGTATATTTATCGATATGAATACATATATCATATTATGTACTCGTATCGACAATTACACAAAAAAAGTAATATGTAAAATCTAATATGTAGGTAGTGGTGTAGGTGGAGAGTAAAGTTAAGTTTTATGATTTTTTTGTGTCAATTTATTTCTCGTCTTTAATTATTTACACCTATGCCTAATATTTAGAGCTTAGTTTATTGCAGATGACATGTTCAGAATAATTTGTGCTTCGTGATGGCATAAGATGCATTACATAATAATTATTATGTTAATCCCCTATCAACCCTACCACACTTTTGCCTATATTTATGCCTTCGTCTACTGTTAGTCACATCTTAGCTTCAGAATAACTTTACACCTTCTAGACTTACTTACAATAATAACACACAACTTTTATTTACACTTTTCCACTTTTGTATTTATTTATTCGAATCCCGTCGAAGGAACAAAAGTTTTCTTAGTTCCTGGGTCATGGATGTGTATTAAATTTGTGTATAATAAAAATCTTAAGTATGTGTGTAAAAAACGGAAATATATTTAATACTATGGTATACAAGTATTATATATATATTTCCGCTTTTTTTGTACTGTAACATAAGTTCTTCGAATACTTAGCACGGGACCAGACTAACGTGGTGTAAAGCGTCCATGGATATTATTCTTATTTTACCTTATTAAAACGTAATAAAAAGTGGATATGTGTAAATAAAAGTTGTGTGTTATTATTGTGAACATGAATTTCCATCAAGAACCAACAGTACATTCACTCAGTTATTTCTAGACTGGACTCACCGTCTTTCTTTCTAAACAGGCGCATTCTCCGCCACTTCCTCACGGCGATCTTAAGTTTCTTCATCAGCAGGCAGTTGAGGACCACGCGCAGGATCCTGTGCCGCCATAGTACACTCATCTACATCTACACAACCTACTACAATACTACAACACTTCACTACAATATCACTTTTTACAGAATCACTAATCATTTAAGTGTTACCATACCGAGACGCAACGTTGCATTTTGTAACAGCGGGTTTTTGAGTAAATGTGTGCGAAAATTGTTCGCTATTCACATGAAGTTATTTGTGTAGTGAATAAAATATGTTTCATTGTTAGGGTTCGATTTCAAGCGCGCTGCATTTCGGTGTGAACTGATAGTAATAAATTATGATGAAAACGTGTAGTGAAGGCATTCAACGCTGTCCAGTTTTATCTTAACTCATTTCAACTTAACATCGACATTAATCTATTATTATACAGTGTAACTCATGATTCATATATCAAGCCGAATATAGTGTGACAGAAGGACGTGTAGAACATTTTTTGTTTTGTTGCCACCTCTTAAAAACTTACGATGACGCGACGAATCGCGATTAAAGATCTCCATAAAAGTCACATAATAGATGAGTTTAAACCCTGGTCAGGTGTTAGGTCAACGACCAATGTGTTCGTGTGTATAGACTAGGAGCCAGCGAGCCCCAGCATAGTAAGATTCACTCCTTATGGTAATTTTAGACCTTTGTGTTTTTTATCGCGTTATGGTACGAGTATGTAATTTACATGAGGTGCCAAAACAAAAAATGCTCTACGCATCATTCTTTTGACACTATATTCGGCTTGGTATATGAACCGTGGAACACACTGTATTTATTTATAGTATAAGACACCACCGCAAGATATTATTTATCAATTTTATAGTTATACCTACCTTACGATTATAACTTTGGAACAGAAGAAAACATAAAACGAGTGTAATTGTATATTGTATAGTATCACAACATATAACGCGTGTTACACTTCAAATTCTCTAATTACTATGATGTTTGCACGAAGCTTTATCACACCCTTATCACACAACTTCCACTGATAACAACCGCTGTTATATCCATACCGTCCTTGCGGTTGTACTCGTGTGAAAGCTTATGATTTAATGATGTGGAAAGTACTTGTAAAAAAATACGAGTGTACTTTAGTACCACACAGTTAAAGAAAAACTTCTCTAGTTCCTATATGTATAATAATAGGCCCGCACTGTGTGTTAGATATAGGTACGAAACATAACTGGCTGTTAGTGAAATAGAGAAAGAAAATTTTCCGTTACGTCTCTCTTTCTATCTACACAAACTTAAAACTCCGTCTCAACTTTTCTGCTAAAAACTACAATATAGTGCACCCGAATATGGTGCAAATTATAATATTTAAAACAATGTTACTCGGGCCATTACAACAAATAATTTGATACCCAATTCATCGGTAATTGGATTGGTAGTAGGTATATGAAACAAATATAACATAACGTCCTAGCTGAACCGATTATAGTAGAACAATCGTCGTAATCCTAGAGAAAGTAAATCGTTGTAATACTACGAGTATTACAACGATTTACTTTGAATTGAGAAAAAAGAAAAGAGCTGGAATTTGTAAACTAATTTAATTTACTGGAAGTTCGAGATATATTCAAGGTCATTTGGAATCACAATATTCGGGCGCGACAGAACGGAAAGGGACTGATAACAGCAGCCAAGGTTGTCTGGTTATAAACGTAAGAATTAAAAACGGGTTGCACTGCGGGAGTGCCAGCTGAAGTGAAAAATTTACTAAAGTACATTTTGCCCGCACGGTAGAAAGAGAAAAGGGTTGGAATGCATCTCCTTTACTTTTATCTCTAAATCACCTAAAGGTTGACTGGTAGAAAATGCCTTGAGGCATTAAGTATGTACAAAATGTACATGATGTATAAATAAATAAAAAAAATATATACATATAGGTAAGGTCTTCTCCTACGTCACGACAATCTACCTACTCTCCTTCTGAATTTTTGATTAGGTCGCGTGTCGTGAACTCGTGACGCAAGTCCATCATTTTTAACCTATCCCAAAAAGTGCATGTCATTTTCAAAATAACTTTAACAAATTGTGGTTGTCATACTTTTCTTTTATGAGAACCCGAGCGCTCTTCACGGCAGTTTTCTGTGAGGCTTATATTTATCAGGGCGGCAATTCTCAGGCCTCGAACTTAGTTTTTACTATCGGTCTGTCCCGCTCATGCAAACGAGATTTACCGCGCGTGCGAGCGGGATATACTAATATTCGGAACTATGTTCGAGGCCTGAGAATCGCCGCCCTGGAGCACGATTCTCGGGCAGTGGAAAAAAGCTCGAATATTAGTATATCCCGCTCGCACGCGCGGTAAATCTCATTTGCATGAGCGGGACAGACCGATAGTAAAAACTGAGTTCGAGCCCTGAGAATTAGGGCCCTGGGCGGCGATTCTCGCTATTAGAACATTTTCCGCATGACATTTTTTCATGATTTTTTCCATTCTACCGAAACGTTCGAGCGGTTTACAAAACACGTAATGCGCATGGTTCTCAGGCAGTGGAAAAAAGTTCACATTCGAATAAAACATCGAAATTCGGAAATTTTAAGAACGAAAAACACTTGTTTATTCTCAGATCTTCACAGTCGAAGTAAATCGTGAAAAAGTCCCCGATATCCAACGAGTGGTAAGGACCGGTAGATGTCCGAATCCACATGTACAAATAAATAATTTGGCAGTCTATGTATGTATGTAATATATGTATTGATGTATTTATGTATGTATGTATGTATGTATGTTTGTATGTATGTATGTTTGTATGTATGTATGTATGTATGTAAGTATGTATGCATGTATGTATGTCTGTATGTATGTATGTATGTATGTATTGATGTATTTATGTATGTATGTATGTATGCATGTTTGTATGTATGTATGTATGTAAGTATGTATGTACATATGTATGTATGTATGTATGTATGTATGTATGTATGTATGTATGTATGTATGTATGTATGTATGTATGTATGTATGTATGTATGTATGTATGTATGTATGCATGCATGCATGCATGTTTGTATGTATGTATGTATGTATGTATGTATGTATGTATGTATGTATGTATGTATGTATGTATGTATGTATGTATATATGTATGTATGTATGTATGTATGTATGTATGTATGTATGTATGTATGTATGTATGTGTGTATGTATGTATGTAGGTATGTATGCATGTATGTATGTATGTATGTATGTATGTGAAAAAAAAGTCAGATTAGTGATAGTAGATATGTCCCATATGTTCCGTTTCTATTGCGCGTATCAGTAATACTTTTTCGTCAATACACAGTGATTTTCTTTTACTAGCCATGCTTACAGTTTGAAAGTTTGTGAGCAACTAAGAATATGTTAACGTATAGATAATCCATGACTCCTACTTATTAGTAATGGTCAAAAACAGTCAACACGTGCAAGCAATCCCAATTTGTAAACAAAAGAACGAATTTCTTAGAAAGTTCACTATGCATGATGCCGACAGTCAAGTTTATTGCGGGCTAATATCATAAAGCGACAAAAGACCATACACAGCTGTGCAGTTTTTACTTATTTTAGCAACTTAAAAAGTAGTTTTTATTACTAAATTGTTGTCGTTATTGAGAGTGGGTGTAATGTTTAAAAAACGATTTTAGATTTTCAAAATTAAACTTAAAAAACTATATTCAAAAAAATTCAATTAAGATAATGAAATTTATATAGTCTATGTTACTCGCGGCAACAATACGAATTGATTGACACCTCATTCATTAAAATCGGACCTTGCTAAAAGATGGCCCCGCGCGAGTTTCTTACGCCGGTTCTTCTCGCCGGACTAGTTTCCGAACCGGTGGTAGGCATCATATTGTAGGATAATTCTATAAGACGTGTTATTTAATAACCTTTATGGAAATAAAAAGTTTTGAATTTAGAATTTTTTGGATTTTGACCAGTAGTTTAGCTGCTGCGAGCTACATACATACATAAACTGCCAAAATCATGTACCCTTCCTTTTGACTTCGCCGAAGTCGGGTAAAAATTATTTTAACTATCTATGATTGACGAAATACGTAATTGATACGTTTATAATACATAATATTATACTTAGGTAATTAAAATATTAATATTTCAATAAACAACAACAATATTTACAAGAAAATCACTTTATGTCTTTGAAGTTTCCCATAGCGTTTTTTTAACGCTAAGTTTTTTTAAAGCTAAGTAAGAAAAGTGCACCACCAATTTGATAACCTACCAGCCGCCACCGTATGTATGAAGTTGTCCGTTCTACTACCGAAAAGTTCGACCGATTCATGAAACACGTATTCTGGGGTACCAATAGAACAATTACCAATCGAACTGTCGAAGTAAACCTTACATCTTCTATAATATAAAAATTGATCGCAAAATATGTTGGTTAGCATAACCCAAGAACGACTGAACCGATTCGGCGAAACGGTTTGTATGCTCAACGAAGTGGGCACGGGTCAGCTAGTATTTATATAATTTATTAATGTGAACTAAAAAATTAAACAAACATAGTTAATATATTTACGTCTACAACAAAAATGATTAATTACGAGTATTATTGACGCTTTAAAAGTCAACGATATTGTATAACCTAAACGCACCACCAAAACAAATAAACAATACGAAACATTTCGTCGAGTAAAATAATGAAAACACGTTACTTCATCGACCTGCAAAACGCAACTAACAAGTTCTAACAAGTACAAAATAAGCCGTTTAAAATATAACTACTTATAAAAGTAATATGCAATAGTAAAGAATTTTTACTCTTATTACCCTCTAACAAGAACGATTTTTCTTAGCAGCGAAATATGCGTAAGCATATTGTACAAAATGAACTCTTATCACTTAAAAATGTACAAAGAATTTTCACACTTATGCCGGCAGCCTAAGAACGATTATTCTTTGCTCATTCCACACTTATGATTAAATAAGTAATAAACGGATTTTTTTCAGTGTGTTCTGAGAATACACCAAGTGTGCATCGTTCTTAAAATTTCCGAATGTCGACGATTTATTCGAGTATGAACGTTTTTCCACTGCCGGAGAATCGCCGCCCTGGTCGAGGAATCGGGACTAATGGGTTGGCCCGTGCCGCGACGAATGGCTCACCTACATTTAAAAGTAGCGCCTTCGTAGCGTGCTACAAACGCTACGCAGTACGTAGCACCTGGCACTCGTAGCGGGGTATTTTTAGCCCCCGACGCAAAAACGACGGGGTGACATAAGTTTGAAGTATCTGTATAAATGTGTGTGTGTCTGTATGTGGCATCATACCTCCCAAACAGATCCGATTTTAATGCGGTTTTTTTTGTTTGAAAGGTATATCAGTCGAGAGTGTTCTTAGCTATGTTTGGTGGAAATTGGTTCAGGTATTCAATATATCATCAGGATAGGAATGTTACACGCTAAGTCGGGGGATTTTTTAATTTTTAATTTAGTTTTAGTCATAGTAAACTAGTTTATTATGACTTAATTTTAGTTATAGCTGTCCCGGAAAATTAATAGATTCCATTTCAAAAAAAAGAACACGACCTTTAGACGCAGCACTGCAATCGCTCAGCGGAATGTTAAATCAACCTATCCTATAACCGGAAAGAAAAAATGGTAAAAGCTTAAACTGAGATCGTGAGTTTTTATTTACTCACAATAATGACACACAACTTTTTATTTACACATTACGTTTTAATAAGTTTTCTCAAAAACACGACCGGTTTCGATTAAATCATCATCAGTTATTAAAACGTAATAAAGAGTGGAAAACTGTAAATAAAAGTTGTGTGTTATTATTGTGAACATGAATTTCCATCAAGAACCAACAGCACATTCAATCAGTTTTTATTTACTGGTTATGCCTACCACTAGTTAAATATTACCTCCAATACATTTTTAAAACTAGTTTTGCACAAATATTCTTCTGTTTCCTTGGTAGTTTCTTATACAACAAAGTAAACGAAATTTTATCAATCTACCATGAAAATAAAATTAACTGTAAACAAAAAGTCATAATTCGGCTTTTTGATTTGAATTATAATAATACAGATTTGGAACGACGTAAATAATTATTTTTATATAATACAATAAAATGTATCATGCCCACACACACACAAACACACACACACTATTTTACACAATACACACACTCATCGTATTTTTAGTAATTTGATAATGATAATCGATATTTAATATTTATATATTATACTATATAAGTTAATATTCTGTGAGGGGGGGCCTGGGGTGCCAATAAGGCTTTGGCTTAGTTTGGGCTCCATGTCTCCCACAAATTGCTCTTGTAATTTTTGGGAGAAATAAAGTACTATTTTTATTATTATTAAATACAAGTAAAAGTTCTTTCACGAAATGGACTCTACCATGTTCCACTTATAGCAACGCCATCTACCGGATCCAATTAATACGCTTAAACCTTTCTCGAGAATCACTCTATCTATTGGTGAAAACAGCTTAAAGATCGGCGCAGACGTGGTGAAACCTGTATGATAATCTTTTGCCCCGATTTCATCCGCGTGGGATAAAAAATATCCTATATTACTTTAAGTTTTAATACGTAATAGTTTTATGTATAAAAAGTTTCATAATAACCGGTTAAGTATTTTTCGCGTAAAAGCGTAACAAACAAACGGACGTTCACATTTGTAATATTAGGGATATACAAGGTGTAAAATCAGTGATTGATAATACTTAATGTGAAAGTACCAGCGCTGAAAGGCTTACTTTTGACTTTCATGTTTCTATGAGAAATGCCTCAACATTGTAGATTTGCCCTGTATGGGCAAATCTATAATTAAATAATATATAATTAAAAAAATCTCTTTCAGCACCGGTACTTTACAGTAAACTCTATATACGGGACTCATACACACACTATAATATTATCATTCATTTATTTTACACCTTACAGATGTTGGGTTAAATATTTGATTTTGATAAAAATACCCTGTACTACGTATTCGATAATACGCTTAGTCAAGTTTGATTCAAGGGCACGTATCATATGACCTGTAAACGCATCTTGTACTGAGGCAGTGAATCGAGACAACCTTGACTCTGCTGGAACGGTTCCAGGAAGGAAGTGGATCTGGAAAGCCAAATACAATGTGGAACGAACGAGATTTTGGAATTATGTAATTGAATCTATACATGTAACACGTAATAAATTACAACGGGTGTAAAAAAAACAGTTACTATAACTTTGGAATACTAATGATTATACTACCTTTTCTCATTCTAGAATCATTATACAATACATTTTGTAACAATTAAACAATAATTAATATATTACAACATCAAATGAAAAACTTTCACTGTAGAAATACGCCATTTTGACACTGCTGACTGTAGAATTTAGTCTATGGATTCATGTAGCCAACAATAATCATTGCATTAATATTGACCAATTGACATCACTGACAAATCTTTGGTTAGGTTATAGACGGCTTTGTTTACGTTTGGGTTAAATTTATTTTGGACGTACCTACTTACTATACAATATCTATAAATTTCATCAAAATCGGTCCAGTAGTTTCGGTGTCTATTGAATGATAATAAACTGACAAATCTTTCCTCATAATAGTATAAGTAAAAAAAGTATTGATTTTCGATATCAATCTATCAATAACTGTGATTAAGGAAAACAAATTATGATGCGTGATGCACGAAACCTGTTTGAAAGATTGATTTTGTCACGAATATTGTATTATGGGTATTTAGTATATTTATTACTATATTTTGCACTCGGAAAACCTAACTTTTATAATATGAAACAGTAGTTTAAATATAACTTTTTAATCGGGTTTCAAGCTACTTTTATGGGGACATCTTGTTGCAGTAAAGAAGTAGAAAACTATAGCCCGAAAAAAAGGAGTATAAACAAGCTGAAACAAGAAAATAATTCAATTTGAAATCCAGAAATTTATAGGTACAAAAATGGTCAAGGTAGAGCCGTGGTCATATAGAAACATAAAAAGTAACTAAACAATTCCTATATACTTGCACCGCATTTTAAACGTTTATGTGGAATTTAATAATAAAATATAATAATTTATATTATGTACATACTAGCTGACCCGTGCCCACTTCGTTGAGCATGGAAACCGTGTAAACCTTCCCGGGACTTCCACGAATATTTGAAGACCAAAAATAGCCGAATCAGTCCAGCTGATCTTGAGTTTTAGCGAGACCAACGAACAGCAATTGATTTTAAATAGCCTATATGTTTCTCAGTGATAATGTAGCTTTCTAATGAAAAAGAATTATTAAAATCGGTCCAGTACTTTTTAGTTAAGTCGTTACATACAGAAATACAAATCTTTCCTATTTATAATATTAGTATCAAAAGAGAGGTATATCTAATACCTATCTTTTAATACCAATTACCAAGCACGATTTTAGAATCGTTTACTTTCAAAATCCAAAAATTATCAAAAAACTGTATATATCTACGTTACTCGGGACCATTATGAATTGATCGACACCTTACTTATTAAAATCGGACTAACAGCTTAGCCGCTGCGAGGGAACATACATACATAGACTGCCAAAATCATTACCCTTCCTTTTGGCTTCGCCGAAGTCGGCTAAAATGTAGCCTCACATATCCAGCATGCTAAATTTCATAACTCTGTGGTAGACTATGTGTTAACTCAGCATGTAAACTACTACACACCAAATTTCATCAAAATCCGTTCAGTAGTTTTTACGTGAAAGAGTAACAAACATCCATCCATCGGATGCATACTTAATTTCGCGTTCATAATATTAGTAGAATGTAGAAGTTCTTTTGAATGGATGCCTATAATATGTTTTGACTTTTTTTGCAGAAATAAATAAAGCGATGATGATATTTTTTTATAACATTCGTTGATGCTTATGGAAACCTAGTTTTTCATACTTATACTAGCTGTATAGCAATAATACACTAAATACTTGCACTTTTTTCCACTTTATAAGTTATTTCATAAGTTATTTCTTAAAATACACGACCGGTTTCGACGAAATAACTTGTGAAAAAACTAATAAAGTGGAAAAAAGTGCAAGAATAATATTATTACTATACAATATGTATTTCCATCAAGAACCTACGGTACATTCAATAATATATGTTATGCTAGCTGACCCGTGCCCCCTTCGTTGAGCATAGAAATAGTTTGTGATGAACCGTTTAAACCTTCCCTGGACTTCCACGAATATTCCAAGACAAAAAATAGCCGAATCAGTTCAGCCCTCTCGAGTTTTAGCGAGACTAACGAACAGCAATTAATTTTTATATAATATATAGATTGGATTTTTAAAGTGCGGTGTGGTTACAGTACCTAATGTTGGCGTTGCATGTCATACATTGTAAATGTTGATTACATGCTTCACTATCGGATGCATTAGTGAATGCATTGTATACGTTAATGATATTTTATAATACGGTTTTTACTAGAAACAAAAGCTTCATTTGATTGCTTCTATTAGTACAGTCAATATTATGCAGAAAATTAAATAGTTTCATTGCGAAAACAACCCTAGAGTTGAAATATGTTTTTTTCGTCAAAGAATGATGTAAGTTAAGTACCCTGAAGGTGAGTATCTGCAACTTTTGAAAAACTCAAAAAATGTCCAAAAAATTTTTTTTTATACATTTTTTTTATTTGTATGCATTTTAATCGGACTTTTTTTACATAAAACTTTAGAGGACGTTTTACGTCATTGGTGCAGTGCTGTACATTGACAAATGCGCACGGCAGGTGGCGCTAAAGTGTCTAAAATTGTGTTATTCTATTTTTTCAACTTGAAAATTGTATTTTAATGCAAAAGTGTTAATGAACATGTTGTTCCTTACTTTATTATCAACAACTTTTGAACAAACATTTTTTTCATACAACTTACCGTTTTGAAGCTGCAGCTCGTAGAAGTTAAAACTAAATGTATATAAATCCCATACATTTTGTTTTCGAACCTTGAAAGTGATAACGTTGGCATCTTGAGTAATGGCATTGACCATTATTATGAATTATTACTTATAAACAAAAATCTCAATCCTCGCAAAATCGGTTGATCCGTTTCAGAGGTACGGCACGTAGAGATTTGTGTAACACCCCTCTGTTTTAACCCCCGACGCAAAAACGACGGGATGTTATAAGTTTGACGTGTCTGTGTAAATGTGTATGTGTCTGTCTGTGGCATCGCAGCTCTCAACCGGATGATCCGTTTTTAATGCGTTTTTTTTGTTAGAAAAGTATATCAATCGAGAGTGGTATTGCTTCTTAGCTATCTAAGAAGCTGATTTTTGTAATTTATATCCCACCAAAATTAAAAAACATTTTCATGTAAAAATGTTGTCAAGATGAGCTTATACAGCTTACCCTGCGAAAAAGTTATCAGATATCGTATAAAACCAAGCTCTACACTACACCTTAATCAAAATCTATCAAAAAGTGGTTAGATCTCATGTAGGACCAAAATTCTTGATCTATGCACCCTTACTTCACCAGGCTTAACTTCACTTACGCTACATTGCAGTTAATTAAAAAACAGTTGCAGTTATTGTTGGCTACATGAATCCATAGACTATAGACTATATTCTACAGTTGGCAGTGTCAAAATAGCGTATTTTTACTGTTAAGGTTTTTTATTTGATGTTTAAATATGTTAATTATTTTTTAATTGTTATAAAACGTGTTGGATAATAAAGTATGCTCCTTTAATATCCTTGTGGAAGTGATAAGTGTGCGCAATAAGTGAAAATTTCGGCGTTTCAGTTTGTTTACCTTTAGGTTCAATTTATCAGGGACGAACTATACTAAGCTTACGCCGGTATTAGGCTCTGTTCTGCTAAAGTTGATACCTGAAGGGTATCTGTTATGACATGAATGATAACGAGGCCTGAAATAAGTTAGAGGTTAGACCTAGGCCCCGGGGTAAACTATTTACGATCTAACTTTTGGACTTATCGTATTACCTACGTGAGCAGAAACCTGAGTTGTGTTATACCGCCGTAATTTTATAAGTTATAATCATAATAATAGGTAGGTATATGTTTTTATTAATTTGTATGTTTCGTAACGACTCCATATATATAGAGGTTGGCTTTAAATTATGGAGATCATAGATTTGATGCCCATGTTAGAACAAAACATTTGTGTTTTCAAGTTTGCTTAATTTGACAATGCGTGCGAGTGTCAATTTGTCAAAGGAAAAGGATTAATAAGCGTCGACTTTATGAATAAGCATTTTTTGCTTGATATAAATGAAATTTATATTAAGCTGTACATTTTTCGTCTTAAATCGTCACTGATAAATGGAATAAGTTAGCCCGCCTGTGCCGTCGCCATTTTGAAAAGCGGCGAACACTCCGCGGCTACTTCACAACTTACGACCTACTGCGAAACTTCTGAAATATTCAGCGTTCATTTTCTTCAGATACTGCTGCTACGATAAAATAAATAAATAAGATATAAAGATCTTAATGGAACATAAGGGACATGGACACAGCCAAAAGAAAAATATTATGACGTAAAAAAACTTGTAAATAGGTAAAAGGCGTTAAAGCTACAAAAACTTATATAGAAATTAAAATACAGGGCTATTATAAGGCCTTGCCCCAAATTTTCAAAAGATTCAGATGCTCAAAGGGAAGCCTCCATCAAGGTGGAGCCGAGGTTCTTGGTCTTCGGTGGCATGATCAGTCGGAGATCTCATTTATTTATTTTTTATTTATTAGCCTTTATTTCCCTTACATTTTTACGATATTAACATATGTGTATTCTTAATTGTTTGTTAGTAGTGTTAGTTTTGTACTTAATTTATGTTGTTAGTATTTTTAAGTGTAAGGGCCGCCGATCGCCGAGTCGGAGATCTCATATAAATTAAACTTAAATGCCGCACGAGATCATTATCATTAAAGGAGAAAGCCCACTCTCCATAGTGTCTCAGGCCCAATGTGGACATCAAAAAATCGCATTAAAAATGAGTGTTCTAAAATCTTAATAGTATTAGATATCTGAGAAAATGCCGCCATTATTGTAGAAATATTTTTTTTTTACTTTTTGTCTATTTTATTTTCAAGGCCTTTTCCGACTTTTCAATAATTTATAATAGTAAGATATAATAAGATAGCCCTTGTTGTAGTGCAAGACTTTCAGTTATTGCTACCCAGCAAATGTGGCAAACAAGATTATCGCCTGACACCTAAAACATATTAACATTAATGATAAATATTTTCAACCGTAAAAGATTTAACGATTAAACCATAATGAAAGAAATAATAGAAACATTTTATTATAATATTATGATTACCTGCTGCCATGCAACCCACTGCTGTATGACACTTAATTCTTTGGGCTCTAAAATACGGTTCTCGGTAACATTATTACCACAACATATACAATGTTCTTCAGACATTTTGGTATGCACAATCAAATAGCGTAATCCTTTAATCCAGGGCTAAGTAATCGTAGAAGGAGAGAACAAAACTAGTAAAACAATGCCAAAGTCGTACGTTAAAAGCCGAAACAAGTTCAGGCGAGAAAGCCACATTGCGGTGAAAAAAATCGAAAACAAAACAAAACGCATCTTTGAGCAACAAGCGAACGGTCGAGATCATTCGTTTGAAAAATGTCATTTTAGTCATCAGTGTTGCCGCTTGTCGCAAAAAAATGAAATCGATAAATCGATTACGTAAAAAATAATCGATATAATATGACTTTTTATTAATCTTTATCGTTTAAAGTACAAACGTAAACATTGGTTTTAAGATAAATGTTTTCTTTTGATTAATTCTTTACCGAATTACCAAAAGTGACATATTATTTGTATTTTACATGAGTTTATTTTATTTGTTTATAAATCGATATTCGGATTGATTGATTAGAGTTTTATCATCGGGTAACATTTCACCTCAACGTTCTACTTAGGTTCCAAATAATCCAATAAAATTCCTTTTTTTATTGGAACATTACTGATTATAGTGGCGGTTATTTGAATGTTATCAAAAATCATGTCTCTTTATGGTACATTACTGGAGAAATTAAGTCTTCTTAAGACGGCTGTCCGCTCTGGGCCTGAAATGGGCTTTCTCCTTTGTGTATTAATATAATTAAAATCTTAAATATGTGTATAGTATAAAAGTATTAAATATATTTTTCCGTTGTCTGGTACCTGTAACACAAGTTCTTCGGATACTTAGCACGGGGCCAGATTGACGTGGTGTAAAGCGTCCTTGGAATATTGTTTATTATTTTATTTAAGATGTTGTTAGACCGATCGACTTACCCCAGCTTGGCATCACATGGATCTCACAACTTTTTACGGTAAAAGCTAAGTAGCGTGACTTGGCACTTTTTACAAGTTATGTTTTTGATGGAATAAAAGTTAACTGGTAGATAACAATGCCTTGTGGCATTAAGTCCGACTATGTACAAATATTCATGCATAAATAAAATGGAGGCATTAGGAACTAGTTTTATATTTTTTTGCATGCATAAATAAAATGGAGGTATTTAGAAATAGTTTTATAAATTTATCTAAAATTAAATTTGTTCAAAGCGTTTGATCCGGCAAATGTATGCAAATGAAAAGTTTCAGTAACTAACGATGATACCAAGAGCGCGCTTTGCTAGTTTCACCAGAATGGCTTTTTGCTCTATATTTGAAGTTAAATACGCTACTAACTTTGCCCGTGGCACCGCCCACGTTAAGGGTTCCCGCGGTCTACTTTTTAACCCCCGACGCAAAAATGACGGGGTGATATAAGTTTGACGTGTCTGTGTAAATGTGTGTCTGTGGCATCGTAGCTCCCAAACGAATAATTAATCCGTGCGAGTTTCTTACGCCGGTTCTTCTCGGCGACTTTCCGAAAATAGCTTGTTAAGTTTAATTTGGAAATGTAACGTTTTTTATTTATTTATTTTAATTAATGTCCTTTCACGGGACTCATAGTATCGCTACGCAAAATTTTACAAAAATCGGTTCAGCGATTAAAGCGTAATGTCATAACAGTCACACTTTTGCATTGATAATATTAGTATATAGGTAGCAGAACGTATACTACCTTCAATGGAAACTTTTGAGCCTTGTACGCTGCGGGGCGGGCTCTTCGATTGAGGGCCCTCATCTCCATTTGTATATATATTTCCTTATATTTTGTATATCTTTGTGTATTTTTTCCTTTAAATTATATGTATATCTTAATCTTTTATCTACTATACTTAAACTAGCCTTCAAGAAATGAAATATAATATTTCGGAAGGCAGCTCAGATTTTCAATCTAAAATCCGCCTCCGGAATTGTAAATCGCCAGGAACATATTACTCAACTTCTGTTTACAACTCGTACACCTGCTAGCCTGTGTCTTGAAATTGCCTGCAACTAGTCCGCGTGAAGCGTGAAGTAGGGGGACCTGGGACACTTGACCACCCTGAGGTCTTTGAGCCTAATTTCCTTAATAAATATCAATAAAAAAAAACTGGAATATGTGAAAATCAACTAAATACGAAATAAATTCACACTAATTTATATATTATGTCGAAGCATCAAGATGTATACTGTTTCAATTGAAGACATGAATGGATGAAGGTGATATGTAGGAAAATTATGATTTCAAGAAATTTAGTTCAAAATTTCACGTAAAACCCCGTAGAATACGTTGTACCGTAAAGTACATTAATCTAACGATCCGTCTCTAGTTTCACTGAGTTTCGTAATCAAGTAATTTGAGTTCAGTCAAAAAAGAACTAACTACTCTACCAGTTGGTTATAGGTACTTATAGTTCGTGGATTTTATCAGGACCAGGATTCAGGATCCATGTACTTCTATCTGTATTAACCACCGACAAAAACAGAGTATTATAAGTTTGACGTGTCTGTGTGTGCAGGAGTGTATCGGTGGCATCGTGACTCTCAAGCCGATGATCCAATATTGATCCAATTGTTTGTAAGCTGGCGTATCGCGGATTATATCTAGAGCATCAGCTCTACCCAGAGACCGTCTCATAGCAGTGAGACGAGGAAGATCTTTTGGTGAAGGGCATAGCCCCGATACCGACCATCCATTTCCGCAGTAAGGGATTTGAGAGGAAGATCCCGGATGTTCTTAGCTGTAATCCATATTTAGCTTTTTCCTTAATAATTCAGGGGTTACTTTTTATTATTATACGTGGTTATTTACTATGTACACCATGTTTGCCAAACGGCTATCCCCTGGTCTAGACGATGAACTATAATATTATAGTCATTGGTCACGTAATCTTTCAAACTGATTAAATTGCTTGTTTAGGTATGCCCGGAATCCCTAATTATTATGTAACATTTTACTGACCGGTAAACAACCATGTTATTATTAATACACCCTGTGTTTTCAGTGCACGATAATATTAGTGCTGTAACAGCGCTATAACGCTGGGCAGATTCAGGTTGAGTATCGATTCCATCTCCATCCGTTGACACATTTGCCCCGGCCGTTGGGATTTGTATTTTTTTTATGGCAGATCTTATCTGTATTATTATTATTATGATTGTGTATAGCTTTCCTTGCTCACGGGTAATTAAATGCCGGACCTTTGGAATACATGCGTGGGGCCGAAGCCAACACGCTGAGTGCCCCATTACACAATTTTAATTTATAATTATTATTATGCTAAAACCTGTATTATTGTTCTATTAAATTATTATACTTGTATTATATTTATATTTCTATTATCGATATTCCCCCAATATTAAAAAAGATAAAAATGCAATGACAGATCGGCAATCGCCAACGTGTAATGAAATTGTATGAAACTATTTTTATCTATATATAATTCTAGTTATTTCAGTTGTATTCAAATTGTACTTTATGAAAAGTTTTGTGTTAACGTATTAATATAATGATAATTACTATGTAAATGTTATGCCGTACTTAAACCCACATTTATGAAGCTTTCCGTTTGTTTACTTCGTTCTTTTCGTCTTTTATCTCGTGTCGTCTTTCGTCTTCGTACTTTTGTACCGAATTTAACATAGTAATTTATGTTTGAAATTAATAACAACAAAAAAGCTGCCTATAAGTATAAAACAGTGCAACACACTCGTCATGAATAATTTGGAGGAAAAATCTGACCGATTATCGGCCCACTTATCGGCAAACTTATGTATGTAATATGTAGTACTCTACGTTAATTAAATCCGACTTCAGTTTTTACCTGACTTTGTCGAAGCCGTAAGCCGGAAGCTGGAAGGTGGAGCCGTGGTCGTACCCGCAATCTAATCTAAGTGTCAGCTCACACCGAAATACGGTAGAAAAAAAAAGCTTGAAATATTATCGGCTGTTGCAATATTCAAACCCAATAGCGGGTGCGACCACGGCTCCACGTTGACCATTTTTGTACCTATGCATATCTGTATATCAAATTGAATTATTTTCTTGTTTCAGCCTTTTTAGACCTATTTTTTGCGAAGTCGAAACATCGTTTTTTAAACTTTTTTTTTATTGATTGAAGCTCTTCTTCACTTTTATATTTTACTAGCTGACTCGTGCACACTTCGTTGAACATAAAAAAACCGTTTAAACATTCCCTGGACTTCCACGAATATTTCAAGACCAAAAATAGCTGAATCGGTTCAGCCGTTATCGAGTTTTAGCGAGACTAACGAACAGCAATTCATTTTTATATATAAGAAGAAGCTACCTGACCCGTGCCCACTTCGTTGAGCATACAAACCGTTTAAACCTTCCCGGGACTTCCACGAATATTTCAAGACTAAAAATAGCCGAATCGGTTCAGCCGCTCTCGAGTTTTGGCGAGACTAACGAACAGCGATTCATTTTTATTTATAAGAGATTTGAGAATTTATAATAGTAGATACAAATGGTGAATTTATAGACTTCACGAACAATTTAGTGGGAGTGATATGCGGCGCCGACTCCCGGGCGGAAACCACTCTTACAAATTGTTTTTTAAATTCTGGTACAATGTCACACAAAGAGGTTATTTATAGTTTTTTTTCTATGGCCGACGAGACCACAATATATTAATCTGTATACTTAGATAAGTATATTGAATTTGAACAAGAAACCCAATTGTCTTATTCATTGAAAATAAATTGAAAGTCTAAGTTAGATTTCAATTTATCCTCAATGAATTGTAAATTAATTGTCTTCATATCATGAACTTTCACGTTTCACGTTTACGAGTAAAACATTTCGTAAGATTTGAATGTCAGAATCGATCTACAGTATCTATATATCTACTTCCTTATTTTTAACCCCCGACGCAAAAACGACGGGGTTTTGTAAGTTTGACGTGTCTGTGTAAATGTGTGTGTGTCTGTCTGTGGCATCGCAGCTCCCAAACGGATGATCCGATTTTAATGCGGTTTCTTTGTTTAAAAGGTATATCAGTCGAGAGTGTTCTTAGCTATGTTTGATGGAAATCGGCTCAGGTTTTCAAGGTCATCAGGTCGTTTGTTTGGTGTCATAGGAATGTTACACTCTAAGTCGGGTTTTTTTTTTAATTTTTAATTTATCTAACTTGCTGCTACTCGCGGCCTCCTTGTAAATACAGTATCCCAATGGAACAATTCACTTTTTCAAAATAAATAGTAGCCTATGTATGTATAATTAATCCCGCCGTTTGCGTGTGAAGAAGTAATAAACATACAAACATACATACATTTTTGCCTTTACAATAAATGTGAGTGTGATACTCATCACACATATAATGACACGAGTGTATGACGGTAAATATGTCGCAAAAATTTCCTACCCAGAAAATTGACTTTAAACTGTTATTTAAAGATTTTATGATATGTTGTAACGTATTAAATACATTTATTCTAAAGACGGATCTTTAGATTAACGTACTCGATACGTTACGAAATATTTTAAAATGTCACAGTTTGAACTTAATTTTCTCGAAATCAGTATTTTGCGTATATCACCTTCATCCACTCATGTCTTCATATAATATTTACGGTAGTTTAGGTTAGGATTTCAACCATTATTCGCATAAAACCGTAAATTAAAAGTCAGTACAAAAGGCCTTCCATTCAGTTCAGGTATAAAACGGGGCTTAAACCCACACAGGTTTTACAGAATAATACACCGCATAAACAAAGCGGAATTGGCAGTATGCCCACATATTTAATTTAGCATTGAAGGTATTATGTTCTTTTCGGATTTTCAGGATCAGGATCCTCAAAGGTAATAAGCACATTTTTTATAAAAAAGACTTCGGGGTTGCCAGCAGAAGTAAAAACGAAAATAGCAGGAGCAGGCATACATGTAAGATATTATGATTTTACTTCTTCCCCTACGTCACGCCGCGCCTACTCTCCAACTTCTTACGAATTTTCAATCACGTCACGTCTGCGAGCAAAACAATTTTTCACCCATTCGAGAATAAGATTTCACTTTAAAAAATTTAAGCCGACTGTGTAAATTATATAGCATAAGTTACTCAGATAATTATTACAAATCTATACCTATCATCCCCTTATTCAAATTGAATCAGTACTCTAAAGTACTCTGTAAAGACTGACAAAATCAACACCCTTTCTTTTGACATTAACCTCAGATTAATCGGTGTACACTGTACATACATAAAAAACCGGCCGAATTGAGAACCTCCTCCTTTTTTGGAAGTCGGTTAAAATTTTTAAATAAACAAATCGTGATATTGTTTCTGTTCAATGCATATCATACTGTCTCACTCACAGGCGCATCAAATTGAATGTACACGAGAGAATCTTGTGTGTATGTGATCGAAAGAGATAGTTCTCTGCCACTGGAACCCAACTGGAAATTGAAAAACATTACATACAAGAACTATATATACAAGAAGTGCTCCTCCGAATAAGTTTCTCAGCACACTGAATAAGAATGATATTAATCTGAGTATTTTCGTCGCCAGGAAAATATAGGAAAAGGAAAATGTGGGAAATGGTAAACAAAGTGAATGTAATATAGTTGTTTACCACGGGACTATTTGGACAAGCAATTTAACATTGTTTTATTAGGATTGTCTTCGCCAATTGTTCAAAGACGCTGGGATACGAATGTTATGGACTTTTTTACTTTGTTGTCTACGACAGATAGATGTTTTTATGACTACTTTTTAGGAGTGTCTTATTGTTTTAATGTAAAAATCGCGATTCGCGAATACCATACAGGAAATTTAACAACTTTAGGTATAGCAGGAATAATTGACAAATACGTAATCATAATGATATCGAAAGATAATTTTATATAAATAACTATAAACAAATAAAAAATAAGTAACCCCCAAAGTATCAAGCATGAACGTCAGCTTTCAAACAAAAAAACTTGATGAAAAATCGGTTCATCCGTTTGAGAGCTACGACAAACTGACACACACACACAGACACGTGAAACTTATAACACTTCTCTGTTTTTGTTGGAGGAAATGATGACAGAATCCGTACAAGTGACATTCGATAACTAGACAAATACTGCTCGATTCAACAGAATGTAACTGGCTGTTTATGAGATAAATTTAAAAAACTAAATTTAGAATTTTATGACAAATTCGAAATTTGAATTGATAATTATTTATACAATTGCAAGTAGCGAGTGTTCTCTAGTCTCTACCAACTCTACAATCTATGGATAGAGCTGTGGAACTTTCTCGAGTGTTCTCAAAGCTGACGAGTGTTTGAACCGGGTGAGAGACGAATCAGCAAATACCAAACTACCATTGTTGCATTCTATTAATAAAACATTTTCATCGACAGATCTCTATCGAAGACAATGAAATGTTAATAGCTCCCCACACCGATTCCGTTGTCGGTACCCGATTTCATTGAAACCAAGCCGGCTACGCATGAGTCGTTTTATAGTTACTAAGTGTGTGCGCAATACACAAAGACACTCTTTTCCTTTTACTCTCATAATCCAGTGGGGCGGTAAACCGACACAACTGGC
This sequence comes from Celastrina argiolus, assembly GCA_905187575.2. Taxonomy (NCBI): domain Eukaryota; kingdom Metazoa; phylum Arthropoda; class Insecta; order Lepidoptera; family Lycaenidae; genus Celastrina; species Celastrina argiolus. Next base: position 4,701,251 of record LR994582.1, on the reverse strand, counting down.
CAGAGAACAGGCGCAGGACCGACTTTTTACATGCCCATCCGACGCATGGACCATCTTTCTTTCACCTCCGATTCAAGAGCGAAGCTCAGAACCACTGGACCACAAAGGCGTTATTACTTACGTATTAGCAGGTATACTCACGACACAATCGAGAATCGAACCAGTTCGATCTCAACGGCTTTTGGTGTTCTATTTAGCGGATTTTTTTTAAACTAACCAGGATAAAGAAAATCCTTAGATCTTAACTTTCATACTATTTCAATTAACTGAAAATCAAAATAAACAAACGTTTTTGCGGGAGTACGCGGCACCATCGAATCTGAATCGAAATCGAATCAGTTTCTTTGATTTTGATACTATAAAGTTCGTAATATTACATAAAACTAAATTATGACAGGTTAAAAGGTTTTAAATTAGAGTTTCAAATATTATAAAAAACTAATTTATGGAAAATAGTCTTAGGTAGGTACTATAAGACAGAAGATGATGTAGCGAATACGTAGTTGTCAATTATTCCTGCTTTGGCTACTGAGTCCTTAGCCAAGTTATTATAGCTAATTACGACGTTGAAGTTCCTAAACCACAATTAAAATATAAAGGATTTGGATAAGCATCGCTAAGTGTATTACGGCCGCTCAGTCAGTTAATGAGCTAATCTAAAATTCAATCAAATCAAAGTTCAGGATACTAGAACTGTAGTGATTATGTTACTCAAAAACGTGATTGCGAATTTTCTCGATAAAAAAGTAACTAAGTCTCTAAAGTGTTAAAATAGCGCCATAATGTTTCTTGGGTGGGACAGATAGTTTTTAATATATATGTATTCGTTGAAATGAGTTAAAGTATCAATATTTAGGCAATACCCCACCCGTAGATAATTTTTATTTATTTTATTTTATTTTATTTCGGAAAACAAACAGTATACAGTGGCTAATATAAATAACTAAGAACGTAACAGAGATACCATTTACATGATTTCGCATATAAGACACTTCATATTCGTCCGTAGTTTCTGGAAATATCCTAATACCTACTATATTTAGTTGCAACTGATAATTTCGCAGAAAACATTTCGATTGTTCTCCCTCTGTTCATGTCGCGTGAATAAACGATTAAAAAGTCCATGTTTTAGGTATCTACCATTATTTTGTCACAGTTATCTTAAGTAATAGTTCCCAAGGGTTACTCGACGTGACAACGACGATACGGCTTAAGTGAAAAGTACACTCAAAGCGAAGATAGCATTTTTTGTTTTGTTATGAACAATCTATCTTTAATACAAAAAAATACAATAGATGTCACTACTATTAACGTTTGTAAATTATAAAATGTAAATATGCCGAATTAAGTACAAATATTGATATTAAAATAAAGATAAGCACATTTTTAAGCATAACATCACATTAAACTTAATTCAACTCCTTAATTAAGAAGAAGATACGAAACGAAATTAGTAATTAGTGTTTACCAATAGTGGCGCTAGATGGCGGTTTCCGGAATTTCTAAGGACTTCACCCTTTGCCAGTCGCATTGCCAGTATTAAGGTGATGCAATTTTCTAGTACTAAGTCGTGTCTCTGTTATATATTAACTTTGTGGTATTATAAAGAAAAGTTTCTTTATATTATTTAACAGCAAAGTTATTGTATTATTACAATAAGCAGATATTTTCTATATCAGCGCACTGAACATTCGGTGAGAACATTCGGTGAGGGCACAAAAGAAAATACAAAATTAAAGTCGATAAGTTCTCAATGAAATGATGACTCTTCTAAGTTATCAAGAACATTTGAAACAAGAATAGAATACAATAAAGCTATGTTCTTAATGTCTTTCGGGAATCATCATTTTCGTTGTAAATTGTATTCCGTTTTATTCACACAATTTTCTCGTATCTGTCAAACTCTAGGCCAAAAGAAGAACATTTTACAACTTTATGAAAGTAACGTAATCGAATGATAATTCTATGAAAAGCATGACGGCGCCAATACAATTGACATTCGATAAAAACTTTTACGGAGCTTTCAAATGTTTCGTTTTTTTAATAAAAAGTATTTATTTTTTAGGTTAACATTTTTCAGACATGCAGCCCACAAAACTGCTTAGCAATTTGTCGGTGAGTTAAGCGCTCTATTGACAAAACTATAATGTCATAATATTATTATTACTAACATACATGATGTTATTAGGTTTCTTTAACAACAACAACTTTTGCATCAATGAATTTTAAAGTTAATTTTTAATTTATGACTACCTATTTGATTTAGAACATACATAATATTGCTTGTCCTATTGATAAGAAATGATACACACGAGCTTTTATATCAGGTGTTTCCTTAATATTTCATCTAAAGTTACTTTGACACCTTTGACCTTTGAACAGTTCTGAGTATACTTAAGTAGATTCTACCGGATTCAACTACATATTATTACTATGTACCGCTTACGTAAAGGACATTCTACGGTATACCCTGACATGTATTACCAAAAAACCTACACGCACGTTTTCATTACAATTTTTTTCTATTGCCTTACGTTTTTTTTTTATATTTATACACAGGCAATTAACATCACAAATCACTGCATCCGTATCACCATACACACATGTCAGTGTTTTAATCGGCGGGAAAATCGTGACACACAGCACGTCTGCCGCCGCGGGATGTTCAAGCCAACTGAATATATTTTGTAACCTAGGGGTGTCTCTAGGGCTGCGAGTGGCTTGTCGTAATTTACTGTCTTTATTATAGCCAAAATAGAGCTTTTGAGCTTCATCCAGAAAAAGGATTTAGATTTTCAAAACAGACAGTATTTGCGTAAAATAAAAGTAAGTAAAAGCTTGTAAAACAAAGCAAGGTGATGATTTTGTCACTTAATAATGTTTACCATTTTCTCTTCTTATTTTGTTAAACGCATAAATACTTTAGAATATCATATTTCCCATATTTAATCAGTTTTAGTTTAAAGTAGTGAAGCCCTTTGAGACAGTCTTAATTCTAAATGGCGCCGTCTAGACAACACGAAGTACAAAACTGCTACTGCTCGAGCGGTGTCTAAGCATTTTTCTTTGCGCTAGAGCGCCTCTTGGTATTTAAACACGGTATTTAAAAAAGGAAGTGTCCGCATCGACTGCAGACGTGGTCGAAATTCGAATTTACATGTAATTGTATGAGCATAAAAGATTTAATTCGAGATTTGACATTAGTAGATCAAGCTTTCTGCTTTATGCCCTGGTCGACATGCAACTTGTTCTATTGTACTTTATGAAAAATGTACACAGTAAGACAATGATAAATTATTAAAAACCTCAAATTAAATCTATAGCAGTCTACCCACAAAAAATTTCGTCTTAGTAACAAGAAACAAAATAAAATAAAATGTTATGAAAAATGTTCAAGGTTATAAAGATGATACTTATAATAATATATTATTATAAGTATCATCTTTATAACCTTGAACTATCATCTACACTAATATTATAAAGAGGAAAGATTTGTATTTTTGTATGTAACGACTAAACTCAAAAAGTACTGGACCTATTTTAATAATTCTTTTTTCATTAGAAAGCTACATTATCACTGAGTAACATAGGCTATATAAAAATCAATTGCTGTTCGTTAGTCACGCTAAAACTGGAGATCAACTGAACTGATTCGGCTATTTTTGTTCTTGAATTATTCGTGGAAGTCCCGGGAAGGTTTACATGGTTTCCATGCTCAACGAAGTGGGCACGGGTCAGCTAGTATTTAATAGGTTACATAATACAAATAGATACAACTTCTACCTCTTTTCTAGAGTTATGATATTTTCAGGCGAGTGGCAGGGGCAGCCCTACGAGCAATGTATTATATTGAGGTGTGGTTTGATGATTAAGCGAATGTCACTCTCTTTAAAACTACTTTCATTTAAACCTTTATTATTGAGTAGTTTTATGATGAGTTTACAAGCCAATTCCAACAATTAAAACCATACGTAGGCTATTTGTATGACCTAACACATGCTATTGTATTCTTTCAATGGCAAATGTAACCCCGAGTGCCCCAAAAAATACACAAAAGTGGTCCACATACTTGTTTGCCTCAAAATCCCTATGTACCTAGATCCCATTTAATAATTTTCACATTAAGAATGCAGTGAGTCATCAATTGTGAGCTGAAGTCGTGTTTACATTTATCCATTGATTTATGGCTCTATGATAATACTTTAGGGTGTGTATGTGCTCGTATGTAGAGTATAATGTCAAAGTACCAGCGCTGAAAAAATACTTTTGACTTTCATGTTTATATGAGAAATGCCCCAATATTATAAATTTTCCCATACAATAATTTTAAAAGAAGTACTTCTTTCAGCGCTGGTTCTTTCACAGTAAACTCTAAAAAGTGTAATATAAATGAGTGATAATACTTAAGGGTGTTTATGTGACTCCTATGTAGAGTATACTGTGAAAGTACCAGCGCTGAAAGAGGTACTTCTTTTAAAATTTAGACTTACTATTATTGATATTTAGACTTACTATTATGATATTAGACTTACTTTTGACTTTCATGTCTATATGAGAAATGTCACAACATCCAAAAATTTTCCCATACAATAATAAAAAAGTACCTCTTTCAGCCCTGGTACTTTCACAGTAAACTCTATATACGGGACCCATACACACCCTAAAGTATTATCACTTATTATATATACGGCGATATAGCCTGTTTAGTGTTTATATTGTAGTAGGCTACCGGCTAATATTTTTAGTCCCTATTTCACCAACGCATGTTAGTGTTAACGTCTTGTTAAATTATCATGCCTTCTCATTCATTTATAGCAATTACGAGAGGAACACACAGAAACATGCCCTTATTCTACAACCATCCTAATAAAGATGTTAGAAAAACATAATCCACCACGTAACAGTTTAAAATCTTTTTGCAACTTTGTAACGCTTGCAGGTATGAACTAAGCGTATACTTTGTTTAAAGTTACAACGTGAAACGGATTTTCTTTAGTTTCACTAAACTATGACAGCAGGTTAGCTTGTAGTTTGTGGTTAACGTGTCGGTGCACAAGCTGGGGTTGCGGGTTCGAATCTAATGGAGCTAGTAGTTTACCTGGGCTATAAGTATGTATTATATTAAAAATCCTATATACCTATTTGAATAGTGTAAAAGTATTAAATACATTTCCCTTGTCTCGTACCATTAACACAAGTTCTTCGAGAACTTAAGAGGAAACATCACGGGCTAGAGAAATACAAAATATGTATTTATAAAATCCATTGCTGTCTAGCAGTACTCTTGGTATCCAGCGCGATAAACTAAAACTCAAATTACCTAATAAAAGTACAAGAAAACGCCGTTTAGGAGACCCCTGTTCCCTCCTCCAATACATGACCGATTTAGGTATTTTTTTCATTATAAACTAAAAAATGGCTTAATATATATTCCTGTGTTTTGTATTTATTATAAAATGTATTAAAATTTGTTTTCTGGATGTTCTAACCCAGCCGAAGATCTGGCTATATATTTTAGGTTTTTGAAAGTCCATATCTCTGTTAATAATTAATTTATGAAAAAAAGGAAAAAATTGAGACTTACTAATAGTATACATAGGTAAAAAAAATTTACTCTAGCGGCATTATCCAGGGAGGAAATAGGTGTCACGTAGACCCCAGTTTCTGTGTAGAAAAACGGCCGTTGTATTTCCTCTTAACAAAAAATCATATCGAATTGCAACACTGGATTAAGTCCCGATTTCACCAACGCTTGTAAGTGTTAACTACATGTTAAAATACCATGCCTTTTCATTCATTGATAGGAATTACGAGAAGAACAATATGATTTTTAACGAAGGATTAACTTTAACATTGCTTGGTGAAACACGCCCTAAGTCCCACGATTTCATGCGTTAACGGCATGTTAAAATACCATTCCTTTTCATTCATTGACACGAAATACGAGAGGGATAACATGATATTTAATAAAGGATTAATTTTAACATATTATGTTTGTGAAATTGGCACTAAACGCAATAATATTCAGATTCATTGATAGATCAGTCTACTGAAGTAACTAAGGTAATCTGTTCAACGTGTTCCCGTGTCTCATCGTACTAAGTTAAGCTAAATTGAATCCGCTCCGCTCCCTAGATCGATAGAGTTCTGGAACAAGGTAGAGCGCGGCGGTGGACTCGTCTAGTACTTCAGCCTGTGTGCGCGATTAGCTGAAAATTGGAGTATTTCGAAACCTCTTTTCTTTATACGAGTTTCATTGATAAATTCCAAAAATCATACATTGCATTTTCTAGAGAATAGTCGTTTTATTAATTGATATTTTTATTTATATATAGCATAAGACAATATGCAAAGTACATCCTTTTCTAAAGTTACATCCTTTTTTCCCTTTAGGGTGTGTATGGGTTCCGTATAAAGAGTTTACTGAGGAGTTACCAGCGCTGAAAGAGTTTTTTTTAAATGACTGTATGAAAAAATGTTAGGGCATTTCTCATACAAACATGGAAGTCAAGAGTAAGTCTTTCAGCGCTGGTACTTTCACATTATACTCTACATAGGAGACACACTAAAGTATTATCACTCATAATATATTTTACACCTTGTAAATAAGTGACGCGAGTGTGAGAATTACATCTGTATTTTAAGTGAGGCACGACTCAGGAGGATATAGTTTAAGTTTTTGCAAATTTAGTCTCAAACATTTTTTGACTCAACATTGTATAATTTTTTTTAATTTGTTTTTAAAAAATATACGCAAAAGATCCTGCCGCTCCCGCGCCTCCGCCGCTCCCGCCCCGCTGCTCGCAAAATTCGAGGCTGAGGCCTTACGGGATTAGGAGGCTAAGCGATGAGTTACGGCAAAATATGCGCTATTAATACAAAGCAAATTAACTTAACTGACTGTATTTAAGGTGCCATCGCTATTATGACATATGAAGTTCAAAAATAAATGTATGAGATTTGACATAAGTGACATACGAATTCGTGTGTCACTTAGCGAAGCTTATGTCAAATCTGGAAGTTTTGTTTTCGAACTTCGTAAGTGATAATAGCGATGGCATTTTGCTTAAGGGCCTACGTCTGGTAATGGATTCCATATCTCGTAATACAAGTATATGTCACTAACGAAAAACCACGCGTACGAAGTCGCGGGGACGGCTAGACTATTATAATATTATGTTGGTATGACGTCGTCGTGGTACCTACCTACATAGACAAGCACAAATAACCTACACCAATCACCAATGCCTACAACAATTTCAAAGCCGTCTGCGAAACTGTCGAATGTAGACTAATTTATACTTCGCTTCTAATGAGCTCCATACAAAGACAAAGGAATAATGACGAACAACGTTATCATTACAATTCCGACAATAAATTCGCAAAAATGTTTTTATGAAATTGAAATACTTACAAAAGATGTGTAAAGAGACTTGAGTTTGTAATAATTAGCATTTGTTTCATATATCATTCCTTGAATAAAAATGTTTTAAATGAGTAGGACGAGGGCAATAGCAACCCAATTTACGAATTGTTTTGTAAAAAAAACAATATTATGTTCCATGGAAATTAGAAATAGAAATATATATAAGATAATTTTATTTATTTTACAAACTTGAATTATTTTACAAATTAAAAATAATAAGAATAACATAATTAAAATAATAATATATACAAATAGTAATAAAATAAACAAATAATAGCTAAACTAACCTAACACACCTCTAGACCTACCTACTCTATAAATAGAAAAACGCCGCCAGGTCGTCACCCTCTGGCAGAGTACCTAGCAAGCTGACAGCATTGCCGCGTTGGATAGCAATGGCTATCCGCTGTGCTAGGTAGGTCCCTGCTCTAGGGTCCTGGGTCAATTCCATAAGCTTTTTAGACAGTGCTTTAAAAAGCTTATGTGCACCGGGACCCCAGGAGCCTAGGGTTTCCACCCCAAACGGCTCAAATATGATGTCACCGCCAAGGGTCTCATACTTGCGCCGCTTGAGGTTCTCTGCTTGGTAAGCGGCCGCGCCCGCACAGCTTGAGGTAGCCTGGACATGAGACGGAGCAAGAGTATCGACGCAGGTTGCGTCCCATACAAGGGCCCGTCCCACACTCCAGGGAACCAGGGTCATTCCATCGGGTCTCTTGCCATCGTCGCGCGCCAGACCGGAGGGCTCCAGTATTGCTGGCACACCGGCGGTGACAAGAGCCCGACGGATGAGGTCATTCAGGCTGTGATGACGGGAAATGCGTCCAGCACTTCGAGTGCAGCACAGCCCGTGATGACCGTAGCTGTCTACGTTAGCGCCGCAAACACACTGATGAGGGACGACGTGGGGGGCACCAAGACGCAGGGCAGTAGCTAGCTGAAATGTACTGCGGTCCAGCAATGTTCCAATATTGGCAGATGGAAGTGCCTGCAGCCAAACACCCGATTCCCACCTTTCCACGGCTAAGAGACGAGCCCGCTCTGCCGGACTGGAAGACGTGTTAAAAAGACAATTCCGTACCAGTCGGCAGATGGGCTCATCCCAAAGCCTTTGGGAAGATGTATTTTCGGGCACAATGCTACCGGCACTAACGATGTCCCAGGCGTTCTTGGCCTCGTCCGCAAAGGGAATGGTTAAAGGGTAGGTATAAGATAATAACTCCATTCATTGTGAAAAACAATACATTTATAGCCTTTGCTACTTTAGATTTATCTTGTAACGTTGTTACGGGTCTATTGACACCTCATTATTTAAATTACGACCAGTGTTCTGATTCTCGTCACTCTAATTTCGATTCGATCGTCAGTCTGTTCCGCTCGCACGCGCGTTTTACGTGCACGAGCGGGATAGACTTAGATCCGAAACAATGTTCGAGGCACGAGAATCGGGGCCCGGGGCTGATTCAAAATCGCTAAATGACATACCAAATCGCGATCATTTAGCGTACCTTATGTCAAATCCCATACATTTTGTTATCGAACTTTGTATGCGATAATTAGAGATGGCATCTTGAATCAGCCCCCTGTAGTTAAACGAGGCCTACGTCGAAACAAACATACATACATCTATGTATGTATGTTTGATTCGCCTGTTTAAAGGCAGACTATGCCTTTAAACAGGCGGAAAAAGGTAAATATTTATCATGAATGAGCAAAGGTAGTATAATTATATTCCAAAGTTATAGTAACTGTTATTTTTACACCTGTGTATAAGTACCTTCCTATAAACGCAGGCCTATGCGTTTGTTTGCAGGTTGTGATTACAATTTTTTCGCGGGATATTGCTAGACAATATATTTCAATTTTATACCTTCCTACCGTCAAATTAATCAACCTCCGTTATTTTTTAAGTCGGTTTTACTATAACGGGTGTAAAAAGAGCAGTCACTATAACTTTGGGATATGATTATACTATATAAAAAAAAATTGGCTTGATTATTATTTTTGCGTCAAACAAATAAGAAATGGTAGAAAAAAACAATTTTTTTTAAATTTTTGACATAAAAAAATAAAAAAATACATTTCCGAAACATACTACATTTTAGTGACTGCTCTTTTTACACACTGTATAGTCTACCAACATATTTATCTTACCTTTGGCTTCGCCGTAGTGAAAATACGATTCGTGTGTACACAGCCTTATCACAACATCTTCGTCTTGTCCCTCGTCTACATTGACATTGCAAATTACGGAGTAGGTCAGGCCAGGTCAACAGGCCTGGTGCCCGTGACGTAACCGCTGCCTCCGCTCATTAACTCGGGGTCAGAGTCATTATAGCCGGTAGCACCTCGGACTACTCATGAGTAGGTATACTTATGACGTTCCAATTCATGTGATAGAAATGTAAACAAAATATAAAATTCGACAAATTAATGCTCCATTGTGTTTCTTAGTTGGTCAGTGAATAAGTTATAAATATTATATTTTATATAGGTACCTATATAATATTTTGAGCGCATATTGAGATTTGTTTTCATATATTATATGACTTGCAACTTGAACGGACTACGAAGTAGACATGACTGACAATAAAATTATACCGGTAAACGAGCTATCGAATTGTAGAATGCATAATATTTTTTTTATACCTAATGTTAATATTAATAACTTAGATTTTATATAGATATATTTGATTCTCCATTACTTCCCAAACGTATCAGAAAACTTTTTTCAAAACATTTAAATAAAAGCCATCTGTCAAGTAAAAGTTAAAACTATCCCTTCTTATAAACCCTAACACGTTCATATAATATTTCAGAGATGGCGCTATTTCGTTTAATTTAAAAAATAACAAATTTGCTTACAAAAACCAATCACACTCAACGCAAAATTAATAACATATGAGCTTTTCATTGTTCATTAATTTTTGTCACTTCATACAAGGAACTATTAAAATCTCACATTACTATTATTAAGAAAGATGTACTTAAGCCTGTGAGCCTAGTTTTTTTTATTAGTTACCATAGTTTGTCACTAGGGGCGCTGTTTCGATGCCATACAAATTGTAGTTAACTTCGTCACCGTAAGCAGTGACAAAAACTCGCACTAGGCTCACTGAACGTTATATAGTTCTACGGCCACCTAATAGATGGCGCTATGCTGTAACTCCTCATCCCACATTATCGGATGGCAGAAAATTGAATGAACATTGACCACCCATCCCCTCCCCCCTCCTGCATCAGCTCTTGTTACGTAACCGGTGAATGGGTTATAAGCACTTCCGTGTCGAAACATCCGTGTCTCATTTATGCGCTTTTTATAGGCATTAGTGTAAATTTTTTTTGTTCCATTTTTTTGGTACATAGGTATAAAGGGTAAAAAACGGGACTCTATTAATAACTCTATTACTGTTGTAACTGTAATGGGAAAACATAGAGCATGCTATTATTAAAACTATGACTTATAAGACTACCTATTCTATTATAGTCTGTTCTAATTATCTTTTTAGTTTTTAAATGAATTGTATGTTTTTACTATAATGTTTTTCTGAAAAATCTGAAATTTGGTTAATTAATAAATACTTAATAAGTGTCTACATACAAAAACAAAATCTATTGCATGCTCGATTGGGCAAACTGTTAATACAAAAATTATTGTAACACCAATATTGTACACAGTTTATGTAATAAAGAATTCTTTGTCTTGTCTTTGTCTTAAGACTCCGTCCGTACGTCCGTTCATCCGTCTGTCTGTCACCAGCCTGTATCTCATGAACCGGGATAGTCAGATAGTTGAAATGTTCACAGATGATGTATTTCTATTGGCGCTATACATACTAAAAACAAGATATATTTTCAAGCGGGGTTCCCATACGAGATTTCCCATACGAGATTTTGTACGGAACCTTTCCTGCAGGAGTCCTACTTGCGCTTGGACGGTTTATGAATTATAAGTGATACTACATTTTAGTACCGATGTAGGTAGTTGATAAACTTACACATTCATCACACATTCATAGATTTAAGCTAGTATGTAAATTGTAGGTATGTAGTGGGTTTGTATACCAACGTTATTTAAGAATAGGGAAATAATACAGTAATTTAGCATTAAATAAATAATTAGTTATTTGTGAATGATACATTTTTAAATATGATAATTTAACATATTCAACCATGTTTTAAATTCACTGTCTAAATAATTCCATGATCGATCCATGTAATCGTGAACTGTACTCATATTTGGATGTTGCACTAGAATAGTAGGTACCTATTTGAAGTTATCTAAGTTTGTACTCCTACCGCTCCTTCTATACATACAATGATTGGTCACGCATCTCCTAAGTTACCAATCATATTTTTAAAAGGTAGAAAAAATTGGAATTTCATGTTACAAGATAAAGTTTTGATGTGCTATTAATAGCTGTTTTTGCAAATAAAAAGTGACCAGTTAAATACATGCCATTAAAAACACACGAACCTTACACGTGTAGACAATCACGTGAAGGTTAAGTTTAATTATGCCTACCTAAAATCAAGGTCAGTTATTAATTAGAAAGCATAGCCCTGCTCAACATGACTACTTATTACAAAATTTTAACAAAGTTAAATTATAATATTACTAGCTGACTCTGCCCATTTCGTTGAGCATGTACAAACCGTTTAAACCTTCCCTGGCCTTCCACGAATATTTCAAGACTAAAAATAGCCGAATCGGTTGAGCCGTTCTCGGGTTTTAGCGAGACTAACGAACAGCAATTAATTTTTATATATAAGAAGAAGAGAACAAGAAGATAGAGAGATAGATATGGAAAAAAAGAGGTGCGTTATGGACCCGGCTGTTTGTTGTATGTGAATACAATCCTTGCATAGCGTAATCCATTCTTTGATTGTTTGTCGTGAGATCGCAAACTTACAAGGGGGCCACGGAAGACCAGGAGCCATGGCTTACCGTGGTCGAAGCCCGAGTGGCTTCCCTTTAAAAGCATGGCGTGGGTATTGCATGGCCTTGTTTGTGTTGTAAAACTTTAACTTTCTGTTTATTTATAATTTTTTCTTTTTTTTTAATGTGTTGTTATCATGACGTGTGAGTAAGTGTTTTTGTTAACTCTTGGCTGTATTATGTTTGTTCATTTATCTATACTATACTATATACTGTAGTAATGAAAATCGGAAGAGTTTGTTTGTTTGAACGCGCTAATCCTGAGATTAGCGCGTTCAAACAAACACCTGAGAACGACTGGTCCGATTTGAAAAATTATTTTATTGTTGGATAGTCCATTTATAGAGGAAGGCTTTAAGTTATATAACATTATGCTGCGACCAATAGGAGCGAAGCGTCAGTGAGAAATGTTGCAAAAATGGGGAAAATTATTCACACTTGTGGACTTTCGTTGTAGAACGGTTTAAGTCACTCTAAAACCACGCGAACGAAGTCGCGGGCACAGCTAGTGTGTTTAAAAAAGATATTTTTATTTTTATTGATTCTTTGTCACTAATGTTTTCATTACTTTTATTAATATCCCTATAAAAGCAATATTTAAGCTGTATTCGCGTCAAAAGGCGTAGGCAGGTACGTACCAAGTGATTTATAACCTAGAGAGTAGGAGCTTAGAACAGTCAATCTGTGGTGACCTATATCTAGATTGCAAACGTCAGACGTCTACCTAAGTTTCAGACAATATCGTAGATCTCAACAGATCTATGATGTCAGAGATAAACATTGAATTTCCTACATTTATCTAAGGCCTGAAATATTTTGTCGTTGTTGTCAAGCACATAATGCTTAGTGTGTAGGTACTCAAGGCTTAAACTACACAATATAAGATTCTTCTCGCTGAAATAGTTTCCGAACCGGTGGTACGCATACACACATAGAAACCACGCTTAGAAAACATTTTTGTAAAATTCATTCTGAATATATTTTTTTGTTTTTGACTTTATTATCTACTTTGTGCTTTGGCTTACAACGCCATGTTTACGTAGTAACTTTAAGAGGTGAACTTAGCCTGTAAGTACTTTATTGTAAGTTTTTCTATATGATTGTGTTTAAATCCAATTGTATAATTCATCGAGTGTTATATTAATAAAGAATTTTCAAAAACAAAACTACGTTAGTAGTAACTATTTAGTAATCTGTGGCCATGTTACATTAGTTACTTGTTAAACTTGTTTTAAATCGTCCATTCCGATTAGCATTTCTCTAACAGCACGTTTCGATAACATAGTTGTAAAATTTGCGTACATAAAAGAAAAGATAACAATTACTTTGCAAAATTAGACTTGTTATTCACATTTACAGTTGTAAAGGCAACACCCTTATTCAATATACAGGCTGTAATATTAATAAGTGATAATACTTTAGGGTGTGTGTGGGTCCTGTTTATAGGAGTTTACTGTGAGAGTACCAGCACTGATTGAGGTACTTTTTTGTTTAATAATTTCTCATAGAAACATGAAAGTCAAAAGTATGTCTTTCAGCACCCTATAGTATTAACACTCATATATTTTACACCTCATATCTTTAGAGTGTTGTGACAGGATATTAATCAATAGAGAATGGTTGCGTTAATTAACAATATCTACCTATTTTTTCAACTTCAACCTTTTGTTATACATAGATAGGCAATTTGAAACGGGACATTAATGTCTTTTGTAGAAAATTGTGGTGATGACGATGTCGTAGAAAGCAGGAGGCACAAGGTTGGTCACCGGCACGAAGGAGGGTTTGAAAATGGCTAAAAAACGGTTACATGGTATACATTCTCTTATTATCGCTTCCGTGGTCTAGTGATTCAGAGCTTCGCTCTCGATACGGAGGTCGTGGGTTCGATTCCCGCGATGGAACAACAAAATGTTGTTTTCAAGTTTGGTTAGGACAATGCAGGCTGATCACCTGATTGTCTGACATGAAAGATGATCCATGCGTCAGATGGGCATGTAAAAAGTCGGTCCTGCGCCTGTTCTCTCGCCAGTCGTGTCGGTTTAGCGTCCCACTGGGTTATGAGAGTAAAAGGAAGAGAGAGTGTCTTTGTGTGTTGCGCACACACTTTCGCATTATAAAATAACTCCTGGGTAGCTGGCGTGGTTTCAAAGAAAACGTCTACCGACACCGAAATCGGTGAAGGGAGCTTATATTTATTTGTACATACCCATTCCACGCATAGATTATACTTCTTGTCAGACTGATTGTCTAACAATTGCCTTCAATATCCTAACCAGACTTGTCGGAAGTTTTTCTTATTTTCTTAGTTTATTATTATTAAGTATTCTCTTATTTACCTTTTCTGACGCTAGCTCGATGCCGCGGCGAGTTGGCGGGCGTGCTGTCGGCGCTGCGGTCGCCGCAGTCCGTGCCGCTGCTGTCCGGCGCGAGCGACAGCGCCGTGCCGGCCGGACACCGCTCCTTGCTGCGGCTGCGCTGCCACCGAGTCTGCGGACAGATCAAGATCACATTTGTTATATCTTATATATAAAAATGAATTGCTGTTCGTTAGTCTTGCTAAAACTCGAGAACTGAACCGATTCGGCTATTTTTATTCTTGAAATATTCGAGGAAGTCCAGCGAAGGTTTAAACAGTTTCTATGATCAATGAAGTTCAACTTCGTCCCCGTAAAATAGTAAATTAAAAACCCTTGATTTAAAAAACATTTTTAATGTCCCTTACTCTCCAATCTGATTTTGAATCAAATTCGATCGTGCCGCGTACTCCCGAATAAATTGACGCTAGTTTATTTTGATTCTCAGTCGATTGATATGGCCGGGAGTACAAAAAGTTACGATCTAACGATTTTCTTTATCCTGGTTAGTTTCAACGTAATCCACCAAATAAAACACCAAAAGCCGTTGAACTGATTTATGAGAGACGTGTTTGTTATCTTCTGGTGGCTTGTGAATAATGCAATAATGTGATAAAGTTTTAAAGTAATAAAAGAATCATAAGTAGTTTTTTTTTAAACGGGCATTGGCCCACCTCACATTCCCACCACGACAACTCCTGTGAGCCAGGATCAACAGCGGTAACCAACCACGACAAACCCTTTGACATGATCTCAGGGGTGCCCGAGGGACAAGCTAAATCTGTCTTGGGACCCACAACGAAATTAATCAGAAAAAAAGGAGGAGTAGGAAGTAAGCAAGCAAGTGGGAGACAGTACAAAATTGTAATGACCCAAAAGTCCAAAAAATTGAGGGAAATCACCACGCGAATATAGATTAAATTATGTCATTGCAAGCTAATTATGAGTTTGTCATTTATTCGGAATTTATTGTGATGTTGATGAATGTTTTCAGTAATAATTATGGCAGAAACGCTTGAAAGCACGGAAATTGGGTCCTAGTATTATAATAATATTAATAGAATAGAGTATTTGATAGAATATAAGTTTAAGGATTCAAATCTTATAAATTTTTTTCATAATATTTACTTTCACTAGTTTCTTCCGCCACTGACCTGTTTGAAATTATGTAAATTTAAATTCTTTGAGATTCAAATTTTCGTTCTCAAATCCTAATATAAATGAGCAAACAAAATACAGAAACGGAATAATAAATGTGCGTAGATTTAAAAATCCTATCTACCTTCACAGCTCAGACCTATCTGGGACTGAACTCGAACAAAAGGCTTTTATAATTTCTTAAACAGCGTTTTGGTAAAAGAGGCCCAAGGGGACAAATGAAAAGATAAAAGAAACGCTTCAAGTTTAAAATGGAAGAAGTTGTTGTTAGAATTAAAACATTTGGACAGTGGACTTTGTTTTAAATTGAGTTACTTAAAATACGGAATGTGCTTTTTTAGTTTCATTGCGAGTTAAGTGAGTGAAAGTGAGTGATAAATATTAGAGCCAGTTAGAGTTTTGGTTAGGAAGTCGATTAATTAGTATTCAAAATTCATAAGTAGGTACTCTGTTTTTAAATAATAGAAAAAAAAGTTATTTTTCGTTATGTAATTCAATACGAATGATACACATTTGATAGAAAAGGTTTAAATATTAGCACCAACATAAATGGAATCAAAATAGAACGATAAGTAAAAGATTGAACGGTAAACTTAAAAAAGGGGGGCGGTTGTATTAAAAAATAATCGATTATTTTTTAAAACAACCGCCCCCCTTTTTTTCAATTTTTTTGGACTTTTGAGTCATTACAATTTTGTACTGTCTCCCACTTGCTTGCTTCCTTCCTATTCCTCCTTTTTTTCTGATTAATTTCGTTGTGGGTCCCAAGACAGATTTAGCTTGTCCCTCGGGCACCCCTGAGATCATCAAAGGGTTTGTCGTGGTTGGTTACCGCTGTTGATCCTGGTCACAGGAGTTGCAGTGGTGGGAATGTGAGGTGGGCCAATTCCCGTTTAAAAATAACTACTTAGACGTTGCCATCGACATGCGTGCAAAAGGAAATGTCGCAGGAACAGGATAAAAGAAGCACAAAGTATTTTCATGTCTATTCTATATCATTAAGATTTGTGCCAAATTTCATTAAGAAATGTAGAGAACTTCTGGAGCATATTCAATGCGAACAAACAATCAAATCTTCTCTACTAGTAATAACAGTGCAGAATGCCTCACTTTACACACACAACGATAGGTAAAATATTGAACGGTAAACTTAAAAAAGGGGGGCGGTTGTAATAAAAAATAATCGATTATTTTACAGTCTACAGTCCGGTTTTCCATACTATTTGTCAATCAACCGTACCACTACCGTACCTTAGTAATAGTAATTCATATTTTAATGCATACTATAAAAGGGTTACTAGTAGACTATTAGCATTTTAATGTTTTGGCAAAACCGTACTTTTCAGTTAAAATCCGTATCTTTTCAGAGAGCCAGTCGTACTTTTTTTGGGAACTCATACTGGCAACACTAGTGACGTGTAGTATTATGACGTCATAAATTTCGCCGCGATGGCTGATGCAGCGCGTTAAAATTGCATTTCTCTGCACGACGTACACTGACATGTTTCAATTAATTTGGAATTAAGCTCGGGACTGGAAGGTAGAGACACTATTTTATTTAATTCAAACGAAATAAATAAAAGTTCTTTTTAGTTTTTAAACTATATTTTGATTACAATTTAAGTTTACTCGATTTAGGGCGTGTTTCACCAAGCAATGTTAAAGTTAATCCTTCTTTAAATATCATGTTGTTCCTTTCATAATTCCTATCAATGAATGAGAAGGCATGGTAATTTAACAATCCGTTAACACATGCGTTGGTGAAATCGGGACTTAGGCTTATTTCATAAAATGTAGTCAGCATTGCTTATAATATTATTTAGATTAGTAATTGATGCCTTTCTATAAATTTGTTTGCCTTATTCAGTAAATTCCGATCATTTATGAGTATGAAAATATTGCGGCTACACAAAAATGTATATTACAGCATGCACTATACCTTGAGGTTGGTGAAGAAGTGTTTCGTGGTGTGCACGACGGACAGCGGCGCGTGGTGGTGACAGTGCGGCACTAATGTTACAACGCGCACTATATTACAGCACGCACTATACCTTGAGGTTGGTGAAGAAGTGTTTCGTGGTGTGCACGACGGACAGCGGCGCGTGGTGGTGACAGTGCGGCACTAATGTTACAACGCGCACTATATTACAGCATGCACTATACCTTGAGGTTGGTGAATAAGTGCTTCGTGGTGTGCACGACGGACAGCGGCGCGTGGTGGTGACAGTGCGGCACTAATGTTACAACGTGCACTATATTACAGCTTGCAGTATACCTTGAGGTTGGTGAAGAAGTGCTTTGTGGTGTGCACGACGGACAGCGGCGCGTGGTGGTGACAGTCCGGCACTAATGTTACAACGCGCAATATATTACACCATGTACTATACCTTGAGGTTGGTGAAGAAGTGCTTCGTGGTGTGCACGACGGACAGCGGCGTGTGGTGGTGTGCGGAGCGCGCGCGCGGCGGGGAGGGTTGCGGCGCTGAACATGACAGCTCCGACGCAGACTTCGACAACCGACCGCACAGCGCCTCCGACCGCTCTGAAACAGATTTTTTTTAGATAATAGATAATAATAGGTATGTCGTTTGTATTGCATTGGGAAGAACCTTAAGGCAGACAAGTCGATGCGTTGCGACACGTCATTTCTTTATATTTAATAGGAAAAACTTTAATTTAAGTTTTGTCATGTAGGTAATGCAAGGAATAAAAGGCTTTTTTATTTTTATTTTATAATAGGAAAAAGAAGTAGTGTGTATGTGTGTATGTTTGTGTTTTTGTGTGTGTTTTTAACTTCTTATTTTAAAGTCATACCATTAAAATAAGATGTGTGCAAGAGTGTATGAGAACATAATATTATAATTATTACAAAAATTGTACAGTTGCAAACTTAAACAGCAACTTATAAAATTAATTTACAAACATAACAGGTAAGTATACTTAATGCACGATCATAGTTTATATTTTAATTATAAGAAAATAGAGATGAATATGCTACACACATAAAAAACGAGACGCATCGACTCTGTGTGTTGAACCTTTAAAGTTTAAGGTAATTGTGGAAATATAAACATTGGATATGTCCCGTCGATAAATTACATAATATTATACATCATGTAATTTGTCGATACGATATCGTATCACGACAAAACTCTACAGTGAGAATACATGACGCTACTAAATACTAAACGACCTACTAAATTCAGTCGGATAATATAATATTTATCATGGGTTCGCGATCAAATGACATAACTCATGACAGCTGCGACGTAACAGATTTATTACAATCGGCGCGATCTTCCGTGACATAACTAATATAGTTATTATCAATGTACTATCAGGAACCTGACGCCTGATTCACAATGCGTAATTCGATTCAGATTCGTGACTTCTCTGCGCAACAGCCAATCAATGTTTCTCACGGGTGGTCGCGGTAAGCGGTAACCAATAACCACGCGGCAATATATGGAATCCGTGTCGAACGGGAATCGTGAATAACTTTTCAGAAATATAAATCAATCTCAAAATAGTGGCACGAGGGTGTCCACCCACGGCATACTTTTTGTAGATCAGGTAATCGGGCGATTTTTTTGTACATCAGATAATCGGGCGATTTTTTTGTACATCAGATAATCGGGCGATTTTTTTGTACATCAGATAATCGGGCGTTTTTTTCTCAATATTATTTCTGACCGACTTTTTGTGACGTTTGCATTACACTATTGCAATCAGTACGTTGTATTTATTTATTTATAGTCTTTATTACAGAGCTTACCATACTGAATTAACTAACAATGTGAAACTTAATTCTACTTTACTTTTTCTTAATTTTCTATAATTTAAAATAATATATATCTTTCTGCCTGTCGCTTCGTGAGCGATTTAGCAAAGGCCTCCTCCAATCTCCTCCATTCTTTCCTATCTCTAGCAACTCTGCTCCATGTTTTCCCTGCTATGTAATCAAAATCATCTTTTATTTTGCCTCTTTGTCTTTTTCCACTTCTAGGGTACCATTCCGTGATTATCTTGCTCCATTTGTCTTTACCTCTAAAAACAACTGAAGCCGGGCAGTATCAACGTCGAGTATACCAGGAATATACTATTAATTCCACAGATAAATTTTTGGACGTTTTTGAAAATATCTTGTTGTGTGTACTCATGTCTGATTGCTCTGGGATCTTGGACTAAAAGCTATGATAAGCATAATATCACATTTATGTTTAACATTTTGGCAAGTGCTAAATTGCCAAATGTCAACATTATTAATAGCCCAGACCGTCAGGTTTAATGTTGTTCCAACTTGAAAAGCCATTTGTATTCTGCGCGGTTAACTTCCACTAAAATTAAGTTTATATTTCAGAAATAAACTATTTGAGTGTTGACCGCGAGTTCGTGTGAGCAATAAACTAAATTTAAAATTTAAAAAAAAACCCGACTTAGCGTGTAACATTCACACCTAACAAGCGACCTGATGACCGTGTAGACCTGAACCGTCCTGAAATGTCCACCAAACATAGCTAAGGACACTCTCGACTGATATACCTTTCAAACAAAAAACCGGCATTAAAATCTGATCATCCGTTTGGGATCTACGATGCCACAGACACATACACATTTACACAGACACGTCAAACTTATAACACCCCATTGTTTTTGCGTGGGGGAGGTTTTAAAAAGGAACATTACGCTTTTTTTTTGGAATTCGTAATTTTAATTTTTAATAATTAATAAAGTAATTTTAAAAATTGCTGCAACAACCGTTACTAGCTCCCAGCATGTCCGTCGTTGTCATCATCAAACCCCTTTTCACAGTCACACCTTATCTAGGTTTATTTCCTAATTTTTATTATCTACTTTGTGCTAGGTGTAAAATCCTAGCGACGCCTCGCAGCTATCCCCAATCCGATCCGTACATCACCCGGGTGATGTAGGGGGGATCGAACCCCCCTTCTACCAAACAACTACCAACCGACTAGTTATAGTCCGACAGAACTAAATAATAATAATAATATATTTTTTTTATTTACTTTAGGTTGGAATATGTTAGTAGTGACACACATATCTTGTCGGATTATCTCGACGTGCAAATATTATTTGAATTTGAATAAGTATGAGAACAGATACAGCTTAAACACAATAACATATTAGGCTAAAGTAAAACCCTAAAGCGGTCCCTAGACGGTCAAAATTGCTTGACAAGCATTTACGTGCTTGATAAGCATGCTTGACGAGGCCACGACATCAAAAAACATTCTTGTCAAGCATTCGCATCATTTTGTCGGATAGAGTGACCCAGTGTTGAACTTGCGCTAAAACAGAAACATTTGCAAAGTAGTAGAATGTCTCTAGATGCAGATATGGCTTTTCTTGCTCTCACAATTGCTTTGTTGAAGAAAACAAAAAAGAAACGAACAAGACGATGGTCTAAGCAGTGGTATTTGTTAAGAGATAGATTTACCCATGAGCATTTGCAAAAGATTCTACAATTGACGGAGCCCAATGATTTCAAAATTTTTTTGAGGATGGATAATGATGGCAACCTGGTCTCTCCATAACGTTCCGTAGTACACTGAATGTGTTGCTTGACAAGCATGTTCTAAACGATCAAGCATGCTTGACAAGCATTGCAAAAATATAATTTTTCATCAAGCTACGTCAAGCATCGAGTTTGCTTGTCAAGCACATCAAGCTTTGTTCTAGACGGTCAAAATTGCTTGACAAGCACGTTAATTTAACGTGCTTGTCAAGCAATTTTGATCGTCTAGGGACTGCATTAGATATTCAATTAAAATGAATTTCTAATAAAATGTTGCTATCCGTCAAAAATTTGATAATATTATGTCAATAATAGTAATGAATTTTTCAATTAATAATAATTTAAAATTATATGTCAACATTACTTACGCTTTCATAATTTAAAAATTCATCAACTGCTTATTACATTTTGTCTAGTAGATAATAGAATAATTTATTTTTAAATTTATTAAATGTCAAACTTTTTAAAATATCTGGTAGTTTATTACATAGAAATAGGTTTATTATACATACTAAAACTGGTAAAGTGTCATTAGTGAGTTTAAAAAAAAACCATGTGGTGCGACGCGACATCAGACCGGGACCCGCTACAGAAATAGAGTCGCGTAGGCACTGCTTTGTATGAATTTGTATGGAGCACAAAGAAGTCCCCGCGACGCAAGACTGTTCGGCTGGCGTACAATCAGCTCGCGTCTCGCTTAGATCCGAAGGCTACTAAGGAAACACCACGGACAAGAGAAATGCAAAGTAGGTATTTGTAAGCTTATTACTGTCCCGCAACTGCCCGATCTAACCGATAGAGACAACTGCAGCTTGAACTTAAATTACCTAATGTACGAGAAATCGATTAGGAGACCCCTATTTCCTCTTCCAAAACTTAACCTGTTTTGGGTACTTTATTCATTATTGGCTGGAGCTTAGTATTATGTATAACTATCAGATTGACTAGCTGACCCGTGCCCACTTCGTTGAGCATGAAAACCGTGTAAACCTTCCCGGGACTTCCACGAATATTTCAAGACCAAAAATAGCCGAATCAGTTCAGCTGATCTCGAGTTTTAGCGAGACTAACGAACAGCAATTGGAAAAAAGAATTATTAAAATCGGTCCAGTACTTTTTGAGTTTATTCGTTACATACAAAAATATAAATATTTACTCTTTATAATATTAGTGTGGATTGATATATTGGTAATTCGTCGTCGTCGTCGTCGTTTCAGCCTTTTACTGTTCACTGCTGGATATAGGCCTCTCCAATACATTTCCAGTGCGACCGGTCTATTGCCACCTGCATCCAACGTGACCCGGCAGTTTTCACCAGGTCGTCGGTCCATCTGGTAGGTGGCCGTCCCACACTGCGCTTGCCAGTACGTGGCCTCCACTCTAGGATCTTTTTGCCCCATCGACCGTCCAATCTTCGTGCTATGTGGCCGGCCCATTGCCACTTCAGCTGACTGATCCTACGGGCAATGTCAGCAACCTTAGTTCTTCTACGGATCTCCTCATTTCTGATTCGATCACGTAGAGAAATACCGAGCATTGCCCTCTCCATAGCACGCTGAGCGACATTGAGCCTTTTGAAAAGATCCGTCGTGAAGCACCACGTCTCAGAACCGTAAGTCATCACTGGTAACACACATAGGTTGTATACCTTAGTCTTAAGGCACTGAGGTATTTTGGACGAGAAGACGTTGCGTAATTTACCGAACGCTGCCCAGCCGGTATTGGTAATTGGTATAAACGAAATTAAACTCTTCAATTGGACGATGGTGATGAGATATAGCTCCAATACACCAGATCACATCAGTTTTCAAACAAACTAAATTAGATCAAAATCGGTTCATCTATTTGGGTGCTACAATGCTAAGAACACGTCAAACATATAACACCCAATTGGAATAAAAACAAAACAACTTTAATGAATCAGGAAATAAAATTATTTTGAATCGTTTAATTCCAACACGACAATAACTTTATCACTTTATTAAATCGCAGGTCGTAACAATTGAGCGAGTGGTTCTTCACGCAACGTCGCATGCGTTCGATTGTTGAGCGTTTGTTAACTAGGTATATTCCATTAATTTTATAAACGCGAAAGTTTTATTTTCAATAGAACGGATTTTGATGAAATTTAGTATGATTAAAGTTTACACGCTGGATTAATGTGAGTGTGATAAGCAAGCTTACTCCCAACACAATCGAGAAACGAATCAGTTCGATCTCAACGGTTTTTGGTATTTTATTTGGTGGATTACTTTGAAACTAACCAGGATAAATAAAATCGTTAGATTATAACTTTTTGTACTCCCGACCATATCAATCGACTGAGAATCAAAATAAACAAACGTCAACTTATTCGGGAGAACACGGCACTATCGAATCTGAATCAAAATCGAATCAGTTTGGAGAGTAAGGCCCCAGGTCTCTCAGTAATAAGGTATATTAGATATACATATAACTTATTTGCTAATTGCTCGAGCGAGAGGTCGCGGGTTCGAATCCCGCCGTGGAAACAAAAAGTTTTCAATGTTCCTGGGTCATGGATGTGTATTAAATTTGTGTATAATATAATAAAAAATCTTAATAGTATAAAAGTATTAAATATATTTTCGTTTTCCTGTACCTGTAACACAAGTTCTACAAATACTTAGCACAGGGCCAGATTGACGTGGTGTGAAGCGTCCATGGATATTATTGTTATATAATACATTATAATATATTAGTTATGTCTTAGGCAAAATTGGAACTTAATTTCTGACCTGTTTTAATACTTCAATTTATAGCTTTTTGTACAAATAATTCTGGTTCCTCGTTGCAGGTTGCGCGATGTATTTATTTGTTTCATTACAAACTTTTTGTATATTCAACAAATTGGGCTAACTAGTACAGTTACAGTTTTTAAACTTTTTTTTTAATTACCTTAATACTAAGAACGCCAAAAAATCACGATTGCTGTATGGGTGGACTACGTGATTTTTTGGCGTTTGAATGAAAGAAAGAAAGAAAGAAAATTTATTTGGTAAACATATAAAAACAAAACAAAAGTAAGTATAAACATTAAAGAAAAAAAAAGAAAATTTACCAAATTGGTATTCACTCAGCATAATGTTGCGAACATTACAATTCGCAACGCTGATTTTTAGTGAACACCGTAGACAAATAAAAATTATGATAAACTAATAAGAATATATAAAATAGTGTGATAAATACTTTTTTTATTTTACAATAATATATTTAAATTACAATAATTGTTTGACTTAAACAACAATCTAAAACTATTTTAAACAATGATAGGTGCATGGTTACAATTACGTTTTGTACGGAACCCTTCGAGTCCGACTCGCACTTGGCCGATTTTTAATATAGGTAAAAAATAGTGATAATATATAACTACAACATCACTATTATTTACTCGAAACACTAATAGTTATGTCCGCACGTAATTTATACAATCAGAGAAAATGAATGGTAAACATTAAGTTTGATTGTCCTCATATTTTGTTCATATTATAATTAATGTATAGAATAGAACAGAATGTTTAGTTGATAGACCGTTGATTAGCACTCGAAAGGTTACAAGTTCGATTCCCAGGTTATGGCAGGTACCAGTAAGACTTTTTCAGGGGCCTTACTCTCCAAACTGATTTGATTTTGATTCAGATACGATCATGCCGCGTACTTCCTAATAAATTGACATTTGTTTATTTTGATTCTCAGTCGATTGATATGGTCGGGAGTACAAAAAGTAACGATCTAACAATTTTCTTTAACCTGATTAGTTTCAAAGTAACTCACGAAATAAAGTACGAAAAACCACTGATATCGAACGGATTCGGTTCTCGATTGTGTCGGGAGTAAGCCCGCTGATCTCAAGTACATATGCGGACGTGAAGGAAAACATCGTGAGGAAAACCGCGCATGGTTGGCCCCAGACGTATTAAACAGTCATGGCCTCTGGACTAGGCCGACTATGTTGAAAGAATGCCATATGTGCTGGGCAACCATGGGACATTTAAATTCGCTTGGAGAATACTATACAGAGTGATTGATACCTATATATTAAGCCGAATAGTGTGAAGTGAATGACCCTTAGAGCATTTTTTGTTTTGGCACCTCATATATCTCTAAAAAAACAAAGGTTTTAAATGACTACACGAAGTGAACCTTAGTATGCTGGGGCTCGCGGGCTCCTACTCCTCCTCTATCCACACGGACACACTGGTAGTTGACGTAAGACCTGCCCAGGATTGAAGCTCACCGGTTTTGTGACTTTTACGGAGATCTTTAATCGTGATTTGTCACGTTATGGTAAGTAATTTATATGAGGTGCCGAAACAAAAAATTCTCTCAGCGTCCCTGTCTTCACACTATATTTGGCTTGATATATGACCATGAATCATCCTGTATTAACAATCCAATAATGGATGCAAAAGCTTTCCCTTTACTGATGGGAAATAGTAACATGATAAACATAAATCTACTTATCTGCTAAACTGCCAATATCCTCAAGTACTCAAATGGCCTAATCTCACCGCACTTCTAAAATCGGCCTCTACAAAAGGCACTGCTGAAACTCGAGTATAGTGCAATGGGCCTAATTAACTTGGCCTGTCAGGCCAGACTAATCGGTCTGATCCAGTTCGGCCTGACAGATCCTTCCACTTCGGTCTGCAGGGTTCAATTTGACAGCTTTGATAGTCCGTAGCTCTTGACGCTATTGAATATACGGGTTCAATTATCACCACGGTTTTTTTATCTTTTGCTTTGAAAGATAAATAGAAAATAATAGTAAACTTATTTTTCACCAATTATCTTTAAATATGTCTTGTATAAGACTCAGTGGTTGTGTGCGTCGGTGCTCCAGTAGAAGTTCGTGGGTTCGAAGTCGAAGCCCGCCATAGTTACGTAAAATTTTTGGTCATGGATGTGTATTAAATAAGTGTATTTTACAACAAAATTAATTAAAATATAATACTGATTTTTATTATATTCTATCAAATAAGCATGTTTCTTTTTAACCGAACGCAAAAACGATGGGGTGTTATAAGTTTGACGTGTCAGTGTAAATGTGTATGTGTCTGTCTGTGGCTTTGTAGCTCCCAAACGGATGATCAGGTGGTTGGTTAGGTGTGATAGGAATGTTACACACTAAATCGGGGTTTTTTAACTTTTGATTTAGTTTTTTGCGGTTAATATTAAATAAGCATTTGCATTGAGTACAATGCAAACAAACAAACAAATCGTTGCTCAAAACAATCGAAGCTCCGAAACTTCGAAACTTCTATACTCATTTTGATGAAAATTATCAGAAACATAAAGACGACCTACTTTCTATTTCTAATTAAAAAAAACTTTTATATGTCAGCAAAATAAGTGGTTCCCGCGAGATTTGTTTTAGCGTAGCAGGTCACGTGCAACTCACGTGCAAAACGGGCCGTATTATGATCTTTTACAATACCAGCCAGGTTCCAGGCAATTCAATAATACGGGCTTAAACTGCCTTGTTCTTTTTCATATTACAACCGCATACTATTCTGAATGGATCCAACCTAGTTTAGTTGTCTGAAAGTGACATTCGGAAGCAAGCCAAGTGTCATGTGACTGCTGACTGGCTGTCAATAAATGATCGTAAATACGGAAATTCCAGGCAGCCATGTTGTATGGCGTAAACTGGCTGGAATTAAGAGCTTGTAATATGACCCCTGACGTTGTATTACAAAGCCTACAATGTAAATTAGGTTTATCCTCTGCCTAATAAAGTATGCGTAGGTCGTTATATGTCTTAATTCTCGTAATATCCCACGATATTCGCGTGAAATAAAATTTTAAATCCTTTCAGGCTGTTTGAAATAATCTATGTTATTATTACCCAAAGGTTCTGCACTCCAAGAACAGAGCCCTATTACTAAGACTCCGCTCTCCGCCCGTCTGTCACCTGGCGTCTCATTAACCATGATCAGATATTTGAAAATTTATATTGTTGCCGCTCTATCAATAAAAACAATTATAGTAAAGTTACATTTAAAAGTGAAACGAAACGTTATTTGTCTGTCAATTAGGTTCTCAAGTAAAGGTTTCGATAATTGGGTCATTACGAAGACAAAAAGATGGGCAACATCTAAAATAAGAATTAGATAAGTTTTAAAACATTTAAGTTTATAAGCAATTCAATAAAATTATCTATCTCTTTCTCGCAAAACGATAATTATACGAAGGTTAGTGTAATGTCAATTACAGATGGATATATTCATTTACTACGTAAGACGATTTAGGGGGAAGGGAATAAGTATGAACCCTATGTATGTACCCTATGTATGGATGGGTCTGTGTGATTCGCCAGTCATGTCCACTTGTCCTGACTGGCGAATTGGGTAACCTACCATTCCGTCCCATTGGGTAACCCACCATATGCCCTTATAACTTATGAGAGTAAGGAAGAGAGATCGTCAAACGGTGCACACACTTGCTCAGTATAAAAACGATTTCTGAGTAGCTATCCGGGTTTTCATAAAACCAGCCACAGACGGCGAAAAAAAGTAAGGAGCTAATATAATTTTTTTATAATTAGATCACGGTATATTCTTATGCTTTCTTATGTAGGGGGGGAGGTCAGTAACTGCTATAAATCTTACGTAATAAATGATTGACCCCATAACTCTCCGACCACTGTATTGCACACGACACAATGTACTACAACTTTGTATGTTATATTGGTTGTAGCACAAATAAAGTTGTAGTAATTATTGTACACACAAGTTGTTACGGACTTTAATTGCCTTCTACGCTCATACGACCAGTATTCCCTTTATTGTGGATGGCGTAAAATAAAGTTTAAGAATTACTATTCACTTACTATTCAAAAAGGACAAAAGTATGATAGCTAAATCGCGGTTTTATCGAGGGTTACAATCATGACATCCTGACAAACGAAAATTTAAATATATTATATCTAGCAATATCCCGCGGCATGCGTTGAATGCACCTCCCTCCTCCCACACTGCCTGAGTGAGTGTACGCACTGCGCATGCCTATGCGTACACTCACTCATCTGCTTGCAGGTTGTGGTTATAATTGTTTCGAGGGATATTGTTAGATATGATACCTAGGTACATATTTAACTTTTATGCTATGGATTTCTGCAAAGTAACGCCTGATTCCATTAACTATCCTGACAAACGTTCGCATTAACGAACTAAGTTATTACAGGACAGTAGGATAACGGAAAACATAATCATGTAAACGTATTAGGCAGGTCCGCCATTAGAGTTCAATCCTCGATAATTCCTTGATTTATGGCGCATACATATTATTACATATCATTAGTTATCCATCCAAATGGAATATAATAATTACTATTTTAAGAAAATATAATAATGTAGTTCTCACGTAATATCTTACGGTATTTACGGTGCGAAGCTAGCAGATCACGCCTAGTGTCGAACGTATCGCACCCCTCATGTGCCGCCATTTTGAGGTCCTTTTGCTGTGTATTTAAAATTAAATCTGTCGTGCAGTGAGGCAGTCAATAGTTATACTACAAAACAAAGAGCGGTTGTTCCGAACGGCAATTAGTGAATTTATGGAACAGTGGACAACTACGTGGCTACGTGGACTGAAATATTGGAAATATTGTCGAAGGAATTTCATCGAAATGTTTTGTACAAATTTTGTACAAATTTTATTTTGTCGTGTATTTTTAGAACTTTCGTAATGTTGAAATGAATAAATGAATAGTCGTAACGTAAATTGTAGTGTACTGTGTGGAATCTGAGCAGTTGGTAGTAACTAGGTAGGAGGAGGTACTATCATTAGTCTAGTTCACAAAAAAGATATATGAAATAAACGAATATTTAAGGAGTCGCAACCTTTGGCTCAATTTAAAAATAAAGTTTCGTCACTATGTCCCAGATTAAAAAAAGGAAAATTTATTACGAAAAGATGGGTGGCTAAGGATCAATAGAAAACTTTTTTTTCCTCGTAGAGTTTGAACTCGAGAACTCTGGCTTAAGAACTGTGTCACAGAGGACGTCAAACCTATATAGAATTATATAGATGAAGGCTTGCCTCTGAAAGACAACCAGTCTTGGCCACTATTTTCTGGTAACACATACATATTATTTTAAGTATTTTTCTACATTTTGTAACACAAGTACTACTGTGTCTTCTACAGAAACCTTTTGTTTTCTACGTAATTGTTCCACAAACATGTAACTCGTATAATGTAACCTACCTACCACGCTCATTCGAAAAGTAATTAAATAAAAACTACTCGAATATTTCATTATGAAATGAAACATTGTCAAATGTTTGCCGCCGACACGACATTTCGCGTGCGCGCCATAATTATGTGATGGGTTTTCCCGCTCCAATTGCGTTCCAAATATAAATTATTATACAGTAAGTTATGATATTTCCTTATTTAAAGTTAAGACAAAACAAAAGACATATGGCACTCGGGGACTGCCGCGATAAAGCTATTGCATACCATTTTTTATCAACCTATCCGATACAACCAATGCCATCTAGATGCGAGTTGTTGAACTAAAGAGACAAGCGTGATATTTCAAAAAAGTCATTAATAGTTCTGCTATTCATCGATAAATGGCAATAAAAAGTATCCGATCGGAGTGGGGGGCGTTAGGTTATTTTCGTTACGGAATTTCTGGATTCGGTATCCACGCTCAAGGCCCGCGATAGAAGCTATGCAATAGCTTAAAAAAAATCTGTGGGGCGCCGGAGAAATAACAGCACCTTCCTAGCAATCATCTTTCCCGAGGGTATCGTAAAAAAATTAAACCGACTTCAAAAAAAATAACTAAAAAGCGATAAATAAACTAATGTATCTACTTAATGCATAATATATACCTACAATTATTTAAATATTTACAACTCAATACCTAATACTTTAACAAAGTCATCTTTAACTATTTAAATATTTACAGTTATCACTTATATTTGGAGTCGGTGCCAGCCTGCAGCCTAGGTAACATAGTCTGTTGTGTTGTTTGACGCGCGCGGCTGGCAAGCGCGTTGAAATAGATTATTTCAGCGCGCTTATGCAAATTCGTATTTTTAGTTTTGCTTTGAATTTTAGTGTCGGTCAGTATTCTTAATTACATTTATTTGTTTGGCTGGCACCGACTTCAAAAATAAGTGATAACTGTAAATATTTAAATAGTTAAAGATGACTTTGTTAAAGTATTAGGTATTGAGTTGTAAATATTTAAATAATTGTAGGTATATATTATGCATTAAGTAGATACATTAGTTTATTTATCGCTTTTTAGTTATTTTTTTTGAAGTCGGTTTAATTTTTTTTTTAAAAGTCATTTTATTTCTCGATTTTTAGTTGTGTTGATGCGTTGTGAACTTAAATAGATGCTAGTTCATTTACTTAAGGGTTTCAGTTTATTTAATATATAGTCACTAATTACAACGTCCGTTTGTCGAATTGGTCATATTTTTAGGAAGCTATAATTGTTATTAATAGGTACTTAGTTGAAAGAGTTTGATAATATAATACTTATTAGGTATTTATATTTTTTACTATCATGGGTAGACCCAACGACATTGACAAAGTTATAATATGCAATAACACACAGCCAAACCTGCTGCAGTTTCAATTCGTTAATGTCGTCCATACTGCATAGGAAACAGATCACGAATGAGAAAAATGAGAGTGTGGATAAATTGCTTGTTCTCGCGAGAAGGGCCGGCGAGACTTCTCGGCGAGATTTCTCGCCGTGAGTCTGGATGGTATATTACAAGTATCACGTTAGCCCTACATACATTCGATCAACCAATTGCAGTACTGCTCCCAACTCCTAACCGTTAAGGAGTACTGTAGCTTCATCATCAGCACAGCAGCATCAGATGTTGATTCAAGCATACCTCACAAGCAACATGTTAGCCCTACATACCTACTACTAAATAGTTTCCATCGACCAATTGCAGTACTGCCTTCCAGCTCCTAATCCTAACCGTTAAGGAGTACTGTAGCTTCATCATCAGCACAGCAGCATCAGATGTTGATTCAAGCATACCTCACAAGCAACATGTTAGCCCTACATACCTACTACTAAATAGTTTCCATCGACCAATTGCAGTACTGCCTTCCAGCTCCTAATCCTAACCGTTAAGGAGTACTGTAGCTTCATCATCAGCACAGCAGCATCAGATGTTGATTCAAGCATACCTCACAAGCAACATGTTAGCTCTACATACTACTAAATAGTTTCCATCGACCAATTGCAGTACTGCCTTCCAACTCCTAATCCTAACCGTTAAGGAGTACTGTAGCTTCATCATCAGCACAGCAGCATCAGATGTTGATTCAAGCATACCTCACAAGCAACATGTTAGCCCTACATACTACTAAATAGTTTCCATCGACCAATTGCAGTACTGCCTTCCAACTCCTAATCCTAACCGTTAACGAGTACTGTAGCTTCATCATCAGCACAGCAGCATCAGATGTTGACACCCGGAAGCATATACCTGAGTAAGACATGATTACGTAACAAAAACACCATACGAGCATACAATTTTCGGTGGTTGCCCTCGATTTCTCCTGGATCCCATCATCAGATCCTGACCTGGTGAAAATGGGACCACCTCAGAAGTGAACTCTATACAACAAAAAAAAATTTTTTGAAATCCGTCTATAATTGACGAAAATATCGGTGAACATACATAAAAAAAAAAAAAAAAAAAAAAAAAATTATACATACAGACGAATTGAGAACCTCCTCCTTTTTTTGAAGTCGGTTAAAAAGGGTATAATATCTGGCATTTCCAGATACCGTCCTTGTCATTCAGTCAAAGTCAAAGTCAAAATTTTTTATTCAGAATAAATTTTACAAAAATGTTTTCTGAACGTCGTTTCTATATGATGCCTACCACCGGTTCGGGAACTAGCCCAGCGAGAAGAACCGGCGTAAGAAACTCGCATCTAGTCGCATCTCAAGTACTACTACTAGACTGAATGACAAGGACGGCATAACTTAAGATCCCCTTACTTTAAAAAGCGTTGTATAAGATGATTACTAAGATAGGTAAAGATTTAAAAGATAGAAAGCCTAATCCGACTACGTAAAGTCCTACGTTACTCGGGCCTATTACGGCCTGTATGTATTGACGTTTAGTTCATTAAAACTAAGTTTTAAGTAGCTACAATGAAACAAACATACTTACATACAGAGTCTGTTTAATTATTACCCTCTTTTGACTTCACGTAGTCAGGTAGAAAGACCTCAACCACAAATAGTTTGAATATCGACTACTAATTTTGAAATGCATTTTGTCTGAAGTTTTAAGATTAGAGTATCCAAATTAGTATTTATGCGACAGAAAGAATTTAAAAATAGAAAATTCAGCAGCGTTTGGTTGCATACGAAATCGACAGAGACCTAAAAAGATTTGAGGATAAGCTAGGTCATTCGTATGCAGTCTATGAGCCAATAGCAGGTATTTTAGAAGCCGTTTATCACAGGGTTCGGGGCGGTAAGTGAAAATTGCAATCTCTTTTGAACATAGTCTTTCAAAGAAAAGGCTTTACGTTTTAATTATGAGTAAAACCTTTTTTATTTTCACCTACCTATTTATCTTTCACTAAAAGTTGAGTTCCATGCAATGTGACAGTGATCAACTGATCTACAAGGTGTAAAATAAATTAGTGACAACTGATAATACTATGAGTGAGTTTAATGTTAAAGTGTTAAAAACTTACTTTTGACTTTCATGTTTCTATGAGAAATGCCTCATCATTTATGGCCTATACAACAAGTAAAAAAGTACCACGTTCAGCGCTGGTACTTTTAGAGTAAACTCTACATACGGAACCCATACACACCCTAAAGTATTATCACTCATCAATATCACAGTCTGTTTATATCTTACGACCGAATACTGAAACGATTGTTAAAAAAAGTGGCGGTCAAGTCACATGCCGCACTTATCATTATGCCAAACAGTGACAGTGACAGCCTGTGGTAGGATATAGGATGGCTTATTAGCGTCCATTATTTGACCGTTAGTTAGGTTATTATGGTGAAATAAAAGTCATTCAAGTGATGGCATTTAGTATTTCACCGCCGGCTCCTGTACTATACCAGCTGATACGTTGAGCGGCTGCAGCTGTATTGACTCCGAATATCGCTGCATATGGCGTTTTATCTTATGCCCGCTACAGACGACAACAAAATGCACATAAAGAGATACACAGATCGCTTACAGTAGTGGATTACAAATGCCCAAAATATCCGGTTTAAAAATATTAACCTAAGACTGAACCGTGCGAATTGGTATACATCGGGCGGCCATAAGTAGCTTGAAGTTAACTAACTAAGCTAAAGGAACGGGACCGAAGCTCAGCAATCAGCATGATTACTCCTGCCAAATGCTATTTGAATTAAATAAATAAAAAAGCCTTTCATGCATTCAAAGTATCCTATTACGCAGACAAATTTATACATAATATTTGTTTTTTTTTTTTTACATTCATTTTTTAGATTAAATATAAACTATGTTGTAATAATTATTGAAACTAATAATATTTTAAATTTGAATTAAACATATTATTTTTACAATACTTTGTATCATTCTTTTAATTTGTTTGTAAAAAATAATATTTTGTAAGATTTGCAAAACAATGAACATGCATGAATCCTCTTGGAGGTATAGGCCTCATCCAGTGCTATTTGAATTTACTGACACATAATGCCCAATTACGTTGCGTTATGCGTACAGCCTAACTTAATTAGGGTGTGAGTACAGCGGCAACCTACTGCAGAGCACACATCATCAGTGACAGTAGTTCGATTCGATTGTTGACGAAGATTCAGGGATGGGGAGCGCTCGATATACTGAATACACAAACCAAGTTGTGCAACAGAATTTCTGCCTAATACATCTAACCGCAACAGCTAGTTTAAAACAATGAGACCTCGCGTACCTTTTTCTTTTTGTGTTAAGACACTAATGGCCGGTTTCTGAAAGGCTATTCAAATGTATGATCAAGCTTAATTCACTAAAAGGCACATTAGTTGACGATCATAATAAGTCAATATTTCAGTGCAATGTAAAATTATCTAATAACAATTTTATGCCGATTGTGTAAAGGCAATATCATCTAAGTACAAATGTAGTTAAAAACAATTTCAGGAACAAATGCATAACAAAACACTTGGACCTTTTTTATGTCAGGTAAAAACGTTGATGCGACTTCGATTGAAAAGACTAATTCAGGTAAAAAATATATCTTATTCCTTCGTGATAATGATTTTATTCAAGAAAATTTATACAAGATAATGATTAAAATAAATTTCATTCAGGAACAAATGAGTATACACAAAAAAAATTGTCAACATGCCTAAACAAGTTTCTAAAATAAAAGGGGTAATTTTTTGTCGCTCAGTAGCCAAAATTCTTTAAATATTACGATTTCACGCACTTCCTAAGCGACAACCAAACTCATCGCAGCGCTATGAGACCCAGACCAATCGACGCAGATTTTTTTTCTGATTACAACGATATATAAAACTCAATTTGGCCCATAGTGTCGCTTAGGCACTTTTGCCTTTCAAGCGTCGATATGCAATCTCACGCCAGACGGATGCTCTCGATAATTCGAGAGGGCCCCGGACGTAACTATTTAGTAATCTGTGCCCGGACGGAGGACCACGACCAGAGATCTAATGATCTCTCTACATGGGGTATAAATAAAAAAGGCGCACTCAGCATGACGGTGCTGAACGTGCAAAAAGCCTGTTCTTAAGAGGAAACACCACGGTTGAGAGAAATACAAAATAGGTATTTATAAAATATATTGCTATCTCGCAGTGCCTTAGCTAGCCAGCACTAGCGCGATAGAGACAACTGCAACTTGAACTGAAATTACCTATTAAAATTACCAGATATCGATGTTTAGGGGATTCCTGTTTCCTCTTCCAAAACTTAACTGATTTAAATATTTCTTTCTTTATTAGCTAATAAAAGAAATGAGCTAGGTTCCTATTTTTTGATTTTGTTGTTTAATGTAGTCAAATCTGTTTCAACATCTATTAAACATAGCGGAGAGTCTGGCCATTTTTTCTAGGTTTTTGAACGTCCATATCTCTTTAAATAATTAATTTATTAAAAAAAGTAAAAAATAGGGACGTACAAACAATATCCATAAATATTCAGGAAATAAATTGTTACTCTAGCAGCATTATCCAGGGAGGAAACAGGAATCCCGTAGACCCCTATTTTTGTATGGAAAAAATATCGTGGTATTTCCTCTTAAGGAAAGAACCTCCGCGGCGGAACGCGAGAGAAAGACCACATTAGTTGACACACAATTTTAATCTAACTTATCTGTGAAAATTTAACCAGCTTGCGAGTGAGAGCGTGATGTAATTATATAATATCTGTTCCTCTCTTTCTCTCTAATAAATGTTTCACCAATCTGCATTAAATATGGGTTGTTAACATTAATGTTATGTTAGTTGATCATAACATTAATGTTAACAACCAATGATCGCATGTGTGAACTAGCATACTACAGTACTGTCTAGTATACCTACTACAGTACTGTCTAGTATACCTACTACAGTACTATATGTAAATCTACTGTTTAAACTGTGCACCTCTATCGTCGTCGTCTGTAGCGGGCATAAATAGGATACTAAGAAAATAGTATTCTGTCAAGCGGGGAGGATTTTCGACACTAAAACTTTTAGTTCTACTTTACTCGAGATTCAAATTTATATTGCGTTTTTGTAGGTTTAATATCTCTACTAGAATTTTATATTTGCACGAATGTTCACAAAATTACATCGATACATAAACTGACTTTTTGAACTTATTGAAGGGGTGTCATTAATATTCGATTTTGTTTGAAAATTGTATTTTAACATGTGACTTTAAACATCGACGAGATTATCCTATAAAAAAATATTTACGTTAATATAACTATGCATAATCATAATTGGAATCCAGTTCCAATTATGATTAGTACAATGATAAATAGAGCTGAATATGCTATGGGGAAAAACAAGAAAAACACGACGCTTTAACTCTGTACCAATGTGGGTTGAACTTCAAAGCGGTACCGCTCGCACTACCGTACTAGTGCGAGCATAGCCTAACGTAACAAGTTGTCGGAAAAAGTAAAAAAGAAGAAAAGAAAATTTATGTGGTATAATATAGATATACTAATCGACATTTATTATAGTGTTTAACCGTGAATTAATGTCACGTAAATAATAATGACAGTATGTATCAATAAAAATCGTTATTTTCGAAAAATAAAAAACGATTAACTTTTAATGTATCAGATTTGATATCAGATTCGCTAAATGACAAGCGAATCTGTATGTCACTGAGCGAGGCTTGTGTCAAATCGTATACATTTTATTTTCGAACTTCGCAAGTGATAATAGCGATGGCATCTTGAATCAGGGCCCTGGTTTTAATTAAACCAGCCACTGTCACCGGAATCGGAGTGGGAGGGGTTATTGTAACAAAATGTTGCTTTTTACACCCGTTATGTATAAAATATATTCTTATACATAACGGGTGTAAAAAGAGCAGTCACTATAACTTTAGGATAATATGATTATACTACCTTTTCTCATTCTAGATAAGTATTTTTTTTTTCATTTTTTTTACAAGAAATTTGAAAAAAAAATATTTTTTGCTTTATTGTTATTTTTGCGAAAAAAAAAAAGAAATGATAAAAAGTAAAAAAAAAAATTAGTTTTTGACAAAAAAATTATCCAAAATGCGTTAAGGTAGTATAATCGTATCTCAAAGTTATAGTGACTGCTCTTTTTACACCCTGTATATATACTTTCGTCCAAAATATATATATAATAATAATATACGAACACCCTCCATAATGACGTATACGCTTCTAATTACCGTGAGTTAACGAAACCACAAACTTTTTACTAGCTTTTTAACTGTCGGAACGTAATTTCCTTATCAAAGCTAACCTTCTCTGTAGGTATACAATTATCGTTGTAGGTAGATGTTGTTTCAGCTGCGATGTCTACCAGGGATGAAATGGATATGAAATTTCGGTTACGGATAAGGATATGAAATTATTTCGGATTATCCGTTTGTTTCGGATAATTTCAGTTACGATTATTAAATTTTGATTACCTTTGACAGTAGAAAAACTTTTATTTCGGATTCGGTTACGGTTGCGGATATTTTTTTATATCGGATATCCGATAGTTTCGGTTACGGTTACGGAGCTTCCTAACGTCCCTGGGGGCCTACTCAAGATGCCATCGCTAATTATCGGTTACAAAGTTCGATAACAAAATGAATGGGATTTGACATAAGGTACGCTAAATGACATACCAAATCGCGATCATTTAGCGTACCTTATGTCAAATCCCATACATTTTGTTATCGAACTTTGTAAGCGATAATTAGCGATGGCATCTTGAGTGGGCCCCCTGACGTCTACTGCTGGACATTCATGGGGGAAGGCCTATTCGACGCTTGGCAACCGGGTTGGCGAGCGCAGTTTTAAAACTAACAACTACGTACTTTCTTAGTAAATATTACTCACTGGGCTGCGGCGAGTGCTTCTTGCTGGACATGGTCAGGCCGCCCCGGGCCTCACCCGCGCGCCGCGCCGCCCGCCCAGCTCATGGCTCCGACGCGCTGGAAACATTATCACAGAATTTTAAATAAACAGGGAAACACAATGACACCATATAACATAGCACACATTATATAGTTAGTGATGAAATTTAAAGGTTAGCTATACGTGACTAGCTGATCCGAGCCCACTTCGTTGAGCATATAAACCGTTTAAACCTTCCCGGGACTTCCAGGAATATTTCAAAACTAAAAATAGCCAAATCGGTTTAGTCGTTCCCAAGTTTTTGCGAGACTAACGAACATTAATTATTTTTATATATAAGAGAAGAAGAAGAGAAGGCAAAAAGAAGAATAGTCATACGTTGGGTACGTAACTATTACTTATATTTTATGCCTATTTTTGACTAAATAAAAATGTTACTATTCTATAGAGTGGACCGATAGCCCATTAAATCTTTTAAATTTACAAAAATTACACATTTGATTATTAAACCTTACGTTTCGAAAGCGGAACTTATAAAGTTCTATTATCTTGCCCACGCGTCTTTGACTGGGACATGTATGTGAAATACGAATATTAACATAGTTTAGGTTAAGTTAGCTGAGCTTAATTTCTGTTTTAGTGGGTAAACCGGCCGTAGCGAGCTGGGAGTCCCACATACCTCTCGGCCGAAATCAAAAAGAAAAATGTGAGCTTTATTTACTTAAAGGTTTAACTAAGTAAAGTTCAAATAATTTTTAGTCAAAGTATTTTTATAATCTCTAATCAACAATCCTAAAAAATCATATAAATCCTTAACCCCAATAGAACTTAACTTGCTTATATGTTATATTAATAATATAAATAAATCTATACCTGCCATCACACTTCACACTATTATAAAGACGAAGTTTTGTGAGTATATGTGAGTGTTTGTTACTTCTTAACGTCTAATCGGCTGGAGTTATTTCAATAAAATATGGTATGGAGTTAGCTGATACCCTTAACTAACACATAGGGCACTTTTAACTGCAGCAAAATGTACGGTGCCCGAAGGATTTGTATATTACGGGTACGTGAAAGCGGAAAATATTTAGTATCACAATTATATTGCAATAAAGCAAATAATATTGTTGTTTATCATCAAATCAATTTGGAAAATAGCAATTTGTATGAAAGCTTCAGAATTGTTGGATGAAATGCAAAAGCTATTGTAGCCCGTATCGTCCGCGTACTAACAACAATGACGAAATATTGAATACAATTTTCTTTTCGAGTGTACCAACTTTAAAATCGATTGCTTGTTCTGGAATAACAAGCTCGATTGTTCCGTTTACCTTTTACTTGGAATTTATACAATTGAAGTGAAGAAATAGATTATTATTAAATAATGCAAATGCTGTTTTCAATTAAAACAATTGAAAACAGAAGGGGAAAGATGGTTGGG
Source organism: Celastrina argiolus (assembly GCA_905187575.2). Classification (NCBI taxonomy): domain Eukaryota; kingdom Metazoa; phylum Arthropoda; class Insecta; order Lepidoptera; family Lycaenidae; genus Celastrina; species Celastrina argiolus. The sequence goes on along the minus strand of LR994582.1, from coordinate 4,661,812 downwards.
CACTTGATACGACACAACGAATTTCTTAAGAATATTATGGAAGGAAAAGTAGAAGGGAGAAGAGGAAGAGGAAGACCTAGGAGAAGTTATATAGAACAAATATAGGAGAAGGTAAACGTTGGGTCGTATCAAGAGGTCAAAGTAAAGCACAGGACAGAGAAACATGGCGATTACTCCACCGACAAGAGCCTAGCTCTTAAGATTTGAATATGAACGAAACTTAATGCCGTCACTAACTAATAGCTTGAACATGAAAAGTCTCAAATCGTCGCTTTATCTTCTCAACCTCGTATCTCAAAAACTACAACTTTTCAGTAGAGTCAAAAAACTTAATAATTTTACATTTTATTATGACACGAATTTTGAATGTAATGTTAAAAACTTCTTCAGTATCGCCAGTGATGCCCACATCTAGATCCGTGATATTACAATTATGCGTGTTTATATTATATTAGTGTTAATTTCATTGAACTGTTTATTAATAATTTATCAATCAACTGATTGTTATAGATTATATTATTATTGTAGTTATTTTAAATGATTTAATATTTAAATATTGGCAACCGATGACGTCACTTCCATAATAATAAATTGTCATACAATTATCTTAACTAAAGTAAGAATAATTAAATATTATAATTAAGTATCTATTGATAGAGGATTAATATTTGTTTACCTAATAATTATATTCTATTATATCTGGTATAATTATAATCATACCGGATATAATATAATGGTCATACTGACATTGCCCTAACGATTGTCAATAATATATAAGGGCGTAATGTTCCGTTGTCTTGAGACTTAAGAATAGATTGATACTGTTGTAAAGCAGAGATTCTGCCCAATGAAATAGAAGTTTATAACTGGAGTATTAGTTTTTATTTACGTGCGTCACTGTATAATGTACCGTGTATAGTTATACGTACAGTATACTGTGACAGTACAGTAACCTCATTTAAAACAAAATACATGTCATAATAAAATCTAATATTAATAAAATTACTTCTTTAACTCTACCGAAAAGTTGTAGTTTTATAGATACGAGGTTTTCAAGGTAAAGCGATGAAATGGGAACAAGAAAAATATCCTATTTTTTAGTACAGATTCAAAAGACGATTCTTTTTTATTCGGCGATAAGTTTTGTTCAAAAGCAAACATAAAGATCTTATGATAGAGACATAACGTGACAGGGAAGCGTGTTAGCCGTTACAACGTGATCCTCCGAAAAGTATTAGAGAAAAGATACAATAAACATTATAGTCGTAATTGAGTTGTACTTTCAGTTATTTTGTATTTTCATTCAACTATACCTTTTATTAGGTTTAAAGGCCACATGTCGTGTATAATCAGACAAACTTATCTTTATGAGTTCTACACGATAATGTGTTTAAAAAATCATTGTCACATTATTAAAATATAAGGATTTTTTAATCTTATACATTCGATTATCACAATTGCGTTATAGTTATATGGTTAGGTAATGTTTTAAGAAATCAATTTCAAATGAATTCAGATAACACGTTGGTATTGTTTTCATTTATACAGCCTGATTCATGGTTCATATATTAAGCCGAATATAGTGTGCAGAGAATGACGCGTAGAGCATTTTTTGCTATGGTACCTCATGGTCTATAGAGCCCACGTAACTTTGACTCCTCATATAATATTCCTATTCACGACTTATCCCTTTTCGTTACCGGAACAACAGGCCGAAAATACACGTAACATTTATACCCAATACAATTTGGGATGATCGAAAATGTAATTTGAATAATACTTTCGTCGGAATCGGCTTAAAAGGATTCCAACCGTTTGAGCGGCGGCGTGAAGATTATTGCGAACGGTGAGAGATTAGCTCATTTACAAGTTACAAACGATTGTGAGTTAGGTGAAGCTGAAATTTTTTTGATTTGTGTGTATTTTGTAATCATTTTACTGTTTTGTTACTTGGAACAGTGTAAACAAACACCCGCCATTTGTAACGTAAAACTTAACTGTGTACAAAACTTATTTGCGACAACTGTGAAATAAAAGGTAATGATCTCTTGATATAAATTAAAGGTAATAACCGTTTATGATGGGGGCAGTTTCTGTATGTATGTTTGTTCCATCATGGCGCCTACTGACCTAAAAAAAAGTGTCAATAGATTTGTAATAACAGCCCGATTAATATTTAGGCTGTTATATTTAGTAGTCAGGTTATTTAGGCACTGTTCAACATGGCGCGGGTGCACTTTGGTGTTAGGGCTTGCTGGACGCAGGACGGCGTTGTTTCAATTAAGACTCCAGATGGGAAGCGACATAAGGTGATGACCATAGATGAGCTCCAGTCCTTTATGTCGAATCACCCCAAGGCATCTTCTTCAGGGACGTCTTCCTCAGCATAAATTTAAGTATATGTTTAAATTGTAGGTTTGTGTGGTTATTTGTGAAGTTTATTGTGATTGTTGATCCATATAATATGACTCAAAATGGCCCCCTGCCCCTGGTAGGTCCCATACGTATTTTCGATTTCTGTTCTATTTGTTTACTTTCTGGTGCCTCACATTAACAAAATTTTAATAAAATCTAAGGGTAATTTTGAATTTCGAAAGTTTTAAATTTGCTTTGTTAAATAATGTTTTGACTACAATGTCAATGTGTCAAGTGACAGCTGTCAAACTGTCAAATGTCTTCTTTTAACTTTTTTTTTTTCCACACAAAGAAACTCTTTTTCAGTTGTTTTTTATTTTCAAGTACTTGTAGTCTATAATTGACACATTATGGATATTTAAGTAACAAATATTGATAAGTCACAATATTTTAAGATAGTTTTTTTTTGTACTTTCTGTTAATTTATAAAGGTCAGTTGGCGGGTGGTGCAGAGTAACAATTTAGATTCGTTTTCTTTTGCATCTAGATCGCTATCAATATAATATAATATTATTTATTTATTAATATATTATTTTATTTTATTTATTATATATATTTATTTTATTAATAATAAGTACCTATGTCTATTTCTGATAATGATTCATTTTATTCTGCCAATGATTCTTCTGGGTTTCATGCTGACGATAGTTTTGATTCCGTAGGTAATACGTTGGGTGAAGCGTTAGCTCAATGCTTTAATACACAAAACAACAATCTATTTAATATTTGTCACATAAACGCACAAAGCATACCAAGTCATTATGCAGACTTACTTGAATCTTTCTCTGGTAATAACATTCACGCCATTCTGATTTCCGAGAGTTGGCTCAAACCAAACCTCTTGTCCACCTCTTTCTCCTTACCTGGTTTCGTCCTTATCCGTAATGACCGTATTGATAGACGTGGAGGTGGGGTTGCAATATACCTCCGTCGGGATTTGCCATATAAAGTCATAGCCTCCTCTCCTGCACAACAATCTGCAATGGCCGAATATATGTTTCTGGAGATTTGTGTCAGAGGAACTAAAATGGCTTTAGGAGTGGTCTATTGCCCTCCCGCTATTGACTACTTTTCGGAATTTGATTCAGTCATTGATTCATTGGGTTCGGAATACGCACACCACGTCATCATGGGCGATTTTAATACTGACCTTACAAACCACTCCGCTCACCGTCCGATTAAACTCCATAATTTGATTACATCTGCTAACCTTCACCTGCTACCTCTCCAACCCACACATCACAACACTAATGGTGATGACACCTGGCTAGATCTGATGCTCATCGCCGATCCTTCCCTTGTCCATGCACATGGGCAGCTTCCCGCCTCTGGTTTTTCCCACCATGACCTCATTTATCTCTCATACGTTTTAAAGCCTCCCAAAATATCACCTAGGATTATAAATAGACGATGTTTTGGCAATGTTGATAAAAATAAATTATGTACCGATGCTGCAAATATAGACTGGAAACCACTGCTAGATGCCACCTCAATTGATGAAATGGTTAGGATTTTCAATGAACAAATCACGCTATTGTATAACGTACATGCGCCTACCAGGAAATTAAAGTTGAAGCATCCGCCTGCACCTTGGTTGACTGATGATATCCGTACAGCGATGAGGTGTAGGGATCGCTTGTTTCGGAAGTTTAAGAGGGATCGCAGTGAAACCAATTGGTCAAACTTTAAATCTGCCAGAAATCGCTGCAACCAGATGATACGGAAGGCAAAACGCCGCCATTTTCTCGACAATTTATCATCTTCTATACCTTTTCATACATGGAAATTTTTAAAATCCTTCGGCATAGGCAAATCACATCATTCAGAAATTCCGAGGACCATTAGTTTGGAAGATCTCAACTTGCACTTCTCCGTATCTACCACACTTGATGTTGAAACAAAATGCCAAACTATTCGTCTTTTAAATAGCTTACCACGTCCAAATTATATAGCCCCTTTTCAATTTGCACCAATTACATCAGATGAGATCGATAAGACGATAATTTCCATAGCATCTAAGGCCGTTGGTTATGACGGAATAAGTCGACAAATGATCACCATGATTAAGGAACATCTTTTACCTGTTATAAGCCATATTATAAATTTTTCCCTTAAATCTTCCGAGTTCCCCGAGTAGTGGTGCAAAGCCTATGTTCGCCCTCTACCTAAAATTACCAATCCCACTAATCCATCACATTTTCGCCCCATTTCTATTCTCCCTTACCTGTCCAAGGTGCTTGAGGCTTGTGCTTATAAACAACTGTCCAGGTTTATCCAAGATAACAATATTTTGTCACCACTTCAATCTGGTTTCAGACCTGGACATAGCACCATCTCTGCGTTACTAAAGGTGACCAATGATGTGAGAGTGGGCATTGAGAACTCTAAAATAACTGTTTTAGTTTTGATAGATTTCTCAAATGCGTTTAACAACGTAAATCATGATATCTTGTTGGCAATACTCTCGAGTCTATCGATCTCGCCTGAAGCGCTAAATTGGATCTCATCGTATCTTCGTGGGCGACAGCAGTCAGTACGCACGGAACAGTCTACCTCATCATGGCGTCATCTAGACACTGGCGTGCCTCAAGGCGGTATTCTTTCTCCTCTACTCTTCTCATTATTTATAAATCTTGTTACTCCCAGACTTCGATGTACGTATCATTTGTATGCAGACGATTTTCAGATTTATAGCCAATCAAGAGTTGAGAATTTGGCGAGTGCAATAGAGGAGGTTGACAGAGATCTCAATACCATTAGAGACTGGTGTAATAACTTCGGGTTGCTAGTGAATCCTAGTAAATGCCAGGCGATATTATTGGGCAGTCCACGATTTTTATCCAGGGTTGATATAGGCTCCATACCACCTGTGATTTTCGATGGGTCTGTTATAAACTTCAGGTCTTGCGTTCGAGATCTTGGCTTGCACATCGACTCCACTCTTGATTGGCAATCGCAAACAGCTCACGTTAGCCAGAGAGTTACTGGTGCATTGCGCTCCCTTTATAGACTCAAAAATTTTCTACCAGTAACTATTAAAGTCTTACTAGTTCAGACTCTTATTTTGCCTACAATCGACTATGGTGACGTGTGCTATTTTGACCTCAATGCGGACAAGCTCGATAAATATGACCGGCTTCTAAATAACTGCATCAGATTTATTTACAATCTTCGGAAATATAACCATGTAGCCTCCTTTCGCACCAAACTGCACTGGCTCCCTATACGCCAACGTCGCTCAATACGGGCCCTGTGTACGCTTTTTTCTTTCCTGCATTCTCCCAATTCTCCCACTTACTTAACATCTCATTTCCAATACCTTTGTGATAGTCATGATAAAACCCTTCGTTCATCAAACAATGCCCTTCTCTTGAGCCCTCCTCATACCTCTAGTCTCGTTCATTCTTCTTTCCACATACAAGCAATTCTTCTCTGGAATGCTCTCCCTCTTGAAATCAGAATGGCAACAACTAGAGAAACGTTTAAGCGGAAGCTCCGACAGTGGTACTTTAATCTGTTGGCAGAATCCTAATCATTGTAATATCATCTTTATGAATAGTATAGATTATAGATATATATTACTTTCGAATGTATATATTAATATTATGTATATGTGTAACTGTGTATTTATATAGTGTAGTATGTGGTATTTTATTTTAATCTGTATTTGTTATAATTATATCATATAATATAATATTGTTTATAATATATAATTGGTATTAGTACTATTAGTTATATTTCCTTCTACTCTTAAAAATAATTTCTCTTGTTGTCTGTACATATTTTTATCTCCCATATTATGACTAAGCACCGTCTCTTTAATTTTTTCTCTGCATCACCCTATGGTTGACTGGAAGAAAATGCCCTGTGGCATTAAGTCCGCCATTGTACATTGTGCATAAAGTGTATAAAATAAATAAAAATAAATAAATAAATATTTTTTAATAAAAATTGTGGTTATTTTAACCTAATTCTTTTTCTCTTATCTAAGTCCCAATTTCACCATCGCATGTTAGTGTTAACGGCTTGTTAAATGACCATGCCTTCTCATTCATTGATAGGAATTATGAGAGGAACAACATGTTATTTAACGAAGGATTAACTTTAGCATTGCTTGGTGAAACACGCCCTAAAGCTTTTACCCAAGGCTCGTAGCGTTTAACTCGTGCTGATTCTTGGTTCTTCAGATCAAGTTTCGTGGTATTTGATTTATTTATATCAAGCCAAATTCTCATAACTATTTCCCTCACTCACCGTGCCGGCCGAAAGAGATAGAGACAAAGTTAAAAAAATATTTTGAGCTTAGAAATTTAAATGGTATTGTACGATTATGCACACTATCTTTTAATTAATTTCAAATAACTCATTCGGAGTAATTGATGGCAATATCAGGAGGGGTTACGACCCATTTTAATATCCTAAAGTAAGTAGTAGAGTAAAGTTTAAAACCGTTCAATATAATGAAGCATCCGCTGTCACGTTGTATGCGTAGATAGATAAGTTTTTGAAACGGGCCGTTGGACCTGCCAAGCTCTTGGTTAGCTTATCACTCTTTACATCTTAATATATATATTTCTTGTGTGCGTGTGTATGTGACTGAACTCCTCCTAAACGACTGGACCAATTTTGATGAAATTTTTTGTGTGTGTTCGTGGAGATTCGAGAATGGTTTAGATTTACAATTGGAACCGATAGGTGGCGCTGCAGTCAGTATGTCAAGCAATTAATTAATAAGGCAATACGAAGTTTGCCGGGACAGCTAGTTAATACATAAAAAGCTTAAACTTATTATAAGGTCAATGATTTTATTGACGATTGCAAAAACCTTGGGAATAAGATGACTATTTTAAGTTTCATTTGGAAATAAAATATTTAGATTTTGATATAGTAGGTAGAAATACTAATATATTACAAAGCCAAAAGTTTGTTAGTGAGTGTCATACACACGTTATACGTTTACGCAAAAACTACTGAAGGGATTTTGATAAAATTTGGTATGGTAAGTTGGCATGGTAGGTACATGCTGGTTACATGATACATAGGCTTTTTTTGTATAGCAAAATATACAGATATAGCGTGATTTTAATTTGCGCGGTCTAAGTAGCGGGAGACATCGTTCATCGTTCAACATAGTTCTTCATAAAAAATAAGTACAATTTGTAGGAAGTAGACTCTGATGTACGCTATGATAAGGAATGTCATTACATCGTGAAACGTCACGCGAATCGGTGTCACGCTAAACACAAATTGCATTTTGCGATCAACAAGCGTGTTTGTACTGTAATTGTCGGTAACTAGTGGACACAGACCTACAATAGTTAGTGGAAAATATGTTTATAGTACTTTAGTTTATTACCTAGTTTTAGTAATTTAGTTTACAGCTAAATTTTATTATGTATATCTTATTATTCTATTTAGTCATCTAGTTATTACGATCTTATTATACAACGGAGACGAAACGAACGAACGTTTGTTAAAATATAATATTAGTTATTAGTGAAAAATTGTTACTGGCTTTATCCTATCTATACTTTCTGTTAGTTTACTGTTACCTATAAGCAGTTGGTTTCCCAAACAAAGTAAACAAATAAATAATAATGGGAATGGGAGTAATCAAAGAGATACGCCATTTCATTATTTTAAAAGTTTGTTATCGTTAAATTACGTTATGACTTATGACCATCAACCATTAACTGTGTTGAATGTAAATGGTGCTTACTTCTCTTTCAATAAAGTTACGAACACGTAACTATAAATTGTTTCTGCTAACCATACTCATAGTGCTAGAACATCTGCTCTCGTCCAGTAATAATGTTAAACCATTGATGAATTTCACTACGAAGTTTAAATACAGTTTAAACTTGAACTGATTACAAGTAACAAGTTTCCGACCGATGTTAGACTTCCCGTGATCATTTTGTTACAAGTTAACTTTTAGTTCTTTGGACGATTTAACTGTAGTGGCAACTTGTCGAGGGCACAAATTTAAGTTTTAATATCTAGTAGTTCAGAAACTTAAAGCTAAAGTTGGCAAACTGTGAAAATTTTTACATAAATTGTTAGTAAAATATTTTTTTTTAAATAAAGATTCATTGAAACTGATAATAAGCATAATTATTTAAATAGAGGTTCAGTGTGTTGAGTGCGAGTTTTCGTCATTATTGGACGTGACAAAGTAAATTCATATGCGGTCTAATAAACAAGCCTTTTTTGCGACTGTTGTTTTCAATGCCATACTTATCGCAGTTAATTTTGTCATGTTGATTTGTTACAAAAATTTGCACTCAGCATACTGAAAAATTATTTACGTCAACAAAATAGCGAGAATTGCTCATATACACGTCTACGTCTTAAGGAATCTTAAGAAAGCTTTTAATGAGCTTTAATAAAGAAACAGTTGAGCTTTTTGTTGTCGGAAAAGAAAATTCTCGTTGTGAGGGAAAACGTAACAATTTCATAAGTTGCGAATGGTCAGGAGAAAAGTTTCCGGGGAAATTTCTTTTCCATTTGACAAGTTGGAAATAAGGAAACCTGGAAACTTTCTTGGCAATATTACCATTTTGTGATGGTAAAGATAAAATTAGATTAAGTTGCCGCGATTTTCTTGGAATCATTTCTAATATTCTCATTTTTATTTTCTCCCTTAAGGCTGGTACTGGACTATATTTTTCGAAATCTGGAAGACTGGAGAGAATTCAGATCACTTAATATAGAGCTCTGGGCTAGTACAATAGAGCTGAAAATCGAACACACGAGCGTCGAGGCAATCAATGACAACTCGACAATCATCATAATTTTAGCTATTATATCTACTGTACATAAGCCTCCCTATAGTATTTTATTAGGGGTAGTTTCCTGTACTGCAAAGGCCTGGGGAGAAGTTTGTTCTATTTTTAACTCGTATAACATATATACAAGGTATAAAATATATGACTGATAATACTTTAAGGTGTGTATGTGCCTCCTATGTAGAGTATACATGTGCGCTTAAAGTTGACTTTCATGTTTCTAGGAGAAATGCATAAACATCATAAAGCCCATACAATAATTAAAAAAAAGTTATTCATTCACCGCTGGTACTTTCACAGTAAACTCTACATACTGGACCCTAAAGTATTATTCATTAACACAGCCTGTGTTGTGAAATGTTTTGTTGTTTGTTACATATCCGAATTTTCTCCATATCCTTGTTTCACCTTGAAGAAATGACGTACGTTTTAGATTATTATTAATTAATGCAAATGCATCAGAACGAAACTTTGCCGTCACTTACTAATAGCTTGAACATGAAAAGTCACAAATCGTCACTCTACATTCTCAACCTCGTATCTATAAAACTACAACTTTTCAGTAAAGTCAAGAATTTCATAATTTTAGATTTTATTATGACATGGATTTTGGATGTATACTGTACATACATATAACTGAACCTCATTTAAAACAATATCCATGTCCTAATAAAATCTAAAATTACTAAGTTTTTTGACTCTACTGAAAAGTTGTAGTTTTATAGATACGAGGCTGAGAAGGTAAAGCGACGATATGAGGTTAGGTTTAGTCTTTGTATGATGCCAATGTTTTGGCATAAAAGCAAAATGATCGACTTTTTGGCGAGAAATATATATAGCGCTGACGGAACGTGTTGAAATCGTATGAAAACTAGTTTTAGCTCGTAAATTTATTAAACACAACTTGCAAAAACTAAGACGATAGTCCTCTGACGCTTGCCTTACTTACATACAGAATCTTCAAATACAGAAATCATTTTAACATTCGCGTTACTAATATATTAAGAGGAAAAGGTTATAACGATAAAAAGGGTTTAATATTGTTTAAGGCCTATAAAAACCAAAATATTAATTTATAAAACGATAATCCTCTGGTGAATATAATGAAGATTTTATATATTTTGTGATCTTACAATATGGAAAAAAGCGGTTTAATGTACTCCAATTTTCAGCTTATCGCGGGCAAGCAGACATAAACGTAGCACTCAGCCTGTATTATGTATGTTTAAACGTAAACAAGTCTTAGTAATTGTTTACTATATCTATACTTTGTACAGAACCAATTTTCCGCAAACAAAAACAAGATAGTTAAATTTGATTCAATGTTGGTTTCTTTAATGCTTGATGAATAAGTAACATTATTAACTCGTTTTTTTGTTATGTCAAAAAATGGACCAATTATACATAATAATATTATGTAATTTATTTATTTATTTAACTTAATGCACACACAGTACAAAGGCGGACTTAATGCCGTATAGCATTCTCTACCAGTCAACCTTTGGGCGTTACAGAAACAAAATTGTATAGGTGCCGGTGAAAAAAAGAGACTAATAAAAAAAAAAAAAACAACAAAACATGCTATAAATAACATAAATTACGTTATAAAACAATATACATAAATTAAATAATATATATTATATACATATATAGGAACTATACCATAATAATATTAATAAATATAAACTACATAATAAATAATAAATATATGTACTATAATATATATATATATATTTATAAAAAATACTGAGAATCTTATGAATCTGCCAATTGTTTAAAATAAAAGTCACGAAGTCTGCGCTTAAATGTGTCTCTGGTGTTTGACGTCCTGATTTCCAGAGGAAGAGCATTCCAGAGAAGAATAGCCTGTATGTTAAAAGAAGAGTGGACGATACTTGATTTATGGGAAGGGCAAAGTAAAAGCTCGTTGTTGACTGATCGGAGGTTCTTGTCGTGGCTGCTGCAGAGGTATTGAAAGAGGGAAGAGAGATACTCTGGAGTGTTAGGATGGTGCAGCAACGAGTAAAGCATGCACAATGCCCGCACGGAGCGTCGTTGACAAACTGGCAACCAGTGCAACTTGGAGCGATAGGGAGAAACATGATCGAATTTTCGCAAGTTGAAGATAAATCTTATGCAACTATTGAAAAGACGATCAAGCTTGTTAAGCTTATCAACGTTAAGATCGAAACAGCACACGTCACCATAGTCAATTATTGGGAAAATGAGGGTTTGTACTAACAAAGTCTTAACCGGGATAGGAAGGAAATTTTTAAGTCGGTAAAGGGAACGCAAGATCCCCGTCACTTTAGCGGAAATTTCGGTGATATGGGTTTGCCAAGTAAGAGAGGAATCGATATGTAAACCAAGATCTTTAACGCTAGTACTAAAATTGATTACAGATCCACTGTACATAACAGGTGGAAGAGACCCTAAATCCACTTTACTCATATATCTAGGACTACCCAACAATATGGCCTGGCATTTAGTAGGATTTACTGTTAACCCAAAGCTATCACACCATTCTTTTATTGCACTTAAATCTTCATTTATCTTCTCAATGGCAGTTGATAATTGTTCCAATCCTATCTGGACATAAAGTTGCAGGTCATCGGCATAAAGATGATACGTACTACGAAGTCTTTTGGTAATGAGATTTATAAAAATACTGAAAAGTAAGGGAGATAAAATACCGCCTTGAGGAACGCCAGCGTCGATATTGTGCCAGGTAGAGGACGACCTGTCCATGCGCACTGACTGCTGACGGCCTCGAAGATAAGAAGAAATCCAAGTTAATGCTTCAGACGAGATCAAAAGACCGGAAAGTGCGGCCAATAGGATATCATGATTGACATGATTAAATGCGTTCGAGAAGTCTATAAGCACTAAAACGGTAATCAAAGAGCTCTCGAAGCCTGCTCTTATATCACCTGTCACTTTTAACAGGGCGGAGGTAGTGCTATGTCCAGGTCTGAAACCGGACTGAAGTGGGGAAAGCAAGTTGTTTCGGTAAACAAACCCGGACAATTGTTTAAAGACGCAGGCTTCAAGAGCTTTTGATAGGAAGGGGAGGATGGAAATAGGGCGAAAATGTGAAGGATGTGTAGGGTTGAGGATTTTTGGAAGTGGGCGAACAAAAGCTTTGCGATACATGTTCGGAAATTCTGATGAATCGAGGGAGAAATTAATAATGTGGGTAATGGCAGGAAGGAGTTGCTCTTGGATGGTGGTGATCATGCGGCGACTGATGTTATCGCATCCCATGGCTTTAGAATCAATTGACTTAATAGTCTTGTCGGTCTCGTCTAAAGTAACTGGAGAGAAATAAAATGGATCTATGTTAGGACGAGATAGGCTGTTTAAATAGCTAATGGTCTGAGATTTGGTGAGATCATCTAGGGGTAATGTTGCGGAGAAGTGAAGATTTAAATCATCAAGGCTAATGTTACTAGGCAGGTCCTGGAGATCTTGTGACTTGCCTATACCAATTGTTTTAAGGAACTTCCAAATATTAGGTGGGGATAAAGAAGCTACATTTTCAAGAATATGGCGGCGTTTAGCATTACGTATCATCTGATTGCAACGATTCCTAGCCGACTTAAAGATGTCCCAGTTTGTCACACAACGATTTTTTTTAAATTTTGTAAAGGTACGATCCCTGCGCCTCATTGCCTCGCGTATTTCTGAAGACAGCCAAGGTGCTGGCAGATGTTTAAGCTTAACCTTTTTTAGTGGTGCATGAGCATCATACAATTTTAATAAGCTGTCACCAAAAATGGAAACTTCATCGACAGTAAATGCTTCGTATAATGGTTCCCAATCAATTTCAGCTGCATCGATCCTTAGTTGTTCTATATCGACCCCACCAAAACAACGCGTATATAAAATCTTAGGACAGGGTTTAGGGGGTTTTAGGATGTAGGAAATATAGATGAGGTCATGGTGGGAAAAGCCAGGAGCGGGAATTTGACCATATGAATGGACCAAGGAAAGATTGGATGTGAGGATTAAGTCTAGCCATGTGTCCTCACCGTTGAAGTTATGGTGGGTAGCGGAGAGAGGTAAAAGATGAAGACTGGCAGATTCAATTAAATGTGAGAGTTTTCGGGAACGAGGAGAGGACAGGTCTAAAAGATCCGTATTAAAGTCGCCCATGATGACGTGATGTGCATATTCCGTACTCAACGCTTCAAGAACTGCCTCGAAATCAGAGAAGTAATCGATAGACGGAGGACAATAAAGTACTCCGAGAGCCAACTTGGTCCCTTTCACATGGACCTCAAGGAATAGATGTTCTGCAGCAGAAGAACCATCGGATGGAGAGGAGGCTATTATTTTGTAAGGAAGGTCACTACGCAGATAGATGGCGACACCACCGCCTCGCCTACCGATCCGATCATTGCGGATCAGAACATAGCCCGGCAGTGCGTATGATGTGGAAAGAAGATGCTGTTTAAGCCAGCTCTCTGAAATCAGGACGGCATGTACGTTATTTCCAGAAAAGGCTTCAATCATGTCACTGAAGTGACTTGGTACACTTTGCGCATTAATGTGACAAATATTTATGATCCCATATTTTTGTGAATTAAAGTTTTGTGACAGTATTTCCCCTAACGTGTTACTTACTGATTCAAAACTTTCGTCATTACATGAGATGTTCGAATCGTTGGCAGAATAAAAAGACTCAATATCAGACATATTATATACAATAGAAAACTAAATATACGTACTATAAAGATAAAAATATATAAAATATAAAAATTATACTATTCTGAGATTATATTAATATTCCTAGACTTGTATTCAATAATAAATTATTATTATTTGCACGTCTGTACCACCCGCCAACTGACAAAAACATAAAATATCATAAAATAACAATGTTACAAAATGGAAGCAAATAAAAATATTATTTACATAGGTAATGACAAAAAGTTGAAATGATGGACAAAAACAAAGTTAAAACTACGGCGTAATAAAAATAATTAATGCTTCTTGTTGAAATTGTGCGTGCGGATATCCGAACGCACATTGTATACATGTCTGTCAAATGTCAGTGTGACAGAACTTTATGTTGACAGTAATTGAAGATTAATCAGTTGTCACATGCCAGTAACAAAATGAATGTAATTGTAATTAAAAATTAAAGTGATGTATAAAATTATTAGTTACCGGCAAATAGTACCATACACAATTAACAAAAAGAAAACAAACCAAACATATAACTGAGATGAGAAGATACACGTATACATATATAACTATAGTGAAGGGACACTGAGTGACATATTGTAACAAAGCAATGAAAACTATAACAAGAGGAATTTCAGAAACTACGGAGCAACAATGGTGTCTAATCTTTAATAATTATGGAGTTGATGAAGATGCCTTAGGGTATTTCGACATGATAGGCTGGAGCTCTTCAATACACTGCACCTTATGTCGCTCCCCATCAGCGGTCTTGATGACGATAGTACCGCCTTGAGTCCAACACATTCGTACCCCGAAATGAAGCCTCGCCCTGCCAAACACCTCCTGCCGCGCCCTTGTCAAGAACTCCTTAACTGTTGTGGTAGTCCCCTTCAACTTAGTTTTGGCATTCCAAACCACTGCCTTGGTTTCAAAAGTATAAAACTTCACTAGTATTGGACGCGTTTTATTTGGCTCCTTACTACCCAGGCGATGACAAGCCTTAAATGAAGTTGTTGGAATGTCTGGAAGGCCTAGTTTGTTGTGAATAATACTATGTATAATAGATGTGCAGTTTTCGCCGTTTTGTTCAGAAACTCCTGAGAAAATTAGAGTCTTCCTTCGTGACCTGGACTCAATCGCATCAACAGTTCTAGAGCAATCTGATATCTGTTTGCGAAGAAGACTGAGCATTGAGAAAGTTAACTCACGGAATGTGCGGAACTCCTCGGCAACCTTAGCAACAGTGTCCTTGGCGGAACCGCTCTGTAACTGGGCATGAATCTCTTCCATCTTTTTAGTCACAAGCTCTTCGAGACTCTGCTGTGCCTTCAAAATGTTGTGCAATTGTGACATTGTTGACTTGAATTAAGAAAATGTTCAATGTGAGAATGGTCAGCTGGTAGGTGGTGTCTAGTTGCAATGATAGCACTTCACATTGATCTCCACAAACGATTATTGGCTATTAAACCGTATGTATTACACTTGATAAAATAAATAATGATGAAGTTTATATTGTTTAACTATTTAAATATTATAATTAGTTATAAAGAATGTCTGCATACTTTTTTTGCACCTACCCGAAAAAGTAATTGGTCATTGGTGTAATTGGTCTATGGTCAAACTAACCATTTGTTTACAAACTTACATTTTATTGCAGGTGCAATAATTAACGAAAAAGATAATGAACACAAACAATTACGTCAATTAGATTTAAATGATTCTTTAATATATTAATTTATTTTGCTCTTAACTTTTGGCCACTCTATTTCATAATAGTATAGCTTTCTTTTCCTATATTTACATTTCTTTATATCACAATTTACAGAACAAAGAGCATTATACGAATTTGAGAAGAAACTAGATTATCCACTTTTTAGCACAATATATTTCTCGTAGGTTTTCTTTTCTTTCCTTTGGTCTCCAAAGGCCTTTTACCATTTTTTACACTTTTATACTAGTCTAGTATGTACGACATTTTCTTGACGCTGCAGGGTGTTAAAAAGCTATAACCCCCCGTCGACTTAGCGTAAAACCTCATTATAATAACCCTTAGACATCACATTTTACCTCCGTAGAAAATAAAGATCTAACCCTACATAAAGAACTGTAGACTAAGACGAGGTCTTAAACACCCCTCACACTAAGGAAACATTAAGGTGTTAAACCCCCGTTTACCTCCCACTAAAGGAGAAATATCGTCTGTAAATTCTAACATAGTCTATTAAAGTTTATTCTACGAAGAAAAATCGGCCAAGCGTGAGGCGGTCTCGCGAATGGTTCCGCACATAACGGCAAAAAAAACACGTATCAGGTATGGACTCCTATATTTAATTTATTTCATTTTTAGTATTGTTATTATATCGGCAACAGAAATACATCAAGGGTGCAAAATTTTAACTATCACACAACAGGATTCTGTGGACAAATGGACAGTGAAGTCTGTTTCTACCCTTAAGAGGAAGCACGACGGGTTAGAGAAATGCCAAATAGGTGTTTGAACTGAAAATAACTATTACAAGTACGAAAAATCGACAATTAGAAGACACCTTTTTACTCCTCCGATTTAGTTACTTTTTTCATTATAAACTAAAAAAGGCTCGATTTTATTACAATAATGTACTCCAATTTGTTTCCTGGATGTTTAAACAAAGCTGAAAATCTGGCCATAATTTTTAGGTTTTTGCACGTCCATATATATCTCTTTTAATAATTAATTTATGAAAAAAAAATATGAAATAGGGAAGTTAGTAAGCTAATAATAATAATAATAATAATAATCTTTATTTCGGGCGGCATAGGCCCATATTATAAATACCTTACAGACTAACATACATATTATTATAATTATAACTAAGATTTATCACGTATTATGATCGGCGACGTGATGTGCGCCTCGCTCCGGAGTCTTCCCCGGAACCTTCGGTAAACGTTAAAAAAGAACTAAAGTTAACTTTATGGCGAGACTCCAGACGCTCGACCCTCAAGTTGAAGGACGTCTTCTTTAAGATGTAGCCCACGACATCCTCGACCTTCATGGACCAGTGCAGGCGGGACACGTACAGCGGCGTGGTGGGTATTTCACACCGCAGGCGCTGCTCGGGTCCGCAGGGTGCGGTGCCGCGGTGGTTGCGGACGGCGGGCTTCCTCTTCTTTCTTCTCTCCACCAATGTGAAGCCCTCCTCATCGCACCTCCTGCTCTCACCCTCGTTTGATCGAGAAGGTTCTGCCTTACGGCTTTCCTTAGCCTTGCGGCTCTCTTTCACCCCCTTCGTCTTCACCCCCTGAGGAGGTGCGGGGGAGCGGGCAGTGACACCCGCAAAACTTTTCTTCTGCTGGGTCGCTGGTTGACTCAGCTTCGGCTCGACCTCGAGGGGAAGGCGGGCGGGAGCGGCGGCGGTCGGTGACACGTCGGATTCCGCTGACGCGCAAAAGGTGTGGGCTTGCGCGCCGCGGCGACGCGTATTTACGAAGGTTGAATGCTCGGGTGACATACATAGTGAATTATTACTTTTAATTTGCAATAATTCATTACGCAAATCACGGATGGTGGATTCCGATGCATTCAACCTACCTCGCATCTCGTCCAGCTCTGCCTTCATACTATTGAAGTTCTTCAGCAGGCTGGAGACGTCGACGTGGTCCATCGTCACCACCGGCAGCTTGTGGAGATCTTTCGCCACAAATGCCGGCACGTCGTCTGGATCCGTCTGCTTCAGCAGGGAGATTATGTCCTGCACGCTTCTCTCGGTGCCATCTCTGCGCCGCGATGGCATATTCGCGCTCTGGCCGAGCGTCTCGTACAACAGCTGCTTGCCCTTGCAAATCTCCTCGCTGTTGAAGGAAAACTTGCAGATCTGCATGATGCTGACCTCGTCCATGGTGTCGATGGCATGCTGGATAAACGCCAGCAACTCATTGGCCACGAGCGCCATGGTGACGTGCAGCGGCAATCAGCCGCGCGATTCGCACAATATAATACACAGAAAAAAATTTACGGGATTTTTTTTTTACTTTAGTGGCATTTACAGAGGAAACAGGGATCGCGTTGACCACTGTTTCCTGGTGGTATGGAAAAATGGCCGTTGTGTTTTCTCTTAAGTTATAGAAGAACGCTGATACTTAAGATTATGAGTACATTATTATTTAATTTAACTGCCTGTCTCAACCTAACTGGAGCAAAATAATATTTTTGTTCTACAAAGCTTATGAGGTTATCTACGTATAAGCCCATATTTTTGTGATGCTTATGCAGAAATATCAACAAGTTTTAAATTATGTAGCAATGTTGACTCACCGAGAGTCCCTCCTGAATCCTTGTCTGATACATTAAAGTTGACGTAAGGAGTTAAGCATATACAATTATATTTTTGTTTAAACTCACAATTTGTTGCGACATAAAAAGATCAAACTTCACGAACATGGTGACGGACATTATAAGCTATGTTGCTTAAGCCATAAGCCGTCAATGTTAAAAAATACACAGAGATTTTACAAAGTTGCCAAGACTGAAATTTTAAAGCAAAATCGCTTCTCGAAATGCTATTAAAGCCGGATTGCTGTGGTAATACGTTCAGAGTTCAGACAAGCTGTTGAATGTAGCATTTACATTTTTATTAAAACTTGATGTCTCGATCACAGAAAATAAAGAAAAAATTTCGTTCATAAACATTCCGTTCAAATGCCTCATAATAAGTAAAGCAAAACATTTAGGTACAGTTTTACGAGAATTGTGCGAACTGATAATTGTAAAATTTGGCACACTTATTATAGTTCATATTATAGTGAATGTTTGCTGAATACCTTTTTATATTATTCTTTAAACAATGCTTAGAAATGTATACGACTAGCTGACCCGTAGCCACTTATTTGAGCATAAAAACAGTTTGTGATGAACCGTTTAAACATTCCTGGGGGCTTACCCAACATGCTTTTACGTTTGTCGTTATCGAAGTACGCTATCTAAAAATGTATGGAATTGACTTTTGCGTACGACTAATGACGTCCTTAGTCGTAATCGATATTTGTAGTGCTACCCAACCTGTACATTTTTGTCGAAGACGACAACAGTAAACTTTTACGCTTTCCAATTGACGATAATGTTATATGAAATGGCTACCCAACTTACACATTTTGACATTTTGTCGAACGCTATCTTATACGTTATTGTTTTCAAGATAACGAAGTCTAAAGAGGTGCTTTTAACTCCGATATCGAACAATATGGCGGATATTTATTAATCAGCTGATATTCTTGTTTAGAGTACAATAGAGTTTAGGTGCTTTGCGATTATTGTTGGCCGCACAACACGAATATACCTAGGAGAGGCGTATATATACAGTAATTGAAGGCAATAGAAGACATTCCCGACATTATTTGTTGTCTCCCGATATAAAACATTGATAACTGATTTATATCCTGTTACTGGCTTTGATCCTATCTATACTGTATTGTTAATGTATTACTAATAAGCTGTTGGTTACCCAAACAAAATAATGCCAAAACAATGCCAAAAACTTAGCAGTGTTTGGCATAATTAGTGAATTACTTACAAGCAAGTGATCTTTAGGTAGTGCAAACTGCTGTTGAAGACAAGATAATATGAGATTTTGGCAAAATTACTAAGCTTTGGTTGGTAGGTAGGTACTCGGATTTGCAAACATAAAAACCAATGCTAAAGACTGCTAAGTGAAAGAGATGATAATGAAAAAGAAATGCTTACTGTATTAAAAATATTTTAGAACTAGAATTAGGTAAATAGAATAATTCATCAGGAATAAGAAAGCATTCATGAACAAAATGTGGCCAAATGGAACTGTAAAAACAAATCTTAGTATACTAAACTATTTCTCATTATACCTACTGACTAATTAAGTGTAAATAAATACAACAATAATAATTGTTAATAAAACATTTTTTCCAGTACTTATTTGTAATTCATTTAATTCCTTTAAAGTTAAGTAACTTTACTTGTTAATATCTTAACATATAAAACATTGAAAACTGATTCATAAGCTTCAAATTACTTGTAAAACATTAGAAACTAAATAAGTATTAATATGTTTAATTGTTGTAAATCTTAGCAGTTTTTGGCATAATTAGTTTCAAAGTGAATTACTTATATTAAGCAACATCAAAAGCAAGTGAAAATCTGTAGGTACTGCAAACTGGTAGGTGAAGACAAGATAATATGAGATAAAACGTGGCCAAATGGAACTGTAAAAATTAACAAATCTAAGTATACTAAACTATTTCTCATTATACTGATTAATTAAGAGTAAAATAAATACAACAATAATAATTGTTAATAAAACATTTTTTTCCAGTATTTGTAATTAATTTAATCCCTTTAAAGTTAAATAAATTTACTTGTTAATAACTTAACGACTCACATGACGGTTCCAATCCTACCTAGGATTAGAACCTAGCCTACATGTTCCATAACAAGGTAGGAATTAAACACCCACCGTCTGACGGTGAGTAATAATTATGAAAATGGGATAAAAACACACCAGGCAGTATATGTAAATATTTATTAATATGAAATGTCAATATTGAAAATTTGAGTGTCCCACGTGATTCTTTGTTTATTTTTCTTTTCAATGCCTTATCGCTGCAGGTCAGCAGGCACTAGATGGTGCAGGTGATGTGTCCTATTAAGGCTGCTGCAGCCGTTGTCTGAAAAAATATATATTATTAGCTTTATCAGGACTTAATATAGATATAGACTTTTTTTTTTTTTTTTTTTTTTTTTTTTTTTTTTTTTTTTTTTTTTTTTTTTTTTTTTTTTTTTTATCTAATTTATTAACGAGGGTTTGTTCGCCTTGCGAGCATGTCACCCTCATAGGAACATACGATAAACATTTATGATCTAAACTTAATGCCTAACTTAACTAACTTATATAAAAATTTTGCCTCCTGGGATAAAGGAAAGGCAAGAATGCTGTTGCATACTCCAACCTCCCGAACATTAATATTATATTGGCATAAAATCCTATATCTCTCAACCTCGTTCCGGACACATTCCGTTAAAATATGATAAGCATCTTCAACTACGTCGCATTCTGAACAGTTAGGAGATGTAATTTTTTTCATCAATGCGGCAAAGCTATTCAACGGAAGGTGCCCCGAACGAAGTCTGAGGCTCAGCACTAAGTCTTGCCTGCTCATATCGGCCTCATCAAACCAAGGATGTCGCGGCACAGTCGCTTGAATTGTTTTATACCACACACCCTTTGTTAGTGACCGTTCATCAAAATACTCTTTCCATAATCGGTATCCATTAGCTTTAACATTAGAGAGAATATTTGTATAATCTGGTAAAAGTTCAACTAAGTCGCCTTCGGTGGTTGCTTCTTTGGCCAAAATATCTACCTTTTCATTTTCCTTAATGCCAATATGAGCAGGCACCCACTGTAACATAATCTCCCTACCAGTCGTAATCAACTTTATAATACATGCAACTATATTATATGCAATCGGCGTACAACGAACATTAGACAAACATTTTAATATATGTTGCATAGCACTCTTCGAATCACAAAAAATTACAAACTTTTTGGTATTGATAAATTGTATATATAACAATGCTTTATAAATAGCCATTAGTTCTGCTCCCATAATAGATATATATGGATTCATTTTAAATTTGCCACATCTCCCACTTTGGGGATCTAGAAAAGCAGCGCCTACATTATTTTGATTTTTAGACCCATCTGTAAATATTTTATAAAATTGTAAATAAACTTTGGTAATAAAATTATTACATTTTATTTTTAAAACATTTTTAAAAAAACATTTCTTTGACTCCGAAGCATCTTCTATACTTAAATTAATCAAGTGAGATAGGTTCACATTACTTATCCATGTGTCAAGTGAAAATCTGTCTAAAATACTGCTAGAATGAATAGGAATCATTTTTAAAAAATCATTTGAGCTGACTAAAAGGGGTTTTTTCTTTCGTCTCCAATAAGGGCTTTGACAAAGATTGGACAATTTTTCAATCAGACTTAACGTGTCATTATTAGAATAAGATTTTAATTTTAATAAAAATTTTCCAGCCAGATAATGTCTCCTTATATGTAACGGAGGGAGATGAAGCTCACATTCCATTACGTGGATAGCAGTACTCTTTATGAAACCGCCTATAATTCTAAGACACACGTTTTGAACTTTAGTTAGTTTATTTATGTGAGCGTCAGATCCATTATCATAAAGAAAACTGGCGTAATCCATTCTGCTACGTATAAGCGAAATATACAGTCGTCTCAAAAATTTGGGATGAACACCCCACCCAGATCCAGCTAGAACCTTAAAAATATTGACATATTTCAAACATTTTTCTTTGACTTCATTAACGTGTTTGGCCCACTTTAGTGATCGATCTAACAAAACACCTAAATATCTTATACTATCTACTACCTGAAGAGAATTATTTTTTATTTTCAATTCTATAGATTCCGCTTTATAACCTCTTTTAAATATACATATTTTACTTTTATGACAAGATATATCCATACCTATTTTCTGAATGAGATTATTAAATAAATTTAATGCTGGTTGTAATTTACTAACGGCTTCTAATACATTTTTAGCTGTAATATATAATACGAAATCATCAGCGAATTGCGAAATCAATACATTATTAATACTTGAACAAATAGAAATAGTTGCAATATTGAACAGAATAGGTGATATCGGGTCACCCTGTGCCAAGCCGCGACTAGTATTTCTGGAAATATAACCATTATCTAATAGTATCTTTAGCGATCTATCTTTCAAAAAACTCCACAAATAATTACACAATTTCTTACCCGTCCCTAATCGGTCCATAGTAGTTAATAAAACACATATATCTACATTGTTATACGCATTATCTAGATCAATAAAACATGCGATAGTTAACTTATTATCGGAAAAACCGGTTTGAATCTGGGATACGAGTCTAGTTAGGTTATTTAACGTCGACTGACCCTTTCTGAAACCGGTTGTACTCTCTGAAAAATACTTATTTGTTTCAATAAACCACTCTAGTCTATTGAATAGAATGTTATGAAACACCTTGCATATGCATGATATCATTGATATAGGTCTCAGGGAGGAAGAAGAACCCGGGTTGCGGCCCGGTTTTGGTATCGGTATTATTGCAATGCTACGCCATTGACTTGGCACAAAAGCTGACTCGTAAAAATTATTATAAAGTAAGATTAAAATATTTTTACCGTTTTCAGGCAGATACTTTAACATCGAATACGATATGTTATCATCACCTGGTGATGAGTCCTTAGATTTTATAGACATGTTAAGTTCCTGAATGTTAATCGGAACTTCAAGATTAGTGTTATATGAAGAAAAAACTGGTTTTCTAGGTAACACAAAGTCAGGAGCAATGCTACACAATAACTCATTAGCCAAATCTCTATCGACGTAGTTGACATGTTTATGTCGTCCCTTAATCCATCTCATTTTTTGCCACAGTTCATTTTGATTATATATTTGGTTAAGAGAAGAACAAAAGTCACGCCAAGATGCTTTCTTTGCATTCCGAATAAGACTTCTAGCTAAGCGAATTTTATCTTGAAGTTTATTATAATTACTAGGGGTGGGATTGCGTCGAAATTTAGAAAGGGCCAATCGGCATTCAGCTACAGATTTCGAAAGAGATGCATTCCAGTAAGGCTTAGACGAAAATTTGCTTTCAATATTTTGGTTGATTTTAATATACGGTATATATAATTCGGCTGCCATATTTATATAATCTATAAAAATATTATATGATGTTTGTAAATCATTTTGTAAAATATAATTACTGTAAAGTTTATTTAGTAAATTTTTATACGAACTCCAATCGGCCTTTTTATAGTTTCTGCGTAATTGTAATGACTTGTTTATTCTTTGATAATTAGTTATTTTTATGATACAATGATCGCTGCCCAGCGTTTCATTCAATACTGACCATTCAAGCTTTAAGCTTAAATCAGTGGTAGCCAAAGATATATCCGGCGAAGATTGTTGTTGATTATTATGAAATAAATCAACACGAGTAGGTTGACCATTGTTCAATAAAATCAGGTTACTATCCGATAATGCATTAAAAATTTGATAACCCCGGCAATCGTTTTTATTTGACCAATAAGTATGATGCCCATTAAAGTCACCGAGCACTAAAGTTTTATTTGGTAAAGTCGAAAAAATAAACTCCCAATCAGCCTGAGATGTACGTATAGATGGGGCGCAGTAAACTGAGACTATGTTTTGTACTTGATCACAATTAAAAACCCTAATCATCAATATTTCGATACCAGCGTTGCAATTTTGAATAATCTGTAATTTGGACTTGACTGACCTGTGCGTGAGTATCGCCACTCCACCGTAAGTATCATCTCGATCTTTGCGGAATATATTGTAATTACTAATCCTGAAATCGCGATCGGAATCCAACCAAGTTTCACTGAGTGCAGCAATGTGAACCTTCTCCTGTAATAAAATATTTTCAAATTCCGCTACTTTTGGTCTGATGCTCCGGGCATTCCATTGAATGATATTAAGTTTTATATTATTATGTTTGTAATCCATCATTAGTAAAATAATCAAGAATGAATTTCAGAACTGGCCAATCCGCAACATTATCTACTACTAACAAAATTAACCATTCTACGCAACATTTTAATACATGTTTAATCTTAGTTTGAATATTATATCTTTTTAAAAATATTATTTCCTGTAACCTACTTAATAATTCCTTAAAACTAACTCTTTTACTATTTGTTTCTGAATCTCCCTGTGTTTTCTTGTCTCTTTTCGTGTAACAGCTGTTTCCACCTTCTGTTTCGACTTCCATACAGTTTATATCTCTTTGTTGTATCTTTTTCTTCTTGTTAGTTAACTTCTGTGGTATCTGATGAATGACAGCATAGGTTTTCACTTTCTCGGCGTAGGTATTAGTGCGATTAGACTGTGATGGAGTAGACAAAGTAGACTTAACATCAGGGGCTGATCGCGTTTCATTTTCTTCAAAATGTAGGTATTCAGTTAAAGGAAATATTTCTTTCGTTTCATTTTTTTCCACATTTTGATCGTTTGGCGGCACGTAAATAGTTAACGCCTTTCTATAGGTACAATTAAACTCGGCCATAATCTCACGGATTCTTTTTTCTTTAATAAAGATCGGGCAAATTCTCGACAAAGACATGTGATTTCCATTGCAATTAACGCAGCAATATATTTCAGTCTCACAATTTGGATGATTTTTTGTGCATTTCGGGCAGACAATTTGTTTACTAGAACATCTTTTTTGTGAATGCCCAAACTTCCAACAGCGCGAACATTGAGAAACTGGAAACACATAGGCTTCTACCCTTACTCTCGTATCATGTACATAAACATATGGTGGTATGTATGAGCCCTTAAAACATAAACGAACCGCTTCACTAGGTGACCATCCAGTTTCATTAAAGGTCCTCCGATTTAAACGGTTTGCTGATATAATTTTTGCAGGTTCCGTACAGGTAATATTTTCTAAAATACACTCGTCTGAAATGTCCAAGTCCACATCTTTTATCACCCCATAAGAAAAATTCCTCTCCATAGCTCTTTGTATGCGCCATCCCATTTCTATGAATTTTTTACAATTTTCTAATAATTCCGCACTCATACTATTTAGTAAATCAACTCGGACTCTGTAAGGGTTAATGTACTTAACTCGTATAATATCCGTTATATTATTGTCTTTAAACAATCGGGCTAACGAGAATTGTTTTGGCATAATTTCATTACTCGATACGTATACTTCGATTTTTTCTTCTTCCCTAATTTTTTTCCCATACCTTTTAACTTCTATCCAATCATCCTCTTCATCATTTCTTCCTCTCTTTGTAGGTTTCATCTCCAACTCTAAATCATTACTATCCAATATCTCGTCCTCATTATTTGCCTCCGAACTCAGTGCATTAGTAACTTCCTTAGATTCACTCATATCGCACACCGTAGGTAACACTCGCAGCGCGCCGGCGCAAGCGCAGCGGCTGCTAAACCGGTTTCGCGTAAATAATAACTATGAAATGCACGACGCGTACTAAGTAAAAGAAACAACTGATTCGCACGCATGCCGGTACGAGACTGTAGATATAGACTTATGTGCTTTCATTCACACAAATATATTAATTATAATTAAACATATCCATTTTGTGATTTGTGAAAACCACTTGTTATTTTATTGTTACCTAGACAGGTGATGATAATATGTTTATATATGGATCAAGTTATATAAATACAAATAAGTTTTATAAATAATGATTAATTAAACAATGACTTTATACAGTAGTTACTTCAATTATACCCAATATTATTATGCCAATGCCTACATAATATTATGCCAATCAATTTCCCATAAGGGTAGGCCGGCACATAATATCTAAATGTAATAAGATCCTAACATTCATACTTCATTCACTAACTCACATGGTTATGTTACGGGTGACGATTTTATTGATCAAGGTACACAGTATGAATGGCTACTTTAGCCATTTGATATTCGTGACTGCGTAGTATATACAAAGTCTCCCATTACTCCTATACGAAGTAGATAATATTATACTTATTATTATCGAATATGATGTTATGATAAATGACTGGCTGCCAGGTAGGTACGAAAAGCCTTAAATTGTATACCTACTAAGCACCACTTTTTTGTTCTACCACAATTATTGTTGCCGTTTGCATAAACATTCCATTTAAACACTTTACATAAAAGTTTTATTTACTTACCTGTGTTGTTGTTAACCTCTATTAATGTATGAATTTCTCCGTGATTGTATTACTGATCTATGGCATCGTGCTTTTTTGCACTCTTCATAGTTTGATTACACATCTTCTTCACTAATTACTAATAGCTTCAATACAAGTTCATTGTTAAAAACATCTAAGTAGCAACTCGTCGGCCATTCGGCAGTGTTACCAACTCTCATAAATATTTATGTCCAAACTTACAACAAAAGTCCCAAAATGGTAACAACTACTTAAAAAAAATCCCTAAATTTTCTTATGGCACTGAAAACTATAAATATAATAAAAATAAATTAATCCTGATAAAAATGTGATTATGTCCATTATACGTTAAGATACACTACCAACATTATTTATTATACAGATTGACTTTTAAAATTTTGGTCGTTATAGGTAAGTAAAAAAATAGAGACCCCAAATATAAACCTAAACAATTTTACACCTAAAAACTGCTTGTAGAAATTTTTTGCCACCGAATTTAGGGGAAAAACTCCTAGGTTGGCAACACTGGCACATGGTAGTTTGTTGTCTTGTAACATGATAGTCTAGTGACGGATTTGACAGTTGACACAGTTGACACTTGACAGCGAAAATTACGTTTTAAGGCGCCGGAACCAGAGACAAAACGTTTTCAAAATTACGCCAAGACGAAGCGCAATCTTAGTGTATGTTGGGTACCAAATCAATGTCGCTATCTCAAAACAGATAACGTATCTACAGAACTTTACGTAACTAAGCGATGGCATCTTGGGTAAGGCCCCTGGGACTTCTACGAATATTTTAAGACTAAAAATACGGCACGTACACTATCATATATTGTATAATTATATTACTTTAAGATTCCATACACAACATATAAGTTTTATGCCTATCTAAGAAAGAAAACTAAGGAGACCTAAAAATTTAAAATATGGATTTTGGTCATATATTATATTCTTACCTCTAGTGTTATATAAACTATATCATATATATTATCTATATTATCATCTAGTAAGCAAACCTAAGCAAATGATAATATATAATATATATTATCATTTGCTTAGATTTGCTTACTAGATGTAACTGAAGCTATTTTAAATCTCCTCCTCGAATGGAAGTCCCTGGAGCATTTATCTGTAATTTGTGGGGACCCCGTGATAAATGAGTGCAGTTTAATTTTAAATTGTTCTTTAATCCTAAGTCCATCTCGTGGTCACTCAACACAAGTAAACGGTCAGGACTTAAAATGAAAACCGACTACTTTTTAACAAGATAGAAATTCTAGGAAATCAAACGAACTTAGCTGTAAGTGACGTTCGATGATTATTAATAATTATTAAACGATGTGATTCGCCTGAAGAGACTACATAATATTAACAAGTAGTAGCCATAATATAATATTGTATTTATATTTTGAAAAATATGGTATCGTGCACCGACATAAACTGGCGTGAAATGTAACGCCGAATTAGTGGGGTATCAAAAGAGGTTTTAGTTGTTATCAAAATCGAGTTCGCAACTATTTTCATAATTTTTCGCATATAATTAGTTTCGGATATCGTCGACAATGCCATTTAAGATCCATTATGTATACCTTAAATATTATAGTAGGGGATCCCAAGAGGGGATTTTTGTAGTAACTCGAGCGCGTCAGATTAAGATAGTATATGTATCCCACATGCTTCTGGTAATCTAGGCATGATTTTGAAAAGTATCAAAAATTTAATTCAATACGCCAGATTAAGCTTGATCAAACAAGCTCTAACCGAAAGCACTAATGGTTTAAAAGTCAGGTAAGCTTATAGGGACTTATATAAAATTTAAAAAGTAACTCAATATTTTTCAATAATTGACTTTCTCAAATATTTTATATTGGACTCAACGTAATACTCTTGTCAGTCTAGTCGATTCTAACGACAAAAAAACTATTTTAAAATACTATTTCACCACAATTTTGTTATTTCAAAGTTTAAATAGAACTGTTTCCGCTCATTCCACTACTAAATTAAAAAAACTAGCATACGTTTTTTTCCTCCTAACATCTTATCACCAAAACCTACTAGGTCTCCGCAACGCTCGAGTGACTACACGTTTAGCATTATGGGCTCCCCTATTATCACATATTTATTTTACGCGTTGTATAACTACACAATGAAACAATGTTGTAAGGCGGCAGCTTAAAACTAAGTATTGTATAACGAGGCGAAAGGAGGTCGCGCTGCGTCGGGTAGGATCAGGCACGTGGGAGCGATGGGAAATTAATAACCCTCTGCCAGCTTCAGTGTCGACATACTCGTTACTTGCAGCTGACATAATATTGCTTAAGAACTAGCTTTACATAGTGAGCTTGTAAGGACTACTAGGAAGCTTTACTTTCTTCGCCTTTTTTTAAATTTACATTTATAAATATTTTTTTTAAATATATTATGTTCTGCTTTTTTGTTATTCATGCGACAAAAAAATTATACCAAGCCGAATATAGTGTGTAGACAATGACACGTACATAGTCAGGGTTCCCCCATACATTGTTTTCACTTGATTAGTATCAAGCTAATTTTTATTGAGTAGCTTCATTTTGATGAGACGTCCAATAATTTCTTGGACGGAACTCTCGATTGTGGTGTGGGGAGCTAACAGAGTTAGCAAGGATAAAAAAAAGTCTCAATTTTCGAGTGTAGGACCGGGATATCGTACCACGCAATTTGTAGGACAATTATGTATGTTGAATTACATTAATATTAACTAAGTAATAAAAACAAAATCAGCTGGTTACTAACTATTTAAGATTGATCAAACCATAGATTTTGTAGGTAAAATATTTTTTGGGATAATTTAGATCATTATCTAGAGATTTGTCAAAAAAAATCGAAAATATTTTGAATCCACAAACTTTATTCATGCTATCTCTGTTGGCTACCACAAACAAGAGTTCCGTCCAAGAAATTCTTGGGCGACTCATCAAAATGAAGGTACTCACGAAAAATTAGTTTGATACTAATCAAGTGAAAACAATGTATGGGGGAACCCTGGATTTATCTTTGAGATCGCCATAACATGTACACAACAGTAACAGTAGAAATTAGTTTACCCATGTATAGCAGCAACTATGTGCCGGCAACGCTATCCTTTCTTCTTTTTTTTTTTGCCGAGAAATGCTAATTGCCGCATCCCGTGGAGAGCGGGGATTCCTACCACGGGTATGTGAGGCTCGCTGCGTCCGTTAAGATGGTAAGTGGACGCAGCCATACCTACTACAACTCGGCGGCACTCCGACAGAACCGCCGCCCACGGAGCCACGGGAAATACAATACAACCGCGACTCGAATAGAAAAGGCCCTGATTCCAAATGAAATCGCCATTATCTGTTACGAAGTTCGAAACAATTTTTTTTTCGGGATTTGACATAATAATTATGGTTTGCTAATTGTCAAGCGCGAATTAACGAAACTTACGTCAAATCCTATACATATTTTGGTTTTCGATCTTCGTAAATAGCGATGGCATCTTGGCCCTGCGCTTTAGCGGAAATTTAACGCTTTTCTAGGAAAACAAAGTTTTTGCAAGCGTACGTCATATCAAATATTTTACGTGCTGCAACAACTAAGGGTGCTCGCGGACGCCCAATTTTTGTAGGGCCGATAATCGGAATACTTTTCTCCATATTATTTTGTAGGACGTGTCTATTGCAATCAGTAAATTCTGTTCTCCTACAAAAAGTCGGCACTGATTATCGGTCGAGGGAGGACACCCTCGACCTGTCTAAACATGGCTATAAACTTATAACTGGTTTCCAGTTTGGAGTAACGAAGTTTTAAAATTTTACGACGTTTGGTTTCATTTGCTACGAAGGACGGTTTTTTTAACGACCAAGAAATTAAAAGCTCTCTAGGGTTGACAATGACAACGATGACGTCATATAATATATATAATACTATTCATTTCAGCTATAGTTAGTACGTGTTCTACTGTACATAAGCGCGTCGGTGCTTTAGCTGGAGTCACGGGTTGGAATCCCGCCGAAGGAACAAAAACAATATGTGTTCCTGGGTTATGGATGTGTATTAAATCTGTGTATATTATAGAAAAAATACAAAATATTTGTATAGTACCTATCTATTAAATTTATTTCCGTTGTCTGGTACCTGTAACACAAGTTATTCTGATACTTATCACGGGACCAGATAGACCTGGTGTGAAACGTCAATATATATAAAACAACCTGGGAGTACTTGAATATACTCGCCACTTTTTTTTATATTACACACGCGGGTTTTTTATTTTATTTTTCAATTATATTTGTCTAGAGACTTCTGCTCGTATATTTTATTTTCTTTTTGTTTATTTTGTCATCATATCAAGGTATATTTTAGTTATTTACTACATATGCGAAATCTGTCAGGCAAGCCAGTTGTGCCGGCCCTAGATTTGTAGTATTCTATAAGTCTAGTTTGGTATTTGTTATTGCTTTGTGAACACGAGACGACCTCTTTGATCTGCGCGATTATTTGCATGTTTACTCCAAAATCAAATCAAAAATCAAAATCAAAATCATTTATTTGCTTAAATAAGGTACAATATGGTGTTACAGGTTTGGTTAATCGCTCTCTTATTTTGCCTTTGAGTGGCGTGCAAATTTTTATTAAAATACAATTTATTAAAATTTCTTTCATGCATTAGGTGTTATTTTTTGTGATTATTGTTGTTTTGTTTACATGATTTTAAAAAATTACAATTACTGATTTGTCAATGTTATTATATTTATAAGTCACTAATTAAATAATAATAATTCTTACACATTTTATAGGTGAGTCAAAATTAAATTACAAAAGAAAAGTTATTTAACTACTTACATTTACATACATAATATATCTATTTTTCATTATTCATCTGCTATCATACTAAATTGTCTATAATTGTAATATGTGTATTTTATGCAGATAATCATTTTATTCTATACAATTACATATACATTTATCATTAAAATATTCATCAATTGTATAATAACATTTCCTAATTAATAGTTTGAATGTCATTTTATTAAAGTATGTATAATTAGTATTCTTGTATTCTTCCGGTAATTTATTAAATATTTTTATTGCCATACAGTATGCACTAGTAGAATATATATTCTTTTTTTGTATGGGGATAATTAATTTGTTTTTTCTTATTTGCCTGTCACTTAAACTATTGTTCTCAAATAAATAATTATGTTTTATGACAAATTTTAACATTTCAAATATATAAAGACATGGCAATGGGAGGATATTATATTTTTGGAACAATGGTTTACAACTATCAAACCTCCAAGCACCACACATTGCTCTTATACACGCCTTTTGCTTGATAAAAATATTTTTGGCATTCACAGAATTGCCCCATACAATTATACCATATCTCAGTACAGATGTGACACATCCATGATAGGCAATTAGAGCTGATTTGTTATTAACATTATAATACAGCGTTCTTAGTACATAATATGTAAATCTATCTAGTTTATTGCTTATTTGTTGTATATGATATTTCCATAAACACATGTTGTCAATCACAACTCCTAGGAAGTTAGTATTTTCAACTACATTCATTTTGTTTCCTCTATGTGTAATGTCAATATTTATTGCTTCCGTTTTATTATTCCTAAAATTAATTAACATTGTTTTATTTGTATTTAATACTAGATTATTAGCTTCTAACCAATTATTTATTTTATTCAGACAGTCTTTTACGTTTTCTATTAATATATTATTATTTTTATGTGCCATAATTATTGTTATGTCATCTGCATACATTATACACTCATGGCTTATAGTGTCCGGAAAATCATTTATGTACAACAGAAATAGTAACGGTCCTAAATTACTGCCTTGTGGGATAATGGATTGTTTTTTATGTATTTAGCTTTTATATTTTTTTTATTTCTTATTTGAGTGTTTGTGATTTCTACTGTTTGTTTCCGATCTTTAAGATAACTAGCTATCCATTCTAAAGATTTGCCCCTGATACCGTACCTTTCTAGTTTTGATAACAGTGTTTTGTGACATACCAGATCAAAAGCCTTTGTCATGTCTAGAAACAGTCCTATTACTTTGTGACCTATGTTTAGTTTTTCTGTTATAATTTTGTTTAGTGAGAAACATGCTAAATTTGTACCTAAGTTTTTCCTAAATCCGTATTGTTGTGGTTTTAACAAATTTTGAGTTGATATAAAGGTATGTATTTTAGCATGCATTACTTTTTCAAATATTTTAGCAATGTTGGATATTAGGCTTACTGGTCGATAATTATTGATGTCATTTTTATCCCCTTTTTTGTATAATGGTTTTACAATTGCGTTTTTTAACCTATTTGGAAAGCTACCTTCTGTAAAAGATAGGTTTATTATATGGCTTAACGGGGGGCTTATTATATTTGCAATTGATTTTAAAATATCTGTTTTAATGTCATCAAAGCCAGTCGAATTTGTATTATTAAGTGATTTTATAGCATTTGTTATTTCATTTATTGTAGCGGGAGTCAGGAATAATGTTTTTATATTATTATTAATTATGTTATATGTCTTTTGACTGGGTTGGATTATATTATTATTAATTGATATAAAATGTTCGTTAAATTTATTAGCTATGTCATAAGGATTATTGTATATTGAATTATTGGTTTTAATTAAATTAATATCATCTTTTAATTGGGGGTCTTTTACAAATGAATTTATGACTTGCCATACTGCTCTAGATTTATTTTTTGCTTGATTAATAAATCTGGTGTTACCGTGCGATCTAGATGCAGCTATACATTTTTTTAATAGTTTAGAGTATTTTACATAATGTTCTTTGTTAAATTTTTTATTAGCTGTTTCATTTAAACATTTTATGTATAATTTCCTTTTGACAATGCAAGATTTTTTTAATCCTTTTGTTATCCATTTATTATCCTTCTTCTTAAGTATTATTTTGACATAAATTTTTGGGAAACATAAATTATAGAATAGAGTTAGGTCATCATGAAATATAAAGCATCAAATGCTAAATTTGTGTCATTTTGTAAAAATACTTCACTAAAAGATAATGCCTTAAGACACTCTGAAAATTTCCTTACATTTTCTTTAGAGTATTCCCGTTTTTCTAAAAAATAAAAATGTTGCTTTTTTGGTGATTGACTATTTTCATATTGTGAACTTTCAAGAGTTAATGTTTGACCTGTCTCATGATCAGACAAGCCTAATAAATGAATTTTAGGTGTTGGTTCTTTTAAGTTGCTTTTTATTAAGTCTATACATGATTTACCTCTCGTGGGTTTTATTATATGATTTTTTAGATTAAAATTATTAAGTAATGTCATAAATTGTTGTGATATTTTATTAGAATCAATTATGTTAATATTAAAATCACCACATAGTATAATTTTTTTGCTATCGTTGATTTTTAATTTAATCAGTAAATCTTCTAACTTTGAAAAGAAAATATTAATATTAGATTGTGGTGTCCTGTATATACATATAATTGTTATGTGTAGTGATATAATTTTTACTGCACAGTATTCAAAATGATGTTCTATTGGTAAAATTTCCTTTTGTATGTTATTTAGTTGTATGAATTTCAATTCATTGTTAACTAATATAGAAACGCCCCCTCTTTTTTTGTTGATTCTTGTAAATTGCGACGCTACACTAAAGTTTTTTATTTTTTATTTTTCCATTCATATTACATTAAAGATATATAGCGAAGACTACTTTATCTCTCCTATCTTTATATAGATATATAATATAACTATTCGTGTATTATCACTAAGCTCCTCTTAACCCTAGAAGCCCAATCATATTTAACTTGCTATAAAGCCCAATCATACGTAAAAATGACGTGTAAAAATAAAACTTCAGTATATTCCAATTTTTTCTGGTTATGATCAATTTATTTGCATTAGTTATTGAAATATAGATTTAATTTATAAACAAAATAATTTTTTTATTAATATACTCTTTATTAGTACAATTACAGTACATTACTTGGACCATAGAAAAAAATTAACAAAAAAATCAAACCTCTAACAAATTTTCCCATAATTATAAAATCTTAAAAAAAGCCAACTAGTATTAAATGTTTTTATAAAATTAAATCAATTTCTAATAATACCTTATTAGTCTCTTTGAAAAAAAGTCTTTATGTATAGTCTAGACAGATAGCAACATTATTGTGTTCTCCATATATGGCCTTTTCGTATTTGCAACATTGCGCTTTGGTTATCAGCCTTTTCTATATAATCAAAATACACAGTAGAGTCGTTTCTTTAGTTCACGCTCATTGTCAGTGTTTTCTGAACATGTTGGTACCATAGTTTTTAAAATATTTGTTATATTATCCCGTGGAGCCCTCGTCAAAGTTGGTGCCTGTAACCGTTTTTGGATTCAAGACGCCGTCAGATCTATACCTAATTTTTTCACGAATTATTTAGGGCTTATTGATTTTTCTTGTTTATTT
This sequence comes from Celastrina argiolus, assembly GCA_905187575.2. NCBI lineage: Eukaryota > Metazoa > Arthropoda > Insecta > Lepidoptera > Lycaenidae > Celastrina > Celastrina argiolus. The sequence continues at coordinate 4,626,690 of LR994582.1, read as the reverse complement.
ATACTTATTTGACAAACGCCATATTCAACCATAAAATACCGTCATCGGCCACCTAAGTTGAAGAAGTTACCTAAATATATTTATGGCCGATGGCCGAGAAGCAATATGGATTTTAGATGGCTCTTGTCTGCTTGTATCTTCAAAGAAGTTGACCATCGTATCCTCATTATCATTCTTGTCGTATCAGGACGTCTTATTCAATTGCAAAATCTTACTACACGGAGTCCGAACTCAGCCGAGAACAATCGTCTTAAATTTTCGAAAATTGACGGTATTTCTTCCAGGTTTAGCCATTGACGGGACTCCATCTTGAAATTTACCTAAAAATATAAATGCTAAATGCAACATTTAAAAAACAAATCAATACACTCAAATAAATCACAACAATAAAGAAGTCAGAAACATTTGCAAAAGTTACACAAAGCCCAATTATACGTCATAATGACGTGCAACCTCGCTATTACAACAAAATGGCGGCACTTACCCAGCTCATGTATTGTATATGTCCTGAGAGGTCCCAACGACTCCTGAGTTGGTTCGAGAATTCACCACGATCCGATGGAAACCGAGAAAGATACAGAGATCTTTCGCCGCGGTGTACGTCAAATTTACGTAGATTGGGCTTCTAGGGTTAAACGGCGGGACCGATTTCAATCTTTTTTTAGCGTCCATTCAAGATATTAGAGGATGTTTCAGATTCTCAATTGGCCTGGCAGGTGGCGGTATAGTTTTAAATCCACAAAGCAATAACAAATTATAAATGTAGTTCTATCATGAGCCAAAATATTTTGTGTGGCTCATGATAGAACTTAGACATAAGCAATATTTCACTTACGAATTGATAAAAACTAGTTCAAACAACCCAACTTAAGCTTAAGAACAACATCCTCATGTTGCTGACCTATAAGTTACAAACACTCCTTTGCTGACACCGACATAAAAATAAGTCACAAACACACCTTTACTGACACCGACATAAATTGTAACATTTTAGTTGTTGAATTCGGTTTTAAAAGTAGTTTTTTTTTACTTTTTGTCTCTAAAGTAAACTACAGTACGACGGTTAGTTCATTTATTAAGTAGCTACGATTCTACAGACTACTGATGGGCACACACACACAGACACACACTCCACATTTATAACACCACCTCCTTTTTGTGTCGAGGGTCAATAATCACAAATGCGAGTGAAACTCCTAAATTAGCCGTACGGAAACTAATTCATCCATGTACATCATAAAACAAAGTGTTCATAAAATAAAAATACTATGTAAAATTTTAGGGGACCCAATGTCAGGTATTCGGTGAATAAAATAAAAAAGAATCAAACAAATCGGATCGTTAATCTCCGCGTATTCGGTGTACATACATAAAAAGCTGAATCGAGAACCTCCTCATTTTTTGGGCGTCGGTTAAAAATTTGCTTTATTTAAAACACAGAACATAATTTCACTGCCGCGATCAGAGACGATCCAACCACTTGTCAATTGAATGGTCAATTACACAATACACGATGGCACTTCCTCTACCTTTCATTGTGTGTGTGAACAGGCGCAGGACCGACTTTTACATGACCACCCGACATTGACTGACAGAAACGATTGTCTCTTAGGCCTCAGCCTCGAATTTTGCGGGCAGCGGGGCGGGAGCGGCGGCGGCGCGGGTGCGGTACGCGTTACCCGCTCCCGCCCCGCTGCCGCACCGCTGTTTTCGAGAACCGGTCCATTTGATTTTACGTAAAAGAACCTGCCGCTCCCGCGCCGCCATCGCTCCCGCCCCGCTGCCCGCAAAATTCAAGGCTGAGGAATTTTATTTACGATGAATCCTCTATCCAAAACTAAAACTATTTTCCTATTCAAAGAACATTTCTTCACTCTTTGAAACAGTGAACCTAAATGGATTATGTTTTAACACACATTATTACTTCAAAGTTGAACAAGATTTAACATTTTACCGTTATTATAATTATATTATTACGTCGCTTTGATATTATATTAACCGTACTCATCAGGCGTGAGGCGTAAGAGTTCAAAGGCACGTTTACCTCTATAATACGTTTTAACATGTGAACACTGAACATGCTTATTAAGGTCGTGATCCGATATATTTAAAAGCCTATTAAATTATATAAATACATACTTATTAAATGAATAACATTATGGCGTAACCCACTTTACATGTTTTATTTTTAAACCTTTTAAATGTATTTTAAAATATTAAAAAAGGACAAAAAAGATAATAAAATATGTACAAATAGCGATGCTATTTATATATATTTTATTATCTTTATAGTATACACTATTAAATAAATTAACTAACCGCTTGCAAAGTCGAGAATGAAAAAAATAATTACTTCGTTGTTTTACATGAAAGCTCGGACTTAAAGCATTATGGCAGTGTGCCAGAGTCCCATAACTCCTGCCAGTCCCGGCCAGATAGGATTTTGTCATATTAACTGTAATTGGCAGCCATTACGGATTTGCCGAGGTAGGACAATATGATCCAGGGATTTGGCATATGACCTTTGGATGTGATGGTTTCAGGTTTACTGATTAAAAGGAATTCGAAATCCGTTATAGTAAATGTATATAGTTAAGTATGTGGATATTGATGCGGTTTGGATTGAAATTGGAACAGTTGGGAATTCAGTTTAACATGAATTGGAAATTAGCGTATTTTGGACTTAGTTTATATTGTAGTTTATTTTTTAATTATTTGAGTACAGTTGGCGACAAATCTGGTTTCACACTTTTTAACCTTATTGCTAGGTACGTGAAAAGGTCGAAAAATGAAAACGAACCTGTTGGCGACCATACATATATTTTTAATTCTGTTTGTTATAATTCGTATTTTTTTTACCCTATCAATATATTATTGTTAAATGAGTTGATGATTGTTCTTTAAAAACATGACAATAATAGACTTTTTCACATATCAAGCAGGTACATTATACGGACGCTCTATCGGAAGGAAAACATCATGAGGAAACCCTCACATGGTTGGCCCTAGACATATTTTGTTATTCCTCTGGACTAGGCTGACTGTGTTGTGAAAATATCGTATGCGCTGGACAACTATGTACAACTATGAAATTTAAAAACGCCTTATCATCATCACCCAGGATATTTCATGGGAAGTAGTTGCCTCACCACGCTTGGCAGAGGGGCTGGTGAGCGCAGTTTTCAGAGAATGTCTGTGGAATCCCCACTGCCCATCTCCAGATATTTATTTATTTCATTTTATTACATTTAATAATAATAATAGCTCCCCTCACCGATTTCGGTGTCGGTAGCCGATTTCATTGAAACCAGGCCAGCTGTTATTTTATAGTGCCCAAGTGTGTGCGCAATACACAGAAGCACTCTCTTCCTTTTACTCTCATAACCCAGTGGGACGGTAAATCGACACGACTGGCGAGAGAGCAGGCGCAGGACCGACTTTTTACATGCCCATCCGACGCATGGATCATCTTTCTTGTCAGACAATCAGGTGATCAGGCTGCATTGTCCTAACCAAACTTGAAAACAACATTTTTGTTGTTCCAACGCGGGAATCGAACCAACGAACTCCGGGTTGATAGCGAAGCTCTGAGCCACTAGAACACATCGTAAGTCGTAACTATTACATTTGGAAAACTTACGGCCACATACAAAAGTAATTTTAAACAGAAAGATAAAGAAATAAAGATGAAGTCGGTGGTTAGGATGAAGTGAAAATTATTTCCCCGGATATCCGTAATAGGTTTATGTAGTAATTACATATACAGGGTGTCAAAAGAGCAGTCACTATAACTATGAGATACGATTACACTACCTTTCCTCTTCTTCTTTTTTGTCAAAAACTAAAAAAAAATTTTTTTTTCACCAATTCTTATTTTTTTGTCGCTAAAATAGCAATAAACTAAAATTTTTTTTTTTAAATTTTTGTTAATAAAATGAAAATAAAAATACATTTCTAGAATAAGAAAAGGTAGTATAATCATATCCCAAAGTTATGGTGACTGCTCTTTTTACACCCGTTATAGTAATCCATGCTTCAGTATTTCTAGAGTTTATCATCATCCGTTGTTGCCTACGTTATTTTCCATTAATTTCTATAGCACTTATAAGTATTTGAAATCAATTCCAATAATAAGTATTCAGTAGGGTCGATTTGCTCATCAGTTCGTTAGTTCATCAGCTCATCAGCTCATCAATTCATCAGTTCATCAGTTCATCAGTTCATCAGCTCATCAGCTCAACACTCAAGCTTTCGACCGGAGAAGGACGAATACTATCGACGGTTGCCTCGTGACGAGTATCGTTGTAGACAGCGGTAAGTGGCCACGGCAAAGGGAAATCACAAAAATATATTTAATGAGCATGCTTTCCGATGTAAATGTTATGTAGCGTAATGTTAAAAAGTTTAAGGCGAGGCACGCCCGCTACTAGCGCCTCTCTTTTTAAAATTAATTTTACAACGACACAAAGATGTTATTAAAAAAATGTAATCGGTTAAAACACTAAGTAAATAGTTAAACTAATTTATTGGCATTTAATCTTATGGCTGTTGTTATCCCTAATAAAATAAAATAAAATAAAATAAAATCTATAAAACTGTCAAACAGCCAAAAATGGCCGATTTAGCAATAACTTGCCATGCCATGAAATATAAGGGAAGGCTTATGCAGTAGTGGACATCATTGCTGAAATGATGATGATGATGATGATATTTATTGTACTTATTAGATACTTATATATCCAAGGTGTAAAATTAGTGAGTGACAATACTTCAGGGTGTGTATAAGTCGACTATGTAAAGTTTATTGGCAAAGTACCCGCGCTGAAAGAAATATTTTTTTTTTAAATGATTGCATGAGAAAATTTATGATGTTGGGGCATTTCTAATACAAACATGAAAGTCAATAGTAAGTCTTTCAGCTCTGGTATTTTACAGTACTCTACATAAGAGGCACATACACACCCTTAAGTATTATCACTCATTTATATTACACATTTTATAGTAGGTATAATTTAATTTAAAAGTTGATGCACTCTATAGAACATACGACGATGTATGTGGAACCACTGAGAAGTGGTTCGAATCACGGGACCGGAAAAAAATTCAGATCATTGATGTGTATTAAATATTTGTTTAACACAAACTAATCCGTGCACAGTTCGTTGAGCATACAAACCGTTTAAACCTTCCCTGGACTTCCAGAAATATTTCAAGACCAAGAATAACCGAATTGGTACAGCCTTTCTCGAGTTTTAGCCAGCCTAACGAACAACAATAAATTCTTATATATAAAAACTAGCTAACCCGTGCCCACTTCGTTGAGCATACAAACCGTTTGAACCTTCCCGGGACTTCCACGAATATTTTATACTGAAAATAGCCGAATCGGTTCAGCCGTACTCGAGTTTTAGCGAGACTAACGAACAACAATTCATTTTTATATCTATACATATAATAAATCTGTAGAGGGGTCATGTCTGTACATTAAGAATATTTAAGTGAAAATTAAAAAAGGGGGTCTATATAAGCCACAGAACCTAAAAATAACATTTTTGAAAAAAATGTCTGTCTGTCTGTCTGTCTGTCTGTCTGTCTGTCTGTCTGTCTGTCTGTCTGTCCGTATGGGAATGTTTGTCGTCGCATCACGCTAAAACCACTGTATGGAATGAAATGAAATTTGGCAGGCAGGTAGCTTACGACCTGAAGAGCATTATTGGAAATTATTATCCCGAAAAACGAAAAGGTTCGCGTGGGATCTTCAAAAAATTTTAGCTACCTATTTGAAGGTATTTCAGCCAAACTACTCAATGTATTTAAATGACATTTGGCAGGCAGGTAGCTTATGACCTGAAGAGCATTACTGGAAATTATTATCCCGAAAAACGAAAGGGTTCCCGTGGGATCTTCAAAAAATTGTAGCTACCTATTTGACGGTATTTCAGCCAAACGACTCAACGTATTTAAATGAAATTTGGCAGGCAGGTAGCTTATGATCTGAAGAGCATTATTGGAAATTGTTATCCCGAAAAACGAAAGGGTTCCCGTAGGATCTTCAAAAAATGTTTGCTACCTATTTGACGGTATTTCAGCCATACTACTCAACGTATTTAAATGATTGCATTTAAATATTACTTGGCACAAAGGTAGATTGTAACATGAAATAACCAACATAATATTTTTAACTGACTTACAAAAAAGGAGGAGGTTTCTCAATTCGTAAATATATGTTTGTTTTTTATGTTTCTTCGCGGATATCTTCATCGTTTCTGAAACGATTTTAATTTTTTTTATGTTGTGTAGGGTATAATTTAAATTTGGTCCCACTGTCACCAAAATGGTGACCTGATGATGGGATCCGTGAGGAATCGAAGGAAATCCTCAAAATTTATGTGGAATAATATATTGATTTTGATTTTTTCTGAAGTAGTCTATGCATATGTTACCAAACAGTAAGGTTTTGCACCATATCCTGGATCTATAATATCAAAAAATTTCGCGTTTCAGTAAACTATATATATATATATATATATAAATTGAAAAATTTCGCGCTGCTCTGGCTTACGCCAGAGCAGCGGTATGCTATTTATACAATATACATAATAAATATATATATATATATATATTTAAAAAAATTTGCGCCGCTCTGGCTTACGCCAGTCTAGGCTACGTAGACTTTTTCTCTTTCTACAATTTTTTTTTTATCTAATCGTTTTTGTTTTTCATTTTCCGTCCTCAAATAATCGTCGTCTGATCATTTGAGAATTATCTCTACTCAGTCTATACCCATCACTAAAAATCTGAAAATTAAATAATTTTAAACAAAAAAAAACGACTTCAAAAGGTAAAATAAAAGGAACAATTAAATTTACTTCGCACAAAGTACCTAATACTTATTTTCCAGTACAAGTGAAAATAATTATTACTTTGTGCGAAGTAATTTATTATTATACTTAGGTTTTGCAAATACGATTAATAAAGTATAGGCGTAGGATAGTTTGTTTTCAAGATATTCAATGAATGAGATGTCATAGGTACATTTAAATTAGAAAAGTTATGTCAATATAAGTAAGATTTATGTTTTTCATGATATTTTTATTTATTAGTTTTCATCATTTCTTTTCTAGGTACGGCTTGGGATTTTTCTTTCTTTTGGACTTTTGTTTGTTATTTTTTTGTCGTCTAAAGGAAGTTAGTACTTTAACCGTAAAGTCCCTAAGTAGGCTACATGTTTGTTAGCGTAGGTGATTAATAAATAAAAAACCGGGCAAGTCCGAGTTGGAATTGCGCACCGAGAGTAGACTTTTAAAAAATTTGGCGCTCGGCGCCAGCAGCGCAGCGTCGGTGTGAAAACGATCATCGTCTGCAGTCGCTGCGGCGTAAAGTCCATACAAATCTCAGTACAGAGATCTTCGTCGCGTATATAAGCGTACTATCAAGTAGTCCCGTTCGCATAAAAGAAAAAAAAATATTATACATACAGACGAATTGAGAACCTCCTCCTTTTTTTGAAGTCGGTTATACACGGTCATTTTTCGAGCTGGTAGTAGGAATTGTTAGCATTTTCATAGAAAAAATACCTCAAAACATTTACGACAAAAACGGCCATTATTTGACAGTAAACTATTATTATTACTCCATCGGCCTACTTCTTTTGCCTATGCACGTCTAATACTGTGTATAAATAATCATTACTATAAATTAGTGATTTTAAATATCCAAACGACAGTGTTCATAAACTAAAAATGTATTTGAACTGCTGCCCTAAATCACTTTTCCACGCGTACGAAGTCGCGGGCACAGCTAGTATAAGATAAGAAGATAGATAAATAATAATAATAAATCTTAAATATTAAGTATAGTTTCGTTGTCTGGTACCTGTAGCACAAGTTCTAATGAACACGGGGCCAGATTGATGTGGTGTGAAGATATTCACGCTCGCCTTCCCTTCTTCTTCATAAAAGTTTGAACAAGATTTGCTCCTCCATATGCGAACAAAAACTTATCACAAAAGTTTTATAACACGCTAACTTGGAAAATCCATACATATTATATTAGACATTTTTCTTTATTTTATTTATATAATATTATTTTATTGTTGTTTATTTTATTTACTAAGACGACGATGGTGAATTATGGATAAAAACACTCTTGAATGCAATGCTTTCAATACAAAGTAGATCAAAATGGGTTCTTCCGTTCAGGAGCTACATAGACACGGACAAACAGACACGTCAAAATTCTCACCCCTCTGTTATATCGGGGATTAAAAATACATAATATTTATACCTATATTTCTATTATGTTTAGGTATGCGAAAATTATTCATTGTTAGCTTAAGACTTTTTTGGTTACTTTCCAGCAGCTGTGGTCATGGGATAGTATAATAAATATATAAAGTCCCTTATCTGGGGGCACGGTAGTGTACCCGCCAAGATGAGCCAAGCGGAGCGCAAGCGCACTACTTACCTTTTCTCGAAAAGTTTCGTCGTTTTGTTGAACTTTGCTTTGGATGATGATAAACAGTTTTTTTTGTATGATGCTAAATAGTTTTTTTTTATTTCAAGATATAATGACACTAGTACAAACATGCGTGGTATATGCGTGGATAGGCCTAACTTCTCATTTTAGCCAAAACGTGATGCTTGGCCGTTTTATTTTACACAAGATGAACGAATGCCTACGAAATATTTGTGGCGGTAACATAACGGCCAAGTATCATGTTTTGACTGAAATGTAGAGTAAACTAAGGGCGCATAGCTCAAGAATATTGGCTCTACACTTGATCACTTTTTCATAGATTTTTATTAAGATGTAATGTAGAGCCTGTATGATTTAAGCGTGTAGTCTTTAGAGCTTAGCTTTATACGTGATCTGATAACTTTTTACAGGGTCAGCTATTTAGACTCGTCTTGGCAACATTTTTACATGAAAATGTTTTTGGTGGCATAAGTATAAATTTCAACCAGCGCGTCTGAAAAATATGAACAGCAGCATAATATTATAATGAAGGAAAACTTTACCCGAGTTGGTTTATTATATAAATATATCGTCTACTAAAAATACAGTTGTTCCGTTCATTTTATTTATTTAACGAACTTGGGTTGTTAAGTAAATAAAGTCAAGTTCGTAAAATGTTGAATCAAACTCAGTGTGTTTGTTCTGCGCTGCTCCAATTACAAAGGCTGTTGATATTTAGACATGATCAGTATATTATGTGAGTTGGCATGCTAGTTATAGATGCGGATAAAATATGCTAGTAGCTAGTAACATGATTATTTCAGCTGACATGATCAGTATACGTTGTGATGAGCTGACATGCTACTCATATATGCAGATCAAAATGCTAGTAGCTAACAGTTAGCAGGAGTCATCATCATCACTTATGCTGACATGATCAGTATAATACGTCGCTAGTGTGAAAAGTGCGTGTCCTTTTTCTGACGCCAACCATTGAACTAATAATAATGAAATATTTTGTTCTGTGGTTTCGTCTAAATCTAGAAGAAATAATCGCCTGATTTCAACCAAGAAAAACTACATCAAAATCAGTTCATCCACTTCGGACTTACGAGGCATCGTAGACGAAAACAGAGGGATCCCTCTGTTTTCGTCGAAGGTGAAAATGCTGTCGCATTTCAATGTGTACTTCCATCTGGCGCTGAGAAATCCTTTTTGGGGCAGCCGTTCAAAAACAAACGTCTAGGTGGGTCAACTAGATGTAAAGTAACTCTTATATTTGTTGAGAGACAAAGAAAGTCATATTTCTATCTAAATGGGTATGTATGTGTGACTGTAGCACCGTAGTTCCCAATCCAATTATAAAGTATCCATTTGGGAACTATAATGCTCCGGGCAGACAAACACACTCTCGTCAAAATTAGGGCCTCATTCACGAAACGTGTCTGCGGTCCAGTGGCGTTAGAGCTTGGCTCCTGAGTCGAAGGTTCGATTCCCACGTTGGAAGAACAACAAATGTTGTTTACAAATTTGGTTAGGACAATACAGTCTGAGCACTTGATAGTCTGACATGAAAGATGATCCATACGATGGAAATGTAAATAGTCGGACAGTCAGTCTGTTTGATCTCCCGCCTAACCCGTAACCTACTGGATTATGAGAGTAAAGACAGAGAAGGTGCTCATGTATTGCGCACACCCTTGGGCACTATAAAATAGCTCCTGCGTAGCGTTTATCCTGTATTAAACTGGCCACCGCCACCCGAACCAGTATGGGCGGCATTATCAAATTTTATTATTTTTATCTATTCACCGTCAACAAACACCCGTGTCCATAACACGGTTTGGTATGCTAACTTTATCAGATATCTCAATCCTCTTTAGGTAGATAAGGCCATTTCCCAGCAGGCCCCTTTGTTGCGCGAGTTATTTCAGTCACGTGACACGAATACAGCCTACTTCATCTTGTTTGGTATTTTTTCAAACTTCCAAAATACAAAGTGTAGTGCGAAACGAATTGAATTATAAGAAACATGAGTAACATAAATTATAGTTAAAAAAAACTTAAAAAACACGCTTTATATAAAATTGAACTATAAAATTAAATAAAATAAATTGAAAATAGTAAAATTCGTTTTCTATTTTTTAGTTGAATTTTATATAAAACGAGTTATTTTTTACATTTTTTTAATTGCATAATATTTCTTTTATTAATTATTTTTAATAATGGAATAATCTTATCAATAAGCATTTATTATGTGAACTGATGATGATAAATAATATCTATAGCACGTCAGCTATCAAACATAAAAAAATTGATACCGATTCATGTGTGAGATACAATGCCACAAACAGACAAACAACGAGCACACGCGTGAAACATATATTACTTCTCTGTTTACGATGGAAGTTTAATATGATCTTTCAATATTTGGTTTATGAGCTTGAATAAAATACTTAATATATCAAAATGAAACTACTTTTACTCAACAAAAATATTCACACATCATATTTTATTCTGCACAAATGTTACAGAGATGAATCATATTCGTAATATCAATAGAACTGGTCCTCTTTCCCCAAAGGAAAAGGCAAAAGGTAAGGTTAGGCTAGGAATATATTATTCTGGATTTCCACGTCCAAAGAAAATTCTGATCACTGAAAATAGAACTCTGGATTAATGCAATAGAATCGAAAATCCAATCCACGAGCGTCGAGTCAAATGTCAATGTCTAATTAGACATCTAGCCATTCGAATAGAAGGTTTTCAACTCTATTGTATTTGTCCAGAGTTCTATTTTCAGTGATCAGAATTTCCTCCGGATGGGAGGTTCAAAATAATATGGCCTAAAATAAGGCATAAGTCAAATTCTCAAGGGTAAAAAAGGTACATTTAAATATGGAATGACTCACAATAATATAACCTTAAATAAGGCATATAATTCCAATTCTCAAGGGTAAGAAATCTAAATAAATACATTTAAATATGAAATGAATAAGTTTTATTTAACATCATCCATATGGTGGTTGATCTCCTGGGCCCTATCTTCTGTAAGTCGGAGTTGAAATGTCCCCGTTCCCCCTCGGGAGGCTTATGATAAAATCGATATTGGCATCCCGCCAAGTAGGCTGGACGTTGCGTCCCCAATTATTATTAGCTTACGGATGTGTGTGCGAAATAAACATTAAATTACTAAATTAGATAAAATATTGATTGTGTTGCGTGTTCTGTTTGCACAATTTCTTGTGATTTTGTACCAAATAGTTAATGTAATTATAAAGATTAGTAAATAATTACAACATATTTAGGATATAACTTAGACCATTATAAGAAAAAACAGTGTTTTTCGATCTTACCGACTCCGTTGCGCGACCGCTACCAGCGACACAAAGTTCACGGGTCGGCCTTATCAATGGACGCGCGACTCGCACGCGCGATTTTGGGCGCAGTCTTGAGTCGCTACAGTTCTTTCTTCGATTGGCTTAAAATGGCCGCCTCATTAAATAACTTTTTTTTAATTTCAATTGCGCATAATTCTATTTTACTCTTTACTTCTTTCTACTTTTTAATTAAACGAGAGCGATTTGAAATAAGAATAACATGTTTTTTTAATTAATGTATCATTTAAAGCTATTGTTTTTTTTCTTTTCGTTTAGCATTCAAATGTGTGGAATAAACGGTAAAATTTTAAATTAAAAGCATCGCGTGGAAAAGGGTTAGATAATGAATCCCTGGGGTTTCCTACGACCTGTCCTAATGTAAAAAGTAAACAAGCTACCGTTTATACAGAGTATGTATGTAAGTGTAATATCAAGTATGTAATATTTGACCAGTGTAAATACATACTTAGTTCTGAGTTCATTGCTCCGAACATGTGTTTGGCTGAAGACCAATAATTGTAGCCTTGGATCACAATATTATGCAAGTCTAGTTAATAATAATAATACTACCTCAACAACTTCACACTACGTCAATCTGGACCGTGGTAAATATCCGAAGAACTTGTGTTAAGGACCAAATAACGGTAAATGTAATATTAATTTAAATCGTATTTCAACTAATCAGTGTCTTCGACGAATTAACCTTATCTGTGGATATTTAACCAAGCTTGCTAGTGCGAGCGCGATGTAAGGATGTAATATCTGTCCTTTTCTTTCTCTGTGATGTTCTACCAATCAGCGTTCAATATGGGTCGTTAATTTGATTGCCATGTTAGTTGATCATACAGAATAGCGTTCCAGCAACCGGGGGCTAGTGTGGTGGTCAAAATATTCGTATATGACGACCGTAGCGTAGTGGTTGAGCGAGAGGTCGCGGGTTCGAATCCCGCCGAGGGAACAAAAAGTTTTCAATGTTCCGGGGTCATGGGTGTCTATTAAATTTGTGTATAATATAATAAAAATTTGAAATATGTGTAGTGTGTACACTATAAAAGTATTAAATCTATTTCCGTTATCTGGTCCCCGTAACACAAGTTCTTTGGAAGCACGGGGCCAGATTGACGTGGTGTGAAGCGTCCATAGATTATTAGTATTACCTGCAGGACAGGCCAAGCCTAGTGCAGGCGCCAATTATAATACTTTATATGACGCATTTAAATACATATATTCTTAATATTTTTGTTGTTTATTTTAAGGCAATATTGTTAACAGAAAGCTTATGTGTGTGAAATAAAATATTATTATTAAATTTATATTATCATGAATGGAGTCTTCAAATTCAAATTCATTTATTCCAAGAAATTGGTAACAATAGTTGTTACGTATATTAGATTTTTTTTACATTTTGTCTTACAGAAAGTTGCTGCCAAACTGTTGTATGAAAATAAGTTCATAAAAAATCCCAACACGAATGTAATACATCTCCTCCAAAAGACATACAAGCGATAAACATTTACTATTGTGCTTTATATTAAATCCTCCACGAAGCTCCGGACGGATTGCCGAATAATGAAAGTTTCTCCATTTATATTTCTTTTACGGCGCCTGTCCGCCATCTTGGTTTGGAATTGTTTCTACTTTCTCAATGCTTGTGTATCACTTACATTTTTTATACATTATGTTCCAATCAAAACCCTTAATGAGTCAAAATATTATGTAGGTCATGGTTCATAGAACATGAGCTTAAAAGCACAATGCAAGGGGTCTGCGGATGTTTTCATCGTTGAGTTCCCGTAGCCCCTATTTTGCGTTGAAGTAGGCAGGGGTTTTAGTGGGTAAAAATACCCACATAACCTACTCTTGCCATTATCCCCAATGGTAGTGTTGGTATCTTCCGAAGAATTCCCCTGCGAAAAAAAAGGACTAAATGCCCTGGGGGCCTACTCAAGATGCCATCGCTAATTATCGCTTACAAAGTTCGATACCAAAATGTATGGGATTTGACATAAGGTACGCTAAATGATCGCGATTTGGCATACCAAATCGCGATCATTTAGCGTACCTTATTTATTTAATATCATTAAATACCTAAGTATATTAAATACCTAAATATAAATACCTAAGTTATTTATTTAGGGCCCAGGGGGCCTACTCAAGATGCCATCGCTAATTATCGCTTACAAAGTTCGATAACAAAATGTATGGGATTTGACATAAGGTACGCTAAATGACATATCATTTAGCGTACCTTATGTCAAATCCCATACATTTTGTTATCGAACTTTGTAAGCGATAATTAGCGATGGCATCTTGAGTAGGCCCCCTGGGCCCTTATTCGAATATAACGGGTGTAAAAAGAGCAGTCACTATAACTTTGGGATATGATTATACTTCCTTTTCTTATTCTAGAAATGTATTTCCATTCATTTTTTTTTACAAAAATTTCAAAAGATATATAATTTTTGCTTTATTGTTATTTTTGCGACAAAAAAATCAGTAATGGTAAAAAAAATATTTTTTTAAGTTTTTGCCAAAAAAGAAATACATTTCCGAAATGAGGAAAGGTAGTATAATCGTATCTCAAAGTTATAGTGACTGCTCTTTTTACACACTGTATATAGCGAACCTTATGTCAAATCCCATACATTTTGTTTTCGAACTTCGTAAGCGATAATTAGCGATGGCATCTTGAATCAAGACTCTCGTTATTACTATTCGTCATGCTCGGACTCGGGTCTCTCTCCACAGATAAAAAAATACCACTTGATCATCTTAAACTCAGTATCAATCATTTTGCATTTACACAGGCGTTTACATATGTGTTTAATATTCTAATAGGTTTGTCAGAGGCTTTAAGGTCACAATGTCAATATCGATCAAGTTGAAGGCTATAATTTAACAGTTTACTGTTGATATCAAACTAATATAACATCTTTATTCTTTCTGGCATCTTGCTGAACCAATTTTGATAAAATTTGGTATGTAGCTCGTGATGACTCCTTTTTATGACAATTCCCCTGGGATACAGTATGCAGTGTGCATCGTAAAAGTATACACACAAATGAACATTGAACATAATTTTCCTCTCATAATAAAATTTGTTATTTTGTAAACTATTCAATAGAATATTACGACAACTATAATGGCTGCTCTGGTGAATTTCACACTTTCTTACAATTAAGTATCTTGGTGTGTCTTTTAAATTCTAGAATAGACTAGATAGACTAGGCTACAATATGCGCTCGCAGAAATAGTACATCGTACCACAAAAATAGTCTATGTTATTAGTATTTTATTAAGTAGCGCGTAGTGTACATCTATACAAAATATCACAAATATATTAAATTTCTAGTAGTTTCGGAGGCTATTCAATGCAAACAAATATAGTAATAATAATAATGCTTCCCACACCGATTTCGGTGACGGTGCCCGGTTTCTTTGAAATCAGGAGTTATTTTCATAGTGCCCAAGTGTGTGCGTAATACACATAAGCACTATATCTCTTCCTTCACTCTCGATGCCCAGGGCGATGGATAACCGACACGACTGGCGGGAGATCAGACGTAGGACCGACTTTTTATATGCCCATCCGATGCATGGATCATCTTTCTTGTCGTTAGACAATCAGGACAGGACAGGACAGCCTGCATTGTCCTAACCAAACTTAAAAACAACTTTTTTTGTTGTCCCAACGCGGGAATCAAACCCACGACCTTAAAGTCGAGAGCTAGGCTCTAAACAGCTAGACCACGGAGGCTCAAATATAGTAATAGTATAGATAAGGATTATGTTAGTGTTGACTGTGCACTATATTGTAATGAGACTAAACTATGACGTCACTTACGTCACGTTACTTCACCGTCCCGCGAGCCGCGCTAATCGTTTTCCTATAATTCCCTCTCACGAGCCAATCCCGTATTTGAATATCAAAATTCAAGAGGCTCTTAAAATCGTTACCAACTGCTTCATTTTGAGTGCAAATTAATATAATAATTCAAAATATTTTACGGTCTTTAGAGCCGTAAATACGGTAAATACTTTTAATGACAAAGTAAATATACAGTGTGTAAAAGAGCAGTCACTATAACTTTAAGATACGATTATACTACCTTTCCTCATTTTGGAAACGTATTATTTTTTGTCAAAAATATTTTTAAAAAATTTACTTTTCACCATTTCTTTTTTTTTGTTGCAAAAATAACAAAAAGGCAAAAAAATTTTTTTTTTAATTTTTGTAAAAAAAAATACATTTCTAGAATGAGGAAAGGCAGTATAATCATATCCCGAAGTTATAGTTACTGCTCTTTTTACACCCGTTATTTTTAAGTAACCCCTGAAATCCAGTGAGTTTCCATCTTTTTGATAAAAAGATGGAATGGAAGAAAGGATGGAAAATGGCCCCATGCGAGTTTCTTACGCCGGTTCTTCTCGCTGGGCTAGTTCCCGAACCGGTGGTAGGCATCACATCACACGACGTTCAGAAAACATATTTTTGTAAAAATTTATTCTGAATAAAATGTTTTGATTTGATTTGATGAGTGAGTAAACTGACGGTGTTGAATTATAGCTAAGAATACTCGATCGTGTCAGCTTTCAAACAAAAAAACTAGCTCAAAATCGGTCCATCCGTTTTAGAGCTACTACACATACACAGACACACACGCACACGCACACACACATACACGTAAAACTTATAAGTTATAAAACTCCCCTGTTTTCTTAGGGTGTTAAAAACTTTAGCTAGATACAAACTATAATATTATGTTTATACATATAAAGTTTAAACTGTTCATCACCCGCAGCATAACTTTGCAGGTTATCGTGTAGTTTCATTTTGTACGAAGTTTCATATTAAACTACTCTAATAATAATAAGCAATGACCGCTGTAGTTTAGTGGTTCAGCGCGTAGATGCGCAAACTCATGGTTTCGATCCGAACAAAAAGTTTTCTGCGATCCGAGATCGGATAGAATTTGATCAGAATTTTTGAAGTTAAATTAATGAGGAGATGTCTCAATTGAACAGTATATATTTATAGGATTCCTTTAAAAAAAAACGGAACCTCTATATATACTTACTTTGTTGTCTGTCCGCCTGTGTGTCTTTCCCTGTCCAAAAAAATATCTTTATAACTTCAACATAATAAAAGTTGTTTTTTTTTATTACCTATAGGATTATACGAAACCCTCGTTGCGCGAGTTGGACTTGACTTGGCCGGTTTGTTTATATTATTACACGTATCAAATCATTATGTAGTAGTATATATGCTTAATACGAATCTCCTCACACCCTATTCTAGACTATAAATCGTGTTCTCCCGGGTTCATGAGGCTATTGGAGTTAATTTGTCTTACCTGGCAATAGGTATATAGGTATAATGCTGTGGCCACACTGTAGATAATCAATAATTTTACCAATAATAAACGGGTTTTGACATTAGCTTCGCTAAGTGACATACGACTTCGCATGGCACTTGGAGTTAAATTTCAAACTCATTTGTAGAGTAATATCTATATATGTTGCAGTCAAAACTCTTAACCAGTCAAAAGTACTACTAGCAAAATCAGTCAAAAGTACTTTTGACCGTATGCTTTAGTTAATAATACTTATGACTGAAATAACAGTTAAAAGAGCATCAGTCAAAAGTACTTTTGACTGCTAGTACCAATAATTTTAAGTCAAAACCACTTTTGACCAACCTGTTCAGTCAAAAGCACTTTTGACTGATTTTGCTAGTCGATAGTACTTTTGACTGTTTAAGAGTTTTGACTGCAACATATATAATATTGAGTAATATCTATATATAATATTGACGACCTCCGTAGCGCAGTGCTTGAGCGCGTTAGTGGTCGGGTCGCGGGATCGAATCCCGCCGAGGTAACAAAAATTTTTTAATGTTTTTTTAGTTACAGGTACCAGATAACATTTTGATGAGATTACGACTTTATCGCACAGGTCAATAACTGTGCAATAAAATCATAGCAATTAATTTAATTCAATTTCCCTAAAAACTATTCAAATGTTTAAAAAAAAAAATTCAAATATAATATAATGTTATCTTACATGTTACATTATACATAAAAAGTAGCACTTTTGAATAAAAATTATTCATTGTTATTTTTACATTGCGAACCCAAGTCCCTTGTTCCAACCTTGTTGTTACCAAATCTTTACTTATAATTTATGATATCCGCCGGCAAGATCTTTACATAAAAACTTCATAACATTAAACAACCTCAAACAAAAATAAAATCAGTCATATAAATATAATGTACAATTACGTTGTTTCGCGGTTCATATCACAATACATTATCCCAGGCCGTACAGTCAGATAAAACGCACGTTGAGCAGGGCTCTTATTCAAGATGCCATCACTTTTTATCGCTTACGAAGTTCGGAAACGAAATGTATGGAATTTGACATAAGGTTCGCTAAATGACATGTTGTTTTCGAACTTCGTGAGCGATAAATTATGTTTTCGCTAATACCACTTGCGAAATTTGAAAACGAAATGTATAGAATTTGACATAAGCTACCCTAAAGTGACTTACGAATTTGTATGTCACACGGCAAAGATTATGTCATTTTGAATCAGGGCCCAGATTGAATAGAATGATGACACCTTAGCCTATATTCTGACGATCTTTGTAGCACAGTGGTGTAGCGCGTCGGAGCTAAATCTGGAAGTCGCGGGTTCGAATCCCACCAAGAAAACAAAAAGCTTTCGATTTTCCTGGGTCATAGTTGTGTATTTGTATATTAAGAATCTTAAATATATTAAAGTATTAAAGTATTAAATATATTTCGGTTGTCTGGTACCTGAAACACAAGTTCTTCGGATACTTATCACGAAGCCACATTGACGTGGTGTGAAGCGTCCATACACATTATAGATATTAGTCAACAAATGAGTTTGGGATTTCACGCAAAGTGGCAAGAAAATCACTTAGCAAAGCTTATATGGAATCCCATGAACATATTTTGTGTACTAACTTCGATAGTGATAATAGCGATGACAACAGGACTAAATGCCCCGGTTATTACTAAATGCCCCGGTTATTACTAAATGCCCCGGTTATTACTAAATGCCCCGGTTATTACAATTTGGGTCGGGCTAGGGTATCTCGGGGCTTAGGATGTCTACTAACACCCTAACACCCTTACGTATTGCGGGTTGGCATTGGTAGCGTTTTTGATATTGTCATTTTTTATTTATTTATTCCATGAAATTGGTTACATAGTTGTTACATATTTTTAATATTTTGTCTCACAATTTCTGCCCATAAGGACATGGAAATAATATTATATTAGTTAATAAGTGCACATGCAAATATAGACATTAAAGACATTATTAAATAATTTGACATGTATGTTGTCACTGTCACATTTAAACAGCTGAAACAAAGATTATTACATAAAGGTGAGCTGATATAATTGGAGGTTATAGCTTGGTGCATCATGGTCCATGTTATAATTATTAATATTACAAGTTATAATTTTAACAATATGTAAGTTGCACAGTACAAGGATTTTTAAGAAAAGCCGATTCAGTGGTACATTTTAACGACCAGTTTTTGCTCCCGATTTCATTGAATGCAGGAGTTATTTATTGTGCACAATACACAAAGACACTCTCTTTTCCTTCTACTCTCATAACCCAGTAGGACGGTTAACTGACACGACTGGCGAGAGAACAGGCGCAGGACCGACTTTTTACATGCACATCCGACGCATGGATCATCTTTCTTGTCAGACAATCAGGTGATCAGTGTGCATTTGACGACCTCCGTAGCGCTACATATCGCATCCATTCATGTCTTCAATTAATATAGAAGGAAATTTTGTGCGAACGATAAATTTCCTCGACTGTACACAATTATTGCGCAACACATAATAATACAGGTCAACGCCTCGAGGGGTCATGGGGGGGTCATGGAGAATTCGGAAGCTCTCGTCTTCATGAACTTGACATTTTAGCAACCGGCGCAACCTCGGACGTGTCCGAAAGATATAATTGGTGTAAAAAGAACAGTCACTATAACTTTGGGATATGATTATACTACCTTTTCTCATTCTAGAAATGTATTTTTTTTTACAAAAATAAAAAAAAAATCTTGCTTTATTGTTATTTTTGCGACAAAAAAATAAGAAATGGTAAAGAGTAAAAAAAATTTTTTTTTTTGTTTTTGACGAAAAAAAAATAAAAATATATATATTTCAAAAATGAGGAAAGGTAGTATATTCGTATCTCAAAGTTATAGTAACTGCTCTTTTTATACCCTGTATTTCACATTTTATGAACTAACCCCGTGCCCAAATGATTTGACAAATTGTGTTAGGATCAATTCATACTGGCGCAGAGTGGAAGATATATCTAACGGAATCGCGTAGATGGCTCCTTGTACCGAAACGTCGAGTTGTATAGATAAAATGAGTAAGTAACTGTATTAAAAGAGAAAACCTTAAGTCCATTTTGGACTTAAGAACATCCAGCATCACTATCAATATATCAGAGCTGAACCACCCCACAAGTACAACACGGGGACATACAAGGGGATTTTTTTCTGATTTTATATTTGATAAGAACAGGTGGTAGGCATCATATAGTCACGACGTTCACAAAACATTTTTTTGTAAAAAAAAACTGAGTAAAATTATTTGAATTTCATTGTCCTCCCAAATTTACTTTAACCTTAATTTTATATTTTTCTTTTATTTCTTTGCTTTAGTAGCTCTGAACGTACTTTAATTTGCTCTCTCTCTCTCTTTACTCCTCCTTTCTATTGTCTTCTCTAACTCCTTTTTATTACTAAAGTCCATCCAATGTTACAAGATATAGTGCCGGCCGCTTCATAGGCCTGAAAGTGCTCTTAAAGTGATATTACGTTAAAACCACCTGGTACAAGACAAAGCTGGGATCTACAGTCGAGTTGATGCAGCTCTAAATGATAAAGTCATGAAGTACATTATACTTTAATCATGATAAGATACTTAGGGTAACCTAAATTAGGAAGATAGGGAAAGCTATGATAATGAAAAAATATATTTATAAACCAAAAAGTTTAAGACTAAAACACGAGAATGAGATGTTTATCTCTGATTATTAACTTATTATTTATTATTTTCTTTTACTAATTATTATTGTTTATAAAATGAAGTTACACGCAAGTTTCTAGTATTAATCTCTTGAGAAATATTAATATAAACATGGGAAATTATTTATAAGGTATTTTAATAGCCCTATTATTCCGCACGGTACAGTGTAGGTATAAAATATCGTGTCGTATAACCAGTTATTGTATAATTAGTTCTGTTTCAATACTCACACGGCATACTCCAATAGAACACGCAAACATAACCAAAGTGCTTACATTAGAACACATAAAATTTGCACTCCACAATCTCACGCGATAAGTACAACACTAGTAGTATTTATTTCAGGCACAGCACTATTTATTTATGATTAAAAATATTTTTAGCAAGAAGGTTTTATTTAAAGATGAGACCTTTTATTCAAAATACTGGCGCTACGAGAACGCGTAGCGCCGCTACGAGAGTTCGCGAGGCACTGACGTAGGCCTCGTAGCCCGTAGCGCGCAGTGCTACGAAGCCCGTGCCTGCTACGCGAGGTCCGATAACGCTTGGCCCGTGACACGCAATATACATAAATTAGTTTTGTATTCAAAAAAATATATTTAAAAAATATATTCTTTGAGTAAAATTATTTCAACTATAATTTATTCCAAGTTATTTTTTTGAATAATTTACACTTTACTTAATTGCAAGTCATAATTTTAGATTAATATAGCCAGCTATAATTAACAAGAGCACAATATTTATTATATTGTTCCAAGCTTCTTATTCTCCTTACGACACAAGCTAATTTGAAAGAGAGATAAGTAATAATTACTTAATCCGTGCACATGTCAAACACTTTTAGCTAGGTAGGTAGGTTCTTGGCAAAAAAAGGCAGGTTAAGTAGCTAGAAGTTACAAATGTACACATATTCACAAACTTCGTCTTTATGATTTACCCATTTCGGGGCTCCGTTTAAATTTTACTCACTACATTTATTTTATTTTCAAAATAGACCGAAAACGTTATTATTTACATGGCTTTCGAAACCAAAAGCTTTCATAACAATACGACTATCAATAACAACTATATAGGTCGTAACATTATGGGATCCTGGTAATAAACTATACGGCAAAAGGAGACGTAAAATTTCCATATCTCTCCGTTTCTTTTCCCTAGTGATAACTAACTTCTTACTCTTTGGGAGGAGATAAAACTTTTGAACAATATTCAGATTATTTTAACATTCACTTACTTCACAATC
Organism: Celastrina argiolus; assembly: GCA_905187575.2. Lineage (NCBI taxonomy): Eukaryota > Metazoa > Arthropoda > Insecta > Lepidoptera > Lycaenidae > Celastrina > Celastrina argiolus. Next base: position 4,604,514 of record LR994582.1, on the reverse strand, counting down.
CGTAGAACTTTAACAAAACAAACTTTAATATGCGACTTTGTTTCCAAATCTGTCTTATTCTAAGGCCCGTATAAATAAAACAATCTCAATCGCAACCTTAAGAACCTATTTGACAGATAAAAAAATGTTTCGTTTCACTTTTAAAAGTGAACAACTTTATTAATTTTACGTAGTACTTTAATTTCTTTTCTTTTTGAACCGTAATATTCATAATATAGATCATAGAAAAACATTAAAATAGGTGTAATCTATATTTTTATAATCTTTATATTTACGTTTTAAAAAAGAATAAATGAAAGCATGTAACATAAGTAAAGTTCTTCATTTTCAAAAATGAAACGAAGCGTTTTTTTATCCGTCAAATAGGTTCTCAACCTTCTGGACATTTGCTGTACTCCGTCTACACTGGTGACCTACCTGCTTCTGCGGACGTTGAGACGGCAACATACGCCGATGACACCGCCTGTCTTGCGAGAGACAAATGTCCACATAAAGCCTCAGACACCCTACAAAGCCACATAAATAAACTACAAACCTGGATGGAAAAGTAGCGAATCAAGGCCAGTAGCTCTAAATCAACCCACGTAACCTTCACTCTTCGCAAAGTTAAGCTAGTGTAACTGTAAGTCAGTTACACTAGCTGAGAAGTACTACCACACAAGACAGCCGGCAATTATCTGGGCTTTACCTTGAACAGGAGACTTACCTGGGCAGCGCATATAAAGGCCAAGAAAAATGAGGTGAAAATGCAACTGAACAATCTTCATTGGCTCATAGGACGGACGGTCATCACAGTTGTCACTACAGAATAAAATACTGGTGTACAAATCTATACTGAAACCAATCTGGTCCTACGGAATAGAGTTGTGGGGCTCAGTAAGTAATTCGAACCTCGAAGTGCTTCAAAGATTTCAAAATAAGACGCTTAGAACTATTTCCAACGCGCCTTGGTTCACACGCAGTACTGAAATGCATGAACAACTTAACGTCCCAACTGTCAAAGAAGAAGCTAAACGACATAGTATAGTGTACAAAAAAAGATTACAAGAACACGCTAATATACTTGCAAGAGCCCTAATCACTAATAGCAATACGCAAATATCACGCTTAAAAAAGTGTAACATACTGGACATAGACAAAAGATAATATTTCTAATTGGCCACACCTGAAAAATCTGGACCTGGCTTAGTAAAGCTGGGACAACAAATTTCAAATCAAATATTAGCGGCTAGGATCTGATTATGGCTTTATTACAGATACAGGCGATTACAGATATAAGAAGAAAACAAAAAAAATAGGTTCTCAAGTAGAGGTTTCGATTGAGATTGTTTCATTTAAACGGGTCTCAGTACAGTTTGAACTATTTTAGTTTTTTTAATACCAGAGTCGTTTGCAATTATAATTGTGTGCAGTAATATCTAGTTAATTCATAACAATACCACAATAATAATAAGGGTGAAATTGTGTGTCACCTCTTCACACGCAAACGGCTTGGACAAATGTTGGTAAAATTTGGTACGTAGGAAGCAGATACCCTGGACTTGGCTTACCATCTCATACAATCTATGTTTAATACAAAAAAATTGCACTTCTATTAACGTTTGTAAATTATAAAATGCAAATATGCCGAATTAAGTACAAATATTTACATTAAAATAAAGAAAAGCGTATTTTTAAGCATAACATCACATTAAGCTAAATTCAATTTCTTAATTGAGAAGAAGATACGAAACGAAATCAGTAATTAGTATTTTACAATAGTGGCGCTAGATGGCGGTTTTTGGAATGTGCCTGAACTTCACCCTTTATCTATTGGAAATCGAAGAAAACAAAAACAGCCAGTCGAATTGCCAGAGTTATGCCATTTTCTAATACTAGGTCGTGTTTCTGTTATATATCTACTTGTGCTTTGAAGGAGGCTTATGTCCAGTAGTGGACGTCATAGCTAATTCGACGACAGGAAATAATTAATTTATTCAAACAAATTATTCCAAATTATTCAAACAAAAAGCAAATAACTTTGAGATACAATTATACTACATTTCCTGATTTTGGATTTTGTCAAATACTATTTTTTTAACTTTATACCATTTCTTTTTTTTCGCAAGAATAACGAAAGAACGAATCTTTATTTTTAAAATGCCGTTAATAAATAAGCTTTTGTTAGTAATTGGTTCAGGTTAATAAACTTTTTAATTATCAACAAAACTCCTGTTTACGAGGTTTAGCTTTTTCAATCAAATTGAGTGCAAACTTCTCCCAGAGTTTGTACGCCGCTTAAAGTTAAATTAATTTAATTGTGTTCACAAAATCATGGGAATTGCCTCAATTTACTAATTAAATAATTAAATTTAGGTGAAATTATATATTTGTTTAAATGATTTCTCCTACTAATTAATTAACATTTCATCGATGCTGTTGCAATTAGCAGAAATGTTAAAGTTAAATTAATTTTATTGGTACAAATAATACAAAATACAAGCGGTAAATTATTATTGGTACATAATATGACATGTTTAATCACCGACTGAAATATACACAGCCTTAACCACAGTTTTTAGAGAATATGGTTTATGGAAAAAACTTGAAAGCGTTCTCTTTGTATGACTTAGGTATCCAATAAGTGGTTTACAATAGTGGCCACATACCCCTTTTTTTTCGCCGAGAAATGCTGCTTGCCGCATCCCGTGCAGGATGGGGATTCCTACCACGGGTATGTGGGGCTCACTGCGTCCGTTAAGATGGTAAGTGGACGCAGCCAGACCCACTAAACTCGGCGATACTCCGACAGAACCGCCGCCCACGGAGCCACGGGAAATATAATACAACCGCGGTTCCGCCGGCGGGGGCCATATACCCCTCGGGGACCCTCACTGGGGGATGCGTAATGCATTTCCCTTAAAAAAAAAGGTATCCAATTGGATATTCTAATTAGATTGTTTTTTTTTATATAATTAGACGAATTTTAGACTTTACGCGGACGAAATTTCAGCCTAAAGCTATTTTTCATTATTTATACAGAATATTACGTAATTATTATAATGTTATTTAATAAAAAGGTAATTTGTTTTTTATTTAATAGTTTTTTTCCATCGTCTACTTCAGTAGTTTTTGTTATCAAGTACGTTTTTATATTATCTACTTATACAAGTATTATTTCCAAATAGCGTTAACATATTTTATGATCTAAGCATTAAACCTACAAAATTTTAAACCTGTTTCCTAATGACCTAGATAATAGACTTATTTTAGTCGTAACCTTAAGCTGCAACTTGACCCAAATACCGCACGAATATAACGACCCATTAGTTGTCCCAACCTGCTCCAGATATTTCCAGAAATTCCCAGTTTTGTTCTCTATACCCTGTTACATATTCCCTTATATGTTAGCTAAGCCTAAAATACTTCCAAACTAAGGATAGGCCCCTTAGAACATTTAACATAAACTTTTTCATACAAGTATGTTAGACGAATCTGGGGACCAGTGATTGAGAGCTAAGCTGTCGATCTGTTTGTATTCAAGTCAGGTTACGACAACCTGCAGATAATCTGACAAGAAAGATGATCCATGCATCGGTGTAATAGTTGGCCAGCGCCTGATCTATTAAAAGTCGGTCATTCGTCCCACGCACTTGGGCTCTACAAAATAACTCCTGTATAACTGCTTTTAAAGAAACCGGTTACTGACAGTGAAATCATTTGGACCTATTACAATAACGTAACGATTGTCATATGTCTCGTTAACTGTGGATAACAAGTTGTGAGCGGCTCATTGGGGCACTCACATGAAATACATTTTACGCATCTACAGGGCCTGTCCCTATTCTAGTAATATATATAGTCAATGCTAAGCCCTGAGAAGGGTCAACTTGGGTTAGCAAATCTTTTGTACAGAATGAAGTTTACTTAACTTGGGTTGAGCAAAAATTCACTCAGCCCTTATGTGTTATGTGTAGATAAGATAAACTTGACACAAGGCTATGGTTCTAGCACATATCACATGCTCATACACGAAACTGGTATACACTCTCCATTATCCTAAAAAATCCTTAATTGTGAACTTTTTTAAATGTATGTATGTATATATTAATAGAAGACTATATTTTATTCTTCCTCCATTAGTGATTTAAGGTTTAGTAAAATCAATTACAAAAAATTTTGGCACATGATTTATTGCGTACGTGCCGTTAGCTGTTTCGGGGGAAAAATAATGAACCTAATTATTATTCGCTGAGGCCGTCGACCTTACGCTTAGCTGATTGACATGCAAAATATATTTATTACCCAAAAACACCTCAGCTGAGTGTGACCCGTCGAGAGTAATGAATCGAATACGGAATAGACGCCGTTAAGGCGTTTTTACATTAGCAGTAAATTTGGGCTCTGATTTTGTGTAATTCATTTTACCAGACGTTATGTAGCTATTTATTGTATGTACAGTCACGAAAAATATGAAACATGCGCCATTAAACTTTTTAGTAAATAAACGAATACAAATTAATTATGAAATAAATGTAAGCAGTACAGTACAGTTTTTACCCGAATTACACCGTAATTCTGGTAAAATTCAGTTTCGCAGTCTATGCATGTTTGTATGTTTGTATGTTTTTGACACAGCTTAGAGCTGGCACACATTAAGCGCTTATTGACGCGCGCTTTGCTGATACGCGTTTTTGGATAAAGAAAAACACTGTATGTACAGAATTCCTGGTTCTCATAGCGCGCGTTTCGTAGCTTTACCTCCATAACCTCGTATCTGAGTCGTATCTATAAAACTACAACATTTCAGTAGAGTCAAAAAACTTAATAATTTTAGATTTTATTATGACATGGATTTTGGACGTATACTGTACATAGCTGAACCACATTTAAATCATAATAAAATCTAAAATTATTAAGTTTTTTGACTCTACTGAAAAGTTTTAGTTTTATAGATATACTAGCGACCCGCCCCGTCTTCGCACGGGTGCAATGCTGATACTAAATTAAATACACTACAGAAAAACTATGAACGTAGTATATAAAACATAGCGGCCCGCTCCGACTTTGCACGGGCATATTTATTACATGCTGTAAGAAACCATATTGATCTATATTAATTGCACACTGTATTTAAGGTACTTAATTCGATAAGGATTAATGCCGTATTGCTTAAAATAGCTTCGTAAATCTATAATAATAATATAATATCTATAATAATATCTATGGACGCTTCACACCACGTCAATCTGGCCCTGTGCTAAGTATCCGAAGAACTTGTGTTACAGGTACCAGACAACGGAAATATATTTAATACTATTATACTATACACATATTTAAGATTTTTATTATATTATACACAAATTTAATACACATCCATGACCCAGGAACATTGAAAACTTTTTGTTCCCTCGGCGGGATTCGAACCCGCGACCTTTCGTTCGAGCACCAACGCGCTCAACCAACTGCGCTACGGAGGTCGTCATAAATAAGCCATTTTTTCACGTAAAAAGTAAACAATAAAAATGGTTAATGTGGGTTTTCCCTAAAAGATAAACATATACCATCGCTGACTTTTTTGTAGACCTTTCTATGGTGTACAGTACTGTAGTACATTAATTTGATCTAACTCGTAGGGTTTAGGCAGCGTTTTTGCTAAAATAGGTTAATTTACGACATCACGTTAGAAACCTCTAAAATTAGCAATGTTGCCTTAGTATATTATGCATGTATTATACATATAAACCTTCCTCTTGAATCACTCTATCTATTGGAAAAAACCGCATCAAAATCCGTTGCGTAGTTTTAAAGATTTAAGCGCACATAGGGATATAGGGACAGAAAAGGCGACTTTGTTTTATACTATGTAGTGATGATGATGATGATGATAGTGATGAAGGTTGAGAAGGTAAGCGACGATTGGTTTTAATACAAAATTACAATTGTTAAAATTAAATTTCATTTTTGTAACACACGTTATGCGGTAAACCCTAAAATGTTAAATTAATTAAAACATCTCTCGACATACGGATCGGTGTTCCAGGATTCTAAAATTAACATTAAAATAAAACTTCGTACTACGTTGTTCATATTTTATTCTTTGCCAGTTTAATTTATTCTGATCCCGTTGTTTATTCTTAATCTGTAGGCTATTGATGGAAATTCATATTATTCTTTAATGTTATACACAAACTACTTGCTTTTTTCCACTTTACGTCGTCGTGTGCAAAAAATGTATGTGTAATAAATTATACATACATTTTTTGTACACGACCTGTTATGTTTAAGTGTTTTTTAACATTGTAAATAAACTAACATTCAAAGTAAAAAAGTAATTTGTGTATTATTACTGTATATTCTTAATTATTCCTATTTGATCTGTTTAATTTCGCAGTACTTTTTGATGTATTTCCCGATCACCTCCATGGGGCGTCGCTGCCACTGCGCCAGTGTGTCTGTGCTCGGTGTCACCTGGAACAATCAATCTTTATAAATCACCCCGATAAAGAGGCCCTTAGAATACGTTACTCTTTGTGTCTGAGGAGGAGGTGTTATCCTCCTCTTATATTGTAAAAATCCACTGTGGAAGATTTTGAAACCCTCAAAGACGAAGACGAGAAGAATCTTAACCAAAAACATGATTGTACCTCGTAAACCACCTTATAAAATTATTGTAGGATTATTGAAAGTCCCGAGCAATTTAATTATTATAAAGTCTATTATTAAGTTAAAAACGAGTAAGGGCATTTTGACATGTTGTTTGTACCTTATATATCGTGGCTTAATAAAGAAAATCCCTTAAGGGTGTATAATAGGGGATAAAAGTTTATATAAAAATTTTTGGAGATAGTATTTGCATGATATTTCGTATGAATTAAATTCGGCCAAAATAATTTGTAATGTCACGAGTAGTAAGTAAAACAGTTTAAAAGCCTGGCACGTTTAAATGTAACTTTTAAGCCAACTTATAATCAGACCTTTTAAATCCGTAATTAAAATAGCTAAAGTGTAAAAGGAAGGATTTAAACCTATTTAAACCATGTTTTTTACGCATTATAGTTAAATAATTCGCCTACGGTATTACTAAATACAATACTTAATATATGTAATATACAGGCTGTAATATTAATGAGTGATAATACTTTTCGGTTCCGTATATAGAGTTTACTGTGAAACCACCAGCGCTGAAATGTTAACTTTTTTTTAATCATTGTATTGCAATTCAAAAGTAAGTTTTGTAGCACTGGTAATTTGACAGTAAGCTCTACATAGTAGGCACATACAAACCCTAAAGTATTATCACTCATTTATTTCACAACTTGTATACATATTTTAGGTAATTATTTGGGTTTCTAAATACAATTGTACTAAACCCTGCCGTCAGATTCCATTTTTAAATAACCATTACCCTAGTTACCTTTGGTTCAGGATAATTCAACAAACGCAATGTGTTTTATCGCGCCATTTTAATTGTAATTGTAACGGGATATTTATTGCCTTAGGCTTTAAGGTCTCTTTTCCCTTGACAATTATTATGCTTAGAATTATAATCACGTATAAAGGTGATATTTCTAAAGCTTTATATGCAAATTGGGGTATTATTTTTAGGGTACTTTTATATGGAATTGAGTACAAACAACCACATTTATAATCATAACACGTATTTTTAAAATATATAAACAGGTTGTAAAGTGAGGGAACTAGTATAAAATTTATACATAGTATAAAACTGTGGTCATAGACAGACAATAAACTGATTAAGCTTACAAGATGGCACAGCAGAAATTAATGTATTCAACACAATTTGTCATAAAATGTAAATGGAAAAAAGATGATTCTTTTGTAAAACGTTTATTTATACTTTTGTGAGTATATTATGTTAGTGACCATTAAACGACCACCAAATATTCGTAAAAGACTTAAGTCAATCGTCGACATAGAACATGGGAGAGACAATCGCTGGATTTCTGTATGGCTGATCAACTCATAAGAAACCAGGCGAAAGACTTCAAGAGTGTACGAATAAAGAGTTAAACACAATAAAACCTTCCTGCCTGCGGTAAAAACGTCTCCATTTTTAATTATATTCCAAGGACAGCAAGATAATTAAAAAACAAATCGATTATTAAGTATAATAGAAAACAATTGTTCATAACCTTTATAAGCCTTGGTTGTTTATATCCCTTAAACGATTTGGTTATTCAACCTACTTATTCGGACTTCGCAATTTTCATAAAATTGTATAGAAAATGTAAAAAAAATATCCTGAGCATAACAATTGTCATATGTGGCCAAAAAAGTATGATCGGCAGTTTATTTTTACATAAATGTAAAGATACTTCTTTTACGAAATTATTATCTTCTATCTCCTTCTTTTTCTCTTGTATATAATAATTAATTTCTCTTCGTCGGTCTTGATAAAACTCGAGAATGGCGGAACCGATTTAGATATTTTTGTTCTTGAAATATTTGTGAAAGTCCCGGAAAGGTTTAAACGGTTCATCACAAACTGTTTCTATGCTCAACGAAGTAGGCACGGGTCAGCTTATTATAGCATCAGGGTTTGCTTATAATTGGTTTACTCATTACTCATCCAAATCCTATCATAATAAGATATGTTTGCATTGAGTTGTATTTATAAGAATCAGTGTATAATGTATGTATAAATAGACAATATACTTTCTGAAGTTCAGGTATCACTAATGAATAATACGTGGAATAGACCCACAATAACTATAGCAACTAGTTACTTTCAGCTACGTAATAGGTCACGGGGCTGGGCAAACATAGTTAATTATTTCCGTATCTTTGCTATGTTTTGTTCACTTTAAATGCCGACTTTTCATTAAACCTTACGCCACAGTGGTTCAGTAGTTTCTGGGGACGGAAGTCGTGGTTTCGATTTAGTTTGGTTAGGACGATGTAGGCTGATCATCTTCTTGCCTCTTGTGAGGAAGATGATCCATGCATCGGATGGGTATGTAAAAAATCCACTCCTGCGCCTGTATATAAATATACATATTTCATTTGTCTGGTAACCGTAACACAAGTTGTACGAGAACTTATACTAACTTACACTACTCAGAATTTCTGCCTCACCTAGTACTTTCCTTTTATTCTTAGCTATTCATGTTTATTTTCTACACAAAGTAGCTTTGTGTTTGTAAAAATGAATAAATATAAAGAAACCCATTTATTTTTGTCGTAAATATGACAAAAAAATTAATTATAAGTTAGAGTTGTATAATAATTCTTGGATTAGTAACCTGACGGTCAAATTATTTTTGATTTAAAACTACGAACTCATAAACAATAAATACTAGCTACGTAGGTACATACAAGAAAATAGTTTTAGCATACATTTTAGTCAGACCTAAAATAAATTCAGCTTGTAGGTAATTTATAATTATGTTAAGCACGATAACAAGACATGGCATTTGTAACCGTTTTGTGGGAAAACCTTTTATATTTTAGTAATGGCGCGAGCGCTAAAATATACTGGCCATTCCCGCGTTTTTTATTGCAATATTTCTTGTTCAGATTATGAAAAAAATTGCAGATAGAGCGCATCATGCCAAATAAGCTATATTATTTCAAAATTAATGAATTTAATAATATTTAAAGTAGTTTTAAAATATTTTAAGTACTTAAATCTTTTGGAATTCATCGATTTTCATTGTGAAATATTAAGTATGTCTTTTTGTGTCATTACCTGATGTTCGCTCTATCCGGACCTTTTTACAATCTGAGTATTTCTTGTATGAAGGTAAAAATGACTTTTAAAACAGACCTTTTCGGGAAGCACATTTCATTTTTATTACCAGATTTTGCCTGAGGCTACTAAGACTCTACGGAATAAGTTTAAAGCACCTTTTAGGTTGGGTAGTAACCTGTAAAACCTTCTTAACGAGGCTTACGTCATAACTATAAAAATAGCTTTTAGCTCAATGCGTTCAGTGTTTTGCGCTAGTACATTAGTCAGTAATGGTTGTCTATACAGGCTGTAATATTAATAAGTGTTAATACTAGAATGTGTATGGGTCCCGTATATAGAGTTTACTGTGAAAGTACCAGTGCTGTTGGAGTTACTTTTCTTCATTATAGTATGGGCAAAGGGGATTGTCCACTTTGTATAGACACTTTGGCCATTCGTGGACAATTAATTTAGCTAATAAAATGATATAAATTAAATACTTCATATCAGTAAAAAGGAGAATACAAACCTAGTTTTGTGTCAGACTTTATACATATTTAGTTAGGTTTTTAGGTGTTATTGAAAAATGCAAACAATCAAATAAAACAACATAGTTTTCATGAATATTTTATTATTCTGATTCATAGGTTAGTAGTACATGATCAAGAAACTGGGCAGGTGGATTAATATGCTCTTGATACCTTGCCCAGCCTATAAACCATAAAATGGTCATAATATGAGCGCAGCAACCTACTGTTATTATTCCAATTATTATAATACATAACCTTTTATTATTGCAATTGCCCACTATGCAATTGCAATAATAATATTTTATTTCCTTTCTCCTTTCATTGTAAAAAGCCAAGTAGCAATATCTCACAAGAAAGTGACATTCACGAAAACAAAGCGAATGACGTTGCATATTTTGACATATCGTATTTGCATTGCCATAATATAAAAAAGTTATTGCTTTTATACGTCAATGATTTTAAGATTTAATATTAAAGAAACTATTTAAATAAATTCCATTCTAACAACAATAAACTACTTGAGAATTTTTAAAGTCTATTAGAACATTCAAAAACATAAAAATAGCATAAAACAGAGGCATGACTATAATATTAATATCAATTAGTTGATTTCTCGGCGCTTGACAATGGTAACACTGGAACCACTTGCCGACTTCCGAACATGGAAATTCAAACTAGAAACTATAAATAATTGTGTTTCTTGTTGTGTTTATTTACACAATTTGTTTTTCAAATAAAAAATATCCATTAAGTTAGTTTTTTTATAACGTCGTGTTCACGGATGGCCAGAAATGGACAATGCCCTTTATGATGTTGGGGCATTACTCATAGAAATGTGAAAGTCAAAAGTAAGTCTTTCAGCGCTGGTACTTTCACAGTAAACTTCACACAGTAGGCACATACACACTCTAAAGTATTATCACTAAATTTTTTCACATCTCGTATAGTTTTAAGAAAACAACTCGTAAATGTTGATGAAAATTGTTTTGTGAAAGCAAATGAGAAAATTCAAGATTCTGTTGGAAATGTCTTCTGTTATTTATGTATGTTGGGTCAAACCCGAATTACGTTAGCAGGGAGGTCAAATTTGATTAACTTGAGATTTAAAGTAAACGAATCTCTCGTACTACGATAATAAATAATCAAGTTCTTCACTTCTATTTCTTATCTTCAGCGCCGCCAAACAATATATTATGGGATATAGAAACAAAACCATAAACCGATTGGCCCGCGCTAATTACAACGACAAAATTCGGGAACGAAAATAAATGAGATTTAAAATAAGCATCGCTATATTATGTTTGTTTGCGAACTTCGTCATCATAATTAGCGATGTCAATTTGTCTGAAGGCTCACTCGTGATAGCAATGCCATCTTAGTGTATAGTAAATTACTTACCATAACGCGACAAAATAACGATCTCCATAAAAGTCACAAAACAGATGAATTTCAATCCTGGTCAGGTGTTAGGTCAACGACCAGTGCGTTCGAGTATATAGAAAAGGAGTCCGCGAGCCCCAGCTACGTCTTGGAATGCATCCACGATTCGGTTTGCAGGCGCTTTAAGCGAGTACGCGGTTCAAACTGGAAAATGAGCTTGTAATGCAATGCCAGTGGCCTTACTCTCCAAACTGATTTGATTTTGATTCAAATTCGATCGTGCCGCGTACTCCCTTTAATTCTCAGTCTATTGATTTGGTCAGAAGTACAAAAAGATACGATCTAACGATTTTCTTTATCCTGGTTAGTTTCAAAGTAATCCACCAAATAAAATACCAAAAACCGTTGAGGTCGTACTGATTCGGTTCTCGATTGTGTCGGGAGTAAGCCTGCAGATCGGACTGACAGCCCTACTACATGCTCGTTTCGGGAGTTGGAACGGCGCGTGATGTTTCCAGCGGTTTGACTTAACAATACCTGGTCCCCCTTCATCCTGTCCAAGTAGGTCACACACACGTCGGTAGCCCGCAGGCCAGCCTCGTACGTGATCGCAGCGAAGGCGGTGGCCTCCATCTCGATGTTGCGCACGCCGAGCGCCACCAGCCGCGACAGGAACGCCATCTTGTCGTCGGCTGTGTAGTCACAAAATGGCCCGTCGAGGCGAGCTTGACCTATAAGATTATTAATAATAATAGTATAAAGTATAATAATAATAATAATAGCTCCCCTCACCGATTTCGGTGTGGGTAGCCGATTTCATTGAAACTACGCAGGAGTTCTCTCTCTTCCTTTTACTATCATAACCCAGTGGGACGATAAACCGACACGACTGGCGAGAGATCAGGAGCAGGACCGGCTTTTTACATGACTATCCGACGCATGGATCGTCTTTCTTATCTGACAATCAGGTTATCAGCCTGCATTGTCTTAACCAAAATTGGAAACAACATTATTTTGTTTTCCAACGTCGGAATCGAACCCACGACCTCCGGGTGGAGAGCGAAGCTCTGAACCACTAGACCACGAAGGCGTATAAAGTATAATAATATGTAGTACCAAGACCAACCGATTGCAATGCTGTCAAGTTATATGCTACTCTCGAAAATAATATGTACCGATAAAATTGGATTGAAATAGTTTCATGAAATCGACACTAAATTTCAAACGAATTTGGCGCTAGTGTGGTGACCAACTGTCAAATTCAAATTTTAGGTTTTAAATACACATTTAATACGTATTTAATACACATTCCTGATCCAGAACATTATAAACTTATTTCTCATTAATTCAGACAAAAATTTCCACTGAATCATAAAGGTATTCAAATAATTCTTAGAAAAGATGATAATTGATGAGAGATCAGAATTATTAAGAGACCCAGTAAGTACTATTAAAAGACCCACTTCATCATGGAAATGGGAAGGCGCAAACCATGTCACGCATTCTAATTGTGTATTTGCGTGTAATTCAATAGTCAGTATGCTTAATCTGCAATACCGTAACCAAAAGGCATTAAGACTTTGGTAAGAAGGCCTATTTTGTTGACCGCAAAAAGCTTGTTAAGTTTCATTTGAAAAAAAATAGGTCTTATGGGCGGACAAAATAGCAAAAGAAATATTAATTTTTTAAGCGTAGTTAAACATTATGTATAATAAAAATATAACAAGTAATAAAAATGAATTAATATAAAAGTTTATGAACATAAGCAGCCGCTTGTTAAGTCTACATCGACCCGCTAAAGTAACATTCAACATTGCCGTAAGGGCCTGTTCGCAGGTCCATTGCAATACACGTCACGACGAATTCGTCAACTTATAACGCTGCGTTGACTTAACGCACAAATTTGCAGTCATTTCAGCTATGAGCCACTGTCGGACATAAGCCGCCCTCACAATATTTTACAGTTTAACTACCCCCAATATATAGTATAAGCAACTGCTTATACTCGCCTCGCTTGGCAGGGGGTTGGCGAGCGCAGTTATAAGACGGCGAGCGAAAATGCTGACGCCCATTTCCAGATACATTATATTCTCTTTTACACCTTTTACGACCTGCACCTGCACCTGCTCTTACACGGACGTTCGAAATTCACTTCGCCGTAAAAATGCACGACACGTGACGCCACCGCCGTGCCTTGTAAAATTGCTGTATAATCTTCACCGCTCCGACCGCCTTTGCACGTATTTGTTTTTTTTACAAATTTAAATTCGACTAAACTTATTGATTGTTTCTCTTTATTGCTTGATGAATAAGTGAATTTTAGCTTAACTTTTACGCTTAGACCATATTGAAGAGGAGTGAATTATAGTCGCACGCCTGTCACGCAACCGCACCGTGTCACGATTCCCCGGCACCGGTTCGTGACGTGGTGATGTGGACATGTGGCCAGGCCGTAACACGCAATTGTAAACGCCATGGCTACGTTTATATACCTACATTCTTCGCCATACTGTAAATAAGCCTAGTGGCGTTGTTACACCTGGTATAATTTTATTTTAATATTGTTAGGTTCTACGAAAATTAATTCCTAAAACTGTACCGTTACTTTATTTTACGTAGGTATACGTAAGTATTTAATATATTTTATTAAACTTAATCTCATCATAAAAAGCTACGTAATTTATCTTGTAAATATACCCTGTGTGGCACCAGCCTTATACCAAAAATAAATAAATAAATATTCTTCCGGTGACATTTTTTCCTAAGTTATGTTGTACATTTTTTATAGGGAATTTTAACCATTTACACGCAATTCAGATACTAACTATTGTGTACATATACTCCATTCCCTTTGCAGTAAATGTGCCTTGTAATAGTGTTCAAGAGCATTTTGAAGATTTTTAGTGTGAGGTAGTAGGCTTTATTTTTATGTTTTCTTTTGCTGTTTGAGCGTCCACATATCATTAGATATTTTAAAGAGTTTTAAGTGTAATATTCTGAAAGTCGCCTATTCTAACTACAACCGCTACCAATATAACAAAAGAAGGGCAGTCTTTTGGCAGTTTATCCCCCTTTCTTTCGGTTTCTGAAAGGCTGATCAAATCGTCGACGATTTGATCACTCAAATATTATCTGATCTGATCGATCAGATAATAATTGAGTTAACAAGCCATTCTGAACGCTCATTGGTAAACATCACTCGCAATAACTTCGCTCACTCGCTACGTTTACCAATGAGCGTTCAGAATTGCTTCTTAACTCAAATGTTAGGTGATGGAAGATTTGATCAGCCTAAATGCATTACCCCTAGGGGTATGTGGGACTCTCGGCTCGCTGCGGCCGGTTTACCCACTAAAACCACTTGCGGATTGCCATCAGCCGTTAAATGGGAGGAGTGTCCTGGATTTTTCAAAGCACAGGCCACGCCCCCCCAACCGGCCGGTTTACCTCATAAGGCACCAGACTTCCATCAAATTAAGAGAGCACTCCGGCAAACTGAAGCGCTCTCCTCGGTGCCGAGACTGACTAAGCCGGGGAGGTTACTCATTCCTCTCCCGGAGCCCCGTACTAGACGTGAGATGGGAGGGCCGCAAAATGACGCCTCCGCATCCCCGTCCTACGCCGGCGAAGCGGAACAGAGGATGGATCCATCTCTCTGTCCCGCTCCGAGGCCTCCTTCTGCGAGATGACGTATTCGCAGAAGAATACCAACGCCTGCCAGGCCTTATCGCTCGGCCTATCGATCTATCGATATATATATCGGCCTTGCAACGCACCACGCTCGGGAGCGAGAGGTCTCGCCCAATCACTGCCATGAGATTGCACACTTCAAGAGTATGCTGGGCCGTGTCCTCCGCAGCGCCGCACTCATGGCAGGCTGGCGTAGGCTCCTTCCTGGCGACCTTACACAAATACGCACCGAAGCAACCATGTCCGGTGAGCATCTGTGTAAGGCGGAAGGTGAGGGGTTTCTTCTTGCGACGCATCCACGCCGCAAGGACTGGGCGCAGTGACGTAACCTTATGTTTGCCATACGGCGACTGCGCCAGAACCTCACGTAGCAACCATTGTTGCCCCAGCATCCGCAATCGCGAGAGCACCTCCCAAGTTGGTGTGTGGGTGGCCGCCCTACGCTGCGTCTTCCAATCCGTGGTCGCCACTAAACCAACTATCTATCTATACTAATATTATAAAGCGGAAGAGTTTGTTTGTTTGTTTGTTTAAACGCGCTAATCTCAGGAACCACCGGTCCGATTTGAAAAAATATTTTTTTCTTGGATAGTCCATTTATAGAGGAAGACTTTAGGCTATTTAACATTACGATGCGACCAATAGGAGCGAAGCGTCAGCGAGAAATGTTTAAAAAACGGGGAAAACACATTTGGTGACTTTCGTTGCGTGAGCTGCATAAACGGTTTAAGTCACTCAAAAACCACGCGAACGTAGTCGCGGGCACAGCTAGTACCTCTATAAAACTCATTGGCCGCCATGGTCAGGCCGCAGAAGGTTCGGTACTCCACGTCGTCGGCGGTCAGCGACATCAGCTCCTGGTTGAGCCGCCGGTCGAACACCGCTGGCAGCTTTCTCACCTTACCCATTACAGGCTGAAAGGGACAACATGTCTTGGTTACGCCTACGTGTTTTTACGTCTTTGTAAGCTTTAAGGGCCGTCTCAATAGCCTTGTCTCTCGACTTGGCCGTAATCGGTGTAGAAACTTATTATTATTAATATGAAATATCCTATGCATCGTCATATTGTAGATATGGAAATTATATTTTTGTTACATATTGTAATGAAAAAATGTTTATTTCCAAATACGTTACGAACTGACCCTTTCAGAATTGTTCCACATGATAACCTACCTACCAGTGGCGTAAGAAACGAAGTGAATGAAATCAAGCGTTATTTTGCGAAAATCCATAGCATAAAATTTAAATATATTATATCTAGCAATATCATACGAAAAGCTTTAGCGGCAAACTGCAAGCAAAGGAATGAGCGCAGGTACATAGGCATGCGTTTATAGCACCTACCTCCTTCTCACACTGCTTATGCGTACACTAATTGTTGTAAGTCTTTCTAGCAAGAAGGTGAAGATGATGAAGAGATATTGTGGAAATGTGGCGGGCGGCATCATTTAACGAACATTGTTCTACATCCTGAGGATGATTCGGATGCTGAGCGAAGCACGCGTCGAGTTTTGGAACCTGCATGGTGTGTGAGGTTGCATGATCGGTGGTGAGAGGCTATGCACGATTTTAGCATTATTGCTTGTGTGCACTACTAGTACTACTAGTGGTAGGAACACTATTCCATTTGTAAACATTCTTAATTCAGAGCACTATCCATTAATTTTCAAAAATCAGTTAAGTACCAAAATTTCAAATGGCAAACGGCAATATGTGAATAAATAAACCGAGTTGCATTAAAAACACCTCCGTTATGAACTTACAATATCATAAACTTGCTCCAGGGTCCCATTAATGGCCGCGGCGGAGACGACCACGCTGCCCGGCGGTATGCCCAGACCCCCGCTGGTGCCCACCCTGATGATGATGGGGTCCCGCGCGCGGGAGTAGTGCAGCAGCTTGATCACCTCCTCCAGGACTATCGTGAGGGACGGAATCCCGATACCGTGCTGGAAAGAGAAAGAAAGAGAGTGAAACAGATACAAGTAAAGCAATATTATAAGTTTAGAGTAACACAAGTTTAACTTAGCACGGGATGGGAATGATTTAATTACGTATTAATAATGTTTTGTAAGTAGTTTTTATGTTATTAAATTTAATAAAAAAGTAAGATTTGAAAAGTTTTAAAGACAGCTTTAAACCCGTGAACTATCACAGTTTCTGGACGCACTGACAGCAGCAACTAGGTCCAATTAATACATTAATTGGACCCAGTTGCTGCCCAAGTCTCAAACCTCACTGGAGAACTATTTGACAGATAAAACAACGTTTCGTTTCACTTTTAAAAGTGAACAACTTTATTAATGTTACATACATAGTACTTTACTTTCTTTTATTATTAGAATTCGTTTAAAGCCCAATTTAATGCGCCTTTACAATAGGATCCCGGAAAACGTTCAAAATTTTTCAAACAATAAGTTTAAGTAAGTAGTCAAAGAACGTTTGTGTGCAAAAGCATACTATAAAGTTTGTGATTATATTAATGATAGCACACCTTGGGAATAAAGTAGCCCCCTGCAAGGCTTTTTTTCCTTTTATTTAATTGCATAAAAATGTACTTTTTTTTGTTAATTGTTATAGTATTGACTATTTTTATATGTAAACATATTTGTATATATATATATATATATATATATATATATATATATATATATTTTAAAGACAAATTTTCCATCTTTTTGGTAAAAGGTGGCCCCATGCGAGTTTCTTACGCCGGTTCTTCTCGCTGGGCTAGTTCCCGAACCGGTGGTAGGCATCATATAGAAACGACGTTCAGAAAACATTTTTGTAAAATTTATTCTGAATAAAAATGTTTGCCTTTGACTTTATTTAATACCGTATTTTTTTACGTTTTAAAAAAGAAAATAATTAAAGTACCTACATATGTAAAGTTCTTCATTTTTAAAAGTAAAAAGCGTTTTTTAATATGTCAAAAAGGTTCTCAAGTGAGGTTTAGTTTGAAACTTCTTTATTGATTATTAATACGGGCCTAAAACCTGCCTCGAGAACCACTTTATTAATTGATGAAAACAGTAAAAAGATTGGTGCAGTAGTCTTTAAGTTAGCGAACAGACAGACGCGGCGGGGGGTTTTGTTTTAAAATATGGAAGGAGTATATACTCACATTAACACACAGCACTGGGCCAACTTTGAACATTGCGTACCTATGCGAATGTTTGGTGATGTTGACCAGGTTTGCGGGCACCCGCAGCACACCGCCCAGGTACCGAGCCAGCTCCCGCATGCGGGTCTTGGTGCCGCCCATACATACAAACTGAAACGCAAATACAAAGGGTTAGTATAGTTTTCGTAAACATGTGTAATCTTAACAATAGTTAATTGAATCAGGGGTTACTTTGCGGGAATCCATACTATACAATTCAATATATTATACCTAGAGTAGTATGCCTCGAGAAAATGCTCTAAAATAATATCTAGCAAAATCGCGGGATATTGCGAAAATGACTAATTTAAAATGAAACGCTTTCGTTGAATTCAACTTTTAGCAACAAATTCAATGAATCCGAGACTAGGACAGCCATTTAATATTTTATTTTTAAACTTCAAAATTTCTGTACTAATATAACGTACATTAAAGTAAATCAATCAAAAATATTATATCAACACATTGCTATCTATACGAGCTGCTTGACGCCATTAAATGACCGCGGTAGTCATTTAATCAAATTGACAGATTGAACCAGATTATTGCGACATATACATCGAGACAAACTACAAAACCATAATATTTTCTTTTTCAATATTATCAGTTATATGCTTGCCGGTTGGTAACCCTGGTGAGGACAATAGGGTATATGGAGTATTATCAGCTATTGTTAGCTCTTGAACTAATACAATTACGACCTATATTATTAACAAAATGCATTTGAAATAAGTTTCTGCTAAAAACCAAATGGTCGAGTCAAACAAGCTTGAAAACTTAAGTAGCTCATAAAAATATTGGTGTATTTGACAAGGTATGCGATTCAGCTATTTCCATATCCATTAGGCAGCTCCAACCCGGTGTAGTTTTAGATGAAATAACGCTTTAATATGTCTCACAACGTATATTATTATCAAGATGAGTTGAATTCTTATACTCCTCCTTTCTTCTTCGGATTGATTACTTACCACGGGATGGGAATGATTTAGGAACATGCTAGACCGAAGTCTAGCATGTTCCTCAAGCATCCCTGAGATCTTGCTGATCCTGACTGCACAAGAGTAACAGCTGAATGTGTGGGAATGTGTGATGGCCCGTGAAAAAGATCAGAATCGGGTGAACTCCTCTGGAATGCTTTAAATTACACAGAGTCCTTGCAGAAGTAATGTGTCAAAATATATAAATCCACTCAAGTATTTCTAAGTTCTAACTCGCATTTGTGAATCTATATCTCGTGCCTGGCACGACACTACACTTTTGTATGTAATAAATTACGCGCCTTGCGTATTGTCGACAGCTTACTCAAGGTTATGAGTATATTCTTACGTTCACATTATACATACTCATATTCACGCATAGATGGCAGTAACCACTAAGGAAGACATCTTGGAAGAATGAGTTTATTATTTATTTTAATAAATAACTTAATAAAATAATTTGTGAATTGAAGACATGAGTGGATGTATGTGTATAAAAAAATTACCCAGAAAATTGGGTTTAAACTGTCACCTAAACATTTTAGGGCGTGTACGAGTAGTAACGTAACTTAAATACATTGATTCTAGAGACGGGTCTTTAGATTAATGTCCTTAATAAGTTACGACGTATTCTAAAATGTTTATGTGACAGTTTGAACTAAATGTTCTCTAAATCAGAGTTTTGCTACATATTCCTTCATCCATTCATGTCTTCTATTATCTTACTTTAACATCTCCGAACATAGCAGGTAGGTCGTAGTTGTTGGTGTCGAGACCAAGGTGGTACAGTATGTCGTGCTCCAGCGCAGCCAGGTGCGGGTTCGATAGTTTTATCGTTCCATCTTCGTTCCTAATAACAGTTCATTACTTAATACACCCAGTATGCGTAGCATGACCATAGAAATATTGATAAATTGCATGGACAAAACAATTTTATCAATTATATCGAACAAATTTCTACAGTGCACCCATAGTGCAGCATTCGCCAATATTGTAGAAGATGGGGGGGGGGGGTTGCGCGAGCTTGTAATATTTTTAAATGGTGGGTCGCCAACCAAAAAGCATATATTTGATTTAACAAGAAATGCTCAGAAGGTGCACGAAGATATCTGTACATGATATCGGTTCGCGGAAGCCCCCCTTCTGTAAGTTTACTGTATAAAGGCCACAGTCAATTCATAGCGGTTAAGGAGATACGTGCTGGTGCCGGACAAACAACGAAGTCTCAGTAATACGATATCATAAAAGATGAAATTAAATAAACGATAACAGAATACGAAGTTCCGTTTTTATCCTTTGGGTATAGAACCGTAAAAAGATATCCATAACAACATACTTTGGACAAGGCTTTCCATTCTTCTTCTCCCAGGTAGTTCTGCAGTTGTCATAGTGGGGCTGCCAGCTCGTGCCCGCGGGCAGGATGTAGTCGCAGTTACATGACATTACTTCTGTTTACTGCAAACCACAAAGTAAATATATAACAGAGACACGACCTAGTACATTGTGAATAGTCCTAATGATAAATTTCGAATAATCCCAACGATAAAGTATTATAGTAATTCTTAAGGAGATAACTATAAGTTATTAAAAATCCTGCAAACTATTAGTTTGTCGATAACGAAAAAAGTTTATTTCGTAAACTAGAGCTAAAACAGAAAAATAGTAACATGGCACATTAGGACAATAATATACTCCTATGGAATGCATACATTATTAACTAATCACAAAAGTAAAGTATTAATTATTATACACAAAAGTATTAATCACATAACTATTAGTAATTAGACGTTTAATATTCTCATAATTATAAATTACTGACCCGTGCCCACTTCGTTGAGCATAGAAACATTTTGTGATTAATCGTTTAAACCTTTTCGGGACTTCCACGAATATTTCAAGACCAAAAATAGCCACATCGGTACAGCCGGTCTCGAGTTTTAGCGAGACTAACGAACAGCGATTCATCTTCTCTTATATACCTATATATAAATTAAATCGCTGTTCGTTAGTCTCGCTAAAACTCGAGAACGGCTGAACCGATTTGGCTACTTTTGGTCTTGAAATATTCGTCAAAGTCCAGGGAATGTTTAAACGGTTTGTATGCTCAACGAAGTGGGCACGGATTAGCTAGTTTTTATATATAAGAGAAGAAGAAGATAGATAATTGATATTTTAGATATTGAAATATAATACTAACCAACAACTTGTTTCTTTAACTCACTGCAAAAGTTTGAAGTAAGTAAGTCACTATTCAAAACACTGTCGTAATAAGCAATGTATCTACTGAATCTAACGCGCGACGTTTTCTGTAGTAAGATAACTAACTACTGAATGAAGACTCATTGGCGATTATTTCCTGTTCAAGTAAGGCACTTACCACATGGCCTAGTGTTTTTATAAATCAGATACAGATAAAATATAATGGGTCTCTTTATTGGTTTGTATACGTATTTTCAAATTGCACATTGCAAAGTAAATGTTTCAGAAAAACGAGCCATTGTTGGATCACTCTCACTTTGGTTTCGGATTCAGTAACGTAAACAGACACACAATGGTCGCTTATTTACCGTGCAACAAAAAATACAATGACTCATTAATTTGGTCGGAATTTAAGCTGTAAAAACACAATAATAAAATGTATTTTTACGATATGATTATGACTAATTACTTTTAAAAAAAAGGCCAGGTCAAGAGTACCCTAAACCGAAGAGCGTGTATGAAGAGAATAATGAAAGTGGACGAAGCGAAACAAGTGTGTAAGGATCGTAGCAAGTGGAAAGAAGTGGTCTCTGCCTACCCCTACGGGAAAGAGGCGTGATGGTATGTATGTATGTATGTATGTAATTACTTTTATTTAAGTTAAGGTTAGGTTAAAAGCAAAGTGAATGGCTGTTTGGCCACCAAACCCTTAACACCTTCAGGTCTGTGCATGAAAACTCTTCATTCATACACAACTATTCCTAAAATAATGACAGAGGCATTTACTAAGTAAGGATTTTTTTTATTGAATCCACAAGGAGATGAAATCTATTTTACGTAGACAAACCCACGGCAGAAGCTAGTCTATTTATGTAGGACAAGTAAACATGGCTTATAAAACTTGAACAACCACTGAAACTCTACATGCAAAAATTACTTGTGTGCGAAAAGGAAAAAACAATGAACGCTGCATTTCTGTCTGCAAGGTTACATATTATTTTGATTATTTACAATAATTACACAGTTTTCTGTGTGTTGCTGTTGTATATTTATTAATTATTGCATTTACTTGCATTTGCAGTGAATTGTAGAATGTAGAGCGCGCTTTATATCCTATCGTTACGCGTGTTACGCATGTGCTTAGCATTCCGCGCTAGTTAGTGATATATTTCTGTCGTAAGGATAGGCTATGTTACGCAGAAATGACAAAATGGTATAAATGACAAGTACCCTTTTACTTGTCATCTAGAATAATACAAAATAAACACAATAAGATATGCAAAAACAGAAATTACAAAGTATGAATTGCTAGCAACTATAAACTAAAACTAAAAGTAACAAAAAGAAACTACAAATATAATATGGATACAACTGGTACATATAAAAAAACCTAGTCTCAATTAGACAGAGTAACTTAGCAAGTTCAGAGTTTCATCGCTGGATGGCGATGCAGTTGTTACTTATACCATCCTATACCTACAGTCTATCTTTAATACAAAAAAATTTCAATAGAATAAATGTTTTATAGTATAAACGTTTGTAAGTTATAAAATGTAAATATGCCGAATTAAGTACAAATATTGACATTAAAATAGAGAGAAGCATATTTTTTAAGCATAACATCACATTAAGCTAAATTCAATTCCTTAATTAAGAAGAAGATACCTGCCCTGTGTCTGAAAATCGAAGAAAACAAAAATAGCCAGTCGAATTGCCAGTATTAGGGTGATACCATTTTCTAGTACTAGGTCGTGTCTTATATTTGTACTTTGTGCTTATACTATGTAGTTGAGACTTATACTAAGTTTTGAAATCATTAGTGCTGGTGCACGTTCTATTAACAACTACCTACGTGCCAGCATTGCTAAGCTATGGCTGGACCTTCAAATATCTACGTGTAGTACTATAAATAATAATGATAGAATGTCACACTTGTAGTTTTTGTCTCTTGTTATAAATTACCTCGAATATTAATCAAATTCAAACTAAATATTGGGTCACTTCCGTGGTTCAGTGGTTTAGAGCTCTCAACTCCGAAGGTCGTGGGTTCGATTCCCAAACAAAAAAAATGTCGTAAGTCCAGTTAGCTTAATGGACGCTGATCACGTCTGGTCACACTATCAATTGCACTTAAGGTTTACTGTATGGTCGATAAATCGTCATAATAGAAATGCGTATTTCGAAAAGGCGAAGTGAACCCGTGTAGCGCAGTGTAGCCAGCACTTTACTACAATAACATGACATAACATAACAATATGACGTGATGATAACTTGGAGATTACAGCAGCCGGGAATATGTGTCAATGTCAAAATAAGCTGATTCCCCTTTAAGGGGTCCATTTTATCTTCAACGAAGGTTAAAGATTATCGAGAAACAAACAGTATTTTTAAGCTTTGATTAATTTTATAATCAATAACATTCTACTTCCGAGAGCTATTTTAAATAGATTACATAAAACTCATTTGTTTTAAGAAAATTAATAATATATCTAACATTATCATTACGAAAAAAGTCTTTAGATATTTTCATTACCTACAACCATGCCATAATATTTTAACTGTTTTCCATAGGAATTGTAGCATTGTCATAAATCAAGATGAACCGTTTTTTTACCTATAAATATATATACATATTATATAAGGTGTAAAATAAATTAGTGTTATTACTTTATGGTGTGTATGTGCCTCTATGTAGAGTATACTGAGATAGTACCAGCATTGAAAGACTTGCTTATGACTTTTTATATTTGTGTGAGAAATGCCCCAACATCATAAATTTGCCCATAAAATAATTTTAAAAAAGTACCTCGTTCAGCGCTGTTACTTTCACAGTAAACTCTATATTATACGGAACCGATACACACACTATTATCACAAGAATTATCACTCATTAATATTATAGCTTGTATAGGTACTCACCCTCTTCCACTTTTTAACCCCAGATCACCCAAATAATTTGGGTTTCAAAGATTATCGATGGTCTAATAAATTATAATTAATAACCCTTGGAAAGTTGCAGACAGACCAAGCGGGAAAACTGTACTGAGAAAAAAGATTCCTGGCATAGGTACATAATAATAATTATAAGTTCTTTAATACATACTTTATTTTTTATATGTGGCCAGTTATAGTGCTGACCACGTATAATGTCCAATGCCATCCGGATTTTAAAAAGTATAATCATTTTTGAAACTGTCACTTTTTAAAGTAAATGTTTTAGATAGAGATGTTTTAATAAAATTATTTAAAGTTATTTAGTTTTTTAGGTTTTAGATTTACTTTGTATATTTTTTTATATATTCGGTCTAAGGTCCTAAAGTTAAAAAATTATGCCCGAGTAAGTAAACATGTTTAATGCCGCATCTGTAAGTTGTAGATACTCTAATTTCCATTTAACTATATCAAGCCTCCCAGTATTTTCTGACGCCTAATCTTTTAAGTTCAATTATTTCAAAATTCATATAACTATAGTCTAGGCTATGATTTTGGCTGTATTTAGTTTACATTTTTCGAATTTACTGTACCTACCAGAACTTAATGTATGCTGTGAAGAGGTAACAGACTAACGGACTTTTAGATTACAGTATGTATTTCGAGCAAATATCACATACATGTGATATTTGCTCGAAATATTTTGATGTAGTTTTACAATGTCAATACAGCTATCAATTTTAACTTTAAAATAACATGACGATTTCCTTTTTAACCTTTAAATGCAGGTGTATAAGCTGCCCCGGCGCTCTGCCGTTCGAGCCGCCATGCCGAGACACAACCAAAAATGTATGCTGCTCCAGATGCTGCAAGAAACAAAAAACCATGAATCCAGTAAGTTTCAAAAAGTTAAAAAACTACTATTTACACGCGTTATAATTTTTTGGATGTATATAATATTTGAATTCTCCTTTTCTGCCTATGAGTTCTGCTACGTACGAGAAGTAATAACCATCTGCTAGAACATTGTATTACTTTCTTTCCATAAGTGTGTAAGAAAATCTTGGACATTCAATTTGACATACTTCCCCTAGTCCGATTGATTTGAAATGCATTAATTATAATAATAATAGGCTTCAGCCCCACGCATGCCTTTCAAAGGTCTGGGACTTAATTACCAGTGAGCAGGGAAAAGATATAGACACACATAAAAATCATTGATACATATAATATGTAGCTCACCAAGCTACATAACAGTTTGTTGTAGATTAGTTGATGATACAATATTACAATAACATGGAGCAGATCTGATGCTGGATCGTATAATTAGAATTTACATTCTTGCAGTGCTACAAACAGCCCAAGATCCCCGAGTCATTTGCTCCTCGCCGCTGCTACGCGAAGCCCTCAGCGCCGGTGGAGGGCTGCACCACGTACAAGATGTCGTACCTGCCCGTAGGCGGCGTGACCCGCGGCCCGCTCGTCATCACGCCGCCCAGCATCATTGCCAGCTGCGCGCCCATGGAGTGCACTACGGTGCAGAAGGTACTGCGAGCGTTTGAGGGTTAACTTTTTAGTTGAATCGAATTGGTAGAAAGTAAGAATAGTCGCCGAGAGTGGTCAGTTAGCAATATCGGCGAATGTCTGAACGAAGGTAGAACAGCTACGCAATTGATGTTATAGTGCCCAAGTGTGAGCAGTACACAAGAGCACTCTCTTATTCCTTCATTCTCATAGATCAGATACAAAAATATACGAGGAGCCGGTACATGATAACCTAAAAATCCCATTCTAGCTCTCCTATCTTCCGAACCCCGCGTGCATGACGAAGCCCATCAAGCCGTGCCACCACGACCTGATGGGGCGCGGTCCCATGGTTGGCATCACCACGCAGCGCCACGACTATGTGCCCAAGCCGCCGGCCCCGCGCACCAGCTTCCGCCCGCCCCACAAGTTCATGGAGGTCTGCGAGCCCATCGAGAGTGAGTACAAAGGAGGACTATTCACAATTTCCAAATATCTTTCTGTCCAAACTTTGAAACAACTATTTCAAACCTGCACCCTTGACAATAAGATGTAAACTATTAGAAATTCTCTGATAGTATTGTTAAGTAACTGATTGAATGTTGGTTCTTGATAGAAATTCATGTTCGCTATAATAACACACAACTTTTATTTACTACTTTATTACGATTTTAATAAGTTTTTACAAAAATAACCAAATTTAAAAAAATAATAAAAGATTTATTTGATTCGTATTATTTTGTAAAAACTCATTAAAACGTAATAAAGTGGAAAAGTGTAAAAAAAAGGATGTAACATGTTCACTTTTAAATGTGAAACGAAACTTTGTTTTATCTGTCAAATAGGTTCTCAATTGAGGTTGTGTTTAATACTTTTTTATTAATACGGGCTATTTCATTATATTTTTTTATTATCTACTTTGTGATACGGGCCTTAGGTTGCACAGTGAACCGGCTCTCGTACCTGCCTCCCGAGCGGTGTGACGCGGCCAAGTCGTTTGCGCCGCAGCGCTGCTACGAGCGACCCGCCGCCAAGATGGAGGACTGCACCACGCACAAGCTGAGCTACATACCCAACCCGGTTTGTTCTAGTGACGTTTGATCCGCTCCCACGCCGACTTCGGTGTCGGTGGGGGTTTCGTTGAAACCCGGCCAGCTACGAAAATAATTTTTATAATGACCAAGTGTGCACAAACACACAAGAACACTCTCTTTTACTCCCAGTGGGACGGTCACCTGACATGACTGGTGAGTGAACAGATGCAGGACTGACTTTTTACATGCCCATCCGACGTATAATAATATTTCATATTAGACAAATCAGGTCAGCCTGCATTGTACTAACCGAACTTGAACCTTGAATATAGGTTCTCGAGTGAGGTTGGGTTTGTGATTGTTATATTTGTATGGGCCTAAGTCATGTAGTAATAAATGCCAGGTCCTACCAAAAGAACCTCTACCTTGGGCGGGCAAAGGGCGCTACCAGCCGCCTGGTTGTCCGATAGAGGCCAACACCGTATACAAGATGAGGTAAGAAACTGCCCATAGAAATATCGTCATCCTCGATTCAGGTATGACGTCGACTTTTTTTTTTAATTTCCGGATATTTATTCCCTCTGTCGCCTTTTACAACACCCACGGGAGAGATGATTAATGAGGTGGAGCTATTCATTATCGTGCACAAGACGGACAACCTGTAGAAATATATGTATTCAAATATATAGATGTAGATTTTTCAATCGTCAGATAACTTTTGTCTGCTAAATAAACATGTGACTTTGACATTTGTTCCATACAAAATCTGCCAAAGTCACATATTTATTCCTTAGATAAAAGTTATCTGACGATTGAAAAATCGGCCCTTAGTCAGATAGTATGTATCTGGCGGTATCGCCAACCAATCGGTCTATATCTATTTTTCTGATTAGAGTGGTTAATTATACTGCATAATCAGTTAATAACTACTAGATGAATGAAACTCCACGTGTAGAATCTGAGAATAGGGCTACAAATATTATTTGGAATAATTATTTCAAATTAGTTTTACTCCAAAATCGACTGACAAACAGTATCAGTAAAAACGCTGCAGCCCATTTGCAGATGTAAATTTTCTGTTTCTCCTTTTACGTTACCCCCAGGAAAGATGGTCGATGGGGAGATGCTATTCTTCCTCCGGGACCCCACTGATGATAATAAAACGTTACTCAATAATTTTGCCTCTCTTTCTGTTACATTCTACAGGCTTACTGGTGAGACATGTGCAATACTTACTGAGAGTACTCACTACTCGGTACTCGATTCCCATTATAAATATGTAATAAAATTAGGTACTTAATTTTTTACCAAATTTTCCTTTAAATAAATGAATCATGGATACTATGAAAATTACGCGGCAAGGCAAGTAGGCATACCTATGTAGCCGGCGCGGAACCCCGGCGGCGGCGTGCGACATCAACGTAGGTAGTACTGGTGCGTTCCTACGTACCCGCGGTGTCCATGCGTTGGGTAAAGAATTATTCAAGTTTAAGATACATTTACTCAGTGATTAACTGATATTAATTTTTTATATATTTTTTTTCATCTCATATAATAGCCAAATATAACGTCCTAAAGTATTGCTCATGTCTCACCAGTCACACTGTATATAAACTTCAGTTACTTGGAGACGGAGGGCAGCTTCCGCCGCCAGCCGCTGCGGCCGAGCGCCAGCCAGAACCCCGTCACCGCCTGCGCCGGCTTTGACACGCAGACCGTCTACAGGAACAGGTAGTACTGGACGTGGGAATAGCAAGGGGACTCCAATGGGGGATTGAGATTTGGAAGTCTCCGACCAAAGGCGAGGTATGCTAGGTTAGACCGACTGAAGAGTGTAATATTAAGCAGGATGTGAAAAGAACATGACTTATACTTTGGGATATGATTATACTACCTTAACCCATTCTGGAAATGTAAAAACCTTTTTTTGTATATTTTCGAAAATATACAAAAAAGGTTTTTAGTATTTACAATGTATGTTTTTGTAGTCGCAAAATAACAAAAAAGGAAAAAAATTAGCATCCGGAACTATAAAAATTATGAAAAGAAACCCTTACACTTTCTTTAAGTTTGCCATATTTATTGCCTTCCAGCAACACTATCGAATGATGTAAAATCAATCGGTTCGATTCCCGGCTGAGGACTGTAAACTAGCCGAAATAAAATATGGTTCTACCACAAAGTAGATAATAAAGTTCTACGTAGAAATGTAACTAACTAGTCTTATGTATTCTGGTAATAATTATACTTAACTAATCCCCAGTTTTCCCCCAAAATTCCAGAGTTAGGTTAACCTACAGTGTTTAAATTATATTATCCACGGTGACAAAAGGCGGAGCTTTATCTCCGTGCTGCCTTGTCCGACTAACTGGGTAAAGCCCCGGAGATTGATGGTATTTCATCTCGAGCACTGGCGCGTCAGTGCGTCAGTTAGGCATCTACTTGTGTTCCAGGGTATTAAATGCTATTAATCTTGACGTCTCTTAACTGCCTCCAGTTGTTTTGTTTACTTGTAAGACTTTAATATTGCTAAGTGAGAAAGAGTTTATCGTCAGCATTATTTAGATTAACAAAATTTTTTTTTTTTTGAAAATTGAGATATGGTTGTCTCCGACTAAAGGCGAGGTATGCGAGGTTAGATCGACTGAAGAGTGTAGTATTAAGCAGGGTGTGAAAAGAACAGTGACTATATACTTTGAGATATGATTATTATACTATTAGTACGCACGCCCCACTGGCGCCGTTGCGATGTAGCCGCAACAAATACTTTTACTCATTCTGGAAATGTATTTTTTTTTTCGAAAGTATAGCAAAAAAAAATGTTTTTACTATTTACAATGTATGTTTTTGTAGTCGCAAAATAACAAAAAAGTAAAAAAATTAGCATCCGGAACTATTTCATCCGGAACATTGTTTAATATCGTAGACGCTATAAATATATATATAAATCGCTTTCCGACCACATGCCGATAATGGCAGTTACTATAGTCCAGACACCACGCGGATATCATACGGATCACTAGTTTGATTCTACTGATTATGAAATTGATATTAATATTTTTGGTCCAACCGTCGCGTCGTGCCCACGTGGTCTGGGGCCTCGTATAATTGATACGGCAGATACGGTGGTAGGCCCCTGGTCGCCCACCATTTTTGCATTCTAATAGACGTACGCAAAATGGAGTAATTCTCATAAATATTATGATCGTACGGGAACAGATTGTGGAGAACTAGACTGAAATTTTGTAGGCGCCTAACTTAACCTAACTAAAGATTTAACTTGTCCTCATGTATTACAGTTACCTGCCCGCGTGTTCGGAGATCCCGGCGCCGGTGCGGCCGCAGCACAACATCGTCGCCTCCTGCGCGCGCATGGCGGACGACACGGTGCACAGGGTAACGTTCTATCATTTCTCAGGGATCTGTTAGACTAGTAAACAGTCAGCCCCAATACAATAATAAGCCGTTCCTGAGGGGGTAGGAAAGGGTAGCTGCCCCTCTGAAACATTGACGTTGCGGATGACACTGAATTATTTATATTCTTATTCTATTTGAATATTGCGTACCTGGACCTTCCAAGGAATCCAGTCATAGCTATCGGCTACTGCTACTGACAGATTTATGATTTTTATGCCAGCTGTCGTACCTGCCGGTGGCGGGATGCGTGCGGCGGGCGATCCGGCCGTGCGACCACCGGCTGGGCGGCTGCGGACCGATGCAGGGCGTCACCACGCAGAAGCACGACTTCACGCTCAAGCCGCCCGCCCTGCGCCAGCCGTGCAAGCCGCCGGCGCGCTGCGTGGATAGCTGCGCACCGTTTGAGAGTAAATGTGGCCACCGATATTTTTGTCACTAGCTGTCTCGGCGAACTTCGTACATTGACGGTCTGATCTCTGACCCTTCCTCGAGAACCTGCCCATTGTTAAAACAGCATGAAGATTGGTGCATTAGTGTTTGAGTTTATACTGAACATACAGACAAACACGGCGAAGTACCTACTTTCATTTATATTGTTAACTACTTTTACATACTTGAAGCCTCTGATAATTTTATTGCGTTTTATGATATGGTGTATCGCTTTTTAATATTTACAAGAGCAATTTAATACAATTTGGCGTTATGGATGTTTAATGAATGTCGTAATAGTTGTTGACACGCTCAATGAATATTAACGATCAACGAGAGAACGATACGTCGTCTACGTTCCTATCTCAACGTTGTAATGTGTAGCATCAATATTTAGTCTATAGACTTCCTTCTTACAATCGTAGGAAGTGTTCCGTGACCGTATATTGTGTTGTGTTCCTGACTCTCTACTGCAACACATGAGACTCCACACTCTGTACAGGTTGCACGGTCAACCGACTGTCGTACCTGGCGCCGGGCCGCGTACCCGTGCCCGCCTCCTTCGCACCAGCACGCTGCTATGAGAAGCCCACGGGTGAGTAGACTTGATCTTACTTTCAACCTTCAACTTTCTAAACGGCATTCTTGGAACTCACTCTTTACTCAATTCTTATCTACATCTAAGTAATTGGCATATACCTATTACCAGTAGGTACTTCTCCGAAAGGATTAAAGTCTTCATTCGTGTTTGAAAAAAATCTAATATCGTCTGGTTAAAGTTATAAGACTTTGTAAAAAGTTAACTAAGTAAAAAGAAAAGCAACAAAGTCTTTAGGCGGGCTGCCAGCCTGCCACAACTCTTTTGGCTACTCAATACTCTTTTGGGGTAGGAGAAAACACTTTACTGCACGGCGGCATCGGCTGTGGTAGTACACTAGCCGATTATTTCTTTTCAAGAGATGTACCTACCTAACTTAAGTTGCATGGGGTTCTTATAACTCCATACCTATCGACCTCACTTACCCCTAATCATTTTACGACCCACATCCAAATACCTACTTATTATACCTACAGGATTAGGCCTTCCCTCTGGATGATAATAAACCTATGGCTCTGTCTACCGTAATTATAAAAGCGATGGCGGTTTTGCTTAAATTACTTTTTTATTGGAGTGTATTTGGATCGATCTCGTTCGCGACAGTTGCTTTTGCATCTAGCCGCTTCTTATCTCTTTTTGATGCAGCTCGCATGGAGGAATGTACGACACAGAAGCTGTCGTACCAGCCCGTGTGTACACCAGCGCCGCAGCGCCCACCGTGGGCGCTCAAGCCCGGATACAGACCACCTTGTCATAGGGTATGTTACTAATAGTTTGGATAAAGTAGTAGATTCTGTCTCTACGTTCAAACAGAGAGGGAGAGAGCAAGTGCGTGGAAAGGACAATTTATTGAGCGCTTTGATTTAGTTTTAAGTAACTTTTAATTTCAGCCTAATTATTCGAATAAAAAAAATTTACACTGTCCTTCTATCTCGATTCTACAGCCTAACCACAATATTCGACACTGTGCATGAGATACTTTGAGGGAGGCTTTTGTCAGTGGAGGTCATAGCTAAACCGAATTACTATATCACATGTTTATAATCTGTGGTGTGCAGCTGGACGACACGACGATCTACCGCGCGTCGTTCCTTCCGCCCGGCGAGGACTGCTCCGACCCATGCGCGCGGGGAGACTGTCCGCGTGAGTCTACTATGATGAATAACACAGGCGTGGAGTCCCCATGAGAGTGAGGCCAAACGGGCGTAATTTTGTGAGTAGTGAGTTGGGTTTCATAGAAAATTCCAAAATATTTTGCGTCGCCGTGTGGATCAAAAAGCATTTTTTATGAGACCGAATGCAGCAGAATTTCTGCAAACGAAATCCTGCGTCTCACGACTCATAAAGTTCCGCTCGGCCTCACCCTAAGGCTGCGTTTAAACTGACGCGAGGCGGGGCGGAGAGGAGCTTGCGGTGTCCGTATTGACCAATCACTATTCTCGAAATCTCCGCACCGTTTCCACGGAAACTGCACGAGCATAGTGATTGGTAAATTTGGGCACCGCTAAGCTCTCCGCCCCGCTCCGCGTCAGTGGAAATGCAGCCTTAGGCTCCACTCAGATGTGCAGAGTCGAAGCGTCTATACAATAACTAGGAACAACATTATGGACGTCAAGGCGACGAGTCGCGACGCATCGCTGGCTCCATAAAATTAAATGAGGAAAGACACATAAAAACGCGACGATAAAAAAAAATGTGACAATGTTAGTTGACCCTAATTCTATTCCTACCACTACCCTTTTGATCACCCTTATCCAAATATCTACCTATTATACAGACTAGGGCTTCCCAATGAAGGAGAACCAGGGCCCTGATCTAAGATGCCATCGCTATTTATTTTATCGCTTACGAAGTTTGAAAACAGAATGTATTGGATTTGACATAAGCTTCGCTAAATGACATACGAATTCGCTCGTCATTTAGTGAAGCTTGTGTCCAATCACATACATTTTGTTTTGGAACTTCGTAAACGATAAATAGAATCTTGAATTCTTCATCTTGAATAAAGTCCCAGCCTTCGCCACTGATAAACAATATTCAGAACCACTTGCGCCAGCCTAAGTTTGTAAATAATCCTAGATTGAATGTTTTTAATGTTACTCCAGCGAAATATTATTATCAGCGTACTGTTGTGATGTTGAACTTAAAAAATATATCTATGTTACAATCGGTTGTATAAACCGCATTAAAATTCGTTGAGCAGTTTTAAAAACCAGCGACTCAGCAGAAGAAAAGTTTAAGCGGAAGGCCCGACAGTGGTACTCTAATCTGTTGGCAGAATCCTAATCATTGTAATATCATCTTTATGAATAGTATAGATTATAGATATATATTACTTTCGAATGTATATATTAGTATTATGTATAAGTGTAACTGTGTATTTATATAGTATAGTATGTGGTATTTTATTTTAATCTGTATTTGTTATAATTATATCATATAATATAATATTGTTTATAATATATAATTGGTATGAGTACTATTAGTTATATTTCCTTCTACTCTTACAAATAATTTCTCTTGTTGTCTGTACATATTTTTATCTCCCATATTATGATTAAGCACCGTCTCTTCAATTTATTCTCTGCATCACCCTATGGTTGACTGGAAGAAAATGCCCTGTGGCATTAAGTCCGCCATTGTACATTGTGCATAAAGTGTATAAAATAAATAAAATAAAAGTTTTGCGGGTGTCACTGCCCGCTCCCCCGCACCTCCCCAGGGGGTGAAGACGAAAGGGGTGAAAGAGAGCCGCAAGGCTAAGGAAAGCCGTAAGGCAGAACCTTCTCGATCTAACGAGGGCGAGAGCAGGAGGTGCGATGAGGAGGGCTTCACATTGGTGGAGAGAAGAAAGAAGAGGAAGCCCGCCGTCCGCAACCACCACGGCACCGCACCCTGCGGACCCGAGCAGCGCCTGCGGTGTGAAATACCCACCACGCCGCTGTACGTGTCCCGCCTGCACTGGTCCACGAGGGTCGAGGATGTCGTGGGCTACATCTTGAAGAAGACGTCCTTCAACTTGAGGGTCGAGCGTCTGGAGTCTCGCCATAAAGTTAGCTTTAGTTCTTTTGTGGTGAGAGTACCGACAGATCGCTTATCGACCTTCGAGGTGGAGGAGTTCTGGCCGATGGGTGTAGTTTACCGAAGGTTCCGGGGGAGACTCCGGAGCGAGGCGCACATCACGTCGCCGATCATAATACGCGATAGAGCTTAGTTATAATTATAATATGTATGTTAGTCTGTAAGGTATTTATAATATGGGCCTATGCCGCCCGAAATAAAGATTATTATTATTATTAAAAATCAAGTATGCATAATATAAGGATAGACAGCGAAAATCCACTTTTTTACTATGTAATGATAATGATGATATTACAGGCTTTAATATTAATGAGTGATAATACTTTACGGTGTGTACTGTGTATGGGTCCCATATATAGAATTTACTGAGAATTTATCAGCGCTGAAAGAGGTACCCTTTTTTTAATTATTGTATGGGACAATTTATGATACTGGGACATTACACATACATCAACATGAAAGTCAAAAGTAAGGCTAAGAGTACTTTAACATACTGTTACTATATATATGCCCCTTATGTAACTCTACATAGGGGGCACATATACACCCTAAATCACTCTTTTATTTTACACCTTCTATAATAAGTATGATGAAAAATAATCGTCTTAATTTAACACTCCAAACGTGCAGAGTGCTGCTGCCCGCCCGCTCCGGCGCCGTGCGTCACGTCGGACCCCTGCGCCTGCAACTACCCGCGAGCGGAGTGCGGCGTGTAGCGCTCATGCTGTCCTAGTTCTCGTCCTGTATTTGTCCTTGTGTAATACATGTTTCGCACACGACCTCGAAGTTTTAGTGTAAATAGTATTATTGATTGTACTGTAGATTAGTGACGTTACAACACTCAAACTTACGTTATAATTAACATTTGCCCGCGCATTTCATTCATTATTAGATGAGCGCGCGTGGAATAAAATGTACTATGTTACTTATTATATCTCCAAGAATATGTGTACAAAATTGTGTCCGTTACACCAGCCAGATTTTGTGGATTTTGTTAACTTTTTACCTACGCTCAATTAGAGCATTGTCTTCGCTAATTGAGCGTTATATTTTCGTAATTTGCTTGATTGTAGTTTCTTGAAAAACGCAAAAAACAAATCCGGCTCCAGTAATAAAATAAGTAAGTAAAGCAAACGTTACTTTCATGATGATCGGTTAAGTAGTTTTCGCGTAAAAACATAACAAACGAAAATGTACATTTGTAATATTAAGGGATTATATGAAAATTATTATAAACTTGGATGACCAGTCTCGACAAGGCCCATACTGGACGACGGCTTTGCCGATGTAAAGTGGATAAATTGTGAGTATTTCTACTGTTTAAAATAATACACAAAACAATCGTAAATCTTATTTATTGTAATCAGTGCCGTACAAATAAATATACAACTTCAAATAAAACATCCCACTGACGTATAAAAGTAGGAGAATACGCGAAACGGTAGAAAATCGCCCTAGCCCAGCTTTATTGAAATAGACGCAGCGACGAAGCGTCGATGTTCAGTCATAATAATAATATATTATTATTAACAGGTATTGAAATTCCATCGACGACATTAACTTCGACAGCGACTATTTCAGCGCTAAGCCGTTAAAGCGATGCAACATCGACTTATATACAACGAATAATTAGCGATAGAAAATCTACGCGTCTGCCATGACACATTCGAAGCGTCCGCGATGAAAGTCGACGCGTCCGCGATGTAACGTCGACGCGTCCACGATGAAACGTCGTCGCGTCCACGATGAAACGTCGTCGCGTCCGCGATAAAACGTTGACGCGTCCGCGATGAACCGTCGACGCGTCCGCGATGAAACGTCGACGCGTCCGCGATGAAACGTCGACGCGTCCGCGATGAACCGTCGACGCGTCCGCGATGAAACGATGACGCGTCCGCGATGAAACGTCGACGCGTCCGCGATAAACCATCGACGCGTCCGCGATGAAACGTCGACGCGTCCGCGATGAACCGTCGACGCGTCCGCGATGAAACGTCGACGCGTCCGCGATGAAACGTCGACGCGTCCGCGATGAAACGTCGACGCGTCCAACATCCACTCTACTTGAGGCGCTGTAGTACAGTCGTGTTCAGCAAATTAGCTGTGGCC
The DNA here is from genome assembly GCA_905187575.2 of Celastrina argiolus. Lineage (NCBI taxonomy): Eukaryota > Metazoa > Arthropoda > Insecta > Lepidoptera > Lycaenidae > Celastrina > Celastrina argiolus. The sequence goes on along the minus strand of LR994582.1, from coordinate 4,567,779 downwards.
AGTGTGGCGGTCTGATCAGCTAGCTCCGCGCTGGGGAAGGCAGTGAGCAGTGCAAACGGCTGCAGCTGGTACAGGGGCTCCGCGCGCGACACGAACGCGTGTAGGTCGCCGACGGTGTGCGTGTGGTTGAACCGACCCGTCAGACGGCTGCCGTCGGCTAGCCGGAACTGAAATCATTGATCATAGTCAAAATCAAAGTGTCATCCGACCTAATGAGCAAATAGTGGGAGGTATAATCAGTATTTTGGTGTAACTACTATTAAACAGCTGATTTCATATTAAAAAATCGACACTCAATTTATCGGTCAGTTGACGATAAAAGGACAGTCAAATTCCAATCCAGTGCCAATATCGATATGTTCAATTTGACGCAAGAGGCCTGCTGATTTGTTCAATATACGAATGGAGATTTTTTATTAATTTAACTAACATGTGATTTTCAATCGTCAGAAAGCTTTTATCTCTTCATTAAATATGAAGACGTGAGTGGATGAAGGTGATTTACGCAAAATACTGATTTTGAGAAAATTGAGTTCAAACCTGCACTTAAACATTTTAACATATTTGGTAACGTATCAAGTACATTAATCTAAAGATCCTTGTTTAGAATAAATGTACTTAATACGTTACAACATATAATAAAATATTTAAATGACAGTTTAAAGTCAATTTTCTGGGCTGAAAATTTTTGCGACATATTTACCTTCATCCATTCATGTCTTCATATGTGAAAGTAACATATTTATTCCTCAGGTGGCATTGATAACAGTCTTTATTACATGTTACGTTTCGTGACTCGACAGTGAACCCTACTGTGCTGTACAACAGGGCGGCGATTGTCAGGCCTCGAACTTAGTTCCGAATATTAGTATATCCCGCTCGCACGTGCGGTAAATCTCATTTGCATGAGCGGGACAGACCGATAGTAAAAACTAAGTTCGAGGCCTGAGAATAAGGGCCCTGGACTCACCTGCACGCTGGTGGTGGGCTGCGCGTCGTTGACGGCGAGCGCGTCCTGCGCGGCGCGGAGGTTCGCCCCGCGGTCCTGCGCGTCCGCCGCCACCGGCACTGTCGCTCCCACCGTCGCTGGCGTCGGGCTGGGGGGTACAGAGTTATAGTGTAGTGTCAGAGACTATAGTGAGCAGTTGTCAGAGAGTATAGAGTGAGCAGTTGTCAGAGAGTATAGAGTAAGCAGTTGTCAGAGAGTATAGAGTGAGCAGTCGTCAGACAGTATAGCGTGAACAGTAAAGTAAGTAGTTACAGTCTACTAGAGCAACGGGAACTATCTCGTATGAAATCGCCGCTAAGAGCGCTTGTATAGCGTGATTTCAACTCGCTAACAGTGACATTTAACATTTCGCATGTTAAGTCCCGATTTCACCAACGCATGTTAGTGTTAACGGCTTCTTAAATTACCATGCCGTCTCATTCATTGATAGGAAGAAAGGGAGGAACAATAATATTATGATATTTACCGAAGGATTAACTTTAACATTGCTTGGTACTAGTAAAACATACCTTAAATGTCACTGTTAGGGTTAGCTACGCGGGTTTATTTTGTATTTAGATTACTGTTGCAAATATTTAGCAAAACCTTTGATTAATTATAGCAAATATATAATAAGATACAGATGCAACTGCTTTGGCTTTTGAGATCTAGAGGAAGAGTATCGTTTGGATTTTTTTTCCAAACAAACCGGGACACCTTGTCAATGTTGTGAAGTCCCAGATTGTTTGGCGAATTATAGATTTTATTATACTCTATGGTTATCTTGTTTTGAATATAATATCAGTGTAATTTATTTTCCTGGCGCCCGTGCTTCGCTACATACCTGCCCAGCATCTGGCCCTTGCCGCTGAAGGCCTGGTGTCTGGGCGCGGGCGCGGGGCACTCCGCGTGCCGGTGGTCCTCCAGGCTCAGCCGCACCTCACCGCCCGCGCTCGACAGCTCCGCGGGTATCACGCTGGAGATACAACACACTAATTGTAGGCCCAGACGGTGGCAACATAGGCTCATACATAAGGCCGGTACCCGCCTTACGTATGCATACAAGTTTATTCAAAAGATAATATTAAAGATGACAATATAATATCTATGGATGCTTTAAATTGTCGTCAATCTGGTCTCTTAAAAGTCTGGTCCTCTTAAAGAATATTTATTATTATTATATTTGTGTATAGCTTTCCTTACTCACTGGCAATTATAGCCCAGACATATTTTCCTAACGTTCCTAATTTTGGAAGGCATGCATGGGGCCGAAGCCAACACGCCGAGGCCCCGTTACACAATTTTAAGTTAAATGTAATGTGACACTCTTTTTATTATTATTTAAAGGTTTCTATTTTTAAATACATAATATTATATTAAAAAGACATAATTCACGACCACAGAAAACTTTTTCCCGACTGGATTCGAACCCTCCCCTTGAGCACTGAAGCGCCACTTAGCCACAGATGCTATCAAAAGTTTCAGGTGTTAATGTTAAATGTCTACTCACCCCCTGCGTATGCAGCTGAGGAACTCGACGTTCTCCGGCGGGTCGGTGTACAGCCGCAGCGGCCCGCCGTCCACCGTGAAGCCCTCGCGGTACAGCCGCAGGCGCACCGACCTCGGCCCGGACTGGACAAATCGTGGATTTCAATGAGTCTTAACATAATATGTTGGCCGTGTTCGATGGCCTTTTTTTGACGCATGCGCTTGTAAAGCACCAATCAAAAACATTTATTTTCTATTACCTGTCAATTTTGATTTAAATAATTTGACCTCACCACCACAGAAATGTTTTTGAGTTATGTGTCAAAATACGAGCAGGTGACGCGCCTTAAGCAATGGACTGATTGTTTACTATGGGCTGACATTTATTAGAGGGAGAGAATAAATGATTTTTATTTTTAACCAACTCCAAAAAAAGGAAAAAAGGAGGAGGTTCATAATTAGTTGTTTTTTTCCACTAACCATTTGTACATATCTTTTTTGTTTGATATGGTATACTTCCAAGGTTGTCCCATAGCCATCTGATGACGGTATCTTTATATTTAATTCAAGAGAAATTCAGAAAACGAGAAATTCAGTTCTTGAAGTCTGTTTTTTTAAACTTAGTTTTTTAAGTTATTATAAAATGATCAACAACATACCTGTGCCTGTGCATTAGCTGGTGCATTCACCGGCTCGTGATCATCATCTGTCTGACCTGTAATTTTATTGTTATGTTATAATATACTTAACTAGAAATACATTTTATAGTCTACAAACTGTCAGCCAGGTGCTTTTGTATAAGAAATAAAAAGTAAATAATAAATATAAAGTTTTAGACATTTTTGATTAACATACGGAGGTCCGTAGCACAGTGGTTCAGTGTGTTGGTGCTCGACCGAGAGGTTGCGGGTTTGAATCCCGCTGAGGGAACAAAAAGTTTTTAATGTTCCTGAGTCATGGATGTGTATTAAATTTGTGTATTATTTTTATACAGATTTTTATTATAATATAATATAAAAATCGTAAATATTTGTATAGTATAAAATAATTATATATATATTTCCGTTGTCTGGTACCTGTAACACAAGTTCTTCGGATACTTAGCACAGGGCTAGATTGACATGGTGTGAACCGTCTATAGATATTATTAGATATTAAAGTCCTATCATCCAATCAAGCTAATCAGTTTGTATTAATCAGTTTTACAGTTACACATTTACACAGTTACACATAAAACAGTACAGACCATCTCGACACATACAAGTCAGTTCTAACGGTTCCAATCAAACAGATTAAACTGGTTGGACAACAGGCTATATATGATAATTAAAGTTGTTGGGAATCTTAAGGAAAAGACAACCTAATCTGTATCCGACTCCACTAAATGCACCGCCACCTCTTCCACGGCTGCTTGAAGATGGCTCCTCATCAAACACAACAGCACCCCGCCTGCAACATAGCAATACTTTTTATGCTTACTAGGTATTTAAAGTTTATGCCTATCAATGGGAACTACAGAAGAAAGTTAACTATAAAAATTTAAGTAAAAGTAAAATACTTATATTAAGTATTCAAATTAAAGTAAAAAAAAAATATTTTTGCTTACTCTTTAACACTCTTAAACATTTCTGTCACAATATCTTTGGGCCCTTTACTTGGCCCTAAGATCTGTTGTCCGGAACGTTCTGAGCCTCCTGCATAAAATGCTTGACCTATAAAAACATTTTCTATTAATTTTTGCTTTGGTTATGACAAAAGAAAAGATTGACACAGGTTGCTTTTAATAAATTAAAAAAACTATGAGTCTAAACATAGTGTCTTAACTGAAATATGTAGATAAAAAAAAACATACCTTCTTCTTCATCATCACTGGAACTATCCTGTAATTCATTCAATGTAACAAACTTAGACTTTGTTTTTGTCTTTTTGTCTTTCTTCTGTGGCTGTGCAGGTGAGGTTGGTGGTGAGTCCATGTCACTGTCAGACATCGGAGCTGCCACCACTGGCTCGTTGCTGCCTGTCTCATCCACACTTATACCTCCATTTTCATAAAAACTTGAAAGAGCAACCTGCAAGTAGAAATTACCCTCTATTAATAGAATGTAATAGTTAGAAATATTAAAAAGAAAACAAAGAGATAATTAATATGAAAGGTAACTATTAATAAAATGATTCTCAATCATTTTGTTTACTGTTGTTATAACGACATACTAGATTGCAGTTATATTGTAATCAATACACTATCACGGTTTTGCATGTCCAGTTTACTATAATTTGAATTAATCAAGTTAGAGGACACTAACCTCAAGTTGCCAATTTGAAGACTCTAAAAAGAACTTGCTACGGTTTTCATCCGCGCCGGTAACTTCACAAAACTGACGTAGCGTTTCTTCCTTATTGGAAGACATCTCGAATTTATTTTTTTACTTCACTAAGCCTTGACCACAAATATTTTAACAATTTATCAACAAACACAAAGAAATATTGTAAAATTTGTAAAATACAAATTATAATCGAATTTTTCAAGTCATCGAATTTATGACAGTTCCATGACTTTGAAAATGACAATGACAAATTTAGCTTTGATTTATTTTTAATACGATAAACTAAAATAAAATGCCATGAGCAAATTTTTAACAGCCAATTTAATAAGCGAATACTTTGATTTGAGAAATAGATCATAATATCACTCTTTTTCGAATTTGTACAACCTGTGTGCCAAGAGATTCCAAGAGCATCATTATCTTTCATAATTCTAAAAGTGTGGACATGGTGAATTAAAAACGCGATGATAGAAACATAAGTGAAGAAATGAATTTTATTTTATGATATTTATTTGTCAGTAAATAGTCCCTCCACTTATTAGGTGCTCCCATACTCAGTGAAGGTTACAATGCCTTCATGTCGGAACAAAATCATAAATTGTCAGAATCTTCCGGCAAACTTTCTTTAATAAATTCCCACATATCGAATGTTTGCGCCCAAATTAATCTACGTTCTTAGATGCTGTCCACTATGGAGTTTTCCTATCTTTCTCTCACAATTAGATCTCACCTTGTAAATCACACTAGTAATTAATGTTCTTAACTGCAATATCTCCGACACTTCCTGGATCCAAGCCGTTCTCCCCATTAGGTTTGGCGGATTAGGCATCAGGAAGGTGTCCAGTGTCTCCCTTCCTGCTTTTCTGTCATCAGCTTAAAAGTCATAGTATCCATAAACTTTTCATCAAAATTATTTCCAATGAGCGGTTTTTATTTTGACAGTTCTACTAGTTTAAGAAAAATGCTGATAGATGGCATTAAACCTAAGTAATATGTCAAATCCTGTGTAAAATGTCAATTTCCGCTTTGTTTTTTGTTTGTTTATCTTACAACTTTCTTTCTTTCACTTGCAATAGTTTATTATTAATTGTGCCCTGAGAACTAAACTAAACATGGCTAGTCCATGCGTAGTACAATTTTGTAAAAATATAGGTAACCACCGCTTTCCCCAAGATGAAACTCGGAGATCAAGATGGATTAAGATTACGCCAGCCTGCAGATTTCATCTCTCCGTCATCACGTTTGGCAAGAGGCCCAAGATGGAAAATACATATTTATCTTAGCTTGCAATAAGAAATAATAATAAAGTTTATTGACATTAGACTTAAATTAGTAAAATTTTTTTAATTTCTTAACCTAAATATATGTACATATCTTTATGTTTGTTACCTATCTTGGGTATCATAACTTAATGGAAACATAATACAGTAGGTAGGTACCTATCTTAGGAGTTTATACCTAAAAACCAAACTTTTGTTTGCAGCTCATCGCCTAAAAATACTTAAAAGAAAAGCTGTTCCTTCTATATTCCCATGGAATGAAGCTTGTCAGCAAGCTAACCAGCTCCAGCAGCAGTCAGAGCCAATGTTTAATCCAACTGCAGTTCAGGCTACATATTCTCAATATACCTATATATACCAACCACTTAAGAGTCGAAAATACTCGGCAGCAGGCTGAAATTTGGCATGTATCTTTCATAGAATGTAAGTATAGGGGAGTACTAAACAAGAACTTCCCGAAATCCCTACGGAAACGGGAGAAAAGTGTAATTAATTATTTGTTTGAAAAATCAAAGATATTGAAGCCAGCTAGCTATAATGTATGTAGGTTTCCTCGGAAGTGTAGGAGACCACTAAGAAAGGAATTTGAAAGGATTATTTTTGTGTATGAAACAGCATACCTACAGCGACTTAACCACTTTATGAATAATTTCTCTATCAGAAAATGGATAATAGCTTTATTCAGGCAACCCTATTAACCACCCAACAAAGATCAAAGATTTTTTTGACATATTACATTATGCAAGCGCCATCTTACGGTAGTCTCTGTACCTAAAAGTGACACTTCGAAAACCCCTCATTCTTTAGGCTGCGTGGGTATTGACTCTTAACCGGAAGTCATCATTAGTTGGCGTAGTTTCTGCCCAGACGAAATTCCAGTCCAACCCCACATCCAACTGGTCAACGTACCGGCCACTCTCGATCCGAATGGTTTATTGCGTGACGTGAAAGCGGAAATATAAATCCATCAGCGATTGATACATTTTTCTGCCTTTTGGTGTCGAAACTTTGGGTCCATTTTATTATTATTATTATGTTTGTGTATACCTTTCCGGGCTCACGGGCAATTAAATCCCGGACCTTTGGAAGGCATAGACATACGTGGGGCCGAAGCCAACACGCAGAGGCCCCGTTACACAATTTATTATTTTTAATATGAGGTCCCAGTGCTAAACGCCTTTTGAAAGACCTCTCCAAAAGACGAAAAAATAAACGACCCAAGGTAAGCGCCAGCGGCTTACACATTAAAAAAACATAATATGTCATTTGTTTGTCACCAGGGGGCTGACAGTGTAGTTCCATTTGTTACGTTTTGGCGCTGCGGTCGAAAGCAAAATGGCGTCGTTTTGTGACGTCACACACGTATAGTTCCTGTTTCCTGTTTGTAGTGTCAAAATATGATCTATGTTGTCAAACATAGATTAGAGTAATATTATTGTCAAAACTCAAATATGGCCGCGTGTAGTTTGTTAGTGTTTTGTTTATCCTCGTTTCTTGCTTGATTTGATCCAAAATATTCAATTACTCCGCAGATTATTGCTACATTATATCAATCTTTTATAGTATGTTAATTAATTTAGTGTAAATATTGTTCATTTTTCGTTTTAAGGGACTATTTAAGTCTTGTGTCGGCGGTTGCAACGCAACTATTAGTTCACAGGTGAGTTTTACTTTTAACACGTTATAGTTAGAGCTAGTGTAATATAAAGTATGAACAATATAATATAATTATACTTAATCTTTGATTCATTAAGTTTGCCAATGTTTTTTGCTTTTGTATATCAATATTAATCTTAACTGTACTCATTTGTTTCAGACAGAAATACCTAGGCCTTAGTGATAACAATTATTACAAAGAGAACTCCAATGAGGATGTAAATGCTTCTGATGAAATGTTGGTCTTTGGAAGAGCGGGTATGTATTAAGTACTATGGCATTTTGACACTCATTCTATATGATATTTTAACATATCAAAAGATACTGAAATTGTTTTATTTTTGTGAAATACCAAGGTTTAGTGGTTTGGAACTTGGCTCAGGAATTGGAGGTTGTGGGTATCAATAACTTCATTGAAACAACAAAAAATTTATGTAACACTTGTTTAACATTTATGAAAAGATGGTCTTTTCATAAATGTTAAACAAGTGTTATGGCAGTTTAAGCATATTTGATAGCAGAATATTATTGCAGTTTTATTTAGGGTAATCAACTTATAGTGCTGAAGGACAAAACTAGTTAATCTATTTTTGCTAATTAACTATAGTTTTTACTAGAAACCCTCCTTGTTTTGTTGTTGTTGATGGCCGGACTAAGTGACCGGCCAACTTATGTATTGTTTTTTCATCTTAAATATTGTGTTATTTATTTACAGAAGTGACTGATCAACTTTTGTGTCATCAAAGAAATGAAAACAATTGAAATATGAGCACACTTCAAGTAAGGCAAGTGGCCTTAGAAACAGGAAAACCTGGACTTGTGTGTTACCATCACTAGATGGTTGGATTACGACATTAGAGAGTTTTATTAGGATAACTATTAAAAAAATATTCTGTTAAATATTAATGTTCTTGCTATATCAATCAGGGCTTATTAGAAATTCAGAAAAAAAATCAATAAATAAATGATAAATGCAACCTGTTTTTATTTTGTATTTCTTATTATAAAAATAAATTACCTGAACTACAAAAACCTACCTACAAAAAAAATCGATACCTCACTAAAGTATCGATAGCTGGACTCGATTATTCAACCACTTATACAATGTGTGTTTGTAGTCTGTGATGTGCTATGGTCTGTGGTGTGCGGTCAAAATGACAGATGCTACAGTGCTGCCAAAACGTAACAACTGGAAACTCGGTAAAATATAGCTGTCGCATCTGTTACGTAGTAACTAATTCTTAATCTGTGTTTGTCACTTGTCAGCTGGGGCCTGGGTCAATCCGTCATTCTTCATCAAAATTCCCAATTGTCATTTTGTTCATAAAATTGATAAAATGTATTTTTTGAATTAATTAAATTAAGTGCGGTAAAAATATAATAAAATAATGCGGGTTCTTCATATTTTAAGTCCGCTTTATAAATAAGCAATTATTTAAGTTTTTTCTTCTTGCTAAATGAAGATTTTTATTGCACTGCAAAATAAATGAGGAACCCTCGTAATCCTTCAGGGAGTATCAGCACCATGAGGAAATACTATCAACTGATTCTTGTCATCGTTTGTTTTGTTAGCATTGTTACTTTACTTATTTATCGACACGAATACTACCGGCTTCGATATGTCCTCGAAGTGCTCAATTTCTTCGGTAAACCTGGACTATCTGAGGTTGAATTTTGCGGACCAGGATTTAATGCGACAATGCTATCAGAAATTCTGCGGAACTCTTCAATGGAAGTGAAAGAAACGCCGCCGCTGTTCCAAGAAATCGATGAAAATTTTTACTCTTATTCATCATTTTTGATATCTTATGAGAAATACGAAAGGCTTACTCCATCTCACGCTCACGTAATCAACACCATCGTTATTGGTAAAGCGCAAGCTTCACCTAACTTCCGATGTAATATTTGGCTAGAAAACAATAATAAGCCAAAACAAGGAAGGTTCAGTCACAAGATAATATCTGAGAATATAGGTGACTTCAATTTATACATATTTGAGTGCTCTATGACTAAGAATTTTGGTGTACCAAAAGGGATCAGTTTTTATAGAAATGATTATAACATAAATCCTATAAATGCTCCAATAAATAAGGTGATACAGGTTAGTACTAAGAGAAAAATTACAGAGAAATCTAGTATTAAGTTTGTGAATAATATAGAGTTGGCAATGTGTGTCATACCTAACAGTGTGCCTATTGTATCCCGAGATGCATTTATTGAATTTCTCGTATTCCATCATATGATGGGAGTCAATCATTTCACAATATATGACAGCATGATATCAGAGGATATTATAAAAAGGCTAAACCTCTTCCCTTCAGAAATCACCCAGTGGAACATCCAGTTTTTCCCATTAAACTATCCATTTGTCTTTTCCAAATCATATCCCATAGTGAGACATGCAATTGAATTGGACTGTTTGTTTAGAAACTTTAAATATGATAAAGAAGAATCTAACAAGATCAGTCATGCCGTTGTACTATCCTGGGATGAGTTTCTAACACCTCGAGTCCACAACAACATCAAAGGAGTTTTAGATGATATCGACCCCACAAGATCCTTCAGGACATACATTGTACAATCTTTAATGTTCTGTCTGAACCAAAATGACGATGACAATGCAGAAATGGGTTACCCAGATATTCTGAAGAAGACTCACTACTTCCAAATGCCCAAGAAGAATAATCCCATACACATAAGAAATCTGGAGACCATGAAATTATTTAGTGATATAGTAGATTTAGCCTCGAGTACAAAGGATATCCCACTAGATCTACTAGGAGCACAGCAGTATGCTGTGTGTAGGGATCCCAAGAAGTTTGATCCCACAGGTTATAATGAAACAGAGATGCAAGTATTTCAACACAAGTTTGAGGGAGCCATGTTGAAGTTTGCCCAGAGTTTAATGAGCAATAAAATTTATAGACTATATAGATCTGGGCAAATATGGGAGAAAAGTACTGTTGACAACACAAGAGATATGTTATGAACTGAATTTGCCTATTAATCATGTAATATGCATATATGCCTGCATTTGTTAAATGCCTATAAAATGTTTTATTATTATTATTTATTAATTGAAGTAAAAATTAATATTTAAGGTATAAACAAAAAATCATGCTGCCATAAATTATGTATTCCCAATTTAAACCCCAGTGAGAGCAATATTGTAACTGTTGGAGTCTAGTGTAAAGAATTAATTTTATAAATTCACTATTTGTATAGTAAATCAACTTGCAAGTTGCAATTCCATATTAGCAAATTAAATCTAAAATTTACAATTACTAAAGTTTTCTTCGCTTGTCTTGTATTTAAAAATTAGATGTACTCTTGGCTAACTTTCGACCTCCGCACCTTGTAGTGCTATATTTCTAGTTACCTTAATGTGCACTGTTACTTGTTACAAAAAAGTTACTTAGGTGAAACCATTGTTTATAAGGAAATATTTTACCCCACTATTATAGTACTAGTATGACTTACTTAAGTAGTTCGTTTTGCAAGGGGCATATTGTTAGCCTAATTATTTATACACGTTTTTCTGTTTAAAAGTTGTTTAGTGAAGGAATTTGTGCCTTGTTGTATGAGGGTAGTTAGAAGTTATATAATATTTATTTATATTTTAATGTGTTGTGCTAAAATAAACATAAGACTGCATATGAACAGCATTTTGTCAAGTTAACACATAAACTATGAAAATATAAAAATTATATTTGGGCGCGGTTTTTATGACGAATATAATAAGACTAATTAATTAATTTGTCAGTATGCACTAGCCCTTGATCATTGTCAACTGATGTTAAATTTAACAGACTGAGCCTATATGGCTCATTATGATTTGTCTCTTTTTCTGTTATTATTTTAACATATAGCTTTTAAAATAATAACAGAAAAAGAGAGGTAAAAGGTAAAAAAAAATACATCCCTGCTGCTGCGCGGCGACCACGCGCCTTGTGTAGCTGTGGCCTAGTGTGAAAATCATAGTAAATATGTGGTTAGTGATGATGTTGAGAAGATTGTATAGCCTAGTATAGCCACAATTACTTGTTCCTTGCTCTCTTTTAGCTCAATCACAAGTTTTCTTTTGTTATTTATTAAAAAAATTTAAAGTACCTACTTGTGTACTAGTGTTTGGAAAACAATTCAATTGGTCACTTAATATATTAAGGTACAATAACAAAAGAAAATTAGTGGCGTAAAATTATACATACAATCTTGAACCAATCTGTAATTATTAAGAAAATATTTCATACTTTAAATAAAGCTGTTTTATATATTTTATTGTTTCCTATTCAAATTATTACCACCTATCATTAGTATTTTAAAGACTGGTTCTTATTATGTAATATACAGTAATAAATGAAAGACTTAAATGTTCTATTTGAATGTTTATTTCTCATTCTAATCTAAAACATGCAGATCGCCTGCTCACTGATACGTTTCAAGGAAGAAAATAATTGTTTGAACACAAATCACGAGTCTAGGTGGCATAATGAGCATATTTGAGCAATACTACAGTATTGTCGTTGCCATATAAACAGAAGTATAATAACTAAATACTCATTAAAGCTAACGTAATTATTATTTAAGTATTGCCACTAAACTTAGAGGCTAGTTTAAGTACAAAGTGATAGCTAAAATAAGTTGAATATTTTGTGAAAATAAGTTATTGACTATTTTAAAGATTAGTTCTTTTGGTGCCAAAGTTTCATAAGGATTCAAGATAGGAAAACCTCTTCGGTTAAACAAGTTATAAGTTATAACACATTAAGTTAGTATAACTATGTATTAGACAATAACCTCTAAATACATTAAATAAATTTCCATGTAGCTCATTCAAACATCTTCTGAAATATTCATTATATTTAAGTACATTATTGGGATTAAAATATGTATAAGTCCATTTACTGCCTAGAATTTGGCCTGGAATAAAATAAAGTGGACATCACAAACAAATAACTAAATCCTTGGTGGATTATATATATTTTAATCTATTTAATATGTTGGACAGACACAATTTATGCTTATGTATGCATAAAATATATTCATAAGGGGTCTAAAAAAAACTCAAAAATATTATTTAAACTGTAAGGGTACATTAATAACGACTGTTTGTCAAATAAACTATAGTGAACTAATTGGCACATTTATTTTGAGACGAAAGCCGTATTTGCAAAGTAGTTACGCTATAGTTTAAGCGTAAATCAAATTTTGGTATAAAAATAAGTGAAGCCATGCGGTCAATATTATACATAAAAATACTTATATGTTTTCTGTGATAGGCACGTCTGTTTCAGAACTTGAGAAATACTTTAGACTCTACAATACTTTAGAGTATTAAGGCCAAGGCTGGAAAGTGAGATGCGTCGCAAAGGGACGCACTTAGCGTCGCGACGTTGACTTTGCGGCGCCAATCATTATAACAATTTCTCAACAGATTCGATAAACTATACGCTAAATGCAATATGCTTAATACTAATAGCCAGATTCCAGTAATCATTAGGAATAGCTATAATAAATGCAATTATCCCATTAGTTTTAACTAAAGGATCGTAGGATCTACCTCACTATTTTAAGAGCGTGCGATCGGAAAAATAGATTATTTAATTTATTGTCATGATAAGAACAGTCAAACAATGACATACATACGAGCGCAACTCCAAAATTGTTATATTACATTAAATTAAATAGCTGAAATAATTTACTTGCTACAAACATAAGTATATTTAAACATTTCAATAAGTTCCACAGCATTATGAATTATATTATAATTATTATTAAACCAGAGATCAACTGTGAATATTTTCTTTTTAGAGTGCAGATAGCACATCTTTATACTTACCAGTTATTATGTCATTTATATTATTTTGATATATTAAGCTATATTTGTAACAAGTAAAATAATCATAGAAATGCAAGTTATTGCGTTGTAATCTACAATAATCATAACCATTTAGAAACCTAATTTACCTTACAAGATACATTAAAACTTGAACATCAATATACGCAGTACGATAATGGTGAACAAGACAATAGTAAAATATCACCATTGCAAAAAGATTTAAACATTAAAAAGGATTACAGTAAATGCACGAAAAATAGTTACATAGTCTCATAATTAACAACAATATCTAGATGAGCTAAACACTTGTATGCGAATATTCCTAACAATATGAGGGTAGACAAACATTACAAAACAATATACAGATATAGAAAAAAATATCGGAGTAGATTCGGTATTATGATTTAAATATAGAATTAAAAATGTAAAACATGATTAAAACACTTTATTAAATTTATTAAAGGTGTATAGAAAAACAATAGGAATATTCGCAAACAAAACTAGAATAAATGCCTAAGACTAGCAATTGTATGTCTCTCGAGCTGACTTTTGGTCCATTTCGCGTATAACAGTTATTCATCACCATTGAGGTGCAAAATTTTTATTTATTGCGACTCTTAACATGTATTTAAATTTCGCTGATCTTTATATTTTGTAATGTTCAATTATAGTTCGTGAAAATCAGCATATTTAAAAACAGATGGCGCCACTTAACATTACCGCTTGGACTTTTAAGATTTTACCCTGACATATTCCAAATCCCTTGCATCAAAACTTTATCGCAAATCTAACATTATGCACATGCAATTGCCACTCCCGATATATCAAGTGAGGAACCCCCTTTTCGGAGGTCGGTTAATAAATATAGAGTATAACACGCTATCTCATAACATATTTACACGCAACAGTGAACAATAATTAGATAGTTACACCACAGTCAGTATCACATTCTAAAGCATTCTAAACTCTATCCCATCGACGCAGGACCCAAAATCGGGCGCATTGTAATTATCTAATCATAGCGACTGTGTTTACCATTAAAACCTTAACATTACCATTTAAAGTCGAGGAAGTAAGCTCAAATGTGACTCTTCATTTGGTCTGCGGACAGCAATAGTTAAAATTGTGTAAAGATAGATAAATCAAAATAACCTCTTTATAATCTGATAGACGAATTAAATTAGTCAAATATAAAAACTATTTTTGTATAAATATTGATCTTTGAATATGCGTGCAATAAAAATAAATTTTATTAATATTAGTCTCAAATATTAATTTCTGTGAAAATACGAAGCTATAATTTATTATTGCTTAGTAATTTTACACTAAACGAATTGTAAATAAACTTACTTGTGTACTATATTCGGAACAACGATCGAGGAATGTTCAGTTATTCGCTAGAGTTATTTCTAGTAGTCGGAATAAAGTCATCATAATTTTAGAATATTTATCACTAAGTTTTAATAACAGTTTTCTAGTAAATCGAGTCGGTGATCAGTATATTTGAAATTCGAATTCTTTTTTTTTTTAATTACATACGACAAAGACTAACGACTAATAAGGTCTTAATTGTTTTATAATCACTATTCTACTGGAAAACGTCAACAACAAGATATTTACATGATCCAACATCTAGTTTAACAACTTCTTTATAACATAGACCGTCAGTTACACTTTTTAACATTCAATTAATGGGGAATCTGGTAATTTGGTGAGGTTTTTAGGGGCTGTTTTTGGAGCCAAATGTCACGACACATTGCCATGAGACTGGACCCAAACCTCTGGAGTCTCACTATAGACAGGGAAAACTTTTCACGAAATTAACGGAGACCCCTTTACGTCACAATCGAACAACTTACTGGAACATACCATTTAGTTATTGCATTCTTATATCATTATTTCTGGTTTTCCTAGAGTCGACTACCAACAAACATTCATTTTGGCCTTGTCATAATTAACACACATTTAAGCTACCGTATCAATTAAAAAATAATACTGCGAGCTACTGATTAGGTATGGAATTAACATAAACATTATCTTAGCTAAACCCCACGTTGCACGTCAGTGCTATGTCAAATAGAGTAAATGATGTTTTTGGTAATTTTTAAGTCAATACTTTATAAAAATTAAACAGAAATATGGCTGCCGATACTAATTCTTACCAGATAAGCTGCCTGCACTGTTATTGGCTAATCCTTAAGATCAATCATATTATGTATATAGTTCAAATCAAAATTTGTAACGGTTATTGGAAATATATCACCAAAAAAATACTAGTTGCAAATCAAATAACGCATTGACTGTCGATTAATTCTTTTGCAGCATTCTGATGTACATTTCAGTTTTTTTTATAGCACGTATTATAACTGTTTCAGACTAAAAAACCAATATTTGTATTGATCATGCTGTCTCATATGTAGCATGAGCAGAAACGAAGATACCATCGGTTTTCTCATTCATTAACAACGTGTGCGAACGAGTAAGCATGACTTGTGACTGCTGTCAATATTTTCAAGCCTTCAGGCTAATTGTACGTCATAATGACGACAGGTAAAAGTGAAATAGCTATATGTCCGCCGAAATAGCTATCTGACACCTTCTTTATTGTAAACGCGTCGTCGTCATATTCGTACGTATTCGATTCGTACGTACGTCATCGTCGCGTTTACGCCGGATTGGCCAAGGAGACTGAAACAGTTACAATATGCTTATATTCCTAAACTATGCCTGTATTGCTAGCCAACACGATATAACGTCATCGGTAACCTCTACACGTCGCGTTCTATGGTGGTATACATAATGCCGTAATATACCACCATCGAGGTATATTTTTTATTAAATACAATACAATTTAGCAATTGTCGCATGTTTGGAAGTGAAGTGCGATTCATCAATATGTCCTAATGCAGATTTATAAGTCGAAAATGGCCACTCTATTTCGAGCTGTCAGTTCGTCTCTACAAAAAATCTAACCCCCGGGTTTCCCTTACGCTATTCAAATGAATGATCAACTAACATGGCATTCTAATCAACAACCCATATTGAACGCTGGTTGGTGGAATATTATCAGACAGAAGGGACGGACATATATTTTATAATTACATCACGCTCGCTCTTGCATTTGTTAAAATTCCACAGATAAGGTTAATTCACCAAAGACACCGATTAGTTGACATACGATTTGAATCAGAGAGCGAGCGTGATGTAATTATAAAATATATGTCCGTTCCTTTCAGTCTGACATTCCACCAATCAGCGTTCAATATGGGTTGTTGATTAGAATGCCATGTTAGTTGATCATTCATTTGAATAGCGTACGGGAAACCGGGTGTATGTGGTTACCGAACGTGACATCATATCGGCTCGTAACATTGGTATATAGATCAATGGCAATGTTTTATTTATGACTCCCGTGTGCCGCTTACGAGAGTCGACAGCCTCAGGAGCCGCCGTGGGTGGAGCGCGAGCGCCGGTGTCAGAAGTATATCACCTCCTCCTCCTGCTGGGGGGTGTTGGGGGTGACGTGCGGCGCGGGGGGGTCCGGGGACCGCACGCGGAACTTGTCCGGCAGCTTTGGGTACGTGTTCGTCCTGGAATCAGAATTAATTATCATTTAATTGATTATTATTACAAGTAATCTAATCAAAAACAAAACTTTTTATTTCCATATAGGTTATTAAATAACACTTATAGAATTGTCCTACATGATGCCTACCACCGGTTCGGAAACCAGCCCGTCGAGAAGAACCGGCGTAAGAAACTCGCGATTAATATAAACTCATAATTAGATTACAATGACATAATAATATATATTCCTGTGGTGCTTTCCCTTGTTTTTTTTGGCCTTTTGAGTCATTACAATTTTGTACTGTCTCCCACTTTGCTTGGGGAGGGAAACTGGAATTCTTCCTACTTCACCTTTTTTTCTTCTGAATAATTTCGTTGCCAAGACAGATTTAGCTTGTCCCTCGCGCACCCCTGAGATCATATCAATGGGTTTGTCGCGGTTGGTTACCGCTGTTGATCCTGGCTTACAGAAGTTGCAGTGTGAGATGGGCCAATGCCCGTTAAAAAAATATATATTATTACAAGATCCGACACTGTCTCCCCGAAAAAAATCAAAAAGATCTTTATCACAGCATGTGTATAATAAATTAGTACTAATATTTAAGGATTCGTTGGCACGGGATCAAATGCGTACGAGTCTAAATCAAATTTGTTATTTTGATTGAAGCAATAAATCATAATGGCTACAAGCTAGGTGAAATATTCCAAGTGTCAAATATACCATGATAACAAATACACAATAATAATAAACCATGTGTTAAATATTTTTGGCAACGTTACAAATTCTGTTTCCTCCAAAATCATATGGTTTACAAAGTTTTCAACTAATCTTCGCATTAAACATAACTATTACGCTAGTAAATTTTTATCAGTACTGTTACGCGTTGTACAGTGATGAATACCTGGTGGCCCTGTTCGGCGGCGGCGCGGGCGTGTGCGACGGCAGTGGCGCGGGCGAGCTGCCCGTGCGCGTGTGCGACGGCGCCGCGCCGGCGTGCAGGCCCTGCCAGACACGACCGGACATGTCAACACATGTAGCATATTGTATCTGACATACATAAACTACACTGTCACCAGAATTACAATACACACTTTGAATAAAATTAGCTATAAAACTTCCTATAGTATATGATTCTGTAACACGATTTTAATTTATAATATTATGTAGTCTATAGTTTAAAAAAAATATATAGAATATGTGAAACCGACTGAGGCTAGTTAATATAACACCGTGTATCATTATCATCCGACACTTTAACCACGTTGTACACTAAAATGTGGTAAAAGTTTCGGACTCGTTGTACAACACCCCAGCGGAAATTAATAGGTACGAGTACAATAATTAGCAGGTATAAAATATTACACATCATGAATTCTGCAAGGGAGTAGTAAGCAGTAAAGGTAAGCCTGTCGCAAGGCGATTCATAGAACAGATAACAGCGGACTATGAGGATCAATACTTATGGGTTTTCCTAATTACATTTATTCTACACAGTAATAAACAAAATATGTTAAAACTTTGTCTTTATATACAAGGGGTATTTGGAAAATTAAATAATAAATAACATGCTACACATAAAGCTAAAACAGACAAAATGGTTGTAATTTCTAAAATAAAATAATTTGCTGCAACATTTAAAGCCAATATTCTCTACTGTGTACAAATAATTTAAGGCCAAATTATAAAATCTACGTGTCTCTTTCTCGCTCATTAAAAGAGAAGAATTTCGACTGTCTTTTTCGTATAGTACGATTAGAAAGAGACTAGCGAAAAAATACAAGTTAAGTACATGTTTAAACACCAATTACTTACTGAAATATTAAATTGTACTTAAAACACGTTTGGGTACTCGGGGTCCTGAAAACAACCATTTGATCTGTTCATCGTTGTACCATCAATAAGAGTTTGTTTTAAATGATCTAAAACGCTTAAACTGTAAGTAAGTCCGCTTTTTTCATATAATATATTTCGGACATAATAAGATACTATTTTAACAACTTATTGATGGTACAAGGATAAGACAACAACAATCCTGCGATCACATCCAATGCAAACAGTTAATGTTGGTTGGTGTTTATTCTAGAATGGTATGACAAAACTTTCGAATTTTTATATACGTCGGCCAGTAGCCAGGCAGCTATTACTTATTTACGAAATTGATATATTTTTTTAGTATACATACTATTCCTTTTATAACTTTCTATGTGTTAATGTAAATTGGTCCCCGATTATATACTTAAAATCCTTGAAATTGTTAGTCGCATAGAAGAATGCTACACGATCGATTTTTATCTGGGGTCTTACTCTCCAATCTGATTCGATTTTGATTCAGATTTCATCTTGCCGCATACTGGCGAATAAATTGACGTTTGTTTATTTTGATTCTCAGCCAATTGATATGGTCGGCAGTACAAAATTTACGATCTAACGATTTTCTTTATCCTGGTTTCAAAGCAATCCACCAAATAATATAGGAAAAGCCGTTGAGATCGAACTGATTCGTTCCTCGATTGTGTCGGGAGTAATTTAAAAGTATTTCTTTCCCCGAGCGAGTCTGTACAATGTACATCGTTATACTGGATTACGATCGTGACATATCGAGCGTGTAGCATTCGTCTTTGGGTTAGCTGTTATGAAAGCGCTTCCTCACCGGGAGCATTCGCGTGTAATGTAACGTTACAGATTCAAGCATTACATCAGTCAGGGAGAAAAACAGCACGCGCCTTGTAACATGTGTATAATATGCCATAATTATTATGCTATGCTCAAAGTGGAATCTACGATGTAGTGCGTCCCTTTTAAATTAAACGTAAACAAACCAAAAACGTAGATATTTTCATATATTATTCACTTATTGTGCACACTTATCATCCACTTTCACGGTAATATTAAAAGATTCATTGACCAAAAAAATATAATAATTAAAATGTATTTTATAACAATTAAACAATATTTAATATATTTATTAATATATTTATTGTATTATACTGTAGAATAGTCTATGGATTCATAGTCACAAACAATAATCATTGTATTGTATTCGCATCACTAGTCAATGGTTGTGTCGAGTTTGTTAACGTTTGGGTTAAAATGAAACGTACTACACATTACACGCGAATGGTCCCGGCGAGGGAGCGCTTTAGACGCAAAACTAATGTCAATTACCTCGCTGGGTGATTCGTGCAAGCGGTGGTACCCTGGCGGCGGCTGTTGCCCCTTGCCGCTGGCTAGTTTAAGTGGTAACTGTTGCTTCACCATTTGCTGAGAGAACAATACGTATACGTGTCAAGTTTGCAGTGCATTTATTGGGATGTCTATTAGTGAGTTTTGGAGGATCACGACTAGTAATGCTTGCAACGAGGTGTGCTATCTAAAGCTGGGTTCATTAGTGACCACGTGCACACTATGTTTTTGGTTACGGTTATAAGGGAAATCAATTACACTCAATTAGGGTTTTCGATTTCTTGGAGCAGAGTGCTGAGTGCGTGGTTTCATCACTGCTCACCGCTATAATTCGTATGCATCGAATTAGTTCGTTTGGGCGGCGCTTAGTGTAACAGTTATCATAGTTGACGGCCTCGAAAACACTCATTGTATGCAACACGTTTTACGTGTGAATATGAAGTTACGTATTATGTGGAGTCCATTCCGTAGAAGTATTACCATTTTTAACAAATGATCAGATCATTGGACTAAAATATCATATCTAGATATATTGGAGGACATTTTAACAGCTATTTGGAAGACATTTTAACAGCTATTAACCCTTAATAAAAGGACTTCATTCACGGAAAGAACTCGACTACTTTTTCTGAATTTTCTATATTTTAAATTTTTGGAGGAAAATACAATTATTCATGAAAAAACGTGACAACTCTCTAGACGTATATTTTATTCGACAAGAAAATAAGGCCCGTATAAATAAAATAATATCAATTCCAACCTCACCTTGAGACCTTAATTTTGAAAAGCGAAACGAAACGTTTTTTTATCTGTCAAGTAGGTTCTCAAGTAGAGGTTGGATTTGAGACTTCTTTATTATAATACGGGCCTTAATGTCAATTTCACCAACACATGTTAAAGTTAATCCTTTATTTAATACCATGTTATCCCTCTCGTATTTCCTGTCAATGAATAAAAAAAGCATGGAATTTTAACAAGCCGTTCACACTAACAAGCGTTGGCGCAAATTGACTTTCCCTTTTTCTTTTTTTTTCCGCCGAGAAAATGCATTACGCATTCCGAGGCAGATGGGGACTCCTACCGAGGGTATGTGGGACTCGCTGCGTCCGAAGAGATGGTCAACTGGACGCAGCCTCTACCCACTAAAAACTCGGCGACACTCCATCACTACCGCCGTGGACACATTACATACATATCCGTGACAAAGGAAGTGCGTAGGCCGGGAAAAAAATTGACATTCCCTGCAATAATAACTTTTGTACGGAGTGGACTGTCTACTCGAGTAGTTTGTGCCTTGTAAAGTTTCCTCTGTACCTGTATAGCGGGCGCGCGGGCGGTGGCGCGGCTCTCGTTGTGCGCGGACAGCAGCTGCGGCGGCGGCAGCGCGGCGCCGCGCACGCCCGTCGACGCCGACGACTCCGACCCCGTCGAGCCGCGGGAGTCTGCACCAATGTGTTACTCATTACGAGACGTAAAATTAACAGATAAAATATTGAAAAAGGAGATAATTAAGGCCACTTACAAGTTTAGGGCCGGAATTCTATGAATTATACTCCAAATTTGACACATTACACTTTTAAAAATAAATAAACATTTTTTCTTTTTTAAACGTAAAAATAAAGATTATACTTATTTTAATGATTCTCTGTAATCTATAATATGAATATTACGGTATAAAAAGAAAAGAAATCAAGTTACTATGTAACATTAATAAAGCTGTTCACTTTTAAAAGTGAAACGTGATGTCATTTTATCTGTCAAATAGGTTCTCAGGTGAGGTTGGGTTTGAGACTTCTTCGTTAATACGGGCCTTAATGTCAATTTCACCAACACATGTTAAAGTTAATCCTTTATTTAATACCATGTTATCCTTCTCGTATTTCCTGTCAATGAATGATGAAAAGGCATGGAATTTTAACAAGCCGTTCACACTAACAAGCGTTGGTGAAATTAATTTAATTGCCATAGCGAATAATGCTGAAATTTACTTTCACCGCAATAATTACTTTTGTTGACTGTTACTCAGCGGTAAGATAGATCTTCTTTATTGATGTTATTAAGTAAAGTATGTCACGTTATGACATTACAATTGACTTAAGATAAACGGAAACTAGTCATTCTACCTAACAGATACGATATGAGAAGTTCCCCACTTCTTGATTTGCATGACGTAGGAACGTTACTCACTGCGCCACTTGGGCTCCTTCCGCCGGTTGGTGTCGCTGACGCTGGAGTCCGGCGACAGCGTGCCCACGCTGGCGATCTCCTCCTGCGACCCGCCTGCAAGTCACACGTCAGACAGACCTACTTGGGTGCTTTAAAACTCCACGTAACACTAATCAAGTGATCTTAACAGCAGTAATTCGCGCATAATTTACAAGTATATATTGTGCGTGAATGTACAGCAACAAGTTATCACCGTTTGGCGAGATAGTATAGTAAAGTTATAATATATAATTTTAGACAAATAAATAAAAAAAAAAGTTCAGTATCAGTTTTGGACCACATTGCCTAAGATCGGTAGATATCAGGTAAATGTATATAAATATGTTGAGTTTGACTTCCTTTAAAGCTATTATAATATTTTTTGCGTCGGCCTGCTCATGATTTACGTACATCAGTAAAATAGCCAATTTTCTTTTTTGTTACTAAGCGTCATATTTTACTAGAGTGCGAGAACGAGAGTGTTACATGCTCTTTTTCACTCTAACTAATGACGGTTCTTTGTAATCAGAAAAGGATAGAATGCTTCTTCTTTTCTGATTACAAAGAACCGTCATTAGATCGATTAGGTCACAATCATCAGTGACACGTTGCCGAAGCCGTTAAGTAATCTTATAACGGCTATTTATCACTCAATATCTAATTACTATTTTATAACGTATTATCTCCCCGATGATAGTTCTCAGTAATTCAAAAAGGATAGTATCACAACGGTGGAATAACCCTACTGAGTCTATCATTTAACTTACCATGTTGCTGCAGCCGCTCGAGCCGCCGGTACAGCCTCTCTCGCTGCTGCTCCACGTCCTTTTGTTGCTCCTCCAGCTCCTGCCTGGCGGCTTTCAGTTGCCGCCGTTCTGTAGGACAGGACAATCCAAATATTATATCGACGATTACGATAGCTTTCATAGCATATAGCATAAGAGTGTGTTAATTGTGTGCATGTAAATGTTAGCTAGTAGTTACACAAACAAAAAGATAAAAAAGATTCGTTTCAAATTCATTTCTTTACAGCACTGTACATGAGTGTCATTTAAATTTTTATTGTAGTATTGTAGAGCGTTCTTTTTTTATCAGCGTTTCGAATAAATTGGATACGAACATTATTACATATTTTAAAAGCAAAGCCCTCCCAAGTCCGCGATAAACTCAAAGTCTACTGCATCGAACTTTATGCTGTTTTTACCAGTAGACAGAGGGTTCTCATTTTTTTGGATCCCGATAGGTGATGCTGCTATAAAAGTGCATCAAGGTACAAAGTTTGCCGGGACTTTTTAATGGGCATTTCTCATACAAACATATAAGTCAAAAGTAAGTCTTTCAGCACTTTTAATTTCACAGTAAACTTTATATACAGGACCCATACACACCCTAAAGTATTATCACTCATTAATATTATAGTCTGTAGTATTTGTCCCGGCAAACTTCGTACCTTGATGCACTGACAGCGGCGCCACCATCGGGCCAAAAAAACTGGAGAGAGGGTTCTCTACTGGTAAAAACAGCATAAAGTTCGATGCAGTAGACTTTGAGTTTATCGCGGACTTGGGAGGACTTTGTTTATCCAATATTGTTCATATCCAATTTATTCGAAAAGCAGATAAACAAAAAACGCTACTAATACTATTTACACCTTGTATATGTGTGTGTATGTAGTGTGTGTGTGTTCTCACCCAGCTCGAGCGCGTCGGTGTCGGCGGCGCGGCGGGCCTCCCAGGCGGCGCGGTCGGCGGTGAGGCGCGCCTGCGCGTGCCGCAGCTCCTCCAGTTGCGCCTCGTGCGCGCGCGCCCAGCCCGCGCCCGCGCCCGTGCCGCCGCTCGCGCGCCACGCGCACACCTGCGCCTCCAGGCTAAAGTACAATAAATATAGTAAGCCAACAGACAAAAACTATATGGATAGACAGAATAGAGACAATAAAAACACAGAACGATCGTCAGACATAGTCATAGTTGTTGAAGTTTATAAGAAGTCTAATTGTGGGATAGTGGGATCCCCAGCGAGGTGGTATGATACACGCATATCAACGCAATAGTAGCACAGTTTAGCCCAAAAATACATTTTTTTAAATACTAACATTACTATAAGTCATCCTGATTCGCCCGCTTTTTCTCCGGTCCTTTAGATTTTGTTCTTAAATACCCCGGCTTATAGGTGACCGCACACACCTGTGTATGGTGGTGAGCTGCTGCCACACGATGCAGGTGAGCGTGTATATGGCGTGCTGCAGCCGCAGCGTGGCCACGCCCTCGCCGGGGTCCGCCACGTCGCCCGCCTCGCTGCCGTTGCGCACCGTCACCCCTGAACATACCACGTTGTATGAATAACAATTGAAGACATGAATGCATGAAGGTGATATATCGCAAAAAAAATTCCCATAAAATTGAGTTTAAGCGGTCACATTTTAGGATATATGTAGTAACGTATTTATTACATTGACAGAATTTTGCTACATATCACCTACATCAATTCATGTCTTCAATTATAACCTCGACGACTTGAGATTATATTAAAGCACCAGAGATATTAAATAATAAGTGTATATTGGTAAACATCCGTGAAACATCACATTTAAAGAAAGCTATGTTGCAAATACGTATAGAGTAAAAACTATAGAGTATTGTTACCACGGCTATTATTACGATTTATTGACACTTCATTAAAATAGAACCAGTAGCTTAGGTATTACGGTGGAAATTTGTTACACTGTCATACGTCTAAGTCACTTCTTCTTGGCGTATATTAGTGCCATTGTTTTCCTTTTTAGTTACAAAACTAGTGTTACCTTTATGTCGTGACGCATCGAAGCCCGCGAATGTGTCCGCTCGGCGCGGCAGGGCGGGGCTCTCGTACGCGCACGAGTGCCGCTCGCCCGCCGAGCTCGTGCTGCGGCCGAGCAGCGTGCCGCCCGCACCGCCGCCGCCGGCCGCCTCCAGCGCCTCCTGACACACAATGTGAGATAAAAGATAAGATAAAATAATTTAAAAATTGTTACATTCTAATTAATGAATTATTAACACTTCTATAGTACGTTCGATATAAATTTAACCTAAACGTAAACAAATCCGTCTTTGACACAACCACAGATTAGTCAGTGATGCCAATTGGCCAATATTAACGCAATGAATATTGTTTGCTATGGATAGGCTTATACAATCGGCAGTGTCAAAATTTTTTGTGAAAGATTTTCATTTGATGTTTAAACATATTAATTATTGTTTAATTGTTATAAAATGTATTGGATAATGAAGTATAATCCTGTATTATACCTGTGAAAGTGTTGATAAACGTACGCGTTTTCGGTTTGTTTACCTTTAGGTTAAATTTATGAGGGACGAACTATACATAAAATTTAGTGTAAGATTGTGAATAGATTTTATTACATAAATAAACCATCACATCGTACCAGAGCGTTCGTGGCTTAATCGACATGCTACTTGATTCACACTCGAGAGCGGATCCGTACAGAACGTATACGTTCGTCCGCGCGGACAGCAAGGCAATTTAAAAATTATGTTATATTATGATATAGCTCTTGAACGGTTATATATATATATATATATATATTTACCTTGACAACCTTGCAGACCTCCTGCCACAGCGCGTGCGTGTCGGCGGAGGGCGCCGCGAGCCGCACGTAGTCCGGGAACACCAGCCCGCCGGGGAAGCCCCCGGGATCGCCTGAAACATTATAAAGATGAGTATGTTGACGACGCCGGTATTCATCCCTTCCAACTTAATGTTCGACCAAATAATGTGTAATTGTATTTCTTGCTGACATTATGATTGTCCTTATCCATAATCAAGATTTGATTAATAGCCGCGACAAAGCGAAAACGCTTAAAACATTTCCATCCGCGCCCAATCAGTGGTTGTAATATTTTAATTCAAATTCTGAACCCGCCGATGGGCAGGGCTACATAATACATATCGATGCATATTAGCATCTGTGTAATGCTATACTTTTATCCCGGCGACATACATAATCGGCATTGCTCTTTGTCACATAGATAGTATGTAGGCTAGGTAAAACTACTTTAATAGGAAAGTGGATACATTTTATCTCGGAAAATGAGCGAGACATAAATTTAAATCAAAATATACATTTAAACTCACCCGTATGGGGCACCTCGAGTGTCGCGGCGCCGGTGTATCCGACCATTTTTATGTGCAGCGCCATTTTTTCCTCAAGCAACACCCCATGCTCTCTGTCCTTAGCTCTTAGCGCCTCTGTTTGTGAACAAAACCAACTAATATTAGTAAAGGCGGAACTTTCCTTAAAAACAGGCGGCTTAGAAAAATACAACTTTGCGACGATGACGAATTTCGAAAAGAGTAACATTCAGCGACGACGTATGTCAATCATACATTTTAATACTATGTATGTTGGCGTTTTTTTATTATTATTTTTTCTGAGCCCTCTTGTTTGTTTATATAGTATAAGTATTTTCAGAATATAAAATGTAAAATAGGCTTAAAACATTTATTGCGACCAATCTTTATGATAAAATATTAAATTAGCTGTATTATGTATAGTTGAATATAGACACCAAAACACTAGAATAAAATTGAAGCCAGGAAAGCAAAAGAATTTAAGTACCCCTTTTGCCCGACAAAAAGCAAACATTAGTACCTAGCTTCCGTGGCAACAATTTTCGATCACTATCTTTAATAATCACAATGACATGCCGAAATTAAAAAAAAACATTTCTGGTGTGGTTAATGGAATCAGGCGTTACTTTGCGGAAATCCATAGCATACAATTTAAATATATTATATCTAGCAATATCCCGCGAAACAATTATATCCACAACCTGCAAGCAGATGAGTGAGTGTACGCATAGGCATGCGTTTGATGCACCTCCCTCCTCCCACACTGCTTACTTAACGAACATTGTTCGCAGAGTCAACATCCTGAGGATGCTCCGGGGTCGGAGCGAAACGCGCGTCGAGTTTTGCAACCTGCATGGTGGTGGGACTTTGCACGATCGTGTTAACATTATTGCTTGTGTGGTGGTGGTGTTTTCATGTTTTTTGCTTGCGAGTGTACGCATAAGCAGTGTGGGAGGAGGGAGGTGCATCAAACGCATGCCTATGCGTACACTCACTCATCTGCTTGCAGGTTGTGGTTATAATTGTTTCGCGGGATATTGCTAGATATAATATATTTAAATTGTATTTCTGGTGTGGTTTAATCAAATGGTTCAATTTTTGTTATTTAGTAAGGACTAAAATAAATTACTACAGAACTGGTTTGCCGGATTGTAATAAAAAGTTGGACTTCTACAAAATTAATTAAGGGTTTGCAACTAAAGTACAATTGCAATATTATGATTACTTAATCAGATTTTTTATTGTAATATAAATTTTAGCCGAATTTTTTTTTACTAATAAACTAAACTGATATAAATAAAAAATGATCAATGTGCTTAATCGATATTGATGACAACGCAAGCTAAGCTAGATCCATGCACACCAAGATGTTAAAATTAATCATGTTAATATCACCTTCAAAGTGCCACCATGGTATTTCATCTGTTTGGTAATTTAATCATTTTAATACCATATTCATATTATTATATCAGGGATAGCAAACCTTTTTAACTATGAAAATTTTTAATACTACTGACACACTGGACCGAGTCCAACGTCAAAACGATAGCGAAGGTAGAAACGAATAGAATGTATGTTATTTACCACGTTATTTAGCGACAAAACGTATGAACACATTCTTTATCGTTTATATATTGTTACTAAGTTCAAAGTTAGTTGATTATTTCGACAAATACTTTTCGACTCGGTATTTTACACTATCGTCTTATACAGGGTGTAAAAAGAGCAGTCACTATAACTTTGGGATAGAATTATAGGACCTTGACTGATTCTACAAATGATTTTTTTTCATTATTTATTTTTTGAAAAAAAAAAATTTTTTTGCAATTTATTATTTTAGTCGCAAAGCTGAACTGCTTGGAACAACGTTCTGCATTAAATTCTTAAATTTTATAATTTTTGCCCTAGTACGTAATGAACGTCTTACGCGTGCTATTGACCTCTCAGCGTAATCAGCTGATCGTTGTGTTGTGCACGTTGTACATTGCCTATTGAAAATTTAAAAATTTTGAAAACAGTCGATTAAAAGCAAATGACTAGTACCAATGGATATATCTCTTGCCTGGTTATTACCCTACGAACTTATAGTGACTGCTCTATTTACACCCTGTATATAAAAATGAATTGCTGTTCGTTAGTCTTGCTAAAACTAGAGAACGGCTGAACCGATTCGGCTATTTTTAGTCTTGAAATATTCGTGAAAGTCGGGAAGGTTTAAACGGTTAATCACAAACTGTTTCTACGAATGTAGAAAATGTAGAAACAAGGGTCAACTAGTATAATATAATGTACCTGTAATCAGTCTTATATTCTCGTGCCTCGCTTCGAGCTGCCTCTGTCTCTCCTCCGCGGAGGTGGCTGGCGCGCCCGCCTCCGACTCGTCGATCTCCTCCGGACAGCTTTGTACCGCGGCCCTTAAGGATTATGAAAATAAATAAATAATAAGCCTTTCAAATGGGCTGTAGTAGAAATCCGAAACTATAAGGCATAGTTAATATTACAATTTTTTAATTAATCATAACATAAGAAGCTTTTGTAGAGCTTAGAATTATGACTAATTTTATAAAAAGATTTTATATATTATGGCCAATAAAGAGATTTATAGGCTTCTCGCGCGGATATCATGGCAAAAGAGACATAAATGATTGCCAATAGACCGGGACTGCCCTATACAAAGGCACTGGGTAGAGGTAGCACTTGGTCTTAAATGAAAATAAAATGTGAACAAAAATGTAATATTATACTAACAATACTAACATAATACAAATTTATATTGTTACTATCACATCTACTAATATTGTTATGGACTGTATTGTGGGTTTGACATAAACGTTTTTTATTTTTATTTATTTATTTATAACAATGCGCACATAGAACGTATCATCTCCGGTAAGTATTAATTTTGCTGCCTAGTCGTAGTTAGGTTAGGTTAGTAGCTTTGAAAAGGTATATTTTTATACCCAAAATCGATGTTTGCTAGTGACCGATTAGCGCAGGCTGAGTGCGAGTTACATATTATATAAACAACGCCCCTAGTGGCAAACAGTGGTAACTAATTCGATGCCATATAAATTGAAGTTAATTTCTTCACGGCGAGTACCGACGAAAAGTCGCACTCAGCACAGTGCACGTTAGGCTCAAATTATATGCATCCACGCGACCGAGTCGTAAAATTAGAAGCAACTGTATGCAACTCGGATCTGCGGCTGGGCCGCTTTCAAATAAATAGTTGCATAAAATTGGTTCTAATTTCACGACGTAGCAGCCTGCAGGTTTACTCCCAACACAAACGA
This sequence comes from Celastrina argiolus, assembly GCA_905187575.2. Classification (NCBI taxonomy): domain Eukaryota; kingdom Metazoa; phylum Arthropoda; class Insecta; order Lepidoptera; family Lycaenidae; genus Celastrina; species Celastrina argiolus. Next base: position 4,537,827 of record LR994582.1, on the reverse strand, counting down.
GAATCGAATCAGTTCGATATCAACGGTTTTTGGTATTTAATTTGGTGAATTACTTCGAAACTAATTAGGATAAAGAAAATCGTTGGATCGTAACTTTTTGTAGTCCCGACCATATCAATCAACTGAGAATCAAAATAAACAAACGTCAATTTATTCGGGAGCACGCGGCACGATCGAATCTGAATCGAATCAGTTTGGAGAGTAAGGCTAGGTCGCTAGGTCGTAGGGACGCAAATAATTCAAGTCTTAGTACAATGTGTTATTAGTATTACCTGACGGAGTGTATCCACACCGCGATGTCCTTGGGCCTGTGCACGCGCAGCTCGAACATCTCAGGCTCGGCGGGTCCGCTGCATATGAGGTACAGGCCGCGCCCCTCCGCGCCCGCCTTCTCACGCACCAGCAACTTGCTGAGCGACACCACGCCGGTCTGTGTGGTTAAATGGTAAATCAATATAAATATAACCACCCATGTGTGTCGCGCGTACGCAACGTAGTGTTAACAAAACGCAAAAATCACGTTTTAGTATTATGATAATTGTCTAGTAGTATCATGTTTCTTGGAAACAGTCTGGTGACAGACATAGAGTCAGACATAGTTTTTACACTTCGAGTACGGAAACCTGCAAACGTGTGTGCGTGTGTGCGTTCATAAAAAGTTTGAATTTAGATACAAGTTTTCACGGCAACTTGATATACAGCTGTAACGTGCAGCGTATGCAGTTATGCACATATGCATTTGTATGATGTGTGATGTAGCCTGTAGTGTCAGGTGCCCCGCTTTGTCTTTAAGACTAATTTTATGCACAGTTACAATTTAGTATCCGTAAGGGTATGTTGCCCTGCCGGCACCTATGTACCAATACCTATGTAATATGTATACTTGATAATATAATATTATGAAGTCCGAAGAATAAACTTTTATTTAACGACCACAAATAGGGCCCACCCTTACATTGGTGACCCCGACGTGATGTGATTGCATAGGTGCCGTGCGTGTTTTACAAAATATTTCGGACTTTATAAATTTAAAAAACTTTTTAAATGACAATTGAAAATGACGTACAGTGAAGGTGATGTTACTGCTCGAGAGGTATCTCAAATTACCGTGTCTTCGCGCGTTCCTGACTTCTGGGAAGACCAGCCCCGGACCTAGTTTATACAGCTAGAGTCTGTACTATTTAAGCAGAGGCTCACCGATGAAGCGAAGTACCACCTCGTCATAGCCAAGTTAGGCAAGAACGTCGTGCAACAAATCATGTCAAAGAGCTAAAATACATCGACATAATAGATCGAAGCTAGAACATTTTCCGCTAGCAGAACGCTTTACACATATTCACGTTGACATCGTAGGCCCCTTGCCGATATCCTTGCATGACTACAGGTATCTCGTTACAATAATAGATAGAGAGACCGGTTGGCCGGAAGCTTTTCCCGTTAAAGATAAAACTGCTGAGACTGTTTCAAAAGTTATATTTGAAGGTTGGATTGTACGTTATGGCATCCCTCACCAGCTTACGAGTGACCAAGGGAGACAGTTTGAAAGCAATATTTTTCAGCAGCTAATGAAATTTTTAGGTATTTATAAAACTCGTACCACTCCATATCATCCCCAGAGTAATGGAATGGTAGAGAGATGGCACAGATCTCTCAAAGCCGCTCTTATGGCTAGATTGAATAGTAAAACTTGGGTTGAAGAGTTGCCTATAGTAATGCTCGGACTTCGTGCTGCGCCTAGATCCGACACCGGCGTCAGCGCAGCCGAAATTACTTTCGGTCAGTCAATAAGACTTCCTGGAGAATTTTTAAATCATAATATAAATTATAAAATATTAAATGAAAGTAAATACGTGGAAAGGTTGCGAAAAGTGATACGCGATCTCAAACCGAAACCGATATCACATAAGGATTCGGCCACGCTATTCGTACACCCGGAGCTAAATCGCTGCACACATGTTTTCGTTCGCAACGACTCAGTTCGGAAGTCTTCAACCTCCTTATGGCACACCCTTACACAGCTATCAGGTACTTTGTGTAGGTTTTTTGTATTATATTAGTTACACATGAGTAAAGACTTATAGTACCTTTAAAAATAAAAATAGAAAATCGTCAACATTAACTATCCCCCACTAGTAGTGCTTAGGGTCTCTGTAATCGGAGAATTACTCAGTAGTCCAGGACGATGACTAGCTAGAAGACTAACGCCCGGTTTCTAAAAGGCTGATCAAATTGATCAATTGGTTAAATCAGCTAATCTGAACGCTGATTGGTGAACATCACTTCGCAGTCACTGATTTCACCAATGAGCATTCAGATTAGCTGATTTGATCAATTGATCAATTTGATCAGTCTTTCAGAAACCGGGCGTTATTACGGTCTGTTTTAATAACCTATCTTTTGTTATTGAAACACTTATGGCGTTAAAATTTTTTGTTATTAGATAAATATTAGACAGGTTATTGAAGAGAGGCTCGTCAACAAACTCACAGTATGAGAGCAATTAAAAAAATGGTCTAATAGTCTTAGACATATAATGTTTTACGTAATCTAGACATGATTATCATACATTAGACAAAAATTATTCAGTTTAATTACCTTATTATCCGGCGTAAAGAAGGTGTACTTGTTGTTGTTGTCGTGAAGGAAAAATAGAACATCAGAGAGCACTATCACCAGCAGCGTCTGCATCTTGCTCCGGCCCTGCATCAGTGTTGCCACACCCTCAAACCTAAAAAATATTATTAACATCAACGAAATCTTACGTTTAAAAAGATGTGCATCGTTGCAAAGCTAGTTTTAACGACGATTAAAATAAGTATAACAGTAATTTGTTTAGTAATTAAACGAAGTAAAAAAGAAAGAAGTTTCTTGTGTATGCTTAGCATCAGTTTGTACACTGCCCGGCAGAGCACATCGAGCTTTAAAATAGATATTCAGTTACTATCAGGTATGTCAAAAAGTGCCACTAGAAATGAGACGAACGTGCTTGGCAGGTAAGAGATAAAGCTCTATAAAGCCGATTATCCCTTTTCATTGTTCGAAGTGCATTCTTTTCGATCCTAAATTACGCATACAAACTATTAAGTGTAGTATTCTGTTTGATTGTACTCACTTTAAACTCCTATTCCCCTGCAGTATGTCACTCTTCTTGAACTTCCTGCCGCGGAAGTTCGCAAACGATTTGGCGTCTATCCGATGGTATATTTCCAACTTTCGGTCCTCTCTCTCCTTAGCTGCCACTTGATTGTCCACATCGACTAGGATTTCCTAAAAAAATGTCGGCGGTCAATGTTACTACATGCTAGCCGAAAGAGCATGCACAATAATAAAGCACGTACTGTGTAGATATGTCGCAGTCATCTGATTGAATCCGCTATTTAATTGAATGACTAGCGCTTTAATTGAATCCTGTTTTTACCAACAAATTTTAGAATCCGGGACCAGGACAGCCATTTAATATTTTAGTTTTAAACTTCGAAATTTCCGAATGAGTACTAATAAAACGAACATTAAAGTAAATTAATAAAAAATATATCTACACATTGCTATCTGTACGAGCTGTTTGACGCCATTTTATAACCGCCTAGTGATTCAATTAAATAACCAGACTCAATAAGATGACTGCGACAGATATATAGTGGCAAGTGCAGGTGCGATGCTCTATTTTAAAATTTAATATTTCGCAAACCGTCATCTTAATCGAAACATCGTATAAAGCAACCTCTCAATGCTTTTAAAGATCTATCTAGTGATACTCCACTTTATGTGTAGCGGAGTAACCAAAAAAAATAATTATATATAACTTAATTTTAGCACTTTCTCGGCATGGTAAATACAATATATCCATGCAAAGTTTACTCTTTCTTGCACTAACCATTTGGATGGTTTACATTACCCGTAGACGGATGGACGGACAGACAAAAGTATAAGGGTTCCGATAATCTACATAATCCTAGATAGTACATAAGTACTATTTATTTCTATACCTTGACACCGCATAATGCCTTCTGCAGGAGCTGTCGCTCTGCCACGTCATCGCCGGCGGTTTTGAGCAGCGGCTCTAGCAGCAGCGGGTATTTCGTCAGCCTCTGAGCCACGAACAGCACACACTCCGGCACGCCCTGCAAATAAATTATACTGTTATGTAGTAAAACTCTAGCACTTAGGTTATGCTTTTTTATGTACTTGAAACCACGTAAAAAAAATATTTTTAAACAATGAACTTTTGTCAATATAAATAGCACAAAAAAGCAACACACGTGTCAGTCGACACTCGACACTATTAAGCAATTTCACTTGGTCATATTTTTTTAAAGTTTTGATATCTAAAACTAAGAATTAAAATAAAGTCTGTTTTTATTTTAGATTTTCAGGTTGCAAACCCTGATTTACTAAAATTAACTCAATCGCAGCTTAGAGTATAAACATATTTCCTCAGACTTTTATAAGCTATACCTTTTTCCTCAGCAGCGGGTTCTGCTGACACTTGCGTATAAAGCGCGCGAGGCGGGGCTCCCGCGTGCAGCACTCTTTGAACACTTCCACCGCGTCTCGGTGACGGGAACAAAATTCACCTGGAAAGAAATTTAAATAATCTTAAAACTATACTCGGAATTTTAATTAGATTCCACATTTGACATTAGCTACTGTCATTTTGTAAAATAATGATACCACATTTATTAGTGTAGTGATGAACACAAAAATCGATAAACAATCGCGATTTATGTTAATAATCATAATAATGGTGTGCCAATTAAAGACTAAATTATTGATTTTTACTTAAATAAATACATTATTATTCATAATAATTATTTATTAATTGGTAATCACTGCTTTATTGTAATGGTCTAAATGCGTATCACATGTGGTTAAAGAAGAGGAAAAAATGAGTAGGTTAGATAATATGTTAATTGACAACATCAGACACATCTATACAAATAAGGGCCGATTTTTCAATCGTCAGATAACTTTTATGTAAGGAATAAATATGTGACTTTGACAGATTTTGTATGGAAAAAATGTCAAAAGTCACATGTTTATTCAACAGATAAAAGTTATCTGACGATTGAAAAATCGGCCCTTAATTATATTGAAGTGTCTGTTTGTAACTTTCAATTAGCAATGTTTTACTAAATGCATATGAAGGATACTGAAAACGACAATGCAATTTAAAAAAAAAATTGTATGTCTGTCTGTCCGCATGTCTGTTTGTTCCGGCTAATCTCTGAAACGGCTGGAGGGATATTGACGAGACTATCACTGGTAGATAGCTAGAGTTATGAGGATTAACATAGGCTACTTTTCATCATCATCATCGTCATCAAACTAATGATCTCCGAATCGACTGGACCGACTGTTTTTGACCGGAGTATTCACCGGCTTAGCTTATGTTAGTAGGTGTAATCTATACATCTACATTAATAATATTATAAAGAGGAATGATTTGTATGTATTTTTGTATGTAACGACTTAACTCAAAAAGTACTGGACCTATTTTAATCAAATTCTTTTTTCATTAGAAAGCTACATTATCACTGAGTAACATAGGCTATATAAAAATCTATGTTGCTGTTCATTAGTCTCGCTAAAACTCGAGATCAGCTGACTCGGCTATTTTTGGTCTTGAAATATTCGTTCGTCCCGCGAAGGTTTACACGGTTTCCATGCTCAACGAAGTGGGCACGGGTCAGCTAGACTATAATATATATAAAAGAAAGTCGTGTTAGGTACCTACACTATTAATAACTAAAGAACGCGAACGTTAGTTTGTTTTAAGTCATAAACTATTTTTATGCTCAACGAAGTGGGCACGGGTCAGCTAGTTTATAACAGACAGAACATGTTACAGAAATTGACAGCGATAGCGATGACGGCGACGATTTATAAAATAAAATATTACCAAAATACATATATTTGTTTTATTTCTCTTTTTTTAGGTATACTACTATAAACGAGAGGAATCGATCCCGAAATATTCCATTTCCGTATCGAATAATTCCGCACGTCACTATTTAGTACTTGTCATAACGTTGCAACACTGAATGTGTCAAATCTGGAATCGAATTAAAATTCCGACTATAGTGATGAATTTTTTCTTAAGACTGAACATTTTCAGAAGACAGAAAGATGCCTAATACTTTTGATGATCCGTCAGTGACTGAGTGAGTGAGTGAGTTAGTAATAAAATTAAGAAGTTTGACAAGTTATAATTCTTAAACCTCTGTTTCAAATTGAATGAAATTTGAAATATACCGTATTTATACAGTGCTTACTTAGTAACTAAAAATGCAGACTTAACTTAATCCACAACAAAGTTATAGGGGGTTGAAAATGGCGTGTACTGCTTCGAGAAAAGGATGGTACGGCCATGCTCAACTTGGCGGGGGCACTGCCGTTTCCCCAGATAATATAAAAAATAAAATAAATTAAATGGCGCTTAAATGCTGTCAATACGGCAAGCAAAGCCAAAGACAGCACAAATGAATTTCTATTCTCCTATGCTTAAGAAACTCTTAATTATTACCATACGCCGCCTTGAGCCGCTGGTGGTCGGGCGGGGCGAACGCGTCCGCGAGTATGTCGGCGACGCTGGGCACGCGCGGCGCGGCGCGCTGGCGGGCGCGCAGGCGGCCCAACAGCGCCGCGTGCAGCGACCACAGCTCGTCCAGTCGCGGGAACATGCGCGCCACCTGCGCGCCCGCCACACCCGCACGCAGCATGCCCGCCGCGAACATCTAAGAACAACGCCGCGTTGTAATACATCTGACAGGTTACACAAAATGGCCGCTCTTTATGTCAACAGACTAAAGATAAGGAGTGTCTGTGTATATATGAAAAAAAAAACATACAGACGAATTGAGAACCTCCTCCTTTTTTTGGAAGACGGTTAAAAGTACTTGTCAATATGCATAAATGAGGTGGCGCCACAATCGCAACTGGGTAAATTTTATACCACAAATTTTAAATAACCAAACTCAACTCACTTTAATTTTACTCCAGTACTTATTGCTAACATTATATATTATACTGTTGTGATATAGTACCATTTACGTCACATAAGATTGAATAGGATAAACTAAACTAACCTTTTGCATAAGACGTATCGTTAGACAGTGATGTTTCTCTGTCAATATTAGTTCGTAAATGTGTTCCTGGCGCTTGGTCTCTCTTTCCCCGAGGGATCTATAACATACGATTACCATAAAATATAATGTGTGATAAATATTTAAAGCTTATTTTTATTATAATATCGGAAAAAAAATTTTAATTTAATTTTCAACAAACATATTATTCATTAATTATTATAAGGTATAATAATAATAATAATAGATATGATAAAGTAAAATAGACACAACGCGCTTATTTTATTTCATCAAAAGAAAAATAGTTTATTGTGTACATACTCGTTCGCGCGCTATCGTCTACACAGTGACAAGCCGATAACGATTATTTTCATGCCGCCTTAACTTTATTAATATTATAACTTTCAACCTGTACCTACTTGAGATTTTATACAAATATGAACTTGTATAGATTCTATTCTTGATACATATTCTACCAACTTTTTATCTTCAAATCATCCAATATATCATGTAAAATTGATATTTTAAATTCTAAAGAATTTGCCATTCCACAAGATATTTTTTCAGCTCTTACTTGGCCAGTCCTTTAGGTGCGCCAGCCGCCCAGGTGTCCGGCTCTGACGCGCCCAGTCCCAAGCTGATAGACTCGTCGCCCAATTGGTCCGGGGTTATATACGCCTCTGGCCATTCGCTCGCTGCCGCGTCGTCTGATGCACTGCGAATTCACGTAATTTTATTACTAATATCGCTTATGCTTTTAAAGCTATGATATAGGACTCAACTGGAACCAATTATATTTTTCATAGAAGGTAGATTTTTGTGTTGACATTCGGAGAATAACTTATTAAGTTTTATTTGTAAATAAAATTATACATTTTTATTTTCTCTCGTAATAGGCTAGATACATTGTCTGTGACTTAATCACTTATCCATCGACAAAATCGCTATAAATATTCTCTCGATACAAATATTTGCTACTAAGTTTAATTATTGAGGTATATTTTGTCAGGTGCTCCATATTTAATATAGAGCAACACATTGTTGCATTTAGAACCTATAAATGCTATCTAGCAACACATAATATATGCATTTAGAACCTATATATGCTATAGAGCAACACATGGTTGTATTGAGAACTTATAAATGCTATCGAGCAACACATATATGCATTTAGAACCTCTAAATGCTATAGAGCAACACATGGTTGTATTGAGAACCTATAAATGCTATAGAGCTACACATAGTTGCATTTAGAACCTAAGAATGCTATAGAACAACACGTGGTTGCATTTAGAACCTATAAATGCTATACAGCAACACATGGTTGCATTAAGAACATATAAAAAATGCCATAGAGCAAAACATACTTTCATTTAGAACCTATAAATGCTATAGAGCAACACATAATTGCATTTAGAACCTTAAATGTAAAATTCTATAGAGCAACACATAGTTGCATTTAGAACCTATAAATGCTATATAGCAACACACGGTTGCATTTAGATCCTATAAATGCTATACAGCAACACATGATTGCATTTATAACCTATAAATATTATAGAACAACACATATGTAGTTGCATTTAGAACCTATAAATGCTATAGAGCGCGTTCACGCGCACGCAGCACGCACGCTGGAATTAAATTGTGTTATTTACTATAATAGTAAAATCACAAATTAAAAAATGAGTAAATTAAAAAGAAATTCTACAGCGTATGCAATGAAATATAAAAATGTTCATTTACGAACAATACTCACTTGCTTTGATCGTGTTTATGATCAGAACCGTCCCTGTCGTCGTAAACGTGACCGGTGCTAAAAATAAAGTGCGCATATTAGCAACGCATTCATCGCATACATCCAAAAGCGAACTACTTAACACAGAATAATATTGAAGGTTAATTGGCCTGGTGATAATAAACAAAATTGGTCAGTGTAGAAAGCGGCCACTAAAAGAAAGGGTTTGAAATAAATTAGGTCAACATACGAAACGTCAACTGAATGTATGCACTTTACTCATTTTAAAGTCTTTCTTTAAGTGTTCGCATTATAATTAAAGAAAATTAACTTTACATTACCTAGGTCTTTAAATTTTAATTTATAAAACTTTTTTTTTAAATAAGTCTAGATGGCTTGACAATTATTATTTTTTGTATAAGATTATTATATTATTCTGTGTTATTAAAAGTGTTAATACAAGACAGGGTCAAAACAATCGACGCCACAAGTGATAGAACAAGTTTACACTTAGTATAACTTATTCGAAGTTTGAAATTGTCTGCAAAGCCTAAATAATAAAAAGAAGCTTTGATAGACGCCGACATTTTAAAAATCATGCATCCAATACTACTTAGTTTTACAAACATAACATGTGCTGTTTCAAATACTTTTGGAAAATATTTAGACAAGAATATATATTTGATTCATAATTTTAGAAGCCTCAGTAGTGTAACTTAACATTCGTTTTTGAACGTGACATCTTACCCATAAACATATAAGGTTACACCAGTCGTCGCTAGATGGCGCTCTCAGTAATACAATTAATGATTATAAATAATTATATTATCATTATATTTATTATAATAAATAATAGGTACTACCCAAGTATACTTTTTCATGTCAGTATTTAATGTAGAATCATAATTTAACTAAGATAAAGGGATGTTAGAATTCTCCAATAAAAAATGTGGTGCATATGCACCTATTACACATAGGTACTATTAATTATTATTATACATATTTTATCCGCTGATATATTTCCTCATTAAGTATTTTCATACTTATTTGTGATTATTACAGATATATTTTGATTAGGTATTGTTTTACAATAACACTAAAATAAACATACTTACACAAAATTGTAAAAAAAACACAAAATACAGAAACATAGGAAAGTATCCAACTGTAAGGACTACAACAACATCGTTTCAAAATCCAAACTACCTCAAAGGATAGAAAGATACACAAGTAAGGCGTTGTGGATGATACAAGTACTTTCTAGAAGATTCTGTCAACATGTCGTGGCGGCCGACTCATTGCACGATGTTAAGGAAACTTTAGAGGTACTATTTTTACATCATTTGGAACGGACAGAATAAGGGCGTAGGAAAAGTAAAAAATCGAAACAATAACGAGGTAATAAACTAAGGGAATATGTGATTTAGTGACGAAACATGTCAATCCGATACATTTTATTGTTTTGTAACTATGTTATAATTTTCATTTTATTCTAATCACCCTGATTGATAAAAATATATTATATTACCTCTAAAGTTATAAACCTGTGTACAAAAACAAAATAATATAACCAAATGTAATCCTAACGAACTCTGCGCGTCGCTACATACAGGACGAGACTATGGGATGGGCTATGAGCAAGAAATAGATATACACATTTTAACAAATTTTTATCGCATTTTGTAAATTATTTTCATGATTATTATTGCTTAAGATAATAATGTGTGAATCAAAATAGATCATGTGTTAATTATTTTGGTTTATAATTATTATTCGATCCTGTCCAAAAATGTTTAATGCTTTCATTTCAAAAACAACAGAATATGTTGTTGTACAACAGACTACAGAATTTTTAAAGAAACTCTTGTATGATTTAAACTAATAAATAAGTTTTATTAACGTATTTTTTTTATGCCATAAAAGGTAATGCCAATAGGTTTGCGATAAAAATTAGCCAAAACGCAGGTCTCAGAGACGAATGTAGGCGGCAGGCAGACTTACTGCACGCCGAGCTTGGTCGCCACGCGTCGCCACGGCGAGTAGCATCCCGACGACTGCTTCTTGCTGGGGCCAACCAAACACACTTACATCCCGTGCGCACAAAATGGCCGCCAAACAAGATGGCCGACACAGAGTGACGGAACGTAAGTCAATTTTGATTCGAAACAAGTACGGTTAAATTTAGGTCATTATTATTACAGAATAGTTTCACTTTTAGATAAGAAACGGTTACATGTATTTTTTATTACCAATTTTGTTAACCTAACCAATTTTAGTTATCGAAGACAGGAAGTTTACGAAATTACTGGGAAATTTTAAACAGACGAAAATAAAAGTGAAGTGAACGAAACATAAAGTATAAAGAAAAGCCAAACAGAAAAATATAACCAGCAATGACACGTCGAAGTGGTAAGAGAGAATCACGTTCACATACTTGTGTATCTTCGTTAACAACTAAACTAACCTTAAACGTCGACAGATAAAAAATATGCCAACCGCAATCTAGCGTATACATTTTTGCTCCTGGACGACAGGCGTGGCCTATAAAATCTTCACATTATGTCACGCAAATAAAGTTAAAACGCATCAATCAGCAAAATGGCCGCGCGCTGCGTTAGCAACAATCATTGCAATGAAAAAAGAAAGCGGCAAACCATACGCTATACAAACGATGTTCAGGCTGTGTCTTGTTCCAAAATTGAAATATATAAATTAATGTTATAATATTATATATACAACGTGTTATCAATTACAAATTGTTTCCTTTAATTTACTAACCTGGTTGAATTTTGCGACTGTCCGGAAACAGAACTCCTTTTGCTGCCTTTCCCGCTACCCGAACTTAAAGATTTTCCTACAGATGTCTGTGAAAATTAAACCAATATGAAATTATGTTGAAGACTGCGGCAAACATTGCATAACAAGAACTAGTGAAGTTATTAAAACATAGTATTTAAGGCTGTTCTTGTTCCCTTGGTAACAAATAATAATTAAATCAAAATTAGTTTCAAAAACTAACCTTGGAAGATTTTGGTTTATTGCATTCTACAATGTAGTCTTTGCAAATGTTTTGGTGCACCGTCATCGTACAATCTGTAAGCATAAGGTTTTTTTAATTTAGTCCATGCCGTTCCTCTCTACAGAAATATTATAATGGAAGGTTGCGAAACTTACCGACCGAATCGATAAATACAAAATGGTGATTATATTCTCGATCGGCGTCTACAATATCCATAATATATTTTTGTTAAGCTCGTGCGGATTATTAGTCTAATATTATAGACGTTGAGAGTTTCATTGTTAGCTAACTTCAGGAACTACTGGTTCGATTTATAAAATCATTTTTATCATAACTGGATAGCCAATTAATCGAGGAAGGCTACAGGATTCATTATATCGTCTTAGTTGTTTCAGAATAAGTTTTAATTTACGCGGATGATTTCGAGGGCACGGCTAGTATTTAATAATTGAATACATGAATCGATAAAAGTGATATATCGCAAAAAGAAATTACCCAGAAAATTGAGCTCAAACAGTCACTTACACATTTTAGGATATATAGTAACGTATTAAGTACATTTATTCTAGAGACGGATCTTTAGATTTAGATAACTACTTAAACAGTACAACGTATTCTAAAATGTTTAAGTGACAGTTAGAATTCAATTACCTTCATCTATTGATTAGGAAACATAACTTACTCTCGCAGTAGAGCGCGGGCTTGTCGGCGAGGTCGCGCGCGCACCAGTCGCACAGCCCCGCGCCGCCCGCCGCCGCCCACGCGTGCGCCGCCTTACGCGCCTTGTCCTGAACAACAACCATATATATTTAAAACTACGAATCAATAATAGTCAGGGTTCCCCCATACATTGTTTTCACTTGATTAATATCAAGCTTATTTTTCGTTAGCTACCACAATCGAGAGATCCGTCTAATAAATTATTGGACGTCTCATCAAAATGAAAAAACTATACTGTTAGTAGCCTGCTCAGTTATTTTGCAGTAATTGCTTACCTTCTTCTTTCTAAAAAATAAACTGCCTCTCTTCCGTCGTTTTTCTGCATGATGATCATACGCAGCTCTGTAAACCAAAAATAGAACTTAAATGTAAGAAGTTAAAGTACATTTTTAAGTTATTAAATACGTGCAGAAACATCAAAGTGTAAAAACAAAACACAATAAGCGAAGCATTGTTGTGCATTAAAATTTAAAACCATGCCTAATAAATATTTTATAAAAGATCAAAATGTTACCCTATGAAATATTCCGGTCGTAGCATATTATATTTCTATACTTTAAAATAGAAATTATAAGCAATTTAATTACTTCAATAAATTGTATTGAAAATATTACATATTGTACTTTTTAAGAACTTCGTTTGCTGTTATTTGGGATAAAGACAATTCAAACAGATAATATTAATTTATCATATTTATTTACCCCTATAATTATATTTACCCATGTTGTTGTCCTATGTCATACCACTCTACCCCACATGTATGGCCTCTTTAAACTAACTTATTAAACTAACTGTCCCTATTTATATCCATATGCCAATTCAGATACTATTATTTGTCATAATTATTTACGCCTATAATGATGTTGACCAATATCACTCCCCCATATGTATGGCCTATCAAACTTACTGCTCGAGAAACGCCAGCCGATGTAACCCGAGGTCCTGTGCGTTGTTGCGGCGCGGCGGCGGCGCCACCGTCGTCGACTCCTCATCGCTCGTCTCGCTCGCGCCGCCCGAGAGACTGAGCGGGACGGACAATGTGCAGGGTGACGTCGAAAGTATTTTTGAATGGCGTTTGAATTTATTAGTTATATGTCGCCTGCGACTACGCAAAGGACAATTAAGTGTTTCTGAGCATTATTTAGAAGACATTCCTCAATATAGAGTTTAACTGTATCTTTGATAGTCTTCATAAAAGTTTTTTGAATGAGGAAAAGGAAACAGTTTTATAATACTTTCGACGTCTAGCTATCGGTCAATTGACAGCTTTATTGTAACAAACTATGGAATGTAGAGTATAGAATATAATATTTTCCTTGTGAACGCTAACGTTTATTAATATATTAATATTTAATATGTTGTATCTTTATTACTTTCCATCCTCTACAGTCCATGTGCAAATAACAAATAAAGCACACGATCGCGCGCCATTGGCGCACGTAGCGAACGGGGCAAACAAAATATAAATCCAACATGCAAAGTAAAAATAAGAAAAATATTTTATAATTCAAATAGTTTCATCCAATCATGCATATCATGGCAATCTCGCTTCATAAGAAAATTTTTAAATGTTTTTATATTATTAATAAAGTATATAACGTAAGTATATTAATAAAGTATACAAATTAGTTAGTTGGATGCCCGATACCTAAATACATTTTATTAGCCGAATGGATTTCGGCAGTAGTCGAATTCATTTAATTTCTATAATTAACGTTTTACACAAAATTGTGAAATTTTGGGCCTGTCCGAACACATTATGTATAGCACAACTCGTGCATGTACGTGTATTAATATACGCATATGATCGCTTAGAGGCCATTACGTGAAAAAAGTTCTCTATTATTAATGAAACTAAATCTAATCTATATACATATATTGGAAATAACCCGTAATAAAAACACCCTCAGTAAAACTAGCTCTTTGTTTTAATTTTCTTTAGAGATCTTATCACGTAATCGAATGTTATATCAACCTATCCTATAGGATCACAGAGTCGCGTCTATAGAGGCGACTTCTTTTAGACTCTACAAGTGACCGTTCATCGTCTGTCACGTGTCATAAGACGATTAGTGTGTACACATGAGCGTGTCCATGTGCGTGTACGTACGCGTTAGGCGGCGGCGGCGGCTGCGGCGTGACTGCGGCGACGATGCTCGGCGTGGAGACGGACTTCTGTAGCGGCAGCCGCGCCGCCAACCGCGCGCCGCCCGCACCGGCGGTCGCCGCCGCGCGTAACGCCGCGCCTACTTTCTCGAACTCCTTCTGTTGATGTTATTAAGTTTTTGTTACCTTAATGTTATAATTGAAGACGTGAATGGATGAAGGTGATATGTCGCAAACAATTTTACCCAGAAAATTGAGTTTAAATTGTCACTTAAACATTTTAGGTTAAGTAGTAACATATTAAGTACATTGATTCTAGAGACAGGTTTAGGAGTTATAGTCACCCTATGCTACTGCTCCATTAATATTTACCGTGAGTTTCTTGCCGAGTGAAATTGTGATAATTAACCAGAAAACTGTTGCATATATGTCTTAATTGATGGGGAGTGTTTCCCTATTTACTGTGAAGAGAATTAGCTGACGCTAGCGGGCAGGCTCGATTAATACAAAGTGCCAACCGGCGGCGGAAGTGATTTCGAAAACAAACAATAACAATTTTAGTCACTTTCACCAGGCGGCGCTTTGTAGACAAACAGCTGTCAGACGTCACCCTCATAACGGCTGTCGACAACATAATATTTTACGTGTGCTAAGCTTAGTGGTATGAGATAATAATCTGTGTATTTCACAATGTTCACATCATGTACTCACGGCGAGATCGCTATCGTTGAGCGAGTGTGTGGAGTGTCTCACGGGCCGCGGCACCTCGCCTTCGGACTCCATCGACGACAGCGAAGCGCTGTGGCCGTTGAGAGCGCTGAAAAAACATGGCAGATATTAGTAATTTATACGTGTTGAAATATCTTTGGTAGACTTTCGTGTCACTGACAGCTGTCAAAATGTGTTAGTCACGTTGATCTGTCAGTAGCGCGTACATTCCGAGACTCGACAGCGCTTCGGATACAGACAAACAGACAGGGACGGACGGTCTATCCCATAGTTTATATTCCATAATAGCCACAATTTTTGTAAAAAACGTTCTATACAGCCTTTGTTGCCCGGGCTAATATTACGAAGCTTTTCATTAGTTTTGGATCAGTAATGTATCTCAGGTAGAGCAAGATGACATACATATATTGCCAAAATCATTACTCTTCCTTTTGGCTTCGCAGTAGTCGGGTAAAAAATTAAGATGGCGAATACCTGCGCAGCTTCTGCGTGTCGTGCAATCTCGGGCCAGGCTCCAGCGCCGCCCAAGAGCTGCGGCGCCCCTCGTCGCGCCGGTCCCAGATACCCCATTGTCGGGACTCGCCTGTAATATTACATGTATGGTCTGATTATAAATCGCCATATAAATAACCCAAAAAGTGTAACTAACATAAAACTTTTAGCTCTTAACTTAAAAACTAAAGGATATCTGACTATAGTTCTCATACTAGAAAATGATCGCATAGACCGACCCTATCCATCTGCAAAATGCCTACACTCATCCCCAAAAAACCCTGTAAATAAAGAAAGTCATGTTAGTTACACTATTTATAACTCAAGAACGGCTTTACCGATATGGCTGAAAATTGGTGAGGAGGTAAAAATAGGTGAGCTTAGAGCCAGGAGACGGACATAGGATACTATTTATTCCGTTTGACAGCGTTCCCGTGTGACTTGACATACGTCACTATAAAACTTAGTATAGCAAAAAACAATCAGACTTGGAATAACAAAACGCAAATGACAGCTATGTAATGGACGTATGGATGACAATTTGATTTTTGTAAGAAATCTAACGGGTTTTACATTGCGGGTTTCACGTTGCGGGTTTCACGTTGCGGGTTCCACGTTGCGGGTTCCGTTTAGGCTCAACGAAGTGGGCAAGGGTCAGCTAGTTGAGTATAATTCACGAAAGTCAAATTGAAATGTCATTTGTGTCGTATTTTAGGCCTCTATTAATAAAGAAGTCTCAAAACCAACCTCACTTGTTAACCATTTCACAGATAAAATTTCGTTTCACTTTTAAAAGTGAACAACTTTATTAATGTTACAACGGGCCTTATAGATTAAACCAATCATATTATCCTGAATAGAATCCAATGATTTGATATTGTAAACTACCTTCATGCCAAGAGGAAAAAGCTAAGGTCCTGGAATGTTATTTCCAAAACCCTAACTGTGTATGCAAAAGTTAGGTTACAGCGGACCCGTGAGCAGCCGCGATAAAGGCCCGTATCAATAAAAAAATCTCAAACCCAACCTCACTTGAGAACCTATTTGACAGATAATAAAAAGGTTACATTTCACTTTTAAAAATGAAGAACTTTACTTATGTTACATATTATAATTTTTTTCTATTTGAAACGTAAAAATATACTTATTTTAATGTTTTTCTGTAGTGTATAATATGCATAATGGTGGGAATGTATGGGCCGTTTAAAAAATACCATATAATAAAGCACATACCACTGCCCTTCCTACTCTGCGGGTAGAAGTCGAGATGTGTCGGCGACGCGCAGTCCTGCTCGACCACGCCATCTTTGCACAGCGACGGACAAGACGTGCTCAGTCTACTTGTGCCAGTTGCCTGCAAAATAAATATTAGTATGAAGATATTATATATAGATATAGATACATAATAATATGTTAATAAATAATTTATTTTACTATAGCCGTGTTCGGTGGCTTATTTTTTTTACGCACGCGCTTGTAAAGCACCAAATAAAAACTTTTATTTTCTATTACCCGTAAATTTATTCAGATTAAAATTGACAGGTAATAGAAAATAAAGGTTTTTGATTGGTGCTTTACAAGCGCATGCGCCAAAAAACAAGCCACCGAACACGCCCTATATTGTGTTACTTATAAGCATAGGTTACATTTTGAATATCATGGTTGGATTCAAAATATAAGATTATCGTCTGTAACAAAGGCTAATAAGTTTATCTTTTCTACATTTTCGTGTCTATGCCGCAGTTAAACTATTTTTTCTACTGTGAGCAGCTTACACTCTATCTCTGTCTTATTTATTATTTCTCTCTTTGTCTCTCCTATATAATTTAACTAGCTGTTCCCGCGTGGTTCTTGAGCGACTTAAACCATTAAATTCAGCGCACGAAACGAAAGTCTTCCCGTTTTTGCAACATTTCTCACTGACGCTTCACTCCTATTGATCGCAGCGTAATGTTACTAAAGCCTTCCTCTATAAATGGACTATCCAACAAAAAAAGAATTTTTCAAATTGGACCCGTAGTTCCTGAGATTAGCGCGTTTAAACAAACAAACAAACAAACAAACAAACTCTTCCGCTTTATAATATTATAGTATAGATAAAATGTCCCTCAGCGATTTCGATGTCGATGGCCATCGGTTTTATTGACACCAGGCTATGTGCGCAATACACAAGAACACTGAGTTTTAATGCTCTCATAACCCAGTGGAACGGTGAAACCTGACACGACTGGCGAGAGATCTGGCGCAGGACCTACAATTTACACGCCCATCCAACGCATGGATCATCTTTCTTCTCAGACAATCAGCCTGTCTTTAGTTCTACCATACGCGGGAACCCACGATCTCCGAGTCGAGAGCCAAGCCCTAACCACATACTCACCAAGAACGGCAGCGGCGCCGCTCGCATGCGCTGCACGGCAGCATGCAGTCGCCGCAGCTGCTGCAGACTGTCGTCCAGCACGCCCGGACTGTGCGGCGTCACGCTTATCGTCGGCACCTGCCACGTCATCGACATACAATTTCATCATCAGCATTCAACTCTGTCCAATAGCATCAGGATGATAGACCGACCTCTGTCCAATAACAGAGGATTAAAGTTTTGATTATTTTAAAGCAAATCAATAATACGCAACTTCTAAAGTATAAAAATATATACAGTAGAATTGAGAAACCACTTTTTTTAGGAAATCGATTAAAAATGGGACCATATCGGATAATCTAACTGACAGTCACAAACATAAAAAATACAGAAAAATTAAGGATCTTCTACATGAAGTCGGTTAAAATACTCAGAATCAGAGTTAAAATCAGACCAAACCAACCTCTAGTTAATAATTATTATTTATTCGACCAAAGTAATCTGTAACTATATTTCTTGATTGCACAAGTGACAACTTAAATATACGAAGCATTATATATTTTTTGTATTTTTATATAAGTTTATTTTAAATTGTATTTGAAAAAAAGAATATCATCAACATCATTACAAATAATTAATTAATAAGTAATTACATCAAGGCATCTTATGGCGCGTTTCAATAACCAATCTATCTACTTATATGAAAAGATAGATCGAAATACAAATCAAAGGCGAGCAACGCGCCTTAAGTGACCAAGGGCTGCATTAAAGTAACAGTAATCATCATCCAGTTTCGGTATATTGACTCAGAGCTGAACAAAAAGCACAAGCTACATTAATCAAAACATGCTTTATGAGGAATAAAATAAACAGGATATTTAAAACAAAAGACATGCACAAGCACAACATTCAGAGACATACCACCGAATTCTTAAAGGCTGATCAAATCGTCGTGCAGCTAACATTCAAGTTTAGTTAACAAGCCATTGTCAACGCGCATTGGTGAACATCACTCGCAACAACTTCGCTCACTCGCTACCTTCACCAATGAGCGTTCAGTATGGCTTGTTAATTTAAATGTTAGCTGATCGAAGATTCGATCAGCCTTTCAGAATCCGGGGGTCTGTGTTCTATAGTTTGTCCCTGATAAATTTAACCTAAAGGTAAACACACCGAAAACATCGAAATTTTCACATGATCACTTATTGAGCACACTTATCAACACTTTCATATGTATATTAAAGGGTCATACTTCATTATCCAATACATTTTATTACAACTAAACAATAATTAATATGTTTAAACATTCTGTGAAAGATTTTCATTTGTATGAAATACGCCATTTTGACACTGCCGATTGTAGAATATAAGCCTATAGTCTATGGATTCATAGCAAACAATAAATAATCATTGTATTAATATTGGCCAATTGGCATCACTAACTATGGCTGCGTAATAGACGGCTTTGTTTACGTCTTCTGGGTTAAATTTATCTCGGACGTACTATGTAGAAAAGATTACATATGGGGGCCATTACTTGCATGTGTACCTGAGCCCTCGCGGCGGCCATGGTGGGCGGTGCTGGCGCGTGCTCCGTGACCTCGTCCTCGCTGCTCTCAGACCCCGGCTCTGAGCTGCCGCCGCCCTCGTCTGTGGACCATAGGAACCATGGTTAAAGGTTGATTTTTTTTTCTGATTAATTTCGTTCTGAGTCCTAATTCAGATTTAGCTTGTCCCTCGGGCACCCCTGTGGACCATAGGAACTAGGGTATCGAGAACCGGTGTATTTTTAGGAACCGGGATTTTCGGTACCGGCACTAGTCAGAACCGGGAATTCCCGGGATTTCCCGGGATTTTCGGTATTTACGTCATTTTTTTTTTACTTTACTAAAAACAAATAGAATGGCTTCGAAAACTACTTTTTATAAATAAATCACACATTTTGGCATGTCAAGTTAAAGTATAATTAATACATTAATTTCTATACAATGATTAAAATATCGTTATAATTAACCTTTGATAAAGTTTTACATAGATATATAATATATATATTTTTTGTTTAACGTCTCTAATATTAGGGTTTTTTCTCGCGGCTTCGGGCGCGTAGAATAGTATTCGTAACAAAAAGTTCTTTATCAAATAACTATATGGCTACAGTAGGATTAAGATAATGTTATACCAATAATCATATGACCATCCACTATCCAGATTCTGACCAGATCATACGCACTACAATATTTTTTTCCGAAGCGTATATTATGTATAACGATTTGCCAGTTCTATAAGGCACACTTAGCAGATTCCCTCCCGCTCTTGCAAAGTTATTACTTTTGAATAGGTAAATAAAACATTGCATATTAGATCTATCATGAGCCAAAAAACTATTTTACCGGTGTTAATCTATTAAAACTCATAATATTGTAAAATACTGTGTAGTACAAAAAACCCATCCAAAACTGAGGAGTTTTATGAGTTTAAGTATAAGTAGTTATATTTTGTTAGTAGGAATCAACGTCACGTTATATACGTGACGTTGAATCCTACTTTGCTCGGTAGTTTTGCCTCGGCGTTGATAAGTCCTATTTATTATAAACTTATCGCCGTACCAAAATTAAACCAAATCGGTAAAACGGTTCATGAGTCTTAAAGTAACAGGCATAGTTAGTTTCACGTTTGAAATAATATTAAGTATGGATAAAACATTTTAAAATTAAATTTCTGCTCAGCCAATCGCATGAAATGCGGTGTAGTGTTTGGACAGAAATTAAAATTTTAAACGCAGATATTGTGAAAGTAAGTTCTTACCCTTTGAATGTATTATCGAAGTGAGTTTTACTGGCTAAAAAGATGGATCTTCCAAAAATATTAACAACTTTATCCAACCGATAAATTGATTCAACAAAAAATCATAGTTTAAAGATATCTTATAAAATTGGTTTTTGCGATTTTTATTTATAAGCAAAAAGATTATATTATTTATTTGAATTGTTATATTTTAAAATAAATCAGAATACAGATAAATATGATGATACAAAAAATCATAATTTATTTTTGTTCAAGCAAGTTCAAAAATACAGCTTTTATAATTATGATCCCTTTGTACCCTTTTGTTTCCCAACAAAAAATCCTATTATTAATTTCATGGTCCAATCTACCTTTGTGCCGAGTTTCATTTAAATACGTCGAGTGGTTTCACCGAAATACCATCAAATAAGTAGCTACTGTTTTTTGAAAATCCAACGGGCACCCTTTCGTTTTTGGGATAATAATATCCTACATTACCTTCGTACAATAGCTTCGAAGCTATCGGCCTGCTAAATGTCATTTTATTCCATTCAGTACGGACTCACATACGGACCGACAGACAGACAGTACTTTTTTTCATAATAATTATTTTTATTTAGACTAGATTTTGACTTAAATATATATTTAATGAGCAAACATTTCCCCTAGATTTATTTTAATATGTTGAGATAGTAAAATCAGTTAAGAATATCTTGAATAACATCGTAACTTAAGTTACAATTTGAAAGCGTTTTTCGCCGTCGCGTCGGAAAGTTACATCATCAACGGTGAACACAGGCTTTATTATATTTTCAAAAAAAAGGGATCCTTACTAAAACTCCAATAATGTAACCCAAGGTGTAAAATGTATACAATTTATTAAGTTTTTATATTTTGCATTGGTTAAAATATAATGATACTCATAATATGTTTATTACTATAACATAATTATCTAAACCACATTGCAGCTGTGGTGTTATTTGGTAAAGAACTTTTTGCTACGAATACAATAATTCCACACGCCCGAAGCCGCGGGCCAAAGCTAGTAATATAATATTACTCACGTTTATAAAAATTGTTTAAATCTATGTAAAACTTTAATGGGAGTGAATGTATAACGATATTTTAATCTTTGTATAGCAATAAATATATTATCCTTTAACTTGACATGCCACAATGTGTAATTTAAATACAAAAGTACTTTTCTAAGCCCGTTGCGTTTATTTTTTGTTAAGGTAAAAAAAATCCCGAAAATACCGAAAATCCCGGTTCTTTTGCGTTGAGAACCGGTTCTATAACAGTAGTCAAAGAACCGGGAAATCCCGGGATTTTCGGTACCGGGATTTCCCGGTTCTGAACCCTAATAGGAACCATGGTTAAAGGTTGTTTTTTTCTGATTAATTTCGTTGTGGGTCCCAAGACAGATTTAGTTTGTCCCTCGGGCATCCTGTGGACCATAGGAACCATGGTTAAAGGTTGTTTTTTTTTTATTAATTTCGTTGTGGGTCCTAATACAGATTTAGCTTGTCCCTCGGGCACATGTGGACCATAGGAACCATGGTTAAAGGTTTTTTTTTTCTGATTAATTTCGTTGTGGGTCCCAAGACACATTTAGCTTGTCCCTCGGGCACCCTGTGGACTATAGGAACCATGGTTAAAGGTTGATTATTTTTTAGGATTAATTTCGTTGTGGGTCCCAAGACAGATTGAGCTTGTCCCTCGGGCACCTCTGAGATCATATCAAAGGGTTTGTCGTGGTTGGTTACCGGCCGCTATCGATCCTGGCTCACAGGAGTTGCAGTGGTGGGAACGTGAGGTGGGCCAATGCCCGTTTAAAAAACCATGGTTAAACCTTTTCTTACAGGCCTGATTATCAGTTTCAGTAGCAGAAATGTAACTTTGCGGCAGTTTTGTTTACTAATGGCCCCTTTGTTTTTTTATTATTATTTTATTTAAGTTTTGCCAACAACTGTATATACTGTTACTTAAACATTAATACACATAATTAACTAATATTTGAGTGTTACAATATTTTATACATAAACACAACATGCACCAGCAAGCAACAATTCAACGAAAACTTAGCAAAAGTACATTTTTACTTCTAACGTAACTTAAGTAAAAAAATATTCATTAACGTATTTGATACCTAAAGATAATATTTTTTTAATGTAGGAGAATGGGGCTAAAGCGCAATATGGCGCGGTACAGTCTTGTTTAAGAGTATACTACATCCACAAGACGGGGGTAACATAGGCGATGGCTGGTCCACCTTCAGAAGTCACCTTCAACTCTAGCCTGTCTAATAGGTGGGCATGTGGGTCCGGTCTTGAAAAGTAAGGGACAAGAGAAGGTGATAGGAATTCGCCTTCGCCATTCGAAAAGAAGGAAGTCGCCACTCGCCACTGATATTATGTGCAGTAGGTACCTATATTAAAAATAGTATAGCGTCGTTCTACCTTCACAACTAAACCTCGTATGTTTAAAACTACAACTATTAAGTTTTTTGACTCAACTAAAAAGTTGTAGTTTTATAGATACGAGGTTGTGAAGGTAAAGCGACGATAGGTCACATCAGCCCATTTCTTTAAGATGTAGGTACATATAGGTATGTACTGTATTAAAATATTTACAAAATAAGTAACCGCCGACGTTTAAGTCCGTATTTACGCGTGAGTATGCGTCTGCCCACGATTGGTAGACGCTATTAAACAATTTTGATGTTATGTCTGTTGGAGACGCAACTTGTTCGATTGTACCTACTCCTCAGCGTCAATAGTTTATGCAAAATATTAAGGCGCGAAGTGTGAATGGAATTCATATGAGTAACGGGCCGGATATCCGCTTTCGGCGTAGCTTTGGACAACAAAACATTAAAGTTTAGGTATTAGTACAATATTATTTAAAAAAAACTATAGTAACAGCCCTAAATTTTAAAATATCCTTTACGAGATATAAACATTATGTTTAATCGCGTAAAGTTTTTTTTATATAAAAAGAAAAACAACCTGTTTAAGAAAAAAACAATATTTAGATATATGTATATATAGTAAATTGACGTTTGTTTATTTTGATTCTCAGTCGATTGATATGATCGGGAGTACAAAAAGTTACGATCTAACGATTATCTTTATCCTGGTTATTTTCAAAGCAATCCACCTAATAAAATACCAAAAGCTGTTGAGATCAAACTGAATCGATTCTGGATTGTGTCAGAAGTAAGCCTGCTGTTCATATTTAGATCACATTGAATCGGACCGTAGTATACATTGTTTCATGCTGGAGCTGGAGCCCAGACAATGCGATGCAATATCCTTTTGATGTCAAACGTCGACGGGAAACCGAGAAATGTGGCGAACATGAATAAATGTATGGACCATTGTGCTCAAAGGTCATCGCTTCGACTGTTAAGATTAATTCTATTTCTCTCTATAGTCTAGACTAGGACCCGTATTAATACAGAAGTCTCATACCCAACCTCTCGAGAACCTATTTTTTTAATGTTAGAATATAGGTAGTGCTTTAATTTCTTTTATTTTTATACTGTAATATTCTTATTATAGATTAAAGAAAATCATTACAATGAGTATTATCTATATTTTTATAATTTTTATCAAATAGGTTCTCAAATGAGGTTGGGTTTGAGACTTCTTTATTAATACGGGCCTAGAATGCTTAGAGCTTGTTCAATTCAGCATTCAGCACCTAGACATAGAATACTTTTTAAATAGATTAAGACAGGCAAACAAGCAAACGTATTGCCTGACTGTAAATTCCGAATCACTAGTAGCCCAGCAGGAACGTTTAAGGCGAGGAATAACCGCAACTAGCGAAACTCTTTTTAAAATAAATTTTACAATGACACAAAGATCTTATTAAAAAAAGTAATCGGTTCAATCTTTAAGTAAATAGTTAAACTAATTCTTCTCAGATCTTAGTATCATTGTAATTTTTTTTTTAAAAAGAGTGTAGCTAGTTGCTGTTATTCCTCGCCTTAAATGTTACGTGAAGTAAAGTGATCGATTGTCAATTGCACAGGCTATCATGCTTTTCATACAATTATTATTTCATTACGTTACTTTACGGATTTTTGAAATGTTACTGTCTGGTCTACTTAACTCCCGATATTTAGTGCTATATTTCACCGGGACACCATGGCCGCGCAGCCAGTCGCCGCTTCGATAAAAATGTATAGAAGCAAGCTGTAGGAGACCAAACGCTCACCAGGGGCCTTACTCTCCAAACTGATTCGATTTTGATTCAGATTCAATCGTGCCGGGTACTCCCGAATAAATTGACTTTTATTTATTTTCATTCTCAGTCGATTAATATGGTCGGGAGTACAAAAAGTTACGATCTAACGATTTTATTTATCCTGGTTAGTTCCAAAGTAATCCACCAAATAAAATACCAAAAGCCGTTGAGATCGAAGTGATTTGATTCTCGATTGTGTCGGGAGTAAGCCTGCAGGTGAATAACTCTATATAGAGCTGTATGTATGTATACATTTTGTTGGTAGCGTGTGTGAGTTAGATAGTGTTTTTAGTCATGTTTTAGTTTAACTTTATCTTGTAAGTTTTTTTTACAATTGTGGTTATTATTAGCCGAAATCAACTACATAAATGCAGAATATCGTAAACATTCAATACTTGGACGTAGTTGGATGTAATCTATCGCGGGAACAGCTGTGAGCTGTCGGCTCGGGATATCGGATTCCAGTGAGAATCCGGACCAATTGGGGCGGAAATGTGGGAAATATTCACACGTAAACACCTGCTCGACTTTGAAAGTGATTGAAACGCTGTATATTGCAAGTGAGTTTGCGCGCATAAGCTGAAAATTGGAGTGCTTAATTTGAAACCTTTTTTAATACTAGTCGTATTGAGAAATCTCAACAAAGATGATATTAATCTTGATTATATCTATTTAACACAGGGTAGTCATTAAATAAATTGAAATTTTGTGATTATAGCTTCAAATATTATGCAAAGTACAATCTTGCAAATTTAGTATAAATTCAATCATTTTTAAAAAGATTTCAATACGTTTCGGTGTGCGCTCTTTTTGGCATACAAATAGTCGGTCAAAGTCACTGGCGTTATAAAAAGTCTTATAAAATACACAATGCCTTTTTTCGTTGAGAAATGCATCACCAGCCTCCCTGATTTCGGCGACGGTGGCCGAATTCATCAGCTACAATGAGATATTTTTATGTTGCTCTTTTGTGTGCGCAATACACAGAAGCACTTTCTGTTTCTTCACTCTTGTGGCCCAGTGGCCCATAATCGACTGGCGGGAGATCAGGTGCAGGACCAACTTTAGATACATCCGACGCATGGATCACCTATTTAACCCCGACGAAAACAAACAGTGTTATAAATATATTCTATTTCTCTTCTTTTTATTTAGAGCATAGTAAAACAAATGGCTGCTGTGTTTAAGAGTTTGTGCCAAACCGCGGATTCCGATTTTGTCGTTAATATTTTACGATATAACGGGTGTAAAAAGAGCAGTCACTATAACTTTGGGATATTATGATTATGCTACCTTGTCTCATTTTAGAAAAGTTTTTTTTTAATATTTTTTTTACAAAAATTAAAAAAAAATTTTTTTTTGCTTTATTGTTCTTTTTTAGTATTTGACAAAAAAAATACATTTCCAGCTCTTAAAACTCATTACGGACGATAACTAAAAACAAACCCTCATATTCAGACTATCACTGTCACTCCTAAGCGGAATGATAAGGACGTCATTTAACTCGAGCACCATTTTATTCAACTATCGCTTCAGTATTTAGCCGTTAGGGAAGTTGCGGTCAATTATCAGTAAAAGCTTCTGACCTCGTAGTGGGGAACTATACCGTTTATTCCACATAATCCATTTAGCCGGGGGTCGGCTTTGTTAGGAATTAGGTTAGGCGTTAACCTAGTTAGCGCTAAATCGCAGTGCAAACGATTTCTACAGGACATACGTAAACTGTTTATTTAACGCAATCGGTCGGACCAAAACTTGGAATAGGTATTTCATAAGTAGGTACTTAAATAACCTGTAAAATAAAATAAATATATTATATCTAGCAATATCCCGCGAAACAAATATAACCACAACCTGCAAGCAGATGAGTGAGTGTACGCATAGGCATGCGTTTGATGCACCTCCCTCCTACCACACTGCTTATATAAGCATCATTAAATTTGGTACATACCACTGTGTCCTTCAAAATAACATAATATTTATGTACCTTATTTGGCAATCCAGTAAAACAGATTAGTACAATATTAATCCCTACCTTAACTAAACCGATTGGCTGAGGATCAAAGAGATTAAAGGCCAGTGGTACGAAAATATCGGGTTTCCTTAATTATAGACAACGTGAAGATGTTACTTAGATTTATATAACACACAGAGGGAACTTTGTAATACCAGAAGCAAAGCTTTTAAATTAGTTTTAAAACAGTAGAGATAATCCTCTGTTTAACCATGCTATGGTAAGCATATTTTATTGATATGTGAGGTGGAGAGTGAGGCTCCAATACTGCCTTGGTAATAATTAATAGAGCAGTAAGTCATAAAAAGCAGTTTCGAGAAAATGGCACTTAAAGATGTTTCTATATGTGGCATTTTCTCGAAAACCGGCTTTTCTGACTTACTGCTCTATTCATTACAGAAAAGGCGGTTTCGAGAAAATGGCACTTAAAGATTTTTTATATATGTGCCATTTTCTCGAAAACCGGCTTTTCTGACTTACTGCTCTATTCATTACAAAAAAGGCGGTTTCGAGAAAATTGCGCTTAAACATTTTTCTATATGTGCCATTTTCTCGAAACCGCCTTTTCTGACTAATTAATAGTGCAGTAAGTCAGAAAAGGCAGTTTCGAGAAAATTGCACTTACAGATTTTTCTATATGTGCCATTTTCTCGAAACCGCCTTTCTGACTAATTAATAGTGCAGTAAGTCAGAAAAGGCAGTTTCGAGAAAATTGTACTTAAAGATTTTTCTTTAAGAAGAGAATGGCAGAAGAACTCCATTCCTTGGCTTCACTCGCCCTTTACCTGTTAAAGACCCTTATGCACATTCCTATCTATTAGGGCTTCCCTCTGAAGAAGAACCATCCTCAGTAACGAATTGCAGTTGATGAGAATATCTGAGGCAGTGCTTTAAAGCGCAAAGTAGATTGTAATACTTGAAGTACCACACCTAATATTTACGACGGTCTTAAGATGTAAAAGATTTTTATAGAAAGGACTAGCTGTGCCGGCGCCGCGGCGACATGTTCGCGTGGTTTTTGAGTAACTTAAACCGTTTATGCAGCGCACGCAACGAAAGTCCCCAAATGTGAATAATATTCCCTGTTATTGCAACATTTCTCACTGACGCTTCTCTCCTATTGATCGCAGCGTAATCTTATATAGCCTAAAGTCTTCCTCTATAAATGGACTATCCAACAAAAAATATTTTTTTTAATCGGACCAGTAGTTCCTGAGATTAGCGGGTTTAAACAAACAAACTCTTCCGCTAAATATTAGTATAGATACTGAAGGACATTATCAGTTGTACTCTTACACATTTAGGAAGTCCTTTGACCGTGGTCAATGAATGATGATATTGTAAAAGGAAACCATAATGTTACTTGTAACCCTCTAACTCTACCTACAGTCAAAAGTATCTGTTTAGTATTTCAGTAACGGATACGATGTTGACGCGGGTACATGTCAAACCTTCAGACATTTTCTTTGTTCAGTTTCAAACGTGTTTCAACGTTAACACAAAGGTAGAATTTCATTTGACGTCATACTACCGGTAGCTTTGCACCTTTGTAATTGGAAACGTAGAAATTTAATTAAAATGTTTCAATGTAAAATTGACTTTTGTAGTAATTGTTACAATTGGTTTAGGCCAGGGACGGTGAACCCGTACGTGAAGGTTTTTACAACGTGACATTTTTTTATATTTTACTATGAACGTTTCACACCACGTCAATATAGTCCTGTGCCAAGTATCCGAAGAACTTGTGTTACAGGTACCAGAAAACGGAAATATATTTAATATTTTTATACTATACACACACCTATTAAAGATTTTTACTATATTAATACACAATTTTTTTCTCGAATGGAAATCAATTACCTAGTTACATTTTTTAATTCTTCCGAACCGGAGATATCACTTGCGTAGGCTAGTTTTAAAAGTATTATGAATATAGTTCGGTACTTCTTAATGAATTTTGTGATCAGTGACGTACCCAGAATATTCTGTCGCGTGCCATTGGTTCGCCATCACTGGTTTAAACTGAATAAATATAGCTGATGCTAGTAGACAGACAGGTTTTAATTGACGTTTAACAAAAAACACTCTATAAGCCTGACTATAACAGGATTTATACTTTGCTCAACACATAGATATGATAAAATTTAAGGGCCGAATGGAATTACGGCATGTATGACCAACTTGTCAGACCTTAAGTACCAATTTTATCATCGCCTGTTGTAGGAAATTTTAGGACTAAGGCATTGTTGAAATCGGGACTTAGACTTTTAGTCACAAACCCAATCCACCTTAGAGCGGTATCGACTTATCGAGTGTGTCTCTTTGGACAGCTCAACTCACGTAGGTACTTATCCCATCAATTTAGTCATGAGGGCTTGGAAGCCCTCATAACGAAATCGATGGTAACAAAGTCGCAGGTTTATCGATTAGCGTCGCTCACTAGACTCGCAAAAACCATCACGATAGTAGGTTATCTGGTTTCCATTACTTTGTATCGTAAAACTGTTTCTCAGGCGTTATTCTTATATTACGTTACGTTGTTCAAGAAAAACTCTGTATTGCAAAATTTTCACGCCTTTGTCTTGTATATTGATTCTACTTGCAAAAATAATATTACGATTTTGTTTAGTTAAAACATCACAGCGATGGTAAAATGCATTCTTCAGTTTTTCCTTTTGTTTTAACAACGTCATGGTTGTACTTGTTGTTTTCAAGTCCGGTTAAGACAATGCAGTCTAATCACCTGAATATCTGACAAGAAAGATGACCCATGCTTTGGGCATGGGCAGTCCTGTGTCTGATCTCTCGCCAGCGGTCAGTCGTGCTGAATTACAGTTCATCCGAATCTCTGGGTAGTGGGTACGCGAGTAAAGGGAGAGAGTGATGTATGTGTGATAATGATTGATCTTCACCAAAATCGGTGTTGTCGAGCTATCATTAGTAGAGTATTTGAAATCCTGCTGTGCTTCAGAAATCTTTTGCCAAAAGTAATTATTGTTAAAATCTCTAACAAAATAAAGTTCAGTTCAACCACGCGTACTATGCCGCAAACTCTTGATACTTAACGAATTACTAGTTAGCATTTAATTAAACTCAAACACACTGCATTGCGGAGGCATTAATGCTTTGAATAAAATTTCACTGTAGTTTCGACTCTTTATAAAGTCAAATGCTCAGTATTTTAACTCTGTTATTATACAAATTAGTAGCATTCCCTCCTCAAAGCTGAACGCTATGTATAACAATGTCAAGGCTGTGCTTACAAAACACGTTGGAATACCGTGAAGCATACTAAATTTGGCGTGGAAAATTAAGGAATATTCGCATAGATGTAGCTAACGTTAAAACAAATCATAAGCCTACTAATATCTAGCCTAGACCAAAAGAGAGCTAAAACTTCTCAGTCGCATTTGGATAATGATGCATTCAATATAAATACTTTTTAATGATTTTTACTGCAATTATGTAAGACAAAATAATTTTTTTTTCCAACACGCTTAGCTGTGGCGTAGAAACGCGTTTTTGTCTGCATAAGAAAATGTACCTATCTACATATTCTTCGGTAGCAATTCTATGGTGGTCGGACTAGACGTACAGAAAGTATCAATTGCTCTGTTACTCTACGATTAATGTACTAGTGGATATAAAATACATTCCTGGACATAATCCAGTGTTAATACTAAATATTATTCACGTCCGAGACATACAAAACTTCCTTAAATCTATCATTTTAACTATTCTTCCGTAGAAAAAAGTTGATTGTAGGCGAGCATAAATTATTATAATATTTTGTCATTATTTTTATTGTGGTTAGATTAAAATATGTAGTATTATATTTATAACGAGCTGTGCCTGCGACTTCGTTCGCGTGGTTTTTGAGTGAACTAGACTGTTTATGCAGCGCACGCAACGAAAGTCCCCAAATGTGAATTATCTTCCCCGTTTTTGCAACATTTCTTACTGACTCTTCGCTCCTGTTGATCGTAGCGTAATGTTATATAGCCTAAAGCCTTCCTCTATAAATGGACTATCGAAGAAAAAAAGAATTTTTCAAATCGGACCAGTAGTTTCTGAGATAAGCGCGTTTAAACAAACAAACAAACAAACTCTTTCGCTTTATAATATTAGTATAGGTTGTGCACGTCTTATCTGCTATCTTCTATAACCATCTCTCTCCGTAGGGATGCTGGAAGAAATTTATTGTCAGAAATATCTAAGCAGTACCTTTGTGTCCTCTTTCTTTGTAAATTAATATTGTAAAATTCTTGTGCACAATAAATTGTTAAATAAAATAAATAAATAAATAGTCTTCTATACTAAACTAATCGATTTTAAATACATTTCTGGATATAATCCAAAGTGATATTACTTAATTTTATTCACGACCAATAGACCAGCTATGCTTTACAACCTGTTATACCTAATTAACGACGCTATATCCAGGTTGACAAAAACAATACGGACCAAACCTGTCGTGATATGCAGACAAACAGTTACTTCCTTCCATTATGAACTAAAAGCACCCGACCCGGTTCCACTGACTTGAGGTGCATTATACTAATCCCTTAATTTTCGCTAGGCTAAGCCAATAGGTAAAATTGAACTGCAAAGTGAAAAAACTAATCGTCATAGGTATAAAAAATTACATTGCATGGATGACAGTAGCAGGGATGAATATGAAATTTCGGATACGGATATGGTTATTAAATTGTTTCGGATTATCCGTTTGTTTCGGATAATTTCGGTTACGGATATTACATATTTACAGTAGCAAAACTTTATTTTCAGATTCGGTTACGGTTATGGATATTTTTAAATATCGGATATCCGATAGTTTCGGTTACGTTTACGGAGCTCCCTCACATCCCTGGACAGTAGCTTTATGATATTCTAATTCTATTTTGAATTCAGTTTCAGGTTACCTACTACGGTTCCGTACCCAAAGGATAAAAGACGGACCATTTTACTAAGACTCCGCTGTCCATCTGTCACCAAGCTAAATCTCATGAACCGTGATAGTCAGATGGTTGAAATTTCCACACAATATGATTCCACACATGATGTTTGCTGCTATAACAACAAATAATAATAAAAAAATTAAGGGCTGACTTACATACAGTAAGACGAATTTATTTGCGTTTTGAGCGGAAACAAGCGATCGTCACTTGGGCCCTGATTCTCGCTCCTCGAATTTCGTTTCGAATATTAGTCGGTCCCGATCGCACGCGCGTCATAGCATGGCTGCTTGAGCAAGGCTTACTCCCGACACAATCGAGAATCGAATCAGTTCAATCTCAACGGCTTTTGGTATTTTATTTGGTGGGTTGCTTTGAAACTAACCTGGATAAAGAAAATCGTTAGATCGTCGTTTTGCTCTACTGACCATATCAATCGACTAAGAATCAAAATAAATACACGTCAATTTATTCGGGAGTATGTGGCACGTTCGAATATGAATCAAAATCGAATAAGTGTGGATAGTAAGGCCCCAGGACAGACCGAAGATCGAATCGAATTTGGAGTCCCAGCAGGCTTAATCCAGACACAATCGAAAATCGAATCAGTTCGATCTTAACGACTTTTGGTATTTTATTTGGTGGATTACTTTGAAACTAACCAGGATAAAGAAAATCGTTAAGGCTAAAGGCTGCAGGTCGGTTTTTTTGTAATTGTCAAATTAGGTATCTTTTAATTATTCCTAAAACAATATTCCGCTTTACTTACATTTCTTTTACCTTTTGAAGACCTTAATACAGAATCCTAACTGATATACAGGCTAGTGCTAGGCTCTGAAGGAGAACCAGCCTTCACCTGTTACCTAGTAGTAAGTAGTAACTAGTAGATAGTAATCTACACTGGTAAATAGTAATCTACATTCTACACTATAGTACCTAATATCATGTTCCTGAATTTTTCGAAACCATATATTTCAGGAAGAAGACATTAATTATGGAGGATCAATGACTTCTAATCTTAAATCAGATACCATTAATTAAATGACGGGTTTCTTTTGTTCCACGGCTGACAGCACATTACCATATTATATCATAATCATGGTAGGTATTTTATGTTTCACACACGAATAAGAATGAGGTCATTTGAACGGTTTAACCTCCAAATTGGTCAAAGCGATAAATTTAAAGAAGCCTTCGATAGTGTATCATTATCTAAAGGTTTTTTCAACGATAGAGGTACTTTGCCTACAGCTTAGGCAGGTGCTTGAATGTTAAAACTTTAAATTGTACACTGAACATTAATGTATTTTGGTTTTTGTTGGTGAAACTGTTATGAAACTTACACGTTTTTATTTAGTTGAGCTTACAGCTCGTAGGTATTTCGTTCCAAAAGTTCTTCGAACTACTATACTTGAATGGCTCACAAGCCCGTCATGGAAGGCTGCTCTAGTCAACTAAACATTAAGCCATCAGGAGCACAATTCTTTAAAAAAGAAAATCAATTAAACAGAACAAATATTGACACAAGTGTCAGAATGATTACTACTAGGTACTTACAATTTTTAACACACTTTAAATATAAGCTTGGGTTGTAGGGACTTCTTCACTAGGTTACGGAATCTTTGAGCATAATTTTCACCAATTTCCAGAGGTCTCATTAATTTGAAAGATAACATACGAAAGAAGGAGACAATGCATTAATTGCGTGTTTTTTTAATATTATTATAAAAAACTATAACCCGACTACACAAATTATTATATCTAAGCCTCGAGGCCTATGTTCCCGGGTATTATTAACAAACTCTTAAAAACTCTTCCATTAAAATCAGTTCCTGTAGTTCGGTGGAACAAAACATGCCAAAATCATTATCCTTCCTTTTCGCTTCGCCGTAGTTGGGTAAGGAGAAAGTACAAAGTAGATAAGGGATATAAAAACATGGTAAAACATTGCAACTAGGTGACTACCTATATTTTTAAAACCATTCTTATCGCTAACATTCCAACAAAGCATTGTAATATTATGTAAGTAAGTACTTCATCAAATAGAAAAAAATATTTATTATTAAGTAAAAATTGCATTCCTGAAATCAGCATCCTATTTTTCACTATACAGAGACCGAAGCTTCAAGATGAAAATGTCAATCTATATTTATTACGGATCACGACAAAATTAATTTCGGAGGATTGTTATCCCCTAATATTATAAACATTAACTGTGTAAGGGAGTAAAAGTATTTTTATTTAAGTAGATACCTAATATTTATTAACTTCAAGATGAAAAGGTCAATCTATATTTATTACGGATCACGACAAAATTAATTTCGGAGGATTGTTATCCCATAATATTATAAACATTAACTGTGTAAGGGAGTAAAAGTATTTTTATTTAAGTAATATTAATTAATAACTAGAAAAAATCTTAGGGGCGCTTATTTGTGTGGTGTGAAAAACGATCTATATTATAAGTAGCAACTATTTATCTTACAAAAGAAAACCTGTTAATCTATTATTAAAATAGATGTCATTTGTCCATTATTCCTTCTAATTACCTACCTTCATTTGCTTTAGGAGTTCTTTTATATACAATTTTAATATGTTTCAACTAATTTGAATTTCTAAGTGCCATTACGTAATCAGGTCATTACAGAACACAGGCGCAACAAGTAAAAGCTACAAGTAATACTTACCTTAGCTTTATGCTACATCTTCGAACAACTCTCACTAATTCAATTACGTCCTGGCCACAATAAAACACGCATTCTTTTTAAAAAAACATTATTAAGAAATAAAAGATTTTATAATTCGAATACGGGATCGTTAATTAGTCATTTGAAATTCGAATGTCTATCTT
The DNA here is from genome assembly GCA_905187575.2 of Celastrina argiolus. Classification (NCBI taxonomy): domain Eukaryota; kingdom Metazoa; phylum Arthropoda; class Insecta; order Lepidoptera; family Lycaenidae; genus Celastrina; species Celastrina argiolus. The sequence goes on along the minus strand of LR994582.1, from coordinate 4,502,724 downwards.
CGTGCACTGGATTTGTAACGGAATGTGTTATATGACGATTATGAATTTTGATAAATATGAGCAGATCTCGCTCGTAAAATTGTTTAATTCGAATATTATTTTGACAGTGTCTGGCTGAGCAGCTGCCTAGCCTTTGTACGGGGTTGTGGGCACGGCGCGTGCGCGGCATCGATCCGCACAGCCTCACAGAAGCTGAACTATTCAACAGCCTTAGTGGCTCGAGAGACACCACAGCACACCCGCTAAGCGAGAACTCCACTGAAAATCTCATGAAAAATGGAAAACAATGAATACATTACGAGCTTGAAATATCTGTTGCGATCTAAATGTTTAAATGAGAATTTGCAGCAACTATAGAACGCGATAAGAAACTAGAGCATTTTTTATTATATAACACTATTTTTGCGCAAGCCACCAGCTAACGTGGCCCAGATTGCGAGACAAGCGCAAGAGTCGGGAAGGTGTCATAAAGCTGCGTCGCTTTTGATGAATGATGAAAATGAACTTTACTACGCCACGCCTGTAGGATTCTTCCTATAGCATAATATACGTCTCCGTGGTCTAATGGTTTGTCTGACAATAAAGATGATCCATGCGTCAAGTGGGCATGTAAAAGGTCGGCCGTGCGCCTGGCCTCCTGCCAGTCGTGTCGTTTATCTGTCCCACTCGGCTACGAGAGTGAAGAAATAGAGAGTGCTTCTATGTATTGCGCCCTCATCTGGCCACTGAAAAGTAACTTCTGCATAGCAGGCCTGGTTTCAATGAAAATGGCCACCGTCAACTTAAAGTGGTGTGAGAGGGATTATTATTATAGAATAATAATACATTTAGCTTCAAATTATCTTTAACATAGTTTTTATGTCTCACTCTCATGCATCTTACTTTAAATTCTCCGGCAGTAGTTGCATTGTGATAAATTGATGCAAATCATACTAAGACATTTTGTCCTAGTTTGTTTGAAAGGCCTATCATTGGCAAACATATTTGTATGTATCTCTATGTATGGACATGGATTTAGTTGATAGAAACTGTGTGGTGCGGTTTTACGAAGACTATATTTGTGTTATTCTATGCCTTTCTAAATATGAAAGAAAAATTATCTCAGTTGATACTTTATTAAAAATTGTTGTACTGTGCAGCGGACTATTGCTCGAAGGACCATGAACTCTCTACTAATAAAAAACTACATTTTTACTAGTAGATTACTGTGTATTAATAAATCTCCAAAAAAATAAAACTTAAAACTCCATACATCTCTACAGCCGAAATAATACAAGAAAATTTACCTTCAATTATGACATAAACTTGACGTATACGTCAAGTTTATATACATATAAATTTAATTTATATACATATACCTAAATTAAATATAAAATCTTTATAAAAACAGTAAAAGAGGTTTTAACAGTAGGGTCACACATAATAGGGTTATTTAATTCCCTTTCATATTGAAAGTTAGAATTGTTTGTTTCTTCACTGTATTTAAAAAAAAAAGATATTGGGTTTAGATTAATTGGTACCATATTATAAAATATCTAATGATTGATTAAATATAAAATATATTGTAAAATACTTATTCTTCATAATAAAAATCTTTATTTTTCTAAACACATGTTTACAGTCTATGTACCTATATCATCCAAATGCATGCATGGCAATTTGTTGATGAGTCTATTGTTATATTATATTATAACATCAGAAGTAATCATTTATTTAGTCAGGTGAACTATTTAATTTTATACAGACACTGATGTTTAATAATAAATTGAAAGTTTAATAATAATGTGTGTTTCAATTATAGAATATCATTAACCAGGTACAATAACTTTAATCTCAATGTCTTTACGCAATCATTGTTATATGAATAATAAATACATCTTCTGTCATTTCTATGGAAAAAGGAAGGGTCATCAGCAATGTGTTTTACTGTAATTTATTAAAGTATATAAAATCTCACCTGATGATAACAGACCAGCATTTTCTTGTGATGGCACATTCATATTAAAATCTTTTTACCTGTAAGTAAATAAAAAAAATATTCAAATTTAGAATATTCATTTATTTATTTCTAACCTACCAGCTGTCCCAACTTTTTAAACAGTAATATCATAATGTTTAAAACAATACCAAAAAAGTAAACAATAATATAAAAATTCATAAATAAAATATCGTTAACACTGTCCAGTTTACACAGTTAGTCAGAAGCCGCTTAAGAAATTAAATCCACATTAAAAAATATGTAGCTAATTATTAAAAAACTTACTTTTATCACACTTGTAAAACACTCCCAATGATCAACACATTGCACTAAACTCGCTATTGTCAAGTAACACACATAAAGAACAATTTATCATGAGATATCCGGAAAGGTTAAAACAATGGGATCTAAATTTTATGCGAAAATACACTTTCACATCGGGACAAAACGAACCACATCAGTAGCCACCTACACAAAACAATAAACAGTTATAACTTACAAACATCACTAAAACTTTAAAGAAGTTCTTGAAAACTCGTCAAACATTAATATTCTAATGATCACATAAGTTTTTGTTACTTTAAAAACGTTAAAAAACTTTCTTCAAGAGTTCAAAACTTCTAAAGAACAAACTTTTTTGATTTGTCGACGATTGACGAATTCGCCTTGTTTTTGACTGACATGACATAAGAACGCCGACCGGTGTTGCCATATTTAAAGTATAGACTATAAATTTCTCGTAACTCTTTACTATTATTTCAGTCAGTAAAGTGGGATTATTAGTTTTATCAAATATGAAATATCATAATAATATTTCATGTTCCGGATATTAATACCCTTTTGTATGTGTAAAAAGGTATATTTTATCACTTAGTAACGTGATGGCTTTACATGATTACATTTTATTTTACAAGAGACAGGATGTGAACAGTCCATGCGTTTTCCCCTTCGGTTCACTGTTCAGAGATACCCATGTTACCTTGAAGTTTTTAAGTAAGTAATACATGATATACTTATTAAATTCTTAGAATTGGAGTTGAGAAGGAAAAATAATGTGTGCACCATCTATGAAGGAATTTCTCATATGGTGCACACATTATTTTTATCAAACGTACATAAATATATAACCTCCGTGTTTTATTCAGTTAGAGAGGTTTAGCCCATAGATTTTAATCTCAGATAATATTATCTTACATGAGTATAAAATCCATGGTTTATAATAATTGTTTTATGTACTTTGTTTTTTCTACTTCTATTTATATTTATATTACGTATAACGTACCTTTTCAGTTTTTAAAAAAATATAATTAGACATAAGTATTTGGTTTACTTGCTGGTAGGTAAAAACGTCCTAGCATAAGAATTATATGGAAGAACATTGGCATAAATATTATTTTTACACTTAATCACCTAGGTACATAATCCAAGTGACGTGGAGACAGGGTTGTGTAGGTGGTACTAAGCTACTGGTGTCTGGTATCAGAACAATATCATACCCGGTGTATCTGTCGCAGTCATCTGGTTGAATCTACTATTCGATGAAATGTCTAGCGCGTTTATTGAATGACGACATTTAATTGATTGACTAGGCCGAACGTTGAAGCGTCATTCAACGTCCAACTAGATAGTAGGGACATTGGGTGTAAAAAAACACTACTTTACTTAATATGTATTAAAAATATTTTTATTTACATGCTGTAGAAACACACGTTTACAACATCCTTTGGTGATCAGGTAACAAATAAATACTAATTTCCAATTATTTCTCTTAATAACTATCAAATACTTTTACAAATACAAGTGATTTATTATAATTAACAACTAGCAAGATCTAAGTATATTACAGTGAAACTTGGTTAAGTGGGACCTGGATAAGTGAGAAACCTCCCTAACTGGAACTCATGTTGAGGTCCCAACACTTTGGCACTGAATTACCTCTATTAGTGGGACGAGGTAAGCCTCTATATCTGGGATTTGTTCTTTCGATTTATCATCATAGTTACCTCTATAACTGAGACAGCGAGTAAATTTTATATGCATAAACCTCTGTAACTGAGATAACATTGTTTGTTTACTCATTCTTATTCTACCCACAAATTCCACACGTAATTCCAAGTACGTAAGTACAAATTTTGAGCTTTAATTTCCTTCAGTTTTAGTTTCGCTTTACTATCATCATACAGATGTTTATTTGAAAATGCCAAAACGAAAGCTACAATCGTTATCATTACGTGAAAAACTGAAGTTAATATCCGTTTATGAAAGTGGGAAGACATGCGAAGAAGTTTGTGCCGAATATAATGTGCCAAAATCTACTCGTTGTAGAATAATTCAGAGTAAACATAAAATTTAATCACAATGTTCTGAAGGACATGGAAAACTAAAACGTGTACGTTTATCAGAATATCCTGAACTTGAACAGTGTTTGCTCACATGGGTCAAGCAACTTCGTAACAAAAACGTTCCGGTAAGTAGACCGATGATTAAAGAAGAGGCACAAGATTTCGCGCGAAGGCATACATAACACATTATTTTATTTAATGATCGCACCTGTATAACTGAAATAACTTGTATTCTCACCTCTATTAATGGAACCCTTTGTAAATGAGACAGATATTTATTTATACCTGTATATCTGAGACACTGGGTAAGTGGAATACCTCTATATGTAAAACCACATTGCAGGTTCCTTGATGTCTCACTTAACCAGGTTTCACTGTATATTGTATAGTAAGTAAGTAACTAGTTGTATAGTAAATTAAATCTAAGTAAAGCACCAAGACTGACTTAGGTACATAAATTCGTTGTGGATGGAATGTTTTCATTGTTTATATTAAAGTTAAAATTGAAATAAGTGATATTCTTGAACCAATGTATGAAAAAAGAAATGGACTAGTTTTATTATAGAAGCACACTATAGTACCTATTTATCTTAAGAACTTATGATAGTGACGTTTAATCCAACGATAAGAGAATTTTAATAGTGTTTTAACTAACTATCAATCATTTTTCTATTAATATTATCCTTGGACTCTGTAATGCATTATAGCACATTTTCTACTAAAATAATAACCAGACAAATGCCCTTCTCAATTTAATATTATGGCATTGATGCTATTTTCGAACTTGACTTTATAGAGCGACATCCTTGTATTTGGTCAAGTCATCGGACTCGTTACCAACTGAGTTATGGCTGTGTCGAGATCCGTAAAATCCTCTATCTCTGTCGCTAAACCGGTACGGGTCGTGCCGGAGCACGTTCGCACCGTACATATCTTCTCTTTTGAACTCCTGGAAGAATCTGGGATCGTAATCCGGCGGGAACATTCTGGGGTCGTAGGCGAACTGTCTGAAGTACGGATATCCTATCTCGCTCTTGCAGTCCGTCCTCTCGTCGGGGAAATCGTACACTTTAGGGGGGTACTCGTCGGCGAAGGCTCCGACGATGGAGTGGCGGCGCTTGTAGGGGTTCTCGTAGGGTCCCGAACGCGGTCCAACCCACGTGCCGTAGGGTTGAGGCACGGCGTAGGCTTTGGGGAATCCCCGCAGGCTTGCCGCGTGGTGTTGCCAGTACGCGGGCGGGGGCTGTGGCACCAGCTGAGGGTAGCCCATCATGGACTGCCGCGACGCCAGGTGACGACGGAGATCTGGCATCGAACCAGATTTACCTGTAACGAATTATATTAGGTAGTTTAAAACACTTAAAATATTTCGTAACGTTGCTCTTAGTGTTCTAACAGGCGTTGGTGAGATTGATACTAAATGTGAACGCAGACTTGAGGCGCACCGCAGTCCTCATATTCAAATTCTTTATAATTATCACATATGAAGTATTACGTATATACAACTAACGTAACAACAGCATGTCCATTACGTGACTAGATGCAGATGCTCACCTTTAATGTCGAAGATTCCAAGAGCCTGACAAACAAATTGTATTCGACTCGGAATCGAGAACGTTCTCTTATTATCAACGCTAAACGCAGCGTTTTTAGCCTTTATTCGAAGTAATCGAATCCAAGTCAACTTACCAACACTTTGTGAATCAGACCTCTATTACCAGATCAGCAAGATATGCTTTATACAAGCCATACATCCAACTTCCTATCGTCCAATCCATAAGACGCTGCAGGTTTAATTTAATCAGCAGTTTGTCCATATACATTACTGTCAAGTGTCATGTCAATCTAACCTTTTACACGGTCAGTACCAGTGCCGTGGCGTGAGGTTTCTATTAGTGGCGTGAGGTTTCTATTAGTGGCGTGATGTTCCTAATTCGACAGAAGAAATATATATCCAGAAATGGTCAACTACCCTTACGAAATACCTTGGGGGAGTTCAGTAGTGGACGTCATAGCTTAAATGATGATTTATACTACCGGTGGTGTGGGTATATCCTATACCTTAATTCCTACCCGCTTCACATGCCCTTATCTTTTGAAGACCCTCACTATCACCCTATCACTACCGATTAGGCCGTTAGCGGTGCCTTAGCGGTGCCCGAATTCACCAATTAGTAATTACACATGCTCGTGCTGTTTCTGTTAAAGCGGAGCGGAGATTTCAAGCATAGAGATTGGTCAATTCGGGCACCGCCAGCTCCTCTTCACCCCGCTCCGCGTCAGTGGAAACCCGGCGCCCTTTACAGGGTAGAGCACGCCTTCAGGCAGCGCAATGCTATTCAACGGTAGCACAAAGTAGGTATATAACAGAGACACATATATAACAGAGACACATATATAACAGAGACACGACCTAGTACTATAAAATGGTATCACCCTGATACTGGCAATACGACTGGCAAAGGGTGAAGTCTAGGCACATTCCGGAAACCGCCATCTAGCGCCACTATTGTAAAATACTAATTACTAATTTCGTTTCGTATCTTCTTCTTAAGTAAGGAGTTGAATTTAGCTTAATGTGATGTTATGCTTAAAAAATATGCTTATCTTTATTTTAATGTCAATATATTTTGTATCTACTTAATACGGCATATTTACATTTTATAATTTACAAACGTTAATAGTAGTGACATCTATTGCAATTTTTTTGTATTAAAGATAGAATGTATGGGATGGTAGGCCATGACGGTAGTAAATGGTTAATGGCTTCCCTTACCGTTGTCCTGTAGGAACCCATCGTTGGCGAAAGCACTCGGCGCGTCGGGCACGTAGTGGCTGGCATCGAACTCGCTGCCGCTCACCGCCGCGTTACCGTATTCTGCTTGCCTGGAAGAACGAAATAAGGTTTTTGAAAAACTGAGAACGAACAGTACGATGTTTTTCAAACGTCGCTTTCAGGAACCCTTATAGTTTTGTCTATCCGTCTTCGGATTACCGCCCACACGGTTATCGCTAGATAGATGAAACTCCACAAGTAGGTCGACGTGGTAAATATGTATGGTTATATTTACCACGTCCACAAAGCGACGTAGCAATTATATTTTTGTTTTTTGAGTGAAGGTTCCTCTTTTTCAGGGACATGTAAAGTGGAGACAATTATTTTTTTAACTTTTATAATTTTTAGTAGATATTTTTACAACTCTCCTACGTTTTCTTTAATAGCGGAAGACCTAATAAAGTATAATTTCGTAGTACTAGGTTTTATATACTACATTAATATATAAATGATAGTATATAATGTAGTATATAAATGATACATTTATATTGTAGCGGTACTACTAGCGCCACATCCTGCATCGCGCTATCGAAGTTTTCTAAGTCCGGCGCTATATATACGACATCTGAAAAACTAGTACAGTGGGCTTCGGCCTGACCGAGCATACCATCTCGCTCGGTCGGAGATCTCCCTTTGGGGCTTCCACTAGTTTTCCCACATTGGTGACCCCGTCAGAACACGCCTCCTTCATCATCATCACTCCCCGACCCTCCGCACCACGCCAGCCAGCTTCAGCCACTTCGGGTACTTCGTCCACTAGCCGCAACGCAGCGTGGCCTGGTCGAACCCTCATCGGCTTCAACGGGCACTCTCACTACACGACCGGTCAGCAAGCAGAGCACATCTCTCCTGGTTCAGCACGTAGCATCGGCCCGCACGGCAGCACTCCGACTCACTGGAGCCCGTGCAGCAGCAGCACAGTTCCGACTCACTGGGACTCACTGGCACTGGCGATTTAAGTTTCGACCTCCGGTCTTCGGGGGGGAGTGATGTAGCGGTACTACTAGCGCCACATCCTGCATCGCGCTATCGAAGTTTTCTAAGTCCGGCGCTATATATACGACATCTGAAAAACTAGTACAGTGGGCTTCGGCCTGACCGAGCATACCATCTCGCTCGGTCGGAGATCTCCCTTTGGGGCTTCCGCTCGTACTCCCACAATATACTACATTAATATATATATATATATATATATATATATATATAGTCCTCCTTATCGATTTCGATAACGGCGACCCCGGAAATTAATGGTTATTTCTAGTATGAGCCCTTATATGACTTGCTAGACCAAACTTGTTCTTAAATATCCTATCACACGTGCTACAGTAGAGTTGGCCAGCCGAGTTATATGTGTAAATATAGGAGGGCTTAGGTCTCTCTTTACGTAATTGGCGCTTTTCGTCTAGCGTTTGTAGGCGATTTCCCTCAAACGTCTTAATCTTGTTATAGATCGTAGATCGCCAAGATGACCTCCGAGCAGCAAGCTCCTCCCAACACGCAGGGGCAATAGAGCAAGCATTCAGATGCCTTTTGAGCACATCTTTATAGCGCAAATACATTAATATACTTAGATAATAATTATTCTGTACCTACCTACAAAACTGCAGCAAAACTACAGTATTGAGATGGCCTGATACAGGTGTAGTTTACTATTTAAGTGTTAATTGTAAGCTATGTTTAAACATTTATCATGTTTGTTATTTTTGTGAAATAAATTGAAGACATGAATCGATGAAGGTGATATGCCGCAAAATAAGAATACCCAGAAAATTTAGTTTAAACAGTCACATTTTAGGATACGCACTACACTTAGATTCTAGAGACGGATCTTTAGATTAATGTACTTAATACTTAACGACGTATTCTAAAATGTTAGGTTGACAGTCTGAACAAAATTTGTTCAAAATCATAATTTTGCTACTGATCACCTTCATGCACTCATGTCATCAATTATTAATAGTTTCAAGCTGCTTCCCTCACCTGGCCTCCCGCAGCGCGTACGCGGACTGTACCAGCACTACGCCGCAGACGATGGCCGGCAGCCGCGCCACGTAGCACGCCAGCTCCGCCCCGCCGTACACGCCCTGGAGACCCTGGGAATTCAATCGGTGTGTTAAAGATGAGTGTGTGTGGTGCTGGAGTAAAAATAGCACCTCCCCATCAAAGAAATCGTAGCTGAAACGACGACGATAACATAAATTGTTCGTTTTATTTGAATAGGTACATAAAAGGTGTAAAAAAAAGAAAGACTTACTTTTGACTTTCATGTTTATATGAGAAATGCCTCAACATTATAAATTTTCCCATACACTAATTAAAAAAAAAGTAACTCTTTCAGCGCTGGTTCTTCACAATAAGCTCTATAAACGGGACCCATACATACCCTAAAGTATTATCACCCATTATTATTATATCCTGTATATTTTACCTCAGTTGGAAAAAAGCTTGCAAAAACTATTAGAAATCCTAGGGCCTTTAGAGGCTTTTTAACTGCAAAAAATAGAAAATTGTCAGCTAGGTACTTACCCAATGACTAATGGACATGTAAAAGACTAGAGCGCACTCCGGGATAAGCACCAGAATCACGGCGATGAGCCACGACAGGAGAAGAGTGTTGTTCTTCTGCAAGACAATTGAAGCAGAAAGGTTAAATACAGTTATAATAATCATTATAAACAAAATATTTTATTTAACTAAGGCTGAAACAAGAAAATAATTCTATTTGAAATCCAGATATGCATAGGTACAAAAATGGTCAAGGTAGAGCCGTGGTCGCACCAGCTATTGAGATTGAATTTTGCAACAGCAGATTAATATTATGATTTTTCTAGGATTTTTTTTCTACCGTATTTTGGTGTGAGCTTAGATTTGTTTAGTGGATATAGTTTTTGAGGTTTAATTTTCAAAATACCAAAATTTTTCAAAAATTATATAACATTAGATGTTACTTGCGGCATCATTACCAATCGATTGATATCTCATCTTAAATTATTAAAATCAGACCAGTAGTTTAGCCGCTACGAGGGAACATACATACATACACAGACTACCAAAATCATTACCCTTCCTTTTGGCTTCGCCGAAGTCGGGTAAAAAGGTAGCTCTACATCATGAAGCTACGCACTCCGACCATACAGTATAAGTCTGTCACGTCATATGGAGCACTTACCGAGATGAGTCCATGCACGAGCGTCACGGTGGCTGCTATGACGATGGAGTAGCACACCATCAGCAGCACGGAGGCCACGGCCAGTCTACTCTCTCCCCCCCTACACCGTCTCGTCACAGGAACACTTACCGAGATGAGTCCATGCACGAGCGTCACGGTGGCTGCTATGACAATGGAGTAGCACACCATCACAGCAGCACGGAGGCCACGGCCAGTCTACTCTCTCCCCCCCTACACCGTCTCGTCATAGGAACACCTACCGAGATGAGTCCATGCACGAGCGTGACGGTGGCTGCTATGACGATGGAGTAGCACACCATCAGCAGCACGGAGGCCACGGGCAGCCCACCCTGGGACTCCACCACCCAAACAATCTCGTATATTAAGGCTATTGCATACGCCACCTGGAAATGTAAAAAAATATTATGAATTAGATTGTTGCGAGTTTCTTACGCCGGTTCTTCTCGGCGGGTTAGGGTTGAACCGGTGGTAGCTTGTTTTTCTTGTTGACTTTCCGAAAATAGCTTGTTAAGTTTCATTTGGAAATAAAACGTTTTTTTTCCAAACGTATTCTTTATACTCGTATTATTGTAAAGCGAAATTCCTCCGCCGCGTATATCTGTTCGCGATAAACTCACAGATTACTGCACCGATTTTCGTGCTGTTCACCAATGGATAGTGATTCTGGAGGAGGGAGTTTATGTATTAATTGTACCCGGTAGATAGCGCTGCTGTCAGTGCGACAAGAAACTTAATGCTAAGGCAGTACTTTCAACGGGACGGAGCTACTGAGATCATAATGATATGACGTTTAGGTCTCTATCATATTGCTGACGTAGGAAGGTGCTTCTTTTTTTGATTATTTTTCGTATTTATTTTGGTGCCGTTTATGGCTTGAAATTTTAGTTTTTGGCCTGTGTTAGTTGGATGTAGGCTGCGTGCGACCGGTTGCACTGGAAGACTTTGAGGGAGGCTTTTCAGCTGTGTACGACCTAGCTAACGATGACTGTGGAAGTTTAGTGTCTACTCTTATTGAGTACATTGCCTCTACAGGCTGTAATATAAATATGTACCTAAATGATAATACTTTAGGGTGTGTATAGGTCCAGTATCTGGGGGCACGGGAGTGCCCCCGTCAATACGAGCCAAGCGAAGCGCAAGGGCACTACCTACCTTTTCTCGAAAGGTTTCGTCGTTTTTTTGAACTCTCATAACTTTGCTTTGGATGATACTACATAGTTGAAAATTTCAACATATAATGACACCAGTAAAAACATGAAACAAAAAACAAAGTTTGAATGTTGTAGCTATCATACTTTAGATTTTATCAATGTCTAAAAACCCCAGATTTCGTCACTGACTCATTTATAGATCATCAAAATTCATAAGGTACTTCCTGGCGTCCTAGTAAGCTGATATTATTTATGCAAGCTGTTATTGCTACAAAACCAACAAAAAAAATATTAAAATATAAATGCCGCCATTTTGAATCCAATATGGTGGACGGTACAAAATGGATGTTTAATAAGTTTATTATACGGATATGATCTTTAAAAATCATAAAAGAGATATTATATTATAAAATATTATACAAGTACATAAAAAAAATAAGACCTACTTTTTGTAGGACCAATAATCGGTCAGATTTTTGCTCCATATTATTTCTATCCGACTTTATTTATTTGAGTGCGTTGCACTACTGCAATCAGTATGTTCTATTTTATTCCGATTATTAATCGGTGACCAACTTTTTGTAAATGAAAAATATATCTATGAGAAAATTAGTTTTTTATCCACTTATTAAAAATTAGGTATTAATTTTTTGGTAAGTATAAATTAGGTTAGAATTAACAGGCAGCAAATAGTAATTTGTTGTCAGTGTATACTGTATATAAACAAAATATTACGTCGATCTCTTGAAATCGGTCCGGCATAAGCTCCCGCTGATGTTATAATAACATATTATTGTTTATAGAGGGAGAATGGGAACCTTTGATAACAATTTTAAACTTCCATAAAATCTTATGTAAAAACCGTTCGACACTTCGATAGCGCGATGCAGCTAGCTAACAGCGCAATCTATGTTTAGAACTGTGAAACATCTAAACACACATTTATCAACACATTTAACAGTCGGTAACGTTATAATGATAACAATAAACGAAAATATTACACGATCATCGTATACATAATTTTAGTGTTTAATCTTATGACTATTAACATAATAATAATATGATTTTTAACACGTCACGTCATGACGTTTAAAGATGGCCATAATCAAAAGAAAACCTTAAAGCGATTTTTCAAAAATAAAAATAAGTACATTTTTTTTCCTTCAAAAATGCTAAGTTCCACTTAGGTGTATGCACTTAGCATAAGTTTATAAGAGCCGTACAAGAATTAGTACCTCTAGTGACCAACAGATGGTGGTGACCGTCGTCTACATCACGATATTATTATAGACTAACTGTATTATTTTAATAAGTATCAAAATGCTTTATTAAACGCAATCTCCATCGTATATATAAGTAATTCTCAAATTCTCGAATGTTTATTAGTGTTGAATTTATACTAGTGGCATCCTAGGATATCCAAATAATAAGTTTCACTCCAGCAATAAAATAATGTATATTTTATAATTTATATATAATCCCACCAAAAATATTTTCATGTAAAAATGTTGTCAAGACGAGCCTACATACCCTGTGAAAAAGTTATCAGATATCGTATAAAGCCAAGCTCTACACTACTGAAAATCTATCAAAAAGTGTAGTAAGGGCGCATAGATCAAGAATTTTGGTTCTACGTGAGATCTGACCACTTTTTGATAGATTTTGATTAAGGTGTAGTGTAGAGCTTGGCTTTGTACGATATCTGATAACTTTTTCACAGGGTAAGCTATGTAGGCTCGTCTTGACAACATTTTTACATGAAAATGTTTTTGGTGGGATATAGAGCTTACTGTGAAAGTAGCAACGCTGAAAGAGGTACTTATGCTACAAATTTATGATATTTTAGATATAATTTATGATAATTTATATCATATATGACTAATTTATTTTACGCCTTGTATAGGTACTAACTACTAAGTTGCAAATCAATCTACATCTACACTAATATTTTAAAGAGAAAAGATTTGTATTTTTGTATGTAACGACTTAACTCAAAAAGTACTGGACCGATTTTAATAATTCTTTTTTCATTAGAAAGCTACATTATCACTGAGTAACATAGGCTGTATAAAAAACAATTGCTGTTTGTTAGTCTCGCTAAAACTCGAGATCAGCTGAACTGATGCAGCTATTTTTGATCTTGAAATATTCGTGGAAGTCCCGGGAAGGTTTACACGGTTTCCACGCTCAACGAAGTGGGCACGAGTCAGCTAGTATGATATAAATGTAAACAATAAATTGAATTTAGACTTAGTAAATGTGCCAATGTGTTTCTTCATTGCGCGTTGACTGAGTGACATTTACATTGGTATCTAGCGTTCAATAGTTGCCCATACTTTATTATCTACTTTGTGCCCATACTGAGATTTGTTTACCTTGTGATCACAATAAATCAGAAAGTATTATAGGCAATAAATCAGAAAGTATATAGGCAAAGAATGTAAATTAGAACTTAACATAGATAAATCGTACTTAATATTATGCTTTTAATATCAATGATCAGCTATCACATAATAAGTGCGTATAATAACATGTATCCGCACAATCTATAGCCATTATGTATGCCGACTGCCGACCTCAGAATATCCGCAGCTCTCTCTCTATTTCGTCACCCACTCACAGGTTTTGTAGCTCAAAACTCAGAACTACATATTATTTTAAATATCTATCAATTTAACTATGAGACAGTATTGTGTTGTATTTCGTGACCGATTTTAATGATGATTTTTAACCGACTTCCAAAAAAAGGAGGAGGTTCTCAATTCGGCCCGTTTTTTTATGTATGTATACCGATTACTCTGATGTTAGTGATCTGATTTTCGTGTTTCTTTTTTTATTCGACGCAGAATAGTCAATTTGTTCCATAAAAAATTGCAAAGTTTGGCGCTGTAGTTTTCATTTTATGAACATATTTCACCAAATTTTTTAAAGAATCAACTCTTGTCGATACATTTTTAAGTTGATGATTTATGTATGTAGTTTCAGTGCATTTTTATTTGACTCTCGACACAAAGAGGAGGTGGAAATTATGAATATGGTGTCGGTCAGCATGCTGTATCATCGTAGTCACAAAACAGATTATAAAAGTATCTATTATTTTATGTTTTCTAGTTGTTGAAGTTGTAGCAGTTTTTTTAAACGTGGTATCTTTTGACTCTTGAACTTGACATGAACTTTTTAATTAATCAACATTTTCGTGGCTTAAAATGCATTTTTAGTCGGCGAGGGGTTACCTAATCTAGAATAATAAACTACGAGCGGTTATAGGATATGACTACATTTAGAATATAAGAGTCGAAGGCTTGATTCTTTAAAAATTAAGTATTATGTAAGTACATGATCTTGAAACCTTTATTATACATCACGGTAGGTTTATATCATAAGAACAAAGAGCTGAAGCTAGAACAAGAACATTTCTTGATCTTTTAGTAGCAACAGAACAACGAAATATTGCTCTACGTCTGTTTACACTTATAAGTAATCTAATAGAGTGGGGATAAAAGTAGTAGGATAAAAGCATTAACTCCATGTAAAACCACCAGAAACAACTAGCCATCCGGCTAGTTATAGTCGGATACAGCTAAATGCCATTAGTGAGCAACCATTCGAAAAAAAAACTAAAACCACCCTCAGATGAACCACATACCAGCGCATAAGCGGCGATGAACCCCGACGCGGCCGTCACGCTGCAGCAGAATATCCTGTGGACAGCAGGCTTCATCCTCAGCTTCGGCGCCTCCGTGTCGCTCAGGTCGTTGACGATCGACATCGTGACGTCACCACACCGCGTCTCCAAACGGATCGTGACGTCACCAAGTAGATCGTGACGTCACCACCAAGTATCTCTTCAGTCGCCTGTCTATCGTCGTGTCAACCATGTAGATGATATCCAATGCTCCAGTGATGATCTACATCTTTTGGAGTATTGTTGATATTCTGAAAAAACATAATTTAGGTTAAAATGTATGTTTGGTGTTTCGTTGTTTATTTTTATTTACAACTTTATTATAATTCAAATATTGTAATGAAGGTTGCAGGATATGGATAGACCTCCAAAGTAATGAATGAATTTATGAATTAGGAATGTCTAGGTGAAATTTTATGAATGATTTATTGAAATACCTAGTGTACCCTACTCAATATCTACTATTTTACCAACAGAGTTAAAATTAGCTTAAAGTTATATTTTTACCTTATAATTAGAATTTAAACTGAATTAATTATTATTATACGTGTACGTACTAGCTAAATATAAGCTGGTCGTGATACATCTTCTTCTAAATCATATTAATAGACTAGCTGTGCCCGCGACTTCGTACGCGTGGAAAAGTGATTTAGGGCACTTTAGTATTTTTAAATATATTTTTAGTTTATTGGCGCAACCGCTGAGAACTTTCGCTAATAGGTACTTCCCAGTGCATCCCAGTGTTGATCCCGATCCAGCAAGTCACGTACCCGGCAAGCCTCTTGCAGGGTATAATAATAATATATTACTATCCTTTCGGAGCTCGGCAAAAGAAGTAGGCCTTCGAACAATATGTAGAAGTCAGCAAAGGTATTCGAAGTTAGGATAATATTATTCGAATGCACCGTATAGACCCAGACAATTTTTCACGTTAATTTAGTAAAGTATTTAACTTCGATGTCCGTCTGTCTGTCTGGGTGTCAAAACTTTAACACGTGTAGGTATCAAGCTAAAAATCATATTAAAAACGCAGCTCTACTGTCCCTTCTGGCTGTGAAAAGAAACAGGCATCTTGGCCACATCTACCCAAAGATTCAGCCGTTTATACTTTATATCGCTAATTTTCGCAATTTTCGACACGCCAAAGGGAACCAAAACCTAAAGGGTACTTCCCGGGAATAGAAATTTGATATGAAGCAACATCTTAATGCACTATTAAAATGTTGCTTCATATCAAATTTAAACGACATAGGATAAATTGCGAAACCATAAAAATATTTTCAATTTTTTAAACTTATTTACCGTTTTTGTCATTAATGTTTTGAAGTATTATTAAATTTAAACTTATATTGCAATTACTAAGGTCTTTAAAACGGAACTCTCGGTTAGACATGGGCGCAGCGGCACGCCCCGCCGAGGATCCAGCAGGCACAACTGAGAATCGAATCAGTTCGATCTTAACGGTTTTTGGTGTTTTATTTGGTAGATTACTTTGAAATTAATTAGGTTAAAGAAAACCGTTAGAACGTAACTTTTTGTACACCAGACCATATCAATCGACAGAGAATAAAAATAAACAAATATCTTCAAATCAAAGCGACATCTATACGCCATACGCCGTACTTACACGATTATTACTGGGGGCACAGTTAGCGGCTGTGCGTGGTTAAATTCATACTACCGGTACAGACACTGCCTGTTAGCACATTTTAATAGTATTTTTTACCCAGCAGTGGGGTGGAGTTCCTTTGGTTGACCTTCGCCAAAATTCCTACCTACCAGCATCTGATACCTACACTACACCCCGACTCGGATATAAGACGTCACGCATCAGCCTGTATCGCGCGGCGCCGCGATGCGGCGGTCGAATCACGGCGTAACGATTTTAATTTTGCTATATTATCTCCTAAACTATTAATTATACTTGCTAGGTATAAAGGGCAAATATAGTCTTCATGAAATTCTTAAGCCAACTAACGTATTAAAAATGATAAGGATTAATACCGTGATGGTATAAATAGTTTACCAAAAACCGCTTAATTGCCCGTTTTTTTAGATTATCGCGAAAGGCTTTCTTTTAATAATACAGTTAATTAAGTTGATTTATACAATAAATGATAATTTATTTCAATTTGTGAAGCAAGTTCAAAAATACAATTTTTATATTATTATGACACTGTGGAAACACTCTTCTCAGAAAAAAAAATCTGTTAGTTAGGTACTTATTTCAAGTTCTAATCTACTTTAGTGCCACATTCTATTGCTTCGCGTCACTGTGTAAGCGATCCCCCCGCGCCCCCCGCATGAACCGATCGTCCGCAGCCCGCGCGCGCGAAATTCCTCCGACTTGCTTCCAATTTATCGTCACTGCTCGGCTCCTATGTATCGTAGCGTTATGTTATATAGCCTATAACCTGCCCAGGAATATGGGCTACAATCGTACCAAGTTTGGTTAAAATCCCTTCAGTAGTTTTTGTTCCTATCGCGCACATACAGACAGACAGACAGACAGACAGACAGACAGACAGACAAAAATTTTACTAATTGCATTTTTGGCATCAGTATCGATCGCCAATCATCCTCCAATATGTATTTTGAAAAAATATTCAATGTACAGAATTGACCTCTCTACAGTTTTATTATAAGTATAGATGAGCTTAAATTAGTTAAGCTCATCTATTAATATGTAGGTATTTCGCTAAACACATTTCTGACCGCCATGAGAAACGAGGAAGTCACATCGAAGCTATTTCTCATTAATTTGCAACAGAAAAACATGTGAATATCGTAAATATTTATTAAGCCATTGTGTGTAATTGAAGACTAGCTTCCTATGGTGTTCCTGGGCTGGCCTTTGACCTCTTGAGAACGAGGGGGGAACAGACAACGTGTGAAACTGTCAGAAGCATTATCAACAATTAACACATTGCCAATTAAGTAATACTAGAGCGGGCCCTGAGGTCGAAATCACACACACACAACAAACATCTTCAGTCTCGCCAGATGCCCACATCTAGATCCGTGATATTACAATTATGCGTGTTTATATTATATTAGTGTTAATTTCATTGAACTGTTTATTAATAATTTATCAATCAACTGATCGGTTGTCTGCAGACTTAAAAATAGATAGATACTGTTGTAAGCAGAGACTCTGCCCGATTAAATATTATAAGATGCAAGAACATGGAGCAACTGTTTTATTTACGTCCGTCACATTCATGTTGCATATTTTAACTTTTTTAAGGGGTCTTTTACCGCTTAGATACGCAATTAAATCTGCATTCTATATATTCTATTCCCTATCTTCATATATACGCGAACAGTTGAACCGATTGGAAGTTCCGGGAAGGTTTAAACGGTTCTATGCTCAACGAAGTAGCCACGAATCAGCTAGTAGATGTTGACTGACTGTATACACTATACATGCATTCTTTTATCAGATTTTTTTTTTAAATCTGACTTGGTTAAAACCTACTGTTATTGTGATTTGTAAGTGAGATAGCATATTATTGTGTTGTTATTTTTACTTATTTCTTAGCTTGCTTTTAAACAGTTTAGCATTGTGTATTCCTTCTTAATAATTCCTTCTTAATAACATAAACTATAAATGTAGGAAATATCGTAAAAATGGGTACCTGAAAAGATTTAGCTCCACACTTAATAATATATATATAATATAGATTCCTTTTCACATTAAAATCACTTTTTAGGTTTAAAATATTTATTGACAACTTTTATTGTGTGCATGACTGGGTACAGGCAGTAAACAAGATTTGAAATCAGAGAATTTGGTCTGAGCAACTAGTTTTGACTTGCATTGTTGAAATTGTTGCATATTCTAATATTCATTACATTGATCAATTGATTTGCAATTATAATATTTGTAAAAAAGTAAATACACATAATACATTAATTATGAACCTAATATTACCGGTACAATTTGTAAAGTATTTATTATAATTAGTATTTAATACACTGTCGAAACTTCCGATTGCAACAATACAGAGATTATATTAACCAAGGCTGTATGTTAATATTTAATAAATGTTAATAGAAAACTGAACATAACGGAAATAAAATGACCATATAAGTAATAATGATTGCCAAACAATGTACTTCATTGTTAGTAGATTATTTCTTATATTTTGTATATTTTTATGTATTTTCTTATTTTTAAGTTATTTTATATTAATAACTTCAGCGTTTTTGATGTTATAATTTTTGGCATTGTAACTGTATTAACTTAAAAAAAAGGTGTCACAGATTGACTCAAATAAGAATTAAGAACGTATCAAGCGCACGCTAGTGTAACTTGTTTAATAATAATCTGAGGACAGAGACTGGCCCCTGGTTTCTGAAAGGCAAATGGACGATAAAATCAACTAATCAGTATTCATGTCTCTTGTCAGTTATCAAATTCAGTACTAAATTTTAACTTGACAGGAGATTTCAACACTAATTAACTGATTCGGCGTTGATTTGGGGATACGACATACGACATTATAAGTTACACTAGCTATTTTTATTAATTTGATATTTGGTGTACTCCGTTCGCGCTAGTATCATAAAACTGCACTTAGTTTTACGTTCGCGTATAAAGTAAACATGTTTTTGGCACAATTAATAATTCATTTACATTAATTTGGTCACATTTGAAGACATGAATGGATAAAGGTTATATGTAGCAAAATTCTGATTTCATGAAAATTTAGTTTAAACTGTCAATGTAAGTGCTTAAAAACATACAACATATGAATACGTCGTAACGTATTAAGTACATTATTCTAAAGATCCGTCTCTAGAATCAATGTAATACGTAACTACATATCCTAAAATGTTTAAATGACAGTTTGAACTTAATTTTCTGGGTAAACAACTTTTGCGACATATCACCTTCATCCATCCATGTCTTCATTTATATCACATTGAATCGGAAAAGAGCATTAGTTGTAAGTAAATTAGATCCCAACAGATCCATAAGAGCCGTAACCGCTTTCTCCTTGTTTCCTCGTACGCGGCGAGAATAGCCAACTTGATGGCTGAAGTAATTAGTGATCTGAGCTTTCACTTGCAATACACCAAGGATCTCGGAGAGTATTTTATGGTCCTTTATTCATCGCGAGTTTTTTTCGCCGGTTCTTCTCGCCGAACCGGTAGTAGCCTACTACTAGTAGGTTATCGTGTAGGACAATTGAAGACGTGAATGAATGAAGGTGATATGTAATAAAATTCTGATTTGGAGAAAATTAGAAAATTGAGTTCAAACTGTCACATAACCATTTTAGAATGTCGTAACAAATTAAGTCCCGATTTCATCAAAGCATGTTAGTGTTAACAGCTTGTCAAAATACCATGCCTTCTCATTCATTGATAGGAATTACGAAAGGGATAACATGATATTTAACGAAGGGTTAACTTTAACATT
Organism: Celastrina argiolus; assembly: GCA_905187575.2. Classification (NCBI taxonomy): domain Eukaryota; kingdom Metazoa; phylum Arthropoda; class Insecta; order Lepidoptera; family Lycaenidae; genus Celastrina; species Celastrina argiolus. The sequence goes on along the minus strand of LR994582.1, from coordinate 4,482,114 downwards.
GCTTGGTGAAACACACCCTTGGTGCATTAATCTAAAGAACTATCTTAAAAATCAATATACTTAATACGTTACTTATCCTAAAATGTTTAAGGGACAGTTGAAACTAAATTTTATGTGTAAAAATTTTTGCGAAATATCACCGTCATCCTTCAGAACAATGAAAAAATTACAACATTAGGTTGTAATTTTTTTGGTGCCAATAAAGATTTTTTTTTTATTATCCATTCAGGTCTTCAATTAATAGTGTTGGTTTCCAACCCGTTTGGAAATAAAGATATTTCATTTTCATTTCAATGACATAATGGTTTCGGTAAGTGACCGACCTGTCGTGGCCCGTGGGTGGCCATTCGTTGTCAGAATTAAAAGATCATAGATGAGGGGTATAGTATCAAAACCCACTAAAACATACTTTTCAAAAATATCACAGGATACAAAAAACGTTTAAGGCGAGGAATAACCGCAGCTAGCGCCACTGTTTTTAAAATAAATTTAACAATGACACAAAGATCTTATTAAAAATAGTAATCAGTTCAAACTTTAAGTACAAAGTAAAACTAATTTATTGGCATTTAATTACAGCTCTAAATCCTATCCTCTCTTTACTCTCGTATAACTAAAGTGGCCATTTTAGTTATTACTTACGAGAAATTCCTCGCCTTAAGCTTAATCGGACTTTGATACTGGTATGCACTGTTATAGTGGCTTTTGATTTTAAATCTATTTTTGGTGGGCAGATTTATGTTTTAGCGCGTTTTCGTACGAAACTAGCCAAGCATTTTAAAGCAATTACGAATTCGCGGTTTCCAAAAGTGCTTCTAACTCAAATTTGCTCCAGAAGGGTTATAGCGGATTTTGGTTTTATACCACTCAGATAGGTATCACCTTATCGGTGGCGCAGGCTGGTTCTTCTAAGGGACTTCCCTTAAATTCCCTAGCCTGTAAAATAGGCAGGAATTTGATTGAGGGTATTCAAAAGATAAGAAGTAAGGAAGCTGGACTGGCCCACAGACAAACTGCTGCGCGGTTGCATGATTTTTAAATGTAACTTAGAAAAAAAGATAGACTTTTTTACTATACTTTACTTTAAGTTACTTTATTTGTAGGAACCCTACGCCACCGGTAGCCATAAGAAACCGCGCAGTAAGCAAGAAAAAATCAATCTTGCAACAAAGACGTTAGCAAAAGCTATAGTATCTATCCATTTAAAACCACTCGTATGTTCAGAATTGGAATAATTAAAATGTTGCTGACAATAAAATATATTAAAATGTTTTGTTGCACCGATACCTACTATAAAACCATTAACCTGGATTTTCGACCTAAATTCGATAAGAATTGAGTTCGTTTTCCCAAAACGCGTTGTTAACAGTTATCGTACTTCCGTACCTATTTTATGGTGGACAAACGTGTCTAGAATACTAACACATTTCACTGGAACTGCCTAGGACAAAAGTGTGTGCGACATTATGATAATTAAAAAAAATGTGGAGATTATGATACTATACTTAACTAAAAAGTCTTACTTTAACTAATTGCACCATAAAAAATCAGAGCTAAATAAAGCATGGAAAAATGTCGTCACTATCTATGAGCACATAAGTAGGTATGTTTCTTTATAGGTAAGTAATATTTGAAAAAAAGTACCTAGGTAATAAAAATCAGCCGTATGTAAAAAAACTTTAATAAGAGCAGCTACTCGTATAATGATACCAATTACTGATAATCCACTGAAAATCAACGTTGGGAACTGATTATGTTTTTTTTTTAATTTATTTTGGCAACAAACAGTCATACATTTTTACATTAAATTTATGCCGACAATAAGTATAATTAAAGACCAACAGTGCCCAAAAATATACACAATAACAAACACCTTTTCATGTGCTCAATGAATCGTGATCAAATAGTAGGTAAAACATTAGGTATTTTTTCTTTTGCTGTTAAATTTGGAATTTAGAATTGAAATCTTAAAGTAAGTCTTAAAGTAAGTGTCGGTAACAATAGCATCTATAGGTATATTTATTTCCAATAGATACATAATATACTCTAAAATAGATAAATATACATTAAAACAAAAGCAGAAAAACAAGCAGTGCACACTGCACATTAAAGACGTGAATTCAGTTTTAAATTTAGACTATTATTAGACATAATGTGAATCTAAAATTATTTTAAGCTTGTCTTTGAATGTGGTAAGTGAAACATTTAAAATATCTATATCTAAAAATTATTTGTTATAAGTGTTGGTGGAACGATAAAAGAATGAATTTCTAGTATAGTTTTTATTACGACGTGGTGGGATAAACAATGGTTCCAAATTGGTGTAAAATGTTCTCAACATTTTACACCAATTTGGAAAATTATGTTTGTTTTCTTAATGTTTATGCTGTTTATGCTTATTACTTTATATTTATGAGTTAACTAAATACATGTTTTATTTATTTATTTTTCAATTGCAATGTCACTTATTGAAGCAATAAAGAAAAAAAATTGGCTTATAAATTTGGTCGGACTTCAATTTTTTCTTTACATAGGTATTTAAATCACTTGTTATGAATCGGTTTATTGAGTTATACAGCTTACTTCGGTATAGAGTGCACTTCTCAAACCGTATCTGTGGTGTAAAATGAAATATGTGCATATCGAGATAACAAATCGATGTGAAATATGTTACACGTTCACTGTAAACTGTTATGAAACATCAAAATCTTTGGGTCACGAGAGGTCACAGACTAGTAATTAAAACGATCAATTATTTTTTAATTGCCAAAAGGTTTAAGGTTACAGGTTAAAAGGTATACTTTTTGTGACCGACTGTTGTAGGCGAAAATAGAACATAAGTACTGATTTCAATTATAGTGCACCGCACACGTTCTACCTATAAATAAATAAATAAATAAATTTTTATTTTAGACTAATTTTGTCCATATCTTGGTAATGGCTTAAACCTATGTTAGTAAAATATAATTATAAATCTATTTTAACATTCCAATGCCTATATCTACCCAATATCTTTGAATTGGACAGTCCACTCTCTCTAGAGTGGACTGTCCACCAATCCGCCAAAAAAAGCCGCAATCTAGAGGCTTTTGGTGTTTTATTTGGTGGATTACTTTGAAACTAACTAGGGTCCAGGATAAAGAAAATCGTTAGAAAGGATGTATTCGTAGTATAGTGTAACTACACGAATTTGGGGCCAAAAAATTTAATACTTTACAAACATTTTAATAATAAAATATTGTAATAAATAACATAAAACTGTAATTAATTTACTAACTACAATCGTACCTTCTGATTTGATATTTAGTATTTAGGAACTCTATAAATTGAAATGTAATAGAATCCTAAGGTATTCACTTATAGACCTTGATCCAAATACTCGCTCTCATATCCTTAGCCTTTGATACTTTCTGATTTTCCGCACCGACCCGAGCGAGTTTAATCACTAACTACTATAACTAGTAATAGTACCTACCCAACTGATAGTCCTTACTACTAGGAGGTACTATGTCCGTGATGAATGAAATGTCCAACTATCGACCGATAACACTCGTCCCCGTATTATCAAAAATCTAACACATTAAAATAGAACACTTTTGAAAATCATGTAATATTCTTAAAAGGTAACAATCTGGATTCAGGAAAAACAGCTCGACTGCTTTATCATGCTTTTCACTGATGAAGCAAATAACTGAAAGTAATTCACCAAATAAAATACCAAAAGCTGTTGATATCGAACTGATTCGATTCTCGATTGTGTCGGGTATAAGCCTGCAGGAACAATTTACCTATCGAAAGATAAAATTCAAGTATTTTGTAGGCGACATGACAACGCCCATATAATGGACATAACGCATGAATGCGCAGATAGTTTTGGTTCCTGCTTGGTCTGTGTCCTTCAGAATCATAGAGTATGTTTAGTTCGAAAGAGAGTAACCTACTCTACCCTATCGATCGCGAACTCTTTTAAATATAATCTACATATAGGATATTGTAACAACTATCAAGATCTTTGGTCTGGATATACATACCGTGCTGGACATCACGCAACGATCAAAGTTATTTAACGACTCGCTCCTTCCGCGTGTTGCGTCTTGATCATTGTTGTGGGTTCGGAAATCAATCATTTCTCCGTAACTACTGGTTTAAACCTAGTTCTGTTAATCTGTTACGACAGATATTATTATAAATATCAGGCGAGAAAAGGAAAGTAGAAAAACTTAATCGATTACTAATTTAATGTTACGAGTGGCATCGTCTAGATTGCTTGTAAAATTGTAAGAGGCCTCTGAGAGAGACACACTCTAACACGGTAGAGAGATGAAATAATAGCTGTAAATTTTGTAAAAAGCTATAACCCTACTAGGCAACCGTACATTTTATAGCCTATGTTACTTTTACTTTTATTATAAACTATCTGACTCGTGCCCACTTCGTTGAGTATACAAGCCGTTTAAGCCTTCCCTGGAGTTCCACGAATATTTCAAGACTAAAAATAGCCGAATTGGTTCAGCCCATCTCGAGTTTTAGCGAGACTAACGAACATCAATTAATTTTTATACATAAAGAAAGAAGAAGAAAGAAGATTTATTAACAACTCATTTATTAAAATCAGACTATCACAAACACAATAACTACGGTGGAAGTCGGAACAACCATACTAAAGTCTTTATATTTAATTTCCCCAATTTTAAAGGCCACGTAGAGATAAACAACATACAAATAAAAAGAGATATGTGACAGTCGGCAGGGTAACGAACTCATAATCAGCAAGTACCTACGGTAGGTTTTGCAAACCACGATTCTCACAACCCACATATTAACGGCCGTATGGCGTAGTTTTAACTTTGTTGCAAAAGTAACTTAGAAAGACAGTAAACACATTCATAACAACACATTAAAAGGTAATTTGACAAGACTAAAATTATCCTAAGAAATGGTAGCAGCCAACATTTTGTAATGATTCTAGAAAGTCTTTTATAAGTATACATCGTGCCTTCTACGAATTTATAAATATACCTTTAGAATATATTATTTTGTATATATAATGTAAACATATCTCATGTAAAAAGTCGCTCCTGCGCCTATTCTTTTTATTTAACATTTAAAAATTCTCAACAATACAGTTTACAAAGAAAGACGATACAAAGGTACTGCTTGTTTCTAACAAGAAATTTCTTCCAGCAGCTCTACAGAGGGAGATGGCATAAAATATAGTAGATAAGACTTGCACAATTATTATAATTGTTCACAATTATTCTATGCCCTGTTGTGAACTGATGCCTACAGAAATATCTACCTACATTTTGTACCTAGATGTGTATTATGAGTTGTGACTCATATTTTCACCCTAGCCAGGCCGGGTTTTCATCTAGTTATAATATAAACTTCATCACTTATCACTTTTTACTAAACATTTTTTTATTACTTATCCCAAAAGGTACTACCTACTATGGACATTTTTCATAACGACCGGCCATTATTATTTGGTTCATAACATATACACTAAGTAAAAGCCTACCAAGGCCCTAGACAAGTCTAGACTGTAGCATATAAATAAACTTTCGATTTGTAAAGCAATTGAACAGCCCGGAAAGATGGTATCGTTCGCGTCGCGTGCCGGAACAGTGACGTTCCTACCACACCCATATCATTTAAATATTGGTTATTTCGACTTTACATATTTGTAGATTTTATTATTTCTCCAAGTACCATTAGGCTAGGGACATAATGTTCGGCACTGTTTCAATATTAACGAAGTGGTCCTATGGAGGTCAAAAGTAGCCCATATAAATAAAGGTTTTATGCTTCTTGTACCTTATAAAAACATAACAACAAATGTTAGTTTGTGTTGTTAGTTTTATTAATAAACTTTAATTGTCCAATATTTCATATTGCATAATTCTAAATTTTTTGCAGCGCTCCCGGCAAGACTAGCTTAAGAGGAAACACCACGGTCTAGAGAAATGCAAAATATGTATTTGTAAATTATATTGCTGTCCCGCAACTGGCCGATCAAACCGATAGAGACAACTGAAGCTTGAACTGAAATTACATGTTAAAAGCACGAGAAATCGACGATTTAGGTACTTTTTTCATTTTAAACTAAAAAAAGGCTTGAGCTATGTTCCTATGTTTCGATTTTATCATAAAATGTACTCCAATTTGGTTCCTGGGTGTTTAAACACAACCCAAAATCAGACCATATTATTTACATTGTTGAACGTCTATATCTTTTAAAAATTAATTTATGAAAAAAGGAAAAAATAGGGACGTACCTACGTACGTCCCTATTTTTTCCTTTTAATTTCCTAATATCTATGTAGACTACATAGATATTACATAGATATTCAGGAAAAAAATTTGTTACTCTAGTGGCATTATCCAGGTAGGAAAAAGGGATCGCGTAGTTTTTGTATGAAAAAATGGCCGTCGCGTTTCCTCTTAATATACAAGATATCATAGCTCTATATTAATATTCATTTAAAGGTCTAACAGGCGTCTCATTCGTTTACTTTTTATCGATGTCTTAAATATACAATGATAGTCTTCAAGTCATGACTCACAATTAAAAACTAATCAATGGTTGAATCATGGAGTCATCAGCACATTAGTATACAATGCTCGCGGCTGACCTTCGAGACATAATGGCGTCTCTTGTTGTACTAAAAACAATTATAACAAGATATCTTTGGTAATGCTTCTTTAAATACAATCAATGTTCCAGCGATAATATAAGCTCAGCTTTTCAATAAAAGGTAGGCTCTGGTTGTAACAATTTTCCGTTAATTGTCAATAGAATAGCTATTATAGTCATAAGCAAGTATAAAAGCCTTTGGGATTAAATCATAGTTATTCGTTACTAAAAACCGGTAGCTCATAGATATACAAGGTGTAAAATAAATGAGTGATAATACTTTAGGGTGTGTATGTGCTTCCTATGTAGAGAATACTGCGACTTTCATGTTTGTATGAGAAATGCGAACATCATAAATGTTTACATACAATAATTTAAAAAAATTACCACTTTCAGCGTAGGTACTTTCACAGTAAACTCTATATACGGGACTGATACACACCCTAAAATATTACTACTCATTAATATTACAGCCTGTGTAATAGGACCATGCGATTGTCATTAAAAAAATATAGTGGTCTTGAATAATATTATATTAATATAGGAAAATCTATCAACTACAGATGATTTGATACAGTTTGTTGTGATTGCACAGTTATTTAATAGCTTCTGGTATTTGCTGACTATCTTTTACAGTAATCAGATGGATCGTCACGAAGACTTTAATTAATGCAAACATACATACACTGTAGTTCTCTAGTATTTAGTTGGTGGTTGTATGGAAATAATTAAGTTTCTATTTACTAATTATACTTTTCCACTTAAACCGTTTTATTACTTAAATCTAAAACTTACATCAAACAAAGTTAGCATAAAACCGACATCAATTTTCAGATGTAAGCAATACTAAAAATCAAATTCTTAAAACCGGTGAAGACAGAGTCGAACGCACTACGGGTTCTTTGTAAAGTGGGTACAGATCCCAGTACAGCGGCGTCCGGGGTTCCTATACCTCCATTCCTTATTTACCCTCATCTTTGAAAGAACCTTATCTGACCTACCGACTACAGACTAGGGTTTTCCTTTGAAGGACCACCTGCCCTGGCCACTGGCAGATGATGCAGGTCCTCGAAGCTTGGCTCGGCATCGAGATAATATTAGCAATATATTATATTATTATTATTGGAATTGACCCAGGACCCTAGAGCGGGGACCTACCTAGCACAGCGGATAGCCATTGCTATCCAACGCGGCAATGCTGTCAGCTTGCTAGGTACTCTGCCAGAGGGGGACTTATCTCTTATATTACTACTATTAGTAATAAAGCCCTACTGGGTTTTGAGGGTAAAAGGAAGACGACTGTAGCTGGCCTGGCCACCAATACCGAAATCGGTATGGGATCTTATTATTAGGCTTTTCTCTGAACGAGAACCAGACTTCGCCGATGAGAGGTGATCCAGCTACGAAATAGGTCCTTATCAGTGCTTGAACGCACCAAGAAGTTATTATATCGGGCGTATAATGTCGCAAGAACTCAGACTTGACCCGGTTCGCCGCATACCGTTTGCCTCACGAACTTCTGCACAATGTTCACACGAGACACTTACATAACGTCTCCGTCCGCGCTGTTACACAACTCATTATTGGATTTTATACCGCCTGGCACAATCATCGTTGACACTCCCATAGATCGCCTGGCATAATCATCTTTGATACTCCTATAGATGTCTGGCATAATCGTCGTTGACTCTCCCATAAATTGCCTGGCATAATCATCATTGATACTCCTATAGATGTCTGGCACAATCGTCGTTGACTCTCCCATAAATCGCCTGGCATAATCATCATTGATACTCCTATAGATGTCTGGCACAATCGTCGTTGACTCTCCCATAAATCGCCTGGCATAATCTTGACTCATACTACTTGACTCTCTTATAGAACGCTTGGCACAATAGTCGTTGATACTCTCATAGATCACCTGGCACTTGGTTCAGACTACTTAACACTTCTATAAACCGTCCGGCACAATTGTCGTTGACACTCCTATAGGACGCTTGGCTTGGCAAAAAGCTAAACAAGGAAGATGATGTGTCAGGTGAGCAATTGAAAATCTTTTGTGATCCTGATTTCTCGTCTGTCCTCTTTCCCATTGGTTTAGGTAAAGTGATACGCATGGGTAATGTAAAATAACCCTAGGTAGCTGGTATGGTTTGAATTAATCCGGCCGGCCGAAATCCGTTGTGCAACTATTATTATCATACAGCACATAATATACTGAATAGTTAAAAACGATACCTTTTATCGTATATGTGTAGCATTAAACTGCTCTAGTTTGCTAAATTACGCTGTGCCATTTGGAAGTCTGACCTTTGAATGTCTGTCATAAGAGTAACTAAAGCCCACATGCATCTCAAATCAATGGGTATGTTAATAATCCCAGTGTTAGCATATATTTGTCATTTATATTAAGGAGCTAATTCTGGGTTTATTTAACCAAGATTGGCGCAAGTGAGCCTTGTAGAAGTTAAGTTTAAAACGGTGTATCGCGATTCCACGTCATGTCACGAGCAACAAGAGTTTTCTTGGATAACATTTATTATTTAACCAAGACTGGCGCAAGCCATAAGCCTACTTTAATTTAATATCAGCGGAGAGCGGTGTAATTATCTCGAAACCACGTCATGTGAGGCTCGAGAGCTCAAGTGTGTTCTCGGAAAAGGTTTTCCTTGTTCACATGACGCTATAACACTTTAGCTTTTAGTTTGAACCTCTTAAGCCTTCAGTTTAAAAGCTACAACAAATATATTTTAAATCCTTTTCTTTTTACAGCGCCATTTAACCTACTACATATTTAAACGTTTTGAAGGCTTTGTATATCGCCAATGACCTTGAACGACTATTTGAATGGCAAGAAAGGGGTATCACGCCTACCGGAACGTATAAAAACTAGTTTAAAAATTGTTTTGAGATAAAATTACAGGAATTACAGGAGACGATGGTCCTCCGAGTCTTTCCTCGGTTAAAATACTGAAGCCATTATCATCTTCACGGCACTAATATACCTATATAGAGAAAAATCGTTATAATGTTAAAAACGGATGTACTTTGCATAATATTGTTTTAAGCTATATATTATATAATATATATGTTACATGTACCTTTGTCACACCGTAATCCTTAGGGATTAAAAAATAAAAAATAAAAAAGCCTTTTATTTCCTGCTTTTACAGTTAAGATTTACAATTAATGTATTTAAAATAGTTTACAAAGTTTTTATTTTAATGAATTTGTCAATTTTAATTTTTTATTAATTATTTGCAATAAGTTTACATTCATACTATTTTATAATTCTAATCCTTAGGAATTACGGTGAGACAAACGTACATGTAATCTACTTAGTAGATTGAAAGAGGTGTCGATAGATTCGTAATAATGGCCTGGGTATAATATATTTACGTAATCTATTTGACAAATTAATTTTACATTTATTTTCCACTAGCTGACCCGTGCCCACTTCGTTAAGCATAGAAACAGTTTGCGATGAACCGTTTAAACCTTCCCGGGACTTCCACGAATATTTCAAGACTAAAAATAGAAGAATAAGTTCAGCCGTTATCGAGTTTTAACGAGACTAACGAACAGCAATTCATTTTGATGTGAAAGAAAGATATACAAAAAAAATGAGGTTATTCTCTTGCCTAAAGTGCCTACTTAAGTCATTGCACTTTTACTGACTGTACACTGTACAGAATGTTCTTGTTCTATATAACGTGTTAAAATACCATATTGTTATTTATATAAAGCATAACAGTTATATTATTAACCGCTACGTTACATAACAGCACGTAACGTACGAGCTACCGGAAACGCAAACTTGTGAACTATATTTTTTACTACAAATTTATTTAATTAGTTTTTAAGTAAACTAGCTGTTGTTCGCGAACTTATCCGAACACGTTGATAGCATGATATAACTTATTATAATGATCACTAGTGAATACAATATCCAAAGCAGGAAAAATGTTACAAATCAAACAATTACTTTCTGAGCATCAATTTTGATAAAAGTCTGCGTATTATAAAATTCACTAAACTAATCATTATATAGCTTATCCAGTACGTAAATATTTTATTAGTAAGGGGGTTAGAATAGAAGTATATATATCGTCGCTTTACCTTCTCAACCACTAAAAATCATTACCCTTCCTTTTGGCTTCGTCGAAGTCGGGTAAAAAATCAAAGTTTTCTCGATAATATCTAGCTTGTATTGACCTAAAGTATATTAAACTTAATTTTTAAATACTTTAGGTTTATACAAGCTATATATAATACATACTTAACTGAACCTCATTTAAATAAAATCAATATCATAATAAATACTAAAATTATTAAGTTTTTTTACTCTACTGAAAAGTAGTTAGTAGTTTTATAGATTCACGAGGCTGTGAAGTTAAAGCAACGATAAGTGGATGGCATACTAGGTAGTACCAAACGCCAAGTAAGAACAAAAAATAAGCGAACAATAATACCAGACCAACAATATGGCGTCTTGTGAAAAGGGCTCAACAATCGACATTCTTCAATTATCCTATCCAGTATCCAGTAATTAAAAACATTAACTGTGAGAACGAATTGTTATTGTCTTCTGGCATAGACTCGACTATAGAGTATAGAGATACTTCCAACATGTCTGCCGCCCTTATCATAAATAACATATTCGGAACCACCGCAACGGGATCTACCAGGATCAATCATAAAGCTGCTATAATTTCCGTTATTTTGTTAATAAATAAAATATGTGTTAAGACACAACATAATAACAAAATATGTGTTTAATGTTTATTACCAAAATAACGAAAATTATAACAGCTAATTGAGTGATTGATCCTGGTAGATCCCGTTCCGGTGATTCCGAATACACTATTAACTCAGGGGCCTTACTCTCCAAACTGATTCGGTTTTGATTCAGATACGATCGTGCCGCATACTCTTGAATAAATTGCCGTTTGTTTATTTTGATTTTTAGTCGATTGATATGGTTGGGAGTACAAAAAGTTACGATCTAACGATTTTCTTTGTCTTGGTTCGTTTCAAAGTAATCCACCACATAAAATACTAAAAGCCGTTGATATCGAACTGATTTGGTTCTCGATTGTGTCGAGAGTAAGCCAGCAGTTTCGCCAAAAATGACGATTTTTACTATGTCATAACATAACTATAGTAAAAATATGAAAAGTAAATTAACTAAATATTATGTACATATAATATCGCACATACAAAGTCCACATTGAAAGGCACTAAGCAAAACCTATCCTATTAGTTTCATAGAAAAAACAAAATATAGAAAAAAAAACTTTGATCCCAAAGGCTATGTGTTTGTTAATTATCTATATCACCCAGGGTCCAGGGCAATGGTGGTTGATGGGGTGCTGGAGTAAGGCTTTAAGGATTTTAAGAAACTAAGTTACTTGCTATGTTTTTTAGGTCAACGCTATTATTAATTTATATCATAAAAATTATATAACATTTTAATAATTATGTATCTGGTTCACGTCAGTATAATACTGTTTAACTATATTAACATAAAATAACAATTATATTTAACCGAAATATACGCTAAGCGTTCAAGCCCCAGTTAGTACTGGAGTGATACTTACTGGTTGAACCTTTAGCGTATTTAAAAACCGGCCAAGCGCGAATAGGGCTCGGGCTTGGCCCTGTTCCGTACAAAACGCAAAAAATCACGTTTGTTGTAACTTAAATATTAATTTAGATTTGTTTTTAGTATTTATTGTTAGAGCGCCAACAGAAATACATCACATAAGAAAATTTTAACTATATTACTATTAACACATAGTAGACAATAAACTATTACGATTCATTTGACGACCTCCGTAGCGCAGTGGTTGAGCGCGCCGGTGCTCGAGCGAGAGGTCGCGGGTTCGAATCCCGCCGAGGGAACAAAAAGTTTTCAATGTTCCTGAGTCATGGATGCGTATCTATCTATACATATAATAAATCTGTAGAGGGGTCATGTCTGTACATTAAGAATATTTAAGTGAAAATCAAAAAAGGGGGTCTATAACTGCCACAGAACCTAAAAATAACATTTTTGAAAAAAATGTCTGTCTGTCTGTCTGTCCGTATGGAAATGTTTGTCATCGCATCACGCTAAAACCACTCTATGGAATGAAATGAAATTTGGCAGGCAGGTAGCTTATGACCTGAAGAGCATTATTGGAAATTATTATTCCGAAAAACGAAAGGGTTCCCGTGGAATCTTCAAAAAATTGTAGCTACTTATTTGACGGTGTTTCAGCCAAACTACTCAACGTATTTAAATGAAATTTGGCAGGCAGGTAGCTTATGACCTGAAGAGCACTATAGGAAATTATTATCCCGAAAAACGAGAGGGTTCCCGTGGGATCTTCAAAAAATTGTAGCTACCTATTTGACGGTATTTCAGCCAAACTACTCAACGTACTTAAATGAAACTTGGCACAAAGGTAGATTATAACATGAAATAATCAACATAATATTTTTAACCGACTTCCAAAAAAGGAGGTGGTTTCTCAATTCATAAATATATGTTTTTTCTTCTTATCTTCGTCGTTTATGAACCGATTTTAAATATTAATGTACCACTACTACTTAGTCTTTGAAGATATACGTTCGGAAATTTCGACATCGTTTATACTGCAAGCATAGTATGGTAATTAATAAATTAGAGAGAGATTAGACCCCCGACGCCGAAAAATTTGGCGGTCGGCGCCAGCAGCGCAGCGTCGGGAGTGAAAGTCGGCGTCGGGCGTCGGCGTCGCAACGTTAGGCGTCGCGCCGTCGGGCGTCGGCGTCGCGACGTTAGGCGTCGCGGCGTTAGGCGTCGGCGTCGCTATGTTGGGCGTCGACGTCGCGGCGTTGGGCGTCGCGGCGTCGGGCGTCGCGGCGTTGGGCGTCGGTGTTGCGACGTTATGCATCGCGACGTTGGGCGTCGGCGTCTGAGTCGGGCCTCGCGACGTTGGGCGTTGGCGTCGCGACGTTGGGCGTCGCGGCGTCGGGCGCCGCGGCGTCAGGCGTCGGCGTCGCGACGTTGGGCATCGCGGCGTCGGGCGTCGCGGCGTCGGGCGTCGCGGCGTTGGGCGTCGACGTCGTGACGTTAGGCGTCGCGGCGTTGGGTGTTGGCGTCGCGACGTCGGGCGTCGCGGCGTCAGGCGTCGGCGTCACGACGTTGGGCGTCGCGACGTTAGGCGTCGCGGAGTTGGGCGTCGCGGCGTCCGTCGGCGTCGCGAAGTTTCCACGCTCAACGAAGTTGGCACGGGTCAGCTAGTATTATAATAAAAAATCTTAAATATGTGTATAGTATAAAAGTATTCAATATATTTCCGTTGTCTGGTACCTGTAACACAAGTTCTTCGGATACTTGGCACGGGGCCAGGTTGACGCGGTGTGAAGCGTCCATATATTATTATTATTCATGAGACGCAGCCTGGTGACAGATGGACGAACAGCGTAGTCTTAGCCCGTGTTTCACCAAGCAATGTAAAAGCCATGTTAAATATTATGTTATCCCTCTCGTATTTCCTGTCAATAAATGAGATGGCATGGTATTTTAACATGGCATTTACTTTAACATTGCTTGGTGAAACACGGCCTTAGTACGGGACTTTATCCCGTTCTTAAACTTTGGGTCTTACGGAATCCTAATAAAGTTACATACCGTATTCAATTTAAGTATGTGGTTACGTCAAGAGTTACTTGGTGTAATCCGTTATAATTTTAAATCTGTTTTTTAATTGTAATTAAAATAATTAATTGTAATTAATTTTAGAATACCATCCTACCTATTTAACAAATTGCAATGGGCTAGTGATAACGAACTGACTGTCACTACTAGAGGTTCGTCGTTTTTGCTGGTCACGCCGATACATCACACATCCAGTTTCAGAGGCAGTTTTAAATACCTTGCTAGCAAAGTCTGGAACAATCTTCCACCACCTCTTCGTGCTCTGAGAACAATACATAGCTTTAAGTTAAAATTCAAAGCACACTTGCTATGTAAACAATTTGAAGAATATAGTTAATTACAACGATAATACAATTTTATTACCATTAAATATATTACTAAATAGCATTTATATTTAATATTTAGTTCATTAACGTGACTTGTCATATTTTTAAGTCTAATAATTTCTCAAAATTTTTATTGAATCTACGTAACTCATAATAATGTAAATTTGTTACTATTATTTTATTTATAACAAAATCTATATGAATTTAATTTTAATTACAAATTATAATATTATGTATACATTCCTCACCCTTTAGTTTTGCAAGCAGAAGCGTAGTGGTTTAGATATTTTGTACGCTGGATCATTATATAAACTAAATTAATAATATAATCACTTTATTGTTAGGTAGGTATGCGTCGTCCGTTCCAGTAGGGCTCGCCAAGTCACCATCTCATAAACTAGGTTACTAACAAACTTCCAAAGCAAAAAAGATGACGGCTATAATAATTGTGTTCCTGTATATAATCTATTTTCTTATTATTTAATTCTATTAGCCTCTGTGAGCTCTGCTCTGCGCGGAGCCCCCGCGTGATGTGCGGTGCGCGCCCCTGCCTCTTTGATACCTCGTTGTCGTTATATTATACTGCCTTTAATAAAGCACAGCACCATTGAAGTAGAAACGTGATATTCTCACCTTGTTACTTACATTAACCGTGTCTACATCACCTTATAGGTCCTTGTCTATGACACCTCTTCACTATCTGTTGGAACTGGTTGTCTATGATCTGTCACTGCTAGGCGCCAATTCGCCCTGTCAATGTCATTGCGTGAATTTTCTCGCCGCCGAAAAGTTCAAATCGAGCGTGTGTTAAAAAACTTTTGAAAAATTTATAGACAAAGTGTAGTTCAAATACATTATAAATGAGTGCTAACGAGGAAACCGCCCCGGAGGAGGTAAGTGCCGTTAACACTAATGAAGACGACTCAGATTCTTCGTCCGAGAGTGACTCTCAATCAGAGAGTGGAAGACCTCCGTTTAAAAGACGCAGTTCGAAGGAGGACCCACGAATAGAAGCCCTGATTAATCAGGTAGGTTTTTTATCCAACATTTATATGCAGAGTCTCGGCGGCTCGCAAAATGCCAAAGATGCAAGTAAGGATAATTTCCTAACCGTGCCTGACGTCGAAAAGCCTGTAGTAGATTTAGGACAAATTGCTGTAAATATAGACAGTACTAAAATAATAAAACCAGCCATCGCAGAGAGGGTAGAAAAAATAAAAACTTTGCAGCACTTTGGTCTACCTACATGGCAAAATGTTAGATATTCTAAAACGCTGCAATCTTACTTGGCGACGCCTGGTTTTATAGACCTTAAAGTTAATGACGAGCTCTGTCACTTGAGCAAGTCCAAAGATTATTTAGCAGGAACTGAGTGTCTAATGGGGGCATTGACAAATGCGGTATTTGAAAGTAATGCATTACTCAGAGCGGGGTTACAGGAAGTGGTTGACTGGACTGTCAAATTCCCAGGGGAATTTAATGTAACTTCTCTGGTAAATAAGATAAGCACATGCATTGGGACTGGATCTGCCTTTAATAAAAACTCTGATGACATTCTCCAAATATTATGTGGCAAAAGAGCAGAATGCATTGAGACCAGAAGGGATAGAATTATTAAGGAGATACCTAATAAGTCTATACAATTAGCATTAAAGAATATTCCTCCCTCGGAGAATGCCTTATTTGAGCAGTCCAGACTTAACACTCTAATTCAAAATTTTGGTGGACCGACACAATGGATGAGGTGTCTGTCTTTCAAAGATAATAAATTGGCTACTGTAGCCTCTAAAAGAAAGAGTTCAGAACAAATTCCTCTCCCATCAACAAGTACAGGTTTTAAACAACCAAGAACTGATTTTCCCCATAGAACTAGCAATTATAGCAATTATAGTCCCAATAATACAAGTAATTCACAACCTCGTTTTCAAAACATTCAAAGTAGGCCAAAAACTAAGGGTAAGGGCATAGGAAAAAAATCTTCCTTTCGCTCTTACAATAGAGACAAACAATGACTGTCACAGGCAGTTCAAAGGTGGGCAGTTAGGGGATTTCAGGGATCGTTGGGAGAAGCTCGGAGCTACCCCTTTCCTCTTACAAATTTTATCAGGGTCTCGGATACCTTTTATTCAAAAACCCACACTAGTATACCCTTCAAGAGCATTAGCTCAGAAGTATGCTATAAGAGTGTCAAGTCAGATGACCGAACAGATAAAGGAATTGAAACGCATCGGAGTCCTAGAAAAGCCTATGAGTTTGACACCCGGTTTCTATTCTCGAATGTTTTTAGTAAAAAAGTCGGATGGTGGTCTAAGACCAATTTTCGACTTGAGACAGTTAAACAGGTTTGTAGGAACGAAAACATTTCATCTCATAAACCACACCAGAGTACCCGAATTCCTTCAGCCCGGAGACTGGATGGTAAAGGTCGACATAACACAGGCATACTTCCATGTGCCAATAGCACAGTCTCACAGACCTTTCCTCAGACTGATTTACAACCAAGAGGTACTTCAGATGACCTCGCTTCCATTTGGCCTATCTTCAGCCCCAAGACTTTTCTCTTCCGTGACTTGTTGGGTTGCGGAGACCCTTCGCAAGAAAGGAATGAGAGTTCTGGTGTACCTGGACGATTTCCTGATAGTGAATCAGGACCAGGCCAGGCTAGCAATACAGGCTTCAGAGGCCGTGAAACATCTGGAGTTTTTAGGTTGGCAAATAAACTTAAAAAAGTCCCTTCTGACACCAACCAGAGCACTAGAATTTCTAGGTATACAGTGGAGTACAGACAAGAACATAATGAGCCTTCCTACCAAAAAACAAAGTTTAATTTCAAATGCACTACAAAAAGTTTTGCAAAGCGGAGCTTGTCGGCTCCGGCAACTTCAATGTCTTTTAGGTCAACTAAACTTTGCTTGTTATGTCATCCCAAGAGGTCGGCTTCACTGCCGCCATCTACAGATAATGCTCAGAAAGTTTCCGAGAAATCAGTTGAAGCTGAAAGTGCTGGTTCCTCAGAGGGCTTTGCTAGACATACAATGGTGGCACAGAGCCCTACAGATGACTTCACCAATACATGCAGTAGGTGTGACAAATTTTCTTACTACAGACGCATCGGACATTGGATGGGGTGCTGTCTTAGACAAGAAAAATTTTTCAGGGGTCTGGTTGCCACATCAAAAACTATGGCATTGCAACAAAAAAGAGATGTTTGCAGTACTGGCAGTTGTGAGGAGAAACGCAGAGAATCTCAAAAACTCACATGTGCTACTGCAGACGGACAACAGAACTGTGATGGCATACATCCGGAAGGAAGGTGGGACTCATTCCATGGCCCTGTTGTCCTTAACAGTCCAACTTCTACGAATCATAGACAGATGGAACATAATTCTGTCTGCCCAGTACCTCCCCGGCAGATACAACACCATAGCAGACCGGTTGTCACGGAGACGATCAATTCCAGAGTGGCATTTAAAACCTCAAGCAACCTCGGAGGTTTTCAGACGCTGGGGTGTGCCAGAAATAGACCTATTTGCTACAAAAAGGTCTGCTGTTGTTCCCAATTATGCAACAATAGATCCATGGGACAGATCTGCTCTCTTCACAGATGCCTTCTCGAGGACATGGAACTGCCAGCTAGGATGGTTGTTTCCTCCACCAAATCTAATACCACGAGTACTGGCCCACCTCAACAGATCGAGGGGGACGTTCCTATTAGTTGCCCCAGATTGGGAGCAACCGTTTTGGAGATCAGATCTCCAAACCCGAGCCCTGGACAAGCCGATGAAAGTGAGTCAATTACAGAAAGTATTAGTAGATCTAACAACAGGTCTTCCACCTCCACAGATACAAAAATTGACACTGAAGGTTTGGAAAGTTGGGGGTGGGGTGATAAGCTGAGGTCCTGGACATCAGCAGAACGCAGCCTACTTAGGTCAAGTTGGCGTCAATCAACCTTGGATACTTATAAGCCAGCACTTAAAAGGTGGAGTTTGTGGTGCAGAAACAAAGATATTGACCCAAGGACTCCCAATCCAGAGCAGGTAGCTCAATTTTTGGCTGACACTTTTATCAAAGAGGGTCTTTCATATCGAACCATGCTAGTACAAAAATCTGCTGTAGCTACCTATTGTGGAATGAGTGATATTATTTCATCAAATTTTTTTGTAAAACAAGTATTAAAAGCCATACAGAACTCCAAACCTCCCAGCTTTAAAACAGTAATTTGGGATGTTAAAGAAGTCATAGGCTGGTTAGAAAATAACCCAGGTGACAATTCATTATTTGAAATTGCAAGGAGAACTGCCACAATCCTACTTTTGGTTTCTGGTCGAAGACTTCATGACCTAACTCTTCTTAGAACAAAACACCCTCATTATCACGACAGTGGGCAGGACATCTGCCTTTGGCCGGTATTTGGTGCTAAGACTGATACTGGTACCCGGAGACAGTCTGGTTGGAAGCTTCTCCCTAACAAAAATAAAAATATATGTCCTGTTAGATGGATAAGACTGTTAATCCAAAAATCTAGAGATAGACACACCAATGAGACTGAGGGACATTTGTTCATAACAATTAAAGGATTGGTAAAACCTGCATCTAGAACTATAATTGGTGGATGGGTACGTTCACTGTTAAAAGAAGCAGGTATAAATGCTACACCTGGATCTTGTAGGTCCGCGGTAGCTTCACAGTCCTGGCTGGAGGATAGACCAATAGAAGATATTTTATCAAGGGGTAATTGGGCATCCGTCCAGACATGGAGAAAACATTATTGCCGAGATATTAATGCACAGGAATGCAACAGCAATTATAGTCTTTTTGATAATTTTAAGCCCATTTGAAATTACTTTATTAATCAAATATAGAGTATTAAGTAGTCATATAAAATTTTATATATGTTTTGCATATGATTTCATTAATAATAAAGTAAAACTTATTAAATTAAGAGAAAGATAATTTCTTCATTATATGACAATTGCATTCATTAAAAGACTGAATATTTATCTTATAAGAGTTTAAGTTATAGCAGAAAAAATAATTTATGTTTACTAATTAGATATTGTGAAGATAATAATTAAAGCAAACTTAAAATGTTGATTCTTAGAAATATATAATTTTTTATATTATATTATTATGTGATATCAAGAGGAAAAGGTTTAATTGTTTGTTGTTATAGAAAAAATTATAATAAAAACGTTAATTATTTTGAAATTATATTCATTATATTATGGTTCCTTCAACATTGCGTGATTTTAGAGATCTTTTCACCAGCAGAGATCAAACACGTCTTCAAAGGTGCTGTGCTTTATTAAAGGCAGTATAATATCAACGTTTTACACAACAATAAAACGTTTATTATAATGCCGAAATAAAGCACAGCACCCAAGGAATAACTTCCTGGTGAAGACAATGACATTGACAGGGCGAATTGGCGCCTAGCAGTGACAGATCATAGACAACCAGTTCCAACAGATAGTGAAGAGGTGTCATAGACAAGGACCTATAAGGTGATGTAGACACGGTTAATGTAAGTAACAAGGTGAGAATATCACGTTTCTACTTCAAAGGTGCTGTGCTTTATTTCGGCATTATAATAAACGTTTTATTGTTGTGTAAAACGTTGATATTATCTCAAGCTACTCGTCGGCCGCCGCTATTACTGACTGAACAAGGTCGTGCGCTCCGGTGTGGCTCAAACTATTTACCTATATAATATTATGTAATACTTTTTGTTTAATTTTTTTTTTATATTACTATTATTGTTTTACTATTTATTATCTTATACTATATACATATGGGCATTTAAAAAAAATAATTATGTATTTAATTTTTTATTGTATAAATATATATTATATTATATATATATATTATATATATATTATTCTGTACAACTCTGCCGGTGTGCATCTGTCGAACGCCAGACAACTGGATCCACATAATACCAGGGATCGCGGTATCGGTATTAGGTACTATGCCGTGATCGTATACCTGAGTGGACTCCAATTCCACAGCTGTTTTGCGTTACACTACCCATCCACATAATGTATGTCTGTTTATGTTAAGTTTTAGTTTATGATACTGTTAATACTTTGTGATGTAGTGTAATGTGAATGTGACTGTTGAATAAATTTAATTACTTACTTACTTCCTTACTAAAAATAAGACAGTTTACGTCCAATTACAGAAACGCTAAGTAAAGGAACCCTTTCTTTTAGAGGCTGTCATTGTCATTGCTTGGCGGAATAATAAGGACAGCGACAGTGACAGCCACTTAATTCACTTCACAATATTTACAAGAGCCCTCTATTGTGAATTGAATGTGACTTGAATGCCCCTTAATTTAACTATCCAGTATTTGATCGTAAGTCTTTAAACTATTAATTCAATACAAAACTGCTTATTAATTGTTATTTTCAACACAAACTCTACAGCGACAATGGTCATTATAGAAAATCGAAAGCGTTTTATTAGTGATCTAATTCATACTTATCAATTTACTGATTCCTAACAAGAGTTATTTGAAAAACTTAAAAACTCGACTGCGTTTCTTAAACCTACACTTGTTTTATATTTTGGAAGTCAATCGGTTTTATATAAAGAGAAGATTTTTTAAAAATGTTTGTTCACGGATAATTTCGTCGTTTATGAGCCGATTTTTATTTATTATTGTTTTATACCCAGGTGTCATAGTAATCAAGAATCGAACGACATCTCTCATCATCATCCATCGAGCCGTTCAGGCTAAATAATTACGCATACGTACATACATGTCCTAGAAAAACATGATCCTTTTTCTGGCACAGTCCGGTAAAAATATAAATTATTATTATTTGCTACAGCTTTATATTATTGTTATTTGTTTAATATTTGGAAAATTAGTTCGGGAATTATCCCGAACCAGTGGTAGCCATCCCATAGACACGACGCGACGTTCAGAAAAAATTTTGTAATAATTTATTCTGAATAAAATTATTTAATAATATTAATAGTTTTAATTTGATATACGCGAGCCCCGCACGCGTTGATGTCTTGTGCTCACATGCGCCACGAACTCTACCATTTGTTTATTATCTACATCTTCCGGCGACTCTACATGGTCAATATTTGTTTATGTTACGGTACGGTCGTCAACCAAACCAGTGTGCCGCCTTTTTACTTTATTACCATAGTAATAACATTGAAAAGTGTTAGTGTGGACTGTTCGTACCTACGCAGTTGCATAACGAGGATGGGCGTGTGTGATTTATCGACGGAAAATCGTTATAAACATTATGTAAATAATGCCTTTAGCAAACCCAACTATTTTTTTTTTTATGGCATGAACCGATTAAAAAAATATTTTTAAATTATTGTTTATATTATACTAGCTGACCCGTGCCCACTTCATAGAGCATACAAACCGTTTAAACCTTCCCTGGACTTCCACGAATATTTCAAGACTAAAAATAACCGAATCGGTTCAGCCGTTCTCGAGTTTTCGCGTTACTAACGAACAGCAATTCATTTTTATACATAAGATTAAAAACAAATCATGTTACTTAAAAACAAAGGACAATATTTATCCGCATTCAAAACCCTTTCAGGTTTACCCTTGTGAGATAGTTTTGAATCTTAATACTCATGTTAAAATACACAGAAGTACATAATATTATGCATTGTTATGTATCTTAAGTTTCAAAGCATTATTTAAAATATGTATTCAAAGAATTTTCTGTAGGCTCTATTACCAAGTTAATGTTTTTTGTTAGAGTTTGTTCCCTTCATACAAACTATTGCCCCCGTACGTGATTTGTATATCATTGTGAAGCTCCGAGTCATCTTGAGTAGGAGTTTGTATGTTTAACAATTACTTTCGTCGATCCTTATAAAATTGTTTTTTTTTTATTATTTTTAATGTTCAAAATAATTTACAAAATGTTTTTAATTTTACACGAGTGATCTTACCGCAAAAACTTCCAGGAGTTTATGTGGACAAGAGTACGCTCAGTATTTTTTTATTACCTATATGATTCTATAAACTTAATATAATATGTATGTAAGAAACTGCTAAAAGCAGTTAGATAATTTTTTTGTGCAGTTTTAATTTTTTTGTTTATGTTTTATATTTGAGTCTAAAGCAAATTTATATAATATTGTTATTTGCAAGTTGGGAGTTGCGTCACAAGCAAAATATAATTTCTAGAGCCGGGTCTTTAGCAAAGTTACCATTGCTAATTACGATGGAGCAGTTCGAAAACAAAAATGTATGGATTTTGACATAAGCATCGCTGCGATGAATTTAGCGATGCTTATGTCTATTTCCACACGTTTGCGTTTTCGAACTTCGCTGTTGTAACCAGGGATGAAATGGATATGAAATTTCGAATACGGATAAATATCCGTATGGATATGGATATTAAATTGTTTCGGATTATCCGTTTGTTTCGGATAATTTCGGTTACGGATATTACATTTTTATAGTAGCAAATCTTTAATTTCGGATGCGGTTACAGTTATGGATATTTTTTAATATTGGATATCCGATAGTTTCAGTTACGGTTACGGAGCTCCCTAACATACCTGTATGTAACCAGCGATAGAAACGTAAATAATGGGTTCTTTATGTTATTATTTTTAAGGGCATAACAATATTGTTACTCAAGCAAATTATAATTCCAAGAAAAGATAATTTAAGGTAAGACAAATAAATGCAAATAAGGTAGGCTGATAAAGATACAAATTGTAAAAATAGAAAAACTGCGTTCACAAATACCAAGATTCCACATTCTTTAAAAGTTGTTTTAACCAACTTAAGAACAAGGAGTATTATTCGTTTCCATTTTAGCAGTACTTCGTTACGCATTACGATAAACATAACTTGATGTAATTCTCATTTCAAACTGCGTAAGTTAAAATCTTGTAATTAATCAGAAGGTTAAAAGAAGGCTATTATGCAAAATTTTGGTACAGCTAAGATACAAAATACAGATTAAAATTAGGTAGCATATTTTGCGGATAAAAACAGAAAAAAATGTTTACCAGTTAATCCCAAATTATAATCAAAACTGGTTTTTTCACTGATCTCACAACACGCCGAAAAATAAACAATGATTGCCGTCACCGATGTAATTAATTAAAAAAAAACACGTGCGCCTGCGTGTAGAGTTCGCGCGGTACTGCCCTGCGATTGGCGAAACGCGGGAATGCACATGCCAATGTACGGATCAGGTTTTCCCGTTGATGTACTATGAAAAATAGATAAATTGTATAAATATTTTGCACATTTGCGTGTCAAAAAAACCGACCAAGTACGAGTCGAACTCGTGCACCGAGGGTTCCGTACTAACTTTTTTGACAGAATATTTTAAGATATAGTTTTAAGATAACCTAAAAAATTAAAAATAAACATCGAGATCCGTGAAATCTGTTAAATTCAAATAAACGTTAAAAATCTCAGCTTCCTACTTAAGCCAAAATTTATTTGCCTTAAGTACACATACGGTGCGGAGCAAGGCTGAAAACAATAATTGTTTTACAAATTACAAATGATCATGTCGGTGTGTAGGTGGCGCTAAAGAAACAGCAATTTGATCGAAATTAACGTAATTTTCGTTTATGTATATTGTATAGCTACTGGTTCAAAATGATGTTGCTTCGTACCAAATTTCAGGATTCTGAGTTCACGGGATGTTTTGTAGATTTTTAATCCGTTGCGTGTATCGAAAATTGACGACATAAACGGAATTGATTGCGTTGGCCTTAGCTTAGCTTTCTTAAATTTATATGTTTTCACAACTCTTAGGGAAAATGGACCTGAGTATTTGATATGAATGGTTTATGGCACCTGCTTGCACAAAAAGTAGTGGAGAAAATGACTCTGCAATTCAAGGCTACGCACTTGCGTGACTCTACATTGTACCGCTCAATAAAACCGGATGATTTTACGTCAATGATCAAGTCGGTATGCAAACGAGATGACGAAACGTCATTATGAATTATTGTAATGTGAGCCTAGTAAACCTAGGTAAAAATGTAGGCCTTTGCATCCATTACTGAATGATTTATCCGAGTGAAGTATCCACTGTTTAAATACTATAGTGTATGAGACATGCGGTATTAAATGTATGGTTGCCAGCACATACGGCGTTCATACAACATAGTCGAGGCAGTCCAGAGAGAGAAAGAGAGAGTGCCAAGTCCATACAAACAACCATGTATGGGTTTCCTCACAATGTTGAGAGGAAATCTACTTGCACTAAGTTAAATGAAGCGAAAATCGCAATGGTTTTTCTCAAATGGTTTCGATTAAATATCTTAAACGTTATTCGTTAGAAACAAAAATATAATATATGTAAATATTTCATATTATATAATAATAGAAAAGGTTTACAATAAATGAATGAGCATATGCCTCCTATGTAGAGTATAACTGTGAAAGTCCCAGCGCTGAAAGACTTATTTTTGACTTTCATGTTTGTATTAAAAATTAACCAACATCATAAATTTTTTCCTAGAATAATAAAAAAACTGATGTTACTTTTACAGTATACTTTATATGATACGGGACACATACACACCCTGAAGTATTAATTATCACTCATTAATATATTAAAGGTCTATAAATTATAGGTTAATATATTATAGGTATTAATTATCACTCATTAATATATATAGGTATTATAGGCCTGTAGATAGTTTTATAATGCGTTATAATAATTGTCCATAACAACAAGTCCCCCAATATAAAGAACGTATTTTTTGCAATTTACAAAACATTAAATTGTTATAATATATCAACGTCTAAACTAATAATAATATTATAAATTAAATATTATGCAAATAATGAAATATTGTTTCAAAACCGATTATGATTGACATTAGTTACAAAACTAACAATTAATGGAAAATGAGTGCCTTGTTCGGAGAAACTCTACGTAGAGCCGCTGTCGGAAAATCAATTTTATCGTTTTCCCGCCTGTCAAATAGTTCCAAGTGTTTCCTTTTACTCGATTATGCTGAAGCTGAAAGGAAGGGATTTTCGCAGTGTTTAGTGTAGAGCCTAAAATACTGATTTTATTTTAATTAATTATAGAGATGTTAATAGATGCGTAAAAATAGCTCGGATAGCATTGGCTATATAATTTGCTTTATTTTGGGTTATAGTTTTTAACTTTGATTATTTATATATTATGCCAATTATTCGTGAGTACTTAAAAGAATATAGGGTATTTTGTATTTTATTCCATTCAAAGATTTCGATGAGTTTTTTACACTACCTTAAGGCGCCACATAAAGCCTAACATGGCGTCAACTCCTGTTTTGTATCTATTATAATTTTCAATAAATACAATACAATTTATAAATCTAGGTCGTTATGTACGACACAGAAACAGTTAAATTATCTCGTAGCATTGTCGCCTCTATTATTTTGAATGTAAGTTGGTTATTCCCATGAGCTATTCATTGTCTTTTACATTGAGCACAGCGCCGCCGGCTGTACAGTATCGCCTGTGAGTCACTCGAATATTAATAAGCCCATACCGTATTGTCACCTGTGTTCCACTGTCGAAGTCTTTGTTGGAAATATTTATGCTTTTACCACAGAATAACTAGTACTTAGTACGTAAGTTTGTTCGCGTTAAGAAGGCTCATGTGTAGGTACGTAATATTATTATGTCAAAACGGATTACTCTAATTGGTTATTGTAAACACAAGCACGACCGCGTCATTGGTCATTTAACATTAGGGCTTTTTTAACGCTTATAATAGGTGCATTCCAGTTGCAAGAAAATAAAGTTATTAACGAAATTTTCAACCATATTCCTATTTCTTTCGGACTAAGTTCATACATGAAAAAATAAAATATTATTGAAAATTTCGTTAATATAGAACCTTTTACTAACATACGGACTTTCTGTCAGCTTTTTCACTTTGCAAGTCCATGGTCGGTAGAACATTTCTAGTTAAAAAAAAAAAAAGTTCTTAAAATCGAGCTTAGAAGAGACAACTTATAAAATCGGCAATTAACTCTACATTATTAAAGATTTTAAAATAAAAAAACGAATCAACGTGCATATTTACATTGACTAACTGTTAAAGTAGAATAATTAATCTAAACTAATATTATGAAGAAGAAGAGTTGGTTTGCTTGAACGTTTCTGAGGAGCTACTGGTTTATTGAGGAATGTTATAATGTACTAGCTGTTCCCGCGACTTCGTTCGCGTGGTTTTTGAGTAACTTAAACCGTTTATACAGCGCACGCAACGAAAGTCCCCAAAATGAATAATTTTCCCCGATTTTGCAACATTTCTCACTGGCACTTCGCTCCTATTAGTCGCAGCGTAATGTTTTATAGCCTAAAGCCTTCCTCCATAAATGGACTATCCAACAAAAAAAGAATTTTTCAAATCGGACCAGTAGTTCCTGAGATTAGCGCGTTTATACAAACAAACTCTTCCGCTTTATAATATTAGTATAGATAGTCACGTAAGACGACCTCCTTAGCGCAGTGGTTGAGCGCGTTGGTGCTCAAACGGGAGGTCGCGGGTTAGAATCCCGCCGAGGGAACAAAAAGTTTTCTATGTTCCTGGGTCATGGATGTGTATTAAATTTGTGTGTAATAAAACAAAAATATTAAATATGTGTATAGAATAAAAGTATAAAATATATTTCCGTTGTCTCGTAGTACCTGTAACACAAGATCTTCGGATACTTAGCACGGGGCCAGATTGACGTGGTGTGAAGCATCCATAGATATTATTATATTAAGAGCCGATTTTTTTATCGTCAGATAACTTTTATCTAAGGAATAAATATGTGACTTTGGCAGATTTTGTATGGAACAAATGTCAAAGTCACATGTTTATTCAACAGATGAAAGTTATCTGGCGATTGAAAAATCGGCCCTAAGACCAATAAAAGCAGAACATCAATTAATAATGTTTTAAAATCGAGGATTTTATTTTACTAATTCCCGCAAACAAATATTGCAGCCACATCACCCTAACGCTTTGCCGTTTAGGTTCACTTTTTTGCTGACTTTACTTCATCTTGCATTAGTATCTACAGTGGAGACATTTACCTAACCTTAATAGAGATACAAATGAATATTTCATTAACATATAAAGTACTTTCAAAAGCGATATCTCGTCAAACTACTTATCAACCTAACCGTAGTATGTAAAAGTTGAACCTATATTTCAATTCTCAAGGTTGACATATGGACCAGTTTTTGCTCATTTCGGTCATATAGTTGGGTTAGCTTGTTCAATATTTAACTATGAATAATATACATTCATTACAAGTACTTGTTATGATATCGCCTCCGCCGCCGCCGTGGCGTCTTTGTCAATGAAAAATGAAAAATGCTGATAATTCCTATGTGGGAGTACGAGTGGAAGGCCTAAAGGGAGATCTCCGACCGAGTGAGGTGGTAGGCTCGGACAGGCCGAAGCCCACTGTACTAATTTTCAGATGTTGTATATAATATAGAGCCGAACTTACAAAACTTCGATAGCGCAATGCAGGATTGTAGCGCTAGTAGTACCGCCACATCACTCCCCCGAAGACCGGAGGTCGAAACTTGAGTTGTCTTATGTTTGAGTCACCAGTGAGTTCCAGGGAGTCGGAACTGTGCTGCTGCTGCACGGGCTCCAGTGAGTCCGAGGGCCGATGCTACGTGCTGAATGAGGAGAGATGTGCTCTTCTTGCTGACCGGTCGTTGTAGTGAGAGTGCCCGTTGAACCCGATGAGGGTTCGACCGGCCCGCGTTGCGTTGCGGCTAGTGGACGAGGTACCCGAAGTGGCCTAAGCTGGCTGGCGAGGTGGGGAGGGGCGGAGAGTGATGACAATGAAGGAGGCGTGTTCTGTCGAGGACCAATGTGGGAGTACGAGTGGAAGCTCCAAAGGGAGATCTCCGATCGAGCGAGATGGGATGCTCGGTCAGGCCGAAGCCCACTGTACTAGTTTTCAGATGTTGTATAATATAAAATGGCGCCAAACTTAGGAAACTTCAATAGCGCGAAGCAGGATTGTAGCGCTAGTAGTACCGCCACAACACTCCCCCCACTTACTAGCTCGCTAAATAGCCGTGTGTTATTTCTATTAATCGAACGGGACTACTTGGTAGTACACTCACATACGCGTCAAATATCTCTGTACTAAGATTTGTATGGATTTTGCGCCGCAGCGACTGCAAACGATGATCGTTTTGCACTCCAACGAGAGCAGCCTTTGGAAAATTTTGCTCGGCGCCCAATGCCCATGTCTGAAAACATAATATAATAAATATTAACCGTACGAAGAAGGTGTAAAAATAACAGTTACAATAACTTTGGGATATGATTATAAGTAGGTACTACTAGAAAAAAATTTAAAAAACTTTTCTGGAATCAGACTTTTCTCATTCCAGAAAAGTAATTATAATAGTATTTTTTTTTATTCTTTGTTTTATTTTGTTATTCTTGCGAGTAAAAATAATAAATTAAAATATATATTTTAATTTATTATTTCATACTTTTGTATATTTCATCATTTTGTATATTACATTTTGTATATTTCACATTCCAAAGTTATTGTGACTGGTCTTTTACACCCTTTATATCTCTACATTTCAAAACTAAATATGAATACTTCTATCTTTTTTTGCATAACCAACCTAAAAAAGTTAGAAGTACTAACCTAACCTAACACTTGTAGATACGTACTGTAATGTTGTGTAGACTGTAGAGTATATGTTATAAAGCCTTATCTAGAATAGCTATGACGACCTCACACTACCACAGACCATGTACCTCCTAGTAACCTCGG
Source organism: Celastrina argiolus (assembly GCA_905187575.2). Classification (NCBI taxonomy): domain Eukaryota; kingdom Metazoa; phylum Arthropoda; class Insecta; order Lepidoptera; family Lycaenidae; genus Celastrina; species Celastrina argiolus. The sequence goes on along the minus strand of LR994582.1, from coordinate 4,452,676 downwards.
CATCTCTAATAATAGCTACTGATAGATGCTGGCTTCAATGGTTCCTGACCTCGCGGCTTTGGATTTATCAATGAATTATGAAACAATCCTAGTTAGAGTCTCGTATAATAGTAATGAAGACTTATGTTTTAACTCTTAATATATATTTAGATGTATAGAACAATAAGCAGTAAACAACTAAACAGTCTATTTGCAAGTGAGATCGTCAATTCCGTAAAGGAAATAATAATAATATCAAAATATTTTTTTCACTTTTCAACTTCGTCCTGGGGCCTTACTCTCCAAGTACTCGTACGTATTTATTTTGATTCTCAGTCGATTGATATGGTCGGGAGTACAAAAAGTTACGATCTAACGATTTTCTTTATCCTGGTTAGTTTCAATGTTATCCACCACATAAGATACCATAGCCGGGTCGGGAGTAAGCCGGATAAGCAGGGTCGCCGTCCGCCAATGTATTGCCGATATAAACGAAGTTAGGCGAGTGTCCACGATAACTTCCGAAATCAGTTTCGGTTTCGGCAAAAGTTTCGGCCAATTTTGGCCGAAACCGAAACTGCCGCCGAAACTCGGCCGAAACCGAACTTTCGGTCGGACACTAATAGTTACCTACTCGTGGGAAACCTGGTGAGTCATGTATGAGATGTGGTGGAGCGTAGGCAAGAAACCTTCGCTGCATGGCCGTTCGACTCTATTATAATAATTGAACATCCCTGAAGGTGTGATGCAATGTTTGCTTTGAGCTTATGTTTACCTACCAATGTTTGACCTAGATTTTTAAGAAGCTAGGAATTGACAACTAAGTACTCGTAACGTTACCAAAAAATAAGTGGACATACATTTGATAACGTTAAGTTCCTGCTTAGCTACAGAATTACAGATCGTCTATGCGAATATACTCGTAGTAGCCTATTGACATAACACTGGAGTAGTTACACATTTCACGATGATCATAGAAATTGTCGAAAAACAACATATCAGTTATTTTTTTATTTATTTACCTACTTATTTTTATTTATTAGCCTTTCGAACGAAATATATAGGAAGATAAACATTATTGATTTGCCTCTCAAACGAAATATAAGTAGACAAATTGGCATTTTTGTAACACATTCATAATTTATTCGAGTTCGATATTATTCGCCTGCGTCCGCGCATGTTTAAATTACAACCGAGCTGTGTAAATAAGCACATAATGCTGTACCTATTAAACATTTTGCCAAAACAAAGAACCGCTTTAACTGCGGTAAGCCATCCCACATCCTAAGCTTTCAATTAGAAGCAACCTTGTTGTGTGTGCATAGTACATGCATATTGTCTGAGAGATGTACCACCTACTGAATAACCTCCAAACCTTAACACACTAATAGTTAATAATGGCTTCCGATTTCACTGTCGGTGGCCGCTTTGATACTAGGCCAGTGATGCAGGAGAGTAAAGTGTCCATGTGCACATCGTTGCACTCTCTGTTTTCTCTTAGACCCTCTATTTCGTTTACTATCATAACCCAGTGGAACAGCCCGATTCGGCTGGTAAGAGATCAGGCGCAGGACCAACTTTTACATACTCATCCGACCAGCGGCGGCCTTAGGGGGTGGCGAACAGGGCTTACGCGCCTCGCGTCAAACAAAGGACTAAGGTCCATACATTTCCATAGGACAAAGGGCGTTGCAAAGACCTATCGCCCGGAAACTCGCAATAGGTAAATCCGACGCATGGATCATCTATTTTGTCAGACAATTAGGTGATCAGTGAGTGACAGCGTATTCGTAACATTATCGAATGAGAGTTGTATGACAATCGTCATAGTGCCCAATGCCCATACAGTTGACACTCGACAAGGAATACGCCGTTGCCTATAGCTCCTGCTTGGCCTAGACAATCCTAAACTTTACAAGAACATTTTTATTTGTTCCTACGCGGGAATCGAACTTGCGACCTCCAGAGTCGAGAAAAAGTGGTTGTAATATTAACAATCTCTAGTAAGCTATAATGCAATGCCTCCCACACCGATTCCGGCGAAGGTGGCCGGTTTCATTGAAACATTGAGGACAGCTACGCAGGTGATATTTTTATTGTGCCCAAGTGTGTGCGCATAGAAGCATTCTCTCTTCCTGCACTCTCATAACCCGGACGGATAACCGTCACGTTGGGCATCCGTCGCATGGATCATCTTCCTTATTTATTAGGTGACCAGCCTGCATTGTACTAACCAAAATAAAGAAAACATTTTTTTTGTTGTTCCAACGTCCAAATAGAACCCACGACCTACGGGTTGAGATCCAAACTCTAAACCATAGACCACGCAGGCGTTCAGCTATAAGATAGTAAGTGCATGCCTCCACGTAACCGCACCTGGATACACCTGTCGCTGACTCATAACTCACCATTACGATAGAATGCGTTGTGCCGGAACCGTGCTAACAGAAGACGCGTTTTGACGTGAACGTCCTTAAAATTGTTATCATAGGAACACTATTCAATAAAACTAATGACAACAAAGTTAAAAAGATCAGCAGGCTTACTCCCGACACCGAGAATCGAATCAGTTCCATCTCAACGGCTTACGGTGTTTTATTTGGTGGATTGCTTTGGAACTGACCAGGATAAAGAAAACCGTTAGATCGTAACTTTGTACTCCGGATCAATAGTAAAGTATCTCCGGATTGTCAATCGACTGAAAATCAAAATAAACAATCGCCAATTTATTCGGGAATACGCGGCACAAATCTAAATCAGTTTGGAGTGCAAGGCCCTAGTTTAGTGTAGCAGTTACATACATTGTTTAAGAATAACGAAAGTGTCCGTGGGGTAAGAAAAGCATCTCCCCATTAATCATCTGTAATCGTGGGTGTCGTAAGAGGCGACAGAGATAATATACAAGGTGTAAAATAAATGAGTATTATTAATTGAAGACATGAATTGATGAAGGTGATATGTAGGAAAATTATGATCTCGAGAAAATTGAGTTTAAACTGTCACTTAAACATTACAGAATACGTTGTAATGTATTAAGTACATTAATCTAAAGCTCCCTCTCTAGAATCAAAGTACGTTATAATATATGTTACTTTTACTTTTTACTTACTTTTACTTTTGTGTTATTTAAGGACAAACTAGTTTTGCCTAGGCTCAACTAGTTCTTCCTATACGCGATCGGATTAACGAGTATAGCCTTTTTTTTTTTTTTTTTTTGATGTCGCAAGGGAAATGCATTACGCATCCCCCAGGGAGGGTCCCCCAGGGGTATGTGGGACTCCCGGCTCAATACGGCCGATTTACCCACTAAAACCACTTGCGGATTGCCATCAGCCGTTGAGATGGGAGGAGTGCCCTGGATCTTTCAACACACAGGCCACGCCCCCCCGACCGGCCGGTCTACCTCATAAGGGACCGGACTTCCATCAAATTAAGAGAGCACTCCGGCAAACTGGAGCGCTCCCCTCGGCGCCGAGACTGACTAAGCCGGGGAGGTTACCCATCCCTCTCCCGGAGCCCCGTACTAGACATGAGATGGAAGGGCCGCAAAGCGACGCCTCCGCACCCCCGTCCTACGCCGGCGAAGCGGAACAGAGGATGGATCCATCTCTCTGTTCCGCTCCGAGGCCTCCTTCTGCGAAATGACGTGTTCACAGAAGGAGGCCGCCGCCTGCAACGAGTATAGCCTAGTCCAAACTAATTTGTCCTAAGCCTGATAGGATAGATCGGTTTAGGCTAGGCCAAACTAGTTGATTCTGATATAGATACGCACACTCTAGGATAAACTGGTATGGCCTAGTCTAAACAGTTAATTCATGTCTTCAATTATATTATTAGTTATATTATTATTTCACAAACAATTTGTTTGAAGACACCACCTTTTGTGTGAAGAGACCTTTAACACGACCTTTATCATATGTATGACTCCAATTTCGACAACAAATATTACTAACTAGTTACTATTTATAAAATACCTATTACTTTTTATGAACCTAAAACGGTATTTATAATATTCACCCGTGACGAATCTGCGTCACTGTTATAAAGTAATCAATTTATCGCTTCCAAGTCCCAAACCGTACAAAGTAGATTTGTTTTATTTTGCACAAACTACTGTATCTAGTAATTACTACACTACGTATTGAATCTATGTAGGTAAGTAATATAAAACCTTTTTTAATATAAAACGATTTCGGTGACGGTGGCGGTTGATCGATGGAGTTGTTTTTATGGTGCCCATGTGTGTGCGCAATACACAGAATCACTATCTTCCATCACTCTCGTTGCCTAGTGGGACGGATCACCGACACGACTGGCGGGAGATCAGGCGCAGGACCGACTTTTTACATGCCCATCCGACGCATGATTCATCTTTTAGACCATCAGGTGATCAGCCTGCATTGTCCTAACCAAACTTGAAAACAAAATTTTTTGTTGTACCAACAACAGGTATATTAAAATATTAAAAATACGAAAGTCTATCTGTCTGTTACCTTTTTACGCTTTCGCCGCTGAATCGAATTTGATGAAATTTGGCATAGAGGTACTTTAAGTACTAAGTAAACGAGTGCTCAAGGAATGGAGTCGCAAGCTAAGCATAGAGCAGTGGGCTGTGGCCCCAGGACAATAGCACTCCAAAGCACTGATCCCGGGTTTTAACAAACGACACGCAAAATCGGCGCTTTGTGTCCTGTGAGGAATAACAAAAAATGTTGTTTTCAAGTTTGGTTAGGACAATGCAGGCTGAATACCTGATTGTCTGACAAGAAAGATGATCCATGCGTCGGATGGGCATGTAAAAAGTCGATCCTGCGCCTGTTCTCTCGCCAGTCATGTCGGTTTACCGTCCCACTGGGTTATGAGAGTAAAAGGAAGAGAGAGTGTCTTTGTGTATTGCGCACACACTTGGGCACTATAAAATAACTCCTGCGTAGCTGGCTTGGTTTCAATTAAATCGGCTACCGACACCGAAATCGGTGAGGGTAGCTATTATGTAATATATATTTTTAAATGCTTTTTCTTGCCTATATTTTTTTAAATAAAAATAATAGAATAAAAATTAGGTACTATGGTGTAATATAATACAGTAAATGTCACGTAGGCGTACTATTACGGAGGCTTATGGCCTGTGTGCCGCTTCCTTTCGACCTCAAATAAATGTCGAAAATAATTAGGTTGTGACTTCCTCAACAAACACACATTAGAAACAAATCTTGTTCGTTGTACCGATGTCCACCTTAACTCTTAAGCTATTGTTTAAGGTTATCATCTACTTCAGAAGGATTATGTTCTGCTGATCTACTCAACGAACTACATGTCTACAAGGGAAATGGGAAATAAGAAAATATTTTTTTGAGACAGTAAAATACATACACTCTACATCATAATAAAGAAGGAAATAAAGGTAAATAGAATAGAAATATGATTCATTCACTGATAAAGGTATAATAAATCAAATAAATGAAAGGAGATTAACATTTTAATGAGATTTTGATAAAGGTTGTGTAAGACGTTTCGTAAGTTCTGTTTGCCTAGAACAACCTATACAACGTAGCTGTAAAAGTATGTATATGATTTTCTTTATCCTGGTTAGTTTCAAAGTATTCACCAAATTAAATACTAAAAGCCGTTGAGATCGAACTGATTCGTTTCTCGATTGGGTCGGAGGAAGCCTGCAGAGCTTAAGAATACAATAAATAAAACGAAATTCTGCTACATATATGAGCGTTTATTAGTGACATACATAATATAACTAAACTTATTATAATTTTTGAAAAATACATTAAAACTGAATTAATTCGAAACGGGTAAGTACAGGCCTACGATAGCGTCAATAGGTATAACTCGGTGACATAATTACATCTTATGACGTCAATATTATAATATTGAGATTAAGTCCCGATTTCACCAACGCATGTTAGTGCCAACGGCCTGTTAAAATACACGCCCTATCATTCATTGATAGGAATTGCGAGAGGGATAACATGATATTTAACGAAGGATTAACTCTAACATTGCTTGGTGATACACACCCTTAATTTTTCCGAGTTCCTCTTTAGTTAGGGCTCCCACGGCAAACGTTTTGTGAACGACTTTAAGTAGGTGGAAATTAGAACAATGATTTTCAAGTGCATGGCACACGACATACAGTGTGTTCCACGTTACGCTCTGAACGCTCAGATCATTCATAACGCACACTGTCGTTTCTTTAGCACAATAATGTAAATTTTGAAATTTTCGATCTGATCGCTTTACTGCTAGTGGAACGACTGACAGATGTAAAATTTTGACACTTCTCGTTTATCTAATAAATTCTTAATATATTTAAAATTATCAACTTCAAGAATAATACAAAAGAATCCTTAATAAATTTCCTCCACGATAACCTAAAAATAACATCGAGATCAGTGAAATCTGTCAAATCCAAGTAAACGTCAAAAAAAAAAAGCTGGGTAGAAATATGTAAAATGGCGTGATCATTCTGAGCGCTTTGAACAGTTTTTGACAGCTGACAGTGCGTGTGGAACACTAGTGAAAACAGTTCAAAGCGATCCTAAACAGTGCTAAAGAAACGCGAATCAGAATGAAAAAAACGTTCAAATCGTTTATACTTAGCAAGTGGAACGAAGGGATACAAAAAATCGATCACAAAATCGGACATATAAGTATGGTGGAACAACCTGCGGCTAAATCGATGGCAAAATCGCCCTACAGAAAGTAGCCCGTGGGCAACCCTTATTCGGTATTAAATTAAGTAAGATGCGACTTTAACAGCTCAATAATTAAGTTTCTTTTACGTTATTATAGCCTGTATCAATAATACTGCACTAGTACGACTACAGTATTGTCGAAAGTCACAAGAAAACCATTTTAATACTACACAATTACGTATACAAATAAATTGACCAAAAATAGTGCCTTGAGGCACTCCCAAAATGTTGTGTAGGCTCTGAATCAAAATTGGAATCGCAAAATAAATGTCATAATATGAAAATATTATATGATCAAAGTAATATTATAGTTAATTATAATTAACATTTATGTAATAATAAAATTAATAATTTAAACAAGATAGAGAAGGGCAATAGATTTAAATTTATAAAATATGACATTAAATTCAAATATATTACTAACAAAACTGAATCAAAGTTTCAAATATACTAACACAATAAAATGTTAATTTTTGATAATTCAAAGAGAGCTCCGAAATTACAATAATTTTAAAGTGCATGAGAATGATTGAAAAGAGCAGTCAATTAATAATTTTGTGCGAGATGAGCATCAGTCGTCTCTTTTACTTTTATTAAATAGAAAGAGAGAGATGAGAAAAGTACAACATTAAAACTAGTCTACTCTTTATAACCACAAAATACTTTGAATAAAATTTTGACCCCACATAAAGAAACTGTTAAATGCGCACCGGATTTTTGATGAAATCTCAAATCAGTTACAATAAATGTCATTACAACGGATATATAATTTAAAATAGGTTTAACATACAAGCGGTGAAGGCAAAGGGATCATACACTTACATAAATTTTGATTACAATTAGAACATCTATAACACTAAGATAAAGCATTACCTACGTTACACACAAAATAAAATACATATTATACATATAAGAGAACTCACATATTGTATAACAATTAATACTAACATAGATATGCGAACGGAGTGAAGTTGGGATGTCTGCGAAACTGAGATGATGACATTTACACATTTCGCAACAGACAGCTAACTTCACTCGACTCACAAAAATTTTGGCTCCTACGTTAACATTGATAATATTATAAAACACTTTTTAAAGATCTTCAAACATAATAAATTTTCAAAAAAATAATTTGATAACCTCAATTTGTTCACATACAAGTCGAAATGATAAAACGACGAATTGAGCTAATACACACAGTAACAGGTGTTAAACACGTCTGTTTCCTAACACTCCTACGATTCCCTTTATGATCCCTATATAGATGGATAAGTACAACAATTTTGGTCTAATTCTAGGCGATTCGGTTTGGCTTTTCCGATTACTATTTACGGTTATTAACTATCAACTTTTCATTTTCTTTTTAAATTAAAAATACGTTCAAAGTGTAAAACAAATGATCTGTAAAGTGAAACTTATTACCGAAAAACATTTTACATATATACATTTTATTCATACAATAATTAGATATTAAACATAATTAGAACACATTTTAAGTAGATGACTTAGTTTTGGTGAAATGAATAGGTAAAATAGTCAACGCATATTCAATAATTATGACTAACACAACGTGTCACAAGATATTTAAAAAAAAAAACAAATATACTAAAAACGAGATTTCAGCCAAACCGAATTCAAGTTGTTTCACAGCCTTATTGAAGTCTTGGTGGTTTAAAAAGAGACCTCTGCCCCTGTAAAGTCTTTGGTGTTGCCATGCATCATGATGTCGACTATAATATGATAATAATAATTAACAATGTTATATGTTGTTACGACTAAGATATATTAAAAGGATTTAATAAATATTTTCCCGTGGAATTAGGTACTTTAGCACAATCCTTTTATGGATTTTAAGATGGCGGACGGGGCAGAGACAATGATAATATTATAAAATAAAGAGGCGGGAATGATGTTCATTTGTTAATGCTCTTAATATAATACCGTTGTCATTTGTATTTTATCACATTTAAAATATATGTCAGTTGTTACGAGGATTGCCAGGGCAAAATATTAAGTGTGTATTTTGATTTTCAAGTCAGTAATTGTATGTAAAGGATTTGCATTATTAAAGATGTATTGACAGTTTTTGTACATTTTGTTGGAGTAATTTACTTTCAATGGCTCCCATAAGTACTCGTTAACCTACCCTCACATATTACCAACTTTCCTATTTTGCCGTGACAATCGTATCTCTTACATTATTATAGTTTGTATTCTTATTTGATCTAAGCCTCTTCTATTTCTCAGTCTCAGGGAATGTATGTTGGTAAGTCTCTTCGTTGCCTTACAAAATATGTTCATCGCGTCGAACTTTTATAAATGTATTTAAAAAATATTCGAAGGAAATCATTTGATATAATATTAATATAGCGATTTCACTAGTGTACTTCGTACTATAAACTATTTGAAGCATTCTCAATTACAATTGGCCTATATGTTGATTATATATTTATTCCACAGCACAACTCGATTAAGAGAGATATACTATCTTATAATTTTTATATAGTTTTGTACAATATTTTGAAGGCATGCTTGGATTATTTTGAAATACAATCACAATGTTTGTGCGTGATCGATTTTACTACAATAAGTATCCACGACTGGCCGCGAACTGAAACGGTTCCTATTTTACTTAGCCACGGTTACTGAGGAATATTTTGGGGTATCTACAAATATTTCACATCTGAGATAAAGATATAATTATGTATATTGTCATTTGTATCCGACACCACTATTGTTTCTTATGTGATATTAAGAGGAAACAACACGGTTGAGAGAAATACAAAATAGGTATTTATAAAATCTATTGCTGTCTCGCAGTGCCTTAGCTAGCCAGCACTAGCGCAATAGAGACAACTGCAACTTGGACTGAAATTACCTATTAAAAGTACCAGAAATCGACGTTTAGGGGATTCCTGTTTCCTCCTCCAAAACTTAACCGATTTAAATATTTTTTCTTTATTAGCTAAAAAAAGAATTGAGCTAGGTTCCTATTTTTTGATTTTGTTGTTTATTGTTGTCAAATCTGTTTCCTAAATGTTTAAACATAGCGGAGAGTCTGGCTATTTTTTTTAGGTTTTTGAACGTCCATATCTCTTTAAATAATTAATTTATAAAGAAAAGGAAAAAATAGGGACGTACAATCAATATCCATAAATATTCAGGAAATAAATTGTTACTCTAGCAGCATTATCCAGGGAGGAAACAGGAATCCCGTAGAAAATTTAATTTTAATTCGTATTTTTTCAAGAACGAACTAAATAATTGAACAATGGGTGTTCAATTATTTAGTTCGTTCTTGAAAAAATACGAATTAAAATTATATTTTGCTATATTATCCAATGAACTGTTTATCTCAAACGAGAAATATGTATGATGGATTTTATTATAATGTAGGAACTTTGTCAGGAACTGTCCCAGGTAATCGCTTGATTATAACTAATAGCCGCTAGTGCCTTTACACACGCGCCGCACACTGCCGGATTTTGTATGGAAGGCGCTGCGGCACGAAATCTACGCGCGTTAAAGCGTGTGTTAATGTACTAAAATCGTTTGTGGTCGGGACGGACGTAGTCTGCACGGCTCCTATTCATTCACTAAAGCGTTCCATCACGTCTAGATCTTTCCATAGATACGTAGAATGAAAAGAATATTTTGGTTACAAAAAAATTGTGTTACTTAAACCTACCGCGAGTTCAGAAACAAGCTTGTGGCATTAGTGTAGTGGCACGTATAATAAAATATCTGTATTTGATACAGTGTCGAGATTTTTCTCTCTTAAAGCTATAAAATTGATATAAATTACAATATGTATCATGTAATACTTTTACGTTTGTGCATTTCGATATTGAACGCCACTGGACGATGTTTAGTCTATATACAAGACGTCCGCGGCTTGACTAGATGTTCAGAAAGCCCACAACGATCGCTACGCCAAAAGATGATCGATATCTACATTACTCAATAGGTGAAAATAAAAAAATGAGGATCACAGATAAACACTATCGATATATGGACATGCCTCTACTATCGTTGTCTATGGTTTTAGAATATAACAGAATGGAGGAAAGGAGAACCATCTCTATACATGAAAAAGTGTCCGTCAAAAAGCGTTACGATGTGTAAATATAAAATAAAGCAGTTAAAATCAAACGAATTATTAATTTTCGCATATCTTTAAGTTATATTTCTGAAAACATTTGGACTGGATTTTTTATGACTTTTTGATAACACTACTGAAGTCGCTGAAATTTGAATGATCTAAACCTAACTCACCTCGTCTCTTATTGCTAACTTCATATCGTACACTCTTCTGACTCTAGCGCATTGTCTGGTTTGGTCAGGCCCTTTTCCAGTTTATCCCTAGACACGGTGCTCCTTTTTGTCTCCATGATAACCTCGTAATAAATGTTACATTAGTTTCTAGATTCCTGTTGGCATGTCTATGTGTATCGATACAAAAACCCAGCTAGGTACTTCACCAAACGTCGTCTATTCTACACGTAAAGGTGTCCGATAATATTATAGTCTTTAGCATTGTATTTACATTGTTTAAGGCAGTTGGTGGCCGTTGATTAGAAAAACATGAGGTAGATTGTCGACAGAAGCGTCTGCGGCTTCAACATTCAACCTAGCTACACCCGCGACCCTCGCTTTTGGCATGCGATAACTTCCCATAGATATTAACTACGCGATAAATTCGTTTAGAGATGTTGCCATTAAACATATCATTCGGCTTTTCTCAATATTACCTATACATATCATAAAAGTTACTAGGAAATTTGGATTTTCGTATTTATGATCTGTATTCAGTTACCGACCGACTTTTGCAACCGATTATAGCTTATCTTTCGGTACAAATTGAATATCACAGTTAAAAACATAATTTGCGTTGAAAAGCGCGTCTAAGCTGACAGTTGGTAGTTGTCATTGTCAAAACACGCTGTCGTTCTAATTTCAAGTTTGGACCATAGACGAGCAACGAATACAGATAATAAACGTCTATAGTACTGATTAAAATAATCCCATACTGGTTTTATAACAATTGACGTTTACTACAACTAAAACGCGATAATATATTTTAAGGTACTGTGTTGTATTTATTTTGCTCCAACACGTATTAAGCTATTTACAGTCATAGTGGTGTACCTCATAGTGAATATTTTTATTACGTGCATAAAATGAACTTTTAAATAATATTATTATTGTTCAATGACTCTTAGACAAAGGAACTCTCTTTTGCGATTGTCGATCACTTCGTACTTTCGAGCTTACGCATTCTCTTAGGCCAACGATTCTTTCGTCAAATGTCAATATTTTTTTAAACTATAGAGAACAAAATATATCGTATATTATATATATTATCTTACAAACTAAACGTTATAATAATGAACTAAAAGATTCAAATCCGAAAGAGAAAAAATATATTGAACAACGTCCTTGTCTACGGGGCCGTGGTTATGACATTTATTGTCACATTTTGCAACAGTGACATGTATGTCAGTATGATTAAGCATGTATGCTTAATCATACTGACACAATCGAAAGCAAATAAACAGGCAGAAATTGGAATGTTATGGGGTAGAAAATAAAAAAAAAATCGCAATATTTTCAAGTATGTCAATATTGTTAAAAAAAATTGTCATTTAAAACAATATTAATTAAAATAAAATAATATTGTAATATTTTAAAATGTTGGGAATTTTTATACGAAAATTTCAGACTTAGCATTTATTATACCCCGTAGACGACACATTTACTTAAAATTAATATCTTACATCTACGAATTTTGAGAAGTATTTTTTTTATATTTTGTTGACGTGGTCACGTGACATATGTCACTGTCAAATGATAAAATGGTTGCTCATGTAATAATAATGGCGCACTGCTTATATAAATACATATTATCATAAATCTTCGAATAATCCTTATAAAACAATACAGCTATAAACAATCACCTATAGATTTATATTGCCATTCATTTAGAGATGCCACAATTATATATAGGTTTTACCAACTTTTATTTAGTTATTTGTCGTCAAATTGCTTTAATGATATTCATGTGTCTCATGTGGCAACTTTTTAAAATTAACACATGCTGAAATCTTGATCTTCAAAATTTTCTGTTACCAACAATTGTAATCAAATGATACGTTTTACGGGTTAAAAATTAAAAAAAAATATTGTAATCGAATCCACGAGTTATCTTGCTATATAATTTTCTTGCAGTTACAGTCGAATATTTATAACTGAAAACTCATGGATTTCATAACAACAATATAATCGTCGACTATTTATAATCGAGACCTGTTACTCGTATTTTGGTGGGATTAGTAAATTTTTCTTATAATCGATATTTTTAATTTTTTTTTAAATACTCTCAAAATAATAACAACACCGATATTAATCCAGTAAACGAGTATAGATGTTACCTAATTCTTTTCGTATTCGATTACGATCTCGATGTTAGAGTAATCGTTAGTCGAAATATCAAATCGATTACGATATCGATGTTCGAGTATCAAAGTGGTAATACGATACCGATGTTTGAGTAATCGTTATTATATTAAATCGATTACGATTTCGCAATATATCGACTAAATATGGCGATGTTACGTATCTGACGTGGTTAGCGCACGGCGCACTCGCGAAGCACGAAGCACGCACGTTGCGAGGGCGTGGCGCCGGCGCGCAGAGCTGGGTGTAGATCCTCCCACGGGCACGGACGCCATAGGAAACCAGTATAGTCGTTCACTTGCTGCAATAGAATAGTTGTATTTGATTTATTACATAAGCAATATTATAAAAGCAAGTCTTTCGAATTTCCTGTGTCTGTTTGTACGGGATAATCTAAGAAGATCCGAAACCGATTAAAAGGCGGTATACCCCAGTAGATAAATAGTAATAGTAGATAATTTATTCAAATTTAGGGTGAATAACTAAACAAATTCAAGTTTAAAAAAATAACTTCACCACTAGTAAAAATGTTTATATGCTCAATGAAATGGGCACAGGTCATATTTCAAGACTAAAAATAGCCGAATCAGTTCAGCCGTTCTCGAGTTTAGCAAGACTAACGAACATCAATTCATTTTTATATATAAGAAGATGAAGAATACAGCCAATTAGGATAGCACCGCATCGCGACGTAAACCGCGAGAGCGTTCAGCGTACGCGCGTGACGTCACTCACCTGCAGGTGCGTCTCGTGCAGCGGGCGCGGGCGGTCGGTTGCGTGCACGCGCATCATGCCGCCATCAAACCGCTCCGAGCGCTCGTACACGGCGGACACTTCGAGCGACTCCAACGACTTGCGCAGCCGCACCAAACCCACCAGCTCGTACTGCCAGATCCAGTAACCTGCATACGACGGGCATTAAGTTAACTACAAATTGTTTACCATTGTTTGTCACTAGGTATTGCTATGACGCGCGCGTTGGTGCTCCACCGGGTGCGATTCCCGCCGAGGGAACAAAAAGTTTTCAATGTTCCTCTTTTCTTTTCTTTCGTTTTCAAAGTCTTCAATCAATGGGTCATGGGATGGGTATTCAATTTGTGTATAATATAATAAATTTTTTAAATATGTGTATAGTATAAAAGTATTAAATATATTTCCGTTGTCTGGTACCTGTAACACAAGTTCTTCGGATACTTAGCACGGGGCCAGATTGACGTGGTGTGAAGCGTCCATAGATATTATTATTATACAAATTGTAGTTAATTTCTTTATAGAAAATCAGTGGCAAAAACTCGCATTCAACATGCTGATAATATATATAATCTCAATCAGTAAATACAAATGTTTATGCACTAGCTTATCTTTGTCAGTAGAGACTTTTTGATGGCATTTTAATGACATATTGTTGTAGGCTAAACACAATGCTACGGAAATATTTTTCCTTGAAAATGAACGACGTTGTTATGTTTATTCCTCTCGTTTTAGCTACGATACGTATATTTAATGATATTATATTTAAGAATTGACTATGACATATCACTGACCATGTAGCACTAATCTCCTCAGATGGATGCACTGCCAGCAGAGAAGGATCAACGGATTGACGTTGGTGGTGTCAAACTGTAAACATTAAGTTATTTGTTATATTATGCAAACACATTTGAGCATAATTATACTAAGATTCATTATTCAGTTGAAATGCGTATTTAATTTACTTATTTTTCCAATCAACACGAATAGATCTCTACTTTCTTAATTATAAACGTATACATAGTTTAAGCCTGTTATATTTTAAAAAACCGGCCAAGTGCGAGTTGAACTCGTGCATGAAAAACAACACTTTTGTATGGGTGCCTCTCTCAAATATTATTTAGTACTAACATAGCCTACCATCCCATACAATCTATGTTTAATACAAAAAAATTGCAATAGATGTCACTACTATTAACGTTTGTAAATTATAAAATGTAAATAATCCGAATTAAGTACAAATATTGACATTAAAATAAAGATAATTTTTTAAGCATAACATTAAGTTAAGTTCAACTCCTTAATTAAGAAGATACGAAACGGAATCAGTAATTAGTATTTTCCAATAGTGGCGCTAGATGGCAGCTTCCGGAATGTGCCTGGACTTCACCCTTTGCAAGTTGTATTGCCAGTATTAGGGTGATACCATTTTCTAGTACTAGGTCATGTCTCTGTTATATATCTACTTTGTGGTATTAATTAACGGCTACAACGGCTCTCTGTGCTGACCTCTGTGTCGGGCAGGTCGTCGGGGTCCACGTGTCCGGAGGGGTCGGGCTCGTACGGAGCGTCCGCCCACACCAGCTCCTGCAGCGTCGACTTGAACAGGCGCACCACGTGGTTGATCATCGGCGCGTACAGCTGCAAATATCAATCAACTATAGTTCGTCCCTGATACATTTAATCTTAAGGTAAACAAACCGAAGACATCGAAATTTTCACATATTATGCACTTATTGTGCACACTTATCAACACTTTCACAGGTATATTAAAGTATCATACTTCATTAACCTAAACATTTTAAAAAAAATAAACAATTATTAACATATTTAAACATTTAATATCTTGAAAATACAAATATCATATTATATTGAACTAGCTCTTGGGCTAGATTAATTCAAGTCACTATCAAAACACATAACCTCTAATTTAATGGCATGCAATAGACAGTTTGCAAGAAAAAAGGATGTTAAAAAAAATAAAAAAATATTTAAACATCAAATGAAAAACCCTTTACAGTAAAAAAAAACGCTTTTTTGACACTGCCGACTGTAAAATATAGTCTATAGTCTATGGACTCATGTAGCCAACAATAATAACTAATGCGTTAATATTGGACAATTGGCGTCACTGATCTTCATCATTGGAATCTATGGTTGTGTCATTGACGGCTTTGTTTAGGTTTGGGTTAAATTTATCTCGGACGTCTATATATTAATATTGACTTAGAATTTCGTTTACTTTATCCTGACTAATATTATTTTGATTACAAATAAACAGAAAATCTTCTGGACAGAATTCGAACATTACATTATTTTTAGTAACATGGATTATAACATGGCTTCTTTTATAATAATAAATCGTGTGAAGAATATTGCAAGCGAAGCCGCGGATAAAAGCTAGTGTAGTACGTAATTGTATAATTAAATTATATTAGCACTTAAAAGTATGCGAGCGTTTACACATTTCATTTGCTTTTAAATTCCATTACTGCAAAGTGATTTTTATTTTGTACGCATTGAATTTTCATGTCAATTGTATCAGTTCAAAGTTCCGGAGAAAATGAAGTGAGCAGAACTTTCTCCGGAAAGGAAATTTCAGAATAATATAAAAACTCAATACGGTATGTAAAATGGACATATTTTCTTACCGTTTTGCAGAACAGGACTTTCAGCGAAACCAGATACAGCCCATCCGTGAGAAGACTGTGCATGACGTCATGCATTTTTCGCTGAGGAACATTAATCTGAAAAAAAAAAAGGAAATCAATAAAATAATTAATGTAGGAGTACCTATACCTACTTCGCTTTCACTATCGCAAAAAATTTTACCCAGAAAATTGAGTTTAAACTGTCACTAAAACACTTTAGGATATGTACAAACTTAATACATTAGGACGTATTCTGAAATGTATTAGTGACAGTTTGAACTAATTTTCTCGAAATCAGAATTTTCCTACATAACTTTCATCCATTCATGTCTTCAATTCAAAAGCATTTATGTTATTTAGGCCGAAGGCTAGCCCTGTCAGGCCCTGACGTCACTGCGACCCTTTCGGATCTATTATGACTCCTTCGCTTTGGAGTACCGTCCCCAGTCCTATGTTACTCATGAAAGATATGATGGTGCGGTCTGCAGTGCAAATTTCTTCTGCTGTAGAGTATTCGAGGTACTTGCTCCTACTCAGATAGAGTGCTGGACAATCAAGAAGAAGGTAGAAAGGCATTTATAATGTATTTTATAGTATGTCCGAGATAAATTTAACCTGAACGTAAACAAACCCGTCTATGACACAACCAAAGACTATACTCGGAATTTTAATTAGATTCCACATTTGACATTAGCTACTGTCATTTTGTAAAATAATGATACCACATTTATAAGTGTAGTGATAAACACAAAAATCGATAAAGAATCGCGATTTATGTTAATAATCATAATAATGGTGTGCCAATTAAAGACTAAATTATTGATTTTTATTTTAATAAATACATTATTATTCATAATAATTATTTATTAATTGGTAATCACTGCTTTATTGTAATGGTCTAAATGCGTATCCCATGTGGTTAAAGAAGAGGAAAAAATGAGTAGGTTAGATAATATGTTAATTGACAACATCAGACACATCTATACAAATAAGGGCCGATTTTTCAATCGTCAGATAACTTTTATGTAAGGAATAAATATGTCACTTTGACAGATTTTGTATGGAACAAATGTCAAAGTCACATGTTTATTCAACAGATAAAAGTTATCTGACGATTGAAAAATCGGCCCTTAATTATATTGAACTGTCTGTTTGTAACTTTCAATTAGCAATGTTTTACTAAATGCATATGAAGGATACTGAAAACGACAATGCAATTTTAAAAAAAATTGTCTGTCTGTCTGCCCGCATGTCTGTTTGTTCCGGCTAATCTCTGAAACGGCTGGAGGGATATTGACGAGACTTTCACTGGTAGATAGCTAAAGTTATGAGGATTAACATAGGCTACTTTTCATCATCATCATCGTCATCAAACTAATGATCTCCGAATCGACTGGACCGACTGTGTTTGACCGGAGCATTCACCGGCTTAGCTTATGTTAGTAGGTGAAATCTATACATCTACATTAATAATATTATAAAGAGGAGTGATTTGTATTTTTGTATGTAACGACTTAACTCAAAAAGTACTGGACCGATTTTAATAAAATTCTTTTTTCATTAGAAAGCTACATTATCACTGAGTAACATAGGCTATATAAAAATCAATGTTGCTGTTCATTAGTCTCGCTAAAACTCGAGATCAGCTGACTCGGCTATTTTTGGTCTTGAAATATTCGTTCGTCCCGCGAAGGTTTACACGGTTTCCATGCTCAACGAAGTGGGCACGGGTCAGCTAGACTATAATATATATAAAAGAAAGTCGTGTTAGGTACCTACACTATTTATAACTAAAGAACGCGAACGTTAGTTTGTTTTAAGTCATAAACTATTTTTATGCTCAACGAAGTGGGCACGGGTCAGCTAGTTTATAACAGACAGAACATGTTACAGAAATTGACAGCGATAGCGATGACGGCGACGATTTATAAAATAAAATATTACCAAAATACATATATTTGTTTTATTTCTCTTTTTTTAGGTATACTACTATAAACGAGAGGAGTCGATCCCGAAATATTCCATTTCCGTATCGAATAATTTCGCACGTCACTATTTAGTACTTGTCATAACGTTGCAACACTGAATGTGTCAAATCTGGAATCGAATTAAAATTCCGACTATAGTAAGTGATGCCAATTAGCCAATATTATTACAATGACTTTTGTTTTCTATGAATCCATAGACTATATATAATAGGCTTGTATTCTACAATCGGTAGTGTCAAAATGGCGTATTTTTCAGTGAAAGATTTTCATTTGATGTTTAAACATATTAATTATTGTTTAATTGTTTTAAAATGTATTGGTAAATGAAGTGTAATCCTTTAATATACTCGTGAAAGTGTTGATAAGTGTGCGCAGTAAGTGAATAAGGGAAAATTTTGGTGTTTTTGGTTTGTTTACGTTCAGGTTAAATTTATCAGGGACGAACTATACAAGTTACTCACGATATTAACGGCGACGCGCAGGTCTCGCGGCCAGCACACCCGCGGATACCGCTGCACGCGGCGCAGTCCCACGTTCAGCGTGAGCTGCGACAGCCGCAGCTTCGTCAGCGTCGCCAAGTTCACGTTGTTTATCATCTCGTAGTCTACCGTAAGGAACTGAAAGTATAGAAACGACGCAATGATAGTGGCAAACACGAGATCAGTGAATTCGTTACGCTAAGGGGACTGTGGCGCATTGTGCGCAGAGGCCTCTCCAATTTTGAGTACGCCACCATTTTGTTAAGTTATTAATATACGAAATAAAACTGTGTCCAAGACGCTCAATCTAGAATTTTTAAAAGAGAAATACCCTCTTACGACATAAATATGACATTTATGTCGCAGTCATCTTGTTGAATCTGCTTATTTGATTGAATGACTAGCACGGTCATTTAATGGCGTCAAACAGCTCGTACAGATAGCAATGTGTTGATATATTTTTTGATTAATTTACTGTGCGTTATAATAGTACACCTTTGGAAATCTTGAAGAATAAAATATTAAATGGCTAGTCTCGGATTCAATGAATTTGTTGGTATCAATGAAGGCTCTAGTGATTCAATCAAATAGCAGATTCAACCAGATTCAGATTCAGACAGTATCACCTATAAAGGTTTTTTCCTTGTTTAGTACATTAGAAAAAACATTGACAGACAAAGAGAAAACATTATAGCTTCATATTTTATTAGTAAGGAAATTACGCCACATTGTTAATCTATCATAGTACTGTACATTATGTCGGTACACTCCTTACATCTTCTCATAGTACTAGCTGTTCCCGCGACTTCGTTCGCGTGGTTTTTGAGTGACTTAAACCGTATAATGCAGCGCACGCAACGAAAGTCCCCAAATGTGAATAATTTTCCCCGTTTTTGCAACATTTCTCACTGACGCTTCGCTCCTATTGGTAGCAGCGTAATGTTATACAGGGTGTAAAAAGAGCAGTCACTATAACTTCGTGAGGTAATAACCAGGCAAGAGATATATCCATTGGTACTAGTCATTTGCTTTTAATCCACTGTTTTAAAAATTTTAAATTTTTCAATAGGCAATGTACAACGTGCACAACACAGCGATCAGTTGATTACGCTGAGAGGTCAATAGCACGCGTAAGACGTTCATTACGTACTAGGGCAAAAATGATAAAATTTAAGAATTTAATGCAGAACGTTGCTCCAAACAGTTCAGCCTTGCGATTAAAAATAATAAATTGCAAAAAAAAAATTTTTTTTTCAAAAAATAAATTATGAAAAAAAAACATTTCTAGAATGAGAAAAGGTCCTTTAATAATATCGCAAAGTTATAGTGACTGCTCTTTTTACACCCTGTATAGACTAAAGCCTTCCTCTATAAATGGACTATACAACAAAAAAATAATGAATCGGACCAGTGGTTCCTGAGATTAGCGCATAATCAAACAAACTCTTCCGCTTTATAATATTAGTATGTATATTATAATGTAAGGTAGACTCACATGCAGCGCGGTGAAGTTGGGTATGGCGATGTTGGAGCGGTACGCGTAGGGGTCGGCGGGCGGCGCGGCGGGCGTGAAGTGCAGCGGCTTGGCGTATTGTTCCACGAGCTTTTGCTGGAAAAGGATACCACGTTATCCCGTTATCTTACATCTCTTTTGGTCTAATGTATAGTGCGTCCGAGATAAATGAAACCTAAACGTAAACAAACCGAAAACATCGAAATTTTCACATATTCACAGGTATTATGTTAAAAGATCATACTTCATTATCCAATACATTTTATAACAATTAACATATTTAAACATTACATGAAAAACCGTCACAGTAAAAAACCTTATTTTGACACTGACGACTGTAGAATATTATAGTCTATGGATTGGCTAATCTATGGTTGTCATAAACGGCTTTGTTTACGTTTGGGTTAAATTCATCTCGGACGTACTTTAGTATGCTTACTACAGTAGGGGTACCAGTTATAACTAAAACTATTTAAGTGCCATTAAAAATAATAAAGATATTAAACTTCTAAATATAATGTGCGAACGAGAAGGGAACAACCGATTGTGACGTCACTTTGTTAAACCTACATTTTTACACTAACCTGCGTACAAATATCGTTTTGCGAGAAAGACATAGACAACTTTATTTAATTGCTTAAAACTCAAATGTTTCAAAACTTATCCTAATTCTTATTTTAGATTTTTCTCATCTTATTGATTTTCTGCGAGTCTAAAAGTAAAAAAAATTAATATTCATTCAATAACTCAATTGTAGATAGATAGTTTTAACAAATGTCCGATAGGTGACCTGGGGGCCTACTCAAGATGCCATCGTTAATTATCGCTTACAAAGTTCGATAACAAAATGTATGGGATTTGACATAAGGTACGCTAAATGATCGCGATTTGGTATGTCATTTAGCTTACCTTAAGTCAAATCCCATACATTTTGTTATCGAACTTTGTAAGCGATAATTAGCGATGGCATCTTGAGTAGGCCCCCTCGTTCCTTTCGTCGTGAAGTGTCAATTTATTAATAAGAGACTTTCCTCCACCCCTTTAGATGCTCTTGAACTTACCGAATATTTATCACCCTCGTTTCTCATCGGCGAGAGTTCACAGCCAAGCAGCATCATCCTGTGTAGACAGTCCGCGTGCTTCAGCATCAGGCTCTCAGTCAGGATCCTGGGAACGACAATATTTTATTACAACGTAAGAACTACTTAAGATTCAACGACTTAGGCTACGATTCCAATGACGCGGAGCGTGGCGGGGAGAAGTTTGCAGTGCCAGAATTGACCAATAACTATGCTCGAAATCTCCACGGAAACAGCACGAGTATATTGATTGGTCAATTTGGGCACCGCTAAGCTCCTCTCCGCCCCGCTCCGCGTCAGTGGAAACGCAGTCTTATAGATAATATAGACACTTCGTATGCTCTACTTTCCAATTTGTTTAGGCCCTAAACAATTCTAAACTTAAGGACACTAAACTAGCGCTAAGCCTCTCGAGGTTTGTCATTTGTCATCTGGACATGTATTAAAAACATATAAATATTTATGATCATTGTTGTTTGTTAACTTACGGATAATAATATAGTTCAGTTTACAGTAATAATTGTGTAAATTTCGGTATTACTTATATAGTAATACGTTAGTATTAAGTACATTGATTCTAGAGACGGATCTTTTGATTAATGTACTTACTTAATACTTTACGACCTATTCTAAAATGTTTAAGTGACAGTTTAAACTCAATTATTCGAAATCACAATTTTGCTACATATCACCTTCATCCATTCATGTCTTTATATATAACATCATCATTAATTTTTGATCATATTATCCCATGGATAAATATTCTTTATACATAGTGCACTTGAATGTCTGAAGCGGCCGCGGCGTGGCGGCGATCGTCTAATGCACTGTTTCCCGCTTCATCCGCTTAAAATTAAATCACGCGGGAACCCTACCTTATTCTGCGGTAAGAAGTAGCCTATGTGTTAATCCAGTAAGTAAACTCCTACTTACCAAATTCCGTTCAGTACTTTTTACGCGTAAGAGTAACAAACATGCATACTTAGAAACTGAGGACTTATTACATGTTATATAATATAGTAGAATATCTATTACATATCTCATTACATGTAACAAATACCTGTTAAGTCTGACGATCGGCGCCTGTTTGTTTTGCAACAGATACGTCGGCCCGATAAATATGAGCTCGTGTAGCTTGTATGTGTCCAAGTATCTGAAAATAAACACAATATTAAAAAAAAACTAGCAATATTAATTTTAACCCCCGAGCAAAAACGACGGGGTGTTATAAGTTTGACGTGTCTGTGTAAATGTGTATGTCAGTGTCAGTCTGTGGCATCGTAGCTCCCAAACGGATAATCCGATTTTAAAGCGTTTTTTTTATTTGAAAGGTATATATATCAGTCGAGAGTGTTATTAGCTATGTTTGGTGGAAATCGGTTCAGGTTTTCAAGGTCATCAGGGCCCTAATTCTCAGTCCTCGAACTAAGTTTTTACTATCGGTCTGTCCCGCTCATGCAAATGAGATTTACCGCGCGTGCGAGCGGGATATACTAATATTCGGAAATGAGTTCTAGGCCTGAGAATCGCCGCCCTGGTCGTTTGTTAGATGTGATGTTACACGCTAGGTCGGGGGCTTTTCAAAATTTAAAAAAAATAATTAATTTAGTTTTTTTTACATCATCGTAGAAAATTGTAGATACTGCTCCTGGGATTTTAGTACATATATATTTTGAGCGTACAAAGCAACTGGCAACATCTATAGTATAATAAGGTATATTAAGAATACAATAAACACTTGCAAGATAAATGTACGTTACTGACGTAAGTCTGCGAATAAATTGCAATAAAACGAATTGATAGATAACATTCATTATTTAATTACTGTGGTGTGCATTGCAATTATTTCACAGTAAGCAATTCCAGCCGTATAATATTTATTTATTATTTTTTACTGAAGCGAATGCGTTTAAACTACAAATGAATTGTTTAAAGTATATTATACTGCATATTGTATATTATTATATACATGTTAGTAATCACGAAGTTTTTAATATTCATTTGCATTCATGCTAAAAATAGAAATATCTATAAATGTCTAAATTAATCAAAGATGATAATTCTAGGGTTTTGTACCTAAAAAGGAAAAAACGGAACCCTTATAAGATTACTGTTTGTATCATATATTATGTATCTGTCAAGTCTCAAGACCCTTTATTAAAATATTTATTTCGACACTCTCAAGGGAATAAGGGAAAGGGTCATAGTTAAAAGACCTAGAATTCCGACAGACCTAGAATTTTTCAACAAACATATCAATGTATATTTCTCGTAACTGTATATAGTTCACTCCTATAGTCTCTAAAGTTGAGTAACATTCTACTTTTGTGTCGTCAAGCAAAACGGTAACCAACTTTTTGCTACATAATGATACTGAAATTACTATTATATATATTGGCATTGTTACCACAAAAAACCCGCAATGTGAACGCCCTCGACATCTATACTTATATTTTAAAGTTTGTTTATTTGTTTAAACGCGCTAATCTCAGGAACTACTGGTCGGAATAGAAGAAATATTTTTTTGTTGGTTAGTCCATTTATAGAGGAATGCTTTAGGCTATATAACATTACGGCTGCGACCAATAGGAGCGATGCGTCAGTGAGAAATGTTGCAAAAACAAGGAAAATTATTTGGGGACTTTCATTGCGTGCGCTGCATAAACGGTGTTAGTCACTCAAAAACCAAACGAAGGAAGTCGCAGGTACAGCTAGTGTTAAATAAAGCGATATAGTTATAATAATAGACTAGCTGACCCCTTCGTTGAGCATACAAACCGTTTAAACCTTCCCTGGACTTCTAAGAATATTTCAAGACCAAAATTAGCCGAATCGGTTCAGCCGTTCTCGAGTTTTAGCGAGACTAACGAACAGCAATTCATTTTTATATACAGAGTGTAAAATGAGCAGTCACTATAACTTCGTGGGGTATTAACCAGGCAAGAGATATATCTATTGGTACTAGTAGTCATTTGCTTTTAATCCACTGTTTTTAAAATTTAAAAATTTTCAATAGGCAATGTACAACGTGCACAACACAGCGATCAGCTGATTACGCTGAGAGGTCAATAGCACGCGTAAGACGTTCATTACGTACTAGGGCAAAAATTATAAAATTTAAGAATTTAATGCAGAACGTTGTTCCAAGCAGTTCAGCCTTGCGAGTAAAATAATAAAATGCAAAAAAAAAATTTCTTTTTTTTTATTAATAAGGAAAAAAAATCATTTCTAGAATCAGTCAAGGTCCTATAATCCTATCCCAAACTTATTTAGTGACTGCTCTTTTTACACCATGTATATATAAGAAGAAGAAGAGAGAAGACTGGACTTCCACGAATATTTCAAGACTAAAAATAGCCGAATCGGTTCAGCCGTTTTAGCGAGACTAACGAACAGCAATTCATTTTTATATACATATATTAAGATTTCATTCCGATTAAATGTGAGCTTAATGTAAACAAAGATCAATATGGACGGATGTATCATTTAGGACATCATGTTGCTTATTAACCGGGCGATAAACATCAACAATGACACAATAATTGAGTCGAATTTCAATTCTTTGTTTACATTATATCTTAAGACTAGCTGTGCCCGCGACTTCGTTCGCGTGGTTGTCGGAAACACTATCGCGATTATCTTTTGATTGTTCACGTTGATTTTTGTTATTATGATTATTAAAAAGGAATAATTCTTTCATACATATTTTTTGAGTAACTTAAACCGATTATGCAGCGCACGCAACGCAAGTCCCCAAAAGTGAATCATTTTCCCCGTTTTTGCAACATTTCTCACTGACGCTTCGCTCCTATTGGTCGCAGCGTAATGTTATATAGCCTAAAGCCTTCCTCTATGGACTATCCAACAACAAAAGAATTTTTCAAATCAGACCAGTACTTAGTTCCTGAGATTAGCGCGTTTAAACAAACAAACTCTTCCGCTTTATAATATTAGTACATATAGATATAGATTCCTATTTACAATATTATTCTTGGTATATTATCTATTACGAAGGAACGTTACAAGTTAAAGCATACGTGACGATAGCCCATCGATCATGTATGATGAAACTTACCAGTTTCTCTTACGAAAGGAAAACCGTAATGTATTCACGCTAATGTATGCACATTGTTTACACATTTCGATCTGTATGTAAAATATGTAACGCGCAAAGACTAGGCATAGCGCGATAGCTGTATCGGCCGATAGTTCAAATAAATCAGTGTTTCCCAATTAGTGGTAAACGCACCCCTAGGGGTACGTGAAGTGGCATCAAGGGGATCACACAGTCTATCAGTAAAACCAGTGTTGCCAGAACGTACCAAAAAGTACGGAAAATACTTTTTGTCCTACAACCGTACTACTACCGTACCTCAGTGTGCACCGTACCTTTTTCGTACATATATACTAGTAATTCATGTTTTAAACATACTATAAATTATGTTTAAAACATGAATTACTAGTATTATATAAGTAGACCATACCATTTTAATATTTTAGCAAAACCGTACTTTGGAGTTAAAATCCGTACCTTTTCAGAGAGCCAGTCGTACTTTTTTGGGAAATCATACTGGCAACAACAATTTCCAAAGTATCATTATAAAACAATACATTACATTAGAAATATATTTTTGATTTATCATTACTACAATAAGTGGAACGGAGGTTTATGGTATTTTTTAAAGCGGTACGCAGCAAAAACTAATTGGGAACCACTGAAATAAATAAAAATGTTGAATCTCATATTTCCAAACAGGTTCGAAACTAACACTTTTAGAATAGTCCTGCTACGGTTCGGGGTAGAGTCTACGTAACCCGACCCAAAAGTCACATAGCGAGGTTGTCATTTCGACAAGCAGCGATAGTGACAGCCTGTGAATAGGGGGGCTCTTAACTTTAATTAGCGTTGGAGTTATCCGGCCGTAAGTCTCAGTCGAGAAGGTCATAAGGTCAAAGTGCCACACAGTCCTTTGGTAAATTGTGACCCATTTTAACAAGCTTTTAAACTCTAGCTTGGGTTGTATGTATGTTTCTACGTTGTGTGGTACACGTATACCTTTAAAACTAACCCCCGGTTTCTGAAAGACAGATCAAATCGTCGATCAGCTAACATTTGAGTTAACAAGCCATACTCGTTGACCAATGACGTTGACCAACGTTCACAAATGAGGTTGGTTTGAAGTTTCTAAGGTATACTGAGCTGTTTACGTTATATCTTTGTCGACTGAAAGGCTTATTGTACCATTCAAACCAAGTATCTAATCCCATTTGTGTTAATTGTATTTGCACAGCTCTCTCCAAGCGTTACACAAGGCATTAACATAAGTTGATTAGGTAATATTCAGATTAAGTAGTTCTGCATAATAATTAGGTTTAAAAACCACTGAAGACATCGTACAGAAGACGGTAGATCACTTTTGTAAAATTATTATCAATAATTGACGTCAGATATTTATTTTTTATTTACTATTTTTCTTAAAACTGACTGGACTAGAACCTACTCACTAGCTGTCGACTCGGCTCCGCGCGGCAAACTGTATCCCACCGGAACCCTGTACTTTTCGGGATAAACAGTAACCTATGGGTTTCACGTCGACGTCTCCAGCCTGTTGAAAAACTTCAACAGTATGAAGGTTGAGCTGGACGAGATGCGGGGTAGATTGGATGCATCGGAATCTACCACCCGTGACTTACGTAGTGAATTATTACAACTAAAATGTAATAATTCATTAAGTCGGTCACCCGATCATTCAACTGCTTACGTCAACACACGTCGTGGAGGCGCGCGCGCTGACACATCACATCGTTTTGTGTGTCAGCAGAATCTGATGCGTCAGCAACCGCGAAGAAAAAGGGGGATAAGGATAGCCGCAAGGCTACGGAAAGCCGCAAGGCTCAGCCTCCTCAATCTGGCAAGGACGAAAGCAGGAGGTGCGATGAGGAGGGCTTCATACTGGTGGAGAGAAGGAAGCAGAAGCCCGCCGTCCGCAACCATCGCGGCACCGCACCCTGCGGACCCGAGCAGCGCCTGCGGTGTAAAGTACGCTCCACGTCGCTGTACGTGTCCCGCCTGCACTGGTCCATGGAGGTTAAGGCGTAGTGGACTACATCCGTAAGAAGACATCCCTCCCCTTGAGGACTCCAGACGCTCCACCGTCTGGAGTCTCGCAACAAGGTCAACTTTAGTTCCTTTGTGGTGAGAGTACCGACTCATCTTATTTCCACCATCGAGGCGGAGGAGTTCTGGCCGACGGGTGTTGTCTACCGGAGGTTCCCGGGGGAGACTCCGGAATGAAGCGCGCTACACGTCACCGACAACACGTGTAGCGCGCTTCATTCCGGAGTCTCCTCCGGGAACCTCCAGGTTTTAAGTATATTTTGTATGTATGTTAGTATGTAAGGTATTTATAATACGGGCCATGTAGTAGCCTGAAATAAATGGTTTTTATTCTTTTTATTTTAATCTAGGATGTCATGTGATTTAGGGCGTGTTTCACCAAGCAATGTTAAAGTTAATCCTTCGTTAAATATCATGTTGTTCCTCTCGTAAAAAAATCCTATCAATGAATGAGAAGGCATGGTATTTTAACATGGCGTTAACTTTAACATTGCTTGGTGAAACACGGCCTTAGGATACATACTAAATCTTAACAAGCATACCAGCCGTTTGCACGTCAAGAGTAAGGGTTGGACCTCATCTGGCAGCACGGAATCGCCTTTTTCCGTCGCCCTTTCTCTTTCTGTCGCTTAGAACTGCCATTTGCTAGACCGAGACAGAATGCATAATGCGATAGCACGCGGCGGAATCCTCGAGGCGATCGGCATCACGGACAAAATGCAATACCTCATCTGGCAGCACGGAATCGCCTTCTTCCGTCGCCCTTTCTCTTTCTGTCGCTTAGAACTGCCATTTGCTAGACCGAGACAGAAAGCATAATGCGATAGCACGCGGCGGAATCCGTGAGGCGATCGGCATCACGGACAAAATGCAATACCTCATCTGGCAGCACGGAATCGCCTTCTTCCGTCGCCCTTTCTCTTTCTGTCGCTTAGAACTGCCATTTGCTAGACTGAGACAGAATGCATAATGCGATAGCACGCGGCGGAATCCTCGAGGCGATCGGCATCACGGACAAAATGCAATACCTCATCTGGCAGCACGGAATCGCCTTCTTCCGTCGCCCTTTCTCTTTCTGTCGCTTAGAACTGCCATTTGCTAGACCGAGACAGAAAGCATAATGCGATAGCACGCGGCGGAATCCGTGAGGCGATCGGCATCACGGACAAAATGCAATACCTCATCTGGCAGCACGGAATCGCCTTCTTCCGTCGCCCTTTCTCTTTCTGTCGCTTAGAACTGCCATTTGCTAGACTGAGACAGAAAACATAATGCGATAGCACGCGGCGGAATCCTCGAGGCGATCGGCATAACGGACAAAATGCAATGGTCGGCAGGGAGACTCCGGAACGCTGAAGCGCGCGATAGCATAGTAACGCTGCTGTATGTAAACTAATTCATTAAAATCGAAAAAATTTATCCTAGATATTGTAAAAGTGTATAACAAACACGGAAAATGACATAAGGACAACAATCTCCACGGCGACTCACTAAAGTTCAAGTCAACTGCTCAAGGCAACGCTGCTTCCTAGTGAAAGCAGAAACAGCTACTATCTAGGTACATATATCAATACAGAACGCATACATTGCTATGTTACAAATCTATACTAATATTATATAAAGCGGAAGAGTTTGTTTGTATGTTTAAACGCGCTAATCTAAAGAACTGGTCTGATTTGATTATTTTTTTTGATAGTCCATTTATAGAGGAAGGCTTTAGGCTATATAACATTACGCTGCGACCAATAGGAGCGAAGCGTCAGTGAGAAATGTTGCAAAAACGGAAAAAATTATTCAGATTTGAGGACTTTCGTTGCGTGCGCTGCATAAACGGCTACTCAAAAAATATGTATGAAAGAATAATTCCTTTTTAATAACAATAACCAACGTGAGCAATCAAAAGATAATCGCGATAGTGTTTCCGAAAACCACGCGAACGAAGTCTTCGCGGGCACAGCTAGTGGTTATAATACAATACAAGAAATTACTGTGATACAAAAAAAACACCTGCGATCGCATCCGCTTTTAAACAAAAAACACTAGATCAAAATCGGTTCATTTGTTTAGGAGCTACAATGTCAGACACATCAAACTTACAAACATTCTGTTTTTGTGGGGGATTAAAACCGCCCAACAAATTGAGCGTGGGCGATGCTACTTACTATAAATAAGTTCTACTTCCAAATAAGTATCTGAACTCACTGCAGTAGTATGTGGTTCATAAAGTAGTCCAGATCTTCCTTGTTGCTGTTCACATATATGTGCAGTTTCTTGATATGCTTCTTGAACAGGCTTGTCAGCAGAATGTTCTTGTCCATCTGTTTCACTCTCAACTTGAGGGAATCTCTATAAACATTAATTTATCTATATAATTATATATTATGTAGCTTTAATATATATATCTTAATATATATATTTCTTGTGTGCGTGTGTATGTGACTGAACTCCTCCTAAACGACTGGACCAATTTTGATGAAATTTTTTGTGTGTGTTCGTGGAGATTCGAGAATGGTTTAGATTTACAATTGGAACCGATAGGTGGCGCTGCAGTCAGTATGTCAAGCAATTAATTAATAAGGCAATACGAAGTTTGCCGGGACAGCTAGTATATATATATATTCCTAATTTGGTTTAAAAAATATTGATGTTATATAAAACTACTATTAATTCTGTAGTACTATTTAAGTAAGATGATTTATATGATTTATGATATGACTATATCTCACAATATTGGACTTCTGACTTCATTTTGATCAAATTCTTTTACACCTTGAGTAAATAAACTATAATATTTAACTTACTTGCGACCCTCGTAGAGATGCATGGCACTCCTCCAGTGCTGGCAGGTAGACATGGCAGCCAGGGCATCTGTTGTGTTCAAGTTCTCCAGCACACATCTCAGAGGAAGCAGGGGAAGGCTCCCCCAATCAGAAGCCATCTGTTTGAGAAATATTCAGTTATAATCATAACGAAATTACAGTATTATGTGTTTATTTATACAAATGTTATGAAGAGATTTGATGTCTTTGTTTGCAATGAATAGGCTCTAAAACGACTGTACTGATTTTGATAAAATTTGGTACAGATAAAGGGTAAACCATTGTGATGATATTTATTGTTGCAGCAAAATATATGATACAACGAAATCTAAAACTAATTATTTGTAATAACTCACCTCTACTAACATCTAGACTTGATAATTATTTAATACTCACTTCTTAGGTGGTTTTGGGTTGGAAGAGTTTTTTATTACTCTGAGCAAGTACCTAGTGTGAAGTGATACACTTTCTCTTATGTCCTTTGAATGTTTAAATAGCAATAAAACTTTCTGCTAATAACACATTATTTTACGTACTTATAAAAGAGAAAGTTTAATATATTTTAAAAGCTAATTTAATCACCAGTTACTCCAATAATACCAACAGCATAAACAATATTTTTTATCGCAAAAGAAGAAAAATAATTTCTAGAGCTACTTTTCTTTCGTAAATAGGTACCGAGAAAATCGCAAACCAAGACATTTATGTACTTATATTTTTTTAAAAGAGAAATATTCCCAATAATGTGATGATTACAAAACTCAGCTGTTTGATAAAGGGTGTGACGACGTAACATCTAAAACAGCTGTTCTTGAGAAAGTAGGGTAAACTTGTCATGTTAGAACTGCGCTATGTGTTCAATATTTAAAACGTATTAAAAAATTAAATAGCTTACGCTGCTGTTAAGATTATTTGTCAAATATTTTATAGGCTTTTTCTCTTCGTGTTATAGAATTTCTATATTTTTTTCAACCCACAAAGGAAGGTCACCTAAAATATCGATAGACGAAACTTACCCTTGTTCAATATTATTTATTTTTCACAAGAGCGGGCTCTTGTCTGAAGTAAAAAGCTTTGATTTTTCACTGTACTATTTTAATTGTAAGAACACTATCGTTTGTACTATCACTAGTAATAATAAAACGAATTTTCAGAAACGACTGAAAGCTCTACGTAATAACAAACGACATGTTTGTTTCGATTATGTTTGGAGACTGGAGTTGCCAGCAACACAGTTTCAATTTACCCATTGTCTGGGATCCGTCCCCGTATTGTAATAACTTTTTTTTAATAATTATGCTAGGAAATTTTTACAAATGATATAATATGTATCTCGTTATATTCATTATTCATATAATAAGCTGGCATGTCATTGGATCGCAAAGATTTGAAATTTTAATTAAGTTATAATAACTCAATTTAATTCAGCTTGTAACCTTGACAGTTGTCATCAATATTATATTTCTATCATGGTCAGTTTGTATATAAACTAACCTTAGTTATTAGGCTTCCGTACCTACCTGAAAAGTAAAAATAAGTTAAATAATAAAAAGTCTTAATTTGAACTTAACATTAGGGGCCTGTTCCAGTGCTCTGAACGTTCAGATCATTCATAACGCTGACATTGACAGCTGACAGTGCCTGTGAAAACAGTTCAAAACGATCCTAAACAGTGCTAAAGAAACGCAAATCTGAACGAAAAAAACGTTATTTTCATTTACTTTTTTCTTTAGCACTGTTTAGGATCGTTTTGAATTGTTTTCACAGGCACTGTCAGCTGCCAATGTCAGCGTTATGAATGATCTGAACATTCAGAGCGTCTCCTGGAACACAGGGTAGGTACATAGTACATACATCAAGGAAAGTAGAAAAATAATAAAAAACTGTATATATTGGCGGCCTTACTGGTAAAAGTAGTTTTTGGAAGAAACTATTTTACAATTTATAATATTATATTTACAAAATAAACACAAAAAAAAAAACAAAAAATGTGGTATGGCCATAAAAATATACTTACGTTATAAAATTATTTTATAATAATTGTATAGTGAGGCTTCACAGTTTGTGTGTCTTTCACTAACTTGTATCCCAAGAACCAATTAATATACCTATGATGAATTAAAATTTTCAAAAACTTGTTTCCTGTTGCCGATATAACACTACCTATACCACCAATACTAAAAAATATATCAAGCATACATTTTAAACGGAACCACAAATCCTCAGGTCGCAGGTTATGTGCGAGTCGTATCGGCGTTGGCTTTTTTAGAAGCGTCTGGGTAAATATGTGTTCGGTTAATATTATGTTTTCAAATAATGAGCGGTTTTTATTTTGACAGTTCTTCTAGTTTCAGAAAACTGCTGATAGATGGCATTAAACCTAAGTAATATGTCAAGTCCTGTGTAAAATGTCAATTTCCGCTTTGTTTTTTGCTTGTTTACCTTTCAACTTTCTTTCTTTCACTTGCAATAGTTTATTATTTATTTATTTTGCCCTGAGAACTAAACTAAACATGGCTAGTCCATGCGCAGTACAATTTTGTAAAAATATAGGTAACCACCGCTTTCCCCAAGATACTCGGAGATCGAGATGGATAGAGGCTATCAAACATATAAAAACAGGATTAACTATAAGAAAAAAATCCTTCATATTATGTTCAACTCAATTTACGCCAGCAGATTTCATCTCTCCGTCATCACATTTGGCAAGAGCCCCAAGAGGTAAAATATTTATCTTAGCGTCGAGTCGAAAATACTCGGCAGCAGGCTGAAATTTGGCATGTATATTTCTTAGAATCTAAGTATAGGGGAGTACTAAACAAGAACTTCCCGAAATCCCTACGGAAACGGGAGAAAAGTGTGATTAATTATTTGTTTCAAAAATCAAAGACATCGAAGCCAGCGAGCTATAATGTATGTAGGTTTCCTCGGAAGTGTAGGAGATCACTAAGAAAGGAATTTGAAAGGATTATTTTTGTGTATGAAACAGCATCTGGCAACTATTAACCACAGATCAACACAAAGATCACAGATTTTTTTGACATATTACATTATACAAGCGCCATCTTACGGTAGTCTCTGTACCTAAAAGTGACATTTCGAAAACCCTTCATTACCGTAAATAATGGCACTACTTAAAAGTTGGCAACATTGAATAAAGTACTGCCAGCACTATTAAGGTGCTGCCATATAAAAAATTATAAATAAATATTTTATGTGTTTTGTTGTTCAATTTCGACAATATCATTATTTTATTTTTGCTTTTAATAAAAAGAAAATGAATTGAGGTCAAACCCTTGTTAAACATACACAGTCATCAAAATTTATACCAATGTACGTGACCGAATGAGTGACACTAGTAACACTTTTGTTTGAAAATAAAAAAAAAAAAATTATGGCGTCAAAAAATCAATTTCGAATTGTGACAGATATTTCGATTTTTCTTAAATTGTTGTTTTTTATTGCCAAAACAAATGTTTTAATTTATTACTTGTATTATAGTGAACAATACGCGTTATGATCGTAATATCTATAAATAACGTACATGGTTTATTACTTTGAACACTTTTTTTCAATTATATCGGTGATGTAAGATCGCCGTAGGGTGCGTGATTCATTGTTTTGATTTTTCTGGGATATCCCAGAGTTGACCATGGAGCCAGAAGTCGAAAGTTTTGGTAATCATGAAAAATATGAAAACGAAAGTAGTTCCCATTCAACACCGCAAGAACATAAGTCTTTCGCGGAATTCGCGAAAGATAAGTTGGATAGTGGTAAGAGAGAAATTTTTCTGTTATCATTTCTTACGGCCGAATTCGACGAATACTGACCCAAATTTCCTACAAATTGACCCGAATTATTCTCTCTTTACTTCTTTAATTGCTTATAATCATTCATCACACTTATTGATTTAAATAAGTTTAGACTAATTGGTTATTGTAATCAAGTAAATATTGTTTGTCGAAAGCTGGAAGGGAGTTGAGAAGGCGTCTGCCTATGGCTGGGCACCTGGGAGCTCATCTGATGCATCCCAGGAGACTACTCCTACACTCAACACCCACACAACAAACTGATGTTGTGCTTATTTTCCCTAAAGGTCAGTTGTGTATTTTATTTTTGTTTTCACATTGTATAAAAATATATTATTTACATTAAACTTTCTACCATTAAGTATTAAGTCCTTATAACAATATTTTAGTCACAATTGTATGTTAGATTAATTCTAACACATCATTTATTTTCCACTACATTTTTTTGTATAGGTCTGCCTGATAGTATGCTGCTGTGGTTGCTTCAAAAGCTCAGAGGGAGTAGACCACGACTGCGGGTGTGTGTGAGACAACATGCATCATCACAATGTTCAGCATTTTACATCACAGCTGATGATGATGTGTATGTAATTATTTTGACCTGCAGGAATATTTCTTTTTTTTAATTATAAACCCACCTCTTTAATAATAAAAATATACAATAGTTTGTGTTCCAGTGCCTTTATAAATTATCAGACTTGGAACTAAAAAGTATAGCTTAGACATTATATAATTTTTTTAGTACGGTGGTAAAGAGAAAACCAGTGTTCTATATTATATTGCTTACAATAATTGTAACACATACCTTTTTTTTTTAAATAAAAATAACTACTTCCTACCATAGGAGGTTTTTTATTTGAAAGTCTGATAACTAGATTTATTTTATTATAGTTTACTGCAAACAGCAGAGGAATTTCATCTACCAAAGTTGCTGAAACCAGAATTTGGCGGAGGATACAAAGAGTTTACTGTTCGAGACATGCATTGTTTTCAAGGGGTATGCAATTATTTATTTACTTTAGCTTATATCTCCACACCTGGAAATTGCAACAATAAGGAAAACTGATACTCCTACTAGAAGTACAACTACAAATGTAGACTAAAATAATATAAATAGACTTGCAATTTTTTTTTATCATAAATTATGACATGGTTAAGTTATCAACAACCTTAAAATATTACTAATTGTGTACTCATCAGATTATAGCTAAAATAATTGAAGACATGAATGGATGAAGGTGATATATAGCAAAATTATGATTTTCAGAAAATTAAATTAAAACTGTCACATAAACATTTTAGAATATATCGTAAATTATCAAGTACATTAATCTAAAGTCTCTAGAATCAATGTACTTGATATGTGACTACGTATCCTAAAATGTTTGAGTGACTGTTTAAAATCAATTTTCTGGGTAAATGTTATTTTGTGACATATCACCTTCATCAATTCATGTCTTCAATTATGGTGATTGGAAGGGATAAGATCAATAACATATTCACTGTTTACATTTTACATACATGTTATTTACAGGGCACATCAGCATCTGAGCTATTGAACTCACAAGAGAGAGGAGCTCTAGTTAAATATATATTGGAAGCAGCAAGAGCAGAGGCAGGTGATGAACATGCTTTAGAACCGGCATTGACACTACGACCTGGACAGAGTATAGGTAACACAGATAATATGTTTATTTCACTTTTAATGTCTCTGTGGTTTAGTGGTTTAGAGCCTAGGTCTCGACTCGGAGGTCGTGGGTTCGTTTCCCGCATTGGAAAACATCATTTATTGTTATAAATGATGTTTTCAAGTTTGGTTAGGACAATGCAAGCTGATCACCTGATTGTCTGACAAGAAAGATGATCCGTGCGTCGGATGGGCATGTAAAAGTCAGTCCCACTGGGCTACGAGAGTGAAGGAAGAGAGAGTACTTTTGTGTATTGATCACTCACTTGGGCACTATAAAAGAACTCCTGCGTTGGCCTGGTTTCAATGAAACCGGCCACATCATCGAAGTCGGTTGATATCTCAAGTATCATACATAAACTTAATTACCTACTTTTAAAGGTTTTTTTACGTAAATGTCTGTCCCCATTACTACTAAAATATTTTCACAAATAATTAGCTATTCAGTGTTGCTGTCTTTGTCAGGTCTTTGTGTGACATTTCCAACATATCAGACAGTGTGAATAAGTACATATTAGTATAAATGATTGTACATCGCTTGCTACCGATTACAGCCCATAGATGTCGTACCGTTACCGCTCCCAGCGCCACCTTCCGTTAAATCTGTGAACTAAGTGAAAGCCACAAGCCGCCATCTTTGATATATCAGATCATTGTTGCGTCGTTTTTGCAACCATGCAGTCGCTAAAAACTTACTTATTTAAGTTATAAATTTAACTTAACTTTTAATTTTAAAATCTATTTAAAACAAATTTTTGAGTTTTATAAAGTCGTAAAACCGTTACTGATCGTCAATAGAGTTCATTATACAGTTTTTTACCGCGTATCGGGTAGACGTAAATCACGCGATCGGGATATCGCGGTGAAAATTTCGTCGTTTTGAACTCGTTATTGGCGGTTACTGTAGAAGATGGAGCAGAAAATCTCTTCGCCGTTTGAAATGGAAGTACCTACAACTTTTCCAGACCTTCTATAGGTAAGTTAAACGTCTTGACTGTTCGGTTCTAACAGTAGACGCCTGAAAATGTTTTTAATAAACATACCCTAAGCCTATATAATATAGCTTAGAAAATTCATGTTTATGCAGACGCAGATATCTAATGCTTGACAAGCCAAGATAAAAAGTAGGCGGACTGGATTCAGGTTACGAACACACAAGTTCTCTGGAACCATCATTAATAAATAAATCGTGGGTATTCGAACAAAAATTATACTGGCGATCCAAGACTTTGCGAGCCATCCTCACTCCTTAAAAAAGAAGGGGGGGGGGGGGATATAATATATTAAGTAATATGACCACATAATATATAAGAGATCAAAACTTTACTGATTTTAATATGACTTTAATAGAATTATTTCAAACTGAGACAAGTGATCGAATAAAATGTACAGTCGGTAACCTCACATAAATTATCATTTTTTAAAAAGAGGTATTGTTATAAATTTAAACTATGTACAGTTGACGCCATCACAAATATTATCAATAAAGTGGTAGAAATCCATTGTACAGTCAACGCCCTCACGATATTAATCAAAGTCATTGGATTTGCAAATCTCGTTCATTTTGTAGTTGTGGCTAAAATACTATTACCATTAAATATATAACACAGACTGTTGGTATGCTTGCTATATAAATATCGACCGAGATGATGAAATACATGGCCCTCTAGTACAGTACATCGAACCAAGAATCAGGCTTCAACAATTCTAAAGGTTCTAAACTTTGGCTGGTTTTGAACTATAAATGTCAGCTTACCGAGGACATTAAAATTTATAAATAATTGTTGGCTATTACTTAATACCAACTGCAGTAGTTCAGGCTATAAATTAGCATCTTAACCTAAATCTCCCGCGCGGGGAAAGGTCGTATCACCTCGCAGTCAAACTGCAAAGTCAATATTTATGGTATACAATACGCTATACAAATTCCCTGTTCAAAAAGTCAGTAAGTACAGAAGGGTTATTACAATACATTAACTAACAGCTGACAGTTTAAGCTGGTCTTCTACCTCTTGGAAGTTAGGACTATAATATCACCTTCGAAACTGAAAAATTTGCCTCCTAACCTTCATCTCCCGCTGGGACAGGTCGTATAGTCGCGCACTCTCACTGCAAGAGTAATATTTAAGGGACACAAAACCTATACAAATTCCCTGTCGAAAGTCAATAAGTACAGTACATATTCATTACAATATATTGACTAACAGCTGACAGTTCAAGCAGGTCTTCTACCTCTTGGGATTTTGGGGCTATAATATCAGCTTCGGAACTAAAAAATTAGCTTCCTAACCTTCATCCCGCTGGGACAGGTCGTATAGCCGCGCACTTATACTGCAAGAGTAATATTTAAGGGACACAAAACCTTTACAAATTCCCTGTCGAAAGTCAATAAGGACAGTACAAGTTCATTACAATACATTGACTAATAGCTGATTGTTCAAGCAGGTCTTACTCCTCTTGGGACTATAATATCAGTGTCGAAACTATTTACCTCCTGGTATAGCAGGATTGCTATTGGCTGAAACGCCAAACATTTGCGCCTATTTACTTTACGTATACCAGATCCTATGAAAATCGGGGCAGTGGTCTGTTTGTCGCACAAACGGATTCAGCTTTACAGAGTATAATACATATTAATATTATATCCACTTTGGCCTTCGAGTCATTGTCGACGCGTGCTTTACCTATGTCCAATATACAAAGTCTAAAGTTGTATAATGGCACACATCATAATACATATTTCTTAACGATTATATAAAGTCAAGAGCAGGCATACATCCTAATACAAATTTCCTATCAATTATATAAATCCAAGAGAAAAGTAGTACATTCTAATGCAAATATCCTGTTGATGATATAAAGTGCAGATGTTTATAATAGCACATATTCAAATACAAGGATTGATGATACACAAACAATAAGTTTATAATAGCACACGTTCTAATACTAATACAGGGATTCACAGTCAATATTTTGATGATACGCAAACAAGATGATTATATGATGGCACACATCCTAATATAAGGTTTCTATTGATGGAATACATTCATGAGCTTTATAATGGCATACATTTTAAGACGAGGTTCCTGTCGATGATACGAAGACAAAAGTTTTATAACGCAGATACAGACGCATATCCAAATATGTTGTATTTATTGAAAACCAAGATATTGCAGACGTACTAGAACTCATGGTCTCTTGTCTGTAGTCGACTTTGGGTCAAAATCAGTCCTAGACTCCTTAAGGGTCGAAAGCTCGCACATTACAGCTTCAAAGGCTACATATAGCTCGGGACACTCACCATGACACTTTAATAAAGTTTTATTGAAAAAATAGATACTGTATATGTGCTAGAGTTTATGGAGTTTCCTGTGCAGCTGGCGGTTGGTCCCTCATGCAGGTCTCGCCTCATAGGGTTTATCAACTTTGCAACCTTCATCACCCCAATCGGGAAGGTTGCTTGCCTATCGCTGGCACGCTACAGCTTCAGTAAAAGTGTATGGAACACTAATCGCAACTACGAAGTTCCTGTCAAATGTAAGACACTGAAGACGTGATGCAGTTTATGGACATCTGTTCCCTAATTGCCGGTCGGTCACCTAGCAAGATCTTTGCGACGATTTCCACAGTCCTGGAAAGGATCAAAGGCGACATAGTCGGTAATATTATAACTTATTTATCTTTAATTCTCAGGAATAAGTCTAGATTTGCAGAGATGTTCTATTACACTATTACATAGCGTATAGTACTTGTACCATCCAGGTAATATATTTTATTCATAGAACCAAAAGTGTCACACGATGGCATCGAATAGTAACTAACTTTTTAACTTTGCAAGACGTTTTTAATTGCATTCAACCCTTACTAGTAGCGGAGTCGATGGTGCTAAAATTTTGTGATACCCCAGTTGCTTGGAATGTAAACTAATCCCCACTGGCGGTGCAATATTTCTATCTTGGTGAACCCTCAGGTACTTTTACAGTTTTCCTCTCAAAATACGTATTATGTCATAAAGCTATATATAAATTTTTTTTTTACGCTACGCCTGGAAACTTACATCAGCAGTAATTATTGTGATGTCGGATTACGTGAACAAAAATATATTCTTAAATAAAGAATTAAATACTCGCTAAACTTAAATCTCTTTATGATATTCATGCACCTGTTAGGCCCGTTAAAATCAAACATCTTCCCGCTCCCTGGTTATCAGACGAAATCAAATCTCTGATAAATGCTAAGCATGCAGCCAAAGCCAAATTTAAAATAAAAAAGACAGAAGAATATCGTAACAAATATATTAAAATCCGGAACCGCTGTAATATGATGTGTCGTGACGCACAAAGACGTCATATTCACGCCTCCGTTGAGAACGGGGATCCGGCTAAAACATGGAAATTTCTCAAATCCCTCGGCGTGGGCAAATGCTCTGAACCGCAAGACTCTCATAATATAGATATAGATTCACTTAATAACCATTTTACTTCCTCTTTTAATCTCGACCCCAAAATTAAATCACAAACGTTAAATTATATTTCTTCGCTACCTATATTGAATTCTGATCCGTTCCTTACTGTTCCAGTTTCCGAGTGTGAGATTAAAAAGCACATCCTTTCCATATCGTCAAACGCAGTAGGAGATGACGGTATCAGTCGTAGAATGATCACACCAATATTAGATATAATTGTTCCTGTTCTTGCACACATTTTTGTGTGCAAGAACAGGAACACTTGTACCTTTCCTGATGCCTGGAAGGCAGCTTACATAATTCCTTTACCTAAATCCTCCTGTCCTAAGACTGTGTCTGACTTCCGTCCTATTTCCATCCTACCCTTTTTATCAAAAGTTTTAGAGCGAATCATTCATCACCAGCTTACGAAATTTGTTGCCCACAACAGCTTACTCAGTCCGTTCCAGTCCGGTTTTCGCACTGGTCACAGTACGACTACCGCATTGGTAAAGGTAGCTGATGATATACGGTCAGGTATGGATGATAAAATGCTTACTATTCTCACACTTCTGGATTTTAGTAATGCCTTCAATTCCATAGACCACGATATTCTGCTAGCCCGGCTTGCATCTTTAAATCTTTCACCATCAATAATTAATTTAATTCGTAGCTACCTTGTAGGACGACGGCAGAGAGTTAAATCATCTGATTATTTCTCCGATTGGAGTTATATCTATGCCGGCGTGCCTCAGGGTGGTGTGCTATCTCCTCTTCTGTTTGCAATTTTTATAAACCCTATAACAATATCGATTTCATCATCCTACCACTTGTATGCGGACGATCTTCAAATATACACACAGTCTCCTTTGGACAATCTGAATTCCGCTTTTGATCTAGTGAATCACGATTTGTCGAATATTTGTGAATGGAGCAAGAATCATGGACTTCTTATTAATCCTATTAAAAGTCAATTAATTGTAATTGGTAGCCCCGGGCTAATTTCTAGAGTTGACCATGATTCTTTACCTCCTGTCCTTATAAATGGTGTAACAATACCTTTCAGTAAAGTGGTTAAAAACTTGGGAGTGTACTTTGATGAACATTTATCGTGGACGCATCAATTGCAAGAGATTAGTAGAAAGGTTTTTTCTACCTGGCGTTCCCTAAAACGTCTACGATATGTTCTTCCGATACCCACAAAGGTAGTTTTGGCTGAATCCCTACTCCTTTCCCATTTAGATTATGCGGACGCTTCTTTCACTAACTTGACGGAGGAACAACTGAACAAATTGGAGCGCCTTCAAAACCTGGCTTTGAGGTTTGTTTTCGGTTTACGTAAATTTGACCATATCTCCGAGTATCGCCTCAAGTTAAAGTGGTTGCCAATCCGCTACCGCCGTGACTCTCGTGTTCTCTCCTTCCTTTATAACATCCTATTTGACTCCCATTGTCCCACTTATTTAAAAAGTAATTTTAACTTCCGTACCTCTGACAGACTGGAACTACGATCTATATCTAATCTTCTTCTTGACATTCCTATCCACCGCACTAAATACTTTAATTGCTCTTTCATTGTAAAATCCATTTCCCTTTGGAATTCTTTACCTATCCATATAAGGCAGGCTAAAACTATACATCGCTTTAAAACTCTTATAAAAAATCATTATCTGGAATCATATTGTGTCAACCCTTAACTTATGTAACTAACACTTATTATTATAAATTAAAATATCATGTAGGTTTATCTATTGTATATATATATATATATATATATATATATATTGTGTTTATGTATTATTTTATTTTCTTTTATTTTATTAAATATACTTTTGCGCAACTCCCATTCTCTAGCATTGTTTTCTCTAACACCATAAGGTTGTCTGGAAGAAATTGCTATCTAGTAATAAGGCCGCCTTTGTGTGCATGTCTGATTTTTGTAATGTATATTTTTTTGTTTTTTTTGTAACTTGTTGTGTGCACAATAAAGTATATTTGTATTGTATTGTATTGTATTGTACTCGACCAGTCTCTTGACACACAGTAATACTTGATAGGTGTTATTGTGATTCTTGTATTACTTTAAAACTTTATCACATTGTTGCATTATTCACAAGCCACCAGAAGATAACAAACACGTCTCTCATAAAGGACTTTGGACGTCAAACGGAACCATAATATATACATTTTACCTTCCAATAAAGTGTGTATTATGTTCCTTAACGTCCAAAGTCCTAGTAAGGGCTTCCTGGTGTCCACCCTCATCATTATGAGACACTTACAATGATCTGATATATCAAAGATGGCGGCTTGTGGCTTTCACTTAGTTCACAGATTTAACGGAAGGTGGCGCTGGGAGCGGTAACGGTACGACATCTATGGGCTGTAATCGGTAGCAAGCGATGTACTCTCATAAAGGACTTTGGACGTTAAGGAACATAATACACATTTTATTGGAAGGTAAAATGAATATATTATATCTAGCAATATCCCGCGAAACAATTATAACCACAACCTGCAAGCAGATGAGTGAGTGTACGCATAGGCATGCATTTAATGCACCTCCCTCCTCCCACACTGCCTATGCGTACACTCGCAAGCAAAAAACGTGAAAACACCACCACCACACAAGCAATAATGTTAACACGATCGTGCAAAGTACCACCACCATGCAGGTTGCA
The DNA here is from genome assembly GCA_905187575.2 of Celastrina argiolus. Classification (NCBI taxonomy): domain Eukaryota; kingdom Metazoa; phylum Arthropoda; class Insecta; order Lepidoptera; family Lycaenidae; genus Celastrina; species Celastrina argiolus. The sequence goes on along the minus strand of LR994582.1, from coordinate 4,409,513 downwards.
AAACTCGACGCGCGTTTCGCTCCGACCCCGGAGCATCCTCAGGATGTTGACTCTGCGAACAATGTTCGTTAAAATCTGCTTGCAGGTTGTGGTTATAATTGTTTCGCGGGATATTGCTAGATATAATATATTTAAATTTTATGCTATGGATTTCCGCCAAGTAACGCCTGATTCCATTAACTAGTTATCAGCTGTCTAAATATTATTATTATTAAGTATAGCAATGGAAGGTGTTGTTATGTTTTTTTGTCTTTACGTTATTGCATATTAATTTGGCTTCTTCTAAGATTTGCAGTAGCCTAATATAAAATTGTAAATAATTTCAGTGCCAGCGTGTGTGAGTCGTGGGGTTGTGGCTGGTATGTTTCCGCTGCATGATAGATCAGCTTTGGAGAATCTGCGTAAAAAATGGGTCAAAACCTTTTTTTCACCCCAACCATTAGGTAATACTAGTTTCTGTTTCAATAATATATTAATAAGTCAAAAAAATGTTTTATAGTCAATCCGTCTCAAATAAATAATTCGTCATTTTAATGTGAAATTAGATTTTTTGTTATGATAAAAAATTACTTTCTCATAACATAAGTTTTAGGGCACACTTCCCGTTGCGTCGACAGCGTGCACATGTTAACGAAAAACACGGGCACTACATAAATAGGCCGTATGGATTCCCCATTAGAGTTTCTAACCTAAATTCTGATTGTTTCAGATGAAATAAGTGAATATTATGGTGTCAAGATTGCTATGTATTTCGCATGGCTCGGTCATTATACGCGATCTCTAACAGTGCCTGCAGTCGTTGGTTTCATATTTTGGGTAAGTTAATACTTGGTCCTTCGAGCCCTATTCGAAAAATTTATAGCTAAAGTATTGAAAGCTAAATAAAAAAATATTAACTTTCAGGTATGGCTAGGCACTGCGAACGACTATTGGAAGGACATTGCATATGTTTTATTTTCTCTGTTCAATGTTTTGTGGGCTTGCGTTTATTTGGAGACATGGAAAAGGTACAGGCAACAGATTTCTATAACATTATTCATCTGTAGGCCAAGCAGGAACTGCAGGAAGTATTTAAAGGTCCATGAATGTAATCTTATCATATTATGTCAATTGACACTGTCATGCTTTTCATACAATTGTCATTTGATAACTTCAATTTTACGGACCTTTAAAATATTCCTGTTTGGCTTACTATATTATACAAATACCAAACAGTCTTAACACCGGTTTCTGAAAGGTCGATCAGCTAACATTTGTGTTAACAAGCCCTTCTGAACGCGCATTAGTGAACATCACTCGTAACAATTCTTCGCTTACTCGCTACGTTCGCTAATGAGCGCTTAGAATGTCTTGTTAACTTAAGTGATAGACTATTTGATCAGCTTTCAGATACCGGGGCTAACATTATAAATTCAAACACACATAGTGTAGTGGTAATTCTTTCTTTTCCCGCCTTCCTAGCAGCCGTGGTCAAAAATGTAACATTAACGCTATATGTGTTTGAAATTAACAATAAACAATAATATTCGAGTAACTATACAATTTTCGTCTTCTTGTAGGTATTCAAATGTGCTGGCATACCGATGGGGTACTTTGGACCAAAGAGATGAGTTGCTTGTGGAACCACGTCCACTCTTTCAGGTAAAAGCTACTGGTTATCCTTATTCAGACACGGACAACTGAAAAATGCGCTTCACATCCCGGCTGCCAAGCGTGACGAGTATAGGCAACTACTCCCCATGAAATACTTTGGGGGCCCAGTAGTGGTGATGATGATAATTGATGTAGTGATGATGATGATAATTCTTATTCGTTATAGTGTTATCAGATGTGGTGTTACGACTTTTATTAACGTCATGATATGAGGCTAATTAAAGTTTTTATAGGCCTACTATAGCATGCTTGAATGTAATCATTTCCCCTATCGATTTTATTATACACGCATGTTTTAGACGGACCTATAACAAATGAAACGAATATACTAAAATGCTATTTATTACCGTTTGTTATAGCGTTATATTTTTTAACTTATAAATAAATTATAATATGGCAAAAAGGCAAGCTATGCATATGCTCTACTTAATTTTTTTTTCACCGTATTTTTAAAAATTAGCATAATATATTTAAGGCCGTCACAGACGTAGGTAGCTATGTATTACAGCTACGTCTGTGAAATATTAATATAAAGAGCCATTAGTGTGAATATCTAAAATATATATTATAGCTGCGTGTGCAGTCATCAATATTTTATTTGCCTTTAATAATATAATATGCCTTGCTATGATTCATATTAATATAAATTTTATAGCAACAGACGTGGTTTATGTTTGGACCAAATTTCAATGCAGGCTGATGACATGCTTGTCTTTTACTAGAGTAAAAATTAAGAGAGAATGCCCTTGTATATTGCGCATACACTTGGGCACTACTAATTATCCCTGGTCTGGTTTCAGCGAAACCGGCCGAAAGAAATCGTTGTATGTGTATCGCTTATATTAGCTATGTTTAACTTTTACTGACGTGCACCTGCGTGTCTCCCGGTATTGCAGGGCGAGATGGGCACGTCGGCTGTGACAGGGCGCCCGGAGCCGCAGTACGCGGCGTGGCGACGTCGTGTGTGGCGACACTGCGTGTCCGTGCCGCTGATGCTGCTGTGTCTGTGTGTGGCTGGGCTGGCGACGTTCGCGCTGCTGCGGGCGCAGGTCGGTACCGCACCTGCGCGATTACCGGTACTGCAGATGTGCAAGAGATGTACAGTTCCCGGCAGATCCGGTTTACCACTTTTGAACCTTATTGCTACGTGATACGGTCGAAAAGTGATAAAGGGAATCTGTCGTCGACAGTACCGTCTGAATCGCAGCGGAAATACGTATAAAGCTCAATAACATCGGCAAATGATTGGCAGCCTCTCATACTGATGGATGTGCGAATATTAACCCCCGGGTTTTAAAAGGTCGATCAATTCGTCCATCAGCTAACATTTGAGTTAACAAGCCATTCTGAACGCTTTGGTAAACATGTCTCGCAACAACTTCGCTCAATCGCTACGTTCACCAATGAGCGTTCAGAATCGCTTGATCTTAATTCAAATATTTCGTTGTAATGTCGACGATTTGATCAGCCTTTCAGAAACCGGGGGTTAGTAATTGATGTAGTTTGTTTTAATAAACACAACCTTAACAACTGACGATCATTTATGTCAAATATTCGAGGCCTTGTCGGGTTAGAATTGACACTTGACAGACTGACAAAACATTGTTTCGCTTAACCCGTGTGTATATATTTTTATTAGTAAAGGAGTTAGAAATATTATGGGCTAAGCTTTTTTTTTTTTTTCCGCCGAGAAAATGCATTACGCATTCCGAGGCAGATGGGGACTCCTACCACGGGTATGTGGGACTCTCTGCGTTCGAAAAGATGGTAAACTGGACGCAGCTCTTAAACCCACGACGACCCACTAAAAACTCGGCGAGACTCCATCACTACCGCCGTTGGCGGAGCCACGGGGACACATTACATACATCAGCGACTCCGCCGACGTCCGCCGGAATTCTACCAGCTCGTCTTGGAGGGGCATACATCTGACCCCTAGACCAAACAGAGGCCCCGCTGGGGCTTGCCTACCCCGTCCTATCATTATTCGCGATGCACTGGAGTATGTTGCGCATCACGATCGGCTCGGGGATTATGGGCTAAGCCTGAAATAAACACAGTTAATATTTATTTATAACTTTCTCATACTACTTTATAGGACTGGTGGGAACAGAACCTGGTATACTTCGCCTGGGTCCCGCGGGCGATGCTCGCTATTGTTATAGCGGTCGAGGAAGAAGTGTATGCCCGGATAGCGAGATGGTTGAACGACAAGGGTGAGTTATTACATCGTAGGTCTTGTAGGATACCACCACTACCTGCTAAAGTAAGGCCAACGAGACGAGATAAAAAACGTAAATAAACGAGCCGCTACTGAGTTGCATTAATTTATGAAAGTGAGTTAATAATATATCTGTCCTTATCACTCATATAATAATTATAAAAGTGAGTTAATAATATATCTGTCCTTATCACTCGTATGCAATAATGACGTCAGTTGGTCGACCTAAGTTGTCGTAGCGTGATTCGTGGTACAGGAAAGCGGCCAGTGCCGCAGTTGTCAACATTTGGTCCGCCAAACAATTGTGAAAGTTCATTCCTGTTTGGATTGCGTTCGACTCTTCCGACGAATCTTCTTTGTCTAGTACAGATGACAGCGATTAAAATTCGAACTTTATAATAATTTTTTAACTTTACAAATTTTTTTTTATAACCCCTGTAAATTGGCTTACTTACATTCTTTATCTCGTCTGGTTGGCCTTACTTTAGACAGTGGTCATTCATTTATTACGTAAGATGATTTTAACTAGTTCTTGACCTCCCCCCTAGGTATGAAAAAGGGGTGTGGTTTTGTTATGGACACGGCCGTTGATTGTACGTGAATACGCTACTCATGTAGCGTAATAAATTCTTTGATACTTTAATGATAGATGAGCAATTTTAAAGACTTATTCAAGTCTAAATAAGACGTGATCAACCCCTCATAATCGTTTTACGTAATCAATGAATGGTGCATAGTGTTAAAATTCAGCCCACTATTTTTTTATAATAAAGTAGCAGTTTTAACTGTAGAAATTAAATTCTTAAAATTAAATCCTACCGGGTAAATGTACTTTAATGACCCGAATAGTTTTGATACGTTGGTAAAAAGCATTAAAATATGTAGTTCTGGTTATATTACGGATAGTAGCTAAATTCCTATTAGTTTCTAAAGTAGCTCTCATTTCTTTTTCTTGACTTACAAAGTTTATACTACAATTCCTTACCTAATGTTGACAAAAAGTTCATACTTGTGAACAAGTATCAATTTACAGTATACACATATCATTGATGATAAAATACAATTAATGTTTAGATAATGCATGGAGTGTTTATGTTATGAAAATAACATGTATAAAAAACTAATAATTTAAATAATTTATCACGAAATAAAACTTGAAGATATCCATTGCAAATCTCTGCTTGCTGCAGACGACTAAGATAAAACTGCACGGTTACGTCACAGTAAAAAGAACAGAACATAACTTTGAGATACGATATACTAGCTTTACTCATTTTGGAAATATATATTTTTTTGTCATAAACTAAAAAAAATGTTTTTTACTTTTTACCAAATAACGAAAAACCAAAAAAAACAAAAAAATTTAAAAAAAATGCCCTACGCGTCATTCTCTTAACACTATACGCGGCTTAATATATGAACCACGAATCACCGTGTATATGTCTATTGTGCCTGAACTGTGCAGTGTGTAGTTGTCGCCTGGGTGTAAAACAGAGGGATGCTAACTTTTTTTGAGTGGCAACAATGTTTGTTATTTTTTAAATGGCATGCAGTCCTACAATCCTAGACACTAGATTAATTAAGATTAAAATAAATAACATTTTAACGTTATGTTGTAAGTTGAAGACTGAGGGTAGTTTTAGATTATAAGTAGGCGAAATACTATAGCGCTATTGTTTTTCTCTTTACCGCTTACTCAATGGGAATGGATCTACTTTAAATGGTAAATTCGACAATCCATGTTCGCAAAGTAGAAAATTACCGACTCGAGACAAAGTATGAAAATCATCTGATTGTGAAAATAGCATTGGTTTGTATTACATGCTATATCGCTTGGCTAATACCTGAACTGGGCAAATATTAATATCACACAATAAGACATTAATTGGCATAATGTCACAGCTGAGCATAAAAATAAACTTAAAGCTTGCATGATTTCTTTGCATGTCCTAATTGTTTGTATATTATATTATATTATATTTAATAAGTGTTGTTAACATTCATGTTTCGTTTTCAACTCTTTTCTTCGTTTCCTAATTAGGTATCTTTTTGCGTTAAATGATTGCAGTAATTTTCACATAATGGACGTAATCTTCCTTTTTTCGGAATTTTTTGGAAAACGAATATACCTGAATGCCATTTTAAGTATGAATACAGTTTCCATTTTTATCAAAATGGGGCTCGCCATTAATTTCGGCATTTTAGCTATAAAATTTTGGATTTCATCTACCATACCATTTTTCTTTCTGTATATTAGGATACATTTTTAAGAACATTAAAATCAATTTTGATAAACCAAAATTGCCCTTACTTTAACAACTCAACTTGTGTTTCATTATTAAGTCTTATTTAGTATCTAACAGCACTTACACCCCATCATCTACATGGAGATGTACTTTTGGAGAAAAGTTCTGCAAATAAAATTTTTGTTGGGTGCTTTATTAAACACCACTTAACAGTTATTTTACACAATACTTTTGCGTTTGCCAATAATAGATACAACATGCTTATCACTAGCAATTTATGTTACTCCGTGTACTGTAAAACATCTTTTAAACTTGGGCCAAATCAACGAAATTTGATAAACATTCAGTAATTATATATTTAGTGAAATTCGATGATTTGTTGTAAGAATCCGTTGTAGGAGTGTGTGGATATTATTTGCTTTTACAAAAAGTTGTATTATTCCCATAATAATATTATAGTTGTTTGGTCCTAAGCATTCATCTAAAATATATCATTATAATTAAATTCTATGGCTTCTATTAAAAAACCACATAATTTTTCTAGTATAACGAATTTTTGTCAGTGCAATGTAATGATCATCTTGTATTTTAGTTTCAGTTTGTAAACTCGTTCATGAGTTTATTCTACATAGCGTTTTATCTGCAGGACATGGATAAATTAAAAGAGGTTGGTAAAATTTAGAAAATCCCGAAATTAATAAGCGTTTACTTTAGAGTATATTCATATGCTTAATTACTTAATCAATATTAACATAAAAAGTAATAAAACTGAATCATAAAATTTTATAGCCTTTAGCGAAGTTGCAATCGCTGATGACAACTACGTAGTTCGATAACAAAAATGTGTGCGATTTGACATACTGCCCTTACTCTCCAAACTGATTCGATTTTGATACAGATTCGATCTCTGATATCCAAATAAATTAACGTTTTGTTTATTTTGATTCTCAGTCGATTGATATGGCCGGTAAACAAAAAGTTACGATCAATTTTCTTTATCCTATTATAAATTAAAATATGACCTATGTTGATGGTTGAAATAAAGGAAATTTAATTTAATTTAATTATAAATTCCAAAAGCCGTTGAGATCGAACTGATTCGACTTTTCCGACTTACTGTTTAATTACCAGGGCTGCATAGGTGTCTCTCACTGAGCTAAGAATCACAAAGTCACCTAACGATGCTAATGTAAATTTCCACGGATTTTTGTTTATGAACTCTTTATTAGCGATAGCATCTAGGCTAGGGTCTCAAAAGTAAGCAACATAATATAATATTATTAACCCAAGTACTTAATATTTATGTTAACAGTATTCATTAGCGTCTTGTATCTCTTTCCCTCATAACATGTACTCACACCCGTTTCGTTTTATAGCAATTGGCCGTTTTGTTGATCACGAGACAGATAATTGGCAACTTGAAGGAGTCCGCCTTACCTTATCTCATCGAGAACTTGCGACTGGCGAAGATATGCGTCGACGTGTTCGGAGCGATCAGTCCGAGTAAAAGTGAGTATAAAAATTTTATTTTCAATGTTTGTTACTAAAATGACAGCTGAAATATGACTGTCTATCTCTTTCGAGATGATAAATTAAAGAGATAGATCAAATATCATCTTAGTGGAGCATTATAAATCATTATATAGTAATAACTAATCATTGAAGACATGAATGGTGGAAGGTGATATGTAGCAAAATTCTTATTTCGAGAAAATTGAGTGCAAACTGCCACTCAAACATTGTAGAATACGTCGTAACGTGTTAAGTACATTAATCTAAAGATCCGTCTCCAGAATCAATGTACCTAATATATTATTACTTATCCTAAAATGATTTAGTGACAGTTTAAACTCAATTTTTAGGGTACATTTTTTGCAACATATCACCATCCATTCATGTCTTCAATTATATAGTAAGCAATACTATATAATTGAAGATATGAATGGATGAATACTTGTCTTCAAAAATTAACCTCACACCTACTTTTTTTAGGTATGAAAAGGACCCTCATACCATATATGGGGTCTCGGCGAAATTCGTTCCGCCTTAGAAGTTACTGTCTTGACCCACGGGCAGCAGCTCCACCTACCGGGTCCAATTAATATACTAAAACCTTCCTCGAGAACCTTTATTATTTTACCTTTATCCATTTTTAAAAATATCATGAAGATCGGTCTTGTTGTCTTTAAGTTTATCGCGAACAAACAGAAAAACATACGCGACGAATGACTTTTACTTAATATAATTGAATTTTATCCAGTCCCCACATCGGCCCAACTGACCGAACTGTTCGACAAGAGAACGTCATCGTCCGGGGACGCGCCGGAGTTGGAGAAGGAGGAGAGAAGAGACTCGGAGCCGGCCGTGGGACAGAAGGTCTTACACCAGGCAGAGCTCGAGTCGCAGTTGTTCAAGGTAACGATACGATCGGACTGGAGTGATATCGCCGACTCATAGTATCATGCTTTAGATCATGTGCTCGGCGGTAGGAACCAGGGACCAGGCTCCGTAACCGTAACCGAAACTATCAGATATCCGATATAAAAAATATCCATTACCGTAACCGAATCCGAAATGAAAGTTTTGCTACTGTAAAAAGGTAACCAAAATTTAATATCCGTAACCGAAATAATCCGAAACGGATCGGATAATCCGAAATAATGTAATATCCATATCCGTATCCGATATTTCATATCCATTTCATCTCTGGTAGGAACCAGAGTTCAAGGCAAATCCTCGGTGTCAAGGATAACAGACGTAAAAAGTTATTGCGTTGTGTTTGCCGAGTTAGTGTAAGAGCACACGATGTATTGCGACGCTGCACCACAGCTGGTTGGCTATATAAATTGCTGCGGCCACCACATTTTTTTCTCGGAAGGATACTCATTAATGGCATTTAAGCCTAGGTAGCTAGCTAGCTAAAACAACTGTTTGGTAGAAAAAGAAGAGGGGGGGGGGGGCGGGCTTTATATCACCCGGGTGATATACAGATAGCTGCGAGTGTAAGCTATTATTTCGCTTCGTAGGACGCGGCCATTACAATTGTTTATGGCGTTTAATTATCAAACCAGCTGCGGTGCGGAGCCGCAATACGTCGTGTTCACGAACACTTACGGTACTTTACGGTAAAAGAGAACGGGAGAAGATACTTTTGAACCAAACAACTTAATGCTGATTTTTATGAGCAGCCGAAAAAGCTTACCGAAATGCTTTTGTTATACTCCGTCGCTATCAATAAATACTAAGCTGCGTTTCCACTGACGTGGAGCGGGGCGGAGAGGAGCTTAGCGGTGCCAAAATTTACCAATCACTATGCTCGTGCTGTTTCCGTGGAAACTGAGCGGAGATATGGAGCATAGATATTGGTCAATTCGGGCACCGCAAGCTCCTCTCCGCCCGCTCCGTGTCAGTGGAGCCGCAGCCTAACAGCTCTATACCTCGCAGTACGACGGCACATTCGCCGAATACCTGGAGATGCTGACCCAACTCGGCCACGTGCTGCTGTTCTCTGCGGCGTTCCCGCTGGCGGCGCTGTGTGCGCTGCTCAACAACGCGGCCGAAGTGCGCGCGGACGCGTTCAAACTGTGCCACGTCGCGCAGCGGCCGTTCGGCCAGCGCGTCGCCAGCGTCGGCAGCTGGCAGGTAAAACATGACGGGTGTAATAAGAACAGTCACTATAACTTTAAGATATGATTATTCCTTAACTCATTCTAAAAATGTCTTTTTTTCAATTTTTTTTTAATTTTTTCGTTTTCGTTACCAAAATTCGTTATTGCTACAAAAATTTTGAAATGTTGAAATGGTTTGAAACCCTGTATACAAGCTTACAATAATTTCAATTTTCATCTCTTATTGTACGTACCGCATGAATGCGTATACATGTGCGTACGGTCCTTTACGTGCGAACATGCCCGTACGTGCGTACATACGTACCTGCGTGCGTGTATAATATGCTGTATTCTCAATATCTATCTGTATTATGTTACGTCTTTGTTCAGCACGCAATGGAGGCTATGGTTGCTGTGGCGGTGTTGGTGAACTGCGCTCTGATTGGCTTGTCCGGTCCCGTGCATCGCCTGCTGCCGGACGCGACGCCAGCGCAAACCGTACTCATCGTGGTCGCGCTAGAGGTAACTTCAACTCTTACTCTCTTTAACAAATTATTCTCGGAACGTCAACACAAAAAGCTTCCATTCGTTTAACCCTAAGGCCTCAGCCTTGAATTTTGCGGGCAGCGGGGCGGGAGCGGCGGCGGCGCGGGAGCGGGTAACGAGTACCGCACCGGCGCCTCCGCCGCTCCCGCCCCGCTGCCCGCAAAATTCGAGACCGAGGCCTTACCCACCGAGATTAACCAGCGTAAGAAACTCGCACTGAACCAAAGAATCGTAGGTACTTCCGTTTGAGGATAGTTGACTAGCCACTTGAGTAATCGGAATCTTAGGCGTATGATGAATGATTTGAGTTGAGTGAAAAGTTTTTATAATGATGTCTAATATTAAGTCATAATTTAAAAAATATTGTGGGGGTGTGGCTTAGTTATGGACGTTTGTTGTACGTGAATACGATCCTTGAGGCTGCGTTTCCACTGACGCGAAGCGGGGCGGAGAGGAGCTTTGCGGTGCCCAAATTGACCAATCACTATGCTCGTGCTTTCTCGTGCGGAGATTTCGAGCATAGTGATTGGTCAATTCGGGCACCGCAAGCTCCTCTTCGCCCCGCTCCGCGTCAGTGGAAACGCAGCCTAAGTAGCGTAATAATTTTTTTGATTCTTACTTCTTACTTGACGTCAAAGTATAATGTTTTTTAATACACAGCACGTGGTACTGGTGATAGTGCTGGCTCTGCGGCTGGCGATACCGGAGATCCCCGCGTGGCTGGCGACCGAGATGGCGAAGGTGGAGTTCCAGCGACGGGAGGCGATCAAGAATGCGCACGCGCCGCTATTGGTCAGTAATTGGATCTGACACATCAATGGCGAATGCTACACGCTCGATGTTTATCACCACATTTGGATTGCGAATAAAGATTAGAGACTTTTTGACCAGGGGCCTTACTCTACAAACTGATTCTATTTTGATTCAGATTTGATCGTGCCGAGTACTTAAATTTAAAATTTACAGTAAAAGTTTTATATACAAACATATTATATATTGTTTATTTGTTATAAAATGTATCGGATAATGAAGAATGATCCTTTAATATCCCGGTGAAAGTGTCCATAAGTGTGCACAATAAACAAAGCAAGTGAGCGCGGCCCGTAAAATGGAAGTAGAAACTTAACTCTGCCTCTACAAAATACAAAAAGGAAAAATATATATTTTTTCATCGTGAGTAGCGACGTAAACTGATTCTTTTCGCCACCAGTCCTCCTGTACCAGTGCGGACGAAGTCATGCCCGGAAGCGGGACCGTGAGCGGGGCGGGTAGCGGCGCGACGAGCGGAGCAGGTACGGGCGCGTGCGCGGGCCGAGGCACGCCCACCACACCCAAGCCGCAGTCCCCACCCGGCGTGGACCGCAAGAAGATTACCATGAAGATACCAGAGATACCTCCCTTCCGGTGAGTATTCCGTATTAGGGTACCGCACTCACTTAGCGACTTGTTTAATTACGTTACTGAACAAAGGTAATGATTTAAGTCACACCTGAACGCAAATCAACAGATTAGAATTGAACGGCAAACTTATGTATTGTTAGTAATACATACAGCCTGTCTGGAGTTAGAAAATTGAAACAAAATTGGATTGATAGTATAACAAATATCAAGCTTGCCACCAAGGTATCCCTGGTAACGAAAAAGCTGATGTGGAAGCTAAAGAAGCTACGAAATATGAAGAATGTAATTACTTAACCTCTAATATTTCACAAATTCGCTAAAAATTAAAGATTTATGGAACAGCCATTGGGTAAATGAAAACAGTAGTGCATTATTTCAAATAAGAAAATAAGTTTTTGAAAAAAGTAAATTAAAATCAAATAATAGAAGGGAGCAAGTAATTATGAATAGATTAAGAATAGGGCATACCAATGTAACACATATTCACCTAATTACGAAAGATCACAAGAAAAAATGCGTGAGGTGTGATGGTGACATATCTGTTAAGCACATATTAATTGAATGTCCAATGTACAATCCTGAACGTTCGCATGTGAACCTCCCTGTGTGTTTAAAAGAATGCCTAGAAAACACAGATAAAACTATACAATACTTAAAATTAAGTAATTATTATAATTTAATATAAAATGTAAGCCTAAAGTGGTCGCAAATGACCATAGATGTTTGAGCGACCTTAAATAAATTATAAAAAAAAATATCAAGCTTACTTCCTACTAATATTATAAATGCGAAAGTTTGTAAGTATGGATGGATGTTTGTTACTCTTTCACGCAAAAATTACTGCACCGATTTTTGTAAAATTTGGTATGGTAGTAGTTTACATAATGGATTAACACCTGGGCCCCAGGATTCTCGTGTCTCAAACGTCGTTTCGAATCTCAGTCTGTCCCGCACATACACGCATTGTGTGACGCGCGTGCGGGCGGGACAGACTTACATTCGAAACGAAGATCGAGACCTGAGAATTGGGGCACAGGTATTTTTTTGAAATGTACGATTCCCGCAGATATTTTTTTTACGCGTACGAAGTAGTGGGAAACGTCTAGTATATATAATATTTAAATAGTTCAATTATAGGGTTGCGTACATTCAAGTGTCCAATTTATTTTTCGATTAAATACACATATTTCTAAAGCAAATTGCATGTGTAAAGGGCATGGATAATAATTGTTCGGTAGCCGATAGTTTATTTTAAAAGCTTATAAATTATGTTTATCATTCAGAGTAGGTATTTTATCAACACTAGTTTAATTTGAAAATCATTATGTATTATATTTAGATTATTATATTGTAGACTAAAAAAGACTATACGGTATATTATATATTGTGTGTATCTATTGTAGAGAGACATTTTAAAGACATAAAACTCATAAATTCTAAGTATCTATACTAATATTATAAAGAGGTAACGTTTGATTGTTTGTTTGTTTGTTTGTTTGTTTGAATGGAATAGGCTCTGAAACCACTGAACCAATATGAAAAATTCTTTCACCGTTGGAAAGCTACATTCCTAGCGCTGAACATAGGCTATATTATATGTTTAAAAAAAGTAGGGTTCCTTACTAAAACCCAAAAAATGTAGCCCAAAGTGTAAAAAAAGACCTCTAAAATTTCTTACATCGTGTGCGCTTCGGCAACGGCTTGACCAATTTCGCAAATTTTTTTTACGGTATGTTCGTTATTGTCACGAAAAGGTTATTATGAAAGAAAATGTTGAAAAAAATAAACAGAAAATTAGAAAAAAGAAGAAAATTCGTATTGGTAACGCGGGGTTTGAACCTGGGTTGGATCGATTCACGTCGTTGGCAGCTTATATGACACGGCTGTCATGGCAACATCAGTATTTACAAATGGAAAATAAAAATTATGAAATGCTATAAATATCGTTTTTATATCAGCTTAAACTATTTGGATTAATAAAATTATTAGGATTAACAGAAACATGAATCCAAATAGTTTAAGCTGATATAAATACGGTATGTATAGCATTTCCTAATTTTTGTTTTCCATTTGTAAACAACGTGGTTACCATGGCGACCGTTAGACGTTATAGACGTTTGGCTGCGTTTCCATTGACGCGGGGCGAGGCGGACAGGAGCTTGCGGTACCAGAATTGACCAATCACTATGCTCGAAATCTCTGCTCCACTCCGCTTGGAAACTCTTAAGTTCCTATGCGCCCCGCTCCGCGTCAGTGAAAACGCCAAGATTGGGGAAGTTTTCCAAATCTATACATCTATACAAATAAATAAAATTGAAGTGTCAGTATGTAACTTTCAATTAGCAACGTTTTTCTAAATGCATATGACATTTTAAACGATACCTTCTGCTTTTTTTTGCATTGGCAACGATATTTACTGAAAACGAAAATGTAATTTAAAAAAAAATGTCTGTCAGCGTGTCTCTTTGCTCCGGCTAATCTCTGGAACAGCTGGACCGATTTTAACGAGACTTTCACTGGTAGATAGCTAAAGTTATAAGGATTCATTTAGGCTACTTTTCATCATCATCATCGTCGTCATCTAACTAACGTTCAGCGAATTGGCTGGACCGACTGTGACGGGAGCATTCATCGGGCTTAGCTTATGTTAGTAGGAGTAATCTATACATCTATATGTAAAATAAGTCGTGTTAGTTAAATTATTTATAACTCAAGAACGGCTTTATCGATATGGCTGAAAATGGTGAGGATGTAGCTTAGAGCAAGTAGTCGGACATAGGATACTAAGTATTTATTCAATTTGACAGCGTTTCCGTACACGTTGCGGGTTCTGCGTTAGGGTTCCGCGTTGCGGGTTTCGGGTTCCCATGCTGCTGGTTCCGCGTTGCGAGTTCCAAGTTCCCGCGTTGCGAGTTCCAAGTTCCCGCGTTGCGGGTTCCGGGTTCCCGCGTTGCGGGTTCCGGGTTCCCGCGTCGCGGGTTCCGGGTTCCCGCGTTGCGGGTTCCGGGTTCCCGCGTTGCGGGTTCCGGGTTCCCGCCTTGCGGGTTCCGGGTTCCCGCGTTGCGGGTTCCGGGTTCCCGCGTTGCGGGTTCCGCGTTGCGGGTTCCGCGTTGCGGGTTCCGGGTTCCCACGTTGCGGGTTCCGCGTTGCGGGTTCCGCGTTGCGGGTTCCGGGTTCCCACGTTGCGGGTTCCGCGTTGCGGGTTGCGGGTTCCGGGTTCCCGCGTTGCGGGTTCCGGGTTCCCGCGTTGCGGGTTCCGGGTTCCCACGTTGCGGGTTCCCGCGTTGCGGGTTCTGGGTTCCCGCGTTGCAGGTTCCGGGTTTCCGCGTTGCGGGTTCCGGGTTCCCGCGTTGCGGGTTCCGCGTTGCGGGTTCCGCGTTGCGGGTTGTGGGTTCCGGGTTCCCGCGTTGCGGGTTGTGGGTTCCGGGTTCCCGCGTTGCGGGTTCCGGGTTCCCGCGTTGCGGGTTCCGGGTTCCCGCGTTGCGGGTTCCGGATTCCCGCGTTGCGGGTTCCCGCGTTGCGGGTCCGGGTTCCCGCGTTGCGGGTTCCGGGTTCCCGCGTTGCGGGTTCCGCGTTGCGGGTTCCGCGTTGCGGGTTCCGCGTTGCGGGTTCCGGGTTCACACGTTGCGGGTTCCGCGTTGCGGGTTGCGGGTTCCGGGTTCACAAGTTGCGGGTTCCGCGTTGCGGGTTGCGGGTTCCGGGTTCCCGCGTTGCGGGTTCCGGGTTCCCGCGTTGCGGGTTCCGGGTTCCCGCGTTGCTGGTTCCGGGTGCCCGCGTTGCGGGTTCCGGGTTCCCGCGTTGCGGGTTCCAGGTTCCCGCGTTGCGGGTTCCGGGTTCCCGCGTTGCGGGTTCCACGTTGTTTTTTTTTAGTTGAATTTCATCAGAAACTCTTTTTATGCTCAACGAAGTGGGCAAGGGTCAGCTAGTAAATTATAAATAACTAAATGTAAGGTCACACATTTTCTGTTATTGATTTTATCACATGTTATAATTATTGTAGAATATCTAATATTTTATATGTAGAGTATCATGTATCTTTATTATAGTAAAGTTAAAAATCGTTTAATTTATAATCTTACTGCTTTTTAAATAAAACTTACTAATATACTTATTTAATATATACTATATTACTTTATTTTAAAACGGTATATTTACACATTGCAGTTTGTATAAATTATAAAAGCAGAAAGTTTTGTATCGGAGTGTAGTTTAAATGACATGTTTTTTTGTTTTCAGTTAATTTGGCACAAGTAAACATGGATGGGTGTGTAGTTATATTAAACAGTTTTACTTTGCTGCACTATATAATATATTGTTTTTATTATTTCTTATCACCAGCTAACTGTGATGCTTCTAATTTAATTTTTATTTTGAATAATAATTTGACTATAAATAAATTTAATTTCTACTAGTTATGGTTTTTGATTTTATAACCTGTGTATTTTTATATTACTTATAAAGTGTTTATCACGGAATTACCTAAGGGACTGTGACATAAGTTTCGCTTAATGACGAGCGAATTCATATGTATGTAAGTCGAGCGAAGCTTACGTCAAATCCCATACATTTTGTTTTCCAACTTCGTAAGCGATAAACAGCGATGGCATCTTGAATGAGTGCCCCATTAGTAGTTTAAAAAAAAAATTACAAATCATAGATTAAGAATTGAAGACACGAATCGATGAAGGTGATATGTCGCAAAAAATTTTACCCAGAAAATAAAGTTTAAACTGTCACTTAAACATTTTAGGATATGTAGTAACGTATTAAGTACATTTATTCTAGAGACGGATGTTTAGATTAATGTCCTTAATACTTTACGACGTATTCTAAAATGTTTAAGTGACAGTTTGAACTCTATTTTCTCAAAATCATAATTTTGATATATACCACCTTCATCCATTCGTCTATGATCTTCAATTATGATCAGTTTAGGTATTTAATAGATACGACAATTAAAGTTTCAGAGAGAGAGAGAGAGAGAAATACCAATATTCCTATAGCCTAGCCCCATTCTTAATTAAAGTATATACCCAACTGACTTATCAATTTTCCAATGTATCGGACAAAGCAACATTGAATAACTAACCAGTTGTGTAAATATTTTATCAGTAAGGGTGTTATTAGGCATTCCCGTGAAATGGCAGGTTTTGTTTTATACAAATGCTAATCGCCTTTAATTAATCAACAATTGTCATTGCCAATGCCATATTCAGTTCAAATAAATAATTTGGTATGGTTGTTATGACGATGACGATAAGACGATTTGTAATAAGGGAGGCGATCGTAAGACGAGGTAAGACATAATTAGTGAGTGTATACATATGAAAATGATTGTTAAATAACACATTTTAATTTTCTACTCAAAATATGTATCTATATTTAGTGCTTGCCGGTTTTGGCCCAAGTATTCATGAATGCAATTTATATTTAAACTGTAAAAGAAAATCGAATATGTACCCTAATTTTCTAAGTGTCGGTTTCTGAAAGGCTAATCTAATCTATGATCAACTAACATAGCATTCAAGTTAACAACCCATATTGATTGGTTAAACATTAAACATTAGAGAGAAAGAGAGGGACAGATATTATATTATAATTAGATCACGCTCGTACTCGCAAGACTGGTACAAACTCCACAATTAAAATGCCATGTTAGGTTATCATAGATTGGATTAACCCTTCAGAAACCGGCCGTTAGTGTCGCAAATCTACGAATGCCATATTACTATCCTTTTTCTTTGCAAACATCTATCTCACTTTACCTAATGCTTACATTCCGTATTTAAAGACCACATAACCACACCTTTAACCTTCTCCTTTAATTTAACCTTCTATCTATATCACTCCTCTTAGCTTCCACATGTTGTGAATAAATACTAGTAATATGTGTCACCTTTCAGACCAAAAGCCGCTTCGATCACGGATTCGGCGGTATCCACGGGCTCTCTCCAAATACTGCCAGACGTTAGTCCGACGAAACCTTTGCGAAGAAAGGTACAAGATTTTTATATTATTATACTTTAGATTTTCCTTTCCACTAAGAAGCGACGTCTTCTAGCTTCTATAGAAACAAACTGACCTCACATAATGAAAATCATTCTCCACGGTTTACATTCTCAATATATTTCGATTTGTTCGAATGTTTATCAAAAGCTTACATGAACGAAGAGTAATGGCGTAAGTCAACATTAAATCATTGAACATGTATTGACCGTACGGGCACTATAAAACGCCAATCAAAAACCTTTGTTTTCTTGTGTCAAGTCATTACCATTTTTTTACAAAAAGATATATAATTAATTGTTGTTTTATAGAGTAAACGCTTTAACCACTGTCATTTTAATATGAACTATATTTTTCTGTTACTAACGCCTCTGTGGTCTAGTGGTTCAGAGCTTCGCTCTCGATCCGGAGGTGGTGGGTTAGATTCTCGCGTTGGAACAACAAAAAATTTTGTTTCAAGTTTATTTAGGACAATGCAGGCTGATCACCTGATTGTCTGACAAGAAAGATGATCCACGCGTCGGATGGGCATGTAAAAAGTCGGTCCGGCGTCGGTTATCTGTCCCACTGGGCTACGAGAGTGAAGGAAGAGAGAGTGCTTCTGTGTATTGCGCACACACTTGGACACTATAAAATAACTCCTGCGTAGCTGGCCTGGTTTCAATGAAACCGACCACCGCCACCGAAATCGGCGCGGGAGGCATTATTATTGTTACTAAAGACTAGTCCGCATTAGGCTAGTCGAGTAGAGAGTAAAGAAACGAAGCGTCTTCACAGCAGGAGTGTGTTGAAAAAAGTATAGAAAGTAAGACACGCTAAATCTATATCTATACATATAATAAATCTGTAGAGGAGTCGTGTCTGTACATTGAAGATATTTGAAAAAAAATATGATAGGGGACCTTTATTTACGCAATAGTACCCAAAACTATGATTTTTTAAATTTTTGTCTGTTTGTCTGTTTGTCTGTGGGTTTGTGCACGCTAATCTCAGAAACGGCTTATCCGATTAAGATGTACTTTTCACTAATATATTGCGGCAAGCTTCACTTAACATTTAGTGTTTGTTTTATGTAAATCGGTTCATAAATAAAAAAGTTATGACAATATTAAAAGATCATGTCGTTTTTGCTGGACGTTTGTAGGAAGCGCGCGCCGGTCCCGGGAGCCGTGCGCCGCCGCGCGCGCGTGCCGCTTCAAATTGTATTAGCAGCAAACGCACCGGGGCCGCGGGGGTGACTTTTATTTGTTACTTTTAGGCTTGCTAGGTAGGAGCAATCTAAGATTTTTTTTCTTGAGTTTATTACGAAAGTTATTTGTATAAAAATAGTTAGTACTTTTACTGTACAGTCCTTTGTGATAAGTAGGTACTGTATACATATTTGTTAGCGTAGGTTAGTAATAAGTAAATAAATAAAAACCGGCCAAGTGCGAGTTGGACTTGCGCACCGATAGCTCCATACAAACCTGATTAACATAGAATTTTCATTTGGTTACAGCTTGAATATATTAGAGACTAAGTATTTGTTATAAGTTTCAATTATACACATTCATGACAAACGGTACTAAGTTTAAAAAAATCAAAATATTTTTATTTTTACTATCTATATAATGTTACTAAAAACGTATGGTTTTAGACGTTGCTTGGTTTCAAATTTTATGATTTTGAGTTCACGGGAAGTAACCTTTAGGTTTTGATTCCCTTACGAGTGGCGAAAATGACGAAATTTAGCGACATACCTAAGCGACTGCTTTTGGTTGCAATGGCTAATACGTCTGATTTTTTCACTGCTTCAAGGAACAGTAGGTATCCTGAGTATTTTATATAATTTACCTACACGCGTTTCTGAGTAAAAGGGTCTTGACAGACAGACGGACATGGAAATTATCTTATAATATGTGTTTCGTTTTTTCCTTTTGAGGTACGGAATTTTAAAAACAGTTTTAAGATTTTCATAAATATATTGCTCTTTTTTTTTGTTTTTTTCTATTTTATAATATATACATTAAAAAACATCTTGATAGTTACTAAACTGTGTTACAGGGGAAAACTGTTGATACAACTCGATTCCAATCGAGATACCTTTTGAAATTCTAGCCTTTTGCGGCCTGTCCTGGATATGTGTTAACAGATTATTATGGGTTTTTTTTCCAAATATCATAATATTGATAGAGTATTCTCATATACAAATCTATCTTACAAGCGATAGCGCGATGCAGAGCAGACCATAATAGCGACATCTATACGCCAAATGCCGTACTTTTAATACAATTATAGCAAAGTTGAGTAGGTACCTACATTTATACAATACGTTATCAGAGAGTTATACTCAGCGTGCATCATTAGCAATGTATAATATTATTTTGCATTGTTTACTATAGTTCTCATTCCGTCCGTTAAAATTCATACTACAGCCTACTATTACTGTACATTTTTATAGTCTTCTTTGTCCAAATTATGTATTCGATAACTGCATAATACATACAATTTTGATTAACATAAGTATTGTGTTTACAGTTAATCTAAAAAAGTTATGTCAATATAAATTAGATTTATGTTTTTCTTGATATTTTTATTTCTTAGTTTTTATTATGGACCGAATGGTTGTTATGTTAGGTACAACTTAGGTTTGTGAAAAGAAAGAAATTTCTTTTGGGACTTTCTATATTTTGCTACTTTTCTGTATAAAATCAGTACTATAACAGTGAAGTGATTTATAATCAGTACCTACATGTTTGGTTATTAATAAATAAAAAACCGGGCAAGTGCGAGTCGGACTTACGCACCTAAAGGCTAAAAGACCGCAAAATTTTGCGGCGCGCTATCTTAATATCATTGTCGCCACACCAGCAGCGTCGGCGTGGATACGATCATCGTCTGCAGTCGCTGCGGCGCTACTAGATGTTCGTCGTGTATGTGAGCGTACTATCAAGTAGTCCCGTTCGCATTATAGTAATTGTACACGGTCGTTTGTCAAGCTGGTAGTAGGAATTGTCAACATAAAGTAGTTTTTTAAATACCTCGACGACAGTTTTTATAACTAAAAATATTTTTATAACAGATTTATTGTAACACTGCCCTAAATTACTTTTCCACGCGTACGGAGTCGCGGGCACAGCTAGTACTCAATAATAGTATACATACCATAGAGCTTACACTTTCCATGGTGAGTCTTTCACTTTACTTCACTAACTGAATAATTAAAATTTTAGAAATTATTTACATATTTTAATATCAACAGACCACGAACAGAAGCTACTTCAATTTCAAACTGAAAACTAATGTCATATTACGACAATGACAGACGATTCGTTCCTCAGATTACGATTACGCTCCGCTACCAAAACTCCGGAATCGAGACTCGAGAGTATGGGTTAATGACAATTTGCTAGGAAAATGTTAAAATACGCGTTTTATTCATAAAATATGTAACAAATAAAAAAATAATTAGTACATCAAAACCCAAACGTATGCATTTTTTTTTAATTCATTAATAGGTTTACAACACAGCCATAATGATATCTGATTGAAATGGACGCACGGGAGGGAACTTCACAAAATAGATCGATTGGCGATCCATTTTGAAAATCGATCGATGTTTGCTATCCATAGTTATTGGGACGCAGACTGGAGATCAATCAGGAGATTGTATACGATCTCCGATTAAACCGATCCCCCGATCGAGGATCTTATATTGCGACCGGCCGTTAGTGGCTAAATGAGTTTGAACACCAAAAATTTAGTCGAGTAAATTAGTAAATCATTTAGTCGAGTCAATCCATTTTCTTCTATTTTTTCGGGCGATAGCGTCACCCACCAGGCCTCTGTGCCACTGGTTTACCGGCTTAATATTTAATATTTAGTCGAGTTTATTAGTAACCGCAATTTTTTTTTCAACTTTTAGACCTTCTCAAACTATCAAAGTATTCTTTGGGATCTTCAAAAGACAATTAGTATTTAGATAAACTATCTCTTCTATATATCCATTTTCGTACCTATAACTTATTTTTGTTAATAATAATAACCATTACGATTAGCTCAAGTTTATTCACTCTATTGTAAAAAACCACTCACTTGTGTACTGTACTGGACCATAATGCGAACGATTGCCGTGCACTAGCGAGTAGTTAAGCCGCTAAATTACTCTTTACTCGACTAAAATACTAGCCTAATGCGAACTAGCCTTAGCTCATTATTTCAACCAAAAGTACCAGGATGTCATGTTCGACAGGAGGTGGCCCCCGGCGGCGCGCTGTCGCTGCTCGGCGTGCGCGGGCTGCGCGACGAGCCGCTGCACCGCTCCGCCCACTGCATACCCAACCCGCACCCGGCGCGCATCGCGCTCAACCCCACGCTGCAGGTCTGTACGGCCCGTATCAATAAACAAGTCTCAAACCCAACTTCACTCGAGAATGTTTGACAGACAACGTTACGTTTCACTTTTATAAGTGATCAACTTTATTAATATTTTTTTCTTTATTATTCATATTATAGATTCGTAAATTTTCAAATCATACAATTTTGCATTCGTAGGTTAAAAACTTGTTAAGTAAACCTCTGTAAAAACGAGCTAAGCTCAGTTTTCGAATTACTATGTAAATCGAATTATAGTCAAATAAAATACTCGTTTACTTATATTCAAGGCATATTATAAAACTTAAAAAACGATGAGTGAATTCACAAGAGCCGCATATTGTTTTTTATCACAATTTTTTATACTACAACTACAAAAGCTCATGCCCGACGGCAGGCCCCGAACATGGAGGGCCCACGGCCAGGGAAGTTTTTTATATTATCTATTATAATTGAACACAATATTATTAAACAAGATATATATTTAAAACAGACACAATATAAAAAATAGTATTAGGTATCCTGTAAAAATTGATATTTGTGTGTGTTAATAAAAATAAATAATACCTATTAATGTTTGCACAGGAGCTGTCCGGTAGTGTGAGTGCGGGCGGGTCGGAGCCGGATTTGAACGCGGTGCCGTCGACCGCGCCCTCCATCGACGCCAGCGCCACGTCCAGCGAGGACGACAAGCCCAAAGATAAGAGCGGTAATTATACAGACAACCCTTACTACTTATTATTGAGGATATGAATGGATGACGGCGATATGTAGCAAAAAAAAAATACACAGAAAATAATAATAATAATATCTATGGACGCTTCACACCACGCCAATCTGGCCCCGTGCTAAGTTTCCGAAGAACTTGTGTTACAGGTACCAGACAACGGAAATATATTTAATACTTGTATAATATACACATATTTAAGATTTTTATTATATTATGCACAAATTTAATATACATCTATAACCCAGGAACATCGAAAACTTTTTGTTCCCTCAGCGGGATTCGAACCCGTGACCTCTCACTGGAGCACCAACGCGCTCAACCACTGCGCTACGGTGGTCGTCAAATTTTGAATTAAAAAAAATATATTGAGACAGTCACATGTGTACATATCCTCAAATATTTAAGTGACTGTCTCAATAAATTATTTTGAAATTCAAAATTTGACGACCTCCGTAGCGCAGTCGTTGAGCGTCTTTATAATCAATGTATATATGTCGCAGTCATCTAATTGAAACCGCCATTTCATTGAGTGACTAGCGTTTTTATCGAATGACGACATTATATTGAAAGACTAAAGGACAGCTCGTGATGTTGTTTATTGTAACGTCCAACGTCTTGACTGAAAGTCATTTAGTCATTTAGCGTAGTCAGCTAAATTAGTAAAACAATTACGTACAGCATAATTAAAACTTACCTTCACTATGTCGTTCGTACTCATTCAGCTTCACCTCAAATTTTTCTTTAAAAGTAGCCGGCGGCGACGTAATAATAGATAAATCCATGCTGTCACCCTATTTTATAACGAGTAACGAAAAAAATATCAACACAGTGCTATCAGTGCCAGCTGTTTGACGCCATATTTGTTTTGGTGACTACTAGCGCCGCAGTGAGAAAAAGTTTCAATAACCTGACTGATTTTAATCCGCTATCTAATTGGACGTTGAGTGACGATTGTTCAATCAATGTTCGGCCTAGTCTTTCAATTTAATGTCGTCATTCGATAAAAACGCTAGTCACTCAATGAAATGGCGATTTCAATTAGATGACTGCGACATATACGTTACTACGTATTATACATTAATTCTAGAGACGATCTTTAGATTAATGTACTTAATACTTTTCGACGTATTCTAAAATGTTTAAGTGACAGTTTGAACTCAATTTTCTGCGTAATTTTTTTTGCGACATATCACCTTTATCCATTCATCAGCAGGAGTCGCAATAGAATTAGATAGGTCACATTGACACTCCGGATATTATGGATAAGCTTTACAGTTTTTGTCCCTTTATGTGACTTATTCGCTATTTTAATATGAAAGCAATTTTAAGGAGGTATTCAGGTCAACAACAACTAATTTTATTTAAGTCATCTACTATCCCTTTTCAACTTGCGTATGTGTGCGAGCAGGACGGTCGCGGGCGCGCGCGCTGCTCGTCAAGCGCGTGCGGTCGGTGGCGGTGTTCTCGCTGGGGCTGCGGCGCGCGCGGGAGGCGGCCGCCGAGCGACCCACCATGCCCACGCCCACGCCCGACCGACACGTCTCGCCCGTAAGTTGCGTGCGCGTGTGCGTGTGTGTGTGCGTATGCGTATGCGTGCCTATTTGTGCCTGTGTGAGCTAAAGTGCGTGTGCAGATGTGTATTTGCTCAAAGCTTTTTAATGTATCAAAACATTTTCAACGCCAGCTTTCTCTCGATTTTTATATAATAGCTGACCCGTGCCTACTTCGTTGATCATACAAACCGTTTAAACCTTTCCTGGACTTCCACGAATATTTCAAGACTAAAAATAGCCGAATCGGTTCAGCCGTTCTCGAATTTTAGCGAGACTAACGAACAGCAATTATTTTTTTTATATATATATATAGATGGATGTCAAATATAAGTACTAAATACCTAATAAACTAAACTCCAAGCCTGTCAACGAGCTATGGAGTGGTTTGCATGGACTGCCTATATAGGAAATGAAACATTAAATTCATAGATAAATTATTGCTGCCTAACTCAATTCACTTTTGCTTTTTATTAACATAAATTCTATATATTGCAGGGTCCACCGGCACCTATGCTCGGTGGTGAGCTATCCCTGATACCAATAGAACAACTAATTCAGGTGGATGACGTCAAGCCCAGGCCGACTTAAGTTTTGTATGTTTTATTCCATTTCTGTATTGTAAACCAGGGATGTTAGGGAGCTCCGTAACCGTAACCGAAACTATCGGATATCCGATATAAAAAATATCCGTAACCGTAACCGAATCCGAAACGAAAATTTTGCTACTGTAAAAAGGATACCAAAATGTTATATCCGTAACCAAAACAATCGGATAATCTGAAATAATTTTATATCCGTATCCGAAATTTCATATCCATTTCATCCCTGTTGTAAACTGCGCCTCTACTCTCGCCGTGAAGCCGGAACAGGCGTGAACGTAAGTACATGTACGCTTCGTGAAATTTTCACGGGTGAATGACATGGCTAAATTGGCTATGGCCTTAAAATGCAGGTACATCATTGCATAACATATTATCTTCTAATTATATATTTATATAGTTATAGTAAAAAACTAAGCATATATATTACGTCCCAGTATATGTTTAAACATCAAATGAAAAACTTACACTGTAATAATACGCCATTTTGACACTGCCTACTGAAGAAGTCTATTTATAGTCTATGGATTCATAGTAGCAAACAATAATCATTGTATTAATATTGGCCAATTGGCATCACTGACTAGTCTATGGTTGTGTCATAGGCGGGTTTGTTTACGTTTGGGTTAAATTTATCTGGGACGTACTATAATACATTTCCTATATCAAAATTACGTCTATACATGTTTAGGGCAGTCGTTTAGCCATGTTTTTCATGAGAGGCACAACATAGCCGTGAATTTACGGCAATACTATAGAGTCGCCAAAACCCCATTTTACTTAAAAATACACTATAGTTCAATATCAATATATTTTTTTGCAGTTGTTAAACTTTTTAATACGTATAAGGCTGCGTTTCCACTGACGAGGAGCGAGCCGGAGAGGAGCTTAGCGGTGCCTAAATTGACCAATCACTAAGCTCGTGCTGTTTCCGTGGAAACGGAGCGGAGATTTCGAGTATTGGTCAATTCGGGCACCGCAAGCTCCTTTTCGCCCCGCTCCGCGTCAGTGAAAACGCAGCTTAAAGAGTAAACACCATGTTGTATATTGGCGTAGAAATTATAAGGGCCACTAGATAAGTGGTTATTTACAATTCCCGGGCGACTCGGATTCGTAAACTTACTGTGTCGTTATTGGTCAACGCCTACCGTGGCAAGCGCTTATTGGCTGTTGTGCTGCAGTACTATTCTATAAGGCCCGTGTAAATAAAACAGTCTCAATCGAATCCTCTACTTGAGAACCTATATGGCAGATAAAAATAAGTTTCGTTTCACTTTTGAAAATGAAGAACTTTACTTGTGTTTTTTGTTTTTGAAAACTTAAAAATAAAGAATATAAAAACATAGATTGTTCTTATTTAAATGTTTTCTGTAATCTATAGAATATTACGGTATAAAAAAAAATATACTATGTAACATTAATAAAGTTGTTCACTTTTAAAAGTGAAACGGAACGATGTTTTATCTGTTAAATAGGTTCTCAAGTGAGGTTGGGATTGAGATTGTTTTATTTATACGAGCCTAAGAATGTTTTGCGTGTCTAGACAGCTGAATCCGCGGCGAGAGTGCAATTTCCCATACGGTGAAGTGTGAGCTTCGAAATTTGAGACTCACTGCGGATTCAGCTGTCGAGATACGCTATAACATTCTTAGAGAATAGCACCGCAGGACAGTTTTAGAATTCAAGTCGAAATGCGCATGTTGAATCATGCCCCAGATCTACAATGTAATGCATTATTAACGTATATGTAAATTTTAATACGCACATTGCATTGAATGACGGGCAAAAATGTACACCCTGGGACAACCCTCCAATAGCAATCATATATTGTTATTAGCTGACCCGTGTTCACTTCGTTGAGCATAGAAATAGTTTGTGTTAAACCGTTTAACCTTCCCGAGACTTCCACGAATATTTCAAGACCAAAAACTAAATTAAAAAAACCCGACTTAGCGTGTAACATTCCTATCACACCTAACAAACGACCTGATGACCTTGAAGACCTGAACCGATTTCCACCAAACATAGCTAAGAACACTCTCGACTGATATACCTTTCAAACAAAAAATCCGCATTAAAATAGGATCATCCGTTTGTCACAGACAGACACATACACATTTACACAGACACGTCAAACTTATAACACTTCGTTGTTTTTGTGTCGGGGGCTAAAAAATTCCGAATCAGTTTAGCCGTTCTTGAGTTTTAGCGAGTAGCCAATAAAAAACGAACAACCAATTCCTCTTGAAAATACCTATCCGACAATTTATAATATCTTATTGTTATTAGAGGGTGGTTGATGGTTATGCCACAGGTATCTTTTTACAGAAGTTTAATATGTATATTTATAATTCTGTTATCATAACCTTAAAGTTATTAGCTTTATAACGCAGCCTTATAATTTAGCATTCCTTAAGCTTATTGTGATAATTAGAAGCAATACCGTATTTGTGTGATACATATACCATCATACATTGTATGGGATGGTTTAATAATTTCATTCAGTTGGTAAGGCCGATCTTAATTTAGAAATTATTAAATTCCCATTTTTATTTTATTTATATTGCAAAATCATATAGCATAGAACTTCCATTTTGCGATCAAGGACTGATTTTCAAACTGGTCAGATTTATTTTTTATAATTTAAAGTTTTACATTTTAAAGTCATTTGAGCTTCCGTGTAATGAAGTTGGTAAAATACAAAACTTGCTATCACTTTTGCTCGTTCCAAATGTAAGTGTCAGAGTTACTGAAATAGTGCTTTAAGTGTCAGAGTAACTGAAATAGTGCTTGAAAAAACAGACAGTAAATACGAGACTATTGAACTAAGCCCCAATTTCACGTTTTAAAACTACGTTTAAAGCTTAGTGGTTTCTGGTTTCTTTGTCCCGTTCTAACATTGAATGAAAGAAAGAGATCGAATCCGGATTTAGCATTAAACGCGTTTAAAGAAATTTGATAAAATTGGGGCTAAAAGTAAAATAGTTTCAACAATTAAAGTTGGCCTAGTCAAAGATATATATTGTAAAAGGTGCCACAAGACAGTGAGAATTGTTTTACAACTCTTTTGGTGGCTATTATTTAGTACAAAGAAGTAAGAAGCCATGTTGAAACGTTTGTCATATAAATGTTGTTTAAATGTAGTTTTAAACATTTTTAAAATTTTGTACGAATATTTGAATGTTGTTAAATGTTTGTTTCTTATGCAATTGTTGTATCGCAATAATCGGCTTTCATTGTAAGCAATTGACTGACAATAATTTGTGTCGGATTTCTCCGTACACCAAAATACACCATATTGTAACCCTTTATCAACCTGAACTGGTTGTAGGGCCTAGCCGAGCTACGTGTGTAAGGGTCTGTTCACATTAGACAGAAAAAAGTTGTAGGTATTGATCCTACTATTGTAATAAATAACCTTATCTATAATGACCAACCAATGTTACCAACATTGCTTGTTAGCCATTATATAAACCGTTAGATTTCTGTCTAATATGAACGAGCCATTTTGAAATCTACATTTTGTCATATCCTCTTTCTCCTTTGATATAACTTTATAATCACTTAAAACTTACATTATGCTTGAATCGCTTTCAAAATGCGTCTCTCTCATTATAAGTTTAAAATGGCCACTTTATAATCGTACTTAAAATTATCAAAATATTGAAAGAAACGTTATAATGCGTTACATGAAAAAGTTCTACATGTTTGTTGAAGATCTTGAAACAAAGTAATAAACCACATAGTACGATTTTCTCGTATGTACGGATATAGTGCGGACATTAAGCCTTTCCTTTATTTAGCAATTAAAAAGAAAAAAAAAAATCAAGCTCAAACGAGAAAGGTCAATTACAAAGTTACGTTATTTTTCGATGTTGTTCATATTTTGTGACAGTGTTTGCGATTTTTTAGATCTAGTCGTTGTTAGTTTAGCGATCTCATAACTGATATTCTAAAAGTGCAATAATATGTGACGTTTCCAATTTGTACCTACTAGTTACTACCTATTAATTGTCTGATATTTATAAAATACTTCAGGGTCAAGTAGAACTGTCGCAAAAACTTTTTCAAAACTAATTTTAGTAATTTTTTTTTCGGCTAAATTTGCGGTAAAAAATGCAATAAATTTAAGAAAGTTTCTTCTTTCGAATGGTGTTATTACTATTTTTGACACCTCGACTCTTGTTTAATCGAAATCAAATATGTTAAAAGTAGAAAAAAAAATCCTTTTGCGTGAGTTCAACATGACTTTCCTTACATTGTGAATACAGCCTTACAGTTTTTGAAAACTACATTCATGTATTAAGTAACCGATTTATTAATATTATTGTAATCGTTTAGATTTAGTTGATGTATTACTAATGTATCTCTAGTGGTTATGTCTCTAATAACTCTTAGCACTGTCTACAATTTCTTGATTCAGAAATCGATATACATTTAGTATTCATTGTTATGGTTATAGTTGAACTGTAATTGGTCTGAAACTTTTTGAGACGTGTTTTGTATTGCCTTTTTTATATTCTAGAAAACGTAGACAGTGTATTACATTAGATAGTTTTGAAAATAGCTTAGCGTGGGTTGTGTAACCTTGTTTTGAGCTTTATATGCCTTATTTAACTTAGCAACTGTGCAGTCTCTAAGCAGAAGCAAATTGGGCCTGTTTGTCTCTATCACTCACATAGATAATATAATACTGCTGTCTCTTTTGACAAAGGTCAAAAACCATGGTCGTTGTTATTTGTCTCTTGCACTCAAACGATGTTCTGTTATATCGTTGTCTCTTTCCTACGATGGCCAAGATTCTATCTGCTTAGCGACCACACAAATCCTTCCATAAAGCAGCTATGTGTTTCGGTCTATCGAAATTGACGTCCAATAGAGCAGAGATATATTTTAGGAATCTTTAGTGCGTATATAAACAGTATTAGATATTAGTATTGCTTGTTGTAAGTGTATGTATTTATCATAGCATTTATGTTAAAAAGTAAGATGCTAAAAGGTAGGTTCTTTGGCAAACCACCGGTGGATTAAACGCATCGTCTTGTCATTAATTTGTTTACAGTATACAAATAGTATTAACATGTATAGAAATATTAGTTTGTGTTGATAATATAATGTTTTGATATAATTCTATTTGTTACAATCCTCGTGTACAACTTAGTTCGGTGGCATTTGTATTTAGTGTTCCAAAAGCATGTTTCCAAATGATCATGTAAAGTATGGTAAATATATGGGGAAAGAAATATAGCGAGTTACATGAACATTGTTCCTCTTGCCAATAGGACCATTGTTGGGGGTGGCAGGCTGCGAGGGGCAGCAGAGGAACAGTTAAACCCGCCACTGGTTAATGGGGCGGCAAATTAATTGAGGGTTTCTAAATTCTCGACACAAGGCAGTTTTTTGAAACGTCATGTCACCGTCGCGGTCGAGCTACGAAGCACCGCCTGGTGACCCGAAAAAGAATCGAAAATTCTTATCAACAGCTTTCGATACCACTTCATCATCAGATGAATGCTTTGCGTCAGTGAGGTCTGCCCCTTAGCGGCAGAAAAAATATCAAATTACGTCACTAATCTGGGCTCCAAATTTTTAAACGCCTCTACTATTGCCACATGTTATGGCCCAGTTACCTGGGTTAAAATATTAAAACAGAACCTGACGTCGAATATAAACTTGGTTAAAACTTAACATCATTATGATTGTTCTGTTCATTCACCTGCTTCTGGTTCTAACATTTTCTAAGCTTTTTGACTAACAGCAACAATTTTGCACTATTAGTGATACCTAATTATAAGTTTGCAACACTGTTATAGGAATAATAGATGCATTTTGCACCTGTACCTACTGTTT
This sequence comes from Celastrina argiolus, assembly GCA_905187575.2. Classification (NCBI taxonomy): domain Eukaryota; kingdom Metazoa; phylum Arthropoda; class Insecta; order Lepidoptera; family Lycaenidae; genus Celastrina; species Celastrina argiolus. The sequence goes on along the minus strand of LR994582.1, from coordinate 4,378,747 downwards.
ATATAAGAAATAAAGACCCCTTATATTTGTTACGTTATCTAAACCAAAGTATATTTATTTGCGAGATCGAGTAATAAATGTTTGTTTCATCAATATAATGTAAGAATGTTTATTGACGTTATAGTTTCATTTATTAAATATTTCATGCCTCAGTATTAATGTAAGCAATACGTTTGAAAGTACAAAATTCGTGTTATGTGTGCTAGAAAATTAAGAAACGTTAGGTGCTTGTATAGGCCGTTAGATAAGAGTTGGTGCCTACAACATTGTGTGCTGTCTATAAATAATCATCACACAATATTTATTTATAGACAGCACACAAGATACATGTTGCAGGCGCCAAATCTTATCTAACGGCCTATTTCAAGGTACACGGTATGCTGCATCATTGCAAATGTATTCCATTCAGCTAAGCTTTAAATGTATATTTCCATCTTATTATCTTTTATTTCTTACGCGCTTTTAATTGTGGTCAACCCACTGAATCATTACGGGTAGTACTTAATATGTATAAAGCGCGTATAAATGTGACCATGTAATATAGTCCGTTTGTAGTTATTCTATTTCAGAGTTCCTATGAGAGCCTTATGCTATCGGCAAAAATGACCTCTATGAAGTAAAATAATTCTGAACGGTCTGTAAAGAAATGTTGTAAATTCGGTTTTTTCCACACCCTACAGAAATAATAGATACCTACTGTTATTATTACTCGATCATGTTCTGTATAGTGATATTAGTTGAAAGCTTTGTTGTAGCCATGCGATTTAGCGAATCGGATATTTGTTGTTATGTAATTATTTTTATACGAAGTATTGATAAATGTTGCATTTTGAGTAGAATAAAATAATTATGTTTGCAATATGAAATTGTTTTTTATTTATAGGGTAGCTAGGTGATAAATAAAGTTTTTGAAAATGTATATTTATGTATTGTTTTTATACCTTTGTAGTATAGATTAATACTCGTAATATTAATCTGAACATTCTTAAACTAATAGAGTTTTCGCCATAAAACTACCTCCGAGCACAATAAAAAGGCGGATGTATATTTTTCAATGCAAAACCAGTGCTATAACTTAAGACAATTATTAATTGTGTACTTCGTAAATTTTCCAGTTTCGTTCGACTGTTTCTGTACCCTTCTTTCTTCGAGTAGTATTTGGCTACTCTGATTCTATAAAACGATATAAGAATAGTTACTAATATTTAGATTAATATTCTTTTGGTTTCTTAGTGAAGTCTTTTACTATTTATTCGTAGAAATAAAAAAAAATCATACATCTGTGAAATGTGACCTGTGTCAGATTGACAATTGACACTTGACAGCGTAACATAAATAAAATGGCGGGGTGCTAGGCTAGCAAGAAATGAACTTTAGAATAGTCAATAATTGTTGGTTAAATCTACAATATTAACTTAACATTTATTAATGTTACGCAGTATACAGATTTTAAGTTGTAATCTAATCGGTTAAACTTTAATAGTACCTATAAATTTACAGAAAATTATATCATATTTTGTTTGACGACAAAAGACGCGGTTATAAATATTGAATAACTCTATAGGATTTTATTGATAATAACAAGTAACAGCTTTTATAAATAACAAAGTATGAAGTGCTACGAAAATTCTAGTTATTGCACACCAAAATCAATTGGTGGAGAATTTAAAGTGTTGTAAATAATGCTTTTATAAATAGACACCACAACAATGGGAGAAACTGAAGAATTTAACACCTTAACTTTTGAAAAGAAGCTTATGCAGCTAAAAGATACTCAAGAAAGTATACAGGCACTATCTTCTTGGTGTTTGAAGCAAAAAAGTCACCACAAGAAGATAGTTTCTAGCTGGTTGAATGTTTTAAAGAGAGTGAAGGTGGAACAGAGACTTACTTTATTTTATTTAGCTAATGATGTGATACAGTATAGTAAAAGAAAAGGTTATGAGTTTGTTGATAGTTGGGGTCTTAATTTGCAGAAGGCAACTCCTCTAGTCAGGTAAGTGTTTTAAATTTTTAGGTTATGTTATGAGACTTCTTCATAATAGTATTTACAGTGTTCATACTTAAATTAAACTATGCCAAGATACTCTTATAATATGAAAAATTATTTGCAGTATAATGTTATTGAATATAAACTATAAACATTGCCTTAAAAATATTGGATTACAGAGATGAAAAGGTTCGACCGAAGATATTGCGTATCTTTAAAATATGGGAACAGAGAGTGGTTTATGATGAAGAGTTTTTGTCAGACCTCACTGGGTTACTCAGTGCTGGAGCCACTAAGAAGACTGATGACGATCCTTTGGATTTTCAGGTAGATGCTTAAAATAATTATTTTCTTTGGAAAAAATAGGTCATTATTTATTGACCAAGTTACTTATTTACAATAATATACTGTGATAAGACTTTATTCTTTTCAAAGATTACAATTATAAGAGTAATAATTTTGTTACAGCCGCAACAGCTAGTAAATAAAATTAAGCAATGCAAAGTGTTAGAAGGCGACACTGAAGTGAAACTAAAGAGTTTACTTGAACATGACCTGGAGTTGTCGGATGCTGATGAATTATGTTCACATTTGAAAGGTAACAATTATATTTTTTACTAATTATAATTAATTGCTTGGTGTTTGTATAATTATTTTGCGTGTTGATGATTTAGCATTATAAATTATATACAGAATATACTATACTCAAAACTTTGCATAAATGCAATGCTTCAATACCCAGAAACCCATACACCTGTACCAAATGTGCAGGTTCCGAACAATACTAAGAGTTCACCTTAACCTGTACCAAAATTGGTAGATCACCTAAATGTAATTACACCTAATTGCAATACTGAGGATATATAGAGACATGTCCTGAAAATTATGAAATATATTAAATATATTTATAAAAATTGACATAATGTACTAAATAGTAGGTACATGATAAAACAGTAATAGATCCAAGGTCTGGTACTGCATCAATTAAAATATTAGTATTTGAAGCTTTGCTATTGATATTATCACTATGGCTTATTCTTTTCAAGATTAAAATAATCAGCCTTTTAGTATTGTGTATTTGTAAATATTTTTCATTAACAAATGAAAATCGATAGTGATCACTTACCCTCTGACTGTTTTTTACAGATAGAAGTATCAAACACGACGTAATAAAAGAGTTAAACGAAGGAATAACATGCGTGGAGAAGTTCACACAAGCACTGCAAAGGGAAATTGTGGCCCGAGAAACACTTTTAGCATTATTAACTTCAGCCAACCAGTACTACTCAACTCAACGTGGGGAAGTTAAAGTTGTTGCATATGTATGTATTACACTCACATGTTATCCTAACCATCTTACTAATAAAAACATTTATGGAACAGATAAGTTAATAAAATTATTAATATAATAAAATTATCAATAAAGTTTCTGTCTCTTTACAATACTTTTGAGAAGCTACACTATACTACTAGGTACTTACTACTTTTGACACAAGGGCAAAAATATTTTTATCAAGAAGTGGATAACTGCTGTAGTCTGTGTGTATTTATAACTAGCTGTTCTCGCGACTTCGTTCGCGTGGTTTTTTAGTGACTTCAGCCGTTTATGCAGCACACGCAAATAATGTCCCCAAATGTGAATAGTTTTCTCCGTTTTTGCAACATTTCTCACTGACGCTTCGCTCCTATTGGTCGCAGCGAAATCTTATATAGCCTAAAGCCTTCCTCTATAAATGGACCATCCAATAAAAAAAGAATTTTCAAATCGGACCAGTAGTTCCCTGAGATTAGCGCATTTAAACAAACAAACTCTTCTGCTTTATAATATTAGTATAGATAATTTTTATAAAAATTTCTAGAAGAATCATCACTGATTTTTTCTTAACCAGTAGTTGTCTCTCGGTTTTCTAATACCTGAAGCAAAGTTTCTATTCAGTGAGAATCTGTTCTAATGACATTGAAGGCAGTGATAAATTATGGCCAAATGTAATATGTAATAGCCAAAAGTCATTAAAACCAAGAATAAAAATGATAAATGTTTAAAAGGTTAGGCGTTTTATAGTTTTGATTGTATTAGCTTTATCAACAGATAAAGTCAAACTAAATAATAATAATAATAGCTCCCCTCACCGATTTCGGTGTCGGTAGCAGATTTCATTGAAACCAGGCCAGCTACGCAAGAGTTATTTTATAGTGCCCAAGTGTGTGCGCAATACGCAGAAGCACTCTCTCTTCCTTTTACTCTCATAACCCAGTGGGACGATAAACTGACACGACTGGCGAGAGAAAAGGCGCAGGACCGACTTTTACATGCCCATCCGACGCATGGATCATCTTTCTAATAAAAGCCAAACTAAATACCTCTTTTGACAGGCCTACAAGAACTTTGGTTCAAGAGTGCGAGCTTTGAAGCGAAAATTGGACGAACTGTTGCCGAACTTACCCTCTGCAGCACCGTCACCCCCTCAGAGAGACGAGGATGTTCCGTCCCCCGGACCTGATGAGGACTTGGAACTACCGGGCACTGAGAATGAAAATAATGATGGTATAACACACCTTACTAATACTACTAATATGTAAAGGCGCAAGTTTGTAAGTGTGGATGTTTGTTACTGTGTCACGCAATAAATACTAAACGAATTTTGATTACATTTGGTATGGTAGTAGCATACATGCTGGAATAATATATAGGCTACATTTAACCGCAACAAAATAAATACGGGATTTCATGTTGCGCTTACGAAGTAGCGGGAAAAACCTAGTACCAGATATAACATAAATATTATTCTTATTACAGATGAGTAGATGAAGGAGATTGTAGCAAAATTCTGATTTCGGGAAAATTGAGTTCAAACTGTCACTTAAACATTTTAGAATATGTACGTCGTAACGTATTAAATACATTTATCTAAAGAACCGTCTCTAGAATCAATGTACTTAATATGTTACTACATATCCTAAAATGTTTAAGTGACAGTTTGAACTCAATTTTTTAAAGTTTAAACCAATTTTCTGGTTATTTTTTTTACGATATATCACCTCCGTCCATTCATGTCTTCAATTCTTATGCATTAAATCTTTTTCTTAGAAACTTTGGCGGGTAAATTTTTTGGAGAAGTTCCTAAAATCTTTGATGTAATTATAGATATAAATATTGTTTTCAGTATCGTATGACATAGACCAGACATTCAACACGTCGATATCAGCAGACGGCTCCTTATACAACCTGGGACTTTCGTCTTTCCTGACATCGGATAATCCACTTGCAATATTCAATGAAACCATAGACTTGGACCCTGGTAAGTACATATGATTATTATGTGTAAGGTCCAACCGAGAATGATTTTTTTGGTCTCGGCCAGGACAAGGGGCCGGTTTTACAAAATCGGAGGATTCTATAATCTTTATCCAAATTTTTATTATACCATTAGATACTTTATTCCCGTGTGGAAGGCTGATCAAATTGTTGATAAGCTAACATTTGAGTTAACAAGCCATTGGTGAACTTTACTCGTCACTCGCAATGTTTACCAAAGAGTGTTCGGAATCGCTTGTTAACTTAAATATTAGCTGATCGGCGATTTGATTAGCGTTTCAGAAACCAGGTGTAAGAATCAAAGAAGTTATTGGAGGGAAGTATCGTAAGGACGTATTCGCGTATTCATGTAGAACAATCGTCAATGTCCATGTGTTGTAACACTTACGACTTTTCAGAGAGCAGTATAGAGGTGATAAACACAAGTGCAGGCAAGCATGACGTAACAGATTATACAATGAAAGATGTTGTGACTATTGATAGTGCGTCACCCGGTAACACTTCAGGTATGGGAGTCTACCGCCTGTAGCTGAAACCTGTTTTGTTTGCCTGCGATTAAAAAGCTGAATATTATTTTATCGATTGCCATTTTAAGCACCCTGTTATCTTGACACTTATTGTTTATAATTTTTGACTGTGAATGTTTATTATTTCTGATTCCAATAACAAAAGTAGTCAGATAATATTGACTGACACCTTTTTTTAAAGTTAAGCATTTTACTTAAAATATAAAGGAAGTAGAAGAGAAAACAATCTGTTTTTATTTAGTTTTTACTTAGTTATATTTGTTAATGGTACCGCTAGATGATATTTACTGCACTGGTATATTGCATGCTGTATGCGTGCAACACTTAACACAGCTATGTTTTATTAGTTTGATTCATTTATTTGCCTCAAAAATACATAATCCTTATGGTACTTTTAGCAATATACATTATTTATTTCATGTCTGCCAAACATTATTTTGTGATTCGTTCTTGTTATTATTACAACCAGTAGGCACTTGCATGTTGTACTTCGTCCCTGATAAATTTAACCTAAAGGTAAACAAACCGAAAACATCAAAATTTTTATATACATGTATATACATGTATATGAAAATTTTGATGTTTTCGGTTATGTAGAGAATACATATATATGTATTCTCTTTTTGTGCACACTTTTCAACACTTTCACAGGTATATTAAAGGATCATACATAATTATCCAATACATTTTATAACAATTAAACAATAATTAATATGTTTAAACATCAAATGAATATCTTTCACAAAAAATACGCCATTTTGTCACTGCCGATTGTAGAATATAAGCCTATAGTCTATGGATTCATAGCAAACAATAATCATGGTATTAATATTGGCCAATTGGCATCACTGACTAGTCTATGGTTGTGACGGCTTTGTTTACATTGGTTAAATTTATCTCGGACGTACAATAAACACTGCTTAATTAAACCCTTCTTCAGCAACTTGGAGTAAACCACATTGATGCTTGCAGTCGGCAGCGTGGTGTCAGGAAGCCTGTCGCAGAAGTCTCAAGACGCGCTCCCCGGGCTGGACCTGCTCACGCCCGACAGCACGGGGAACCCCCCGCCGCCGATATCCTTCTACGGGACTATGAATTCTGTCAATGGTATTCATTTAGTTATTATTTAATAATTAACCTTACAACCAGGGATGAAATGGATATGAAATTTCGGATACGGATATGGATATTCAATTATTTTTGATTATCCGTTTGTTTCGGATAATTTCGGTTACGGATATTAAATTTTTTGTTTCTTTTTTACAGTAGCAAAGCTTTCATTTTGGATTCGGTTACGGTTACGGATATATTTTATATCGGATATCCGATAGTTTCGGTTACGGTTACGGAGATCCCAACATCCCTGCTTATAATTTAAGACATGAGTGGATAAGGGGATATGTAGCACAATTATGATTTCGAGAAAATTTAGTTGAAACTGTTACTTGAATATTTTAGAATACGTTTAAATACAATAATCTGAATATCCATATCTAGAATGATTGTACTTTGGGGGGGTGTGCGTTAGCATCCCCACCCGCTCCGGGGGAAGGCGGCGGGGAAAAACTCTAGAAACCCCCCATGCCCTCTTTACTATTACTACTATTTTTACTTCATTCTGTATAGGGATTTGAGATTAGTATTTCTTATGACGTTTAACACCATGTTGAATTTTGACAATGCTCTTTTTTTAATTAATGCCGGCCGCCGATGACGACGTCATAGATCCGAAAACTTAAAAAAAAAAAAGGCCAATGAATTTCAAAAATATTTAATTTATATTCTTAAAATACCCTATATCAACGAAAAAAAAGTACATGTGATTTTTACCATTGCAGATGGAGTATTTTATATATAATATATTTGCAGATGAGCTGGACGTGTACGTGCCCGTACCCGTGCCCGCGCCCGCGCCCGTGCCGAGCCCGTGGAGCGCCGCGCCCGTCGTGCCCGTCGTGCCCGTCGTGCCCGTCGACCCGCACGTCGCGTGGATACCGCCAGCGGTACGTACTAATGTAATTTTTATTCTACCTTGACAGCGACGCACTGACTGTAGCGCCATCTACCAACGCTTGTTTTGGACATACGATATATTACGTAGGAGCCATCGAATTAATACACTTAGAGCTGATACACATTAGGCGCTTATTGTCGCGCGCTTTGCTGATGCGCGTTTTTGGATAAGAAAAAGCGCGCGCTTGAGTATGTACAGAGTACACTGTCTGTACAGAACTCTTGGTTTTCAAAGCGCGCGTTTCAAAACGCCTAATGTGTACCCGTTCTAAACCTAAACACTAAACAGCATGAAGATGGGTGCAGTAGTGTTTGAGTTTAACGCCGTGAATAAGTAAAAAAAAATAAGAAATCATTACGGTAAGTGAGGACACAGCATGGAGAAGGAAGACCGCCATTTTGGGATCATTATACTTGGGGAACCCAGAATGCTAATCATGTGACTCAAGCGTTGTGGAGACAAACGGAGGGAACAAACATATACATAGACATACAAACATACATAGAGTGCCAAAATCAACATCCTTCCTTTTGGCTTCGCCGAACTCGTGAATAAAATAATATGTTATGTAATTTTAGTTGACTACACGAGACTACTGTTTTCGCTTTATCTGATACGTTAGAATTTACATTCGCCATTCAATGGCAATGCATTGTTTCGCTCAAGCAGCGTCTAAATATGTTTATTAGTATGGAGGTAACTGTTTGCTACAGAAGGCACGCAACGTGTTCGCCGAGCCGCCCGCGTCGCCGCCGCCCGGACAGCGCGCGCCGCTCGCGCTGCCGCCGCTCCGCCCGGACAGAGCTAAGGTATCTATTATAATAGTATAATAATATATGATAACTATAGAACGTCCCGTTTAATTTCAACCTAATCGTAACAAACACGTCTATGATACAACCATAGACTAGTAAGTGATGTGAACACAATATAATGATTATTACATCTACAGTCGGCAATGTCAAAATGGCGTTAAACATTAAAAAAAAAATACTCTAAGGGTGTGTTTCACTAAGCAATGTTAAAGTTAACGCCATGTTAAAATACCATGCCTTCTCATTCATTGATAGGAAATACGAGAGGGATAACATGATAATTAACGAAGGATTAACTTTAACATTGCTTGGTCAAACACGCCCTAAATGTTTTTTTGATGTTTAAATATATTAATTATTGTTTAATTGTTATAAAATGTACGCAATAATGTTAACACGATCGTGTTAATATTACGGCTTGTGTGGTGGTGGTTTTTTCACGTTTTTGCTTGCGAGTGTACTCATAAACAGTGTGGGAAGGAGGGATGTGCAATTGTGCATCAAACGCGTGCCTATGCGTACACACACTCATTTGCTTGCAAGTTGTTATTATAATTTTTCGCGGGATATTGCTAGATATAATATATTTAAATTTTATGATAGCCTATGGTTGTATCATAGACGGGTTTGTTTACGTTTAGGTTGAACTTAAACGGGACGTACTATAGGTATCATATATTGGTAGAACCTAGTGTTGCACTGCATATGTGGAGATCCATAGATGAAACGAAATAAACGTTTTGTTAAATGACAATTGTTGACTATTACAGGAGGCGCCGCCATCTGACGTGGACCAGCGCGGACTCCTGCTGCCGCCGCCGCCGCCGCCGCCCATACTACCGCTACTTGGCCGTGAGTAGCTTATCCCGCACGTATACCTGTAAAACGTTCCCGTAAAACAGTTTAGTGTACACATTGGGTGCGTTCCAGTTTCGAGAACTGACGTCGTTGACGAAATTTTCAATCGTATTCCTGTTTCTTTCGGGCTAAGTTTATGTATAAAAACAGATAATTCTGTCGCAAAAAAAATTACCCACAAAATTGGGTTTAAACTTTCACTAAAACATTTTAGGATATGTACTAACGTATGTTGATTCTAGAGACATATTCTAAAATGTTCCAGGGAGAGTTTAAAAACAATTTCCTCCAAATCAGAGTATTGCGAAATATCACCTTCATGCATTCATGTCTTAAATTATGAATAGATCTTACGAAGAAAGAAACCATCTCTAAAGTGGTCATCAAATGCAGTCTTTTTAGAGTAATGACTTTTTAACTATAACCTGTAAATGTATATTTTTTTTAATTTTCAGAAACAGAGGACGTCGACCATCGGTTGCTACCGCCTACCAATGTGCCGCCACCGGCGAGACATACGGGGCAGCAAGGTTCGTGTATTTATTACATATCGTGACGTGTTGCGGCTACATTGCAACGGCGCGAGCGGGGCGAGCGGGACGTGCGGGACGCGCGGGGCGTTCGCATGCGCACACAGCCGTGCGATAGATTTTAGAACACTTTTCATCAAACCAACCATCCGATGTAGACGACCTTCATAATAATATACAGTCCACAGTTATTAAGTCTTTAATTTAATTTCTATCTTCATTTCATCTGGGAGTCTACATGACGTCATAGTCTTATTGTCACACCCCGTCCACTCTTTCGGTGCCTAGGCCCCCTAATTGTGGTATTCCCTTACTATAAAATAGAAAGCTGAAAGAGTTGAGAATCATTAATTGCGCGACAGTGGAATGTGTAGAATAAAACGTTTTTATTACAGACATAGACCACAGAAATCTAATATCGCTCACGCATCAGCCGCCCACCCAACCGACTCATAACAACGTGTCTATGGATCAGGTATGTGTTTTTATGATATGTGGTTAAAATGATACTTTTATATTTGTATGTGCGTGAGTGCGTGAGTACGTGAGTTTTGTTGTTGTTACACTAAATTTCATATACCTTTGTTCGCACGTTTTGGTGCGCACATTAGTATAATAATTATATTGTTCCTTTAACTGCGAAGTTTCTATAAATGTCTTTATTTAGGCAACTGTGCAGCGCCTACTAAAGGAATGGGGGCTAAGGATTTTTCCTTTATTATATTGTACATAAGGACTTTTTTCTTTTTCGGTTCCGCTACCCTATAAGAAACTTCAACGGACAAGTTATAATAAGCTTGCGAATCCCGTCCGCATAAAGGCGTGTATCTGTGCGTGCGTGCGTATACGTCTGCGTGTGTATATCATTACGACAGACATTTTGTTAAACACTTAACTATTTTACTTAACGTTACACGTAGTATATTTCATGAAACTAACTTGTATAATATGAACGTTTCAGGACTACCGCGTGCCGCCGGTGGCGCCAACGGACATTGTGGAGAGCGTCGATATGGACCTGTCCGATGACGACGAACGTAAGGGATTGACTCTATAAATATTATAACAGTCTTATAACAGTCAGCTTCCAATTTCGGTGTCGTTGTGGGAGAGCTATGCAGGAGCCATTTTTATAGTTTCCAAGTGTGTGTGCAATACAAAAGGTCATTGTCTCTTTTAGCCTTATAACCCAGTTTTTTAAAGACTGAATTATATGAATTATAAATGAATTATAATATATTTCTAATATTTTGTTTACAACTTTCAGAGAGTATATATATAGAGAGCGATCGTCGCAACAGTTTCAACAACAATAAGGTGCTAGTGGGCGGCGATGAAATCAATAACATGAACGCAAGCACCGCGAAGAGCGGACACGACGGTTCCCACACGGCTCCGGTGCAGATGTCCGCCCACGCGCCGCGCTTCCCGCCCGCCCTGCCGCCGCTCATGCCGCCCGCCGCAGCGCTCCTGCGCATGGCCTCCACGCCTGTGGGGACGCAGGCACCCACATTCCCGCGTGACATGCAGAATGCCCAGCGTGATTTACACAACACGTCAAGCGACATGCAGAACACCTCGCGTGACATACGTAATGCCCCACGTGACATGCATAACGCGCCACGTGACATGCATAACGCACCACGTGACATGCATAACGCACCACGTGACATGCATAACGCGCCACGAGACATGCATAACGCACAACGTGACATGCATAACGCGCCACGTGACATGCATAACGCACAACGTGACATGCATAACGCGCCACGTGACATGCATAATCCTCGTAATATGCGTAATGATGTGCATAACGCACCGCACACCCAAGATGGGGCGTCCCGTGGACCGCTCAACACCCATCATCCTCCGCCGTTGATGCCTCAGGCGGGCCCCGTGCCCCGCGGGCAGGGCCCCCCAGGCCCGAGGCCCCGGTCGGCCCCTATTATTCCGCCCCTCGCCAATCCGTTCGACAATATGCCGCCCAGCCTCAAGTTCAACATGCCAAACTATCAAGACAGGCCGTCGAATTACGATGAAAGCGAGGAAAACGACGATTACGAGGAGTACGGCGATCCAAGGAACCGCGGGGAGAGGAGGGAGAGGGAGCCCTCCCCGGAGTATCCGGAGTACGAGGAGGAGTGGACCCAGCAGGGCCCCAGGCCGATGAATCCCCGCTTCCCCCGCAACTGGAGCCCTCAGACTAACTTCAGGCCAAACTTCAGCCCCCAATTCAGGCCCCGCGGTGGACCCAGGACTCCCAACCGCTGGGGCGGGCCCCGGGGCCAGAGGCCATTTTGGTGATAGCAGTGTTAGTGAACCGGTTTACTTATAGATACAGTATGTTTGAACAGAAGAAGCGTGTGACAGTTTACTACTCATATGTTTTACCCAGTGTATATTATAATTTCACTATATCGTTTAAAAGTATAATGATACTGTTAACAGATAAAATTATGACGTTTTTCTCCTCGAGTTGTGTAATTAGATCAGGCAAAGATTATATTGAGTGTATTTTTAAAGTATCTCTCAGATTATTTTATTATTTTGCACTGAAATGTATTTTTAATATAAGACCTATTGTTTTGAACTCAAAGCTATAATTATATAGTATATTATGTTTACAACGTCCGTTTGCATTCTGCCCTATAACATTTTGACTTGTTTCATAGTTTTATTGCACATTGTAGAATTAAATACTAAGTGGAATAATATTGTTTTAATTTGTGAGTAAATAAAGTTTGTAGGCTATCAGCTTTATCTATAATATTGTAGTTGTGTTGCCATTAGTTTTAATTCACCTGCAAATAAATTACAAACAAGCCTATCAGTAATGTAGCTTACTAAGTCCTGATTTCACCAACGCATGTTAGTGTTAACGGCTTGTTAAAATACCATGCCTTCTCATTCATTGATAGGAGTTACGAGAGGAACAACATGATGTTTAACGAAGGATTAACTTTAACATTGCTTGGTGAAACACGCCTTAAAGCTTTAAAAATATAATATTATCATTATATTATTAAAGCTATAAATGCTCACTAGGCATAAAAGTACATAAATATTTAAATTAACCCGTAACCGGAATCGCTAAATAGTTCTACATTACTGGAATCATGGGTCAATATGGACCCATTAAATTAAAACTAAGCTGTTTTATAATATAGATGAAAATCGGACTTGGGTGGATTATAAATGCATTGAATCAAGTTTTATATAATATATAAATCAACTTTTATTCTTGAACACTTTAAAATTATTACTTTTTTTCTTACTTTAGATTTAGGATATACATTCGGCTAATTATTTTTGGTATACTACATTGACCATATAAAATAATAATAAAAGACCAAAAAAACTTAATATTTAATTATATCATAGGGTTTTACATATCTTCCCCTTAACAAAAATATAAATTCTATATCATGTGAAAATAAAAAAAATGACAGCTTATTCTAAAAGTGTAAAATCATTGTCAGTATTTTGTATTCTATGTATGGCACTTGTTACACCAATGCTTTTTTTGGTCCATGTACCTTACATATAAATTTGCAGCATTTGCCACAATTTTGCGTTTGTTTATTGTCAATAAGGAAAAGCCACATAAATAGCATCTTTGTCTTATCCGGGAATCACTTTGAGTGGAAGATTCATTGTCACATAATATTTTCCTCATCACAAGGTTCAAAATCACTCGAAGATTCTGGTTCTAAGTAATTTCATTCAACAACAGTTTCTGGATATCGTTTTCCGTAAGATTATGCGCCATCATTCCAATAAAATGTCTAAAACAATTATAATATATATTTTCATAAGCATTAAAAAAAACTTAACTGGAATTGTGGGTCCAATTGGACCCAACAGTTTCTCGTACTTACACTTCCAGTAAATTTAAAGCGTCGAGCTTCTGGCCCCCGCTGCACCAAGTGACCTGACGACATTACATCGAAGCACAAAAGTGTAGACGCGTCCGCATCGATTTAAAACGGTTTTTTGTCGCTGTCGGGTCAAAATAGACCCACGATTCCGGTTAAGGGTTAATAAAGAATAATATTTAGGGCCTGCTTTAAAATCTAATTTCAACGTAATAATAGTTATATCGCTGTTTTCTTTATATCGAACGACAGAGACGAAACATGTAGATGAGCCCTAGACAGCCAATAAAATAGATTCATTAAATAGGATAATAATAGTGATTCTTCTAACACTCATACATTACGCAGAAAAATTGTTTGCGGTTAAAGGAAGCATTTGTCTGAATGCTTACACCGGGACCACATAGAGGGTAATATCGGTTTAAACCCTGTTTATATTCAATGTGAACTAAATGTAAACCTAAAATTTTAAATTGGACCAAATTAATTAATTATCTATTATAGCGCAGTGCATAAGCGACTATTAAAGACTATTATAGCTCTATAAAGCTTCATTTATATTTAATGAGAAAAGTTAGTATAGTCATCGTTTCAAGCCTTATAAGTCAGGCTCGTGGCTGAATTATTTTTAATTAGGGACTGCCCTTCTAGGTAGAAAATGACAAGGACAGCGTTGATTCGAGCGTTACTCAATTTAAGTAACGTTTTAGTGGTCGACCTATCACGGCAATTATAGGACTTTTCTCGTAGTGACCCCAGCGTAAGTTACTGTAAAGTATAAACTATTTCATAAAATTCACTGTTCGTATTTTTATTAACTAGATGGTTCCCGCTACTTCATATGCGTAAAATGAAGTCATTTCACTCACAACCGTGAGAACCGTACATTTTGCTGCGGTAATATTTTTTCGTCCCATACGTGTTTAGTAAATAGATATTTATTTATTTATAAATGTTAATCTAGCATGTAAACTAATACCGTACAAACTTCTACTGCTACTTACTGCGTTTAGTAGATTTTGCTAGAAAGAGCAACAAACATCCATTACCTACATTTCGCGATTATAATATTAGATTATTAACGACTTTGTGCTCGAATAATGAAATCCCGCGGGAACAAGCGTAGGTACATTTACTCTGTCATTTCCTATAGTCTATAGGAAATGACAGAGTGTTATCCGTTATCATTTTTTCGTTAATAATAATAAACGCATAGATTAATTTATTACCACGAATTTAGTCACAGATGATCGAAAAAAGAGACTCCAAATTGATTCGATTTTGATTTATACGATCGTGCCGAGTACTCCCGAATAAATGGATTTTTATTTATTTTGATTATCAGTCGATTGATATGGTCGGGAGTACAAAAAGTTACGATCTAACGATTTTATTTATCCTGGTTAGTTTTAAAGTAATCCAACAAATAAAATACCAAAAGCTGTTGAGAACGAACTGACTCGATTCTAGATTGTGTCGGGAGTAAGTCGTCGACAAAACATTAGTATCCAAATCAAAGAGCAAAAAGGAAACGCTACCGTTACGCATGTGTGACCACCGTAGAAAAGATTTCTTTCTAGAAGAATAGATAAGATGAATTGCGAAAGTTCTAATTTCCAGCTGTATCTGAATGAGATGAGTAGCTAGCTCTAGCAATGAAACGTGTATCTTATTTATTAAAAAATCGGCCAGGTCCTCTCACAAGACTCGTGCTCGGAGGGCTCCGTACAAAACGCAAAAAAACAATATGCTGTCGTTCGTGAACGTTAAATATTTATTTTATTTTGTTTTTAGTATTTGTATAATAATGCGACAACAAAAACATCATTTGTAACAAAATATTGAATTATGTAGCTATCGTGGTTCTTGAGATACAGCCTTGTGATTGACAGACATACAGCGAAATCTTAGTAATGGGGTCCCGTTTTACCCTTTACGTACGGATACCTAAAAAAAAATTAAATCGCTTTAAATTTCCTAGGATCAATTTTAAATCTAAAAATTTCAGCGCCGTGTCTCGATTCAGTGAGAAATGCGCCGAATGTTAAGTTATTTTCTGACGAACGAATAGGTAGAAAAGGTAGGGTACAAAAAGTTACGATCTAACGATTTTCTTAATCCTGGTTAGAATCATAGTAATCCACCAAATAAATGAACCAAAATCCGTTGAGATCCAACTGATTCGATTTTCGTTTGCGTCAGGAGTAAGCCTGCTGGTGCCTCAGGCTCACACCTTCTGGACACGACGGTGGCGCCACCAATGGCTGCGTCGCGTCGCCGGCGTCAAACTTCTTACTAATAAAAAAAAATACACTCTGTACAAGTAATATTACACTCTCTCCTTGTCTGATAAGTTAAAGAGTCATTTGACAGACAAGGACAAACATTATAATAATAATAGTGTAGCTTGTTCAGTAAGGGGGTAAATATTATAATATTATGTAAGATATTAGATATAAATAAGATGTGAAATGAGTCAAAATGTTAAAAGTATAGTGCAAGACAATCGCGTTCTTGAAGATAGTTTTAAGAGTATGTTTAGTTTCGACAGCAGCTTTTATGTGCTTGTTGCATTGTTCCTATTCTTTTTTGATGGCTTGTGTAAACTCAAAATGTCAGATTCGACAATTTCTCTGCGCAGAAGCCAATAAACGCTTGTCGCGGTAAGCGATAACCGCGCGTTAAAGTCGAACAGGACTTGTAAATAACCCTCCTGAATAGTTTGTTTGTATGAAGGTTTAATGAATGGATATATAATGGACCCCTTATTAATAATACAATCTCAAACTCGGTCTCAGGAATTGCAATCGCCAACTCTACTTGAAAACCTATTTGACAGACAAAACAACGTTTCGTCTCATATTTAAAAATGAACAATTTTTGTTGTTATATACACTTTAGTCTCGATTTCACCATCGCATGTTACACCCTAAGAGCGTGTTTCCCAAAGCAATGTTAGAGTTAATCCTTCGTTAAATATCACGCTGTTGCTCTCGCAATTCTTAAAAATTAATGAAAAGGCATGTTAATTTAACAAGGCGTTAACACTAACATGCGTTGGTGAAATCGGGACTTAGGGCGGGTTTCACCAAGCAATGTTAAAGTTAATCCTTCGTTAAATATCATGTTGTTCCTCTCGTAATTCCTATCAGTAAATGAGAAGGCATGTTAATTTAACAAGGCGTTAACACTAACATGCGTTGGTGAAATAGGGACTTAATGTTGTACTCTTTGAAAAGTAAAATTCATAGAAAAAATTGAAATAAATATAAGCTATATTTATTATCTTTATTTTTACCCTTCAAAAATAATAAAATTAAAGTATGTAACATAAGTAAAGTTGTTAATTTTTAAAAGAAAAATGAATCATTGTTATATCTGCCAAATAGGTTATCAAGTAAAGGTTGCGATTGTAATTCTTTAGTCTTCAGACCGAGTTTGACACTTGTTTATTAATACGGGCCTTAGTCACTATTTCACCAACGCATGTTAGTGTTAACGGCTTGTTAAATTACCTTGCCTTCTCATTCGTTGATAGGAATTACGAGAGGAACAGCATGATATTTAACGAAGGATTAACTTTAACATTGCTTGGTGAAACACGCCCTTAATCAATTAAGAACTGATAGTAATTTTAATGTAATGTATGTAAATAGAGAAAGTTAGGTAGTCCATTGTACATACGTATTATAAGTAATAGTAAATAACTAAATAGTATTAGATGCTTTTTAAGATATATTTTATTTACAAGACTTGAAAAATGCATTTAAATTGTAAAATTCATGATAAAATTGGCAAAATTTACACTATCATTGTAGATTGAATTCACTGGCCAACCGCAGTGTGTTGTTTTACAAGAGTTTGTGTTGAGTGCGAGTTTTCGACACTGTTCGACGTGAAAAAGTTTACTACAATTTGTGGAATCGAATTTTTGCCTAGATGGTGGTTTGGATCCCACGCAAAATGTAGTTCGAAACTTCTTCACTTCGTCTAGTGACAAAACAAAACTCTGTGTTGAGTGATATTGTGTTTCGATGTATGTACAAGGATGTAAAAAGTCCAGTTACAATAACTTCGGGATATGATTATAGTATCTTTTCTCATTCTGGAATTGTATTATTTGTGTCACAATTTTTTTTCCGCTTCACCATTTATTATTTCTCAGTAGCAAAAATAAAAATATTTTGTTTATTTCAAGTACATTCAATCGTATCCCAAAGTTATTTCAGACCTTTTTACACCGTGTATACATAATACTGGGACCATAGAAATTAGAAACGGGAAATGTTAGTAGCGATGTTCGATTTTCAACTTTTGAGTAGCGTGGCACGCGGCTGTATAAGGCCGGCCACATACGTTTTCCGTATTCGTAGACTAACGCAAGCGTTCGTTTTTTTTCATTCGGAATGTATCAACGTGGGCGCGAAACTGAATAGGAATTTCCGAACGTGTGTGCAGGCACAAACAAAATGTAGCCAAGCGCTGCGTTCCGTATGACGTCATTAGGTTTTTTGAGTAGGTTTCTCCGGCCGCGCCGGCTTGGACACAAAACGTACGTGCGGAATTTATTCCGTCCGGAAAAAAAGCGAACGTGTGCGTCAGTTAATGTATTTTCTACTGATTACATGCGTTCAGATGTCCGAATACGGAAAACGAATTCGGAAAACTAATACGGAAAACATATGTATGTGGCCGGCCTAAGAACAATGCCGTATGTCCCATAAGATGAGCGTAACCTAAACCCTTCCTTCTATGAGTAACCCTTCTATGAATGAAGTCACGCGGTAATTAGTGAAACGAAATCTTATCTAGATATGATACTGGTAGTCAGTTAGCTAAAATAATATAAATTAATTATCCCTGAATAAAAACAAAATTAAAATTAAACCCATTGAACATCAAGCGAAATGATGTAGGTGAATTATAGGCTATATACAAGGTGTAAAATAAATGAGTGATAATACTTTAGGGTGTGAAATGTGTATGTGCCTACTATGTAGAGTTTACTGTGAAAGGACCAACGCTGAAAGACTTACTTTTGAATTTCATGTTTTTAATGGGAAATGCCCCAACATCATAAAGCTCATACAATAATTAAAAAAAAGTACCCCTTTCAGCGCTGGTACTTTCACAGTAACTCTATATACAGGACCCATACACAGTACACACCCTACAGTTATTCTATCACTCATTAATATTACAACCTGTATGCTAACACTATAGATCACATCAGCTATCAAATAAAAAAATACTAGTTCATCCGTTTGGGAGCTGTCTCGGACTAACAAACACAGACAGACGTCAAAGCTTTTGTTATAGCTGAGTTTCCTGCTGGGGTTAAAGGGTGCAATATGACACGCTTTTATTAGCTTGGGTATGTAACGGAATCTCTAAGCATATATGTTTCACTAATTGCCAGAAGTCTGATTAATTTTAAATATTGATCAAAAACTGATGACAATGCAGTTAAGATTGTTTTTTACTTTTTTAAAGTTCTATTTTTTTCTGCTACAAATGATTTCTTTGCGGATCTTATAGATGATTGAACATTCCGTCGTATGAAAGATTCCAGCGATTCTAAGTTCTAGAAGCTTCTCTAAAAGGTATCTATAAAGGTATTAGGATTCCAGAGAATAAAAGAAAGATATAAAAATACAGACGAATTGAGAACCTCCTCCTTTTTTGGAAGTCGGTTAAAAAGAAGTCAGGGTCAATAAAATTAATAGCAAATAGTGTAGGTATATAAAATTTTAAAGACTGTTTTGAAGTATTTTTGGCGTTGCTGTGTTTTTCTTTAGATTTTATTTTATTCATTTGTTCCTGATGTTTGTTTGATGAGTTTAAAATGTGAATAGAAAATAAATGCCTTTATTACTAAATAATTATATTTTCATTTTATTTATTAAATTTTATTTAATTTATCTACCTATATTATTTAACTATTGTTGTTTCTGGTCATCGATAGCTTTTTGTTGTTTTAGTTCTGTCACTCTATTAAATAGCGCTTTTCGCAGCCATTTTGCAAATTTATTATATTGTAATTTCGATAATTCTAACTTTGCGCTTATTTTAGTTAGTTATGACTTTTAGTTTTCAATGTTATAGTGTGACTTGCCGCTGTATAGGAGGCCGTTATAATATGACGGCAACGCTAAAAACACAACGGCCGTTATTCTATACAAAAACAGGAGTCCGCGAACCCTGTTTCCTACCTGCCACTAGAGTAACATTTATAATATACTATTAGTACGTTTCTACTTTTTCATTTTTTTTCATAAATTAATTATTAAAAGAGATATAGACGTTCAAAAACTTAAAAAATATGGCCAAATTTTCGGCTGTCTTTAAACACAAAGTAGACAATAAAAAGACCTAACACAGCAAGGGTAATTTTTAGTCTGTTCGCCCTGAACTAAATCACGCTAACTGGATAGTCATAGATTAAATTAATAATAAAATATATTTCTAACATTTTCGCTTATGATAACTTTTGTTTTTGAATGTTAATGAAAACAGACCTGTATGAGGCCGTTATATGACGAAACAGGGGTCTCCTAATTTTGTTGTTAAGTAATTTCAGTTCAAGCTACAGTTGTATTTATCGGTTTGATCGGGAATTTGCGGGACAGCAATATACTTTACAATTAATACCAATTTTTGAACTTTATCATTTATCTAGCCCATGGTGTTTCATGCCATCATGCTAACGTAATATATAAACGTATAAAACGTTTAAAATAAATGAGTGGTAAAATTGCATGGTCGTCTAAACTATGGTGAAGTAATACCATGGACCAATAATATCTACTGACTGTATGTCATTGGGCGGAATTAATGTTTATTTCCATTTTATTCAGATTTAACTAGATTACCAATTATATTTTTTATATAATAAGTATACTTACAGCTTGGCAAAAAAGAGTGTGGAATAAATGAGGTCGCTTTTCCTTTTTTAGTGGCTGTTCGAGCGCCTATAACTTCTACATAGCAACGAGCAAGTTATTCACTATTACCGACAAATTTATATTCCAACTACCCTACATATTGATAATTTTCTATATTTGCTTTGTCATTTCGTTTTCCGCAATTCATTCCCTTTTGTTCACGCAAGCAAGTTACAATAAATCTACAATTCAATATAAGTACTTTAATTTCAACCAACCTAATACAAAACATCTGGCGACCGTGAAAAAATACGAATCTACAAATCGCAATCCAAGGAAACGAGGGATTTCAACAACAAGAAATAGTCTAAATTACGTTCGGCGGTCATTCGACGATCCAACTATTGCATCATCCTGGTCAGAGTGATCCAGCTGGAAAGTAATTATTATTTCTGCAAGTGGAAGGAAACGAAACTGAAGACGTCGTGAGATCTACGAGAGATTCGCTTTTCAGATAAGTGTCTTCCTATTCTTCCACATTACAACCATTTCCTAACCCCAGTACCCAACACCTAAAACCTTACTTTCTATATATATCCTACATTCACCTGTGTTCTATTACCTTTACTCCAGATCATAATAATTCTATTATACTAAAATCCAAAACGATACTTCTATTTTAATTGGTATTTGTATACTATTTGTTCTAAAATTTTATCTACTTACATTCACATTAAAAGCAAGTAATTGTAATTTTAATAAGAAGTTTAGTATAAGGTGCATTAAGTAAATTTAAATAACAAGATATTAAGTAGATATTTGGTTGATTTATTTAATTGTCTGAAACATTTGGTTTTGGCAAACTTATTACAGTACCTTTTACACATCTGTTTAATAAAGTTGCAAACATATTAGAAAGTTATTTGTCAATACAGAAAGCATAAACTTATTATTTGCCGACTATTTCAGGCGACCAGGAGGTTAATAACTCGAAAAATAAGTTAAGGCGAAGCTTAACGCGAGCGGCCATTTTGTGGAACACCAGGTGACACCAAATTAAGGAGCGTGAGCGATTTTATTTTTCCTTTTACATTAGAGAGACTATATGATATACAATTAAGGCGAAGTCAATTGCAAATAATTAAGGCTAAGTGAATTTAAAAATATATATATTTTCAAAAAATTTGATTGAATAAATTTGAACATACAGTTAAGGGGAAGTTAATTAAAATAATACTTACATTTAAGGGAAGCACATTACATTTATTTTCAATATTTAAAGTTTTTTTTCTTTTTGTTATTTTGTTAATTATCTTTCAAAATGCCGAATGATACTGACAAGTGTGAATTAAAAACATTACTTGCCAAGCGCACTTCTTTAAAAGGGCGTATTACTAAATTTAAAAACTATATTGATTTAATTGATAAAAATGAACATTTATCTTCTGTTCAATTGGCGGAAGTTTCAATAAGATTAGAAAAGTTTCGTTTATTAACCGTTCAATATGAACAAGTGCAAGATTCAATTGATGTCTTAAATTCAGATAATTTAACATTTGAAATAAATGAGCGTGATGCTATTGAGCAAGATTGTGCAACATGTATGGCAATGGCACAAACTATTATAACTAAGTTTGGTAACAACAGGGATGATCATAATAACTCTTCCTTGTCTCAGTGTCATCGCGATCATTTTGAAGCAGAATTTAAATTGCCTCAATTACAAATAAATAAATTCGATGGTGCATATTTTCGATGGCTTGAATTTCGTGACACTTTCTTGTCCGTTATACATAATAATGATCGCATCAGGCCTATACACAAATTTCACTATTTGATATCATACTTAGTAGGTGATGCTGCACGGATTATATCCAATTTGGAGGTTTCCGAGGCTAATTATAATGATGCGTGGCGTTTACTTTGTGAAAGGTACGACAATAAACGACAACTTTTAAATCATCATTTAAATGCTCTTTTCAAAATTGAACCATTGAATCGTGAGTCCGAACGATCTTTGCGTTTTCTTGTGGATCACGTGACTAAAAATTTGCGCGCGTTATCCAGTCTAGGACAATCTACACAACATTGGGATATTTTAATTATTCATATTGTCTCTTCAAAATTAGATACATGTACTTTGGTTAAATGGGAAGAAATGCGTAACTCTTTGGATGAGGTACCTACGTTAGAACAATTTAATAAATTTTTAACGGATCGAGCTGACATACTTGAAACGTTGAATCGAAACAAATTAGATAGGATGAGAGGATCAAATGGCACCTCGCGGCCTTCAGGCTCTAATGTTAACGCTGAAAGGTTTAATGTAAAATCATTTTCTTTTGTACAAGGCAATCACAACAAAAACAATTTTAAAACTTGTATTATTTGTAAGGGTGAGCACAGAATATACGAGTGTCAAATATTTAAGGCAAAGAGCTTTGATGAGAAGATTGGTAACGTCCGAAAATTAAAATTATGCATGAACTGTTTAAGGGAAGGACATCAACATTTTAATTGCAAACTAGGTCCATGTCGTGTGTGCAAAAGAAAGCACAATACTCTGCTTCATCAAACGAAGGCAACAGATAGTAATTTAAATCTTACTAACGATACAATTGTAAATTTTTCTACACAACCTACAAATCAAGTCTTGCTTTCTACTGCTATAATCGAAGTAAGAAATCCAGAAACTAATAAATCTATTAAAGTGCGAGCATTACTTGATTGCGGAAGTCAATCATCCTTTATATGTAAAGGGCTAAAAGATTGTTTAAATTTAAAATCAAGTTCTACAAATAAAATAAGTGTTATAGGAATTGGCAACAACTTGTCTAACTATATAACGGAAAGTTGCATTGCTCAACTGAATTCCATACACGAAAATTACAATATAACCTTATCTTGTTATGTGCTCAAAGAACTAACAGGAACAATTCCTGCTACAGCTATCAATTTACACAATTTCAAATTTCCAAACAATGTAACACTTGCCGATCCAGATTTTAACATTCCATCGTCCATCGATATACTAATAGGTGCAGACTTATTTTGGGATGTTCTCGGCAATGAAGAACAGTCTATAAATTCAAGACATAATATTAAACTAAGAAGCTCTAAATTCGGTTGGTTGATAACAGGTTCTATTCCAACAGCTTTATCTAATACTAAGAAAATTCAATGTCATAATTCAGTGCTTACTAAGAATTTTTGTGAGGAAAATGTAAATGATTTATTACAAAAATTTTGGACTATTGAGGAAGTTCCAAATAAATCTACGCTTACTAAAGTCGAAAGGACTTGTGAGCAACATTTTATAAAAAATACTATTCGTTTATCTAGTGGAAGATTTTCAGTTCAACTACCTTTGATTGATACACCTGATTGTTTAGGCAATTCTTACAATATTGCTCTTAATAGATTTATAAATTTAGAAAAACGCTTCAGGAAGCATCCACAATTGAAAATACAATATTCGAATTTTATTAGGGAATATTTAGAACTTGGGCATTTAGAAGAACTATCTGATACAAAATCTCTAAGTCAATCTCATTTTCTCTGCCATCATGCGGTATTTAAAGAAAATAGTGAATCAACTAAAATAAGAGTAGTCTTTGATGGTTCCGCACCAACAACTTCGGGTTTTTCACTAAATGATATACAAATGGTTGGACCAAATATTCAAAATTCTCTTTTTGCTATTCTCATTAGGGCGCGATTTCATAAATTTTTACTGACAGCTGATATAGCCAAAATGTATCGACAAATTAATTTATATCCTGAGCATCAAAATTTGCAGCTAATTTTATGGCGGGAAGACGAAACAGACAAAATTAAAACTCTACGTCTTAAAACAGTTACGTACGGTCTTGCAAGTTCAAGTTTTTTGAGTACTCGTTGTCTCTGGCAATTAGGACACGAATGTACTGATAAATCCATAGGGAAGATTATTAAACAAGATTTTTACGTTGATGACATTATAACAGGGGCAGATAGCGAAAATGAACTTAAATATATCCAAAGCGTAGTATCTAGCACTTTAAAGAAAGCGTGTTTTAATCTTCGTAAGTACAAATCTAATTGCAAATCAATTTTAAGCACAGATGTAGTAAATTCAACTGGTGAGTTTAGTCTAAGTTCATCAACCAGTGCCTTAGGTATTAATTGGAACCCTGATGATGATAATTTACAGGTTATATTTGAAGTTCCACCTAAGGAACAGTTAGTTACTAAGCGATTAATTTTATCATTTACTTTTAAGATATTTGACCCGTTGGGTTTGATAAGTCCATGTGTGGTATTAGCAAAAATTATATTACAATCTCTTTGGCAAAAGAAGCTAGATTGGGATGATCCAGTTCCCAAAGATATACAAAGATCCTGGAATGAATTGAGCAATACTTTACCGCACCTTTTAAATGTCAACGTACCGCGAAGGGTTCTGTGTGATAATTATAATTATGTTGAATTACATTCATTTAGTGACGCTTCACTCCGAGCATTTGGGGCATGTATTTATCTTAGATCTATAAATAATAAAGATAATATTGTTCATGTACGATTGCTATGTTCTAAATCGAAAATTTCTCCTATGAAACCTACGACTATACCCCGTTTAGAGCTATGTGCAGCACTTCTAGCAGCTAAGTTATCAAAGGCAGTAATGACGTCACTTAGACATCCAATCGCACGTCAGGTACATTGGTGCGATTCTACTGTTGTCCTTGGATGGCTTCGTGCTGAATGTCACAATTTAAAAACATTTGTAGCAAATAGGGTTATAGAGATATCCGAACTTACAGATATCGGATCATGGCATTATGTACCTACCTTAATGAATCCAGCTGATCTTGTTTCTAGGGGTGTCACACCTAAAGAAATTATTTCAAAGAAAATGTGGTGGAATGGTCCTGAATTTTTATCTAAACCAGAAGTGGAAGAGTGGTGCATTCCTTCCCCAGACAGCTCAAATCAGTATATCTTGCCTGAGATTAAATTCAATTCTTCTGTAGGCGTGCTAGATGAAGCTAAAGAAGCAAGAGTAATTGATTTTGAAAGATATTCTAAATTTACTAAGGTTCAAAGGATATTAGGTTATGTTAAGCGTTTTATTTTTAATCTTAGAAATAGTACAAAAAAACGTGTAGGAATTTTAAGTCTGGATGAGCTGAATGATGCTTTCTATAGTTTATGTATGATTTCTCAAATCGAATCTTTTCCAAAAGAATATAAATTATTGAAAAACAATAAATCTATTAGTATTAAATCTAATATATTGTCTTTGACACCATTTTTTGATAATAGTTTAAATTTAATAAGAGTTGGCGGTAGATTAATTAATTCAAATTACGATTCTAATAAAATACATCCTATTTTACTTCACTCCAATCATCATCTCACTAAACTAGTTTTTGAACGAGATCACATTCGTCACATGCATGCGGGGCCACAATTGCTACTATCGTTAATTCGAGAATCTATTTGGCCAATAAATGGCAGGCGTCTTGCGCGAAATACTGTTCATAGATGCATAATATGCAGGCGCCATCAAGGAAAGTCTTTAAATCCAATGATGGGCAATCTACCCGTACAAAGAGTTATGCCAGATTTTCCTTTTAAAACTGTGGGTGTTGATTTTGCGGGTCCATTTTATATATTAAACAAGAGGGGACGCGGGGCAAGAACAATCAAGGCATATTTATGTTTGTTCATATGTTTTCGTTTTAAATGTTTGCATTTAGAAGCTGTCAGCGATCTTTCCAAAGATGGTTTTTTACAGGCGCTTCGCAGATTTATTTCTAGACGAGGAAAACCGTTAGAAATATTTTGTGATAACGGCAAGAATTTTGTCGCGGCAGCTAAAGAAATAGGCAACTTTATAAAGGCCAACAAACAAGTTATTTTGGATTTTGCAACTGAAGGTAACATTAAATTTATTTTTTCTCCCGCGCACGCTCCTCATTTTGGTGGCCTCTGGGAGGCCGGCGTAAAATCAGCCAAATTTCATATACGTCGGGTTATGGGTAATACCCATCTCACGTTCGAAGAGTTAGGTACACTATTTGCACAAGTTGAGGCCATTTTAAATAGTAGACCTTTATGTCCCCTATCGTCCAATCCCAACGACTACCGTTCCTTAACCCCCGGGCACTTTCTGATTGGTCGGTCTATGCTGTCATTACCTTCACCGTCACTCTACGATGCCAATACAAATCTTCTTCAACGTCATGCAAGGCTGGAACAGATTCGTCAACACTTTTGGAAGCGTTGGCAGAAGGAGTACGTCTCAGAGCTGCAGCAGCGGCACAAATGGAAAACGAATTCATCAAAATTACAAGAAGGAGATCTAGTTCTTTTAATGGAAGACAATTTACCGCCACTGTCCTGGAAGCTTGCACGAGTGTCACGCCTGTTTCCCGGATCAGATGACATAGCACGAGTTGCCGAGGTGCGAACTTCTTCCGGAAGCTGCTACCGAAGACCAGTGGTCAAGCTTTGCCCACTTCTTACCGAGGACGAGCTATGAAGTTGAAAGCGATGCTTTCCACAGAGGGGAGGATGTTCGAGCGCCTATAACTTCTACATAGCAACGAGCAAGTTATTCACTATTACCGACAAATTTATATTCCAACTACCCTACATATTGATAATTTTCTATATTTGCTTTGTCATTTCGTTTTCCGCAATTCATTCCCTTTTGTTCACGCAAGCAAGTTACAATAAATCTACAATTCAATATAAGTACTTTAATTTCAACCAACCTAATACAAAACAGTGGCAACCCTCAATAATACCTCTATAAACAATTTTAATACTTGTAATTTTTAGTTTTGACCTATTTAAACGATTATAGGTTACCTTACTCAAAATAATTATACTTAATGATAAAATATCTTTTATTTGAAATATGATATCGTTCTTAAAGACTAACGATGTCTAAGACGCGCTAGTTATTCAATTAAATAAGCAGATTCAATCAGATGAATGCGACATATAAACACACACACAGTTTTATTCTATTAATAAAATGTATTTTAAATTTAACACTTAAGTTTACAGTATGTAAAATCTAGAGGGAAAGGGTATGTTAACCCTTACTACAGGTTTACCAGCATATCAAGGATAACAGGGCTTCACTCATGATGCAACTCTAATGTGTATTTTAAAATTGTATGTACCTTTTTATAAGAAACATTATTCGTATCTACTTCTTTATACAATCAACTTTGGCAACAATAAACTTTTTTTATTTTTATATAAATATTACTAGTAGTTCCTGAGATAAGCGCGTTTAATCAAACAAACAAACAAACTCTTCTGCGTTATAATATAAATATAGATTTCATTCTACTTATATTATTCATGGTATTACTACAATAATATGACTTATAACACAAGTTTTTTTTAAAAGTGGGTATACAATAAAACTAAATATTAAAATTTTTACGTATTTCTATAATACTTTAATCAGAGTTTAACAAAGTTTCGTCTAAATATTCTACGCCTGAAAACATTGTCATATCGCTGAAGCTTCCTGCAACTTTAGAATCATATTCTGATTCTGATGATTCACAGCTGCTACTGTCGTCTCTGAGGTTAATTACCAGCTGTTCAATATCTTCATAAATTGTTTTAATTACCTACAACAAAAAAAAACACATAATATGTAAATAATTTAATTTTAATAATGTAATAATAACTTCAAGTATCATTGTTATTTGTGTTGAAGTATACATTAATTGTCAGTCGGAAAAACATAACCTCAAAATCAGATGTTCGTAAACAAGACTAAAAATCACTGAAATATAGTTTAAACAAAACTATAAATTCATATGCAATATAATAACATATGTAGGAACCTTATTATGCTGATAAATAGGGATAAATACCTGTCATATCGGCAGTTCTTTGATAAACATTACCTATTTGTGATAAAATTTGTCCTGCTTCAGATTGAGCCAAACATCGCAATAAAACTTTATAAATCACTGCTCTACCACTACTACGAATAGTTTTGTTCATTCTGAACAATTCAGAAGAGCTAATTTGAGCTACAATTATAAATAATCAATGTAAATAGCTTGCGTGAACGGACTGTTGACATAAAATGTACTAGTAGTTGACATGTTCAGTAGTGTTGCCACATGTGTAAAATTTTAGTTTCCGCTGTCACCGCGTCAGACTCTTTTTTGCCAAGCTGTATGTATGTATCTAACGATATAGGTCGCATAGGTACTCACATAATGCTACGCATGAAACTACACCGACCTAATACTCGTAAATATAAATTGGCGAAAATATATTTTTCTTATTTAATTTCGAACATTGAACACTACGTGAGCGAAGATATTTTAATAACGATTTTATTTTCATGAGTACATTTACAGTAATTAGAGATTACATATTCACATCATTATGTAGATTACTTACATAACATATAGTAATTACTAATAATTTAATTAGACTAATACCTGCATAATACATATAAATGTTGTACGTAATAGAATAATTTATGTGCAAATATTTTTGAACCATTGTCCTTCATAGTAAGTATGCATTCTATTTTACTACGAGTATTTATATGAACATGTAACAAGATGTAGGGGAAAGTGGGACACTTGAATCCCCTATTGTTTTTAATCCAATTTTTTTTGGGGATAACTTGGTGCTTTGCTTTTTTATCTTTACAGCCCCCCGTGCTGGCATAATTTATGAGTTGAGTAGTAAACCATACGATTTTGGAGAAAAACGAATTTATAATATTGCAAATAATATTTGAAAAATTATATCCTCTATATATGGTTATACTACACGTGGACTGATTAGTAGCCATTGTGAATGAATGAATGAATGAATATGCTTTATTGTCTCCAAATCAAATACAAAAAATATACAAGCTCGAGAAAAAAGAATAAATAAATAAATAAAATGAACACAAAGGGCGGTTTTATCGATTTGAAGCGATTTCTTCCAAACAACCCTTGGCATAGGAAAAAAAAGAAAATTAAAAACAATCAGGAAATAATATAAAACATAACTACTTAGAAATAAAACAACCAATAATTAAAAAACTAAGAACTCTAATTTTGATTACTTATTTGTTATTCTATTTTTACATAACATTGTAATACACAAATATTGTTCAATATAATAAACTAATATAATATACTTCATACTATTAAATTTATATTATAAAAATAAAAACCTACTACTTATTTAAAAACATGCTCAAAAACATTTTAATTTTGAGCATGTTTTTAAATTTTAATTAACACATACTCGTAGATTCACAGTGCTCTATTAAAATGTTTTTTGAGCTTGTGAATCTATATTCACAGTGCTTTATCAAAATGTTTTTGAGCATGTTTTTAAAAATGCTGACACTTTTTGCTTGTCTGATGTTGGCAGGTAAAGAGTTCCATAATAGTATCGCCCTGACCGTGAAGGATTGACCATAGAAATTGGTGTTGTGGATCGGAATTTGGATAAGGAGGTTGGTCGAGGAGCGCGGTTCCTTAAATGCTTATATTCGAAAATTAAACCGTTCCCTAAGCTAAGAGGGTGCTCTTTGGTCGAAAAGTAGGGTGTACAATAAGGAGAGAACACGCACATTACGTCGAAGACGTATGGGCATCCAAGAAAGCCTAGAACGGTACTCCGATGTAGGGTCATATTTACGCAGGCTAAAAATAAAGTGAATTGCCATGTTCTGGAGACGCTTGAGCTTATTAAATTTTTCTTCCGTAAGGTCAATAAAACACGAATCCGCATAATCAAATATGGACAAGAATAATGACTCTGCCAATAAAGTCTTTCGGTATCGGTAATTATTATTATATTTATCGGTAATACGTTCTTAAGTCTTCATAGAGAGCAAATCGTGTACACCTTGCTACTGATCATTGATATATGATCTGACCAGGAAAGATGTTCATTCAGCTGTAAAACACCCAAGTTTCTTACCTTCCTACTAAACGGTACCGGAGTACCACGTACGAGCACCGGGGGTAGATTCATCCAGTCAATCCTTGAGTCTAATCCTTGCCTGCCAATTTGCCTTGCCAACCTGTGATTTGTTTGGGTTAATAGCGAGGCCGTTACACCTATTCCACTCACATGTTGCATCAATATCACTATTAAACTCACAAATCTTACTAGGAAGAGTCTCTAAGGAAGACTGAGCGTAGATCTGAAGATCGTCTGCATACAAGTGAAATAGAGAAGAACGTAAAACCGTTATAGAGTTAATAAATAAAGCGAACAGGACAGGAGATAGTACGCCGCCCTGTGGAACACCAGCAGTGCTAGTGGATCATGACGAGAATTCGTCATTTACACGAACGCGTTGCTGGCCAAGGTAGCTTTGGAACCAGCCAGTCACTGTTTTAAATTAAGAGCTCTAAGTCTACTCAATAGAATATCATGATCCACACCATCAAACGCACAACTGAAGTCCAGAAGAGCCAATATCGTAAGTTGCTTGTTGTCCATAGCAGAACGAGTATCATCAGTGACCTTTATTAGCCCTGCGGTAGTACTGTGGCCTATTGTGATTTAACTCTCCAATCAAAAAAATTGGTAACGGATCAATTATGCTAGTGGCATGTATCTAACGCATTGATTGGTCCGGTGCATTAACAAACTTTCAGTGTTGCCACGTTCACTGTGAACTCTATAAAGGGATATACAGGCTATTTAAATGAAAAGTGATAATTGTTTAGGGTGTGTATGTGTCCCATTATAGGACTAACTAACTTTGTTCGAGTAGTGATATAATTAAAATATAATGCATTATTTTCAAAATAGTTTAGACTATTTCAAGGTCTACAAATTATTATGATAAGAAAATGTATTCAAATTATTGTTTGGAATTATTTTAATAATAAATTATCGTGGGCATTCCTGAGAATATAATTTAAACATAGATTTGTGTATTACGGATACAGTATAAAAGGAGACATTGACCTAGTAGCTTATTAAACTCCTACATAAAGTGGATTACCGATTACTTTACAAGAAACACATCTATCAGGTAAATAAGGTTTATAATATTATTTTATCTAAAACTTAATATTTCCCTACTTTCCTTTATGTAAATAAACATTCTAGAGTCATAGTAGGAGTGTTAAAAATTAGGAGCCCTCATCGCAGTCTGACACTAGGTACTGGAGTGGCAGAATAACAAGTAGTAAAGATAGTATGCGATATAAGTGCCACTTAATTTAAGTAGCAGTCCCAGTGTTTGGCCATTACCTACACAGCTATGATACGTCTTACTTCCTAACCACTCTCGCTCATTGACCTTTCAAATGTTCAAGTTGAAATCTCTAACTCTCTTCGTTACCCCTTTCTAATTTCATTGTCGCTACTTTTGTATGTTTTCATAGACATTATCTTTCCCATTTCCGTTGACGCTACCTTTTTTCATTTTAATTAACTCTATCTTTTTCCAGAAGCTACTATGAAGACTATGGTGCTGCTGCTGCCTCTACTGGCCATGACCCTGGCCTACACGGACCTGAACGACAGCTTCCTCCTCGATACCATCCTGAGCGACAAGACCAAGGCGGAGAAGGAGACTCGGGAGTTAACTGCGTGTCTGGTGGACGAGGGCCCGTGTGACAAATTCAGTTCGGCTGGTAAACGTAAGTAGAAAATAAAACTACTTTTCAACCCACTTCCAAGAAAGAAGGAGGTTCTCAATTCAACCCGTAAAAAAAAAATATGTATGTACTTCAATTACTCTGAGGTTGATGATCCAATTTGCGTGATTCTTTTTTTTCGACGCAGAATAGCTTCTATTTGGTCCCATAAAAATTTTACATAGTTTGGCTCTGTAATTTTTTATTTTATGAACATATTTCACCAATTTCCAGAGGTGATACATATTTGAGGGTACATTTTTTATATGGATGATTTATGTTTAAGTAGTTTCAGTACGGCTAATTGGAGTTGGTGCTGCTAATAGAACAACATCCTAAAGTTTATTCAAAAACTACATTATAAGCTTTTTGTATATTATTTTTACTTGTTGAAGTCGGTTTTTAAACGTATTTTCTTTTTTTATAATAAAAATATTTAGACCGCGGACACTCTAATGTTGATTTTCTTGTCTGTCGTTAGAAAAGTTACTTCACAGTCAAATGCCATGAACTGGAGTTTCAGTTAAAATAAATCCTTTCCTGTTTAAATCGGAATGGTTATACCGCCATGTATCGGTTGTAGGAGTCGAAGAAGAGAAATGTTTGTCCTCTTGTCCGGCCGATCTGTAAGGGTGCCCATCCGATAATCGGTGATCGATTTTTGTAGGTGAAAAATAGAACATACTGATTGCAATAGTCCAACGTCACGATAAGTCGGTCAGATATTATATGGAGGAAAATCTACCCGATTAACGGTCCTGCAAAAGTAGGTCGTGGTAATGCACCCTTAGTTACAGAGTAATATTTTTGCAGTTCACGTGGCACAAGCGATGTCGGACGGTTGCGCGGAGTGCGATATGATTCAAAAGCGAGGAGCCGTGAAGTTCCTGACGCTCATGAAGAACGACTTCCCGGACCTGTACGAGAAGTTCGAGACGAAATATGATCCCACCAGGACGAACTACCCTAAGATGGTCCAGCAACTGAGCGGTTATAATGAATAATAGATGTAATTGAGGCTTGGCGTACTAAAAGTAAAATAAACTTATATATATACATCATTCGAATTTTATTTATTTCCCTGTTTTCTGACAAAGGTTAGTGTGTGTTAAATATTATTGTTCTGCCAGATGATGATGAAATTATTGTTTAACTCACAATAAATAACGTACTTACTTATACAAAATAAGGTATTTTCATTTTTATTAGAACCCCTACTCATCCAACATTAACTATGGACTAGGATCTATGGCTGAACAATTGTTTGGTTTTTAATGAAATTTTTCATCGAATATGTCATGTTCTGTCAAGCTACTTCACTTGTTTTTAATTAATTATTTTTTCGTAAATGTCTGAAAAATTGAATTTTCGAACTCAAATAAAATCAAATACAATGCTGATACAGCTTTGGTGCCATAGCAAATAAAATAAATAAATAAATAAATTTTGGAGCAAAATGGATGATGTCCTTTGGCTTTTAAATGTATCAGGTATATTTAATTTATAAAATGCACATAAAATTATGTCTATCTAATAGTTATACCTGAATATTTCTATCAAATTGTAACTGTAACTCAATCGTAACAATTGAAGTGCAATTCTCGTACTAGATATTTATCTAACCACAAAAAAAGAACTAACACAGCAAGGGTAATATTTAGTCTGTTCGCCGTAAACTAAATCACGCTAACTGGGATATTCATAGATCACACTTATAATATTGTAATTTAGATAATTCTACCTTTGCGCATAAGATAACTTTTGGTTTGAAATGTCAATGAAAACAGATCTGTATGAGGCCGTTATATGACGACAACGCTTTTAAAAACAGAACACATCGGCCATTTTTCCATACAGAAACCGGGGTCTACGCGATACCTGTTTCCTACCTGCCACTAAGGATTTTTTTTCCTGAATATCTATGTATACTATTAGTACGTTATATTTTTTCCTTTCTTTCATAAATTGCTTATTAAAAGAGATATGGACGTTCAAAAACCTAAATAATAAGGCCATATCTTCAGTTCTGTTTAAACATCCAGGAAACAAGTATTATAAAATCGAAACATAGGAACATAGCTCACGGCTTTTCTTTTAGCTTTAATGAAAAATGTACCTTAATCGGTTAAGTTTTGGAGGAGTCTCTGGAAGTCGGTCCTAATTTTGTTGTTAAGTAATTTCAGTTCAAGCTTGCAGTTGTCTCTATCGGTTTGATTGGGCAGTTGCGGGACAACAATATAATTTACAAATACCTATTTTGCATTTCTCTAGCCCGTGGTGTTTCCTTTCTCCTTAAATGGCCGTGAAAATTACAGGTCATCCTGCTAACGTTTAAAAGGTTTTAAAAAAAGATGCCGAATTGAGAACCATGGTGAAGTAATACTGACCGTTTGACAATAGGTGGAATTTATGTAGGTATATTTCTATTTTATTTAAAACTAGATTTGCAATTATTACATATAATATGTAGATAGATATGTCTAGGCCACATAATATACACTCACATAATGCTACGAACGAAAATACATCGACTTAATATTCGTAAATATAAATTTGCGAAAATATATTGATCTTATTTAAGAACATAGAACACAACGTGAGCTAAGATATTTAATAACAATTTTATTCTCATGAGTGCATTTACACTAATAATTTAATTAGAATAATACCAGCATAATACATATTATACTTAAATGTTGTACGTAATACAATAATTTATGTGCAAATATTTTTGAACTATTGTCCTTCTTAGTTCGTATGCATTCCATTTTAGTACATATTATGTGAACGTCCATAAGATGTAGGGGAAACTGGGACACTTGAATCCCCTACTGATTTTAATTATATTTTTGAGGGAAACTTGGAGCTTTCCAAGCACTAGCATAATTTTTGTATAATATATAAATGGATGAAGGTGATATGTAGCAAAATTGTGATTTCAAGAAAATTTAGTTCAAACTTCAATTATACGTATTAGAATACGTCGTAAAGTATTAAATGCATTAATCTAAAGATTCGTCTCAATAATTAATGTAGGTACTTAATACGTTACTACATCTGCTCTTCTCTTCTCTTATAATTGCTGTTCGTTAGTCTCGCTGAAACTCGAGAACGACGAAACCGATTCGGCTATTTTTAGTCTTGAAATATTCGTGGAAGTCCAGGGAAGGTTTAAACGGTTTGTATGTCCAACGAAGTGGACACGGGTCAGCTAGTATCCTATGATGTTTAAGTGACAGTTTTAACTTAATTTTCTGGGTATTTTTTTTGCTATATTATATCACCTTCATCGATTCATGTCTACAATTATATCCCCCATGTATGGTTAAATTACTCGTGGACTGGTTAGTAGCTATTGTGATTTATTCCTCCAATCAGAAAAATAGACGAATTGATTGGTTCGGCGGCATGCATAAACTAACTTTTTCACTGTGAGTGTTTTTTAACTCTTTCACTATACTGGTTGAACGAATGTGCATCTTCATCTCAATATTAATACTCATTTATTTAACACGTTGTTTGACACGTTGTATTTACACTTGATTTGCCGAGACCACAAACATCATAATAATATCATGCAATTTTAAAAAGTTTCAAAAAGTTTGATATTAGGTTATTTTGATTTTTTTTCCTCCAAAAAGTCTAAATTAAAATAATCATTATAGTTAGGTACTCGCATAAATTAGGTTTCAGTATTAATTTCACTATCATCTAGATATAATTCTATAATATTATAATATATATTTTTTTATATTTTTAATAATATTATAAAGCGGAAGAGTTTGTTTGTTTGTTTGTTTAAACGCGCTAATCTCAGAAAGTCCGATTTGAAAAATATTTTTTTTGTTGGATAGTCCATTTATAGAGGAAGGCTTTAGGCTATAAAACAACATACCAATAGGGGCTAAGCGACAGTGAGAAATGTTGCAAAAACGGGGAAAATTATTCACATTTGAGGACTTTTGTTGCGTGCGCTTCATAAAGGGTTTAAGTTACTCAAAAAATATGTATGAAAGAATTATTCCTTTTTAATAATAAAAAAAAAGTCCGTGACAGTATATGTCTATCTATCTCTTAAGATTAGTTATTTAGTAAAATAACTAACGTTATTTAGTAAAATAACTAACAGGATTAAAAAATGGCCAATAAAGCGGTTTTGGAAAAATATTTATACCATCACGGTTTAAATTCTTTCAACGTGATCCCGACGTCGGAGTCGCGGCGTCGGGCGTCGGGAGTCGGCGTCGCGACGTCGAGCGTCTCGGCGTCAGGTGTTGGCGTCGCGGCGTCGGGCGTCGGGAGTTGGCGTCGCGACGTCGGGCGTCTCGGCGTCGGGTGTTGGCGTCGCGGCGTCGGGAGTCGGTTTCGCGACGACGGGCGTCGCGGCGTCGGGCGTCTCGGCGTCGCGGCGTCGGGCGTCTCGGCGTCGGGAGTCGATTTCGCGACGACGGGAGTCGATTTCGCGACGACGGGCGTCGCAGCGTCGGCGTCGCCACGTGGGGCGCCGGTGTCGCGGCGTCGGGCATCGGCGTCGTGGCGACGGCGTCACGACGTCTGGCGTCTGGCGTCGCGACGTCTGACGTCGGCGTCGCGACGTCTGGCGTCGGTATCGCGACGTCAGGCGTAGGCGTCGCGACGTCGGCGTCGCGGCTTCCGGCGTCGGCGTCGGCGTCGGGCGTCAGTGTCGGGCGTCGGTGTCGGGCGTCGGCATCACGACGTCGGGCGTCGGCGTCGCGAAGTCGGGCGTTGGCGTCGCGACGTTGGGCGTTGGCGTCGCGGTGTCGGGCGTCCGCGTCGCGTCGCGGCGTCGGACGAGGCCCGACTGGTTTTGGTCGCAGCGTAATATTATATAGCCTAAAGCCTTCCTCTATAAATGGACTATCCAACAAAAATAATTTTTCAAAATGGTCCAGCAGTTCCTGAGATAAGCGCGTTTAAACAAACAAACAATTCACATTTGGGGACTTTCGTTGCATGCGCTACATAAACGGTTTAAGTCCATCAAACACCACGCGAACGAAGTCGCGGGCACAGCTAGTAATATATATATATATATAATAGATAAAAACGCTAGTCACTCAATGAAATGGCGATTTCAATTAGATGACTGCGACATATCAGATGACTGCGACATATACACCACCATTTTGCAACTCTGATACGCTTTTTTGTGTTATTTATTTTATTTTTAATGCATTAGGAGTTAGGACTAATTATATTTGTTCGAGTATATAATTAAAATAGAAGGCATTATTTTCAAAATTCTACTACATACTTCAAAGTCTACAAATTATTATGATAACAAAATGTATTAAAATTTTGTTTGGAATTATTTTTATAATAAATTATTGTGTTGCATTCCTGAGAGTATAATTTAAACCTAGATTTGTGGATTACGGATACTGTATAAAAGAAGACATTGACCCAGCAGCAACACCAACGTCAAGTGGATTACTTATTACTTTACAAGAAACACATCTATCAGGTAAATAAGGTTTATAATAATAATAGCTCCCCTCACCGATTTCAGTGTCGGTAGCCTATTTAATTGGAGCCAGACCAGCTACGCAGGAGTTATTTTATAGTGCCCTACTTTCCTTTATGTAAATAATCATTCTAGAGTCATAGTAGGAATGTTTAAAATTAGGAGCTCTCATCACAGGCTGACACTGCTGCAGTATGCGATATAAGTGCTACTTAATTTAAGTAGCAGTTCCAGTATTTGGCCATTACCTACACAGCTATGACACGTCTTACTTCCTAACCACTCCCGCTCATTGACCTTCCAAATGTTCAAGTTGAAATCTCTCTTGGTTACCCTTTGAAGTTTCACTGACGCTACTTTTGTATATTTTCATTCTCTTCCCATTTCCGTTGGAGCTACCTTTTCATTTCAATAAACTCTACCATTTTGCAGAAGCTACAATGAAGACTCTGGTGCTGCTGCTCCCTCTACTGGCCATGACCCTGGCCTACACGGACCTGAACGACAGCTTCCTCCTCGACACCATGCTGAGCGACAAGACCAAGGCCAAGAAGGAGACTCGGGAGTTCACCGCGTGTCTGGTGGACGAGGGCCCGTGTGACAAATTCAGTTCGGCTGGTAAACGTAAGTAGCAAATTAAACCAACTTGTATATGTCGCAGTCATCTAATTGAAATCGCTATTTCATTGAGTGACTAGCGTTTTTACGACATTATATTGAAAGACTAAAGGACAACTCGTCATGTTGTTTATTGTAACACCAATGGTCTTGACTGGTCGTTATTTAGTCATTTAGCGTAGACGACGAATTACCTACTTATGGAATATCTAGTTAGGTGACATTTTTTTTTATTTGCGCTCATACTACCGATATCCATGCTGTCATTTTATAACGAGCATCGCACTTTAATGTAGATTTAATGAAAAAAATATCAACACAGTGATATTAGTGCCAGCTGTTACGCCATATTTGTTTTGGTGACTACTAGCGCCGCAGTGAAAAAAAATTCAATCCCCTGACTGACGATAGAACATTACAATCCGCTAACTAATTTCTTAAATTGTTCAATCAATGTTCGGCCTAGTCTTTCAATTTATTGTCGTCATTCGATAAAAACGCTAGTCACTCATAAAAATAGCGATTTCAATTAGATGTCGCAGCGCAGCATCTAATTGAAATCGCCATTTCATTGAGTGACTAGCGTTTTTATTGAATGGCGACATTAAATTGAAAGACTAAAGGACAACTCGTCAAGTTGTTTGTTGTTTATTGTAGCGTAGTCGTTGAATTACCTACATAAGGAACACCTAGTTAGGTGAATTTTTTTTCTAATTTTTACTCATACTACCGATATTTTAGCGACAAATGTAACTTTGCAAATTCTATGAATAATTCACAGATAAATAATATAACATAGGTACATCCATTTAGTGTAGATTTAATAAAAAAAAAATTAACACAGTGCTGTTTGACGCCATATTTGTTTTGGTGAATATTAGCGCCGCAGTGAGAAAAAATTTCAATCAGCTGACTGAGTTTACGCCCGCTCTATTAAAAGGGCTATGTTATAATCCGCTAACTAATTGGACGTTGTCTGACGATTGTTCAATCAATGTTCGGCCTAGTCTTTCAATTTAATGTCGTCATTCGATAAAAACGCTAGTCACTCAATGAAATGGAGATTTCAATTAGATGACTGCGACATGTATACCATTGGTCCGTGGTCACGGAATTACTCTCATGACCACGTGATCGTAGTTGTTCTAGAGTCATAATCATCAACGTCCACTTACACCCTTAGTTACAAAGTAATATTTTTGCAGTTCACGTGGCACAAGCGATGTCGGACGGTTGCGCGGAGTGCGATATGATTCAAAAGCGGTCAGCGGTCAGGATCCTGACGACCATGAAGAGCGACTTCCCGGACCTGTACGAGAAGTTCGAGAAGAAATATGATCCCACCAGGACGAACTACCCCAAGATGGTCCAGCAACTGAGCGGTTATAACGAATAGATGTGGCTTGGCGTACTGTTAAATAAACTTATTGAAACGCTGATACATATATCATTCGATTTTTTTTCTTCTTTTCTTTTTTTTTTATTACCAAATTCTCTGACAAAGGTGTGTGTTATTCAAATGTAATATTATCAGGATAAACTACAACAATCACTCCATATATATCAGAAGCTCTCCGATTCATGTAAGGCGGTGTGAGTTAAGACTTTGCACTGTTTGTAACTGTTAATATTAAATATTAGTGAACTACAGATCGAGATAATCTTAAAAATGACAACCCCTGGCTACCTGGTCATAAAAATGTATGAATTATACTCAGAAATATAGGACCTAACGAATTTTGCTTGCAAATATCTCC
Organism: Celastrina argiolus; assembly: GCA_905187575.2. Taxonomy (NCBI): domain Eukaryota; kingdom Metazoa; phylum Arthropoda; class Insecta; order Lepidoptera; family Lycaenidae; genus Celastrina; species Celastrina argiolus. The sequence goes on along the minus strand of LR994582.1, from coordinate 4,338,436 downwards.
TAAGTTTGTGCGTTCAAGTTAATACGAGTACTTACTATATTCAGTATAAAGCGGGGTTCACCAGTAAGCGGGTTGCCTGGAGATCTACCCACTTCAAATAATATATGAAGGTGCTGGGGTGAGAGAAATTCAAGTTGCGGGCCAAACTTATTTATTACACATTTATCTCAGAGCCGACAATATCGTGAATAAAATATAAATTGATAAACTTCAAAATGTAAACATGTCAAAAATTCTTTTTAAAATAAACATAGAGTAAATATAAAGCGCATTTCATTTTAAATATAAAGAGTTTTTAAATTTAAAATGAAATGCGCATAGCCATACGTATTAATACTCGTGCCGTTCGCTGCGCATAGCTGGAAATTCGTAACGCTTCGTCTTTCTTTTACTAGAGATTTTGGAAATACGCATAGGTCGCTCCCGGTGTCCACTAAAAATTCTATTCTTGATCGCCGATCTGTTACGAATAAGCGGCCGGTGCCAGGGCAATCATAGGCCGCCATTATTGATCGCCCTTCTCGTTTTCCTCAAAATCACACGGCTTAATGCATCTATGCGCTTTTATTCCAAACCTGGCATGGTACCAACAGGTTGGGTGCTTCCTAGAGTTGGTTAGGGACTAGACGTTGAGCGACTCCGGTTCTGCGACTTGCTCCTTTGGCGTGACATCCGATCAAGTTTAGAGGACAACGCCTGCACCTGTCTCGTAAGCTCCGCAATCTGATAATTCACAGTAATAATAATAATAATAATAATAATAAAACGTTTATTCGGGTATTTTACATTACACTCGATAACAAAAAATATTTTAGAACAGTAACACAACACAACACAAATTTTGAAAGTGGTAATACACAGCCATAAGATTTGTCGCTACAAAACAATATAAAAACAATAAAAAATTTAAAAGAAAAGAAAAGTAGAGTAATACAGAGATTAAGGTGCTAAGTAGTGTAATGCAAACACTCGAACTGGAGTCCACTCAGGTATATTGATCGCGGCATTATACCACGATCCCTGGTATTCTGTGGATCCACGCAATTGCCAGGCGGGTGACAGACGAACACCACAGCAGCCGAAGAATTATAATATAATACATATAATAAAACAGGTAAAATACGCATGCAAAAATATTTATACCAAATAAGATACATATTATAATGAAAAATAAATAAATAACTGCTAATATTTAAGTGTTGTGAAGCTCGTTATCGGATGCGATGCGAATGCGGATTGCATACCGCACTCGCTGCGCGACGCACGTTATGTGACGTCACCGCCCGTGCACGCCCACCGCGCGTGCTGCCTAGTGCCTACGGCCGCGGGGTCTGGCAGGGGTCAGGCGCGGGCGCCGCACTCCGCGGTGCGACTCCGCGCCGCGCACAGCTCACAAGTCACAACACTCATAATAATATATTACGTTTGTACCTACTACCTACCAAACGTGCCATAAGAATGTAATAAATAGGAGATAACACGAGTACTAATAATATAATTGTAAACAAGTAATATAATATTATATAGTGAGCATATTTATGAGCATATTTAGGTCATAACGGGAAATAAAGGTTAGTATATAAGTGTCTATTTTAATTTTATATATTCAATAATATAATATTTAGGTACATATTATGGGAATTTAAGTTTTCTGTTAAATGGTTGTTTTCTTTTAAGGGAGTACATAATGCATAACACAAGTCGTGGCTACATCAGTAAGGTGTGCACCTAAATCGTAAACACAGATATTATGCGATAATATTATTATGTAGTCGGTGGCCCGGCAAGCAACCGTGATACGAGTACATCTCGAAGCCACCTCATGCTTCGGTTTGCAAAACAGAAGGTGAGTAACAGTACTACAGAGTTGATTTTTTAGTTAGTATTAATTTTCATAATATAATTTGTAATTATTTTTAATAAGTAAGTACTATATTCTATTTAAATTAGATTTCATAAAATAAATAATCAAAAAATTATATTTAGTGTGGAATTGCAATTAATTTAATAATAGTAAATTCTCAATCTCATAGTTTTGTACCTACACTACAAGTTGCTCATTAAACAGCTGAGACTTGAGCTTTATCTTAAAGTTATTTATTGTTTTTAGAGCACGAAGAGGAGGCGGCAGAAGGATATTCCACACTTTGCTTGCCAGGTAGCTAAAGCTGCCTCTGAATGCAGAAGTATGATGGAGCGGCGTGATAAGCAGAAATGACGAACCTCTAGTAGTAACATTCAGCTGATTATCGCTTGCCCACTGTAGTTTGTTATACAGGTAGGATGGAACTCTAAATTTGATTACGCCAAAGAGTAGAGTGGCAAAATGAAGTTGCCTGCGGCCATCCATTTTCAGCCATCTTAAATTATTGATATACGACGTAACGTGGGCGCGCGGTGGTATGTTGCAGCAGTATCTAGCGCATGCGTTTTGTACTTTTTGTATGAGATGTTTAGACCGCGAGAGCAAACACGGACCTATGACGACGTCCGCGTAGTTCAAATTCGACAGTACAAGAGATTCGCAGAGAGCGACACGCAGTTTTTCGGTAATAAAGTTTCTTATTCTATATAAAACCTTTAGGCGGTAAAAACAACGGCTCACTGTCTTTATGATATGCTTTTCAAACTTAAGACCTTCGTCCATAAGCACTCCCAAATTACGCGCTTCTCTTACTCGTTCGATGCTTTTATTTTTAATATACACTAAAGGGTGAGAGACAGGAATTTTTTCAATTTGATGTTTGGTTCCCAATACCATGTACTTTGTTTTATCTGGATTGAGCACTAAAGCATTGGACTCGGACCACTCACAAATCCTCGATAAATCGTCATTTAGTCTATCTATAGCCTGGGTGATATCACAGGGTTTACAGGTAATGTAAAGTTGTATATCATCAGCATATATATGATACCTACAGTTCCGAATTGTTTGAGTAATATCCGCGCAGTAAATCGAGAAGAGTGAGGGGCCAATCACCGATCCCTGAGGAACACCGCGGCTCACACGGCATGGCTGCGAGCGCATCGGTTCACTGCTAGTGCCACTGCTTAGCTCCACTACCTGGAAACGATTCGATAGGTAACTTGAGAACCAATTTACGACATTTGCATCAAACCCGTAGTATCTAAGTTTAGATAAAAGAAGAGGTATATGGATAGAATCGAACGCGCGTGAATAATCCAGCAGAACTAGAACCGTTACCTCCCCGGAGTCCTGTGAGGAAAGAATATTGTCTACCACGTCAATTAGAGCAGTTGTTGTGCTGTGTTGTCTGCGAAAACCTGATTGAATGGTAGGTAAAATATTGCTATGATCTAGGTAAACACTCATTTGCTCACATACCACCTTCTCGAGGATCTTCGACATGCACGGCAATACACTAATAGGTCTTAGTTCTCTTAGTTCAGTTACCATGTCACTTTTTGGAATTGGCTTTACTAAAGCCCAAGTCCAAGGTTCAGGGAAAGTATGTGTTGTTAGAGAGGTGTTAATTATCTCCGTTATGACACTCAGACAGATAGGAAGCCGGCAGACTAACCGCAGCATGTCCAGGTTAATACGGTCTGCACCCATAGCATTAGACTTGACTGCGTTCAGTAATCTTAGTACATCACTTTCGCCAACCGTACAGAACCTAAACGTAGACGAATCAAAATTGTGAGTGTCAAAGTAGGCAATCAAGGACTGTTGTACTAAATTAGTGCCCGGTACATCCAAGAAAAAGGAGTTAATAAGATTAGGATCAAGGAGGTGATTAGGTAGTACTAGGGTATCGGACTTGGACTTATGCTCATTGATATTGTATTCCTTAAGGTGTTTCCACATCACATGGGGAGACTTAATATTTGAGTTTATATAGTTTTTGAAATAAGCTTCTTTCTCTCGAGTTAAAGCACACGACACTTCACGCTTGAGATCTTTATAATAATTTACATGGGAAACAATTTTCGTTCTACGTGCACGCCGCTGTGCCTCGTCCCGCCGGCTCATCATTTTTTTAATATTAAATGTTATCCAAGGATACTGACGCTCCTTGACATGTAATGTTTTAACCGGCGCCAACAAATCAAACGCCCACAGTACACTAGTGTTAAACGTACGCACCATTTCATTTACGTTGGATAAGTCCTTTATATAATTCCAGTCAATTGTATTCATTATGTAATTAAAATCGTTATTGTCAATGTCCCTTAATGACCGGTACGTAATTTTTTTTGCGACGCTTTTTGCTTTCGGAAAGTTAATTTCAAAGGAAACGAATGCGTGACTACTAAGATCCGGTAAGTAGTCCACCCAAACTCGATCCAGATCTGCATTAGTGCAGACCAGGTCGAGCAGGGTTTCAGTCTCAGCAGTAAAATGTGTAGCTTCCGTTGTACACTGGCGCAACCCGTGTACTGTTAAAAAGACATTTAAGATTTTGTATTGAGTCGTGTTACAATTAAAATAGTTTACATTGAAGTCACCTACAATATATAAATAATCGTATCCCGATAAGCTGCATATTGTGTCCGATAGTGCATCTACAAAAGTATCAAGTGATAGCCAGGGAGGCCGGTACGCCGTACCAATAAAGATGAGTTTGCCATTTGTTTTTAAAGATAGCCACATCTGCTCCACGCTTTCTGTTGTGCTGTGGTGTTTGATCACTTGCGCGTTCAGTTCCTTGGAAACATAAAAGCCTACACCACCGCCGCGAGAGCGCACGCTCTCCGGTCTCGGTCTGTGCACGAGGCGGAAACCCGGGACGCGGGGAGCCCGGCCGATCTGGCGCTCTCGAATCCATGTCTCATTAAGTGCGACCAGGTCGCAGTTGAGTCTACTTAAAGCCACTATAAATTCGTCATGCTTTGTGCCGAGGGATCCCGGATTTATGAAACCAACTTTTATTCTTTTAGTGTTAATCATTTTGTATTTATAATTTTTAAATAAGTAAGCTCACATAAGTATATAAATCCATACATATTATTATTATTATATATAAAATTTGTAATAAAATAAGTAGTATGGTAGAATAGTATTACTGATAAACGTACATAGCATAGGTTTATAAAGATAAGAGTAAATACACTATATGAATAGGTAAAGGTATATATTATTATTAGTATAAGGTATAGTATTATATTAGTTTTAAGATCCATTAATTGATAAATTTCCGTGTCTGTGTTTTTGACAACTATGAAATAGAAGTTTAAATATTTTTGCATTACACCACCGTAGCATTTTAAATTAGTAAGACGAACCACAAACATAAAATACTTATATTGTTCTAAATTATTACACACTTGGGACCAATTATAATAACAAAGCAAACATGTTATTGTGTCAGTCCAACGGCACCAGAACCAAAAATTTTATCTAGGTCGTGGTCCGACCTAATACGATGTGCCATAGAACCTGGATCACGCCGAACGTAGATGAAGCCCCCACGCGTCCAGACGTACCGCCAGTTGTGCCGGCGGCCCTCCTCACGAGCCCTGTAGAATAAGGTGCGGTTCGATTGGGACAGATGCTCGTTACAATAAACACGCTGCGGCGGGCCGCTTGTGATGCCCGCAGAGTCTACGTCACGCCGTACGCGAGCCGCTCTGAGGATGTTGTCGCGAACTGTTTTGCGCGTTAGGCGAATTACGATCGGCCTAGGTCTACGCTGGTCTCCACTCACGGCAGGAGCTCTTTTGGCACCTTTCCGCGCGACGCTGACTATGTCACGCTCGTCGATGTCACACCCGATTTTTTTTGCCAGTAGACTTACGAGCTGCATTACATTTTCTCCTGCATCTTCTGGCAGCCCGGTAATCTGGACATCATTAGCGAGGTTTTCTTGTTCGCGCTCGTTTAACTCGAGCCTCAGCTGTTTGATGAGTTCAGTGACCGCCGGGTCTGGCGAGGGAGCGCACGCGCGCGTGTTCTGTCGTTCCTCTATCGCAGCCATTCGTAGTTCGACGGTATCCATGCGCTTATTGGATTCGGCTATGTTCGCGTTGAGTAATGAGATCTCCTTTCTAAATGACTGCATCTCCAAGTGTACGCCGGTGATAACCTCCCTCAGGAGTTTTATTTCCTCAGATAAGGGGTTCGGTGACGAGTTATCTAAATTTGCATCAAGAAATGAATCGCTCGGTGATAAGTTAGGATCGGTTGTGTGTGCTACAGTTGGTGGGGATTTGCAGGCGCGACAGTACCATGCTTTAGTGGTCTTCGGATCGTACCCTTTGGCACATAAGGGGTGGAATAACCCTTTGCATGTTTTACACCGCACACCGTCGACGACGCTCGCAAATTTGGCACATGAGGTACATTTGTAATTTGGCATTTTATTGTATTATTTATATTGGATAAAGGTTCACAGTAACTATAATATTATTTACACAGTAGCTTTAGGTAATAATTTATTACAGTGGGTAGGTATGTTAACAGCTGACTGTCACTCGGTAGTTAAACACTGATTTATATTAATTATGCGGCACTTTAAGCACGACACGTATTATTTTTAAGTTCACTATAAGTTATTGTTTATTAATAAATATATTTGAGCACTAAATACGTATTTTAATTATTTTTAAACTTTAATTATCTTGGAGCCGTGTGTTATCTGTCAAACGCTAACTGTCAATTCAGTAGAGCCTGAGCCTGCCGACGTTGTTGCGACTTGCAGGCCTGGTGTCGCTACATCTACTATCTGGTCTGCTAGCTCAGCGACTTCGTCTAGCGGCATCTTGTTCTGAGACGCAATGATTGATTGGACATTACTGGGAAGTCGACTGGTCCACATAGTTCTAATGAATTCGTCTGGTACACCTGGGCCTGCTAACTGTTTAAGGTGTCTCAGAAATATCGACGGCTTTTGGTCTCCAAGCTCTTCATGGTTTAACAGCTGCATCACCTGGCGCTCTCGGGATGCTGTGAGGCCTGTGAGTCGCTTAATTATTTCAGTTTTGAGTCGCTGGTACTTGTTTGCGGCTGGCGGTGCTGTTATTATATCTTTACTATCTCGGCGTGTACGGCTTCTAGCTGTGATATTGCATAGTGATATTTGGTTTCGTCCTGCCTGATATTTGCCAGGACGAATTGGCTCTCCAAGGCCGCAAACCATATAGCAGGTTTGGTGGGGTAAAATGCTGGGATTCTAACACTCACCCGGTTGAGGCCACTGTTATTGATGTTCTCATCGGGGGAGTTGGTCCCGGAGTTTACCGTGTTTTCCGAATTATTATTCTCTGCCATAATAATATGCGTTCCTTCCGGGGTCACCAATAAAGCGGGGTTCACCAGTAAGCGGGTTGCCTGGAGATCTACCCACTTCAAATAATATATGAAGGTGCTGGGGCGAGAGAAATTCAAGTTGCGGGCCAAACTTATTTATTACACATTTATCTCAGAGCCGACAATATCGTGAATAAAATATAAATTGATAAACTTCAAAATGTAAACATGTCAAAAATTCTTTTTAAAATAAACATAGAGTAAAGCGTACAAAATATAAAGAGTTTTATAAAAGCTACGCTACAAGTATTTTTGTTTATGATGTAAGTAAACTAATGATGTGGGTTTTTAAACAATTTTGGAATTCAAATGTTTTTGATATATCTAAATAAACTGCACATATATTTACGTCTATTTAGTAGTTATGCCTGAATATTTCTATAAAATTAACTAAAATATCTTAAAAATGTAACTCAACCGCAACAATTGAAGTCCAATTCTCGTACTAGGTATTAAACTAGCAAGTGTAATTTTTAGTCTGTCCGCCGTGATCTAAATCACGGTAACTAGATAGTCATTGATCTCAAGCGCGCTGTAGATTGCCAATTTCAAACCTCAAAAATCCTTTGATTGTATGATCCTTAGTAAAGTTTTACTAGTAGTGCCACTGCCCGTTATTAAAGCATGGAAATTCCTTGTGCCACCCTACCTGTGTAGACTGACTTACGTTTCATTTCTTTATACCAGAGATGACTGTGATGGGCGGTTTGTTCATAAGGGCCGCTCTCGGTTGCACACTCATATATTATAGTCAATGCGTGAGTGTGCAATACTATCTGTGAGCATAGCTGGGCACCGTTAATCACACAGTTAACTTCGTTAATCGTTAATCCGTTACTTAAAAAGTTAGCTTCGTTAAACCGTTACATTTGGAAAGAATTACCGGAAGATCGTTAATCCGTTAAAATTCGCTAAAAGAGACGTGTATAGGTTATTGAAATGTATTCCCCTTCATGAATACTAATATATTACATTTAATTTAATTAAAGTTTTCATCCGGTAGTGATGCTCGTTTTGCGGTTATAATGTATTTACCTAAAGAAAAAAATAAACAATTGCAGCGCTTGACGGTATGGCACTATTGTATTTAATGAACAGATTATTGAATATGTTTTCAACGAGGAATGCAATATCTTTGAATGACTCTTTTGACTTTATGTCCAGCCACAGTTTAACGAGACTTTGCGTTTTACTCTTTAAAGAGTGGGAGCTTTTTGATTTTTTAGCTGCTTTTGTTTCACTCACAACACGCGCTTTGCGGTACTTGTCGTTTCATACTGGTCTGAATTAGTTTTCTTGCCGCGCCCTGGTCCCTTAAGGTAAATAGTGGGCATTGGATTGACGATTAACGGAACCTCTGGATATTAACGGAAGTTAACGAGTCCGTTAACATTTTAAGATGTTAACTTAAAAGTTAATCCGTTAATAAAATTGTTAACTATGTCTGTGAGTATCCTGTATTGATCTCAAAGTAATCTCAAGTCGAACTCAATATATATATCAAGTGTTAATAATATTAGATATATTATATGACATAAAAAAATCATAAAATTGTAAAACAAAGAAAACAATTGTCCCGATATTAATAATTGGGGGAACATGTGGGATCCAAACCTTTACATCGGGTCCTTTATAAAAACAATCAAGTGTATTTACAAACATTTGTAGAGGATATAAAAGATGTATAGGTAGGTAAAATTATATTTTTGGTCTTATTTTTATTTTGTCAGTACCGAGATATTGTTATATAATACGAGTATTAATAGTAGGTCATTGTTTTGCAATGTCTTTAATCAACGCTAAATATTCCCATCTCAAATGTAAAGGCACCTATCCATAAGTGGGAGCCTCGTCTTTAAGAAATAATAATAATAATAATAATAATAGTCACCGTCTGCCAACTTTATGGTACATGTAACCACGTGGTTACGCCACTGCTCGGGGAATTCGGATTTGAGGGAGAAATTTACAATGTGGGTTATAATGGGTAAAAGCTGTTCTTTAATCATAATGATCATTTGTCGACTGATTTCATCACTACCAACGGCATTAGATGTTATGGAAATTATCGTCTTATTGATCTCGTCTGATGCAACCGGTAAAAATTGAAAGGGAGGTATACCATTCGGGCGTGGTAAGTTATTTAAAAGACGAATAGTTTGAAATTCCGTTACAACATCAAGTGTGGAAGATGCGGAAAAGTAAAAGTTGAGATCTTCCAAGCTAATGGTACTCGGAATTTCCGCTTGATGTGATTTACCTACGCCGAAGGATTTTAGAAATTTCCAAGTATGAAAGGCCTTACAAGTTGATGAATTGTCGTGAAAATGGCGGCGTTTTGCCTTCCGTATCATCTGGTTGCAGCGATTTCTGGCAGATTTATAGTTCGACCAATTGGTTTCATTACGGTCCCTTTTAAACCTCCGAAATAAGCGATCCCTACACATCATCGCTGTAAGGATATCGTCAGTCAACCAAGGTGCAGGCGGATGCTTTAATTTTATTTTCTTGCTGGGCGCATGTACGTTATATAGTAGCGTGATATTTGCATTAAAAAGTCTAACCTTTTCAGCAATAGAGGTGGCATCAAGCAGAGGTTTCCAATCTATGTTTTCAGCATCGGTACGTAATTTATCTTTATCAGCACTGCCAAAACAACGTCTATGTATAATCCTAGTTGAAATTTTGGGAGGCTTTAAAATGTATGACAGGTAGATAAGGTCATGATGGGAAAAACAAACAATATATCAAGTCAATAACAAATTAATACAGCTTTTACAATATCTAATGTCTACATGGTCTACTCAACTTAACTTAAGAACTATCAATAATAATTTCTGTACTTCCCCAATTAAAATTAAACGCGGAATATTTCAAGGTGACTCGCTCAGTCCTTTGTGGTTTTGTTTAGCACTCAATCCACTCTCCAAAATTCTTAACAATGCATGTTATGGATTCACAATAGATAAAGTTAATAATATAAAGCTATCCCACCTTCTATACATGGATGATATTAAATTATAATATCATCCACTATCATCCAATAGTCGCTTCGGCGGTAGTGCGTATACATTGCGTTGACGGTTCGTTACAGTATGCACGCGCACTTATAAATAAAAAATAAAAAAAATAAAAATATCTTTATTAAACACATAAAGGGACATAACACACATAATAAATAACACAACATATATACAATTAGTCAGTCTGCGCTGAGACGCGTTAGGCGCTCCACCCTCGGCCTCGGCGCGGGCGCCGGGCGGGGCGGCACGACTACACCGCTCGATAATTATAATATCTTTAAAAGAATAATATTTTATATTATTGTAGTGTTCTTTATTGGAACTTCTGTTCAGCAGTCTTCAAGCTTACTAGATCGGATTTTACAGTGAATTATAATAGTTACATCATACATGATATATACACCATATAATACAATATACATAATTGATAAATTCACACATAGAACAATAAATAAATAAAGAATCCTGTGTTGTTTACTACATTGATGCAGCGAGCAGACTTTGACCTTGGTGACAAGAAATTAAACCGCCGTGGCGCCAGCTTACAACACTAACGGTAAGCATTTAAAATATAATAATTGTTACCTAATATTAGTTATTTTATTATTTTAATTGCAGGGAAAAATACTTATAGGGATTGCACTTAGTATTGGAAGTTAGATAATACATATATTACTAATTATATCCGATAAAGGCAATAATGACATATTATATTATGTAAATTAAGTTTCATTCGGTACTACTCAGATGTTATGTGGCTGATAAGAAGAAAGTTGTTGCTGCATTATAAAGGCTTTGTATTTTAACTTAAATCCCTGTGTTGTTTGCAGAGCACGGATTGGAGGTGGCAGATTGTTCCAGACCTTACTCGACAAGTACCGGAAACTACCTCTGAACGCGGAGGAGTGGTGAAGAAGATTAATATGAAGATAGGAAGAGCCCCTAGTTGTGATCGTCAGCTGTTTATCTCCTGCCCACTGTAGTTTATTATACAAATAGGTAGGCGATTTAAATTTTATGACCCCAAATAGCAGCGTGGCAAATTGCAGTTGCCTTCTATTATCCATTCTAAGCCAACGCGTTTCATTAATGTAAGGGGACACATGGGCACGAGGAGGGACGTTATGACAAAACCTGGCACAAGAATTCTGTACCTTTTGTATTAGTTTTTTTTGACTTGGATAACAAGCAGAGACCGACTACTACACCTGCATAATTCAGTTTTGATAGGATAAGAGATTCACACAGAATAACACGCACGTCTACGGGCAGGACATTTCTGATTTTATACAAAACCTTTAACCGGTAGAAACAATTGCTTACAGTTTTGATTATATGTTTCTCGAATTTCAGTTTTTCGTCCATTAACACACCCAGATTTCGAGCCTCGTTCACTCTTTCGATTACTTCTCCATCTACATATATTAATGGTTGCACTGCTTTTATTTTTTGAATTTGTAGTTTTGTTCCTAATGTCATATACTTAGTTTTTACCGGATTAAGAACCAGTGCGTTGGCTGTAGCCCAATCCGAGATCCCAGCCAGATCACTATTCAACTTGCTAATAGCCTCGTTAATTTTACTTGGCTTAAAAGAAATATATAGTTGTACATCATCGGCGTAAATATGTACCTTGCAGTATTTTATGATCCGCACTATGTCAGCACAGTATAACGCGAATGCCTCCGGCCCAATAACCGACCCCTGAGGTAACTAGAGGAGTACCTCTAGTTACGTTACACGGGTCTGAACGTGACGATGTTCCACTGGGCTCATCAATTATCTCGACAAGTTGGGTACGATTATTTAAGTAGCTTGAGAACATGATCAGAGAATTCTGATCAAAGCCGTAAAATTTCATTTTCGCAAGTAGCAAAGAAATTTTAATCGAATCAAACGCTCGTGAAAAATCGAGTAGTACGAGTAAAGTACCCTCGCCCGCATCTTGCGTAGCAAGAATGTTGTCAACTACTTCCATGAGCGCCGTAGTAGTGCTTTGTCGTTTCCGAAATCCCGACTGAACCTCAGGCAAAATTCGGTTTGTTTCTAGGTACTGAGTCATTTGGTTACATACAATCCTCTCACGAACCTTTGACGCACAAGCTAGTATACTTATAGGTCTCAACTCCTTTAGTTCACTAACATTATCCTTTTTAGGAACGGGTTTAACCAATGCTAGACGCCAGACTTCAGGAAAAACACCCGATATCATTGATTGATTAATTAATTTAGTTAAACTATTCAGACAGACAGGATAATGACACACTGCCCGAAGCATTTCCAACGTGATGCAGTCGACACCCATTGCGTTAGACGTAAACGAATTAAGAATTTTTTGAACTTCATTGCTGCATACAGAGGTAAACGAAAAATTTGAAAAATTGAATCTATTTGACTCAAAGAAACCTAGGATGGAAGTGGGTACTGAGTTATCACCTGGGACATCTAGGTTGAGGTTAGGGCGGTTGTCTTATATTGCAGTTTATATAAGTTTGAAAGTAGGCAGATTTTTCTCTAGCCAGTGCCAGGGCCACTTCTCGCTTAAGGAGCTTATAAAACTCAATATGCGTTGCATTTTTACTTTTGCGTGCCCGTCTGTGTGCCTCATCTCTTCGCCGCATCATTAGTTTGATATTATAAGTGATCCATGGGTGCTGTTTCTGTTTCATGTAAAAAGTTGTAACAGGTGCTAGCAAATCAAACACCCATAAGACACTACAATTAAACTCACGTACCATGTCATTAATGTCAGCCTGCTGTTGTATTAAAGACCAGTCTATAGAGCAAACAGCTAATTCTAATTCATCTGAGTGGATATTTTTTATAGCTCTGTAATGCATTATTTTGGGAGGGATCTTTTCTTTGCGTATGTTGGTAGTGAAAGTTAAAAATGCATGACTACTGAGGTCGGGAACATAGTCAACATTGACTTGAATTTGGTCTGCATTCGAACAGACCAAGTCAAGTAAGGTTTCATTATCGGACGTAAAATGAGTAGCCTGATTTGTATATTGTCGCAATTGGTGCAAAGATAAGAATTCATCTAATAGAACAAAAGCATTATTTACGTGTAAATAGTTTCTATTGAAGTCTCTCATCAGATATATGTAGTCGTAGCAAGATAGGGTACTAATGGTATCCGTTAGGGCGTCAAGGAACACGTTGACTGACAGCCATGGAGGTCGATATGCTGTACCTACACAAATTATCTTACCGTCAGACTCAAAAGACAGCCACATCTGTTCTACGTTACTTGTAACTGGGTGTGTAAGCGTACGCACCCTTAGTGTGTTTTTTAAATAGAAACCTACGCCACCCCTGCGAGCTCTCACACTCGTAGGGCTAGACGGTAACCGGGGACTCGTGGCGCTCGGCCGTCCTGCCCAGGATGTAACCAAGTTTCATTTATAGCTACTAGATCACAATCATGGACATTCATTGCCACCAAGAAGTCATCATGCCTAGAACCAAGAGATCCAGGATTTATGAAACCAAATTTTTTTTTGTTTTAATCATTTTATAATAATATAATAATAAATTAAATAAAATGATTGTATTATATAGTTATACGATATAAAGTTATAATAGAAGCTTGGTAAATTGTTAATTAGCAGTAAGTTTATTAATTCTATGAGAAATAATAATATATATTTTCCAAAAATGAATATTGCGATTATGTTATAAAAATATAGATGTGAGTCGTAATAATATAATAAAAAGTAATTAAATAATACAATAAGATTAAGTACCGCGAGACAATAACATAATTGTAGTTAGATTGTTGGTTTTAAATGTTAGGGCATTGCATAATATTCAGAACAGTACCTTAATACATTTTTAATAATAGTTGTGATAGTATTAATGAGGTATGATTTTGTGACACGTAGCAAAATATTATAAAAGTAAACATTTAAATTTGATGACAAGAGCAAAAAGGTGTATAATAATGTGTTTGCAGCCAGTGTACAATACGATGCTATAATAAGTTGGGTGTGACAATGCAAAAATAAGTCTAAAGACTTAGACCAACAGAACATAGTCCAAAAACCCGTTTTAAGTCGCTCTCAGCTCTTATGCGGTGCACTACGGAACCTGAATCACGCCTGGCAAAGATGCCCCCGCCACGCGTCCAGACATATCGCCAGTTGTTACGACGTCCCTCCTCCCGGGCTTGGTGGAATATTGTACGGTTGACTTTTGTTAGGTGCTCGTTTATATATATACGACGAGGCACTCCATCCACGATGCCTGATGTGTCGACGCCACGACGAACCCGCGCTGCCTTCAGTATATTGTCACGCAATAATTTCCGTGACAATCTCACGACTATGGGTCTGGAGCTCTGGCGCTCACTGTCCTCGGCGCTGACCACTACTTTTGTCACGCCCTTACGAACAGCACTTACAATGTCATGTTCACCAATATCGACACCTATTTTTTTGGTTAACAATCCAACCAGATGTAGGAGATTTTCCCCATTATTTTCAGGTAAGCCCGATATTTGAACGTCACATTGTAGACTCTGCTGGTCTCGATCATTCAGTTCCAGTTTGAAGCGCTCGATCACTTCAGTAACGTCCGGGCTCGGTTTGCAAGTGCACGTGTGCGCGTCGATCCTCTGCTCCACTGCAGCTAGCCGCTATTCGACTATGTCCACACGTTTGTGGGTCTCCGCGATAGTTGTGTTCAGTTTTGATCGATGGTATGTACCATTACATTTTATGCATTTAACGCTGTCATTAATGCTTAGGAATTTGGCACATTGGATGCACTTGTAATTAGGCATATTTATAAATTAAAAATTTATATAACTGTGGGTAGGTACGCACGAAACAGCTGATAGTCACGATAAACGATAATTATTTTCACTGTTTTATAGTTCTATTTTACTTTTTATATAATGTACACAATGTTAATAGATTAATTATTGTATACTGATCAATCGCGGTCACGTGCGGCCTGCTCCAGCGGGACGTGGATGCGGTGGTGAAATGGTGCCATGACAATGGCATTGTATTAAACAATGAGAAAACAAAATTAATAATTATCCAGTCGCCCCATCTGCGAACCGCAGACTACTCACCCTATATAGTAACCCATGGTTTCGAGTGCTTTCATTTTAACAAATTAAATTGCCAATGTAAACCCATTGAAAACGTTACCTGTGTAACCTACCTAGGCATTAAAATAGACACCAGCTTCTCATGGGCATCCCATATTGATTATATATGTAGTAAATTAAGAATATTACTTAGCAAATTTTATCATTTAAGTTTTAGAGTACCTATTAAAATATTAAAATGTTTATATTTTGCCTTAGTTGAGTCTATCATCAGTTATGCTCTTGATTGCTATGGACTCACCTTTAAAACATACATAGATAAACTAGAAGCATTACAAATTAGATTCCTAAAATTAATGGTCAACAATAAAACAAAAACTAACTGTAACGGAGATTATACCAATGTATTCAGAATTTGTAAAATTTTACCGGTAAGTCTGAAACTTAAATTTATACCTTCTCGCAGTCAAGAACCATAGCAATCAAGATCTTAATCTGTCTTTAATACAGCATAGATGTGGTACTAGATCTGTAACTATGAGTAAATATGAAGTACCTAGAGTAAATAATTATTACGGTGATAGAACATTAAAAAAACGAATTCCATACCTTCTAAATAGTTTACCAGATTACATTAGATTGGAACCAAATATATGCAAATTTAAAAGTCTACTTAAAAAGTATTTGTTGGATTCGCTATAGAATAATAGATACCTATATTACTGTTTACTAATACATAATAATTTTCTAAATTATGTAACATAAAGAGACTATAACCTGCAGTCAAACTGTGCAAGCAGTTTTGCGGGGCGTGTTAATGTAAAATTTAACATAATATGTTTAATAAATAAATAAATAAAAAAATATATATATATTTATAGCACTTTTATATCACTTTTATTATTTTCAAAACAAATATTACGAGATGCCGTACGTGAGATCTGATGTGTGTGATTATCATCGAAGTTCGAGAATAAAAAAACAAACTTATAGACAGTGGATCGATGGATTCATTCATCACAACTGCGTGTGCGCGGCGTTTGCGTCTTTATATAAAAAAATGCAATTTAAGCGTGACAGGATTAGGGCAACATAATGTTTGTAACATAAAAGGTTATACTTTCGGTTCGATAATACCTCGTTCGAGTGAATCACCTCAGTTTGATATACCTTTGGTAGTTTTGCCTAAAATTACCTCCAGAATGCCTTCGGCTGCGTTACCGTTGTCCGTCAAGGATTATTTTCAACATCTGGATCTCGCCGCTGGATCTGGATTTTGATAAATCGGGTCCGATCGATCTTTTATTAGGAGTCGAGTGTTTTGATCAAATATATACAGGGTCACGTTTTGTTCCCGGTCCCGGATTACCTTGTGCGTTGTCTAGTGTGTTCGGCTGGGTCATTAGTGGTCAATATTTTCATAACATGGATAAATACGATCCTAGTCAACCTATTACGTCACTTCTCGCGTCTTCAGTTGCGCTCGAGAATATCGTTCAACGGTTCTGGGATTCCGAGGAACCGCCGAAATGTAAAATTTCCGGTCCAGAGGATGATATTTGTGAGAAAAAATATCAGGCTGGTACATATCGAACCACTGATGGTAGGTATGTAGTACCACCACTTATGTTAAAAGATGATGCTCCGCTATTGGGAGATGCTTACTCGCATGCGTTTTATCGTTTTCTCAATCTTGAGAAGCGCCTTACCAAACTACCCGAAATAAAAAGAGAGTATAAGGAGTTTATGAACCAGTACGAACACCTAGAACACATGCAGCCTGCCGATGCTTCGTCTACTGATCGTTACATAATTCCTCATCATTGTGTCGTACGTCCGGAAAGCCCCACTACGCCACTTCGGGTAGTCTTAGTAGTAAAACGACTAGCCTTGTATCGTTAAATAATGTCGTTCATATTGGACCTAAACTTCAAGTCGATATTATCGATTTAGTTACAAAATTCCGTCTGCATAAAATTGTTCTTCCGAGGCTTGTAGTACCTCCAAATCCGATTTTCGACGAAACTCATTTAGTCGGGTTTTGTGATGGGTCGTTAAAGGGGTATGGTTGTTGTGTTTACCTCTATGTAGTTTCTGACGGTATGCGCAGGGATACAGTCGTAAGCCTGTTGATTGAAATCTCGAGTAGCTCTGTTTAAGCCGACTACAGTGAACAGACTTGAGCTAAGCTCAGCTGTGCTTCTAGCAAAAGTTTTTCTCATATGTATAACCTTCTTAAAGATAAGGTCAATATCACTTCCGTTCGAGCTTACTCCGACAGCATAACTACGTTATCGTGGCTAAACACATCACCTCATTTACTTAAAATGTATGTCGCAAATCGTGTGGTTCAGGCTACTGATTTAATTGGTCCTTGTCAGTGGTATCATGTATCTACTGAAGACAACCCGGCTGACTGTTGTAGTCGAGGTGTCTCATGTCTAGATCTTATTGACCATCCACTTTGGTGGACAGGTCCTTCTTGGCTGCAGTTGCCGCCAGAGTTATGGCCATCCAAACAAGCGCTTCGTACTAAGGAGGAGCTACCAGAATTAAAAACTCAAGTGACAGAGAGCTTTCACATTGTTCAATCTGACAACGTACTTTTGACTTTAACTTCAAGGTTTTCCTCGCTTATCAAAGTTCAAAGAATATTAGCTTGGTGTTTACGTTTCATATCAAATACTAGGAGCCGTCAAAAATCTGACATTAGCATCTCCTCGCTTACTACTGCTGAGCTGGATCAGTCTATGAAGACTTTAGTTAAAGCTAATCAAAATAATTTTATGACTTCTCAAGTCAGTCAAGTGCGACGGCATGAGCATTGTGAGAAATCCATACAAAAATTATCTCCATTTTTGGATGAGGATGGTCTTTTACGAGTGGGGGGAAGGATAGATGAGGCATATCTATCTTTGTCAACATTACATCCTCTGATCTTGCCGAAGAGTTGTAACCTTTCACGACTTATTGTCGAACATTTTCACTTGAAATATTTGCATTGTGGTCCGCGTACTCTACAGTCTCTAATCCAGAGAAAATTCTGGATAATTGGATTGACACTTCTTATCCGTACTGTACTTTCAAAGTGTGTACGATGCTTTAAAGTCAACCCGGCTTCTTAACACCCAATGATGGGTAAATTGCCCGCTGCTCGACTTCAGCCTTCTCGGTGTTTTCAAACCACGGGTATCGATTTCGGTGGTCCGTTTTGGATAAAAGAGAGTCGTCGTCGTGGGGCTAAAACTTATAAGGCCTATCTTTGCCTCTTTGTATGTCTGAGCTCTAAGGCCGTGCACTTAGAAGCAGTGACGGAGCTTAGCTCGGAAGCATTCCTTGCCGCACTAGATCGGTTTGTTTCACGCCGAGGAATGTGTGACACTATTATTACTGATTGTGGGACCAATTTCGTAGGAGCAAATCGGTATCTGCGGGAAATTATCGACGAACTACGTAAACAATATTCGGAGATTTCCGATGGCCTAGCCAATCGTCAAATAAAGTGGAAATTTAATCCTCCGGGTGCACCTCATTTTGGAGGAATTTTCGAAAGTGGCATCAAGTCAACAAAATATCATCTCAAAAGTGTTGTCGGTGCTCAAGTGCTCACTTTGGAAGAGTTTTTTACTATTGTTACTAAAGTTGAGGCAGTGTTAAATTCTCGGCCACTTTGTACATTGTCACCTGATCCCATGAATCTGACGTGTTGACTCCTGGACACTTCTTGACCGGGGGTCCATTAGTATCTCTACCTGAAGAACCTATTTCAGAAAATCATTGTCCACGTTCTCGGTGGCAAATGATCCAAAAGATTACTCAGAACTTTTGGCGAGTTTGGCAGCGTGATTTTTTACACACGCTCCAACAAAAGGGTAAATGGTTTATAGAATCTCCCAACTTAAAAATAAATGATTTAGTTTTAGTTAACGATCCTAACCTTCCACCGTTATTATGGAAATTAGCTCGCGTTGAACAGGTTCATCCAGGTTCAGATAAAATAGTTAGAGTAGTAACTCTCCGAACTTCTAACGGTAAAATTATGCGAAGACCTGTTGTAAAGGTTTGTCCTTTACCAATTAATTAACATTTTGAAAAATTTGTCAATTACTGTAGATAATATTTCTAAACTTAGATAGTGTTACTTAGTTTCTTAAACTTTATACTTGTAAGCTAATCCTATTTTATCTCGAGCACAACTGTCATTTATTATAACACTTTGCTTATGAAATCCTTGTGAATTTCAAGTGGGGAGAAAATGTATGAATATTAAACCTATCCTCTATTTTGTTCCTATCCAAATGTGTTCCCATCCACTTTAAATATTCGCGCCGCTCACCCGTCGGCCAATGGCGGCATTTGCGCGGCTCGCCGAGTCGAGCCCAGTACATCGAATACGCATCATTACGAAAAAATATGGCGTGATGTTAAGAACGTAATTAAATGAAATTCTTTAACTGAATTTCTCATAACCTTGCTAGAAGTTTACTGACTGAATTGTGCTCAATCTATCCTGCCTGATATCGTGGTAAAAGTGAATTAGTGACCCTGAGGTGTTCAGAAAGGAAACTGGCCGGTCGACTACATGCTGCAGTCCCGACGTTGGAATTCCCTCCTTGTTCCTGCCTTCCAGGTTAGTGCTTGTGCCTTTTCTACCATTTGAGTCACAGGGTATTGCAGTGCAATCTTCAGGGAAATGCAGTTGCTTCTCCAGCGAGTATCATACAATGCCTCTAACGATTCGGTGATCACTACCGGTCTTTACCATGTTGATCACAGAGACATCGTTGAATATCTGCCACTTTGTGCTCATAATGAAGTCAATCTCGTTTCTAGTTACACCGTCGGGACTCCACCAGGTCCATTTCCTTTGCGGCGGCTTTTGGAAGAAAGAATTCATCATGTAGAGTCCTTCCTTCTCCATAAAGTCCGCCAGCATCTGTCCTCTGGGATTTCTCTGCCCAAATCCAAATGGCCCCACTTTCAGCTCATCATCGCTTCTGCAGCCCAGCCTCGCATCGAAATCTACCATAACAACTGTGAAGTGTGATTTAGGCCTACGTATGGCTCTACTGATGTCCTCATACGTAGCTTCTACTTCATCGTCTGGATGTGTTGACGATGGGGCGTATACCTGTACAATCTTCAACGAATATCGTTTTGAGATTCTCAGTACAAGGTATACAACCCTATTTGACACACTCTCGATGGACAAATGTTGTTGATGAGAGATTTGTGGACGATAAACCCAACACCACCTTGGGACTTCTGTTGTCCCTCCCGGTAGTAGAACAAGTGGCCGGACTGTAAGGTTATCGTATCCTCGCCCTCTCTTCGGATCTCCGATAAACCAATAACGTCCCAGTGCAACTTGTTCATCTCCTCTTCCAGCTCTACGAGCTTCTCGTCCAACCTCAAAGTGCGCACGTTGTGTGTTACCAGGGCCAGTTGTCGTTTAGAAGGGGGGTGGTAGCCGGATCTCTTCCGGGGATTCTTAGCACCCCCCGCCCCGCCGTTACCGTGGCCGCTACCGTAGCCAGGAATAGCGGGGCCGCCGGGGACTAAGGGCCTGGTCTTCTGGTGTGTAAACATAGGAGGTTAAAAAGCCTGCTGGTACCACGCTGGCTAGACGGGTTGGTACAGGGTTTTGTTACGAGTTTTCCTTCTCTCACACTAGTTGTTGTTTTGTGTGTGTGCTTCCTTTTAGACGACTCTTACGACTCACCTAGTATAGTATCGGGGGTGGTGACAATTGTATTCTAATGCCGTCACCACACGGCACGGATGATTAGTATAATTTTTAAATAAATAAACCACATCAGCTTTCAACAAAAGAAATTGACATCAAAATCTTTCGATTAATTTAGAGGCTGTGATATTACAGACAGACACACAGGGGCTGATGATGATTAGTATTATTTTTAAATATATAGACCACATCAGCTTTCAACTAAAGAAAACCGCATTAAAATATGTCGATTCATTCAGGAGCTGCGAAATGACAGACAGACACACAGGGGCTGATGATGATTAGTATAATTTTTAAATATATAAGCCACACCAGCTTTCTGCTAAAGAAAACCGCATCAAAATCTGTGATGCATTTAGGAGCTACGATATGAGAGACAGACACACAGGGGCCGATGATGATTATTATATAAATTTTAAATTTTATAAATAAACTCTGAACACATTACACACCTTTTTTGTGGTAACCTCTTAATGTTTTTTTTTTCTATATATTATGAACTTTGTAATCGACATAATATAATCTCTGTAAATTTTCCCCATTTCTCATAAAAATATTAATGCTCGTCAAAGCGACAATTCTGCTTAGTCGCACTACATGTCTATGCGCGGACCAGGTCGGTGAACCTTTATACGTTGACGGTCCAGCGCAGAGCGATACGTCCACTCCTCACGAATTCTCAGCGCGTACTAAATAGATCGCGATTTACATGTCGCGTGCGCTTTGTTGAAAACAAGTAATTTTTAAAAATTTGTATAATGGGATAAACATCGGATTTTAATTAAATAAAAAATAGTGTCAACTTACCAACAGTATGATTATTAATTACTAATAATACTAATATTATAAAGAGGTAACGTTTGATTGTTTGTTTGTTTGTTTGTTTGTTTGTTTGTTTGTTTGAATGGAATAGGCTCTGAAACCACTGAACCAATATGAAAAATTCTTTCACCGTTGGAAAGCTACATTCCTAGCGCTGAACATAGGCTATATTATATGTTTAAAAAAAGTAGGGTTCCTTACTAAAACCCCAAAAATGTAGCCCAAAGTGTAAAAAAACGACCTCCAAAATTTCTTACATCGTGTGCGCTTCGACAACGCCTTGACCAATTTCGCAAATTTTTTTACGGTATGTTCGTTATTGTTACGAAAAGGTTATTATGAAAGAAAATGTTGAAAAAAATAAGCAGAAAATTAGAAAAAAGAAGAAAATACATGATGGTCACGCGGGGTTTGAACCTGGGCTCGATCGATTCACGTCGTTGGCAGTTTATATGACACGGCTGTCATGGCAACGTCATTATTTACAAATGGAAAATAAAAATTATGAAATGCTATAAATACCGTTTTTATATCAGCTTAAACTATTTGGATTAAAAAAATTATTAGGATTAACAAAAACATGAATCCAAATAGTTTCAGCTGATATAAATACGGTATGTATAGCATTTCCTAATTTTTGTTTTCCATTTGTAAACAACGCTGTTACCATGGCGACCGGTAGACGTTATAGACGTTTGGCTGCGTTTCCATTGACGCGGGGCGAGGCGGACAGGAGCTTGCGGTACCCGAATTGACCAATCACTATGCTCGAAATCTCTGCTCCACTCCGCTTGGGAACCACTAAGTTCCTATGCGCCCCGCTCCGCGTCAGTGAAAACGCCAAGATTGGAGAAGTTTTCCAAATCTATACATCTATACAAACAAATAAAATTGAAGTGTCAGTAAGTATGTAACTTTCAATTAGCAACGTTTTTCTAAATATATATGACATTTTAAACGATATCTTCTGCTTTTTTTTGCATTGGCAACGATATTTACTGAAAACGAAAATGTAATTTAAAAAAAAATGTCTGTCAGCGTCTCTCTTTGCTCCGGCTAATCTCTGGAACGGCTGGACCGATTTTAACGAGACTTTCACTGGTAGATAGCTAAAGTTATAAGGATTAATTTAGGCTACTTTTCATCATCATCATCGTCGTCATCAAACTCATGATCACCAAATTGGCTGGACCGACTGTGACATTCACCGGGCTTAGGTTATGTTAGTAGGAGTAATCTATACATCTATGTGTATAAAAGTAAGTCGTGTTAGTTAAATTATTTATAACTCAAGAACGGCTTTATCGATATGGCTGAAAATTGGTGAGGAAGTAGCTTAGAGCAAGTAGACGGACATAGGATACTATTTATTCCATATTATGTCAGCGTTGCGGGTTCTGTGTTTGGGTTTCGCGTTGTGGGTTCCGCGTTGCGGGTTCCGGGTTTCCGTGTTGCGGGTTCCGGGTTCCGCGTTGCGGGTTTTGGGTTCCCATGCTGCTGGTTCCGCGTTGCGGGTTTCGGGTTCCCATGCTGCGGGTTCCGCGTTGCGAGTTCCAGGTTCCCGCGTTGCGGGTTCCGGGTTCCCGCGTTGCGGGTTCCGGGTTCCCGCGTTGCGGGTTCCGGGTTCCCGCGTTGCAGGTTCCGGGTTCCCGCGTTGCGGGTTCCGGGTTCCCGCGTTGCGGGTTCCGGGTTCCCGCGTTGCGGGTTCCGGGTTCCCGCGTTGCGGGTTCCGGGTTCCGGGTTCCCGCGTTGCGGGTTCCGGGTTCCCGCGTTGCGGGTTCAGGGTTCCCGCGTTGCGGGTTCAGTGTTCCCGCGTTGCGGGTTCCGCGTTGCGGGTTCAGGGTTCTCACGTTGCGGGTTCCGCGTTGCGGGTCCACGTTGCGGGTTCCGCGTTGCGGGTTCCACGTTACGGGTTTCGGGTTCCCGCGTTGCGGGTTCAGGGTTCCCGCGTTGCGGCTTCCGGGTTCCCGCGTTGCGGGTTCCGGGTTCCCGCGTTGCGGGTTCCGGGTTCCCGCGTTTGGGGTTCCGAGTTCCGCGTTGCGGGTTCCGGGTTCCCGCGTTGCGAGTTCCGGCTTCCCGCGTTGCGGGTTCAGGGTTCCCGCGTTGCGGGTTCCGGGTTCCCGCGTTGCGGGTTCAGGGTTCCCGCGTTGCGGGTTCAGGGTTCCCGCGTTGCGGGTTCAGGGTTCTCACGTTGCGGGTTCCGCGTTGCGGGTTCCGCGTTGCGGGTTCCGCGTTGCGGGTTCCGCGTTGCGGGTTTCAAGTTCCCGCGTTGCGGGTTCAGGGTTCCCGCGTTGCGGGTTCCGGGTTCCCGCGTTGCGGGTTCCGGGTTCCCGCGTTTCGGGTTTCGGGTTCCCGCGTTGCGGGTTCTACGTTGTTTTTTTTTTAGTTGAATTTCATCATAAACTCTTTTTATGCTCAACGAAGTGGGCAAGGGTCAGCTAGTTAATTATAAAAATAATATCATCGAAGAAATTTAGTTTTTCCAGTAGAAATACAGCACTGAAAAACGTAAATTATGATATTTTTAAAAGATTTTTTATGCATTTAACAATAAATATATTTCAAATTTTTTATCAACTTTTCATTTAAGGACTTTATAATCTCTTTTATGAAAATAGAAATTAAACTACATTAACACGATTTTATTGTTATTTTCTTTATAAAAGTGAGCTAAAATCGGCATTTTTGCGATTCGGCGTTCCGAAATCTTTAAATTTACTCAAATGTACTACTTAAAACTTTAATTTTATAATGCTATTCTAAAAATAAAGAGTTTATCTTTATATATTTCTAATTATTTTATTTAATTTAGTTATTTTATTCGTGTCAGGGGCAGTCAAAAACACCGAAAAACTGAAACTTCGTCGTAAATTGAATGCACGCTCTTAATATAGAGTCGTGCCTGTACGGTCATGCTCACCGATTTTAAATAGTTAATGGAATCAGGCGTTACTTTGCGGAAATCCATAGCATACAATTTAAATATATTATATCTAGCAATCCTCTATATATCGTTATACTACACGTGGACTGATTAGTAGCCATTGTGAATGAATGAATGAATGAATATGCTTTATTGTCTCCAAATCAAATACAAAAATATACAAGCACGAGAAAAAATAATAAATAAAATGAACACAAAGGGCGGTTTTATCAATTTGAAGCGATTTCTTCCAAACAACCCTTGGCATAGGGAAAAAAAAGAAAAATAAAACAATCAGGAAATAATATAAAACATAACTACTTAGAAATAAAACAAACAATAATTAGAAATCTAAAAATCCTAATTTTGATGACTTATTTGTTATACTATTTTTACCTACAACATACACAAATATTGTTCAATTTAATAAACTAATAATTCATACTATTAAATTTATATTATAAAAATAAAAACCTACTACGTATCTATATTCACAGTGCTCTATTAAAATGTTTTTTGAGCATGATTTAAAAATGCTGACACTTTATGCTTGTCTGATGTTGGCAGGAGTTCTATAATAGTAACGCCCTGACCGTGAAGGATTGATCATAGAAATTGGTGTTGTGGATCGAAATTTGGAGAAGGAGGTTGGTCGAGGAGCGCAGTTCCTTAAATACTGATATTCGAAAATTAAACCGTTCCCTAAGGTAAGAGGGTGCTCTTTGGTCGAAAAGCAGGGTGTACAATAGAGAGAGAACACGCACATTACGTCGAAGACGTATGGGCATCCAAGAAAGCCTAGAACGGTACTTCGTTATACGGTCATATTTACGCAGGCCAAAAATAAAGCGAATTGCTATGTTCTGGAGACGCTCGAGCTTATTTAATTTTTCTTCCGTAAGGTCAATAAAACACGAATCCGCATAATCCAATATGGACAAGAATAATGACTCTGCCAATAAAATTTTTGTCTTTATCGGTAATACGTTCTTAAGTCTTCCTAGAGAGCGCCAAACCGTGTACACTTTGCTACTGATCATTGATATATGACCTGACCAGGAAAGATGTTCATCCAGTAAAACACCCTAGTTTCTTACCTTCCTACTAAACGGTACCGTAGTACCGTGTACGAGCACCGGGGATAGATTCACCCAGTCAATCCTTGTTTGGGTTAATAGCGAGGCCGTTGCGCCCACTCCACTCACATATTGCATTAAGATCACTATAAAACTCACTAATCTTACTAGGAAGAGTCTCTAAGGAAGACTGAGCGTAGATCTGAAGATCGTCTGCATACAAGTAAAAGAGAGAAGAACCTAAAACCGTTATAGAGTTAATAAGTAAAGCGAACAGGAGAGGAGATAGTATGCCGCCCTGTGGAACATCAGCAGTGCTAGTGGACCATGACGAAAATTCGTCATTGACACGAACACGTTGCTGGCGCCTCCCGAGGTAGCTTTGGAACCAACCAGTCACTGTTTTAAATTTAGAGCTCTAAGTCTACTCAATAGTATATCATGATCCACATCATCAAACGCACAACTCCAGAAGAGCCAATATCGTAAGTTGCTTGTTGTCCATAGCAGAACGAGTATCATCAGTGACCTTTATTATCACTGTGGTAGTACTGTGGCCTATTGTGATTTAACTCTCCAATCAAAAAATTGGTAACGGATCAATTAAGCTAGTGGCATGTGTCTAACGCATTGATTGGACCTGTGCATTAACAAACCTAACTTTTTCAGTGTTGCCACGTTCACTGTGAACTCTATAAAGGGATATACAGGCTATAATAATGAAAAGTGATAATACTTTAGGGTGTGTATGTGTTCCGTTATAGGACTAACTAACTTTGTTCGAGTAGTGATATAATTAAAATAGAATGCATTATTTTCAAAATAGTTTAGACCAGCGGTTCTCAAACTTTTTTGGTGACGGAACCCTTTTGGAAAGCAAAATACTTGACGGAACCCTACAATAAAATAATAGTTTTTAAAAGTGTATTCTTTATTAATAAACATAATAAAAGTAGGTATAATGTAACAGTTACTAATTATTACATACTTTAACATGCCACATGGCAAGTACATTATTACAAGATATTAAAAAAGAAAAAATCTATCTAATGGGAGGTATGAAACTGTTTTTTATTTTTCATTAATTGGTTGATGTCAGGTTTGATAGAAGACAGTTGCAGTCTCATATCAGGTTTGGCGTCCAGTCTATTGCGATATTTTGTTTTCGTGGCTGCATACGTTGAGAATCCTGTTTCGCACAAATATGTTGTTGGGAACGGGAGAAGAATATTCAGAGCCGTTTTGCCAAGCATTGGATATTCATTACGAATTCTGCACCAAAAATCGTTGAGAGGCATCGTTTTGAACAGTGACTCCATACTTGTGTTCAATGACATTTCTAAAAGAGATTCATATATCTCGTTTGACATACTTTCGGGCTTTTGCAAGTTGGGTAAAAAAGGATTATGAATCCATGAATTCAGTTTTATTTTTGTATTCTGTTCTTCGGGAAAATACTTTTCAAAAGATGCGCGCATCGAAGTGAGATATTGGACCAATCCTTCAAACATATCATCTTGAAACATTTCTGAGTCGTTATCGCTAACAAACTCACTGAGTAACGTAAAGCTTTCTATTTCTCTCTTATCAACGCAAACAATCCAAAAATCTAATTTTCTTTTGAAGGCAGTTATTTTGTTATAGGCCTGGAACACTGTTGTCTGCTTACCTTGCAATGATAAATTCAATTCAGTTTTTGAAAGATATCCGCCATAAAAGACAATCGGAACAACCAAGTTTTATCACACAAACGGTCTTTCAAATTAAAAGAAGTATCAGCTGAAAGAAACATTTGTAACTCCGCTCTAAGTTCAAATAGCCTTGTTAAAGTTTTACTCCGAGACAGCCATCGCACTTCTGTATGGAGCAGCAGTGTTTTATGTTTGCTGCCATAATCTTCACACAATAATGAGAACAATCGGGATTGTAGTGGTCGTGATTTGATAAAATTAATTATTTTTACCGCTTCATCCATAACTAATTTTAGATTTGACGGCATTTGCTTCATCGCAAGTGCTTGTCTATGCAGAATACAGTGACTGGAACTACAATAAGGCGCTTTATTTTTTATGCGTGACACTGCTCCTGCTGTTTTACCTGTCATCGCCTTGGCTCCATCTGTACAAATGTCAATGCAATCGTACCCACTGAGATTATTTTCTTCAAAAAATATGTTTATTTTATTAAAAATTTCTTCCCCGGTAGTGTTTGTGGGCAGCGGTGAACACATAAGCATATCTTTTTCAAAAGAACTTTCATATGGACATCTCACGATAACCAGCAAGATAGCCAAAGTCAAAGTCAAAGTCAAAAAAAAATATTCATAATAAATTTTACAAAAATGTTTTCTGAACGTCGTTTCTATATGATGCCTACCACCGGTTAGGGAACTAGCCCAGCGAGAAGAACTGGCGTAAGAAACTCGCATGGGGCCACCTTTTACCAAAAAGATGGAAAATTTCTCTTTAAAAAAAATATATAAGTATATATATATACAAATATGTTTACATACAAAAATAGTCAATACTACAACAATTAACAAAAAAAAAGTAATTTTTTATGTAATTAAATAAAAGAAAAAAAAAGGATTGCAGGGGGCTACTTTATTCCCAAGGTGTGCTATCTATACTTATAATAAAACTGTAGAGAGGTCAATTCTGTACATTGAATATTTTTTCAAAATTCTTATTGGAGGATGATTGGTGATCGATACTGATGCCAAAAATGCAATTAGTAAAATTTTTGTCTGTCTGTCTGTCTGTCTGTCTGTATGTGCACGATGGGAACAAAAACTACTGAAGGGATTTTAACCAAACTTGGTACGATTGTAGCCCATATTCCTGGGCAGGTTATAGGCTATATAACATAACGCTACGATACATAGGAGCTGAGCAGTGACGATAAATTTGAAGCAAGTCGGATGAATTTCGCGCGCGCGACCTGCGGTCGAACGGTTCGTGCGGGGGGCGCGGGGGGATCGCTTACACAGTGACGCGAAGCAATAGAACGTGGCACTAAAGTAGATTAGAACATCAAATTAGTACGTAACTATCAGGATTTTTTTTCTGGGAAAACAGTGTTTTCACAGTGTCATAATAATATAAAAATTGTATTTTTGAACTTGCTTCACAAATTGAAATAAATTATCATTTATAGTATAAAATCAACTTAATTGCCTAACTGTATTATTAAAAGAATGCCTTTCGCGATAAACTAAAAAAAACGGGCAATTAAGCGGTTTTTGGAAAGCTATTTATACCATCACGGTATTAATCCTTATCATTTTAATACGTTAGTTGGCTTAAGCATTCCATGAAGACTATATTTGCTCTTTATACCATGCAAATATAATAAATAGTTTAGGAAATATAGCAAAATTAAAATCGTTTCGCCGTGATTCGACCGGGCGCCGCCGGCTGCTACGTCTTACGTCCGAGCCGGGCTGGAGTAGGAATTTTGGCGAAGGTCAACCAAAGGAACTCCACCCCACTGCTGGGTAAAAAATACTATTAAAATGTGCTAACAGGCAGTACCGGTGTTTGAATTTAACCACGCACAGCCGCTAACTGTGCTAACTGTGCCTGTGTTATTATATGAGACTTTTATTTATGCAATAGTACCCTAACTAAAAAATACTAATAGTTTTTTGAATTTTGTCAGTGCATTTGTGCACGCTAATCTCAGAAACGGCTTATCCGATTTAGATGTGGTTCAATCATATTATAATGTAGTAATCTTGACTTAATATTTATTAATTCATCTCAATTGGTTCATAAATAAAAAACTTATGACAAGAAAAAAAATTGCTGGACGTTTGTATGAAGCGCGGCGGGAACCGCGCTGCTTCAACCATTCAAATTTAATCTTTTTTTATTTTATATTTTCTTTAAAACTAAATTTCATTTATTGATATTATTATTATTATTATACTTACGGTAGGTTAATAAAAAAACGCTACTAAAACCGATCGGCCCAACTCTCCAAACTGATTCGATTTTGATTCAGATTCGATCGTGCCGCATACTCCCGAATAAATTGACGTTTGTTTATTTCTAACGATTTTCTTTATCCTAATTAGTTCCAAAGTAATCTACCAAATAAAACACCAAAAACCGTTGAGATCGAATTGATTCGATTCTCGGATGTGTCGAGAGTAAACCTGCTGCCTCGACGGGGCGTGCCACTGCGCCCATGTCTAACCGAGAGTTTCGTTTTAAATACCTTAGTAATTGCAATATAAGTTTCAATTTAATATCTCAAAACATTAATGACAAAAACGGTAGTAAGTTCAAAAAAATTAAAGATATTTTTATGGTTTCGCAATTTATCCTATGTCGGCACTATTAAGACGTTGCTTCATATCAAATTTAAAAATTCTGAGTTCCTGGGAAGTAACCTTCAGGTTTTGGTTCCCTTTGGAGTGTCGAAAATTACGAAAATTAGCGACATAAACTACTGAATCTTTGGGTAGATGAGGCTAAGAAGTCTGTTTTTTTCACAGCCAGAAGGGACAGAAGATCCTGAGTATTTAATATGATTTTTAGCTTGATACCTACACGTATTAAAGTTTTGACACCCAGACAGACAGACAGACGGACATCGAAGTTTTTTACTAAATTAACGTGAAAAATTGGCTGGGTGTATACGGTGCATTCGAATAATATTATCCTAACTTCGAATACCTTTGCTGTCTTCTACATATTGTTCGAGGGCCTAATTCTTTTACCAAGCTCCGAAAGGATGGTACTATATTATTATTATACTCTGCATACCAAGAGGCTTGCCGGGTACGTGACTTGCTGGATAGGGATACACTGGGAAGTAACTATTAAATTAGCGAAAGTAGTCAGCGGTTGCGCCAATAAACTAAAAATATATTTAAAAATACTAATGTGCTCTAAATCACCTTTCCACGCGTACGAAGTCGCGGGCACAGCTAGTCATTAATATAATCATAAACTTTATAGTATGCTTTTGCACACAAACGTTCTTTGACTACTTTCTTAAACTTATTGTTTGAAAAATTTTGAATGTTTTCTGGGATCCTATTGTAAAGGCGTATACATTGGCCTTTAAACGAATTCTTTACTTTACTAAGTCTAGTCACTGGTACATCAAGTTTATACTTATTTCTAGTATTTCTATATGTTTGTCACATTTTTTTTTAATTGATGAATATTTTTCTTAACATATAATACATTTGAGAGAACATACTGAGAAGCTACAGTTAATATTCCAGTTTCCTTAAACTTTTCTCTAAGTGAATTGTTGGGGGCCAGCTGGTAGATTGCCCGAACAGCTCGCTTCTGCAGCACGAAGATACTATTTATATCTGCAGCATTGCCCCATAGCAGAATACCATAGGACATTATACTATGAAAGTAACTAAAATACACTAGACGTGCACTGCTTTCATCTGAAATTCAGATGAAAGCAGTGCACGTCTAGTGGACCGAAAAGTTACCCATTTTGGTGTTTTAAACTGTTTAATTTATACGATTCTCTGAAAAACCCTAACATGCGCTTCAGCCGTATATACGGCTGAATCAACGGTATAAAAAACCGTTTATGAATAAGGTTCATTTTCGTTCGTTTTTCTGTGTTAAAAAAGGAAGCGTGATAAGTAAGTACCGCGGAACGCTATTGGCTGAATTTGTTCCATCATGCATGTCACAACTAGACTGGCGCACCATTTTACGCAAAAATGAGTGTGCGTTACAAGTGCTCCGCCACGGTAGAAATATGATGAAAATGTTCGCCCAAAATTTAGGCGAAATTTGACAAAATCGATGGGTCCAAACCAAAAATTTGTCGAAGTAGAAACAAAGAAGTTATAAGGGTTTTAAGTTGGCCGCGCCAACGTAACGTCCACGATGGCGCGGCCATGAAAATCTCAGGAACTACGTGGGTTAGAGATCTAATTCTTTTTCTAGTATGAAGATTGAATTTGATAAAAATTGTCGAAAAAAAGAAATTATAAAGTAGAAATCGATATTTTAAGAGATATTTACCTCAGAAGCCGTGGTGGCGCAGACGTGCACTTCGTGTTTCTTTGATGTTGATTATTTCTTTATATCATAAGACTTAGTACAAAAAACTGATACAGAAAGTAAGGGCTTAATTTGTCGAAACTAATGAAAGCAATAAATACAACGAAATGTTATTTAAACAGACAAATCGGACCGAAACAAAAAATAACATGGCCGCGCCAACGTAACGCTTCTTTGTACGCTGATATCTCATTATCTGTAATTGCTGGGATTTCAGTTTTTATATCCATTTATTCGGCACATTAACCTGATTAGAATGGCATATCGTTTTACCCTCAGAATAGTTTTTAACGCGTGTAATCTCCAAAAATGTGCTCTCTCGTACAATGTTTGAGTAGGGTAACCATAATTTCGATTTTATTTGAGAATACTTTTTACTCTACTAGACGAAAATGTGTCTATTTCTTAAATAATGCCATCAAATGGAATTATTACTATTAAATATTTCACACATAAACGTAAGTATGTAGTTAGTACCTATGCCCGTAAGCGGTCAGTTGTAGATATGATAATAATATTATGTTAGGTAAGTATACTGTACCTAGGCAGGCTACTTAATATTATGGGTTTCTTGCCCTTGAAATTAAGTACATACTTATCTACGACAAGTATCCTCATTCCCTGCAGCAAAGCAAGCCGGCGTAACGCCGGTTTTCATAGAGACCCATGGCCGTGGTTAAGACTCGCTATTGGAATTAATATTATTCCAACGGCAGACGAATAATATGCTTTTTCAAGAAGGCACTTTTTTACCGTATTTCGGTATGAAGTGACGCTTAGATTTTATTAGCGAGTCCGACCTTGTACTTATGCATTTTTAGTCATCTGCCTAATATTAACTTTCTTGTTTGAGCCTTGTTAGACCTAGATTTTATTTCATTTATTTCTGTATCCATGATGTTTATAAAAGTACTAGCTGTGACCGCGACTTCGTACGCGTGTAAAAGTGATTTAGGGCACTTTAGTATTTTTAAATATATTTTTAGTTTATGAACACTGTCGTTTGGGTATTATGCTTCTTTATACATGGTCACACGGAGGCCGATGAAGTAATAATAATAGTTTCAAATAATGGCTCAGATATGCCATATTAAGACATAGGATTAACCCCAATAGACATAACAGTACTCCAGCCCGGCTCGGACGTAAGACACGTCACGCAGCAGCCAGCATCACGCGGCGCCCGGTCGAATCACGGAGAAACGATTTTAATTTTGCTATATCCTAAAGTATTCATTATATTTGCATGGTCTAAAGGGCAAAATTACTTCCTGCATCATATTTTTGTACTAAGTATTATGATATAAAGAAATAATCAACATTAAAGAAACACGAAGTGCACGTCTGCACCACCACGGCTTCTGAGGTAAATATCTCTTAAAATATCGATTTCTAGTTTATAATTTCTTTTTCGACAATTTTCGCCAAATTCAATCTTCATACTAGAAAAAGAATTAGATCTCTAACCCACGTAGTTCCTGAGATTTCCATGGCCGCGCCATCGTGGACGTTACGTTGGCACGGCCAACTTAAAACCCTTATAATTTCTTTGTTTCTACTTCGACAAATTTTTGGTTTGGACCCATCGATTTTGTCAAATTTCGCCTAAATTTTGGGCGAACATTTTCATCATATTTCTACCGTGACGAAGCAATCGTGATGCATACCAAAAATGATCATAATTGCGTATGACATAAGTTATAAGATGATGTTATTTAATGCAAGTT
Source organism: Celastrina argiolus (assembly GCA_905187575.2). Taxonomy (NCBI): domain Eukaryota; kingdom Metazoa; phylum Arthropoda; class Insecta; order Lepidoptera; family Lycaenidae; genus Celastrina; species Celastrina argiolus. Next base: position 4,304,737 of record LR994582.1, on the reverse strand, counting down.
CTCGTCCATTTTTGTTTATTATTGTTTTTTTTCCATTCTTAGTCTTTCCTTGATATTGATTTGGTAAAGAGCGAAAAGTTAATTCCCATCTTATTTTTTTTTCTAATTATACGGAATTGTAATTTAGGTAATTCAAATTACTATAAAATATAAGTATGTTAAAATATAAGTATAATATTAGTATAAAATATAAGTGCTGTGCATTGTGCAACAAATCAATGTTGCACAATGCACAGCAAGGCTATTGAAACCTCAAGTCAGTGATGAAAAAAACCGCTTTTCATAGATTTGATCCCAGCCACGGCGTGTACCACAAATTTTTTGTCTCTTTCGGTTATTGGCGCGGCTGTATTAAACGGTTTAATACCGTTTAAGACAAGCGCATAGTTAAAAACCCTTAATATGGGTATTTAAAATAAAACGGTTTGTATTGATACCGCTACAGCCGTATAGCGGATTAATCGGTCCCTGTAATATTTCTGAATATTGTCTAATTTTACTATACTGCATATGCTGCTGAACTGAGTCGGCCAGCCTAGCAATATGGGGCCCCACTGAAGTTTTGAGTCTAACGTTATACCTAAGAATACTGCAGTATCCACTAGTTCCATACGTTCCTCATTTAATAGTACATTGGTATCAGTTTGCCTCACATTAGGCAATGTGAATTTTATACATTTTGTTTTTCTATTATTAAGTAAAAGATTATTTATACTAAACCAATGTACTATTTTTGAGAGAGCATTATTTACTTCGTCATGGCATATATTTTGCCGTTTCATATTAAAAATAAGAGACGTATCATCCAGACCAGCGACATCAGTTGACTCATCCATTTGCAAGGCGAATCGTGTTTTTTGTAGACGTGTAACTAGCTCTTGTTTGATGTAGCTTGCCAGATCATGGATTCGCCGTGACACAGTATCGTTAGCGGCACAGTAGAAAGATGCTTTGCAGATTTTTCATCGAGCATACACTTTTTATGTCTGACACACATGGCTTTATTAAATTTTCAGCGATAGTGTGCGCTTCACCTGCTTATGCAATACGATAGCTAACTAAATATGATGCCTCCGTGGCCTTTTCATTGATAGTTTGTGTTACATGCATCATATTTTTTTGACTTTCCAATAACTGTTCTTTTTTGCGAACAAAAAATTTTTTATTCTTGTCTTTAGACTCGGGGTGTACAGTTTCTAAATGTCGGCGCAATTTGGCAGGTGCCATGGAACTATTAGGAAGCAGTTTACTTGCAGCACATAGCATGCAGAGAGGTGAGCCGTTGGAATCAACAAATCCGAAACTGATATATGATTCATCATACTTCCTTTTTTTCGTCTTTGAAACCGTGGAGCTTGACGTCGTGGCATCATCGTCTGGATCGGTAATTGCTGCATTCTCTGCGCGTACTGCTTTTGAACATTCAGCGTCATTAGAAGATGATGTTGCAACACGTTTAACGCCTTTAAGCCAACGTTCCATTCTTCTTTATTAATAATGTTACACGTCAGGATGGTGGGGTCAAAATAATTTACAAGGTAGGAACTTATCGCTCCGAACGCTTCAACTGACTGACGAGGCGCGACGCGCGATCGCCGCTTTTATACTTAGTCCTAGACTCAATCTCGAACATTCTCGAAAATACTCGAGTCGGCGCCTTTGATAAACAAAAAGCGGAAATAAAAATACAAAAATGCGTTGTAAACAATATCGACTTTATGTTTTGAAGTTAGAGCCGAAAGTCGCTTGTTCACAACTATAATGCAGATGCAAACGCAGACCCCCACCATATAGTTCGCTTCATGAGCAACATAGGACTGGGGACGGTACTTTAAAGCGATGGAGTCACAATAGATCCAGAAGGGTCACAATGACGTCAGGGCCTGACAAGGCCAGCCTTCGAAAAAAAAAAAAAACTATAATGTCTAATTCAAAAGCGGCTTTTATCAAAGGACGCGCGCTCACAATTATTAGTAGGTGCGCGCGTGGCGGCGCGGCGGGCGGAGTCAAAACGTTCGACCAGAGAGAGGTGTCTTGATATTATTTTTTTTTAATTCTTACGGAACCCCTACAGGGGTTTCGCGGAACCCTAGGGTTGCACTACACTTAGAGTATAGGTAGACTTTAGACTATATCAAGGTCTACAAATTATTATGAAGATATTAAAAAAGAAAAAATCTATCTAATGGGAGGTATGAAACTGTTTTTTATTTTTCATTAATTGGTTGATGTCAGGTTTGATAGAAGACAGTTGCAGTCTCATATCAGGTTTGGCGTCCAGTCTATTGCGATATTTTGTTTTCGTGGCTGCATACGTTGAGAATCCTGTTTCGCACAAATATGTTGTTGGGAACGGGAGAAGAATATTCAGAGCCGTTTTGCCAAGCATTGGATATTCATTACGAATTCTGCACCAAAAATCGTTGAGAGGCATCGTTTTGAACAGTGACTCCATACTTGTGTTTGATGACATTTCTAAAAGAGATTCATATATCTCGTTTGACATACTTTCGGGCTTTTGCAAGTTGGGTAAAAAAGGATTATGAATCCATGAATTCAGTTTTATTTTTGTATTCTGTTCTTCGGGAAAATACTTTTCAAAAGATGCGCGCATCGAAGTGAGATATTGGACCAATCCTTCAAACATATCATCTTGAAACATTTCTGAGTCGTTATCGCTAACAAACTCACTGAGTAACGTAAAGCTTTCTATTTCTCTCTTATCAACGCAAACAATCCAAAAATCTAATTTTCTTTTGAAGGCAGTTATTTTGTTATAGGCCTGGAACACTGTTGTCTGCTTACCTTGCAATGATAAATTCAATTCAGTTTTTGAAAGATATCCGCCATAAAAGACAATCGGAACAACCAAGTTTTATCACACAAACGGTCTTTCAAATTAAAAGAAGTATCAGCTGAAAGAAACATTTGTAACTCCGCTCTAAGTTCAAATAGCCTTGTTAAAGTTTTACTCCGAGACAGCCATCGCACTTCTGTATGGAGCAGCAGTGTTTTATGTTTGCTGCCATAATCTTCACACAATAATGAGAACAATCGGGATTGTAGTGGTCGTGATTTGATAAAATTAATTATTTTTACCGCTTCATCCATAACTAATTTTAGATTTGACGGCATTTGCTTCATCGCAAGTGCTTGTCTATGCAGAATACAGTGACTGGAACTACAATAAGGCGCTTTATTTTTTATGCGTGACACTGCTCCTGCTGTTTTACCTGTCATCGCCTTGGCTCCATCTGTACAAATGTCAATGCAATCGTACCCACTGAGATTATTTTCTTCAAAAAATATGTTTATTTTATTAAAAATTTCTTCCCCGGTAGTGTTTGTGGGCAGCGGTGAACACATAAGCATATCTTTTAAAAAAGGAAGCGTGATAAGTAAGTACCGCGGAACGCTATTGGCTGAATTTGTTCCATCATGCATGTCACAACTAGACTGGCGCACCATTTTACGCAAAAATGAGTGTGCGTTACAAGTGCTCCGCCACGGTAGAAATATGATGAAAATGTTCGCCCAAAATTTAGGCGAAATTTGACAAAATCGATGGGTCCAAACCAAAAATTTGTCGAAGTAGAAACAAAGAAGTTATAAGGGTTTTAAGTTGGCCGCGCCAACGTAACGTCCACGATGGCGCGGCCATGAAAATCTCAGGAACTACGTGGGTTAGAGATCTAATTCTTTTTCTAGTATGAAGATTGAATTTGATAAAAATTGTCGAAAAAAAGAAATTATAAAGTAGAAATCGATATTTTAAGAGATATTTACCTCAGAAGCCGTGGTGGCGCAGACGTGCACTTCGTGTTTCTTTGATGTTGATTATTTCTTTATATCATAAGACTTAGTACAAAAAACTGATACAGAAAGTAAGGGCTTAATTTGTCGAAACTAATGAAAGCAATAAATACAACGAAATGTTATTTAAACAGACAAATCGGACCGAAACAAAAAATAACATGGCCGCGCCAACGTAACGCTTCTTTGTACGCTGATATCTCATTATCTGTAATTGCTGGGATTTCAGTTTTTATATCCATTTATTCGGCACATTAACCTGATTAGAATGGCATATCGTTTTACCCTCAGAATAGTTTTTAACGCGTGTAATCTCCAAAAATGTGCTCTCTCGTACAATGTTTGAGTAGGGTAACCATAATTTCGATTTTATTTGAGAATACTTTTTACTCTACTAGACGAAAATGTGTCTATTTCTTAAATAATGCCATCAAATGGAATTATTACTATTAAATATTTCACACATAAACGTAAGTATGTAGTTAGTACCTATGCCCGTAAGCGGTCAGTTGTAGATATGATAATAATATTATGTTAGGTAAGTATACTGTACCTAGGCAGGCTACTTAATATTATGGGTTTCTTGCCCTTGAAATTAAGTACATACTTATCTACGACAAGTATCCTCATTCCCTGCAGCAAAGCAAGCCGGCGTAACGCCGGTTTTCATAGAGACCCATGGCCGTGGTTAAGACTCGCTATTGGAATTAATATTATTCCAACGGCAGACGAATAATATGCTTTTTCAAGAAGGCACTTTTTTACCGTATTTCGGTATGAAGTGACGCTTAGATTTTATTAGCGAGTCCGACCTTGTACTTATGCATTTTTAGTCATCTGCCTAATATTAACTTTCTTGTTTGAGCCTTGTTAGACCTAGATTTTATTTCATTTATTTCTGTATCCATGATGTTTATAAAAGTACTAGCTGTGACCGCGACTTCGTACGCGTGTAAAAGTGATTTAGGGCACTTTAGTATTTTTAAATATATTTTTAGTTTATGAACACTGTCGTTTGGGTATTATGCTTCTTTATACATGGTCACACGGAGGCCGATGAAGTAATAATAATAGTTTCAAATAATGGCTCAGATATGCCATATTAAGACATAGGATTAACCCCAATAGACATAACAGTACTCCAGCCCGGCTCGGACGTAAGACACGTCACGCAGCAGCCAGCATCACGCGGCGCCCGGTCGAATCACGGAGAAACGATTTTAATTTTGCTATATCCTAAAGTATTCATTATATTTGCATGGTCTAAAGGGCAAAATTACTTCCTGCATCATATTTTTGTACTAAGTATTATGATATAAAGAAATAATCAACATTAAAGAAACACGAAGTGCACGTCTGCACCACCACGGCTTCTGAGGTAAATATCTCTTAAAATATCGATTTCTAGTTTATAATTTCTTTTTCGACAATTTTCGCCAAATTCAATCTTCATACTAGAAAAAGAATTAGATCTCTAACCCACGTAGTTCCTGAGATTTCCATGGCCGCGCCATCGTGGACGTTACGTTGGCACGGCCAACTTAAAACCCTTATAATTTCTTTGTTTCTACTTCGACAAATTTTTGGTTTGGACCCATCGATTTTGTCAAATTTCGCCTAAATTTTGGGCGAACATTTTCATCATATTTCTACCGTGACGAAGCAATCGTGATGCATACCAAAAATGATCATAATTGCGTATGACATAAGTTATAAGATGATGTTATTTAATGCAAGTTCTCGTCCATTTTTGTTTATTATTGTTTTTTTTCCATTCTTAGTCTTTCCTTGATATTGATTTGGTAAAGAGCGAAAAGTTAATTCCCATCTTATTTTTTTTTCTAATTATACGGAATTGTAATTTAGGTAATTCAAATTACTATAAAATATAAGTATGTTAAAATATAAGTATAATATTAGTATAAAATATAAGTGCTGTGCATTGTGCAACAAATCAATGTTGCACAATGCACAGCAAGGCTATTGAAACCTCAAGTCAGTGATGAAAAAAACCGCTTTTCATAGATTTGATCCCAGCCACGGCGTGTACCACAAATTTTTTGTCTCTTTCGGTTATTGGCGCGGCTGTATTAAACGGTTTAATACCGTTTAAGACAAGCGCATAGTTAAAAACCCTTAATATGGGTATTTAAAATAAAACGGTTTGTATTGATACCGCTACAGCCGTATAGCGGATTAATCGGTCCCTGTAATATTTCTGAATATTGTCTAATTTTACTATACTGCATATGCTGCTGAACTGAGTCGGCCAGCCTAGCAATATGGGGCCCCACTGAAGTTTTGAGTCTAACGTTATACCTAAGAATACTGCAGTATCCACTAGTTCCATACGTTCCTCATTTAATAGTACATTGGTATCAGTTTGCCTCACATTAGGCAATGTGAATTTTATACATTTTGTTTTTCTATTATTAAGTAAAAGATTATTTATACTAAACCAATGTACTATTTTTGAGAGAGCATTATTTACTTCGTCATGGCATATATTTTGCCGTTTCATATTAAAAATAAGAGACGTATCATCCAGACCAGCGACATCAGTTGACTCATCCATTTGCAAGGCGAATCGTGTTTTTTGTAGACGTGTAACTAGCTCTTGTTTGATGTAGCTTGCCAGATCATGGATTCGCCGTGACACAGTATCGTTAGCGGCACAGTAGAAAGATGCTTTGCAGATTTTTCATCGAGCATACACTTTTTATGTCTGACACACATGGCTTTATTAAATTTTCAGCGATAGTGTGCGCTTCACCTGCTTATGCAATACGATAGCTAACTAAATATGATGCCTCCGTGGCCTTTTCATTGATAGTTTGTGTTACATGCATCATATTTTTTTGACTTTCCAATAACTGTTCTTTTTTGCGAACAAAAAATTTTTTATTCTTGTCTTTAGACTCGGGGTGTACAGTTTCTAAATGTCGGCGCAATTTGGCAGGTGCCATGGAACTATTAGGAAGCAGTTTACTTGCAGCACATAGCATGCAGAGAGGTGAGCCGTTGGAATCAACAAATCCGAAACTGATATATGATTCATCATACTTCCTTTTTTTCGTCTTTGAAACCGTGGAGCTTGACGTCGTGGCATCATCGTCTGGATCGGTAATTGCTGCATTCTCTGCGCGTACTGCTTTTGAACATTCAGCGTCATTAGAAGATGATGTTGCAACACGTTTAACGCCTTTAAGCCAACGTTCCATTCTTCTTTATTAATAATGTTACACGTCAGGATGGTGGGGTCAAAATAATTTACAAGGTAGGAACTTATCGCTCCGAACGCTTCAACTGACTGACGAGGCGCGACGCGCGATCGCCGCTTTTATACTTAGTCCTAGACTCAATCTCGAACATTCTCGAAAATACTCGAGTCGGCGCCTTTGATAAACAAAAAGCGGAAATAAAAATACAAAAATGCGTTGTAAACAATATCGACTTTATGTTTTGAAGTTAGAGCCGAAAGTCGCTTGTTCACAACTATAATGCAGATGCAAACGCAGACCCCCACCATATAGTTCGCTTCATGAGCAACATAGGACTGGGGACGGTACTTTAAAGCGATGGAGTCACAATAGATCCAGAAGGGTCACAATGACGTCAGGGCCTGACAAGGCCAGCCTTCGAAAAAAAAAAAAAACTATAATGTCTAATTCAAAAGCGGCTTTTATCAAAGGACGCGCGCTCACAATTATTAGTAGGTGCGCGCGTGGCGGCGCGGCGGGCGGAGTCAAAACGTTCGACCAGAGAGAGGTGTCTTGATATTATTTTTTTTTAATTCTTACGGAACCCCTACAGGGGTTTCGCGGAACCCTAGGGTTGCACTACACTTAGAGTATAGGTAGACTTTAGACTATATCAAGGTCTACAAATTATTATGATAAGAAAATGTATTCAAATTATTGTTTGGAATTATTTTAATAATAAATTATCGTGGGCATTCCTGAGAATATAATTTAAACATAGATTTGTGTATTACGGATGCAGTATAAATGGAGACATTGACTCAGTAGCATATTAAACTCCTACGTAAAGTGGATTACCGATTACTTTACAAGAAACACATCTATCAGGTAAATAGGTAAGGTTTATAATATAATTTTATCTAAAACTTAATATCTTCCTACTTTCCTTTGTGTAAATAAACATTCTAGAGTCATAGTAGGAGTGTTAAAAATTAGGAGCCCTCATCACAGTCTGACACTAGGTACTGGAGTTTGGCAGGAGCAAGGACAGTATGCGATATAAGTGTCACTTAATTTAAGTAGCAGTGCCAGTATTTGGCCATTACCTACACAGCTATGACACGTCTTACTTCTTAACCACTCTCGCTCATTGACCTTTCAAATGTTAATGTTGAAATCTCTAACTCTCTTTGTTATCCCTTTCTAATTTCATTGTTGCTACTTTTGTATGTTTTCATTGATATTATATTTCGCAATTCCACTGACGCTACCTTTTTTAATTCCAATCAACTCTGCCCTTTTCCAGAAGCTACAATGAAGACTCTGGTGCTGCTGCTGCCTCTACTGGCCATGACCCTGGCCTACACGGACCTTAACGACAGCTTCCTCCTCGACACCATGCTGAGCGACAAGACCAAGGCCAAGAAGGAGACTCGAGAGTACACCGCGTGTCTGGTGGACGAAGGCCCGTGTGACGAATTCGGTTCGGCTGGTAAACGTAAGTAGAAAATAAAACTCATTTTCAACCCACTTCCAAGAAAGAAAGAGGTTCTCAATTCAACCCGTTTTAAAAAAAAAATGTATGTATTTTATTGTTGTATTGGTTGATGATCCGATTTGCGTGATTCCTTTTTTTTCGACGCAGAATAGCTTCTATTTGGTCCCATAAAAATTTTACATAGTTTGGCTCTGTAATTTTTTATTTTATGAACATATTTCAGCAATTTCCAGAGGTGGTACATATTTCACGGTAAATTTTTTATATAGATGATTTATGTTTAAGTAGTTTCAGTACGGCTAATTGGAGTCGGTGCTGCTAAAAGAACAACATCCTAAAGTTTCTTCAAAAACTACATTATAAGCTTTTTGTATATTATTATTTTAACTTGTTGAAGTCGGTTTTTTAAACGTATTTTCTTTTTTTATAATAAAATTAGAGCGCGGATACTCTCATGTTGATTTCCTTGTCTGACGTTAGAAAAGTTACTCCACAGTCAAATGCCATGGACTGGAGTTTCAGTTAAAATAAACCCTTTCCTGTTCAAATCGAAATAGTTTTACCGCCATGTATCGGTTGTAGGAGTTGAAGAACAGAAATGTTTGTCCTCTTGTCCGGCCGATCTGTAAGGCCCATCCAATAATCGGTGACCGACTTTTTGAACGGAAAAATATAACATACTGATTGCAATAGCGCAACGTCACGATAAGTCGGTCTGATATTATATGGAGGAAAATCTACCCGATTAACGGTCCTGCAAAAAGTAAGTCGTGGTAATGCACCCTTAGTTACAGAGTAATATTTTTGCAGTTCACGTGGCACAAGCGATGTCGGACGGTTGCGCGGAGTGCGATATGATTCAAAAGCGGTCAGCGGTCAGGATCCTGACGACCATGAAGAACGATTTTCCTGATCTGTGGGAGAAGTTCGAGAAGAAATATGATCCCACCAGGACGAACTACCCCAAGGTGCTCCAGCAACTGAGCGTTTATAATGAATAATAGATGTCATTGAGGCTTGGCGTACTGAAAGTTAAATAAACTTGTTGAATCGCTTATATTCAAGTATCATTCGAATTTTATTTATTACCCTGTTTTCTGACAAAGGTGTTAGTGTGTGAATATTATTGTTCTGCCAGATGATGGTGATATTATTGTTTTACTCACAATAAATAACGTACTCATCCAACATTAACTATGGACTAACATGGCTGAACAATTGTTTGGTTTTTATTGAAATTTTTCATCGAATATGTCATGTTCTGTTAAGCTACACTTCACTTGTTTTTAATTAATTATTTTTTCGTAAATGTCTGAAAAATAGAATTTTCGAACTCAAATATAATCAAATACAATGCTGATACAGCTTTGGTGCCAAAGCAAGAAATGATTAGATACACAACTTCTGTCAGAATAACCCACTTTTTTTTCTGGCCGGCACTTTTAATTTTGGACCAAAATGGATGATGTCCGTTGGCTTTTAAATGTATCAGGTATATTTAATTTATAAAATGCACATAAAATGTCTATCTAGTAGTTATACCTGAATATTTCTTTAAAATTAACTAAATATCTTAAATGTAACTCAACCGCAACAATTGAAGTCCAATTCTCGTACCTACTAGATATTTACCTAACCACAAAATAGATAGGTATAATAAAAGACCTAACACAGCTTGCTGTGTGAACTAAATCACGCTAACTGGATAGTCATAGATCAAACAAACTCATAATATTGTAATTGAGATAATTCTACCTTTGCGCTTATGATAACTTTTGGTTTTAAATGTTAATAATGAAAACAAGGGTAATATATAGTCTGTTCGCCGTGAACTAAATCACGCTAACTGGATAGTCATAGATCAAACAAACTCATAATATTGTAATTTAGATAATTCTACCTTTGCGCTTATGAACTTTTGGTATTAAATGTTAATAATGATAACATAGGTATCTGTATGAGGCCGTTATATGACGACAACGCTTTTAAAAACAGAACATAAGAGGAAACACATCAGCTATTTTTACATACAGAAACAGGGTCTACGCGATATCTGTGTCCTACCAGCCACTAAGGATTGCATAGAATATCTATGTATAATAGTATATTCATAAAATAAAAAATTACAGAGCCAAACTATGTAAAATTTTTATGGGACCAAATAGAAGCTATTCTGCGTCGAAAAAAAAGGAATCACGCAAATCGGATCATCAACCAATACAACAATACAACACATACATATATATTTTTTTAAAACGGGTTGAATTGAGAACCTCCTTCTTTCTTGGAGGTGGGTTGAAAATGTGTTTTATTTTCTACTTACTTTTACCAGCCGAACCGAATTCGTCACACGGGCCCTCGTCCACCAGACACGTGGTGAACTCCCGAGTCTCCTTCTTGGCCTTGGTCTTGTCGCTCAGCATGGTATCGAGGAGGAAGTGTGACTTGCCACTGTCTATGAGGCCGTTACAATATGACGGCAACGCTAAAAACACAACGGCCGTTTTTCTATACAAAAACAGGAGTCCGCGAACCCTGTTTCCTACCTGCCACTAGAGTAACATTTATAATACACTATTAGTACGTTTCTACTTTTTCCCTTTTTTTCATAAATTAATTATTAAAAGAGATATAGACGTTCAAAAACTTAAAAAATATGGCCAAATTTTCGGCTGTCTTTAAACACAAAGTAGATAATAAAAAGACCTAACACAGCAAGGGTAATTTTTAGTCTGTTCGCCCTGAACTAAATCACGCTAACTGGATAGTCATAGATTAAATTAATAATAAAATATATTTCTAACATTTTCGCTTATGATAACTTTTGTTTTTGAATGTTAATGAAAACAGACCTGTATGAGGCCGTTATATGACGACGACGCTTTTAGAAACAGAACTTAAGAGGAAACACATCGGCCATTTTTACCCGACTTCGGCGAAGCCAAAAGGAAGGGTAATGATTTTGGCAGTCTATGTATGTATGTATGTATGTATGTATGTATGTATGTATGTATGTATGTTTGTATGTATGTATGTATGTTTGTATGTATGTATGTATGTATGTTCCCTCGTAGCGGTTAAACCACTGGTCTGATTTTAATAAATAAGATGTCAATCGATTCGTAGTGGTCCCGCGAGTAACATAGGCTATATAATTTTTCGAAAAATTTTGGATTTTGAAAATTATACCTCAAAAACTATCTCCAAAAAAAAAAAATTAAGATAATTGTATCGTGTTTGGTATCAAAAGATAGCTCTTGACAAGCACATTACAAATATGTAGGAGTATCTAGGAGTTGTTTAGTTACTTTCTATGTGTTAATTTAACGTTAGTTTAGTGAAAATATAAAGTTATAGTTTATGTGGACACAGAAAAATGTAAAATAAAATAAAAGATTAAAAAAACTATAACCCGACTTCGCAAAAAAAACTATAACCTGACTTCGCAAAAAAGGGCTCTAAAAAGGCTGAAACAAGAAAATAATTCAATTTGAAATCCAGATATGCATAGGTACAGATATGGTCAAGGTAGAGCCGTGGTCGTACCCGGTATTGGGATTGTATAATATTTCAACAGCAGACGAATATTATAGATTTGTTTAGCGGGTACGACCGGAAAAATAAATGAGTGGTGAAATTGCATGGTCGTTTAAACTATGGTGAAGTAATACCATGGACCAATAATACCTACTGACTGTATGTTATTGGGCGAAATTAATGTTTATTTCCATTTTATTCAGATTTATAACTAGATTACCAATTATATTTTTTATATAATAAGTATACTTATGTATGTATCTAACGATATAGGTCACATAGGTACTCACATAATGCTACGCATGAAACTACACCGACCTAATACTCGTAAATATAAATTGGCGAAAATATATTTTTCTTATTTAATTTCGAACATTGAACACAACGTGAGCGAAGATATTTTAATAACGATTTTATTTTCATGAGTACATTTACAGTAATTAGAGATTACATATTCACAGCATTATGTAATCTCTAATTACTAATAATTTAATTAGACTAATACCTGCATAATACATATAAATGTTGTACGTAATAGAATAATTTATGTGCAAATATTTTTGAACCATTGTCTTTCATAGTTAGTATGGATTCTATTTTACTATTTATATGAACATGTATCAAGATGTAGGGTAAACTGGGACACTTGAATCCCCTGTTGTTTTTAATCATTTTTTTTTGGGGATAACTTGGAGCTTTTCTTTTTTAACTTTGCGGCCCCCCGTGCTGGCATAATTAATGAGTTGAGTAGTAAACCATACGATTTTGGAGAAAAACGAATTTATAATATTGCAAATAGTATTTGAAAAATTATATCCTCCATATATGGTTATACTACACGTGGACTGATTAGTAGCCATTGTGAATGAATGAATGAATGAATGAATGAATATGCTTTATTGTCTCCAAATCAAATACAAAAAATATACAAGCACGAGAAAAAAGAATAAATAAATAAATAAAATGAACACAAAGGGCGGTTTTATCGATTTGAAGCGATTTCTTCCAAACAACCCTTGGCATAGGAAAAAAAAGAAAAATAAAAACAATCAGGAAATAATATACAACATAACTACTTAGAAATAAAACAACCAATAATTAGAAATCTAAGAACTCTAATTTTGACTACTTATTTGTTATTCTATTTTTACATAACATTGTAATACGAGTACACAAATATTGTTTAATATAATATACTTCATACTATTAAATTTATATCGTCGTTACAGCCTTTTACTGTCCACTGCTGGACATAAGCCTCTCCAATACATTATTGAAGGAAGTTAAGCCTACTGGTACCACGCTGGCTAGACGGGTTGGTACAGGGTTTTGTTTCGAGTTTTCCTTCTCTCACACTAGCTGTTGATGTGTGTGTGTTTCCTTTTAGTCGCCTCTTACGACTCCCCTAGGATAGTATCGGGGGTGGTGATAATTGTATTCTAATGCCGTCACCACACGGCAATTAAATTTATATTATAAAAATAAAAACCTACTACTTATTTAAAAACATGCTCAAAAACATTTTATTTTTGAGCATGTTTTTAAATTTTAATTAACACATAGATTCACAGTGCTCTATTAAAATGTTTTTTGAGCATGTGAATCTATATTCACAGTGCTTTATTAAAATGTTTTTGAGCATGTTTTTAAAAATGCTGACACTTTTTGCTTGTCTGATGTTGGCAGGTAAAGAGTTCCATAATAGTATCGCCCTGACCGTGAAGGATTGACCATAGAAATTGGTGTTGTGGATCGGAATTTGGATAAGGAGGTTGGTCGAGGAGCGCGGTTCCTTAAATGCTTATATTCGAAAATTAAACCGTTCCCTAAGCTAAGAGGGTGCTTTTTGGTCGAAAAGTAGGGTGTACAATAAGGAGAGAACACGCACATTACGTCGAAGACGTATGGGCATCCAAGAAAGCCTAGAACGGTACTCCGATGTACGGTCATATTTACGCAGGCTAAAAATAAAGTGAATTGCCATGTTCTGGAGACGCTTGAGCTTATTTAATTTTTCTTCCGTAAGGTCAATAAAATACGAATCCGCATAATCAAATATGGACAAGAATAATGACTCTGCCAATAAAGTCTTTCGGTATCGGTAATTATTATTATATTTATCGGTAATACGTTCTTAAGTCTTCATAGAGAGCAAATCGTGTACACCTTGCTACTGATCATTGATATATGATCTGACCAGGAAAGATGTTCATTCAGCTGTAAAACACCCAAGTTTCTTACCTTCCTACTAAACGGTACCGGAGTACCACGTACGAGCACCGGGGGTAGATTCATCCAGTCAATCCTTGAGACTAATCCTTGCCTGCCAATTTGCCTTGCCAACCTGTGATTTGTTTGGGTTAATAGCGAGGCCGTTACACCTATTCCACTCACATATTGCATCAAGATCACTATTAAACTCACAAATCTTACTAGGAAGAGTCTCTAATGAAAACTGAGCGTAGATCTGAAGATCGTCTGCATACAAGTGAAATAGAGAAGAACGTAAAACCGTTATAGAGTTAATAAATAAAGCGAACAGGACAGGAGATAGTACGCCGCCCTGTGGAACACCAGCAGTGCTAGTGGATCATGACGAGAATTCGTCATTTACACGAACGCGTTGCTGGCGCCCCCCAAGGTAGCTTTGGAACCAGCCAGTCACTGTTTTAAATTAAGAGCTCTAAGTCTACTCAATAGAATATCATGATCCACACCATCAAACGCACAACTGAAGTCCAGAAGAGCCAATATCGTAAGTTGCTTGTTGTCCATAGCAGAACGAGTATCATCAGTGACCTTTATTAGCCCTGTGGTAGTACTGTGGCCTATTGTGATTTAACTCTCCAATCAAAAAAATTGGTAACGGATCAATTATGCTAGTGGCATGTGTCTGACGCATTGATTGGTCCGGTGCAATAACAAACCTAACTTTTTCAGTGTTGCCACGTTCACTGTGAACTCTATAAAGGGATATACAGGCTATTTAAATGAAAAGTGATAATACTTTAGGGTGTGTATGTGTCCCGTTATAGGACTAACTAACTTTGTTCGAGTAGTGATATAATTAAAATAAAATGCATTATTTTCAAAATAGTTTAGACTATTTCAAGGTCTACAAATTATTATGATAAGAAAATGTATTCAAATTATTGTTTGGAATTATTTTAATAATAAATTATCGTGGGCATTCCTGAGAATATAATTTAAACATAGATTTGTGTATTACGGATGCAGTATAAAAGGAGACATTGGCCCAGTAGCATATTAAACTCCTACATAAAGTGGATTACCGATTACTTTACAAGAAACACATCTATCAGGTAAATAAGGTTTATAATATAATTTTATCTAAAACGTAATATCTTCCTACTTTCCTTTATGTAAATAAACATTCTAGAGTCATAGTAGGAGTGTTAAAAATTAGGAGCCCTCATCACAGTCTGACACTAGGTACTAGAGTTTGGCAGGAGCAAGGACAGTATGCGATATAAGTGCCACTTAATTTAAGTAGCAGTGCCAGTATTGATGACACGATGACACGTCTTTCTTCCTAATCACTTTCGCTCATTGACCTTTCAAATGTTCAAGTTAAAATTGAAATCTCTAACTCTCTTCGTTACCCCTTTCTAATTTAATTGTTTTGTATATTTTCATTGACATGATTTTTCCCATTTCCATTGACGCAACTTTTTTTAATTCCAATAAACTCTACCTTTTTCCAGAAGCTACAATGAAGACTCTGGTGCTGCTGCTGCCTCTACTGGCCATGACCCTGGCCTACACGGACCTGAACGACAGCTTCCTCCTCGACACCATGCTGAGCGACAAGACCAAGGCCAAGAAGGAGACTCGGGAGTTCACCGCGTGTCTGGTGGACGAGGGCCCGTGTGACAAATTCAGTTCGGCTGGTAAACGTAAGTATCAAATTAAACCAACTTGTATATGTCGCAGTCATCTAATTGAAATCGCTATTTCATTGAGTGACTAGCGTTTTTACGACATTATATTGAAAGACTAAAGGACAACTCGTCATGTTGTTTTAATTGTAACATCAAAGTTCTTGAGTGGTCGTTATTTAGTCATTTAGCGTAGTCGACGAATTACCTACTTATGGAATATCTAGTTAGGTGACATTTTTTTTTATTTGCGCTCATACTACCGATATCCATGCTGTCATTTTATAACGAGCATCGTACTTTAATGTACACTTAATGAAAAAAATATCAACACAGTGCTATCAGTGCCAGCTGTTACGCCATAAATATTTGTTTTGGTGACTACTAGCGCCGCAGTGAGAAAAAATTTCAATCACGACTGACGATAGAACATTACATTCCGCTAACTAATTAGACGTTGACTGACGATTGTTCAATCAATGTTCGGCCTAGTCTTTCTATTTAATGTCGTCATTCGATAAAAACGCTAGTCACTCAATGAAATAGCGATTTCAATTAGATGACTGCGACATATATATGTCGCAGCGCAGCCATTTCATTGAGTGACTAGCGTTTTTATTGAATGGCGACATTAAATTGAAAGACTAAAGGACAACTCGTCAAGTTGTTTGTTGTTTATTGTAGCGTAGTCGTTGAATTACCTAACAAATGTAACTTTGCAAATTCTATTAATAATTCACAGATAAATAATATAACATAGGTACATCCATTTAGTGTAGATTTAATGAAAAAAATATCAACACAGTGCTATCAGTGCGAGCTGTTTGACACCATATTTGTTTTGGTGAATATTAGCGCCGCAGTGAGATAAAAAATCAATCGGCTGACTGAGTTTACGCCCGCTATATTAAAAGGGCTATTCAAAATTCAAAATTCAAAATATTTTATTTCCAAATAAAACTTAACAAGCTATTTTCGGAAAGTCAACAAAAAGGCTACCACCGGTTCAACCCTAGCCCGCCGAGAAGAACCGGCGTAAGAAACTCGGGCGGGGCCATCTTTTAGCAAAAAGATGGAAAATTGTTCTTTTTTAAAAAGTGTATACATAATATGTTTACAATGTAAAAACTTAATCTACTTATATATTATAACAAAAGTCAGAGTACATAAAGTACATTGAGGTAGCCTTGCATGTGGTCATTTTATTCCCAAGGTGTGCTATCGTCAATAAAATCATTGACCTTATAATAAGCTTTAGTACACAAACGTTCTTTAACTACATTTTTAAATTTATTGATAGGGAGGCTCTGAACGTTACTTGGGATTATATTGTAAAGGCGTATACATTGACCTTTAAATGATTTACTAACCTTACTCAGTCTGATCACCGGTATATCTAGCTTGTGCTTATTTCTGGTGTTCCTACTGTGATTGTCACTTTTCATTTTAAAATTACTTAATTTTTTTTTAACGTACAACACATTGTCTAAAATGTATTGAGAAGCAACGGTAAGAATACCAATTTGTTTAAACTTTTCTCTTAGAGATTCAAAAGAGGACATTTTGTAAATTGAACGTATTGCCCGCTTCTGCAGCACAAATATTGTGTTAATGTCGGCGGCATTTCCACATAACAGGATGCCGTAAGACATCCCACTATGAAAAAAACTAAAATATACTAATCGGGCCGTGTCTTCGTCAGAAATTTCTCTAATTTTTCTAACCGCATATGCTGCAGAACTGAGCCTACCTGCAAGATTGGCAATGTGAGGACCCCACTGTAATTTACTATCTAGTGTTATACCCAGGAACACAGTGGAATCCTCTAGTTTCATTTTCTCATCATTTAATAGTATGTTGGTTTGTAATTGCTTAACATTGGGCAAAGTAAATTTTAAACATTTAGTTTTTTTAGAATTTAATAATAAGTTATTAATATTAAACCAATGTACTATTTTTGAGAGAGCACTATTTACCTCGTCATAATTTGACTGTTGTCGCTTCACATTAAAAATTAGTGAAGTGTCATCGGCAAATAGTACTATCTCATGTTTATCTTTAACTAGATAAGGTAAGTCATTAATATAGATGAGAAAAAGAAATGGGCCTAAAATGGATCCCTGTGGGACACCTAATTCTATTTTAGTCCCCGTGGACCGTTTACTATTTACCTCCACCCTTTGAATCCTATTTTTAAGATAAGAACTCAAAAGGCTGAGGGCCGAGTCCCTTATGCCATAGTGCTTTAATTTCCTGATCAATGTAGCATGCTCAACACAATCAAAGGCCTTGGAAAGGTCGCAAAACACACCTAACGCATCCTGCGACCTCTCCCAAGCTTCAAAAATATTACAAAGCAGACCTACACCAGCGTCCGTTGTGGATCGACCCTTAGTAAAACCATATTGATTATTATGCAATAGATTGTTTATATTAAAATGTACTAATAACTATGTTATAATCCGCTAACTAATTGGACGTTGACTGACGATTGTTCAATCAATGTTCGGCCTAGTCTTTCAATTTAATGTCGTCATTCGATAAAAACACTAGTCACTCAATAAAATGGAGATTTCAATTAGATGACTGCGACATGTATACCATTGGTCCGTGGTCACGGAATTGCTCTCATGACCACGTGATCGTAGTTGTTTTAGAGTCATAATCATCAACGACTATCATCCTTAGTTACAAAGTAATATTTTTGCAGTTCACGTGGCACAAGCGATGTCGGACGGTTGCGCGGAGTGCGATATGATTCAAAAGCGGTCAGCCGTCAGGATCCTGACCACCATGAAGAACGACTTCCCGGACCTGTACGAGAAGTTCGAAAAGAAATATGATCCCACCAGGACGAACTTCGCCAAGATGGTCCAGCAACTGAGCGTTTATAACGAATAGATGTGG
Organism: Celastrina argiolus; assembly: GCA_905187575.2. Lineage (NCBI taxonomy): Eukaryota > Metazoa > Arthropoda > Insecta > Lepidoptera > Lycaenidae > Celastrina > Celastrina argiolus. The sequence continues at coordinate 4,285,883 of LR994582.1, read as the reverse complement.
CTTGGCGTGCAGTTAAATAAACTTGTTGAAACGCTGATATATCATTCGAATTTTATTTATTACCTAGTTCTCTGACAAAGGTGTGTGTTATTCAGATGTAATATTATCAGGATAAACTGTAACAATCACTCCATAGTCCATATATAGGTATATAAGAAGCTCTTCGATTCTTGTAAAGCGGTGTGAGTTAAGACTTTGCATTTGAGACGGTAATGTTTAGTGAATACATTTTGTTCAAAAACATTATCATGGTTAAACAATGTAACTGTTAATATTATATTGGTGAACTACAGATCGAGATAAACTTAAAAATGACGGGAGGTCCCGGTCATAAAAATATATGAAATATTCACTCAGAAATGTAGAGCCTAAGGAACTTTGTTTGCAAATATCTCTTAAGTTTATGCGTTCAAGTTAAGAGGAAACATCACGGTTGAGGGAAATACAAAATAGGTATTTATAAAATCTATTGCTGTCTCGCAGTCCCTTAGCTAGTCAGCACTAGCGCGATAGAGACAACTGCAGCTCGAACTGAAATTACCTGTTAAAAGTACAAGAAATTGACGTTTGGGGGAACCTTGTTTCCTCCTCCGAATCAGGCGTCGCGTAGAACCCTATTTTTGTATGGAAGAAACAGGCGTTATCGTCGTTTCAGCCTTTCACTGTCCTCTGCTGCACACATAATAATAATATAAGAATAATTAAATCTTTATCTTATCTTTATCTTTACATTTCCAGGCCTCTCCAACACATTTCCAGTGTGACCGGTCCATTGCCACCTGCATCCAACCAACAACATTCACCAGGTCGTTGGTCCATCTTGTAGGTGACCATCCCACACTGCGGCGCTTGCCAGTACGTGGCCTCCACTCTAGGATCTTTTTGCCCCATCAACCGTCCAATCTTCATGATATGTGGCCGGCCCATTGTCACTTCAGCTGACTGATCCTACGGGCAATGTCAGCAACCTTAGTTCTTCTACGGATCTCCTCATTTCTGATTCGATCACGTAGAAGCGTTATATTTCCTCTTAATACATACTATAATCAGTGTTTTTGTTTATGATGTAAGTAAATTAATGATGTGGGTTTATTTAACAAATTTGGCTTTTAGATGTATCTTGTATATTATCTTCTAATTAATAAACTGCAAATATTTTTAAGTCTATCTAGTAGTTATACCTGAATATTTATATTACTAGAATTAACTAAATATCTTAAATGTAACTCAATCGCAACAATTGAAGTCCAATTCTCGTACTAGATAGCGAGTGTACTCGTAATTTTTAGTCTGTCCGCCGTGATCTAAATCACGGTAACTGTATAGTCATTGATCTCAAGCGCGCTGTAGATTGCCAATTTCAAACCTCAAAAGTCCTTTGATTGTATGGTCCTCAGGAGTGTTTTACTAGTAGCGCTGCAGCCCGCCATTAAAGCATGGTTAAATTTCTCGTGCCTTCCACGAGATTTTCATAATACACTACTCTAGGAACATAATGTAGACTGATTTACGTTTCAATTCTTCATACGATGAGCAGTTTGTTCAAAAGGACATACCTACTCACATACAGTGTGTAAAAATAACAATCACTATAACTTTGAGATACGATTATACTACCTGTCCTCATTTTGGAAATGTCATTTTTTAATAATTTTTTCAAAAACTAATTTTTTTTTTTCATTTTACCATTTCTCATTGTTATTTCATTTTTGTTTTAAAAAAAAAACATTTCTAGAATGAGAAAAGGTAGTATAATCGTATCCCAAAGTTATAGTGACTGTTCTTTTTACACCCGTTATAGTCAATACCTGATAGTAATACATCCTGTATTGATCTCAAGTCGAACTCAACAACACACACACAGGTGGAACATGTCTGATCCAAACCACATTGGCTCCTTTAAAAAACAATCAAGTGTATCTACAAACATTTGTAGAGGATATAAAAGGTAGGTAAAATTATATTTTTGGTCACACTAATTTTTTGGTAACTGTGGCTAATTATTATTTTTTTCAGTATCGAGACACTACGAGTATTATTATATAATATTAATAGTACAGTACGTCATTGTTTTGCAATGTCTTTAATCAAAACGCTAAATATTCCCATCCCATATGAGGGAGCCTCGCCTTGAAGAAAACAGCCTCGAATTTGGTTTTTGTTGCGGCGTGCCTCAAGTTGAGGCAGCATCTCCACTTGCGAGGCCGCTCCTATCCCGACCTCGCCGCTAAACCCGAGTTTGTCTTTAGTAGGCTTTATCAGCTAAGTGCCAATTTTACCGACACGTTTTAAAGTTAATCTTATAAATAAAAATGAATTGCTGTTCTGTCTCGGTAAAATTCGAGAACGGCTGAACCGATTCGGCTGTTTTTAGTCTTGAAATATTCGTGGAAGTCCAGGGAAGGTTTAAACGGATTGTATGCTCAACGAAGTGTGCACGGGTCAGCGTTGGTGAAATCGGGACTTAAGGTTACCTACCTCTTTAGCTCACACTGAATTGGAGAGTTTTTCATAAAGAAGTGTAAACAGATATTCCTGTAGCTCATACCTTTTTTCCGCTGAATAAACTACATTAACCATCTCGAGGATAGTGACTCTTATTGCGGGTACGTGGGACTCGCTGCGTCCGAAGAGATGGTGAACTGGACGCAGCCTCTACCCACCAAAACTCGGCGATACTCCGTCACTACCGTCGTTGGCGGAGCCGCGGGGACACTTTATTACATCTGCGACTGAAGCCTACCAATAATATTTAGGTTTATGTATAAAATTATTTCTTATCAACAAAGGCGAGATGCCACTTACGTGACAACATTGTTTTACTTAAGTCTAAGTACATTGATTTTACGGCGTCTGCAATCCATTTTTTCAGAAATAATTAATTTTCACCACGCCAAAAGTCACAAATAAGTGAAATAAGCAATAACAGAAATCTGAATAAGGTGTACAAAATAAAATACTGATGAGATTAGCGTTACAACAAATTTATTTATACGCCAAACCTCGCGACCTCTATTCGTTATAACCGCTCAGTTGCTGGACCATCTTGGGGTAGTTCGTCCTGGTGGGATCATATTTCGTCTCGAACTTCTCGTACAGGTCCGGGAAGTCGCTCTTCATCAGCGTCAGGAACTTCACGGCTCCTCGCTTCTGGATCATGTCGCACTCCGCGCAGCCGTCCGACATCGCCGACGCCGCGTGAACTGCAACAATATTTATATTTATACTGGTGTGACTTTGTTCGCGTGGTTTTTGAGTGACTTAAACCGTTTATGCAGCGCACGCAACGAAAGTCCCCAAATATGAATTTTCCCCGTTTTTGCAACATTTCTCACTGACTCTTCGCTCCTATTGGTCGCAGCGTAATGTTATATGGCCTAAAGCCTTCCTCTATAAAAGGACTATCCAACAAAAAAATATTTTTCAAATCAGACCAGCAGTTCCTGAGATTAGCGCGTATAAACACATAAACAATCAAACAAACTTACGTCACGATTAATGATAATAAAAGTCACTCAATAAAAGTCACAAAACAGATGAGTTTCAATCCTGGTCAGGTCTTAGGTCAACGACCAATGCGTTCGTATGTATATCTCGACTAGGAGCCTGCGAGCCCCAGCATAGTAAGATTCACTCCTTGTGGTCATTTTAAACCTTTATTTTTATTTTGTTATAGATATTAAGTATTTTATATGAGGTGCCATAACAAAAAATGCTCTACGTGTCATTCTCTTCACACTATAGTCGGCTTCGGCTGCGTCACGTATGTGAGCGTACTATCAAGTAAGTAGTCCCGTTCGCGTAATAGAAATAACACACAATCATTTGGCGAGCTGGTAGTAGGAACTAGGAATAGTGAATATTTTCGTAGCGAAATAACGCCATTAGAACCGTTCGGCGGGCCGAGTTGGATTTGCGGCGGCGGCGGTAACGTCCAAAATGGGCGCGGCGCGGCGCGGCGTCTCCGGCGTGGCGCCCATGTCTAATACCGTTTTTCTCATGAACGCTAAGAGGTATTTAATTTTAATTCATTTAACTGTATCCCTCAACTTTGTTATCTTATATATAAAAATGAATTGCTGTTCGTTAGTCTCGCTAAAACTCGAGAACGGCTGAACTTATCCTGCTATTTTTGGTCTAAAAACATTCGTGAAAGTCCAGGGGAAGGTTTAAACGGTTTCTATGTTCAATAAAGTGGGCCCGTGCCCACTTTATTGAACATAGAAACCGTTTAAACCGTTTTACAACTAGCTGATCCGTATCAGCTAGTCATTTTTATAATTACGTCTCTCGGCGGGTTATGGTTGAACCGGTGGTTGTATTTCTTGTCGACTTTCCGAAAATAGCTTGTTAAGTTTCATTTGGAAATAAAACGTTTTTATTTTATTATATTTTTTCTATGATAGCAATTTTAAAGACGTATTCACGTCAAAACGAGAAAATAACATCATTCGAATTTATGACCTCAAAATACTGAATTGTAGTTCTAATTCCGTAGGCCTATCTTTTTTAGAGCTGGCAGCTGCGGGCGGCCGCGACTGGAGTTGTCTATTATGCCTCATTCTCTATGGAAGTTGTCATCGTGACGTCACACTATTTTAGATATGGATTAGCTATTTTAGATACTTTGTGCCAATTACACCAACACAATATGTTAAAGTTAATCCTTAATTAAATATCATGTTATTCATCTCGTATTTCCTGACAATGTATGAAAAGGCATGGTAAAAAAAATATATATTTTTAAAACTTAAAAAGAACATAAATGAGCTATAGTATCAAATTCAAAACCCACTAAAACGTACTTTTCAAAAATATCACAGGATACAAAAAACGTTTAAGCTTTATCGGATTTTGATACTGGTATGCACTGTTATAGGGCTTTTGATTTTGAATTTATTTTTGGTAGCAGATTTCTGTATGTTTTAGCGGGTTTTAGTACGAAACTAGCCAAGCATTTTCAAGCAATTTCTACGAGGTTTCCAACGGTGCTACTGACTCAAATCTGGTCCAGAACCATTATAGCTGATTTTAGTTTTATAACCCTCAAATTGTAAAAAGTAAACTATAAAAAGAACATTTCTAGAATGAGAAAAGGTAGTATAATCATAGCACACATATATCGAAGCACTCCGAGTCTCCTTGTAGTGTCTGTTCTTTTTACACCATGTATAATTTTAAGTATTATAATTATAGGTATGCACATATCTATAGCTGCTTCTAACTTACATAATGTTAGGCAGTGTTATTTTTATTAGATATTAGTTTAATTTAATTACTTTGTCATAGTATAAAAGTATTGAATGTCTTTTTATTGAAGTATTAATCTAATTATAGGTATAAAATACATAGTCAAAGTACATATTTACATAATTCGAGTCTTCGTAATATTAAACTTGGATGTTTTTCTTAGTCTTTCATTTTGCATGTTAATGTTGTTATAATTTAATCATTAATTATGTTGTTACAAATATTTTGAGTTAAATACCTATATAATATAATATTATCATATTTTATCAGGTACTCAAAATTACTTTATTTACATTTAAGTACACTATAAATCAATGTACTTTATATGTGATTTTAAATTATGTCTTCTATCTACGTATGTATATTATAATTATTCACTAATATAATAGTATAATAGCTCCCCTCACCGATTTCTGTGTCGGTAGCCGATTTAATTGAAACCAGGCCAGCTACGCAGGAGTTATTTTATAGTGCCCAAGTGTATGCGCAATACACAGAAGCACTCTCTCTTCCTTTCTCTCTCATAACCCAGTGGGACGGTAAACCGACACGACTGGCGAGAGAACAGGCGCAGGAACGACTTTTTACATGCCCATCCGACGCATATAATCTTTCTTGTCAGACAATCAGGTGATCAGCCTGCATTGTCCTAACCAAACCTGAAAACAACTTTTTTTGTTGTTCCAACGCGGGAATGGAACCCACGACGTCCAGGTCGAGAGCGAAGCTCTGAACCACTAGACCACGGAGGCGTTCCAATAATAATATATGTATGTAATATAATAGTATGTACCTATAACAATTAATTTTGCTTAACTAAGCAAAAATATACACACTTTAAAACAGTGCAAACTATAAGGTCAAATATTTATTAAATTAATGCTTTATCCGAAAATGTCCAGTTGTCCAACGTGAAGGACCAGGGCCCTGATTCAAGATGCCTTCGCTATTTATCGTTAAATAATGTATGGGATTTAACATAATATCCTTCGCTGTGTCACTTACACACGAATTCGCTTGTCATTTAGCGAACCTTATGTCAAATCCCATACATTTTGACGACCTCCGTAGCGCTGTGGTTAAGCGCGTTGGTGGTCGACCGAGAGGTTGCGGGTTCGAATCCCGCCGAGGGAACAAAAAGTTTTCAATGTTCCTGGGTCATGGATGTGTATTAAATTTGTGTATTAATATAATAAAAATCTTAAATATGTGTATAGTATAAAAGTATTAAATATATTTCCGTTGTCTGGTACCTGTAACACAAGTACAGGTACCAGACAACGGAATCTTCGGATACCTAGCACGGGGCCAGATTGACGTGGTGTGAAACGTCTATAGATATTATTATTATTTTGTTTTCAAACTTTATATAAGCGACCTGCTATGCCCGCGACTTCGTTCGCGTGGTTGTCGGAAACACTATAGCGATTATCTTTTGATTACTCACTTTGGTCCGTTTTCAAATCGGACCAGTAGTTCTTGAGATTAGCGCTTTGAACAAACAAACTTTATAATATAAGTATAGATAAAAGGTAAATATAAATATGGTGTATGAAGTTTGAAAACGTCTTGAATCAGGCCCCTGACTTGCCCAGCTCGTTTCCTCGATGACTTGTTTTTTCGCTAACACCTCGCCTCAATCGCCGACTTCTATATTCGCTGAGGGGACATATCACTGACCAATGCCTATTGAAATGTAACAGAACGCGCTCCAATATCGTTTGAAAAGCTCCTATCCATTGTTGAGCGGACGTATGCAAATTTTATCCTCGAGAGCAATAGCCGATGTCAGGAACTGCCTATTGAAATGCGCTGAAAGATAACCCCAAATACCCCATTTGGCAGTTAGCAGTCATCATCACACGCACTCGGCTTTTTGTGTAACATAACAAGGATGAAATGGATATGAAATTTCGGACACGGATACGGATATCCGTATCCAAAATTCCGAAATTTTGATAATCCGAAATGATATTATATTATATATATATATATATATATATATATATATATATATATATATATATAGATCCCACTACCTATGCTGCGTCGAACATGGCGGCTTTTACCGACCATAATGCGTCTACCCGATTTACTGCGTCCTGTATACGGACGCAAGATTGACGAGCCCTGATTTTTTTTCTGTAGCCGTCATATTACTGTACCAGTGTCTGGTAAAAATTTTGGCATGGACGTATTTTTGCTTCGGGAATAAAATCCGGCGCATAATTTAGTTCAGCGACTTGCCGCACGCACCGCGAGGTCGCTTTGTGCGGCGTATATTGTATACGCGATTTTGTCACTGTTCAATTCTCCGCGTTTGATGATACCGAATATCAGATTTTTTTTTAATTTTAATCAATATTAATGATGGATTTAATTGCATCCGCCAAATAAACAAATCGGCAGAGATGTGAGGCCTCTCAAGGTTAGGTACCGTATATATCACAAATATTTTATGTTTTAATCAATATAAAGGATGGATTTAATTGCGTCCGCCAAAAGAAACAAATCGTCAGAGATCAGAGGCCGCTCAAGGTTAGGTACCGTATATATCACAAATATTTTAAGTTTTAATCAATATAAAGGATGGATTTAATTGCGTCCGCCAAAAGAAACAAATCGTCAGAGATCAGAGGCCGCTCAAGGTTAGGTACCGTATATATCACAAATATTTTAAGTTTTAATCAATATAAAGGATGGATTTAAATTGCGTCCGCCAAAAGAAACAATTCGGCAGAGATCAGAGGCCGCTCAAGGTTAGGTACCGTATATATCACAAATATTTTATGTTTTAATCAATATAAAGGATGGATTTAATTGCGTCCGCCAAAAGAAACAAATCGGCAGAGATCAGAGGCCGCTCAAGGTTAGGTACTGTATATATCACAAATATTTTAAGTTTTAATCAATATAAAGGATGGATTTAATTGCGTCCGCCAAAAGAAACAATTCGTCAGAGATCAGAGGCCGCTCAAGGTTAGGTACCGTATATATCACAAATATTTTATGTTTTAATCAATATAAAGGATGGATTTAATTGCGTCCGCCAAAAGAAACAAATCGGCAGAGATCAGAGGCCGCTCAAGGTTAGGTACTGTATATATCACAAATATTTTAAGTTTTAATCAATATAAAGGATGGATTTAATTGCGTCCGCCAAAAGAAACAATTCGTCAGAGATCAGAGGCCGCTCAAGGTTAGGTACCGTATATATCACAAATATTTTATGTTTTAATCAATATAAAGGATGGATTTAATTGCGTCCGCCAAAAGAAACAAATCGGCAGAGATCAGAGGCCGCTCAAGGTTAGGTACTGTATATATCACAAATATTTTATGTTTTAATCAATATAAAGGATGGATTTAATTGCGTCCGCCAAAAGAAACAATTCGGCAGAGATCAGAGGCCGCTCAAGGTTAGGTACCGTATATATCACAAATATTTTATGTTTTAATCAATATAAAGGATGGATTTAATTGCGTCCGCCAAAAGAAACAAATCGTCAGATATGAGAGGCCGCTCAAGGTTAGGTACCGTATATAAAACAAATATTTTAAGTTTTAATCAATATAAAGGATGGATTTAATTGCGTCCGCCAAAAGAAACAATTCGGCAGAGATCAGAGGCCGCTCAAGGTTAGGTACCGTATATATCACAAATATTTTATGTTTTAATCAATATAAAGGATGGATTTAATTGCGTCCGCCAAAAGAAACAAATCGTCAGATATGAGAGGCCGCTCAAGGTTAGGTACCGTATATAAAACAAATATTTTAAGTTTTAATCAATATAAAGGATGGATTTAATTGCGTCCGCCAAAAGAAACAATTCGTCAGAGATCAGAGGCCGCTCAAGGTTAGGTACCGTATATATCACAAATATTTTATGTTTTAATCAATATAAAGGATGGATTTAATTGCGTCCGCCAAAAGAAACAAATCGGCAGAGATCAGAGGCCGCTCAAGGTTAGGTACTGTATATATCACAAATATTTTATGTTTTAATCAATATAAAGGATGGATTTAATTGCGTCCGCCAAAAGAAACAAATCGTCAGAGATCAGAGGCCGCTCAAGGTTAGGTACCGTATATATCACAAATATTTTAAGTTTTAATCAATATAAAGGATGGATTTAATTGCGTCCGCCAAAAGAAACAATTCGGCAGAGATCAGAGGCCGCTCAAGGTTAGGTACCGTATATATCACAAATATTTTAAGTTTTAATCAATATAAAGGATGGATTTAATTGCGTCCGCCAAAAGAAACAAATCGTCAGAGATCAGAGGCCGCTCAAGGTTAGGTACCGTATATATCACAAATATTTTAAGTTTTAATCAATATAAAGGATGGATTTAATTGCGTCCGCCAAAAGAAACAATTCGGCAGAGATCAGAGGCCGCTCAAGGTTAGGTACCGTATATATCACAAATATTTTATGTTTTAATCAATATAGGATGGATTTAATTGCGTCCGCCAAAAGAAACAAATCGTCAGATATGAGAGGCCGCTCAAGGTTAGGTACCGTATATAAAACAAATATTTTAAGTTTTAATCAATATAAAGGATGGATTTAATTGCGTCCGCCAAAAGAAACAATTCGTCAGAGATCAGAGGCCGCTCAAGGTTAGGTACCGTATATATCACAAATATTTTATGTTTTAATCAATATAAAGGATGGATTTAATTGCGTCCGCCAAAAGAAACAAATCGGCAGAGATCAGAGGCCGCTCAAGGTTAGGTACCGTATATATCACAAATATTTTATGTTTTAATCAATATAAAGGATGGATTTAATTGCGTCCGCCAAAAGAAACAAATCAGCATCGATGAGAGGCCGCTCAAGGTGCGGGGTGAGAGTTGTGTGGTAATGTTTTGTTTTCAGTATCTCGACAGTTATTAGCCGGCCGGGCGCCGTGACGACGCTGCAGTGTATGCGATTTTATAAGACTGATTATTATTTTCTAAGTTTTTTTTTGTCGTTTTGCTCAATTAGAAATAAAAAAAACTGTTATTATATGTTAAACCAGCGGTTCTCAATTTTTTTTTGGTGGCGGAACCCTTTTGGAAAGCAAAATACTTGACGGAACCCTACAATAAAATAATAGTTTTTAAAAGTGTATTCTTTATTAATAAAGATAATAAAAGTATGTATAATGTAACAGTTACTAATTATTACTTACTTTAACATGCCACATGGCAAGTACATTATTACAAGATATTAAAAAAGAAAAAATCTAACTAATGGGAGGTATGAAACTGTTTTTTATTTTTCATTAATTGGTTGATGTCAGGTTTGATAAAAGACAGTTGCAGTCTCATATCAGGTTCGGCGTCCAGTCTATTGCGATATTTTGTTTTCGTTACTGCATACGTTGAGAATCCTGTTTCGCACAAATATGTTGTTGGGAACGGGAGAAGAATATTCAGAGCCATTTTGCCAAGCATTGGATATTCATTACGAATTCTGCACAAAAATCTTTGAGAGGCATCGTTTTGAACAGTGACTCCATACTTATGTCTGATGACATTTCTAAAAGAGATTCATATATCTCGTTTGAAATACTTTCGGGCTTTTGCAAGTTGGTTAAAAAAGGATTATGAATCCATGAATTCAGTTTTATTTTTGTATTCTGTTCTTCGGGAAAATACTTTTCAAAAGATGCGCGCATCGAAGTGAGATATTGGACCAATTCTTTAAACATATCATCTTGAAACATTTCTGAGTCGTTATCGCTAACAAACTCACTGAGTAACGTAAAGCTTTCTATTTCTCTCTTATCAACGCAAACAATCCAAAAATCTAATTTTCTTTTGAAGGCAGATATTTTGTTATAGGCCTGGAACACTGTTGTCTGTTTACCTTGCAATGATAAATTCAATTCGTTTAGTTTTTGAAAGATATCCGCCATAAAAGACAATCGGAACAACCAAGTTCTATCATACAAACGGTCTTTCAAATTAAAAGAAGTATCAGCTGAAAGGAACATTCGAAACTCCGCTCTAAGTTCAAATAGCCTTGTTAAAGTTTTACCCCGAGACAGCCCCGACACAGAAGTGCGAACTTCACGCCGCCGCCACGCGCATACCTACTAATAATTGTGAGCGCGCGTCCTTTGATAAAAGCTGCCTCTGAATTAGACATTATAGTTGTGAACAAGCGACTTTCGGCTCTAACTTCAAAACATAAAGTCGAGATTGTTTACAACGCATTTTTGTATTTTTATTTCCGCTTTTTGTTTATCAAAGGCGCCGACTCGAGTATTTTTGAGAATGTTCGAGATTGCGTCTAGGACTAAGTATAAAAGCGGCGATCGCGCGTCGCGCCTCGTCAGTCAGTTGAAGCGTTCGGAGCGATAAGTTCCTACCTTGTGAATTATTTTGACCCCACCATCCTGACGATGTAACATTATTAATAAAGAAGAATGGAACGTTGGCTTAAAGGCGTTAAACGTGTTGCAACATCATCTTCTAATGACGCTGAATGTTCAAAAGCAGTACGCGCGGAGCATGCAGCAATTACCGATCCAGACGATGATGCCACGACGTCAAGTTCCACGGTTTCAAAGACGAAAAAAAGGAAATATGATGAATCATTTATCAGTTTCGGATTTGTTGATTCCAACGGCTCACCTCTCTGCATGCTATATAGTAAACTGCTTCCTAATAGTTCCATAGCACCTGCCAAATTGCCGATATTTAGAAACTGTACACCCCGAGTCTAGAGACAAGAATAAAGAATTTTTTGTTCGCAGAAAAGAACAGTTATTGGAAATTCAAAAAAAAATTATGCATGTAACACAAACTATCAATGAAAAGGCCACGGAGGCATCATATTTAGTTAGCTATCGTATTGCACAAGCAGGTGAAGCGCACACTATCGCTTCATGTCTTGCCGCTCCGCCTAGTACCTGTACAAAAGCAATCTCTAGATACTACAGCTACCTACATGTACTTACTCTCATCTCTTGCCGCTCGGCCTAGTACCTGTACAAAAGCAATCTCTAGATACTACAGCTACCTACATGTACTTACTCTCATATCTTGCCGCTCCGCCTAGTACCTGTACGAAAGCAATCTCTAGATACTACAGCTACCTACATGTACTTACTCTCATCTCTTGCCACTCGGCCTAGTACCTGTACAAAAGCAATCTCTAGATACTACAGCTACCTACACGTACTTACTCTCATATCTTGCCGCTCCGCCTAGTACCTGTACGAAAGCAATCTCTAGATACTACAGCTACCTTCATGTACTTACTTTCATATCTTGCCGCTCCGCCTAGTACCTGTACGAAAGCAATCTCTAGATACTACAGCTACGTACATGTACCTACTCTCATGTCTTGCCGCTCCGCCTAGTACCTGTACAAAAGCAATCTCTAGATACTACAGCTACCTACATGTACATACTCTCATATCTTGCCGCTCCACCTAGTACCTGTACAAAAGCAATCTCTAGATACTACAGCTACCTACATGTACTTACTCTCATCTCTTGCCACTCGGCCTAGTACCTGTACAAAAGCAATCTCTAGATACTACAGCTACCTACATGTACTTACTCTCATATCTTGCCGCTCCGCCTAGTACCTGTACGAAAGCAATCTCTAGATACTACAGCTACCTACATGTACTTACTTTCATATCTTGCCGCTCCGCCTAGTACCTGTACGAAAGCAATCTCTAGATACTACAGCTACGTACATGTACTTACTCTCATCTCTTGCCGCTCGGCCTAGTACCTGTACGAAAGCAATCTCTAGATACTACAGCTACCTACATGTACTTACTCTCATATCTTGCCGCTCCGCCTAGTACCTGTACGAAAGCAATCTCTAGATACTACAGCTACCTACATGTACTTACTCTCATCTCTTGCCGCTCGGCCGTACCTGTACGAAAGCAATCTCTAGATACTACAGCTACCTACATGTACTTACTCTCATCTCTTGCCGCTCGGCCTAGTACCTGTACGAAAGCAATCTCTAGATACTACAGCTACCTACATGTACTTACTCTCATATCTTGCCGCTCCGCCTAGTACCTGTACGAAAGCAATCTCTAGATACTACAGCTACCTACATGTACTTACTCTCATCTCTTGCCGCTCGGCCGTACCTGTACGAAAGCAATCTCTAGATACTACAGCTACCTCCATATACTTACTCTCATATCCTGCCGCTCCGCCTAGTACCTTTACGAAAGAAATCTCTAGATACTACAGCTACCTACATGTACTTACTCTCATCTCTTGCCGCTCGGCCTAGTACCTGTACGAAAGCAATCTCTAGATACTACAGCTACCTACATGTACTTACTCTCATATCTTGCCGCTCGGCTGTACCTGTACGAAAGCAATCTCTAGATACTACAGCTACCTACATGTACTTACTCTCATCTCTTGCCGCTCGGCCGTACCTGTACGAAAGCAATCTCTAGATACTACAGCTACCTACATGTGCTTACCGTCATGTCCTGATCTGCGACCTAGACTTCTAGCTCTTGCTCTAAAATCTTGTTTACGGGGCACGCGGTTAAATGTTGTTTCGCAGTCTATGAATGCTAGGTTAAGATAGAAAATAAATTGCGTGCAGAACGGCATACAGCTGATCTAACAGACTAACCAAATATTAAATAAAAATAACACGCAATGGTCTACAGTAATGTTGTGGTTTTTAAGTTAATTTAGCTGACAGAAAGGAAGAATCGGTGGGATATATCAATGAAAATATATAATGTGCCATATGATTACGGTTAAAAAAGGACGTAGCAAGAAAGCACAATGCACAAGGCATATATGATAATATACGCACACCACTTGATTACCACGCTGAATGGTCGTACTAAGAATAGTACTATGCACGAGTTATATACGATAATATACTGTGTGCTACATAAGTACCAGTATGAGTGGACCTCAAAAGTGACGAGTTATATACGATAATATACGATAATATACAGTGTGCTACATAAGTACCAGTATGAGTGGACCTCAAAAGTGACGAGTTATATACGATAATATATGATAATATACAGTGTGCTACATAAGTACCAGTATGAGTGGACCTCAAAAGTGACGAGTTACATACGATAATATACGATAATATACAGTGTGCTACATAAGTACCAGTATGAGTGGACGTCAAAAAAGACGAGTTATATACGATAATATACGATAATATACAGTGTGCTACATAAGTACCAGTATGAGTGGACGTCAAAAAAGACGAGTTATATACGATAATATACGATAATATACAGTGTGCTACATAAGTACCAATAAGAGAGGTCGTCAAAAGTGACCGAGAATTATTTGAAATCGAATATCAGCATACCGTGTTTAAATGTAATATAATTACGACCAAGTTCATATTAAGCAAATAAAATAACAATATTCACTCGCAGACACTTTAAAATCGTACTAGAAGTGGGAGATGCAATAAGTATCGAGTTTGAAAAGACGCACCATTGCGTCTGAGATTTAAATATATATATATATATATATATATATATATATATATAAGGATATTAAATCATTTCGGATTATCCGTTTGTTTCGAATAATTTCGGTTACGGATAAATTTTTATATCGGATATCCGATAGTTTCGGTTACGGGTACGGAACTCCCTAACATCCCTGTAACACAACGCCATATTTTTAAAAAGTATTACGAATGTTGACATCGCTATCAATTGTTATTATTATGATTTGATTTTAATTTAATGTTATTCTGCTTTTTATTTTTTTATTTGTTAATTTACCTAATTTAAATTTAATTTATATTTTCTTTTTGCATGATGTAATGATCTGTTATTAAAAGTACAATTAGATCTTTCTTAATCTTATTCAAATGTATATGATGAATTATTGTAACTTTTGTTGGTCAATCTTAGTAAATAAATAAAAAATAACTTGTAAATCGTAGTTCTTCTACCCTAAAGTTGTGACATCCATGTTATGCCAAGTCGGGATTAGTCAGTCGGTCTAACAATATTTTATAGTATATCTTGTCAATATTAGTAATTATCTTTGATATTTTTAACCGACTTCTTTGTATTTGAAGTGGAGGTTCTCAATTCGGCTTTTTTATATATGTACGTAACGTAACGTAACGTACGATTAATTTGAAGTTAATTATCTGATTTGGTCCCATAAAAATTTTACATAGCTAAGCTCTGTATTTTTATTTTATGAACATTTCACCAATTTCCAAGGGTGATACATATTTGTACGATTTTTTTATGGACGATTTATCAATATGTAGTTTCAGTACAGTACTTACGCATTTATAAATGATTCTCGACACAAAAAGTAAGACATTATAAATATGGTGTCTGTATGTAGCAGCGTACCTACTAAACGGATTTATCCGACTGTACTTTACTTTGACAGGCACTAAAAAGTAAAAAATAAAAACTACGTTTAAATAAACCGACTTCAACCACTATAAAAAGCATATATAATACTTTTTTTCAATTAATGTTTTTTTTGGAGTCGCTGTCAGCTAAAAGAACAACATCCTAAAGTTGCTCACCTTTGCTGACACCGACATCAAAAAGAACATTAATTATAACTACATTATAAAAATATTATTTTATGCTTCAGTTATTGAAGTCTGTTTTTAAACTTAGTTTCTTTTTTTAAATAAATATGTAGATAGACTTTACAAGTCACACGCTGTCCTTGCCACGCCAAGCAGTGGCAGTGATCATCTATATAATTTGTACAATAATATAGTGCTCCTTATTCCTAGTTGTAATAAGCAGGCTTACTTCCGACACGTGGATTACTTTGAAACTAACCAGGATAAAGAAAATCGTTAAATCGTAACTTTTCGTACGAAAAGTTGGGAGTACTCCCAACCATATCAATCGACTAAAAATCAAAATAAACAAACGTCAATTAATTCGGGAGTACGCGGCACGATCGCATCTGAATTAAAATCGAATCAGTTTGGAGAGTAAAGCCCAAGGGTTTCAGTATTCGGCCATTAATTTCTAAGTACACAGTCACGAGGTCGCAGGCGGAGTTCCGTGGCCAACACAGACATGTTAAAGTGGTTTTATTAGCAACTTACGTTTAGCCACCCCATTGAATCCATCACACGGGCCCTCGTCCACGAGACACGCGCTGAAGTCCTGGGTCTCCTTTCTGGCCTTGGTCTTGTCCTTTAACATGGTCTCGATGAGGAAGTTGTCGTTCAGGTCCGTGTAGGCTACGGTCAAGGCCAGTAGAGGGAGCAGCAGCAGCAGGGTCTTCATTGTAGCTTCTGGAAAAAGGGAATGTTAATGACAGTGGAAAAAAGTAGTAACTGGGAGACGTCAATGGAAATGGAAAAGGTAGCGTCAATGAAAATGAAACAGATAAAAGCAATGAAAATTAAAAAGGCAATGTAAATGGAAAGGGTAGCGTCAATAAAGTGGAAAAGAGTAGTGTCAATGAAATAGGACAAGATAGTATGAAATAGCAATGAGAGTCTTAATGAAAAGAGAGATATTTAGTGTCAAATAGATATGGAAAAAGGGAGTATAAATTACAGTAGTTAAAGATTTCAACTTGAAATTTTGATTGGTGAGGAATGGCCGAATATGAAAATTACTCTTTAAATTAGTAACGACTAAGTCACATGCTTTTTTAGTCATACTGCCAAGCAGCGACAGTGACATCATTAGAGCGCCTAACTTTAAGCAGCGGTTCAGTATTTCCGTACATAATTGTTTCAAATGATAATAATGAAAGTCTGAAAGTTTATTTGTATAAAGGTGGATGATTATATGGATTTTCGATCATCGATCATAAACATTATTTACCTGATGGATGTATATCTTGTAAAGGAATCTTCTTGACGTATGAGTTTAATATGCTACTGGGTCAATGTCTCCTTTTATACTGTATCCGTAATACACAAATCTACGTGTAAATTATAATCTCAGGAATGCAACATAATAATTTATTAAAAATTATTACAATAATTCCCAACAGTTATTTAAATACATATTCTTCATATGTAGAGTTAGAATTTTTTGTTTTCTCAGTTTATTAACTACAGCATATGAAAAGTGTCCCGAATTTGTCTATACAAATGTAATAAGTATTTACTATGCTACTGTAAGTATGGATGGATGGATGTTTGTTACTCTTTCACGCAAAAACTACTGAACAGATTTTGTTAAAATTTAACACATAGTATACTTTTTAAAGTAGAAAAAGTTGCCACAATTTACTATAATAATAATATGTATGAAGTGCCAAAAAAAAAAGCTCTACGTGTCATTCTCATACTATACTATATTCGGCTTTATATATTATGACCCATTAATCACCCTGTATACATACCTGTAACACAAGTTCTTCGGATACTTAGCACAGGGCCAGATTGACGTGGTGTGAAAGCGTTGAAATATATTATTATATACTCTAAAACATAACCCTCCTTCTGGTGCCGGTTATAATGAAGAGTCCATTTCATGAAAGTAATCTCCTAGACGCGGCACTCTGATCGCATAAGGGAATGATAAATCGTCCTTTCCTTTAAGATCCGCAAAGAAAAAAGGGTGAAAACTAATATTTATTGTTGTTATAATATTTATACTAGTGTCTACTGTGAGGAGGAGGGTTTTTTACTTAAGAAACCTCTAGTTCAGGTTTAACCTCTCACTTCTATTATTTCAATACTAGCTGTGCCCACGACTACGTAAGCGTGGTTTTTGAGTTTATGCAGCGCACGCAACCAAAGTTATTTTTTTTTAATTATTATATATCTTCTATACATATAATAAATCTGTAGAGGGGTCATGTCTGTACATTAAAAATATTTAACTGAAAATTAAAAAAGGGGGTCTATAAAAGCCACAGAACCTAAAAATAACATTTTTGAAAAAAATGTCTGTCTGTCTGTCTGTCTGTCTATCTGTCTGTCTGTCTGTCTGTCTGTCTGTCTGTCCGTATGGGAATGTTTGTCGTCGCATCACGCTAAAACCACTGTATGGAATGAAATGAAATTTGGCAGGCAGGTAGCCTACAACCTGAAGAGCATTATTGGAAATTATTATCCCGAAAAACGAAAGTGTTCCCGTGGGATCTTCAAAAAATTGTAGCTACCTATTTGACGGTATTTCAGCCAAACTATTCAACGTATTTAAATGAAATTTGGCAGGCAGGTAGCTTATAACCTGAAGAGCATTATCGAAAATTATTACCCCGAAAAACGAAACGGTTCCCGTGGGATCTTCAAAAAGTTGTAGCTACCTATTTGACGGTATTTCAGACAAACTATTCAACGTATTTAAATGAAATTTGGCAGGCAGGTAGCTTATGACCGGAAAAGCATTATTGGAAATCGTTATCCTGAAAAACGAAAGGGTTCCTGTGGGATCTTCAAAAAATTGTAGCTACCTATTTGACTGTATTTCAGCCAAACTACTCAACATATTTAAATGAAATTTGGCAGGCAGGTAGCTTATAACCTGAAGAGCATTATCGGAAATTATTACCCCGAAAAACGAAAGGGTTCCCGTGGGATCTTCAAAAAGTTGTAGCTACCTATTTGACGGTATTTCAGACAAACTATTCAACGTATTTAAATGAAATTTGGCAGGCAGGTAGCTTATGACCGGAAAAGCATTATTGGAAATCGTTATCCTGAAAAACGAAAGGGTTCCCGTGGGATCTTCAAAAAATTGTAGCTACCTATTTGCCGGTATTTCAGCAAAACTACTCAACATATTTAAATGAAATTTGGCAGGCAGGTAGCTTATAACCTGAAGAGCATTATCGGAAATTATTACCCCGAAAAACGAAAGGGTTCCCGTGGGATCTTCAAAAAGTTGTAGCTACCTATTTGACGGTATTTCAGCCAAACTACTCAACGTATTTAAATGAAATTTGGCAGGCAGGTAGCTTATAACCGGAAAAGCATTATTGGAAATCGTTATCCCGAAAAACGAAAGGGTTCCCGTGGGATCTTCAAAAAATTGTAGCTACCTATTTGACGGTATTTTAGCCAAACTACTCAACATAATATTTAAATGAAACTTGGCACAAAGGTAGACTGTAACATGAAATTACCAACATAATACTTTTAACCGACTTCCAAAATAGGAGGAGGTTTCTCAATTCGTAAATGTATTTTTTTTATGTTTCTTCGCGGATATCTTCATCGTTTATGAAACGATTTTAAATTTTTTTTTCTGTTGTGTAGGGTATAATTTAAATTTGGTCCCATTGTCACCGATCCGTGAGGAATCGAGGAAAATCCTCAAAATTTATATGGAATAATATTATATCGATTTTGATTTTTTCTGAAGTAGTCTAAGCGTAGGTACGATATGTATGTATATATACCAAACAGTAAGGTTTTGCACTATATCCTGGATCTAAAGTAGTGAACAGAACTTCGGAGTCCCTAGAGATACATGTTTGAAGATTTCAGCGTTGTTTAAAGGAATGCAAGCATATGCCACTACGACAATTACAGTCGAACTTGGTCTCATAGTTATCAAAGTGGAGACCTGATGATGGCGTCGTGAGGAATCGAGGGAACACCTCTAAATTTATGGGGACACTCATAGTAATTTTGTATTTGTTTCGAGTAACATAAGCATATCCGACTAAAAACATCATTTTAAATCAACTATCAATGTAATACTACCACTACTACTTAGTCCTTGAAGATATACGTTTGGAAATTTCGACATCGCTTATACTGCAAGCATATGCCATTATATCAATTACAGTAGTCATCACCACCCCTGTCTTCACCAGATAGTAGGTATCCATATATACCATCATAACAATATGATGAAATAGGCAAGTTTTAAAAAAGGGGAAAATAGTTTTAAGCCAAATAAAAGAATGTAAACCGACTAAAAATAATAAAAGAGTTATATTATAGAACTCATAATATTGAGTTTGTCTGGTACCGACTTTAATATTCTGAAAATTTGTATCTCATTTTATAGTCAATCTACTTGATATAATAGTCAGCCAGAGCAGCAGTAAACTATACATATATATACATATATATATATGAAAAAATTTATAGACGGTAGACTTTTTCTTTTCCTACTAGTTCCTACTAGTTATTATTATTTTTTTAATTTTATCTAATCGTTTTTGTTTTTCATTTTCCGGCTCAAGTAACCGTCGTCTGATCATTCGAGAATTATCCCTACTCAGTCTACCCATCACTAAAAATCTTAAAATTAAACAATTTTAAACAAAAAAAAAAACGACATCAAAAGGTGAACTAAAAGGAACAATTAAATTTACTTCGCACAAAGTAATACTTATTTTCACTTAGGTAAATAAATTTATTCTATCATTTTCAAGTCGGTGCCAAGTAAGTACTTCAAAAACCTTACTACAATATCAAACTATGTACAACAACTAACTACCTATCAATTTAACTATTATACTATAATATTATTATTTTATGTTCCCAAAGAACCGGCTTACAAACTAATATTAAATGAAAACAAATTACGAAAGAACGCTGAATTTGGCACCGACTTAAAAATTATAGATATAGAATATATATAAAATTATTAACCTAAGTGAAAATAAGTATTAACTACTTTGTGCGAAGTAATTTATTTATATTATTGTTATTATTATTATACTTAGGTTTTGCAAATATGATAAATAAAGTATAGGCGTAGGATAGTTTGTTTTCAACATATGAGATGTCATAGGTACATTTAAATTAGAAAAGTTATGTCAATATAACTAAGATTTATGTTTTTCATGAAATTTTTATTTATTCGTTTTCATGCTAGGTTACAACACAACCACAACTGGGGTTTTATTTTGTCGTCTAAAGGAAGTTAGTACTTTAACCGTAAAGTCCCAAAGTAGGCTACTGTTTAGTGCCTCAGCATATGTGTTATTGTTATTAGGTTCAAATTACACGTCCAATAATACACTTCTAGTTAATCGTATTTTACTTTATTCTACTACGTAGATAATATAATAAACAATATCTTATAAATAACTATGTAGGTACATTGATCCCACTAACCTATCCGGGCCTCTCAAGGAGACTAATTTAAAACTATCTTAGGCATCAACGTCAATGTCATCTTTGACATCTAGTTGTTTTAAATACTTATTAGCATTATGTAACATCTCCCTTTTTCGAGAAACGCATACAATTTAATAATGCTTAAAATATACATGATTACAAAATATAACTTATTAATTAAATTTCTCATGTATGTACAATTTAGGTTGTTTTACAGTTCTACCAGATCTGGTAACATAATCTGTACCTATTAGCCTTTCCACAGGAACACAGTTATCATTATGCCTACTAACATCCTGAGAATTTTCACTCGTGAAACAACTAGGATTTATGGGAAGTATATTGCACGTATCATGACCAATATAAGAAGGATCTATTTTTTTAAATTCATGTTTACCGTCACCCGCAAAAGAGGAAGGAGGATTTATATTTTTTAAACTATTTTTCCTATGTCTAATATGCGCTCTATTTCTCCTATACATAACACCATTCATATCGGTAATATAATGAGACCTACCACAATCTAGATTTCCGTGTATTACGCCAGGAGTCCAAAAATCTTTGGGATTCTTTTTAAAATAAATGTCATCTCCAGGCTTAAAGACTTCATTCCTTTGCCTTGCACATCTGTCAAAGTAATATGTCATTTTGTTTTTATTTTTGACATAAGATTTTTTGTAAACAGAAAATTTTACTAAATTCGGTTTTAATTTTTTACACAGGACAGGTATATTCATACGTAAACTCCTAGACATTAATAATGATGCTGGGCTGGGAAAATCGCCTTTAGCAGTGTTCCGGTAGTGTAGCAATGCTAAATATACATCGGATTTATCTTGAGCACACTTACGTAGTATGTTTTTACATACTTTCACAGCCGCCTCGACCTGGCCATTTGAACGTGCGAAATAAGGACTCGACGTGATATGCTCCACATCCCAGTCAACCAGAAAGGATTTGAACTTACAAGAGTTGAAAGGTGGACCATTATCCGACACTAGCGACCGTGGAATGCCATGGCGTGCGAAAAATGATTTCAAGTGTTTCACCACGTTATCAACGTTGTAATTCTTATGTAAAGAAGCTAGCTCAAAATATTTAGAATAGTAATCTACACAGAAAAGGTAATTCTCCCCATCAAAATAAAATAAATCAACCCCTACTCGTTCCCAAGGGAGTTGTGTAATATCATAACACTTCAAAGGTTCCTTATTTGTGTTAGGTTTAAATTTAGCACATACCAGACACTGTTCAATTAAATTTTTAATGTCTGCATTTATATTGGGCCAATAAACTGTTTCCCTAGCAATGTTAAGTGTTTTATTTATACCTAAATGACCACAGTGAATTTTATCTAATATTTGCTTTTGTAAAGCCTTTGGGACTATGAGCCTATTGCCCTTAAAGAGTAAATCATTCATTATATGTATTTCACTTTGAATATTCCAATATGGTTTAACCAAACAGTTAATTTTGTTTTTGCTTGTTGGCCAACCATTTTTTATATAAGATTTAAGCAAATTAAATGATTCATCTTGTTTACTTTCCTTTAAAATTGACTCTAAATATGACTTTGATACTGAAATATTAGAAAAAATTGAATTGACATGATATTGTAAATCTTGTTCATATTGCGGTACATATGTATCAGTGAGTGAAGCTCGTGATAGCGTGTCCGCTATATACATACGTTTACCAGGTACATAAATTACTTCTAAGTCATATCCTTGCAACGCAAGCATCATTCTCTGCAACCTAGCTGGCACTTCATGAAGAGGTTTTTTAAAGAGATAAATTAAAGGTTTGTGATCTGTATGAACGGTAACAAGACCTCCATAAATATATTGATGAAATTTATTACAACCAAACTGTATAGCAAACAATTCCTTTTCAATCTGAGCGTAGTTTTGTTGAGAGCTTGTCAATGTTCTTGAGCTATATGCAATTGGTCGCTTATTTTGCATGATTACAGCGCCCACTGCATTCTTGGATGAATCTACTGACAAAATTAAAGGTACATTGCAATTATAGTTAGCTAATACAGGTGCTTTAGTAATAATATCTTTTAGTGATTCAAAACACTTTTGATAATTATCATCCCATAGGAATGGTATATCCTTTTTTAACAAGTTTCTTAAGACATTAGTTTTGTCTGCTAAGTTTTCAATGAAAGGGGCTAAAAAATTTAACATGCCTAAAAATCTTTGTAAATCCTTAATATTTTTAGGTGTAGACATATTTTTTACAGCTTTAACTTTATCTGGATCAATTTTAACACCATCTTTGCTAAAAATATAACCCAAATATGTTATTTCTTCTAAAAGAAACTTACACTTGAGCTTGTTTAACTTCAGATTTACCTGCCTAGCCCGTTCTAAAAATAATTCTAATCTCTTATTATGTATCTCAATTGTCTCCCCATATATTAATATGTCATCACACCAAATAATTATGCCTTCAATGTCCCCAAATAAATCAATCATAGTTTTATAAAATATTTCTGTTGCAGTATTAATCCCGAAAGGCAACCGTAGAAATTTATATCGACCAAATGGGGTCTGAAATGTGCACAAATCACTACTTTCTTTTGTTAATTTTATATTATAAAAACCAGAGAACGCATCCAAGTGGGAAAAATATTTAGCTTTAAACAATTTTGACCTGACTTCATAAATATTTTTAATAGGATAATGACTTCTTAATAGATTTTTATTTAAATATCTAGGATCTAAACATACCCTTAATCCTCCTGCCTTTTTCATGGTAATGACTAAACTACTTACCCATAACGTGGGTTTGTTAACCTTTTGTATAATTCCCAGTTGTTCCATGATTTCTAATTCTTTCCTTAACGGCTCGTTGAGAGCAAACGGTACCTTCCTCGGGGGATCTACTCTTGGTATGGCATCCTTCTTTAATACAATACTGTGTTCATATGGAAGACATCCTAGGCCCTGAAAAACATCATTATATTTGATTACAATATTGTCACATGTTTTTTCATATAGGTTATGTATATTTTTCACAATTTTATTGTCATTTTGACAATTTACAGAGAAGTTTTTTGTTATTAAATTTAACTTTATACAAGTTGGTAAGCCAATTACAGTTGGACAATTCAAACTTGTTATTACAAAAGTAATTGTTTCAGGCTCAACTTTATTATCTAATAAACAGGATACATTAGATACTGCCACTATGGGAATTTCATGACCATTATAAGCAAAAATATTATAATTTTTACACTGTTGTTTGTCCTTATTTTTAATTTTTAGGTTTGAGCTTTTACATGTGTCTAAAGACATCATATTTATATCTGCTCCAGTATCAATTATGCAATCTACTCTTTTATTGTTTATATTAAGAAAATAATGCCAAGAATTATCATTTTTACTTAAAATTGTGCTATTTCTATTACTTTGTGATTCAATGTTGAACAATGTCCCTATAGTAAATCTCTCAGCACTTTTTTTTGTTACTTCATCATCGAGATTTGAGATGTCTACTTCAGAAACAACATTCCTGACATTATTTTTCTTATAACATAAATTAGTAAAGTGTCCATATTTAAAACATGACCTGCATTTATGCTTCCATGCTGGGCAGTTGCGATGAGCATGTGTTGTGTTGCATCTCCCGCACGTTGTTCTGGACCCGGGTGTGGCTGATCTTCTTTGTTGATAATGCGGCACTGGAGATCTGGTTTTTCTCCTATGCTGGTGCGATGAAAACGATGATGACGGAGAACTGTTCGGACGGTTTCTGTGTATCTTGTATACGGTGGCATCTTCTCTTCTTTCACCCCCATTGATTGAATCTTCACTCTTCTGTGCCATAGTGAGTGTTCTACACAGCAGCTTGGCTCTTTCCAGGGAGAGATCTTGTTCTTGTAGCAGCTTTTGTCGAATTTGTGAGAAGTTTGTGGCCATGTTAGCGATGAGAATATCTTTCACCAGGGATTCACGAAGCGTACCAAACTCACATGAATGACTTGCATTTTCTAGCTCCATCAGAAAATTGTCCAATGATTCGTTCACACGTTGTTTTAATGTGAAGAACCTGTGTCTTGCAACTGTCAAATTCTTCTTTGGTTCAAAGTATTCAACAAATTTCTCCTTTACTTGTTTGAATGTAGAACTGCTTAGGTCCAAATTGAAGGAGTTGAAGATATTTAGACCTTTTTCACCCATAGAGTGTAGCATAATAGCAATCTTCCTTTTGTCTTGTGTTTTCTCCATTCCCGACGCCAGCAAATATATCTCGAACGATTGAGTCCATTTTCTGAAGTTTTCAGCATTATTGTTGATGATTTCCGTCGAAATTTCCAGCTTTTGTACTCCGTTTGCAGCCATTGTCGTCATTGTTGTTGAACCACACCCAGCCGGTCTCGAAATTTCTTTTTTCGCCGTTCTCGACGTACCCTCTCTTTGGTTAATATTTTCTTTTTCTTCTTCTGACACCATGTTTAGTGCCTCAGCATATGTGTTATTGTTATTAGGTTCAAATTACACGTCCAATAATACACTTCTAGTTAATCGTATTTTACTTTATTCTACTACGTAGATAATATAATAAACAATATCTTATAAATAACTATGTAGGTACATTGATCCCACTAACCTATCCGGGCCTCTCAAGGAGACTAATTTAAAACTATTTTAGGCATCAACGTCAATGTCATCTTTGACATCTAGTTGTTTTAAATACTTATTAGCATTATGTAACATATGTTTGTTAGCGTAGGTAATTAATAAATAATAAGTTTTAATTTAATACCTCAAAACATTCATGACATAAACGGCCATTATTTGACAGTAAACTATTATTATTACTCCATCAGCGTACTTCTTTTGCCTGTGGACGTCTAATACAGTGTACAAAGAAGCATTACTTTAAATTAGTGATTTTAAATATCCAAACGACAGTGTTCATAAACTAAAAATGCATTTAAACTGCTGCCCTAAATCACCTTTCCACGCGTACGAAGTCGCGGGCACAGCTAGTTATTAATATATTAATATATATTAAAAGTGTATAATTTTCCCCGTTTTTGCAACATTTGTCACTGATGCTTCGCTCCTATTGGTCGCAGCGTAACGACATATAGCCTAAAGGCTTCCTCTATAAATAAACTATCCAACAAATAATATTTTTTTCAAATCAGATCAGTAGTTTCTGAGATTAGCGCGTTAAACACTCAAACAAACACTTCTGATTTATTTATTTATTTAGAAAAAAAAGAATTTAGACTACTTCTACTACTACAATTCTTCCATGTTATTTCCACTGCTTCATCTAGCAGAGGAAGCAGCTAGCAGAGGTAGATCTTGATGTACGTACTCCATTTTATGTTTTTAACTATTTTAAGGAAATAGTTACAAAACAAATGGGGGAACAAGTGCCCCAGTTTTCCCTTAGTCTTAATGTTAGTAAATACATAAAAATATAATTCGAACGAACTATGAAGGACGATGATTAAAAATATTTGCACAAAAATAATTATATTTTGGATTTACGTACATTCATATTTCGAGGTGTTAGTCCTAATTATTAGTAATTAGAGATTACATAATACTACGCTTTGAAGGGTTAATAACAATATTACAATATTATATTCATGAATATATTCATGAATATAATATTGTTATTAAAATACCTGGCCTCGCGCAGTGTTTAATGTTCATAGTTAAATAAGTTAAATAAGCAGAATGTTTTTTTATATTAATTTCCATGGTTGATGTAGATTCGTGCGTAGTATTACGTAATATAGATTATAATCTAAAAATAACGAGAAATTTCAAGTATAATAAAGTAGAAATAAAAATTAATGCGGGCCATTTTTAATTCAGTGTTATTTCAGCTGTAGCAAAATTTAAATCATTGAAAATAGAACTCTGGGGTATTAAAATAGAACTGAATATTAAGTACACTCAAGTCGAATGTCAATTTAATAACTAGATGTTAGTGGGTTCGATTTTCAACTCTATTTTATTAGAGCTAAGTTCTATTCCCTTTAAAATTTCTCCGGACGGGGAGATGCCGAATAATATGTCCCAGCCTCAAAGTCTCAAGCTTTACGCGGTAAGTGCCATTTATAGTACGTCCGAGATAAATTTAACCCAAACGTACACAAAGCCGTCTATGACTAAACATAGATTAGTCAGTGATGCCAATTGGCCAATATTAATATCCATAGACTATAGACCATATTCAACAGCCGGCGGTGTCAAAATGGCGTATTTTTACCCGACTTCGGCGAAGCCAAAAGGAAGGGTAATGATTTTGGCAGTCTATGTATGTATGTATGTATGTATGTATGTATGTTCCCTTGTAGCAGTTAAACTACTGGTCCGATTTTAATAAATAAGGTGTCAATCGATTGGTGGTGGTCCCGCGAGTAACATAGGCTATAAAATTTTTGGAAATCCAGATATGCATAGGTACAGATATGGTCAAGGTAGAGCCGTGGTCGTACCCGCTATTGGCATTGTATATTTCAACAGCAGACAAATATTATAGATTTGTTTAGCGGGTACGACCACGGCTCTACCATGACCATATCTGTACCTACTACCTATGCATATCAGGATTTCCAATTGAATTATTTTCTTGTTTCAGCCTTTATAGAGCCCTTTTTTGCGAAGTCGGGTCATAGTTTTTTTAATCTTTTATTTTATTACTGTGAAGGTTTTTCATTTGATGTTTAAATATGTTAATTATTTTTTTATTGTTATCAAATGTATTGGATAATGAAGTATATCCCTGTTAAAGTGTTGATCAGGGCCCTAATTCTCAGGCCTCGGCCACTTAGTTTTTACTATCGGTCTGTCCCGCTCATGCAAATGAAATTTAACGGGCGTGCGAGCGGGATAAACTAATATTCGGAACTAAGTTCGAGGCCTAAGAATCGCCGCCCAGTATGCACAATAAGTGAAAATTTCGATGTTTTCGATTTGTATACCTTTAGGTTAAATTTATCAGTGACAAACTATAGTATGGTAGCAGTATTATAATGCTAAATTATTTATTGACCAAATGTAATTTACTAGTATTGTGAATTACATTGCGTGTATTTATAAATGTGAATTCAATTTTGACATCCTCAGTGGAGCAGTGACTGGCGTGAGTTTCGGCTTCACACGCGCTACAAAACGCTACAGAACTTTCAACATCTTTTATCAAGTAACAAGAAGTTCAGGGTCATGAATATGTTTTAAATATGTGTATAATATAATCAAAATCCTAAATATATTAATGCGTACATACGGCAATGATTTCTTTATTTCTTGGTATTCCGTGTTTCGCTAAAAATATACCCAGAAAATTCAGTTTACACATTAATTTAAACATTTTAGGAGATGTATTAACGTATTAAGTACATTCATTTTAGTGACGGATTTTTAGATTGATGTATGTACTTTATACTTTACGACGTATACTAAAATGTTTAAGCGACAGTAGTAAGACTCAATTTTCTCAAAATCTTAATTTTGCTACTTAACACCTTCATTCATTCATGTCTTCAATAAAATTGTAATGAAATGTAGGTGGCGCTGCTAGCGGTATTTTGTTATCATGGTTTTGCTAGAACTATGATAGGAAATACTGTTGGTAGCGTCATTTCCCTTATTAAATCTGTTGTGCTTGCAGTGTATACAATTAACATATCACAATAACTATTAAAAGCTGTCACTTGCATAAAAAGCTGTTTCCTATGCGTGAGATTCTGTAATTGGCTGTCTAATGCTATGACTTATCTATACTAATATTATGAAGAGGAAACATTAGATTGTTTGTTTGTTTGAATTGAATAGGCTGAAATCACTGAATCACTATGAAAATTCTTTCACCGTTGGAGCTACACTACTAGCACTGAATATAAGCTTTATTATAGAAAAAAATTAGGTTCCTTACTAAAACCCCAAAAATGTAGCCCAAAGTGTAAAAAACTACCTAATTTCTTATCATCGTGTGCACTTCGACAACGGCTGGACCGATTTCGCATTTTTTTACGGTATTTTCGTTATTGTCATTAAAAGGTTATTATGAAAGAAAATGTTGAAAAAAATAATCTTATTGATGAAATTAAATGAAATGCTGTTCGTTAGTCTCGCTAAAACTCGAGAACGGCTGAACCAATTCGACTGGTTTTGGTCTTGAAATGTTCGTGGAAGTCCAGGGAAGGTTTAAACGGTTTCTATGCACAACGTCAAGCTAGTAACTTATAGTTGCTTTTTGGCGTAGAATCTCCTGTGATTAAATATATTATATACCGTGTGAGTACTGATTACACAGCAGAAGCCTCCAAAGACACATTTAATACGTCCATTACGTTGGTCGTTAGCGGTTTTTTCGTCGACCAAGTGTTTTTTGGACTAATTACCGTCCTAACTGCCCTTCAGATTAGGTCGAGAGTGGGCACGCGCGTTAGCGATCCCTTTTTGATGTGCAACATCTACGCAGTACTAGAATTAGTATTTTCAATGTTTTTTTAATGTATGTTATTATAGCCTCCTGGTAAACATATTATAATGTAAAACTAATTAAGTACCTACCAGTAAAAATATTGAAGATATTTTGACTATTGAACTATCAAATATAATGTGCGAACGAGAAGGGAACAACTGATTGTAACGTCACGTTAACCCTACATAGACATTACATCAACCTGCGTAATATAGTTTTGCGAGAAAGATATGGATAATTTTGTGTGAGTCCAAAAGTCGTCGTTTCAGCCTTTTAGAGTCCACTGCTGAACATAGGCCTCTCCAACACATTTCCAGTGCGACCGGTCCATTGCCACCTGCATCCAACGTGACCCGGCAGTTTTCACCAGGTCGTCGGTCCATCTGGTAGGTGGCCGTCCCACACTGCGCTTGCCAGTACGTGGCCTCCACTCTAGGATCTTTTTGCCCCATCGACCGTCCAATCTTCGTGCTATGTGGCCGGCCCATTGCCACTTCAGCTGACTGATTTTACGCGCAATGTCGGCAACCGTAGTTCTTCTACGGATCTCCTCATTTCTGATTCGATCACGTAGAGAAATACCGAGCATTGCCCTCTCCATAGCTCGCTGAGCGACATTGAGCCTTTTGAAAAGATCCTTCGTGAAGCACCACGTCTCAGAACCGTAAGTCATCACTGGTAACACACATTGGTTGTATAACTTTGTCTTAAGGCACTGAGGTATTTTGGACGAGAAGAGAGTCCAAAAGTAAATAAATTTAATAACCCAATTATCATAAACTAGCCTTTTATCTCGGCGTCGCCCGCGTAGGTAGTATTTGTGACAAAACACTTCTTTAAATAACTCTACATTATACTACTTATCATCATCATTATTTCAGATATGACGTTACAACTGTACATAAGCCTCCCTCAGGCTTCGGTCTCGAATTTTGCGGGCAGCGGGGCGGGAGCGACGGCGGCGCGGGTGCGGTACTCGTTACCCGCTCCCGCGCCGCCGCCGCTCCAGCCCCGCTGCCCGCAAAATTCGAGGCTGAGGCCTCAGAGTATTTCATAGGGCGCACTTGGCTCGCCACGCTCGGCAGGGGGGTTATACCTATGTCACATTCATCTGGTTATAGAGTTCAGTAAGAAGGTACCAGCGCAGAAAGAGGCACTTTTCTTTAAATTATTCCATGGGAAAATTTACGATTTTGGGGCATTTCTCATACAAACATTAAAGTTAAAAATCATTCTTTCAGCACGGGTAGATACTTTCACAATATACTCTACACAAGCTTAAACCTTCCCTGGAGTTCCACGAATACCAAAAATAGCCAAATCGGTTCAGCCGTTCTCGAGTTTTAGCGAGACTAACGAACAGCAATTGATGGAGGAGGTACATACACGCCCTATAGTATTATCACTCACCTTGTATTAATTATTTAATAATATCCTATATAGGAAATATTATATATTATATCCTTAATAAATTATTCCGCAGAAAATAATTCGACGTAGAAAATACACGATCACGCAAAGGGCTTTGAATATGAAGTAATTAAGAAGCCATAGAACGTAGAAGTGAGCCGTCGAATCGTGATGCAGTTCAAGCCAGCCAGCCTCTGATCGGCTCCTCGGGGACCCAACAGGTCATTAGTAGCTGGGGGTAATTACTCGGAATTTACTGTAGAGGTTTCATAATATTATATAATAACCAGGGATGTTAGGGTGCTCCGTAACCGTAATCGAAACTATCGGTAATTGGATATAAAAAAAAATCTGTAACCGAAACCGAAATGAAAGTTTTAAGTAAAAAGGAAACCAAAAATTTAATATCCGTAACCGAAATTGTCCGAAACAGACGGATAATCCGAAATAATTTAATATCCATATCCGTATCTGAAATTTCATATATTCATGCCTGATAACTAGCTGTGCCCGCGACTTGGTTCGCGTGGTTGTCGGAAACACTATCGCGATTATCTTTTGATTGCTCACGTTGGTTTTTGTTATTATGATTATTAAAAAGGAATAATTCTTTCATACATATTTTTGAGTAACTTAATGTATGCAGCGCACGCAACGAAAGTCCTCAAATGTGAATAATTTTCCCCGTTTTTGCAACATTTCTCACTGACGCTTCGCTCCTATTTGTCGCAGCGTAATGTTATATAGCCTAATAAAGCCTCTATAAATAGACTATCCAACAAAAAAAGGATTTTTCAAATCGAACCAGTAGTTTCTGCCGCTTTATAATATTAGTATAGATACTAATATAATCTCCATAGATGCTTCACACCAAGTCAATCTGGCTCCGTGGTAAGTGAGGTAAGTTAACTAGGATAGACTTAAAAATACACACGAGTGTCGAGTTGTAAAATTTTGACGAATGTTTTTTTGCTTTATAATCATTAGAGTTCTACAGCCTGTGATATAAATAAGTGTTTAGAGTGTGTCTGGGTCCTGTATAAAGAGTTTACTGTGAAAGTAGCAGCGCTGAAAGAGTTACTTTTTTTTACTTATTGTATGGGCATATTTATGACATTTCTCATACAAACATGAAAATTAAAAGTAAATGTTTCAGCGCTGGTAAACATGGTCACAGTATACTCTACATAAGAGGCACATACACTAAAGTATTATTACTTATTTATTTTACACCTTGTATATTCTGGATCATGTAGTCCCGGCCTTAAAATGATATTTCAAAACATAACTGTTGTCAGTAAACACTGAACAAAATGGAGGCACTGGCTATTTGGCTCCAGTCTAATGGATGTGGCTAACTTGTTCGGTAAACGACAGTTAGCGAGTTGTTTGCTTGTTTAACTGTATATAGCTCGACTCCTTGTATAAAACAGCATCTCTGTTCATATTAGTTTTGACGATATAATATAGATATATTATTAACCCGTTTTCTGTGACACCGTGTTATTTTTCAAGTCGAATCAGCATATTCATTCCGCTTAAAATGTATTATTTATGCAACTTACGGCTGAACACTGTGACGATTGTTAAATTAAGTGGCAGTCAAATCATATGCTGTATTCATTTAGCTGATCATTGAAAGTGACAGCTTGTAAATCTATTTATCCATTCCTGCCCGTATTCGGCCACAGCGACTCGGCAACTAATGAGTGCGTTATTCGTGTGCTCTCAAGTGACTGACGTATCCGATCTTAGCATTCAATGAGAAGAAAGAAGAGGAAGCCCGCCGTCCGCAACCACCGCGGCACTGCACCCTGCGGACCCGAGCAGCGTTTGCGGTGTGAAATACCCACCACGCCGCTGTACGTGTCCCGCCTGCACTGGTCCACGAAGGTCGAGGATGTCGTGGGCTACATCTTGAAGAAGACATCCTTCAACTTGAGGGTCGAGCGTCTGGAGTCTCGCCATAAAGTTAGCTTTAGTTCTTTTGTGGTGAGAGTACCGACACATCGCTTGTCGACCTTCGAGGTGGAGGAGTTCTGGCCGATGGGTGTAGTCTACCGAAGATTCCGGGGGAGACTCCAGAGCGAGGCGTGCGCCTCCGTGATACGTGATGGAAGTTTAGTTATAATTAATTATGTAATAATATGTATGTTAGTCTGTAAGGTATTTATAATATGGGCCTATGCAGCCCGAAATAAAGGTTATTATTATTATTATTATTATAATGTGTCACCACATACAGTGAAAGTTTTTCGTTAATTACGTTTTCATTTAGCCGATCATTGACAGTGAAAGCCTGTAAATAGTTCCTAAGTTTATTGAGCGTTTCAGTAACAATATTATGAATTGGCGCGGAAAAGCCGGTCACAAAACAAAATGGCCGATGCAATAAGTGTGAATTTAATCCTGTATACAACAAACAATCAATTCGAACTACGCGTTAATAGCATTCAATCGGGTGTAGCGGGTAGCTGTGTTAGGGAACTTGCCCATCATTATTAGGCTTCGATCAAAAATACTAATCTGTTATTGTAAACTACCCACATAATGGTGAATAACGGCTGCCAATATAGAATATCAATAAAATTGTTTTGTCTCACTGGAAGTAACTAGTTCTTAAGGTACAAGCTAGGCCTAGTTTAAGAACTAGAAAAACAGACTGTGTGTATTACTCATTTTTTTTGTTACATATAAATACAATACACACCCATACAAAACAATGCTCAAATCTGTTCGCGAGGTATATACGAATAGAGCTACATTTATTTAATAACTAGCTGTGCCCGCGACTTCGTTAGCGTGGTTTTTGAGTGACCGTTTATGTAGCACACACAACAAAAGTCTCCAAATGTGAATAATTGTCCCCGCTTTAGCAAGATTTGTCACTGATGCTTCGCTCCTATAATTGTTCGCAGCGTAATGTTATTTATATCTATACATATATAAATATAATAAATCTGTAGAGGAGTCGTGTCTGTACATTGAAGATATTTGAGAAAAAAATATATAGTAGACCTTAATTTACGCAATAGTACACAAAACAATGATTTTTGGAATTTTTGTCTGTTTGTCCGTTTGTCTGTTTGTCTGTGCGTTTGTGCACGCTAATCTCAGAAACGGCTTATCTGTTATCTGTTATCTGTTTTCTGTTTTCTGTTTTCTGTTATCTGTTATTTATATAACATATACATGAAAATGTTTTTGTGATTTTTTTTAGATTTATTAAAACGATACGATACGACTACGAAATTACGAATATGATATGTGAATATTTCCTAACAGTCGATTATTATCACTCGCAGTAATACAATATCGTATACGACTGAAAACTGCCAGTGACTACTACTTTATAATATAAGGCTGCCAGACGTACAAGTCGATACTCGATAGTGCATTACAAAATACAGTCAGTGCCTTAGCCTAGTGACGCCTAGTGACGTCGGCTGATCTCACCGTCAATATTATACCGTGCATAAAATCTGTTATCTGTTATCTGTTAGTTGTTATCTCAAAATAAATAAAGTCGGATATAAATAATATGGAGCAAAAATCTGATCGATCGGTCCTACAACAAGTAGATCGTAGGTTTTTTATGTACTTGTATAATTTATTATATTTCTTTTATGTATTAAAGATCAGATCCGTATAATAAATAATAAACATCCATTTTGTACCGGCCACCATAGTGGATTCAAAATGGCGGCATTTATATTTTAATAAATTTTTTGTTGGTTTTGTAGCAATAGCAGCTTTCATACATAATATCAGCTTACTAGTACTTCAGGAAGTACCTTATGAATTTTGATGATCTATAAATGAGTCAGTGACGAAATCTGGGGTTTTTAGACGTTAATAAAATCTAAAGTATAATAGCTACGACATTCAAACTTTGCATGTTTCATGTTTTTACTGGTGTCATTATATTATGTTGAAATTTTCAACTATGTAGCATCATCCAAAGCAAAGTTATGAGAGTTCAAAAAAACGACGAAACCTTTCGAGAAAAGGTAGGTAGTGCCCTTGCGCTTCGCTTGGCTCGTCTTGACGATTATACGCAAAAGATCCTGCCGCTCCCGCGCCGCCGCCGCCGCTCCCGCCCCGCTGCCCGCAAAATTCGAGGCTGAGGCCTAACGGGTTTGTTTACATTTAGTTCACATTAAAACAGAACGTATAGTATGGGTACGTTCCCTAAGCGCCAAGCGGGTAGCGGGTTCTAAAACATTTAGTAGCGGCATCACTAACGACTTGTAACACAATCCACACATTAGGGTGCACAGTTTGGTTGTTTGAGCTAATGACTGTGACACACACGCGAGCTAGCTTGTGCCTTGCTCGTAAACATGCTAGTTATAACTTGCAAGTCACAGATATGTTAGTGGCTTTTGAAATAGCCAAATCATTTATCATTAGTCAACCATATCTTCTACGCAGCTCAGGTACACTGGGTAGTTTAAATATTTCATAAATCGTACATTTGATGATTTGATGATGTTGTTGAATGTATTTAATTTGCGAGCCCGACTGATAAAAACTAATACTGAAAAAAAAGTTTATTAATTTATAGAAGATAGATAGAAAATTCTTTATTTGTATATTTGTAACTAAAATACGTAGAGTAATCAAACACAGTAATAAGTACAAAAAGGCGGTCTTACTGCTTACAGCAGTCTCTTCCAGACAACCTAATAAAATGAATTTAATACCTAACTTAAAATCTACATACATAACACAAATAAAATAATAAAGTTTATAAATATTATATTTATATAATAACATAAACTACGTGAACGATACACAAATATAATAATATACCTATCTATAGTAGGAATACACACTATAAATCAATCCCTCAGTTGTAAATAGTACTCTTTGAAATATTTTTTTAAAGTTTCTATAGGCTATTGCTATTGCTTAACAAAATTTGTTTTTATTTGCAACACTATTGAATGTTGTAATATCGGATGTATTTTTTCCACGAACCGAACGGAATACAATGTAAATTGAATTATTAAAAAATCTAATGATGTATTGTCCGTTTTATTAACTACATTTCGACATTCAGCATTTTCAATAGTCCTTATCCAGTTAGTACTTTCTGTTTTGGTCCATCATTCGTACTTGTAAAATTCAGCAGTTGTTCGTTCAAGAAAATTGACAGGCGTGCTCATCCCAATAACTGTCAGGTTAGAGCAAAGTTTGTGCGCGGAAATTGTTGGCTGGTTCAGTTCGGGGTGAGATGGGCAACAAAGGCATCGTTAAAGAATTCCCAACTTCAATCTATCCAGCAGTTGATTTTGAAAGCGGTGAAAGTTGATGCAGATTTTAAAATGTAAAGTATGTCAGCTGTGCTACAGGGCTAAGAAAGCTTAGACCGATCAAGCAGGGACATTTGAAAGCTCCGGCAAAGTTAAGTTATCGAATGTCAACGGTATTGACGTTGACTTCACTTTTACAGAGCTTTTAAAAGTTTCTGCTTGGCCTACAGAAGATCGATTATGCTAATTAAATCTCACAATGATAGAGTTTCGATACCTAACAGCTTAATGGTATTTTCAAAAACGACAAACGTGAATACACGTTTATACAAAGTCATTATCATATTGAATAAATATGATAACGACTTCGTATCGATTGCTATAACAGGATATGTAACTATAATAATTGTTCACAAAAGTTAATCAATAGGTAGGGTACGAAGAGGCAAGATTCGATATATTTTTGTTCTTGTAGCCAATATTAGTAAATGATTAGTTAATGGAATCAGGCGTTACTTTGCGGAAATCCATAGCATAAAATTTAAATATATTATATCTAGCAATATCCCGCGAAACAATTATAACCACAACCTGCAAGCAGATGAGTGAGTGTACGCATAGGCATGCGTTTAATGCACCTCCCTCCTCCCACACTGCCTATGCGTACACTCGCAAGCAAAAAACGTGAAAACACCACCACCACGCAAGCAATAATGTTAACACGATCGTGCAAAGTCCCACCACCATGCAGGTTGCAAAACTCGACGCGCGTTTCGCTCCGACCCCGGAGCATCCTCAGGATGTTGACTCTGCGAACAATGTTCGTTAAGTGATGCCGCCCGCCAAAACACCGCCTTATATTCCCTACAGCTACTACCCCTACCAACTAGTACCCCCACCAAACAAGTTAATAAGAGGTGACGAAGTAAGGTTAGTTTGGTCATTCAACAATGCAATTCTATTGTTGTTCTTTACTTTAATTATTTCTAACTGTTCCAACACGCTCAGTCGAAAGCCTTTGTCACATTTATGTAATATCTTATAGGAATGACCATCTGGTATACTGTGACTACTATCTAAAAGATGTTTGGCAAAATGTGATTTATCATGATGACCATTTCTATAAGCCGCGATATGTTCTTTATACCGAGTCTCAAAGTTACGTCCAGTCTGACCTACGTATACACTGTCGCATTCAGGACAATCGATTCTGTATACACCTGATTGATACTTTAAATCAATCCGGTCTTTATTATTACATAATTGATTTTTTAAAGTATTATTCGTCCTAAATGCGACATGCATATCGTTATTTTTCATTATTTTGGATAAACGTGCAGATACCTCACCCATGTAGGTCAAACTGGACTTATATCTAACTACTTCCTTATCAGAGGTCCCTGCGTACAAAATCTTAACCAATTCTTTTTTATTTTTAATATTTAACATATTATCAATAATTTTGGGATTGTACCCATTTGCCTTAGCAATTTGATAAATTATGTTTAACTCTTTTTGATAATTTACTCTACTAAGAGGGACAGAAAATAATCTGTGAATATAACTATGAAAAGCCGCGTGTTTGTGTTGCCAAGGATGACATGAGGATGCATGAATAGTAGTATTAGTATACGTCGGTTTGCGAAAGATCCCAAAACTGTGTTTATTATCAACTCTAGTGATAGATAAATCTAGAAAATTGAGAGTATTATTATCTTCACATTCTAGTGTAAATTTTATTTTAATATGTTTTTTATTAAGATTTTTAAGAAATACGTCCAGTTGTCTCTGTGTACCCGTCCAACAAAGTATGCAGTCATCTACATATCTATAGTAATATAAAATGCTCTTATTATTAACAATATTTCTCTGTTCAAAATCGTCCATAAATATTTCAGCCAGCAAAGGACTCAGTGGTGAGCCCATTGCTAGACCGTCTTGTTGAACAAAGAACTGATTGTTAAATCTAAAGTAGTTTTGTTCCATGCAGACTTTAGTAAGGGAAAGCAATTCATCACCTTCACCAGGAGGTAAACGTTGTTCCAATGCATTACCCAAAATACCCAACGTTTCCTCACACGGGATATTAGTGAATAAACTGTCTACATCAAGCGAGACTAATTTGCAACGGGGTGGCAAAGTCACATTTTTAATATGATCTACTAATTGTAAGCTATTTTTTATAGCATAAGGTGGTCTAAATGAAACCTTTTGCTTAATAATGTAATTAAGTGACTTTGCCAACTCGTATGCTGGTGCACCTATGTATGAGACAACTGGACGCATAGGAATATCAGTTTTGTGAATCTTTGGCAAGCCGTAAAGTGATGGCGCGCGAGGATTCATTGGAATAAGTTTCCTCTTTGCTGATTCGGTTTGGAAAAAGTGTGAATTTTTGTTTATGGCTAATTTAACCTTAGCCACAAACTTTTTTGTTGGGTCAGAAGATACCCTTAGAAATTGGTCACAACGAATCACGTTATTAACTTTCTCCGAGTAATCGTCGCGCCTCATCACCACTATTGTGTTACCCTTATCCGCTTTAGATACAACCAAGTCATTATTAGTTATTGTTTGTTTTAATGACTTCAAAGCAACTCCTTCAGGGTTTATCGAAAAACCAGAGGGAGTACCCTTGATTTCATTAGCTAGTAGACCCTTAACCATATTGTCCTTCTTATTAATCAAAACTGCCATTTCCGAATCTACCGCAAGCATTTCCAAGGCATTCTGATTAATCTTAGGAGAAATATTATATTTAAGACCCTTTTCCAGAAGTGTCATCTCATCCTTGGCAAACTGGACATTGGTTAAGTTTTTGACGCGAGGGTGGAAAGAAAAAGGTTCAGACTGTGATTCTGTATAGGATTGTACATTCCTCTTTTTATTTACTAAAGTCTGAAGCTTTTTCTGTTGACTAACATATTTAGCATGCACTTCGATTGATGCGAAACTACGTGCTTTTTCATCCAAACAATCGAATTCTAAGTTATGTAATTTGAATGAGAGCTCGGTATAAAGAACTTTGAGATGTAGTTTTAAATTATCTCTAACGGTAAACCAATGACGCGTCTCTTCGTTAAGCCAGATGGACTCTGCTTTTTTAATAGCCGTATTGGCGGCTCGACTGTGCGTGTTGGTTTTAACATTAATATAACTGGGAACAACATTAAGATGTTTGCATTGTTGATTGAACCAAATATTTTGGGCGGCAACTCGATGTAATTTTGTTAGCTTAATATAGAGTCGTGCCTGTACGGTCATGCTCACCGATTTTAAATAGTTAATGGAATCAGGCGTTACTTTGCGGAAATCCATAGCATAAAATTTAAATATATTATATCTAGCAATATCCCGCGAAACAATTATAACCACAACCTGCAAGCAGATGAGTGAGTGTACGCATAGGCATGCGTTTAATGCACCTCCCTCCTCCCACACTGCCTATGCGTACACTCGCAAGCAAAAAACGTGAAAACACCACCACCACGCAAGCAATAATGTTAACACGATCGTGCAAAGTCCCACCACCATGCAGGTTGCAAAACTCGACGCGCGTTTCGCTCCGACCCCGGAGCATCCTCAGGATGTTGACTCTGCGAACAATGTTCGTTAAGTGATGCCGCCCGCCAAAAAATTTAAAGTTTCAATCAGGTGTATACAGAATCGATTGTCCTGAATGCGACAGTGTATACGTAGGTCAGACTGGACGTAACTTTGAGACTCGGTATAAAGAACATATCGCGGCTTATAGAAATGGTCATCATGATAAATCACATTTTGCCAAACATCTTTTAGATAGTAGTCACAGTATACCAGATGGTCATTCCTATAAGATATTACATAAATGTGACAAAGGCTTTCGACTGAGCGTGTTGGAACAGTTAGAAATAATTAAAGTAAAGAACAACAATAGAATTGCATTGTTGAATGACCAAACTAACCTTACTTCGTCACCTCTTATTAACTTGTTTGGTGGGGGTACTAGTTGGTAGGGGTAGTAGCTGTAGGGAATATAAGGCGGTGTTTTGGCGGGCGGCATCACTTAACGAACATTGTTCGCAGAGTCAACATCCTGAGGATGCTCCGGGGTCGGAGCGAAACGCGCGTCGAGTTTTGCAACCTGCATGGTGGTGGGACTTTGCACGATCGTGTTAACATTATTGCTTGCGTGGTGGTGGTGTTTTCACGTTTTTTGCTTGCGAGTGTACGCATAGGCAGTGTGGGAGGAGGGAGGTGCATTAAACGCATGCCTATGCGTACACTCACTCATCTGCTTGCAGGTTGTGGTTATAATTGTTTCGCGGGATATTGCTAGATATAATATATTTAAATTTTATGCTATGGATTTCCGCAAAGTAACGCCTGATTCCATTAACTATTTAAAATCGGTGAGCATGACCGTACAGGCACGACTCTATATTAAGCTAACAAAATTACATCGAGTTGCCGCCCAAAATATTTGGTTCAATCAACAATGCAAACATCTTAATGTTGTTCCCAGTTATATTAATGTTAAAACCAACACGCACAGTCGAGCCGCCAATACGGCTATTAAAAAAGCAGAGTCCATCTGGCTTAACGAAGAGACGCGTCATTGGTTTACCGTTAGAGATAATTTAAAACTACATCTCAAAGTTCTTTATACCGAGCTCTCATTCAAATTACATAACTTAGAATTCGATTGTTTGGATGAAAAAGCACGTAGTTTCGCATCAATCGAAGTGCATGCTAAATATGTTAGTCAACAGAAAAAGCTTCAGACTTTAGTAAATAAAAAGAGGAATGTACAATCCTATACAGAATCACAGTCTGAACCTTTTTCTTTCCACCCTCGCGTCAAAAACTTAACCAATGTCCAGTTTGCCAAGGATGAGATGACACTTCTGGAAAAGGGTCTTAAATATAATATTTCTCCTAAGATTAATCAGAATGCCTTGGAAATGCTTGCGGTAGATTCGGAAATGGCAGTTTTGATTAATAAGAAGGACAATATGGTTAAGGGTCTACTAGCTAATGAAATCAAGGGTACTCCCTCTGGTTTTTCGATAAACCCTGAAGGAGTTGCTTTGAAGTCATTAAAACAAACAATAACTAATAATGACTTGGTTGTATCTAAAGCGGATAAGGGTAACACAATAGTGGTGATGAGGCGCGACGATTACTCGGAGAAAGTTAATAACGTGATTCGTTGTGACCAATTTCTAAGGGTATCTTCTGACCCAACAAAAAAGTTTGTGGCTAAGGTTAAATTAGCCATAAACAAAAATTCACACTTTTTCCAAACCGAATCAGCAAAGAGGAAACTTATTCCAATGAATCCTCGCGCGCCATCACTTTACGGCTTGCCAAAGATTCACAAAACTGATATTCCTATGCGTCCAGTTGTCTCATACATAGGTGCACCAGCA
The DNA here is from genome assembly GCA_905187575.2 of Celastrina argiolus. NCBI lineage: Eukaryota > Metazoa > Arthropoda > Insecta > Lepidoptera > Lycaenidae > Celastrina > Celastrina argiolus. The sequence continues at coordinate 4,244,060 of LR994582.1, read as the reverse complement.
TACGAGTTGGCAAAGTCACTTAATTACATTATTAAGCAAAAGGTTTCATTTAGACCACCTTATGCTATAAAAAATAGCTTACAATTAGTAGATCATATTAAAAATGTGACTTTGCCACCCCGTTGCAAATTAGTCTCGCTTGATGTAGACAGTTTATTCACTAATATCCCGTGTGAGGAAACGTTGGGTATTTTGGGTAATGCATTGGAACAACGTTTACCTCCTGGTGAAGGTGATGAATTGCTTTCCATTACTAAAGGTTGCATGGAACAAAACTACTTTAGATTTAACAATCAGTTCTTTGTTCAACAAGACGGTCTAGCAATGGGCTCACCACTGAGTCCTTTGCTGCCTGAAATATTTATGGACGATTTTGAACAGAGAAATATTGTTAATAATAAGAGCATTTTATATTACTATAGATATGTAGATGACTGCATACTTTGTTGGACGGGTACACAGAGACAACTGGACGTATTTCTTAAAAATCTTAATAAAAAACATATTAAAATAAAATTTACACTAGAATGTGAAGATAATAATACTCTCAATTTTCTAGATTTATCTATCACTAGAGTTGATAATAAACACAGTTTTGGGATCTTTCGCAAACCGACGTATACTAATACTACTATTCATGCATCCTCATGTCATCCTTGGCAACACAAACACGCGGCTTTTCATAGTTATATTCACAGATTATTTTCTGTCCCTCTTAGTAGAGTAAATTATCAAAAAGAGTTAAACATAATTTATCAAATTGCTAAGGCAAATGGGTACAATCCCAAAATTATTGATAATATGTTAAATATTAAAAATAAAAAAGAATTGGTTAAGATTTTGTACGCAGGGACCTCTGATAAGGAAGTAGTTAGATATAAGTCCAGTTTGACCTACATGGGTGAGGTATCTGCACGTTTATCCAAAATAATGAAAAATAACGATATGCATGTCGCATTTAGGACGAATAATACTTTAAAAATCAATTATGTAATAATAAAGACCGGATTGATTTAAAGTATCAATCAGGTGTATACAGAATCGATTGTCCTGAATGCGACAGTGTATACGTAGGTCAGACTGGACGTAACTTTGAGACTCGGTATAAAGAACATATCGCGGCTTATAGAAATGGTCATCATGATAAATCACATTTTGCCAAACATCTTTTAGATAGTAGTCACAGTATACCAGATGGTCATTCCTATAAGATATTACATAAATGTGACAAAGGCTTTCGACTGAGCGTGTTGGAACAGTTAGAAATAATTAAAGTAAAGAACAACAATAGAATTGCATTGTTGAATGACCAAACTAACCTTACTTCGTCACCTCTTATTAACTTGTTTGGTGGGGGTACTAGTTGGTAGGGGTAGTAGCTGTAGGGAATATAAGGCGGTGTTTTGGCGGGCGGCATCACTTAACGAACATTGTTCGCAGAGTCAACATCCTGAGGATGCTCCGGGGTCGGAGCGAAACGCGCGTCGAGTTTTGCAACCTGCATGGTGGTGGGACTTTGCACGATCGTGTTAACATTATTGCTTGCGTGGTGGTGGTGTTTTCACGTTTTTTGCTTGCGAGTGTACGCATAGGCAGTGTGGGAGGAGGGAGGTGCATTAAACGCATGCCTATGCGTACACTCACTCATCTGCTTGCAGGTTGTGGTTATAATTGTTTCGCGGGATATTGCTAGATATAATATATTTAAATTTTATTAGTAAATGACACTGATTAAAAGAGGCAGCTGTTGTAAATGGCAGATTTGGTAAGTAAAAATTTATAAAAGGCACGTTCAATAGCTAGTTCAGCAGTTAAAACTAACCAGTAAAGTTAACAAATACGAGTAATAAAAAATAATGAAATGATCCATTTGTGTGAATATATTATTGAGCAGGAAAATAATGACCAGATATAGAGTGACCAATTGAAGCCAATGGTCACACTTATTTACCATTTACAGTGTGCGAACAAGTAGCCAATCTAGGCCCCAAAAAATAATAATTTACTTTTTAATGTCTCTAAGTCAAAGTTAAAGATAAATTCCTTTGGTAGCTGCGATGCTACAGATAGATACAATGTTTAAAATTTCCACCTTCTTTTTGTGTCGAGAGACAATAATTATAAATGCGAAATAAAAAAACTCCTAAATTATCCGCACTGAAACTTCATACACCATCATATAAAACATGTACCGTCAAATCTGTATCACCTTTGGAAATATTTTCATAATCTCATATCAATAAATTATCGCCTTATCTCTCCGTTTACAAGTCTACATTTACGGAGCTAGTCCGCACTGCCTCAAAGTTTGTCAGCTTCACAAGACACTTCTGATATTATTTACAAGTCCTTTGTCACGCAATATTAGATTTTGATAGCTTTGATGTTGTTCAGTAGCCAGCAACTCGGCTATACTTAAAAGGTTTATGGACCGAAGTAGGAAGAAATGCGTATCAACGCTTCTATAGTACGTCCGAAATAAATTTAACCCAAACCCAAACGTAAACAAACCCGTATATGACACAGTCATAGACTAGTCAGTGATGCCAATTGGCCAATATTAATGCAATGATTATTGTTTACTATGAATCTATAGACTATAGGCTTATATTCTACAATCGGCAGTATCAAATAAGAAAGACAGATTTTCATTTGATGTTTAAACATATTAATTATGGTTTAATTGTTATAAAATGTATTGGATAATGAAGTGTAATTCTTTAAAATTCCGGTGAAAGTGTTGATAAGTGTGCACAATAAGTAAATATGTGAAAATTACGGTGTTTTTGGTTTGTTTAGGTTAAATTTATCTCGGACGTACTATAGTAGGTTTTTATACGGGGAGTAAAAAGATCAGTCACTATTAATTTGAAATATGATTATACTAAGTACCTATTGTCATTCTAGAAACTAATTTTCTTTTAATTTTTTTACGTCGTTAGTTTATGAATGTGAAAAGGTAGTGTAACCATATCTCAAAGTTAGGTGAATGTTATTACTTACGAAGTTCGAAAACAAAAATGTATGCACTTATGCTTCGCTAAGTGACATACGAATTCTATTGTTAAAACTTAGTCAACTTTATGCCAAAGTCAAACACTATCCACTTCGGTATGATAACAGATACGTAATCTTGAATTAGGTTCCTGATTCTTAAAAATCGTTCTAAAACCTTTCGCCTGTATCAGCATGTGTGTGTGTCATATATTTTTATGGACACTTTTCTTACTATCCAACTTTTTTCAGTTCGAAAACAAAAGATTTTATCTCGGGAGATGAAGATAGCCCCTAGAACCATGTCGTGTATTTTTAAAGACGACTTAGGCCTATAAGAGACTTACTGGTCATTTTCTATCTGATAATTTAAAAAAGAATAGGGCGGTACGCAAAGGGAGGTCACAGAAAAATTTTGTTTACATATGAGAAATTTTTTACATTTGAACAACATTTTAACAAGCAAAATGACCGTATTTAAGCTCAAAGCTCTAAGTTTCCCAATTGGTTGAGAGAGTGCAACGTGGGCACTATCCGATGTCAGTGATGGTTTGGTGGGGTATTAGCTATGAAGGAGTGACTGAGCCATACTTTTGTGAAAAAGGTATCAAAACGTCGGCACAAGTGTATCAAGATACCATTCTTGAGAAGGTAGTGAAACCCCTTAACAAACTATGTTCGATAACCAAGAATGCTCCTTCCAACAAGACTCGGCACCAGCTCATAAAGCACGCTCTACGCAGTCTTGGTTAGAAACGAACGTTTCGGACTTCATAAGAGCTGAAGATTAGCCATCGTCTAGTCCTGATTAATACGCTGGATTACGATTTATGGTCAGTTTTAGAGAGTATGTCTTGCTCTAAACGCCATGACAATTTGGAGTCCCTGAACTCTGAAGCCATCCATACGATTGGCAGTGAGGAATTTTCCCATGTAAAGAGTGCGTGCTTCTATTGATATCTGGCCTCAACGTTTAAAGGACTGTATTGTAGCCAACGGCGGACACTTTGAATAAACTTTTCATATTTTAAATACCTTTTTATTCATGAACTAGCTGTGCCCGCGACTTCGTACGCGTGGAAAAGTGATTTAGGGCAGCAGTTCAAATACATTTTTAGTTTATGAACACTGTCGTTTGGATATTTAAAATCACTAATTTATAGTAATGCTTCTTTATACACGGTATTAGACGTGCATAGGCAAAAGAAGTAGGCCGATGGAGTAATAATAATAGTTTACTGTCAAATAACCGTTTTTGACGTAAATGTTTTGAGGTATTTTTTCTAAGAAAATGCTAACAATTCCTACTACCAGCTCGAAAAATGACCGTGTATTATTAACCGACTTCAAAAAAAGGAGGAGGTTCTCAATTCGTCTGTATGTATAATATTTTTTTTTCTTTTATGCGAACGGGACTACTTGATAGTACGCTCATATACGCGACGAAGATCTCTGTACTGAGATTTGTATGGACTTTACGCCGCAGCGACTGCAGACGATGATCGTTTTCACATCGACGCTGCGCACCACTGCTGGCGCCGAGCGCCAAATTTTTTAAAAGTCTACTCTCGGTGCGCAATTCCAACTCGGACTTGCCCGGTTTTTTATTTATTAATTACCTACGCTAACAAACATGTAGCCTACTTAGGGACTTTACGGTTAAAGTACTAACTTCCTTTAGACGACAAAATAACAAAAGTCCAAAAGAAAGAAAAAACCCAAGCCGTACCCTAGCATGAAAACTAATAAATAAAAATATCATGAAAAACATAAATCTTACTTACATTGACATAACTTTTCTAATTTAAATGTACCTATGACATCTCATTCATATCTTGAAAACAAACTATCCTACGCCTATACTTTATTAATCGTATTTGCAAAACCTAAGTATAATAATAAATTACTTCGCACAAAGTAATAATTATTTTCACTTGTACTGGAAAATAAGTATTACATTGTGCGAAGTAAATTTAATTGTTCCTTTTAGTTTACCTTTTGAAGTGGTTTTTTTTTGTTTAAAATTATTAAATTTTCAGATTTTTAGTGATGGGTATAGACTGAGTAGGGATAATTCTCGAATGATCAGACGACGATTATTTGAGGACGGAAAATGAAAAACAAAAACTTTTTTTATTTTATTTATTTTGATTAGATAAAAAAAAATAGTAGAAAGAGAAAAAGTCTACCTAGCCTAGCCTGGCGTAAGCCAGATCGGCGCAATTTTTTAAATATATATATATTATGTATATTGTATATATAGTTTACCGCTAAACCGCGCAGCGCGAAATTTTTAAATATATATATATATTTCGGAGGTAGATTATATGTGGGCGTCTGTTTGATTAATTGGTATCGTCAGGAAATAATAACACCAAGCTGAACGTGTTTATATTATGAACAATCAATCCTATTGCTACAAGTATTTAATGCAAAGCAGACATTGAACGTAAGCGAATTTAGTCAACTCTTTTTTTCTCAAGCCCCGCCATCCCATCGCGCGCCACCTGCCCAGTCCTCTCTGTCATCGGTGACACACGTCTTCTCCTTCCTCTTTTGTAAGCGGCGACCGGCCTCTTGGCAAATATGACTAAACTTGCTAGGCTTTCTTTTTTTTTTTTTGCAAGCCTTACGTTTCAACTCCGACACGGCCATTCTGACTAGTCACACGTCCTCGTGTGCTGCTCCTGTGAAAGAAAAAAAACCAGCTGCAATATCACAAGCCTTTTGCTCGGCCTAACCTGACTCTACAATTTTAGGCCAATTTGCTAGTTTAATCTCTAATAGTAATCTCAACAGATACTTTAACTTCTTTAATGCACAACAATAAACTACGCAAAGTCTCAGGTAATGCCTATATGACCAGGGCTCTTTAGTCGAAATACGTTAGCCGCGTAACACGACGTGTTCTCCCCACGGCTAACACGTGTGCATCACTCATTGAATACACATCATGTGGTCTGTGTAGACCCCAACCTTCCAGCATCACACGCCCGCTGCGCTCCGCGTTCTACTTGAGTTGCCCCAAGAGATACCGACTTTTAATGGTTGCTGCTGCGAAATGATGTCTGGTAGGTCAAATATTGTCATCAGAATTTGACTTCTATGACACGGCTCCATCGCCGACATACGTCAACCGCTTAACACATTTGTGTTAACCGCGGCTACCCGTGTGCACATGCACAGCGTATGGTCTGTGAAGACCCCGACTCCGCCAGTATCACACTACAGTCAGTAGATAAACAATTACGCTCACCAAATAATTTTGGTTTCGAATGTGATACTTCAACGAGTACAGACGACAGTCGTCTAGCCGCCGCGCCACCGCGCTGCGCTGCATCGCTCGCCGCGCTCCGTCGCGTCGTGTTGCGTCGCTAGCGTTGCTCGAAGCCCGATCCACTGTACACAAAATGAAACAGCACAAAAAAATGTTCAGACTATCTAAAATTAAGTTCTTTTAGGGATTTATTTACTAAGACTTCGCTGTGCCTGTCTGTCTTTAATCAGGCTGTATCTCAAGAACAAAACCATCGCGGTTTAAATATCAGCAACAACAATGAGATTAAAATGTTAGATTTCACTATGCAGTAAAATTTATTTAATTTCCTTTCAATGATCTAACTGATTGAATGAAAATAAGCTATTACTTTAGAGTCACACAATAACAAGTGATCAGATTGCACTGTCCTCACTAAACTTGACAAAAATAAACATTTTTAGTTGTACTGTCACGGGAATCGAACCCACAAAGTCGAGTACTAGGTTCTAAACCACTGGACCCCAGAGTAATTCATAATAATAATAATAGCTCCCTTCACCGATTTCGGTGTCGGTAGCCAATTTCATTGAAACCAGGCCAGCTACGCAAGAGTTATTTTATAGTGCCCAAGTGTGTGCGCAATACACAGAAGCACTCTCTCTTCCTTTCACTTTCATAACCCAACGAACGGTAAGTTGTCGGTAGCCAATTTCATTGAAACCAGGCCAGCTACACAAGAGTTATTTTATAGTGCCCAAGTGTGTGCGCAATACACACAAGCACTCTCTCTTCCTTTTACTTTCATAACCCAGCGGAACGGTAAGTCGACACGTCTGGCCAGAGAATAGGCACAGGACCGACCCTTTACATGCCCATCTGACGCATGGATCATCTTTCTTGTCAGACAGTCAGGTGATCAGTCTGCATTGTCCTAACCAATCCTAAAAACAACCTTTTTTTTGTTGTTTCAACGCGGGAATCGAACCCACGACCTCCGGGTCGAGAGCGAAGCTCTGAACCACTACACCACGGAGGCGATTCATTCGTCATTCATAATACCTGAAGACTCGCTAGTGCGTTTACAACCTTTTACAAAATCACCAAGTTGGTCGAAGCTAACTGAAGTCACTCAATGAACTTTCTGATCTTCCACCGCATCAGTGGACTGCCACGGCCTCTGAGACTCTTGGACCGTTGAGTGTGTGATGCCTTGTTCACCATTAGTACCAGCTTACATACAGTAACTTCTGAAACATGAAATTAAAATGTGTTAATTCCATAAAACTCATATCACAAACAATATTATCCTGTTGGACGAATTTTAAACTATTCCATATTGCATAATGTTCTAAAAAGTAAGTCTGTTAAATCTGTAGGTAATATGTATTCCAAATTTACTTTAACAGATATTTTTATAGCCAGCTTAGGAATAAATAACAATGTACAAGACATTATTTAAAGATACTCTTTTTTTTTTTTTTTTTTTTTTTGTTTTTGTTTTAAACTCACCAATGAAAATTACATTTAAGTATGTAGTTTCAAACTACCTACTTATGTTAACCCTCAAGACCCCATGATCAATTTATTGATTTATTGACTACTCTTAAGATTTGTTGTAACTATAGATTTGTCAAGCCCTCAGCACTTGACTTTAAAACGGACTTCACGTAAAAACTAAGGGATGACACATTAATTGCATCCCAAGATTAATTATGACCAAAGCTTTGTTTATTTAACACACATGTGTTGTTGTATTTTGTTTCAACTATTGTAAATGCTCCTGATGGGGACATTTGATCGTGGCATGAATTTCTGCTTGGTTGTGTCCCTACAGAAGATAACTTGTAAAAGCTCTGCATGTTAACCTTAATTAAGTTTTAAACTTTAATAAGTTGTAACTTTAAATAAATTTTTAATTCTTTTTGAATAGTCTTTCTCGCTCCTACAAACTTGTCTACCTACTTACTATCATGTAAACAATATTTACAAAGATCATGTCAATGTTATTGTATAAGCCTGTTTGTTTACAACTTGTGCTCACCTGCATAAGACCTTTACTTGTTGTGTAATAATAATTATTATCATTAAAATCAAACTTTGATTTCTTCTTTATTAACTGTGTTGATTTCACTCTATTAATAAGAATATAGCTAGTATAATAACAAGTTTTAAAACTCACATAATTTAAGTATCAAAATACTGTAAGATCTTTTACTTTGAATCTCTTTTCTGTTACTAATACTGTGATTATAAAACCAGACTAATTCTGAACTTTACAATGAAATAAGTAATGATACTCATACTACCTGCAGTTCACATCTTTGCGAAGCAAGTAGAATAGTCCATAAGATACACAATGCTCATCTGCGTTGGTTGGTTACCCAGCAAAGCTCATTCTATGCATCGGGCAAGCATGCAAGCTATGCAAGGCTATGCATCGTCCAGTCCAGCACTATCCCAGTGTATTGTCCATCTACAAATAAAACAAAACAGCAATACAAACGAACACTAAACTTTAAAGTTTATTTATATTTTTGGGCAAGCAATTTCATGGAAACTTTGAAATTGTATTTACTTTGAAGGCTTCCAAATTATTACGAGGAATAAAAAGATTGCTACCACCTGTTACCAAAGCCATCAAGCTTATAACCAAGACCTGTCGTTGACTAGCCAATATCGTGGTTCTATTGTAAATCGTCACGTTCCCATTGTCAATCGTCACATTCCCATTGTAAATCGTCACATTCCCATTGTCAGCACGTTACCATCGTCAGCAGCGCTGTAATCCCATCAATCGTCTTTCTGCTATGCATATACCATGCTGCCTTTGGTAGTGGAGGCTCCGTAATATAATCTGTTCCGTCTCAACGTGATTTGAATGTCCGCAAGGCCATATCCAATCCAGCAATTTGTAGGTACCCTGTAACCATCTATCTTGATTTTGCGGGTATATCCCACTTCTGATTTCGGAGGTAGATTATATGTGGGCGTCTGTTTGATTAATTGGTATCGTCAGGAAATAATAACACCAAGCTGAACGTGTTTATATTATGAACAATCAATCCTATTGCTACAAGTATTTAATGCAAAGCAGACATTGAACGTAAGCGAATTTAGTCAACTCTTTTTTTCTCAAGCCCCGCCATCCCATCGCGCGCCACCTGCCCAGTCCTCTCTGTCATCGGTGACACACGTCTTCTCCTTCCTCTTTTGTAAGCGGCGACCGGCCTCTTGGCAAATATGACTAAACTTGCTAGGCTTTCTTTTTTTTTTTTGCAAGCCTTACGTTTCAACTCCGACATATATATATATATATATATATATATATATATATATATATATATATATAGTTATACTGAAACGCGAAATTTTTTGATATTATAGATCCAGGATATGGTGCAAAACCTTACTGTTTGGTAACATATGCTTGCTTAGACTACTTCAGAAAAAATCAAAATCAATATATTATTCCACATAAATTTTGAGGATTTCCTTCGATTCCTCACGGATCCCATCAGCAGTTCACCATTTTGGTGACAATGGGACCAAATTTAAATTATACCCTACACAACATAAAAAAAAATTAAAATCGTTTCAGAAACGATGAAGATATCCGCGAAGAAACATAAAAAACAAACATATATTTACGAATTGAGAAACCTCCTCCTTTTTTGTAAGTCGGTTAAAATATTATGTTGGTTATTTCATGTTACAATCTACCTTTGTGCCAAGTTTCATTTAAATACATTGAGTAGTTTGGCTGAAATACCGTCAAATAGGTAGCTACAATTTTTTGAAGATCCCACGGGAACCTTTACGTTTTTCGGGATAACAATTTCCAATAATGCTCTTCAGGTCATAAGCTACCTGCCTGCCGAATTTCATTTAAATACTTTGAGTAGTTTGGCTGAAATACCGTCAAATAGGTAGCTACAATTTTTTGAAGATCCCACGGGAACCCTTACGTTTTTCGGGATAACAATTTTCAATAACGCTCTTCAAGTCATAAGCTACCTGCCTGCCGAATTTCATTTAAATACGTTGAGTAGTTTGGCTGTAATACCGTCAAATAGGTAGCTACAATTTTTTGAAGATCCCACGGGAACCCTTACGTTTTTCGGGATAACAATTTTCAATAATGCTCTTCAAGTCATAAGCTACCTGCCTGCCCAATTTCATTTAAATACGTTGAGTAGTTTGGCTGAAATACCGTCAAATAGGTAGCTACAATTTTTTGAAGATCCCACGGGAACCTTTACGTTTTTCGGGATAACAATTTCCAATAATGCTCTTCAGGTCATAAGCTACCTGCCTGCCGAATTTCATTTAAATACTTTGAGTAGTTTGGCTGAAATACCGTCAAATAGGTAGCTACAATTTTTTGAAGATCCCACGGGAACCCTTACGTTTTTCGGGATAACAATTTTCAATAATGCTCTTCAAGTCATAAGCTACCTGCCTGCCGAATTTCATTTAAATACGTTGAGTAGTTTGGCTGTAATACCGTCAAATAGGTAGCTACAATTTTTTTTAAATCCCACGGGAACCCTTTCATTTTTCGGGATAACAATTTTCAATAATGCTCTTCAAGTCATAAGCTACCTGCCTGCCGAATTTCATTTAAATACGTTGAGTAGTTTGGCTGTAATACCGTCCAATAGGTAGCTACAATTTTTTGAAGATCCCACGGGAACCCTTTCGTTTTTCGGGATAACAATTTCCAATAATGCTCTTTAAGTCATAAGCTACCTGCCTGCCGAATTTCATTTAAATACGTTGAGTAGTTTGGCTGTAATACCGTCCAATAGGTAGCTATAATTTTTTGAAGATCCCACGGGAACCCTTTCGTTTTTCGGGATAACAATTTCCAATAATGCCATTCAAGTCATAAGCTACCTGCCTGCCGAATTTCATTTAAATACGTTGAGTAGTTTGGCTGAAATACCGTCAAATAGGTAGCTACAATTTTTTTAAGATCCTACGGGAACCCTTACGTTTTTCGGGATAACAATTTTCAATAATGCTCTTCAAGTCATAAGCTACCTGCCTGCCGAATTTCATTTAAATACGTTGAGTAGTTTGGCTGTAATACCGTCCAATAGGTAGCTACAATTTTTTGAAGATCCCACGGGAACCCTTTCGTTTTTCGGGATAATAATTTCCAATAATGCTCTTCAGGTCATAAGCTACCTGCCTGCCAAATTTCATTTAAATACGTTGAGTAGTTTGGCTGAAATACCGTCAAATAGGTAGCTACAATTTTTTGATGATCCCACGGGAACCCTTTCGTTTTTCGGGATAATAATTTCCAGTAATCTTTTTCAGATCATAAGCTACCTGCCTGCCAAATTTAATTTAAATACGTTGAGTAGTTTGGCTGAAATACCTTCAAATAGGTAGCTACAATTTTTTGAAGATCCCATGGGAACCCTTTCGTTTTTCGGGATAATAATTTTCTAGTAATGCTTTTCAGATCATAAGCTACCAGCCTGCCAAATTTCATTTAAATACGTTGAGTAGTTTGGCTGAAATACCGTCAAATAGGTAGCTACAATTTTTTGAAGATCCCACGGGAACCCTTTCGTTTTTCGGGATAATAATTTCCAATAATGCTCTTCAGGTCGTAAGCTACCTGCCTGCCAAATTTCATTTCATTCCATACAGTGGTTTTAGCGTGATGCGACGACAAACATTCCCATATGGACAGACAGACAGACAGACAGACAGACAGACAGACAGACAGACATTTTTTTCAAAAATGTTATTTTTAGGTTCTGTGGCTTATATAGACCCCCTTTTTTTAATTTTCACTTAAATATTCTTAATGTACAGACATGACCCCTCTACAGATTTATTATATGTATAGATAAAACTAACATACTGTAAAAGAAATAAACTTTATTTGCAATATAAAAAAAATATTTTTCTTTGTTTCAGTATTTATGGCAGGACTAGGTATATTATGTGTTTGTTCCGCCTAAACTACTGCTCCGGTTTTAAGAGTGAGGCGTCAATAGATTCGTAATAATAGCTTGGGTAATATTTGTATTTTATCGAAAACGCTTTTATTAATAATGATAATTCGAACGTGACCGAATTGAATATAATAATATATATATCAGACGTTGAATATAATTTGATTTGTCTGTAAATGATTGCCGTTGAAATAAAAACATTAATTAAGTTATTATATAATTGAGTAAAATTACAATTGGTTAATGAATAAAATAATTACCTTGAGGGGACCATATTATCGATTTAATTAAATTAAGATTTGGGTTAAGTTTTAAATTCAATAAAATTACAATTGGTTAATGAATAAAGTAATTACCTAGAGGCGACCATACTAACGATTTAATTAAATTAAGATTTGGGTTAAGTTTTAAATTGTTTTAGTTTAAATTAAACGTACCTACTCGTTTTTTATTAATTCATCGGTCCTGCTAATGCTTTCAAATGTGTGTATCTTAATAATTTAAACTAATATTAGTAATAATATAATATAATATTGAAATTAAGTTTCTGTAATTATTATTAATCTGGGGGCACGGTCGTGCCCCCGTCAAGACGAGCCAAGCGAAGCGCAAGGGCACTACCTACCTTTTCTCGAAAGGTTACGTCGTTTTTTTGAACTCCCATAACTTTGCTTTGGATGATGCTAAATAGTTGAAAATTTCAACATATAATGACACCAGTAAATACATGAATTATACAAAGTTTGAATGTCGTAGCTACTATACTTTAGATTTTATCGATGTGTAAAAACTCCTGATTTCGTCACTGACTCATTTATAGATCATCAAAATTTTTAGGTTACTTCCGGAAATCTTAGAAAGCTGAAGTTATGTATGTAAGCTGTTATTGCTACAAAACCAACAAAAAAATTATTAAAATGTAAATGCCGCCATTTTGAATCCAATATGCTGGAGCACCATATTGGATTCAAAAGGATGTTTATTATAAGGATCTGATGATCTTTAATTTATAAAAGGAATATAATATACAAGTACATAAAAAACCTACGACCTACTTTTTGTAGGACCCATAATCGTTCAGAGTTTTGCTCCATATAATTAATGTCCGACTTTATGTATGTTGAGTGCGTTGCACTACTGCAATCAGTATATTCTATTATTCATCTACAAAAAGTCGGTCACCAATTATTAATCGGTGACCGACTTTTACCGAAGATGAAAAATATATTATCATATTATTTATGAGAGGAAAATTTGTTTTTTATCCACTTATTTAAAATTAGCGCGAATATGCAGGCAGCTAATAGTTGTAAATTGCTGTCGGTCACAAAATAACTGTCGATGTATGGAACAGATCCGGCACAAGCTCCATCTGTTGTTAAATTTCTTTTCTGTTAAGTTCTTTGTATGCTTAGCATTGTTATAATGTGATTTGTAAGAAACTAGCTTGTCAGTGGCTCAAAATATTCTATAGAATTCCTTGTGCTAGTTACCATCATCGCTACTACTATTAGATATAAGGTACTGTTGAAAATACTAGCTGGTATTAGCTAATATTAGCACCGGGCGTCGGCAGGCGTCGCGGCGCTTTGCGTCGTGGCGCTGGGCGTCGGTAGACGTCACGGCGCTTGGCGTCGCGGCGCTGGGCGTCGGTAGGCGTCGCGGCGCTGGGCGTCGGCAAGCGTTGCGGCGCTGGGCGTCGCGGCGCTGGGCGTCGGCAGGCGTCGCGGCGCTGAGCGTCGTGGCGCTGGGCGTCGGTAGGCGTCACGGCGCTAGGCGTCGCGGCTCTGGGCGTCGGCAGGCGTCGCGGCGCTGGGCGTCGGCAGGCGTCGTGGCGCTGAGCGTCAGTAGGCGTCGCGGCGCTTGGCGTCGTGACGCTGGGCGTCGGCAGGCGTCGCGGCGCTGGGCGGCGTGACGCTATGCGTCGGCAGGCGTCGCGGTGCTGGGCGTCGTGGCGCTGGGCGTCGGTAGGCGTCGCGGCCCTTGACGTCGTGACGCTGGGCGTCGGCAGGCGTTACGGCGCTGGGCGTCGGTAGGCGTCGCGACGCTGGGCGTCGGCAAGCGTCTCGACGCTGGGCGTCGGCAGGCGTCGTGACGCTGGGCGTCGGAAGCCGTCGCGGCGCTGGGCGTCGGCAGGCGTCGCGGCGCTGGGCGTCGGTAGGCGTCGCGGCGCTTGGCGTCGTGACGCTGGGCGTCGGCAGGCGTTACGGCGCTGGGCGTCGGTAGGCGTCGCGACGCTGGGCGTCGGCAAGCGTCTCGACACTGGGCGTCGGCAGGCGTCGTGACGCTGGGCGTCGGAAGCCGTCGCGGCGCTGGGCGTCGGCAGGCGTCGCGGCGCTGGGCGTCGGTAGGCGTCGCGGCGCTGGGCGTCGTGACGCTGGGCGTCGGCAAGCGTCGCAGCGCTGGGCGTCGGCAGGCGTCGCGGCGCTGGGCGTCGTGGTGCTGGGCGTCGGTAGGCGTCGCGGCGCTGGGCGTCGGTAGGCGCCGCGGCGCTAGGCGTCGTGGCGCTGGGCGTCGGCAGGCGTCACGGCGCTGGGCGTCGGCAGGCGTCACGGCGCTGGGCGTCGCGACGCTGGGCGTCGGCAGGCGTCGCGGCGCTGGGCGTCGGCAGGCGTCGCGGCGCTGGGCGTCGGCAGGCGTCGCGGCGCCGGGCGTCGGCAGGCGTCGCGGCGCTGAGCGTCGTGGCGCTGGGCGTCGGTAGGCGTCGCGGCGTTAGGCGTCGCGGCGCTGGGCGTCGGCAGGCGTCGCGGCGCTGGGCGTCGGCAGGCGTCGCGGCGCTGGACGTCGGTAGGCGTCGCGGCGCTGGGCGTCGGTAGGCGTCGCGGCGCTAGGCGTCGTGGCGCTGGGCGTCGGCAGGCGTCGCGGCGCTTGGCGTCGCGGCGCTGGGCGTCGCGGCGCAGGGCGTCGGCAGGCGTCGCGGCGCTGGGCGTCGGCAGGCGTCGCGGCGCTGGGCGTCGGCAGGCGTCGCGGCGCTGGGCGTCGGCAGGCGTCGCGACGCTGGGCGTCGGCAGGCGTCGCGGCGCTGGGCGTCGGCAGGCGTCGCGGCGCTGGGCGTCGGCAGGCGTCGCGGCGCCGGGCGTCGGTAGGCGTCGCGGCGCTTGGCGTCGTGGCGCTGGGCGTCGGTAGGCGTCGCGGCGCTGGGCGTCGCGGCGCTGGGCGTCACGACGCTGGGCGTCGGCAGGCGTCGCGGCGCTGGGCGTCGGTAGGCGTCGCGGCGCTAGGCGTCGCGGCGCTGGGCGTTGGCAGGCGTCGCGGCGCTGGGCGTCGGCAGGCATCGTGGCGCTGAACGTCAGTAGGCGTCGCGGCGCTTGGCGTCGTGACGCTGGGCGTCGGTAGACGTCGCGGCGTTAGGCGTCGCGGCGCTGGGCGTCGGCAGGCGTCGCGGCGCTGGGCGTCGGTAGGTGTCGCGGCGCTGGGCGTCGTGACGCTGGGCGTCGCGACGCTGGGCGTCGGCAGGCGTCGCGGCGCTGGGCGTCGGCAGGCGTCGCGGCGCTGGGCGTCGGCAGGCGTCGCGGCGCCGGGCGTCGGTAGGCGTCGCGGCGCTTGGCGTCGTGGCGCTGGGCGTCGGTAGGCGTCGCGGCGCTGGGCGTCGCGGCGCTGGGCGTCACGACGCTGGGCGTCGGCAGGCGTCGCGGCGCCGGGCGTCGGTAGGCGTCGCGGCGCTTGGCGTCGTGGCGCTGGGCGTCGGTAGGCGTCGCGGCGCTGGGCGTCGCGGCGCTGGGCGTCACGACGCTGGGCGTCGGCAGGCGTCGCGGCGCTGGGCGTCGGTAGGCGTCGCGGCGCTAGGCGTCGCGGCGCTGGGCGTTGGCAGGCGTCGCGGCGCTGGGCGTCGGCAGGCGTCGTGGCGCTGAACGTCAGTAGGCGTCGCGGCGCTTGGCGTCGTGACGCTGGGCGTCGGTAGGCGTCGCGGCGTTAGGCGTCGCGGCGCTGGGCGTCGGCAGGCGTCGTGGCGCTGAACGTCAGTAGGCGTCGCGGCGCTTGGCGTCGTGACGCTGGGCGTCGGTAGGCGTCGCGGCGTTAGGCGTCGCGGCGCTGGGCGTCGGCAGGCGTCGCGGCGCTGGGCGTCGGCAGGCGTCGCGGCGCTGGGCGTCGGTAGGCGTCGCGACGCTGGGCGTCGGCAGGCATCGCGGCGCTGAGCGTCGTGGCGCTGGGCGTCGGCAGGCGTCGCGGGGCTGGGCGTCGGTAGGCGTCGCGACGCTGGGCGTCAGCAGGCATCGCGGCGCTGAGCTTCGTGGCGCTGGGCGTTGGCAGGCGTCGCGGCGCTGGGCGTCGGCAGGCGTCGCGGCGCTGGGCGTCGGCAGGCGTCGCGGCGCTGAGCGTCGTGGCGCTGGGCGTCGGTAGGCGTCGCGGCGTTAGGCGTCGCGGTGCTGGGCGTCGGCAGGCGTCGCGGCACTGAGCGTCGTGTCGCTGGGCGTCGTTAGGCGCTACGCGTCGCGGCGCTGGGCGTCGGCAGGCGTCGTGGCGCTGGGCGTCGGTAGGCGTCGCGGCGCTTGGCGTCACGCCGCTGGGCGTCGGCAGGCGTCGCGGCGCTGAGCGTCGTGGCGCTGGGCGTCGGTAGGCGTCGCGGCGTTAGGCGTCGCGGTGCTGGGCGTCGGCAGGCGTCGCGGCGCTGAGCGTCGTGTCGCTGGGCGTCGTTAGGCGTCGCGGCGCTAGGCGTCGTGACGCTGGTCGTCGGCAGGCGTCGCGGCGCTGGGCGGCGTGACGCTATGCGTCGGCAGGCGTCGGCAGGCGTCGCGGCGCTGGGCGTCGGCAGGCGTCGTGGCGCTGAACGTCAGTAGGCGTCGCGGCGCTTGGCGTCGTGACGCTGGGCGTCGGTAGGCGTCGCGGCGTTTGGCGTCGCGGCGCTGGGCGTCGGCAGGCGTCGCGGCGCTGGGCGTCGGCAGGCGTCGCGGCGCTGGGCGTCGGCAGGCGTCGCGGCGCTGGGCGTCGGTAGGCGTCGCGACGCTGGGCGTCGGCAGGCATCGCGGCGCTGAGCGTCGTGGCGCTGGGCGTCGGCAGGCTTCGCGGGGCTGGGCGTCGGTAGGCGTCGCGACGCTGGGCGTCAGCAGGCATCGCGGCGCTGAGCTTCGTGGCGCTGGGCGTTGGCAGGCGTCGCGGCGCTGGGCGTCGGCAGGCGTCGCGGCGCTGGGCGTCGGCAGGCGTCGCGGCGCTGAGCGTCGTGGCGCTGGGCGTCGGTAGGCGTCGCGGCGTTAGGCGTCGCGGTGCTGGGCGTCGGCAGGCGTCGCGGCGCTGAGCGTCAGTAGGCGTCGCGGCGCTTGGCGTCGTGACGCTGGGCGTCGGTAGGCGTCGCGGCGTTAGGCGTCGCGGCGCTGGGCGTCGGCAGGCGTCGCGGCGCTGGGCGTCGGCAGGCGTCGCGGCGCTGGGCGTCGGCAGGCGTCGTGGCGCTGAGCGTCAGTAGGCGTCGCGGCGCTTGGCGTCGTGACGCTGGTCGTCGGCAGGCGTCACGGCGCTGGGCGTCGGTAGGCGTCGCGACGCTGGGCGTCGGCAGGCGTCGTGACGCTGGGCGTCGGCAGGCGTCGCGGCGCTGGGCGTCGGCAGGCGTCGCGTCGGCAGGCGTCGCGGCGCTGGGTGTCGGCAGGCGTCGCGACGCTGGGAGTCGGTAAGAGAAAAATTTGTTTTTTATCCACTTATTTAAATAGCGCGAATATGCAGGCAGCTAATAGTTGTAAATTGCTGTCGGTCACACATAACTGTCGGTGTATGAACTACAAGTCCGGACAAGCTCCATCTGTTGTTAAATAAAACAACAATATGATGTGATGTGAAATGGTTATACAGCTAACGTCAGTGTTAATGTAATATCCGTATAATCTTATATAAAAATCGTTCGACACCTCGATAGCGCGATGCAGGTGCCTAACAGCGACATCTATGTTTAGAACTGTGAAACATCTAAACACAAACATTTAACAGTCGGTAACGTTTTATAATGATAACAATAAACGAAAAACAAACGTTACATAAAACTCCAA
This sequence comes from Celastrina argiolus, assembly GCA_905187575.2. Lineage (NCBI taxonomy): Eukaryota > Metazoa > Arthropoda > Insecta > Lepidoptera > Lycaenidae > Celastrina > Celastrina argiolus. Next base: position 4,225,860 of record LR994582.1, on the reverse strand, counting down.
ATGCGTAGATTTTTTGTAGTCTAAATTGTAAAACCTTCGATACCCAAAGAAATTTGTGACCATAAATTAAGTACTTAATCGACTTTTAATTGATTGGCGCATGACAAAATTTTATAAGTTTCACTATGACACGATCAATTTATTTATACAATTTTAGTTATTACGCCTCCGTGGTCTAGTGGTTTAGAGCCTGGCTCTCGACTGTGGTCGTCGTGGGTTCGATTCCCACGTCGGAAACACGTTTTAAGTTTGGTTTAGACAAGGCAGGCTGATCACCTAATTGGCTGACAAGAAATATAATCCATGCGTCGGATGGGCATGTAAAAAGTCGGTCCTGCGCTTGATCTCCCGCCAGTCGTGTCGGTTATCCGTCAGAGTGGGTTACGAGAGTGAAGAAAAAGAGAGTGCTTCTATGCATTGCGCACACACTTGGGCACTATAAAATAACTCCTGCGTAGCTGGACTGGTTTCAATGAAACCGGTCACCGTCACCGAAATCAGTGTGGGAAATGATGTGATGTGAAATGGTTATACAGCTAACGTCAGTGTTAATGTAATATCCGTATAATCTTATATAAAAATCGTTCGACACCTCGATAGCGCGATGCAGGTGCCTAACAGCGACATCTATGTTTAGAACTGTGAAACATCTAAACACAAGATAATATTATTATTATTATTTTAGCAAACACTACAAAGATATTATTATTATTATTATTTTAGCAAACACTAAAATTATTAAACAAGCTTATGACTAAACAACTAGCCACCCGGATAGTTATAGGACTTTCGAAAAAAAAAAACACAGCCACAATGGAGACTTATAGTTTTCATATCAACCCCTACAATATGGGTTGTCAAATGATGAGAGAGTTTGAGAAAACAAATACAATTCATATAAGATTTCATGAATGCCGCTATTTTTAATCAAAAATAGCGATTTATCGTTTTCGCAGGTACTCTCACAATATGGGTATCAAATGAATGAGAAATACAATAAATCATCTAAATTCCAGACGAAGAATAAGGCGAAATTAATTGCCCGGGGTCAAAATAGGTTATTTTTAAACTCAAACAAGTCCATTAACCAACTTACAAAAATAAATGAAATCCCACCAAAAACATTTTCATGTAAAAATGTTGCCAAGACGAGTCTATATAGCTTACCCTGTGAAAAAGTTATCAGATATCGTATACAGCCAAGTTCTAAAGACTACTCGCCCTAAATCTACCAGCACCTTGATCAAAATCTATCAAAAAGTGGACAAATCCCATGTAGAACCAAAGTTCTACATGGGATTTGTCCACTTTTTATACAATAGATAAACCTACAATATCATGTAGGTTTATCTATTGTATATATATATATATATAGATATATATATTATATTATATTGTATACATATATTATATATTTATTGTGTTTATGTATTATTTTATTTTATTTACTTTTATTTTATTAAATATACTTTTGCGCAACTCCCATTCTCTAGCATTGTTTTCTCTAACACCATAAGGTTGTCTGGAAGAAATTGCTATCTAGTAATAAGGCCGCCTTTGTGTGCATGTCTGATTTTTGTAATGTATATTTTTTTGTTTTTTTTGTAACTTGTTGTGTGCACAATAAAGTATATTTGTATTGTATTGTATTGTTCTTGATCTATGCGCCCTTACTTTACTAGGCTTAGCTTCACTTACTCTACATTTCAGTTAAAACGTGATACTTGGCCGTTTTGCTACTGTTGCATAAAAGTATAGGGAAACGCAGGTCAAGGATGCGGGCTTACCTCCGATATTCGCGCTGGTTCTTTGCGCTAATTGCTCACACCCGGCGACCGGATCTTATGGTCACCTTTCTGGATACCACTGCACTTCGTCACTATATTTACGCACATAAACTTAGTTGATTGTCTGATTTTCACTAGTATGCAAATGTTCACACAATACCGCTAATAGATTGGGTATTGCAACCGGCTGTCTTGAGACTAGACGACCCGCACTTGAGAGCCACGGACTCTGCTGTATCACCATGGACGGGGCGAAGCCAAGAAGAAGAAATTTGGGTGTGTCGTCCCTTGACGTTTTTCGGTGTTGACATTTTTCTTCATACTACCCGCAAGGAATGGATTTTATGATTGGAAAGGGAATGTATGCGTTCGGAAACTTTGATTGACAAAAATATTAATTTTAGCTTATTTTTGACCGAACATACCGCCCCCCAAAGAGCTAGTAAGCTCTTTAGCTTTATACGAATAAAAGAAAAATATGACCAAATGACTTGGTGCTAAGAATGATGCTGTTTTAGTTGAGGTCCTAGATGAATTTCCTTAGATGATTTTCAAAAGATTAACTAAATTATGAGTTGATTTTCTATAAAAGATGATTTTCCGAGAACGTAAACTATTATGTTAACTCTAAGTAAAACTACGCTATCGCTAAAACAATGTAAATGGTTAGTTGTCACACTCTGGGAGTGGACAAAGTTTAGTTACTGCTCTGAGGCATGAGCCTGCGTTAGTTTTTATTTCTACAACACGTACTATGCCATCGGCTCCAGGATGTAATACGCAAACTCTACCAAGTTTCCAACGGAGTGGTGGAAGATTGTCCTCCATGATAAGTACAAGATCTCCCACTTTAATGTTTGGAATCTTCTTACACCACTTTGAACGCTGTTGAAGATTGAGCAGATATTCACGATGCCATCTTTGCCAAAAATGCTGTGATATTTGCTGTACTAGTTTCCAGCGCTTCAAAGGTGAGATTGGCGTATGATCAAAATCGTATTCTGGTAAGCTGATTAAAGATTGACCAATGAGGAAATGGCCGGGAGTGAGTACATCCAAGTCATCGACATCACTGGACAACGGACACAGTGGCCTAGAATTGAGTACTGCCTCTACCCGTGTAAAGACAGTTGTAAGTTCTTCAAATGTGAGGACCTGTTCGCCAATAGTACGATAAAAAGTTTGTTTGGCTGATTTAACCATCGACTCCCAAAGGCCACCCATGTGGGGTGCATAAGGAGGATTCATGTGCCAGTTGATGCAAAAATTTGAAACGCTACTTTTCAAGCTCTGTTGATTTGCCGCTAAAAAAGACTCTACCTCCCTTAAATGTCGTTTGGCTCCTTGAAAGTTTTTACCACAATCGCTATAAATGTCTGTAACCGCACCTCTGCGAGAAACAAAGCGATGAAGACAAGCCATGAACGCATCTGAAGTGAGATCCGAAACGACCTCAAGATGGACAGCCTTGACCACCAAACACACAAAGATAGGCTTTGGATCTCTGCGCCTTGCGCGCCGTGGAAGACCTTATGAAAAAGGGGCCTGCAAAATCTACGCCAACCCGCTGAAAGGGACGCGCTTGACGCACTCTACTAGCAGGTAAGTCACCCATAAAGGGCTCTAAGGCTTTAGCTCTTAATCGATAACACTTAACACATTTAAAGATGCGATGTCTTATTAAACGACGGGCTGAGGGTATCCAAAATCGTTGGCGAACAATATTCATTAAAGTAGAAGGTCCAGCATGAAGATACTGCTTATGATAGTAATCAACAATAAGGTTGGTAAGATGATGTACCTTAGGTAATAAAATAGGATGCCTAGCATCGGTTGGTAGGCTAGAATGCCTCAATCTACCGCCAACGCGAAGTAGACCTTTAAAATCAATAAATATATTTAAACGAGTCAAAGGACCCTTCAATGATCGCTTACAATGAAGAGCTTTGAATTCCGATTCGAATGCAGTATGCTGTGCTAATTTAACAATTGTATACAAAGCGTTATCTAACTCTTTAGTGGAGAGAGCTCCGATGAGCTTATCATTAGAACGTGAGTTGTGTGCGAAACGGATTATCCAGGCGGTAGTCCGTTGTAGCCTAGACCAAGAGCTGAAACGCTCCAGCCACCCATTTGACAAAACCTCCTTTTGGACCTGGGCAACAGTCAACGAGGAAATCGTAGACGGTTTCAAACCAGGTATTTCCTCAATGACCTCATCACTATCAGAAGGCCAGGTGGATGGATCATCCTTCAGCCATGAAGGAGACCACCACAGCGGATGGTTGGCCAAGTCTGTGGCGACCAGTCCCCTGCTCGCACAATCGGCAGGATTGAGTGCGGAGGGCACGTGCCGCCAGTTCACAAACGGGACGAGGCCCTGTACCTGGGAAACACGATTACCCTCGAAGATTTGAAGCAGATGTGGAGGGGTTCGAAGCCATGCAAGTGCGATTGTAGAATCGCACCAGGCTGTTGTGCAGTTGATGTCAATCCTGGCAGAGAGCACAGACAGAATACGCACTAGAAGGCGAGAAAGAAGAACGGCTCCGCACAACTCAAGACGCGGAATGGTAAGTTTTTGTTTGATAGGCGCTACTCTTGACTTAGCGAGCAATAGATGCACAGCTACTTCGCCAGAAGAATCAGTAGTGCGCAGATAAGCCACGGCTGCATAACCATATTGTGAGGCGTCACAAAACCCCATAAGATGTGAATGAATAATTGAATTACCAAAGATGAACCTAGGTATACATGGAAATTGTAGAAGCTTGAATCCTTCGACGAAAGAATCCCATAGTTTGGAGAACTCTTCCGGAAGTGGATCGTCCCAAGAAAGCTCTAACAACCACAGTCGTTGCATTAAAACCTTTAAATAAAAAGTTATAGGTGTCAAATATCCACAAGGGTCGTATATCCGTGCGATATTTGAAAGAATCTGACGTTTAGTTTTGCAGCTAGGCAAACTCGAAACTCGATAGACGAAAGAATCGGATCTAGAGTTCCACTCTACCCCTAAAATTTTAAAAATGTTATCACCAGTTTCCTCAAAACGAAACGGCTTCTCTAGATGATCTGTCGGATATCCCTCAAGTGTCTCATCACAATTACTGATCCATTTTCTAGCCAGAAAACCACCCTGTGCTAATACGTCAACTACCTGCTGCTGCAACAGTCGCGCTGATGAGGTGCAATCACTACCGCTGATTATATCGTCAACAAATATATCCTCTTTGAGAGCACGAGCCGCTGCAGGATATGAAGCTGCGTTAAGAGAAGCCAGTTCATGAATGACACGAATGGCCAAGTAGGCAGAACTTGACACTCCGTAAGTGACAGTAGTGAGCTCAAATTGTTGAATAGGTTGATCAGGAGACTCGCGCCAGAGTATAGTTTGAAACCTGCAATCATTTGCGTGAAGCCTTACACATCGATACATCTGTTTTATGTCGCAGATAAAAACGACCCGATGAGTTCTGAAACGCAAAATGATATCCTGAATGTCCTGTTGAAGTTTAGGACCAGGCATTAAAAGTTGATTGAGAGAAACTCCTGAACTACTGGGTGATGAAGCATCAAAAACAGCTCTAAGTTTTGTTGTACTACTACTTTCTTTAAGAACACCGTGATGAGGTATGTAATATCTCTCTGATGAGACACTACCAGATATGGGTCGCATATGACCACTTGCTAAATAATCCGACATGAATTCATTGTATAATTCTCTAAGCCTAGGATCACGCTGAAGCTTTCTTTCTAAAACGTTAAAGCGCCTTAATGCAGTGTCAAATGTAGAACCTAAAGATTTTTGTGTCACCTTGAACGGTAGACGTACAATGAACCTTCCAGTTACATCCCTAGTATGAGTTTCTAAAAAATGTTTTTCGCACTGAATATTCTCTGGATCCTGTATGACTATAGCTGGAGGCTCCTCGACTTCCCAGAAACGTGAGAGTATGGAGTCCAAGTCGACCGTACAAGACAGAGCTGTAATGTGTTGACAAGAGAGTGAGTTAATGGGAGCTTGACCCATTAACACCCATCCAAAAATAGATGCATGTGCAGTAGGCATGCTTTCACCTAACTTCATTTTCCTACCATCAAACACCAAATTGAAAAGATCTATGCCAATAAGCATATCTATGGGACCAGGTGAAGAGAACTTGGCATCAGCTAAAACTAAGTCCTTGCACCTATCAATAACTTCAGATGATATTGGAGCACTTGGTAAGGCACCAGTAATACGTTTGAGTATTACTGCTTGAGTGATCAGTGCAGGAGTTGATCCGTTAATAAAAGAATGGACAGAACACTCCATGCTGCCATAAGTGCGTTGGCCACTAGATTCACCTAAACCAAACAAAACAGTTGAACTGAGTCGGGGCAAGTTTAGCCTCTGTGCCAAATTTTCAGTTATAATTGTAACCTGAGATCCGCTATCCAATAAAGCTCGCACCGCATGCATATGACCATGGACATCCTGGATACCAACCACAGCCGTACCTAAAAGCATAGTAGATCCCTTGTGGATACTATTGCTAAGTGGTGATGAAATAGTAGAACTATGAGATACTGGACCTACTTCATTCACGCTAGGCTGGACAGCCGATAAATCCTGAGCACGGTTTTCTATAAAATTTATATGTAATTTTGTATGATGGCGCTTGTGACAAATGCGGCAGTCGGTATGTGACTGGCATTTCTTTACTGAATGAGAGCGTAAACAATTAAAACATAGTTTGTTTTTTATTACAAATTCTTTCCGTTGTTCTGGTGTCATAGCATTAAATTTTTCACATATATAAATGTTGTGTTCCCCCTTACAACATGAACATGAATATGAAGTGTTAACAATAAAAGATTTGCTAGGCCGAATATGTGAAATACTAGTGCTACTAATACTAGACACTGTTCCCTTAGTGCCAGAAACAGTTTCTAATACCCTAAGCTGAGTTTCCAAAAAGCTAATCAAATTGTTAAATGTTGGGATATCAGCAAGTGCTGATGATGATGATGTTTTGTAATGTTCTAACTCAAACTTCCCTCGCAAATCAATGGGCAACTTCCGTATAGTAATGTGTAACAAAATGAAACTCCAAGATTCAGTTTCAAACCCTAATGCCGACAAAGCTTGTATATTTTCCTTTAGACAGTTAACTAAGCGTCGCAATCCGGAATTAATTTGATTAGGATTCAGAGAACCTATGGCTAGAATTGACTCCAAATGCCTATCTGCTATGAGTCTCTTATTCTCATAACGCTCTTTTAAGAGGCTGTAAGCTATTTGATAATTAGTTTCAGAAAGTTCTAAATGTTTGATCAAGCTTAGTGGCTCTGTTTGTAATATTGATAACAAGTAATGCATTTTTTGCACGCCACTGATTTCACAATTGTTATGAATTAGACTATCAAACATTGCAATAAAATTAGGCCAATCTGTGTAAGATCCAGAAAATTGCTGCAAAGAAATTTTAGGTAAACTAAATTGTTGAGATTTAACTAAATGCTTTTTTTCATTAGTTGATTGTGTATTTGACTCAGGAATAGAACCTAGGCTATCCGCAATAACTTGCACTGAATAATACTTGTCATAAAATTCATCTAGTTGTGTGTCAAGCTCGGATTGCAAATCACTATCTAAACATTTTGATCTTAAATAGTTATAAGCTCCCTGAAAATCACCTTTATAATTATTAATTTCTTTAAAACGCACTTTAAACATTGTTAAATCCTTAGAATTAAATTGAGAATCCAAACTGATTTGATTTGCTAAGTTGTATAAACTCTCCAACAGATCACTACTAACCCGCATATTCGTTCTCTGTATTTCATACTGAGGATCATCAAAGGAAGTCTGTTTAGGGCTTTTTTGTCCTTTACCCATCTTGAAAATAATAAGATTTTACTCAATAAATAAAGAAATCAATACCAAATCAAAACAAAGTCAATACTTGACATTTGACAAATAAATTGAAATGTCAAATTCGAATTAAGTTGACAGATGTCAAACTCTAATGACAAATGTGTTTTTTTTTTTTAAGTCTTGAATCTGAAGCATAGACTATAGTCGTGCAATAATTTTGTTGTCTTTTTTTTTTTTTAATTTCTATCCATAAAGATACTAGGTCTTTAATCTATATCGACATGTTCGGTAAAAAATACGAAATGATGACTTTGAAAATAAGTCTGCAATAAAAATTTTACGAAGTTTTATAAAACTTTAAAATATAATTAAAACCAAGTTAACGCACTAATATGAGATAATTTTAGATAGGAAATAAAGCTTTTAGGTTGAAATATGTTAGGATGAATATGGAACAAAGTTGATGACACGCTTGATAATGGCGTCTTCGATTTCCAACAATTGAGAATTGAATTGGGAATCGTGAATTATGTTAGATAAGTATGGCACGGAAGGCCAAGAAATGCTTTTAAAGGGATAATTAAGATGATGGACCAACAAATTGTCCGAGTAGAAGGACCTTATACGATTTATACGGCTCGATAGAACCAGAAAAGATTTATTCGGCTCGAATGGACCAGAAAAGGTTATGTTGCATAAAAGTATAGGGAAACGCAGGTCAAGGATGCGGGCTTACCTCCGATATTCGCGCTGGTTCTTTGCGCTAATTGCTCACACCCGGCGACCGGATCTTATGGTCACCTTTCTGGATACCACTGCACTTCGTCACTATATTTACGCACATAAACTTAGTTGATTGTCTGATTTTCACTAGTATGCAAATGTTCACACAATACCGCTAATAGATTGGGTATTGCAGCCGGCTGTCTTGAGACTAGACGACCCGCACTTGAGAGCCACGGACTCTGCTGTATCACCATGGACGGGTCGAAGCCAAGAAGCAGAAATTTGGGTGTGTCGTCCCTTGACGTTTTTCGGTGTTGACATTTTTCTTCATACTACCCGCAAGGAATGGATTTTATGATTGGAAAGGGAATGTATGCGTTCGGAAACTTTGATTGACAAAAATATTAATTTTAGCTTATTTTTGACCGAACAGCTACCGTTACGAAGATTTTATAGGCATTCATTTATCGTGTGTGAAATAAAACAGCCAAGCATCACGTTTTAACTGAAATGTAGAGTAAGTGAAGCTAAGCCTAGAAAAGTAAGGGCGCATAGATCAAGAACTTTGGTTCTACATGAGATTTGTCTACTTTTTATAGATTTTGATCAAGGTGCTGGTAGATTTAGGGCGAGTAGTCTTTAGAACTTGGCTTTATACGATATCTGATAACTTTTTCAAAGGGTAAGCTATATAGACTCGTCTTGGCAACATTTTTACATGAAAATGTTTTTGGTGGGATTTATTTAACTTCTCAAAGACATAATATTTAGGAATCAAAAAGTCCATGTACTGGTTTGCTTGGAATATAAATATAACAGGTATGAAAAGAACAGTCATTATAACTTTGGTATATGATTATACTACTCTTTCTCATTATAGAAATGTATTTGTTTATTGCTTTTTCGTTATTCTTGCGACAAAAAATAAGAAATGGTAAAAAGTAAAACCATTTTTTTTTAATTTTTGACAAAAAAAAAATACATTTCCAAAATGAGGACATACGAAGGAGTCAAAATAGATCCAGGCGGGTCGCAGATCGCAGTGACATCAGGGCCTGAGAAAGATCATCGAGAAAAAACATACAAACGATCTTGCTATGGCTGTATACAAATTCGCTTGTCATTTAGTGAACATTATGTCAAATCCCATACATTATTTTTTAGAACTTTATAAGTGTTAAAGGCGATGGTATCTTGAATAAGGACCCTGGTGGCAGATCGTCCGCTTCGATGTCCCGTCTGCGGTCCACTCGAGAACCTTTCTGTCCCAGCGGGCATCAGTTCTGGAAGCTATATTTCCAGCCCACTGCCACTTCAACTTGCTACAGCTAATGCAATGCAAAATGGGCTATGTTGGTATATTGGTTCTGCTAGGGATTTCCTCATTTCTGATATTATCTTATATATAAAAATGAATTGCTGTTCGTTAGTCTCAAACTCGAGAGAACTAAAACTCGAGAACGGCTAAACCGATTCGGCTATTTCTATGTGATATCTTGAAATATTTGTTTGAAAGTCGAGGGAAGGCTTAAACGGTTTGTATGCTCATCGAAGTGGGTGCGGGTGAGCTAGTCTTCTTATATATAAAAAATATTTAAAAGTGAATTGCTGTTCTGTTAGTCTTGCTAAAGCTCGAGAACGGCTAAACCGATTCGGGTATTTATAGTCTTGAAATATTCGGGGAGGTCTCGGGATGGTTTAAACGGTTTCTATGCTCAACGAAGTGGGCACGGGTCAGCTAGTCTTATATATAAAAATGAATTGCAGTTCGTTAGTCACGCTAAAACTCGAGAACGCCTGAACCGATTCGGCTATTTTTAGTCTTGAAATATTCGTGGAAGTCCCGGGAATGTTTAAACGGTTTGTATGCTCAAGAAAGTGGGCACGGGTGTCAGCTAGTCACGTATATTATTATTAACGCTATGGAATCACAAATTAAGGAATGTAATAATATTATTATAATCTATTAAAAAGGACATTAAACCATCTGATTTCGCCACTCGTAAAGGTTAAGCGCTTTCGACATTGGTCTCAATGGTGTACCTGAGTAAAACATTAGGGCGAATTATAACATCCAACCAAACAAAAACAAGCTCTAAAACAATTAGCATAAGCTTTAAAATGTGACGCGATGTTTGTTTCGCATTGCAGATGTTACAATGTTGGATACTTCTATTTGCATTTACGCTATCGCGTTGTTACCATCGTCGCTAAACAGCTGTTATATATGGTTTAACACGTATTCAGGTCTAATCCTGGTTTAATATAACTATGATTAAACATTGGATGAAAAAATATTTTTATTATTAACTAATATTATTTGTAAAATTGTATATGACCAATGTTTTTTTTATTGTAATCTAATTCCCAGGCTTAAACTTTTTATTTTCATACTTATAGGCACAAAGTAGATATATAACAGAGACACGACCTAGTACTAGAAAATGGTATCACCCTAATACTGGCAATTCGACTGGCTATTTTTGTTTTCTTAGACTTCCAGGCACTTTCTGGAAACTGCCATCTAGCGCCACTATTGGAAAATACTAATTACTAATTTCGTTTTTTAGAATAGAATAGAATAGAATCATTTATTTGCTTAAATAAGGTACAGTATTATGGTGTTACAGGTTTTGGTACATCATTCTCTTATTTTGCCTTTATATGGCGTGCAAATTTTATAAGCAGACTATTTATTATTATTTATCTTACATAATTATTTATTAATGATCTGTCAATTTGTTATTACTATAAAATTAAAATTATTTATTCAATTGATTATAATTATATGAGTTAAATAAAAGTCCACCAAATATTAGATTATTAAATACATGTCAAAATATAAAATATAAATAAAATTAAACTTAATATATAGAAAAATAAATTTAAAAGAGCACTACAAGTATTTTTTGTAATAAGGAATTAGTGGTTATCAGATAAAAAGTCATTTATGGAGTAATAGCATTTAAACATTAACATTTATTTAAATTGAATTTTAAAAAGATTAATATTAAGGTCCCTTATATGTTTTGGTATCTTATTGTATATTTTAGGGCCCATACAAAATATACTTTTTGCCATTAATTCCTTTTTACATGTATGTACACATATTTTATCACCATAACGTCGGTTTCTTATTACATTGTCTGATAGCCGTGGATAGAGATGAGAATTACTCTTTACAAATAATGCAACCTCAAGTAGATATAGGGATGGAAGTGTCAGAAGTTGGTATTGTTTAAATAAAGGCTGACGTTTCGTATCTTCTTCTTAATTATTATGGAGTTGAATTTAGATTAATGTGATGTTATGCTTAAAAATATGCTTATCTTCATTTTAATGTCAATATTTGTACTTGATTCGGCATATTTACATTTTATAACTTACAAACGTTAATAGTAGGATAGTAATGACATTGCATTTTTTTTGTATTAAACATAGATTGTATGGGATGGTACGCCATGTTATAGGTTAATAAATAACAGCTGTAAAATCATGATGCCTACCAATGCTAATATCCTGAGCTAATCTCCGAACCAATTCGAAGACTAGCTCAGAGTAGAGAAAATGAAAAATAATTTTAAATATCTAAAATGTAACTAATTATATTTAATCCAAACGAAACTACTATTATTATGGAGTAACATAAAAGACCATGCGAATGGATTCGTGTATATACTATACTATATATTATTTTGCCTCTAACAGGACCTCTATGTCGAGGACATAAGGATCATTATATAAACTCTGTGGTGAAATAGCTGAACGGACTGCAGTCTGCTCGTCCGTAGTTGTTGCAAATAGCCGAGTTAGCGATCTTTATTATCCTCAGCGAAAATATTAGAACAATCTAGAACTTTCGACAATATTATAAAGGGCGAAATGAAACTATATACATTTTATTCAGCATCTCTCCATGAACTATCTTTCAAGTAGGTGTCGTTAATATCCGGAAATGGGCAGTATTTCAGCGGATATTATTATAATAACTAGCTGTACCCGCGACTTCGTTCGCGTGGTTGTCACAAGCACTATCGCGATTATGTTTTGATTGCTAAAGTTGGTTTTTCATTATGATTATTAAAAAGGAATAATTCTTTCATACATATTTTTTGAGTAATATAAACCGTTTATGCGCTGCACGCAACGATAGTCCCCAAATGTGAATAATTTCCCAGTTTGTACAACATTTCTGACTGACGTTTCGCTCCTATTGGTCGCAGCGTAATGTTATATAGCCTAAAGCCTTTCTCTATAAATTGACTATCCAACAAAAGATATTTTTTCAAATCGGACCAGTAGTTCCTGAGATTAGCGCGTTTAAACAAACAAACAAACTCTTCCGCTTTATAATACGAGTATTGGTATAGATGTAAGCGACGAATGGCCCACCTGCCGTGGCGATTATTTATAGGTAAAACAATTTTGAAGAGCCTATTAGAACTGGACGTCGTCGTTGAAATCGTGATAATTGTGATTTATATGTAAATTACAGTAAGGGCCCTGACGTCTGTAGGTATTGTATTATAGTGTATTACGTACATACCAAAACAGAAGTATTTCAAAGGTAACATTTTATTATCACTCAAAAATGCAATATGACTATAATAATTCATAATGTAATATAAAATGTGTTATGAGAAAACACACGTCAGCAATATTTAACATCCTAAAACCGCCATCTTGGTCCCTGGAGGCGGATTATAAAATGTGATTAAAACTTTCCAAATTTCCACATGAGCTGCACGCCGCGCGGCAAATATTTGAAGCACAAATCTGCTTAAATTCTCAACTAATAAAAGTGAAGCTGATATTAATAATCTTTTTTTGAGAAGTCAGCTGGTGAATATAATTTTCATATATTTCTATTCAGATGTTCTTTTCACAATACCCTTACATTTTTACTGGTATTCTTTTGTAAGTAATGTTTGTTTTGTTAAAGTTAAAGTGTCCCATACTAAAACAAGCCTAAAGTATCTTCGCGTAGTTTAATTAGAGATACGTTTATTTATTATCGAACTGAGACAAACGTTTTAAAAAATCGAAATCTTAACACAAATTTCAGCATCGGGACACATTGGGGTTGGCAGTGTTCCAGGTAAACTAAATAAAATAACAGCTCACTTGGTGAGCTGATATTTGCCGAGACTATTGTTTGTGGTAAAACGATAATATCTAGTGTATTGCTTATCGAAGTATTTACTTAATTAACAAGGTTAAGGGCGTGTTTCATCAAGCAATGTTAAAGTTAACGCCATGTTAAAATACCGTGCCATCTCATTCATTAACAGGAAATACGAGAGGGATAACATGATATTTAATATGGGATTAACTTTAACATTGCTTGTTGATACACGGCCTAATGCTTTCAGTTGTAATATTTACGATTAATAAAAAATTTTAGAGTACTGAAACATTTATAGTTGAAGGATTTTTTTTATGGACCCATGTAAAGTGTGGGTCCGACTTGTTACTCCTATCGTAAGCACAATTTTTTTACTTTATTCACTATACAATATTTTATGTTTATGTTTTACATCTGTTTTCTTATTTACTTTCACACTCTTACATTACAATCTTGTTCGTTCAGTTACTTATGGTAGGTAAGGTTTTTATATTGATCCATTTCATTACATTCTACTCCTCCGTACTTTCCACAAGCTCTCAGCGCAGAGCCTTCTATCGGTTGCCATTGCTAATCCTTATTTCATAATATTTCTTACCAATTTTTGTTGTCTGCCACACCACTGCCATTGACTCACACCAGCCCTAATCCACCTTACATATACATATTTCATATGTAATAGTTGAAGGGACAGATTGTATATCCCTATATAAACGTTAGGCTTTTTAAATTTACTGTATGTTCTGTTGCCTGAAAAGCTTTATAGATTTTAGTTTAAATATTTCTATATATTATAGAGTTGCTCTACATTTGCAGTATTAGATTAAAAATATTTTAAATTACATAGAAATTGTGTAACGTTTAAAAGCAACGTTCAAAGGTTTCACATATTAATTATTAGCTATAAATAAGATCGCTTAGCTCGAGCATGAACATCAATAATCGTGGAATTCACAGTGACAATCCAATCGATCTGTCTTGCTCCGTGCAGCGATTTGAATATCAAATGAAATACGTGACGGGGAGGAAAGGAGCATATTAAAATAGACTAATCTCTATAGATTTGTCTATTTTTAACGGACTTCAGAAAAAAGAGGAGGTTCTCAATACGGCATTTTTTTTGTATGTACACCGATTACTCTGAGGTTAATGATTTGATTTGAGTGATGATTTTTTTATTTAACGCAGAATAGCTGCCATTTGGTCCCATAAAATATTTACATAGTTTGACCCTGTACTTTTTATTTTATGAACATATTTCACCAACAATTTTAACGAATCAAAACTTGTCGGTACAATTTTTATGTTGATGATTTGTGACGTTTAGAGCTTTTTACTTTCGCATTTATAATTGACTCTCGACACAAAGGAGGTGGAAATTACAAATATGAGTAGTATCTCATCTACAAAACGGATTTATCTTTTACTTTGTCTTAGAGACAGTAAACAATAATAAAAAAACTACGTTTAAAAAAACCGACTTTGACAACCAAAAAGCATAAAATAATGATTTTATAATGTATTTACAATTAATGTTATTTTTGGAGTCGGTGTCAGCTATAAGAACAACATCCTAAAATTGCTGACTTGAATCTCACCTGTGCTGACACCGACATCAACAAGAACATTAATTGTAAATACATAAGCCCGAATTGAGAAGCTCCTTCATTTGATGGTAGTCGGTTTAAAAAAAATGTTTCATCTCGGAAGTTATTTTGGAAAAGGTGATACAAAATCCGTAAAACATTAACTGCTAAGTTGCTAAACGTAACAAGTATCTAAAATGTATAAGTAACACGAAGGCAGGACGTTACATCCCTTTTATAGATCGCTCGTCGATCAGCAGATATTTGACGACGAAAACATGTCGGCGCAACTTGACCGCGGCTTATCTTTTTATGTAGTACCGAAGTTAATACCGATAGATAACATCGGACAAGATGTTTTGAGGGGAGATGGAATCTTTTATGATCCCGCGGACGACCCTAACTTTATAGACGAACTCAGCGGGAATTGGGGCCACGAGACGGGAGGTTGCAAATTAAACAATGCGTTGTTCAGTTCTTAGTCGTCGATAGATTTTTGGCTAAAATTATAGCAATAATACGAGTATGTTAACTTCCACACCACTATCTGGTCATGTGCTAAGTTTTTAAAGAATGTTATACTATAATAATAATAATGATAATAATAGACATATTTTATTCATTACACATTTGGACATTACATTTAAAAACAAGTAACAAAGAAGATAAGCACACACATTTTAAACGCAATAACGGTTCAAACAGACTGGCATGCGAAAATAAAGATAAAACAAAACAACAAAGAAAAACAATAAAAAAGAAACACGCTAAACATAATATCATCTTTATACATATTATAATTTTTTATAGGTACACAATACACATATTTTATGCACGACTAAGACCCCGGAACACAGAAAACTTTTTTGCTCCTTTGGCGGGGCTCGAACGCTAGCTTGATCATCCACGCGCTCAACCACTCTTTCTTGTCTTTCGGGAGTCGTCCTTTTCACATGGCCACTTCTATAGAATAGAAAAACGAAGATTTTGAGTGCAAGCGGGCCAAATTGCTCGTTCTGTACACCAGTGGCAAAGGCTGTTTGAGAGGGCACCCTAGTACAGGGTGTAAAAATACCAGAAAAATATAACTGGTCTATAAATTTTGAGAAATGATTATACTACCTTTTCTCATTCGAAATTTTTTTTTTATTTTTTTAGTTTTAATTATTTATAAATTTTTATCGCAAAAACAATAAAAAAAAACAAAAATATTTTAAAATAGTTGTTAAAAATATATCAAAAGAAATACATTTCTTTAGATAGAGATTTAGTTGAGGCCCACCACTGCTTGGAAGACCCTCATCCAAATCTTTAAGGTAAATATATAAATAAATAAATACTCTTTATTTCAGGCTTCTAGGACCATATTATAAATACCTTACAGACTAACAAACATATTATATAAACTTAATAACTACACTTTAACATGTGACGGCGACGTGTAGCGCGCTTCATTCCGGAGTCTCCCCCGGAACCTTTGGTCCAGACCAACCACACCTGTCAGCCAGAACT
The DNA here is from genome assembly GCA_905187575.2 of Celastrina argiolus. Classification (NCBI taxonomy): domain Eukaryota; kingdom Metazoa; phylum Arthropoda; class Insecta; order Lepidoptera; family Lycaenidae; genus Celastrina; species Celastrina argiolus. The sequence continues at coordinate 4,209,261 of LR994582.1, read as the reverse complement.
CCTCCACCTCGAAGGTCGACAGAAGGTGCGTCGGTACTCTCACCACACAGGAAGTTGACCTTGTGGCGAGACTCCAGACTCTCAACCCTCAAGGGGAGGGACGTCTTCATTAGTCTTCATGCTATTGACCACTGACCATGTGACGGCGGTGACATTATTGTAATTAACCCTAATATGTAATACTTCATTTAAAATAAATAGATAGGTACATAGAGAAGTAAATGTACTATCATTTAGCAAACGCCCGAACAAGGCACTAAGTTTTATATATTTTTCAATGTATTTTGATTTATTATGTATGTACTTGGTTGCTAATTAAGAGTTTGAGTGACATTCGTGATCACAGCGACGAGCACAGTCTTAACCGGTCGCACTTTACTCGCTTGTTTTATGGCGCCATTGTTTTCAGTGAATTGCTGGGCGGCGGCGGCGGCGGGAAGACGGTGTCATTTTATTATGGCAGTAATCTCCGAGGCACAATCACGCTGAGTAAGTGAAACACGCCGCGGCAAATATATCTTACAAGTTGATTTGGTACGCTTTAAATCGTTTATTCGTCGTTTCAACTATCCGCTGCGGAACATAAGCCTAATCCAAAGTATTTAAACTAATATTTATTCGGACAATTTTCAGACATTACAGGTCAGTAAATATACAGGGCACTGGAAATATGACTACTATGAATTAATTGTAAATGTTGTTAAATCTGACAACTCGACATTCGTGTGTTCGATTTTCAGCCTTAAATGTGCAGTTTAATTATTATTACAAGCCAAATCCACTAAAGGGCAACGCAGACGACACAACATTTTGTGTGATCTGCGGCGCACAATCTATACTAATCTATAGTAATATTATAAAGCGGAAGAGTTTGTTTGTTTAAACGCGCTAATCTCTGGAACTACTGGTCCGATTAAAAAAAATTTTTTTGTTGGTTAGTCCATTTGTAGAGGAAGGCTATAGGCTATATAACATTACGTCGAGTAAGAATTGTTACAAAAACGGGGAAAATTATTCACATTTGGCGACTTTCGTTGCGTGCGCTGCATTTACGGTTTAAGTTACTCAAAAACCACGCGAACGAAATCGCGGGAACAGCTAGTCGTCTATAAGGCTTTCTGACTGCGCTTCGTATACGTTACTGCATAATATAATTTCATACGTTCTAGTTTCACACACCAACCCACGGTTAATGGAACGCTATTCAAATGTATGATCAACCAGCCTGGCATTCAACAAGGTTTATTCACCAAAGACACTGATTAGTTGAAATACAATTTGAATCAACCTTTTCTGAGGAATTTTAACCAGCATTACAAGTGCGAGCGTGATGTTATTATAAAATGTCCCTTCCTTCCTCTCTGATAATGTTCCACCTGATTGGTAGATCATTATATCAGAGAGAAACGAAGGGACATAAGTTAAAGAAGGTTAATTCACTAAAGACACTGATTAGTTGAAATACAATTTGAATCAACCTTATCTGAGGAATTTTAACCAGCCTTATAAGTGCGAGCGTGATGTAATCATAAAATATATGTCCCTTCCTCTCTCTGATAATGTTCCGCTAATCAGGTGGAAGGAAGCGTTCAATATGGGTTGTTAATTTGAAAATCATGTTAGTTGATGATACATTTGACTAGCGTTCTTAAAGTCCTAAGTGCGATCGGACAGTCTGTGCTGCCGCTAAGAATATAACAAAAACTCATTAAGCCAATTATATTTAAAGACCAGAACAGTTACAACTCTACTTTTTGGATTCTAAGTCGAATCGTTCCATGCAAAACAACATCATTCAATTAACATAAGTCAAATTGACAAAGCAATGGCCCGCATAAATCCGGAGCAAAATGCAAGTAATAAATAAGGATGAGCGGATTTCATGCACTGCGAGCGACCGGACCGAATACTGTCGAATGCCGCCGAATGCGTCTTTTATTGAGACGAATTGCGGTGACCGATGCGTGGATCCGTCAGGTTAGATGACCGAATACAAATTTCCATAACGGTTATTTTTGCTTAGAAAATAATCCGGAGAGTCTAAAAGCCGCAGTTTAAATTGTACATTTAGATATTAATTTTAGAGATGTATTCAGATATTCAGGTATTACTAATTGATACACGTTAATACTATAGACAAATCATTTTTTACGTTACCCCTGATGAATTATTATATAGCTAAGAACTGGCTCGACCAGGTCAGCTTTTAAACAAAAATAAATTATCTTAATTCTTTTACAGACGCACACACACATGAAGACATGTCAAACTTAGTTAAGTTAAACGCACAAGTTTATAAAGCAGCTTAACGCATAAGTTCATAAATATCCGTGGGGTGTCGGAGAAAAAAAAGCACCATAAACCATCCTTCCCGTAGTTCAAGAAGGTGACAGAGGAAATATATTATATCCGGAAATTGTCGCCTCTGTGGTCTAGTGGTTCAGAGCTTCGCCGTCGACCCGGAGGTCGTGGGTTCGATTCCCGCGTAGGAACAACAAAAATGTTGTTTTCAAGTTTGGTTAGGACAAAGCAGGCTGATCACCTGATTGTCTGACAAGAAAGATGATCCATGCGTCGGATGGGCATGTAAAAAGTCGGACCTGCGCCTGTTCTCTCGCCAGTCATGTCGGTTTACCGTCCCACTGGGTTATGACTTATGAGAGTAAAAGGAGGAGAGAGTGCTTCTGTGTATTGCGCACACACTTATATAACATAACTCCCCGTCCGAGTTTCTTACGCCGGTTCTTCTCGGCGGGCTAGGGTTGAACCGGCGCGGTGGTAGCCTTTTTGTTGACTTTCCGAAAATAGCTTATTAAGTTTTATTTGGAAATAAAATATTTTGAATTTAAATTTGAATCTGGCCTGGTTTCAATGAAATCGGCTACCGACACCGAAATCTGCGAGGGGTGCTATTATCCAGAAATTGGCAGCAGAGTTTCTGCGGACATTGTTCGTGTTGTATCTTTAAACTGCGTACGACAACCCGCCTGCCAAGCGGGCTGGTATAGGCAACTACCGCCCATTAATACTTTTGGTGTGGCTATTGTCCAGCACTGGACGTCATAGCTGAAATGATGATGATGATGGTATCCAACTTTGCGCATGCGTGACGTAACAATTTACTACGAATTTTGTATGGAGCGATTTCACGAAAACATGAAATTCTGTGAAAACTTATATTTTTCAAACGTTCAATTAATTATACTTGATAATGTTATAGCATACCTACATAAAAATACCTGATTGATTATGTACAATGTATAGTGTAATATTGTGTATATGTATTTATATGTATTATAATAATTATTATAGTAGGTATACGTAGAAAAAATCACATGAAAAATCATAACTTGTAAAAAATGTCAACTTAGTTCTTCTACCGTAAAAAGTTGAGATGGATCGAAGTTAGTCGGTCGGTCTAACAACATCTCATAGTGATCGTATCAATATTATTAAAAATCTTTTACGTTTTAAATAATTAAGTAGATTGAATTGAAAATAATTCGCCAAATCTAAATATTTTTTATACAACACAAATTTCATAATATTATTATCTCAGAAGCGCCCGTATATATTCAGGGAATTAACTCTTGCTAAAAGCAACAATAATTATTACAAGAATTTAATTCAATAATTATTGTTTGTGATTTGAAATAAAACTTTTGGAGCGACTACTCTACTCTAATTAAGAAGAAAATTTTACTTCGATAACATGAAAATTAATTCGCTCCAAAAGTTTTTTAGCAAGAGTTAATTCTCAGAATTTTACCACAATATTAGATTGTAAGCATAGATTCATTATAGAGCATAGATTCATAGGAGGTGAGTTTTAAGTAGAGAACTGTCCCTTTTGAACAGTACAGATTATAACGGGTGTAAAAAGAACATTCACTTTGGGATATGATTATAATAACTTTTCTCGTTCTAGAAATGTATTTTTTTAAATATTTTATAAAAAAAAATTTTTTTTTGCATTTTCGTTATTCTTGCGACAAAAAAATTAAGAAATGGTAAGAAGTACAAAAAAAATTCCAAAATGAAGAAAGGCAGTATGGCAGTAGTAAGGCAGTGACTATTCTTTTTACACGCTGAATATCATTTTGTCGTGTATAATGTTTTATTTCATACATAGATATAATAAAAAATATTATAGTATTATACTACTTGATAATGTATGTATATAGTATGTACATACATTATCAAGTTTAGTTTAAAATAATAAGCTTCATCATAGCAACAATCAAGCAACATTAATCTTTTAAGAGCTGGTACACATTAGACGCTTAGTTTTTTAGGATGAATCTATATTAAGTATTAAGAAAGTATAACGGGTGTAAAAACAGCAGTCATTTTAATTTTGGGCTATGATTATACTACCTTTTCTCATTCTAGAAATGTATTTTTTTTTTTATTTTGTACAACAAAAAAAATTTTTTGCTTTATTGTTATTTTTGCGACAAAACAATAACAAATAGTAAAAAAAAAAATACATTTCCAAATTAAGGAAAGGTAGTGTAATCGTATCTCAAAGTAATAATGACCGCTCTTTTAACACCCTATATAATATGTTAGGCAGATTTTAGCAAGCCTAAAATGTGCTTAACACATAATATGCTTTCTTATTAAACAGAGTTTACGTACTGCAGAGCTATTTTCTAAAAATGTTTTGTGTATTACGCCAGCTGAATCCGCGGTGAGTGTCAAATTTCCCATACTGTGTAATTTCTCATACTGCGAACTTCGACATTTGACACTCACCGCGGATTCAGCTGGCGAGTAACGCAAAACATTCTTAAGGAATAGCACTGTTGCTCTAGTATAATAATTATAATGATGATGACAGGGCTTTATTTTCTACTTTGTAATGATGATAATGACACGTGTACCTGTTTGAAGAGAGTTAGTACATACCAACGTGGTATTTCGATATGTCTATGGTCTTCCGATAGTCACTTATCTAAAGGTCTAGTGAACAAGTATGGCGAGTGTCTTGAAGATTTATTGTAAACTAGCTGTGCCCGCGACTTCGTTCGCGTGGTGTTTGATTGACTTAAACTCAGGAACTACCTGGTCCGATTTGAAAAATTATTTTTGTTGGATTGTCCATTTATAGAGGAAGGCTAATATATAACATTACGCTGCGACCAAAACCAGTCGGGGGTCGTCGTCGCCCAACGCCGCGACGCGATGCCGACGCCCGACACCGCGACGCGATGCCGACGCCCGACGCCGCGACGCCGACGCCCGACGCCCAACGCCGCGACGCCGACGCCCGACGCCGTGACGCCAGACGTCGAGACGCCGACGCTCGACGCCGCGACGCCGACGCCAGACGCCGCGACGCCGATGCCAGACGTCGCGACGCCGACGCCCGACGCCGCGACGCCGACGCCCGACGCCACGACGCCGACGAAAGATGTCGCCCGACGTCACGACGGCGATGCCCAAAGTCGCGACGCAGACGCCAGACATCGAGGCGCCGACGCCACGACGCCGACGCCCGACGCCAGACGTCGCGACGCAGACGCCAGACATCGAGGCGCCGACGCCACGACGCCGACGCCCGACGCCGCGACGCCAACAAAAGACGTCGCGACGCCGACGCCGCGACGCCGACGCCAGACGTCGAGACGCCGCGACGATAACGCCAGACGTCGCGACGCCGACGCCAGAAGTCGCGACGCCGACGCCAGACGTCGCGACACCGACGCCCGACGCCGCGACGCCGCGACGCCGACGACTGACGTCGTGACGCCGAGACCAAGTTCGACTGTAATTGACGTACGAAAATTATTCAAGTTTGGGGACTGTCGTTGCGTGCGCTACATAAACGGTTTAAGTCACTCAAAAACCACGCGAACGAAGTCGCGGGCACAGCTAGTGCATTACTTACTTTCTAATATGTATTACTATCTATACAAAATATTACAAAGCTGAAGAGTTTGTTTAAACGCGTAAATCTCTGAAACTACTTTTTATAGTTGGACAGGCCATTTTATCAAGAAAGGTAAAGTATAGGCTATATTAATATTACTAGCTGTGCCCGCGACTTCGTTCTTTTTAATTGACTTAAACTCAGGAACTACTGGTTTCTTCTTTTTTTTTTATTGACTTAAACTCAGGAACTACTGGTTTCTTCTTTTTTTTTATTGACTTAAACTCAGGAACTACTGGTCCGATTTGAAAAAATATTTTTGTTGGATTGTCCATTTATAGAGGAAGGCTATTATATAACATTACGCTGCGACCAAAACCAGTCGGGAGTCGTCGTCGCCCAACGCCGCGACGCGATGCCGACGCCCGACACCGCGACGCGATGACGACGCCCGACGCCACGACGCCGACGCCCGACGCCCAACGCCACGACGCTGACGCCCGACGCCGTGACGCCAGACGTCGAGACGCCAACGCTCGACGCCGCGACGCCGACGCCAGACGCTGCGACGCCAACGCCGCGACGCCGACGCCCGACGTCGAGACGCCGACGCCGCGACGCTGACGCCCGACGTCGAGACGCCGACGTCGAGACGCCGACGCCGCGACGCCGACGCCCGACGCTGCGACGCTGACGAAAGACGTCACGACGCCGACGCCAGACGTCGCGACGCAGGCGCCAGATCACCAAGTTCGACTGTAATTGACGTACGAAAATTATTCAAGTTTGGGGACTTTCGTTGCGTGCGCTACATAAACGGTTTCAGTCACTCAAAAACCACGCGAACGAAGTCGCGGGCACAGCTAGTGCATAATATGTATTACTATCTATACAAAATATTACAAAGCTGAAGAGTTTGTTTAAACGCGTAAATCTCTGAAACTACTTTTTATAGTTAGACAGGCCATTTTATCAAGAAAGGTAAAGTATAGGCTATATTAATATTACTAGCTGTGCCCGCGACCTTCGTTCGCGTGGTGTTTGATTGACTTAAACTCAGGAACTACTGGTCCGATTTGAAAAATTATTTTTGTTGGATTGTCCATTTATAGAGGAAGGCTATTATATAACATTACGCTGCGACCAAAACCAGTCGGGGGTCGTCGTCGCCCAACGCCGCGACGCTGACGCCCGACGCCGTGACGCCAGACGTCGAGACGCCGACGCTCGACGCCGCGACGCCGACGCCAGACGCCGCGACGCCGACGCCAGACGTCGCGACGCCGACGCCCGACGCCGCGACGCCGACGCCCGACGCCGCGACGCCGACGAAAGATGTCGCGACGCCGACGCCCGATGTCACGACGGCGACGCCCGACGTCGCGACGCCGATGCCAGACGTCGCGACGCCGACGAACGACGCCGCGACCCCGACGCCACGACGTCGACGCCCGACGCTGATGAAAGACGTCGCGACGCCGACCACAGACGTCGCGACGCAGACGCCAGACATCGAGACGCCGACGCCGCGACGCCGACGCCCGACGTTGAGATGCCGACGCCGCGACGCCGACGCCAGACGTCGCGACACCGACGCCCGACGCCGCGACGCCGCGACGCCGACGACTGACGTCGTGACGCCGAGACCAAGTTCGACTGTAATTGACGTAGTGGCATATGCTTGCATTCCTTTAAACAACGCTGAAATCTTCAAACATCTCAATCTCTCAAGGACTCAGAAGTTCTGTTCAGTACTTTTAGGTCCAGGATATAGTGCAAAACCTTACTATTTGGTAACATATGCTTAGACTTCTTCAGAAAATATCAAAATCCATATATGTTTCCATATAAATTTTTAAAAGTTCCCTCGATTCCTCACGGATCCCATCATCAGGTCACCATTTTGGTGACAATAGGACCAAATTTGAATTATACCCCACACAACACAAAAACAATATTTAAAATCGGTTCATAAACGACGAAGATATCCGCGAAGAAACAAAAAAAAAACATATATACGGTTGAATTGGGGAACCTCCTCCTTTTTTGAAAGTCGGTTAAAAATACTGTTTTCTATTGCTTCGTGTCTCTGTGTAGGTAGATAAGCGACCGCCCCGCGCGTCCCGCATACCCCGCAGTCCACACGCGTCGAAATTCGTCCGACTTACTTCAAATTTATCATCACTACTCGGCTCCTATGTGTCTCAGTGTTATGTTTTATAGCCTATAACCTGCTCAGGAGTATGGACTACAATCGTACTAAGTTTGGTTAAAATCCCTTCAGTAGTTTTTGTTCCATGCGTGCACATACAGACAGACAGACAGAGAGACAGACAGACAGACAGACAAAAAATTTATTGATTGCATTTATGGCATCAGTGTCGATCACCAATCATCCTCCAATAAGAATTTTGAAAAAATATTCAATGTACAGAATTGACCTCTCTAGAGTTTTATTATAAGTATGTATATGTATATCTTAATATATATATTTCTTGTGTGCGTGTGTATGTGACTGAACTCCTCCTAAACGACTGGACCAATTTTGATGAAATTTTTTGTGTGTGTTCGTGGAGATTCGAGAATGGTTTAGATTTACAATTGGAACCGATAGGTGGCGCTGCAGTCAGTATGTCAAGCAATTAATTAATAAGGCAATACGAAGTTTGCCGGGACAGCTAGTAGATATATATAACGGAGTTGCGGTATTTTGTGGGCGTGTTGATTGTTTTGTATCGTCAGGAAATAATAGGCCGCACATACAGTACCGGTATATTGTTCGAAATATAACAAGGTTGCACTCTAAAATATTAACTCAGGGCATGGATGCAAATGGATAACGATCAGAAACGCGGAGAGTTCTGCGCTCACGTCCGTTCCGTCTGACACCCCACTGTTATGTGTGTCAACCGAGCATAGACCACTCCCAAGCCATGACAGCTGTCATAGCTTGACGTTTCGTAGACAGATGACAGCTACAGGTGACATGTTGCACGACTGAAGCGCCATCCCGCCGACACGGCCATCCTGCCGCATCACACGTCCTCGTGTGTGCCTGAAAGAGACACATACTACCAGTAGCCTTTGCCATCCCTCGGTCATCTCTGACCAATAAAACGTAGTCACTTTAACATCAAATTTATTACAACTCTTTTAACTTAGCACATTGATCACAAACTATGTTCACTGATATCAAACTATGTCCACTAATTACATAGTGCTTTTGTAAATCAACATCGAAGGATATCTGAAGTTCAAACTTTAAATCAAATCATTATTACGCAATGAACACATGTCGCGATTCCATACAGTTTACACCACACATAACCCCTCTCTCGACCATTATGCCATCCATTGCCTCCAAATGCCTCATTATGCTATCCAGTGCCTCCAAATGCCTCATTATTCTATCCAGTGCCTCCAAATGCCTCCATCAACCATTGAGACCATGTGCCTCCATCAAGCACATAAGCAAAGTACAATGCCTCCATCGAGCATTGGACTATGTGCCTCCATCGAACTCATAAGAGAACAATGCCTCCATCGGGCACTGTCCCCGCCTCCAGCGTAGCCGAACTTAATCACGCGATGTGCCAGAAACTGACACAGTTACATGATCATCTCTTTGATCAACTAACTCTTCTACAACCAACTGACCTTCAGAGCATCCTTCTCAGTCTATCATGAGCAAACTTGTATGTCCTCTTAGAATCTAACGCCTTTAGCAAGTATCGATCCCCATCTAGCGACTCAATGTTTATTCATCATCGAAATGAATATTTCGTGAATAGGCTTCAAACAAGACTGTACCAAATTTTCACACTACAGTCAATAGATAAACAATTACGCTCACCAGATAAATTTTGTTTCGAATCTGATACTTCAACGAAGTACAGACTACAGAGCGGAAAGTCCTAGCCGTCGCGCCACCGCGCCGCACAGCACCACCCGCCGCGCTCCGTCGCGTCGTCGCGTTGCGTTGCGTCGCGTCGCTAGCATTGCTCGAACACCCAACCTCCATCTGTACACAAAATTAAACAGCACAAAAAATGTCCAGACTATGTAAAATTAAGTTCTTTTTGGGTTTCCTTATCGGTAAGGAGTCAGAGAAAGAATAGCAGCTTTCATCCATCCAGCAACCATTTTTTTTCTTGCCGTTAAAGCGACAGAGGGAATACAACAAAATTGGAAATTGCGCCCGCGGACCCGCCTGCCAAGTGTAGCGAGTATAGGCAACTACTTCCTATAGAACACTATGAGGGATGCAAATGTCCAGAAGAGGACATCAAAAGCTATGGAGGTTTAAATATCGGGAATAACAATAAGATCAAAATCTAAAATCACTATGCAGTAAATTAATTTCATTTCCATTCCTTCTTATTCCATAACTGATTTGATGAAGAAAAGCTATTACAGTATGAGTCACACAATAACAACTGTCAGATTGCACTGTCCTCACTAACCTTGACAAAAATAAACATTTTTAGTTGTACTATCGCGGGAATCGAACTCACAAAGTCGAGTGCTAGGTTCTAAACCACTGGACCCCAAAGTCGTTCATAATAATAATAATAGCTCCTCTCACTGATTTCGGCGTCAGTAGCCAATTTCATTGAAACCAGGCCAGCTACGCAGAAGTTATTCTATAGTGCCCAAGTGTGTGCGCAATACACAGAAGCACTCTCTCTTCCTTTTACTTTCATAACCCAGCGGAACGGTAAGTCGACACGTCTGGCAAGAGAACAGGCACAGGACCGACCGACCGACCCTTTACATGCCCATCCGTCGCATGGATCATCTTTCCTGTCAGACAATCAGGTGATCAGTCTGCATTGTAGTAGTATTGCAGTAACCTAACCAATCTTAAAAACAACCTTTTTTGTTGTTTCAACGTGGGAATCGAACCCACGAATCCGGGTCAAGAGCTAAGCTCTGAACCACTAGACCATGGAGGCGTTCATAATACCAGAAGACTCTGAAGTGCGTTTACCACCTTTCGCATGATAACCAAGTTCGCCGAAGCTCACTGAAGTCCATTGGAGAACATTCTTATGCTCCTCTTCTTCAGCCACAGCCCACAGCCTCTGTGACTCTTGGACCGTTGAGTGTGTGATGCCTTGTTCACCATTAGTACCAGCTTACATACAGTAACTTCTGAAACATGAAATTAAAATGTGTTAATTCCATAAAACTCATATCACAAACAATATTATCATGTTAGACGAATTTTAAACTATTCCATATCGCATATTGTTCTAAAAAGTAATACTCTGATAAATCTGTAGGTAATATGTATTCCGAATTTACTTTAATAATTTTTTTTTTTATAGCCAGCTTAGGAATAATTAACAATGTACTAGACATTATTTAAAGTTACTTTTTTTTTGTTTTAAGCTCACCAATGAAAATTACATTTAAGTATGTAGTTTCAAACTACCTACTTACTATCATGTAAACGATATTTACAAAGAACATGTCAATTGTTATTGTATAAGCCTGTTTGTTTACAACTTGCGCTCACCTGCAGAGATAAGACCACTACTTGTTGTGTAATAATAATTATTATCATTAAAATCAAACTTTGATTTCTTCTTTATTTACTGTGTTGATTTCACTCTATTAATAAGAATATAGCTTGTATAATAACAAGTTTTAAAACTCACATAATTTAATTATCAAAATACTGTAAGATCTTTTACTTTGAATCTCTTTTCTGTTAATAATACTGTGATTATAAAACCAGACCAATTTTGAACTTTACAATGAAATAAGTAATGATACTCATACAACCAGTTCACATCTTTGCGAAGCAAGTAGAGAAGTCCATAAGATACACAATGCTTATCTGCGTTGGTTGGTTACCCAGCAAAAGCATAGAACGCTATGCATCGGGCAAGTATGCAAGCTATGCAAGGCTATGCATCGTCCAGTCAAGCACTATCCCAGTGTATTGTCCATCTACAAATAAAACAAAACAGCAATACAAACGAACATTTGAAGGCTTCCAAATTATTACGAGGAATAAAAAGATTGCTACCACCTGCAGTTACCAAAGCCACCAAACTTATAACCAAAGCCTGGCATTGACTAGCCACCATGCTTGTGTCACGTTCATGACTGAGTCACCGTCGTCACCACGGTCATCACGTCGTTGTCATCGCTGTCGTCACCGCAGTCACCAATCTTGTCATGGCATCGTGGTGCCATTGTAGCCGCAGTCGTGACGTCCCCATTGTCAGTACGTTACCATCTTCAACAGCGTTGCAATCTCATCAGGAACAAAGGTTTCTTGGTACAGAGTCACCTTGCAGTTGCAATACTCGGATCGCTGATATATTTTCGTCTTTCTGCTGGCAGACTGAAGGCTTCGTAATATTATTTACACTCTGTTTCGATTCAATGCGATCTAAATGTCAACAAAGCTCAGTAAATCCACATTATCATGTTGATTGTTCCAATTTGTACCCTTTAACAATCTATCTTGATTTTCGGGGTTACATCTCGCTTCTGATAACGGAGTTGCGGTATTTTGTGGGCGTGTTGATTGTTTTGTATCGTCAGGAAATAATAGGCCGCACATACAGTACCGGTATATTGTTCGAAATATAACAAGGTTGCACTCTAAAATATTAACTCAGGGCATGGATGCAAATGGATAACGATCAGAAACGCGGAGAGTTCTGCGCTCACGTCCGTTCCGTCTGACACCCCACTGTTATGTGTGTCAACCGAGCATAGACCACTCCCAAGCCATGACAGCTGTCATAGCTTGACGTTTCGTAGACAGATGACAGCTACAGGTGACATGTTGCACGACTGAAGCGCCATCCCGCCGACATATAGATTAGAATGGGGCATTCAACATAGCATCGAGTATTTTCAATTGTCAGTTTTTTCATAATTTAAAATTTGTCACGCTTCATTCAATGCCGTTTATTCTGCAATCTCTCAAGATATAGGGATATAGGGCATTTCACGCCAAGCGGGCAACGAAAAAAGAGTGAGGTCGTGAATTTTGTTTATATTCTGGTCAGTTGTACTTCTAGTAGACGTGGATGTGTTCACCCAATTTTTTTTTTGTATGACACTTTATTGCTGAGTTATGAGCTCCTAAAAAAATACTAAAAATGAAAACTTGTTTTTTTGGGTTCTCATTATCTGTATCAATTATTCGATAAAAAGAAACTAAAAGTGTTGTTTCTTATATTAAAGAAGTTGAAGTTTATATTTTTATGCGAATTCCAAATTTGAAATTTTTTACCTGTAGTAAACCGAAAGTAAAAATTTCAAATCGATTTTTAAGTAACTTCGACACTTTTTTTTTCAATTTTTTTTTCTTTATTTGTAGCTTGAAATGTACTTATTCTTCACAAAAAAAATTAAAACGTGATATTTAATAGTTTAGGACTTGAAGCACATAGAGTACATAAATATGCGTACATGAGATACGGTTATATGAGCATTTTCTAAGCAATGGGGCTTTGTTTTTAGATTTTAGGAAAGACGCTCAGTTACGCTTCCATGCCACCGCTCATGGAAAAGGGCCATGTGATGGTCTTGGGGGAAACCTTTAACGTTTGGCAACCCGTGCAAGTTTACAGTCTACAAATAACGCTATTACTACACCTATAAGATTATATGAATGGGCGAAGTCATCACTTACTGAGACTTCTATTTACTACTGCTCGAAAGAAAGTATTCAACAAGAACGAGATTTTCTACGAGTCCGTTTCGCTTCGGCTATCACCGTTCCAGGAACTAAACAATTGCATGCTTTTCTTCCAACCAACGAAGGCTTACGTGTAAAAAGAATGAGTGCTAGTGCAAATAGTAAAATTGTAAAAATAACGAAATAAATATCTTTATTTTTAAAAATACTGTTTTAATATTAATAAATAAAACTTTTTTTTATATAAGACTGAAGGAATAAAACAGTAATTAATAGCGTAGTATTGCAGCAAGTAAGCGAATAAGCCCCATTGCTTAGAAAATGCTATAACCGTATCTCATGTACGCATATTTATGTACTCTATGTGCTTCAAGTCCTAAACTATTAAATATCACGTTTTAATTTTTTTTGTGAAGAATATAATAAGTACATTTCAAGCTACAAATCAAGTAAAAAAAAATTAAAAAAAAAAGTGTCGAAGTTACTTAAAAATCGATTTGAAATTTTTACTTCCGGTTTACTACTGGTAAAAAAATTCAAATTTGGAATTCGCATAAAAATATAAAAACTTCAACTTCTTTAATATAAGATACGACACTTTTAGTTTTTTTTATCGAATAATTGATACAGATAATGAGAACCCAAAAAAACAAGTTTTCATTTTTAGTAATTTTTAGGAGCTCATAACTCAGCAATAAAGTGTCATACAAAAAAAAAATTGGGTGTACACATCCACGTCTACTAGAAGTACAACTGACCAGAATATAAACAAAATTCACGACCTCACTTTTTTTTCGTTGCCCGCTTGGCGTGAAATGCCCATCTTAGTACTTAGAGACTATACAGGCTATATTATTAATGAGTGATAATACTTTAGGGTGCGTATGGTTCCCGTATATGGAGTTTACTGTGAAAGTACCAGCGCTAAAAGAGGTGCTTTTTTTGTATGGGAAAATGTACGTTGTTGGGGCATTTCTCGTTCAAACATGAAAGTCAAGTAAGTCTTTCAGCGCTGGTGGCAGCGCTTGTATAAACGTCAATGTCAATGTGTGACATTGACGTTTGACAGCGATGTCTAACTGACACACTGTTAACTGTTACTGTTAACTATCACACATTGACATTACATTGTTTTAAACCTAATTTACAACAGTATAATATGCACCAAGTAGTCGGGTTCTAGTTTTTTGCGTTTTAAGCGACAATGTGTACTAGGTCTAAGCGACGCTCTCCGAACATTAATCACGCGGTGTGTATAAATTAAAAGCGATGAAAAATTGCGAAAAAATATGAAATAGCGGACATCCATTATCCCTGAGCTCATAAGAGCGCGGGGATCAAGATGTTTGTACCGCGGTAATATTTCGGATGACCAAGAAAAATACGCATTATTTTAAGAAAGAAATGGTGAATCGACTTCCAAAGTAAAAAAACTAAATCAAATCAAATATAGGTACTTTATTATGCACAAATAATTACAAAAATCAAAAAGACAACAATTACATAAAATCAGACATTGTGCATGTCTGATTTTATGTAATTGTTGTCTTTTTGATGAAGGCGAGGTTGTCAAAGGCGGCCTTATTACTTCAAAGCAATTTCTTCCAGGCATCCTTACTAAATTAAAAAAAACCCGACTCATCCTGTAACATTCCTATCACATCTAACAAACAACCTGATGACCTTGAAGATCTGAACTGATTTCGACCAAACATAGCTTAGAACACTCTCGACTGATATACCTTTCAAACAAAAAACCGCATTAAAATCGGATCATCCGTTTGGGAGCTACGATGACATAGACAGACATACACATTTACATATCAAACTTATAACACCCCGTCGTTTTTGCGTCGGGGGCTTAAAATACAAACGAATTATAATTATTGTTTCACTATAATGACATAATCAGGAGGCTGATTTTAGATGCCATCGCTAATTATCGCTTACAAAGTTCGATAACAAAATGTATGGGATTTGACACAAGAACTTTGTAAGCGATACTCAGCGATGGCATCCTGAATCAGCCCCAGATCCTTATGTATTATTCTCAGTAGCCTTACCATGGTACAACCCTCGGAATATCTACTTTCCAAAAAAATAATCTTCAAAACAGATTCATAAACGATGAAGTTAACCGCCAACATACAAAAATATGCATTCAAATTAAGAAACATAAACTTTTTATCGGTTATAATATTTAAAAAAAATCTTGTCATACACATGTTTTTTCAGAGTTTCTTAATCCTTACTCCAAATTATATTACATTCGTCGTTCGTCTGTCCGGATGTCGGCATCTCGTGAACCGCGATTGGTGGACAGTTGAAATATTCAGATTCGAATTTAAATTAAATGTATTTCTGTTGCTGTATCAATGGCGCTAAAACAGAATAAAATACATATTTAAGCGTATTCCTATACAACTAAGATCAGATTTAGACCCTTGTAAAACTTTTGACATCCAAAGAGCAAAAACTGAACGAAAACTGGTACGGTAGTTCTGCTTTTCCACTTGTAATAAGCGAGGAATGTTTTTTTAATAACTACTATAATCGTTTTGCTGAGCGGTGGGTAAAGGACGCTATTCAATTGGTTCATAATTTTGGAAAAAAAACCTCTGACTTATTGTCAGTAAGTCGAGCTCCGTAGCGCAGTGGTTGAGCGCCTTAGTGTTCGAGCTAGAGGTCGCGGGTTCGAATCCCGCCGAGGGAACAAAAAGTTTAAGTGTATTAAATTTATGTATAGTATAATAAAAATCTTAAATATGTGTATATTATGAAAGTATTAAATATATTTCCGTTGTCTGGTACCTGTAACACAAGTTCTTCGGATACTTACCACAGGATCAGATTGACGTGGTGTAGAGCGTCCATAGATATTATATTATTATTGTTTCAACATTGTATTTTATATATCTCCCTTAAGTTACAAGCTATCTCGCTTGGCAGAAGAAGATGAGCTTGAGACTTAAGATCCTCTTAATTTAAGTAGCGTTGGCAGATTCGGTCGTAAAGCGTACAATGATTAAGCTTTTACGAGCCAATACAAGAGTATGTTCAGGTTTTACTGCGGAACTAGATTGAAGCATTCAGTAGTGCATGTTTAAAGAGCGGTGCAGACGAGCGACAGACATACACACACGTCGAGTCTTCTATCAAGTGTCTTCTAGTTCTATCACATTAGAATCGACGCTCACTCTAAGCTGGTCGCGAAAATTTTTGTACCTATGCTATATTTTGACGCTCTCCGTAGCGCAGTTGGTTGAGCGCGTTGGTGCTCGAACGAAAGGTCGCGGGTTCGAATCCCGCCGAGGGAACAAAAAGTTTTCAATGTTCCTGGGTCATGGATGTGTATTAAATTTGTGTATAATATAATAAAAATCTTAAATATGTGTATAGTATAAAAGTATTAAATATATTTCCGTTGTCTGGTACCTGTAACACAAGTTCTTCGGATACTTAGCACAGGGCCAGATTGACGTGGTGTGTAGCGTCCATAGATATTATATTATTATTATTATTATTATTATTATGCATTTCTATCAGAATTATTTTCATGTTTCAGCCTTTTTAGACCCCTTTTTGCAAAGTCGCGTTTTAAAAAGTATTTTTAAATTTATTTAGTAAAAGGATCAATGAACTAAAAAACGCAATAATAATAGCAACGTTACATAGTTTGATTTACGTTTAAAATAAGTTAAAGTTTCGTGTCTCGTTTGCGTCGAGCACAAGAAGCAATGTTCGAGCCATTTCAACCCAGATGCCAGTTGCTATTAGACAACCCAGATGCTATTAGAGAAATGGTCGATAATTTATAACAAACTTATATTGTTCCTGTTATGGCACTGCAAGTTTACAATGATCGTTCCTACTTTGCGTAATTTACTTTTATCGTGACCAGTCAAACTTTTACGATAAAAAAGAAAAGATTGTGTAGGCGGATCCCTTTCTGAGGAAAACATTTTTGGGATAATAATGACAATAGCTCTTTGATAGTTTTTGGCGGCCCACCCACGCCGGTTTTGGTCGCTTCAACGAGTTCCGTCCTGGAGTTTTATAGTGCCTAAGTGTGTGCAGTACACAATTGCACTATCTCTATATTTACTTTACTAACTCGGTAGGATAGATGACTGACACGACTGGTGAGATATGACATACGGCTTACTCCTGACACAGTCGAGAATGGAATCAGTTCGATCTCTGCGGCTTTTGGTAATGTATCTGGTGGATTGCTTTTAAACCAACCAGGATAAAGAAAATTGTTTGATCGTTACCTTTTTTTGCTCCCGACCATATCAACCGACTGAGAATCAAAATAAAGAAACGTCAACTTATTCGGCTGTGCTTTTTTTTTTTTTTTTTTCGAAAGGGTACTCACTAATGGCATGAGAGCCGATTTAGCTGTGTCGGACTATAACTAGCCGGGTGGCTAGTTGTTTAGAAGGGAGTAGATGGGGGGTGTGACCCCCCCTTACATCACCCGGGTGATGTTCATATCGGATTGGGGATAGCTACGGTGGTAGACTATTATTATGCGGTCTGTGGGACACGTGTCCACCCTGCTGAGGGGCCCGAACCCCATCCTCACTCACTGACGAGTGAGGTAGCTCGCGCGCGGTAGCAAAACTATCGTCGAACGAGTTATCGCGTTAGAGAAGCTCTTTTTAATTATTAGTGACTTGGCTAGAATTAGGCTGTGCCGTGCCTCACCCTTCCGCGAGTGGTCGGGTTTGTACGCGCGCGTAATTTCTAATGTCTAGGTCATCGTTGTTTATAGAGCTTTCTATATCCAAAGCGCGATCGCGGTCGTTTAGATGTGTTCCTAAGCTGCTAGGACACGGGCTCGAACTTGGGTTCGAACTCGCTCCCGTGTGTGAGTCGGTCCGTATGTCGGTACGTGTTGTAGTGAGTGTGGAAAGTCTCCTGGGACAACGCCGGCGCCGGCCTTGGTGCAGTACTAACCACGCGGGTGCGTGTGGTGTGGTGTGTTTAGGTGACTGCATATGTTGCAGTACGTGCTTTGTAATACTATCTATGGGATCATCTAAGATGTGCTTAGGTCGCTTGAAAGGATGTCGGAAAGTCCGTGCGTCATGTTCGTAATCCTGAGCCTTACGAATGAGCGGGTTGGGGTGCCTTTTGCCTCTATCAAAGAATCTCCCGGTGAGTTCCTGGATGTGGGCTTTAATAGTGACAAGTTCGCAGTCTCTATGCAAGTCGATGTTACGCATATACCGGGGGGCGCCTGTTGCCAGACGTAAAAACCGGTTTTGGACTTTTTGCAATCGGTCCATTTGATTGTCGCTTATGTGTGCGAAAGAGACGCACGCATAAGTGAGTATTGTTCTTATGCAGGTTACGTATAGGGTGCGTTTATGTCTTAAGGACATTTTACTACGCGCATTTAATAACGGATATAATTTGTAAAGTACAAATTTCGCTTTTCGGATCGCGGCTGTGATGTGAGTTGAAAAATTCATCGACTTGTTTAGAACTACACCTAGGTACTTAACGTTTTTGACTTCGGGAATGATGTTTCCGTGCAGACTAATAGGACTCATTTTTTGTCTAGAGGCCGTTTTTTTAACGAATTGGATGGCTTGGCTTTTGTCGGGATTCACTTCTATTCTCCACTTCGAGAACCAGTTACCGAGGTCGGTAACTGCCTCCTGAAGGGATTTTGCGGCTATAGAGGGCTTGCGGTGAGCACAGTACAAAGCTGTGTCATCCGCGAACATGGCTATTTGCACCTTAGGGTGTTTGGGAATGTCGCTAGTGTAGAGGTTATAGAGGGAGGGAGAGAGGACTGAGCCCTGTGGGACTCCCGCCGCTATGGGTCTTTGGGAGGAAAGAGTACCTTCGACTCTAAAAAGAAATGAACGGTTTTTTAAATAATTACTGATTATCAGTACTAAATAATCGGGGATATCTAATTGATAGAGTTTATATATTAAACCGTTATGCCAGATTTTATCGAACGCCTTAGCAACGTCAAAGAAAACAGCGCAAGTCGCTTTCCTATCGTTTTTACTTTCAATTATGTACTCCGTGAGGCGGTGTACTTGGGCGGGACAACTATGCATTTCGCGGAAGGCGAATTGTTCGTCTGGGAGGAGGTTTTTGTCTACTATGACGTCTTTTAGACGCCTGAGTATTACTCTTTCGTAGACTTTGCCTAATGAGCTAATTAGGCTAATCGGTCTGTAACTACTTGGGGACACGCGGGGTCGGCTGTGCGCTGCACGATCAAATCTTAATCAAAATCGAATCCGTTAAGGAACCTGGGGCCCTATTACAAGCTCTTAATTCCAGCCAGTTTATGCCATGTAGTGCGAGCGTGATGTAATTATAAAATATATGTCCCTTCCTTTCTCTCTGATAACGTTTGACCAATCAGCGTTCAATATGGGTCGTTAAATTGAATGCCATGTTAGTTGAAAAGCGTCCGAGCAACCGGGAAGGAGTCTCATGAAATTGTGATAATATTATTGTGTCCATCATCAGTGAATATAATATGTTGCAAGTAGTGCAAATAGTATGTTGCATTATAATATGTTGCATTATAATATGTTGCAAGAGGATATAATATGTTGCAAGTATTTTGTTATATTTGTAACTATTCTTTTTATTTTTACTACAAATATTTCCGTGCCCTATGGGCAGAAATTGTACCCACTGTGTGTAAACTGTTGTAACAACCATGTAACCAATTTCCGGAAATAAAGAATTGAAAATTGAAATTGAACATAACAATTTTAATAATTACTCAATATAAAACAGTGAATCTCATCATGAACGCTTAGTTCTTTGAAACTACACAACTTGTATTATTCTGAAATATTAAAAGATGCAAAATAAAAAGGAATTAAAAGAAAAGAAAATCTTAAAACATCTTAAAATGAATAGAAAGAAAAAGGCTTTAAAAGGCTTTATTAATAAATACAAGAACAGCACTTCAATTATCTCAAAGAGATAAATCCAATTTTGTTTCAATTCTTGGCGGGCGTTTATATATAATGAGACGGGAAACGAGCAGGCGGAAGGCTAATGGTAAGTGATTTACAATACGTTTCATAAATATAATATACGTTGGTGTATGTATGACGACCTATGAAGTTCCAGAGGTAGCGGATTCGAATCCTGCCAAAGGAACAAAAGTTTTCTGCGTTACTGGGCCATGGATGTCTATTAAATATATCTTCTCTTCTTCTCTTATATATAAAAATGAATTGCTATTCGTCAGTCTCGCTGAAACTCAAGAACGGCTGATCCGATTTGGCTATTTTTAGTCTTGAAATATTCGTGGAAGTCCAGGGAAGGTTTAAACGGTTTGTATGATCAACGAAGTGGGCACGGGTCAGCTAGTAATATTATAAAAAAATACTTTTACGTTTGTTTCTGTCTGGTACCCGCGACACAAGTTCCTCGGATACTTACCACGGGGCCTGATTGACGTGGCGTGAAAGCGTTTAGACATTATTACTATTATCTACAACTAAAAGTAAATTTCGCAATTTGTATGATTAATTATTAGTTACACTTGATGATGCGCAAGTGAGTGAGTCACGTTTGAACCCATACTTGAGGTTCTCAAGTGAGGTTCGACTTGAGACTTCTTTATTGATACGGTCCTAATCTCCGATTTCACTAACGCATATTAGTAACGGCTTGTTAAAATACCATGCCATCTCATTCATTGATAGGAATCACGAGACAACATGAAATTTAACGAAGGATTAACTTCAACATTGCTTGGTGAAACACGCCCTTAGAGTGCCTTAGTCTGCTATATACAAACGCTATATTCAATTTTCAGTTTTGGTTGTCTTGTTTAACTTCGTTTACATCACAAAAGAGACGTTTCTTGATGGAGGAATTGATCAAATAAGTGACAAATTGCTGACCTTTTTGAACCCGACAAAACGGATGTTCGAAGGTCGCATTGATTTTGTACGCGTTATGTGTTGTAATGTACATTTATAAGCTGTTCGGCAATATCCTACTACTATTAGATATACAAGGTGTAAAATAAATGAGTGATAATACGTTAGGGTGTGTATGTGCTATGCTGTTCGGTAATATCCTACTACTATTGGATATACATACAAGGTGTAAAATAAATTAGTGATAATACGTTAGGGTGAGTATGTGCCTCCTAAGTAGAGTATACTGTAAAAGTACCAGCGCCGAAAGACTTACTTTTGACTTTAATGTTTGTATATTATACATAGATCATCTATATAAAAATGTACCGTCAAATATGTATCACATTGTGAAATTGGTGAAATATGTTTATAATTTACAAATTTACAAAAAATCTGTACATTTTAATTAAAACTAAAACTAAAACAAACAAAAATAATAAAAAAACTATATCTACTATAAAATTACTTCTAAAACTACAAATAAAAAATAACCCCAAGATCGTCCCCCTCAGGCAGAGTACCCAGAAGGCTCAAAGAGTTTCCCCGCTGGATAGCGATGCTTACTCTTTGAGCCAGGTAGGTTCCTGCTCTGGGGTCTCGGGTGGCTTCTACTAGATTTTTTGAAATTTGACCAAATAATTTATGAGCACCCGGACCCCATGGGCCTAGAGTTTCAACCCCAAACGGTTCAAATATGAGATCCCCACTAAGGTTCTCATATTTGCGCCGCTTGAGGTTCTCCGCCTGGTTTGCGGCCGCACCCGCAACGCTCGAGGTACCCTGGACGTGGGACGGAGCGAGTGTATCGACGCAAGTAGCGTCCCATACAAGAGCCCGTCCCACTCTCCAAGGGACCAAGGTCATTCCGTCTGGTCTCTTGCCATCATCACGCGCCAAACCCGCGGGCTCCAACACAGCCGGTACTCCGGCGGTTGCAAGAGCCCGTCGGATGAGGTCGTTCAAGGAGTGATGGCGAGAGATGCGACCGGCGCTTCGTCGGCAGGAGAGGCCATTATTATTAGGTTATTATTTAATATGTTTATTAAATAATAACTAAATCTCAAACTGTGTGAATTTTTTATGGGACCAAATGGCAGCTCTACTGCGTCGAATAAAAAAATTATTACTCTAATTGGATCATTAACCTCAGATTAATTGGTGTAGGCACATACATAAAAAACAGGCCGAATTGAGACTCTCCTTCTTTTTTTGGAAGTCAGTTTAAAACAAAGTAAGCGTTTGTAACAGCAGGAATGAGCAGGCGCGCAAGCGGGTTGATAAAAATTTACAAGTAATTTAAAAGCTGGACTTATTAAGTAATACGTACGTACGTAATAATAATGGCCCGTTTAACATTATTTAACGTAGTTTTCCGTGTAATTATTCGCGAGGGTATAATTATAGAAATTGGTGAAAATATTAAAGTCTGGATTGAGTCTGGTCGATCGCGTGCGAAGGCTGTGTTAGATGCGGTTACGGTCTCCTGACATGCGACATGGTTGGTACTTGCTACATGGGTGATACTAGCAAACAAAAAAATCCTATGACGTAAGCAGACACAATTGAAGACATGAATGGATAAAGGTAATTTCGCAAAAAAAAACTTACCCCGACAATTGGGTTTAAACTGTCACGTAGACATTTAAGGATATGTAGTAAAGTAGTAAGTACATTGATTCTAGAGACAAGATCTTCAGATTCATGAACCTAATATATTACAACGTATTCAAAAAATTTGAACTTAATTTTCTTGAAATCACAATTTTGCTACATATCATATATATTTAAAATACAAGCAGGAAACTGCTTAGTTTAAGACTCCAGTCTCCCCACAAAGACTGTACTAATTTATGCTAAATATTAAAACTGTAATTTGAATTATTGTGGAGAGAAAATAAACAAAAACAATTTATATCATATATACATTCGCAACGTTATTTAATGTCAATTATAATAAGGACACTACGTAATATCTAAAACTGTTTAGACAATATGGTTTAGGTACTAATCAGCCCCATTCGATTATTATTAATAGCCGTTACTGTCCCACTTCTGGGCAAATGCCTTCTCTCTCTTTCCACAAGTCCGGATCGTTTGCTATTACTGGCCCATTCAATGATATAATATTATAAACTAAGCCACTTGTTGTATAGAATATCATTAGCTCCATTTCTCTTAAAATCAACTGGGATTGAAATTTGACAGAAGACGCTTCACACCACGTCAATCTGGCCCTATGCTAAGTATCCGAAGAACTAGTGTTACAGGTACCAGACAACGGAATACATAATATTATAATATACTTTTATACTATACATATATTTAAGATTTTTATTATATTAATACACAAATTTAATACACATGACCCAGGAGCATTGAAAACTATTAGTTCCCTCGGTGGGATTCAAACTGCAACCTCTCGTTCGTGCACGCGTGGTGCTGAACCACTGCGCTACGGAGGTCGTCAAAAAATTGAGTGTCGATTTTACTAAACAAGTGAAATGAGGAATGTGTTGAATTGACATGTGTGTATTATGTTTACGAGGTATTTACAATATTGTTTTCAAGAGTAGCAAATGAAAAGACAGCACAATTTATATTGGAATTGAAATTGAATTTAATTTCAAGTTGGGGTTAGGTTATGTTTGTAAATTCTGAGAAATAAGAAAAATTCAAGATGGCCGCTAAATAAGATAGTGTGGGGTTACTCAAGTTACCGTATTTTCTCCTACAATGTTGTATTTCATACATAGATTCATAAGGTGTAATCCATTATTTACCCAATCTTCCGTTCCCATAAAATTATTCTATATACAACGTGTAAAAATAAATGAGTGATAATACTTTAACGTGCCTCCTGTGTAGAGTATACTCTGAAAGTACCATCGCGAAATACTTACTTTTGACTTTCATGTTTAAATGCGCCAACATCATATAATATGTTCCCATACAATAATTTAGAAAGGTACCTCTTTCAGCGCTAGTACTTTCATAGCAAACTTTATAAACGGAAACCATACACACCCTAAAATATTATCACTCATTAATATTATAGTCTGTATATTTTACTTATAAATTTTCCGTAGTAACGTGCGCAAATACTTATCAGTTAACGATCTACACGCTTATTACATTATTTAATCTTTAATCACAACAATACAAAACGTAAAATTTTCAATTTTACAGCGATTAAGGCGTTGTCGAATTACTTTCTACGTAACTTTATTTTACTGTTTAGATTTTTTTGCTACTTTTCCTTTCTTATTTTTTCTCAATATTTTAGAACTTACAAAATATTCACTCTTTACTTATGTGTGGTTTCTATCTTTTTCTTAAAAGATGTCCCTATGCGAGATTCTTAAGCAGGTTCTTCTCGCTGAGCTAGTTCCCGAACCGATTGAATCAGCTATTTGATTAAATGTCTAGCGCGTTTATTGAATGACGATATCTAATTGATTGACTAGGCCGAACGTTGATTGAACAAGCGTCACTCAACGTCCAACTAGTTAGCGGACTGTAACAAAGCCCTTTTAACAGAGTGGACGTAAAATCAGTCAGGTTATAAATTTAGTTCATTTTTTCCCGCAGTGGCGCTAGTAGTCACTAAAACAAATATGGCGGCAAACAGCTCGCACACCTACATAGTTGATATTTTCATTTTAATTTTCATTTGGTGTGACATGTCATGTCCTCATTCTGAGGACCTTTTAAGTTGCTTACTTATGGTCACCCCTACCAAACATTACAAAATAAGCTATATCCCAGTCCCAGTTACATTAAACAACTTGAGTTGTCCTTTAGTCATTCAATTAAATGTCGTCATTTCATAAACGCGCTAGTCGTTTAATTAAACTGCTAACTCAATTAGATGACTGCGACATAGAAACGAGCGCGACGTTCTGAAAACACTTTTTAAATTTAATAAAGTTATTTGAATTAGAACTTTGCCTAAGCGTCGACGATGACGTCACCGTGTGTATCGCTCATTATGTCCCAGCTACGGTGTCGTAATACGTTGTTTAGAACTAATCTCGGCGTGTCCGCCATCCCGCCAATCCCGCCGGAGACGGGAGACGGTGCAAACTTAATCCCGCACTAATTTCAAGTCAGTTTCTTGGGCAAATTGGATTGGCCTCACACGAGACTCGCTTCGGCTTATTGGTTCATTGCTATTAATTGTTGACTACCTAACAGTCACAGTCAAGTATTGCTGGTACTAGTGCTAGTACTAGATTTCGGTGCCGGTTTCATTGAAAACCAGGCCGGACCAGAAGTTATTTTATAGTGCCCAAGTGTGTGCACAATACATAGAAGTAATCTCGCTTCCTTCACTCTCGTAGCCCAGTGAAGGAATCAATCGGCTCGGCGCAGGGCCGACTTTTTACATGCCCATCCGACGCATGGAACATCTTTCTTGTCAGACAATCAGGTGATCAGCCTGCATTGTCCCAACCAAACTTGAAAACAACAGTTTTTGTTGTTCCAACGCGGGAATCGAACCAACCACCTCCGGGTCGAGAGATACTCTGAACCACAAGACCACGGAGGAGTGGTAGTACTAGTGCAGTACCTACTAGCACTTAACAAATTGTAGAAACACTTTTGAAGGAATTAAACTACCTATACACACTGCGTATTATCAGCCACCAGTTTAATTGAAACGGTTATTTTACTCTCCTAACCCAATGGGAAGGTCACTTGACCACTGTAAACCACCGGGCCAAAGAGGCGTTTGTTGACTACCGACTAGCTTACTCACAAGCAATATAAACACTTTCTAAGGAATTAAACTATACGTTGATTAATTACAGCTCCAATTTCGGCAACTAGCCGGTTTAATTGAAACCAAATCAGCAACCAGGAGTAATAAAGTAGAGCGAAAGTGTTTTCCTATAGAGCTAATCCCATCTTATTCATTGACAGGAGATACGAGAGGGATAACATGATATTTAAGGAAGGATTAACTTTAATATGTGTTGATGAAATTGGCAAATAGTACTCTAAGTCATATTCATTTGATGACCCAATTTTAAAAATCAAGCTATACGTTTTTGATTTTCCAACTTTGTTATTGCAATCTAGGAAAACTTGTGAATTAAAAACCTGGAGAGTTGCTATCGCTAATTACAAAAAATAACTTCAGGATCGCTGTGTCATTATTTATTTCAATTACAACGTTCGTCATCGTAATCTACGAATTGACATGTAGGCTAAACCCTCTAATCTATGTATACGAGTATTATAAAACTCACAATGAAATGATCACTCATCATATTTTATAACATCACGCTATATGCAGACAAATTTTTGAGTCCATTTCTTTATACAAACGCGTTATATTTGCTTTTACTTTTATTTGTACCGGCCACCTCAGAAACTAGCGCTGTGATGATTAATACCATCTCTTTGTTACATAGAAATTGTAAGACATGTACATTATACATTGTATATGCCGGTTTAACGTCCCACTAGGTTATGAGAGTAAAAAGAAGAGAGAGTGCTTCTGTGTATTGCGCACACACTTGGGCACTATAAAATAACTCCTGCGTAGCTGGCCTGGTTTCAATGAAATCAGCTACCGACACCGAAATCGGTGAGGGGAGATATTATACTCGTAGTACATCCTTATGGATTTTGCGTGTATATCGCGCGATTTCTGCCAATCGCTATTTTTACGTAATCAGCCGGCCGATTGCAATATCCAAGTACTTGCAAATCTGTTGTCGTCGTTCAGTTTAATCCTACACTTAAACCCCGTTTATCTAGGGCTGATTAGGTTGATACCCTTATCCTCGAGCCGCGGCTGTCTCGTGTGGGGTGTCATAGGATGTCGTGGGGTGTTGCGGGATGTTGTGGGATATCGTGGGGTGTTGGAGTGTTGCATTTTATCTGCCGTTTCGTCGCCGCCCGGCCAGACGCTCATTTTAGATAACGTCACTCACACGTCCGCAGTTCCGCCTGCTGGTTGGGCCAGGACAAGAGCGGTTTTCATAAGCTGCTTTCGGAGTTACCCTCCTCTCGCATTAGTTACCATTTACGTGTTCTTTTACTTTTTAGTGCTTATTTTACTGGATAGTACTAATTTGATAGTTTAAAACGTTGAGAATAATTTTAGATTATAATATACTCGTATTATTTGCGATCAATTCATTTTTTTTTACTTGATACTATCTTTCCAGTGCCAGTTCTATTCGTCGGGACAGTTTTGAATCCATGATAGGCATTATGTAGGATAATTCTTTTCCCACCTCTTAAAATTTTCCAATATCGTTGTGATAGATATATTTTTAACCGACTTCCAAAAAAAAGGAGGAGGTTTCTCAATTCGACCGTATATATGTTTTTTATATCTATTTTTTAATCCGCAACTTCCAGAAGATTACTTTACTATAAAATAAACATAACTATTATAATAAAATATTCCATGAGTCACACTGTAATGGAATATACCTAATACAATCTTCAAATATTTAAGAGGATAACCTAGATTGCGGACCAGAACAAGGAATACTTAAAGATGTACTGTGATGTAAAACCTAGTAAAGAAACCAGACCTAGAGTGTAGTCCGGTAGTTTTATAATAAAATTAGATAAAAGATGACATGTGACAGTGATGTATTTCATAACAATAAAAATCTTTATTTTTATAAGTTACATTTGAAATCATGTAGCCCACAAAACTGCGTAGCAGTTTCTCGATGGGTTTGTTATCGTGAGATAAAGAATAATATATTTATTCAAATACCGGTATTTATCCGCGTACTTCATGGCCTAACGTGTAAGGAAGAATATTTGTGAGGAATTCAGGTGCCGAAAGCCAATTTAAAACATCTGCACCGTCCAAGGCGGGCTTAAATAAAATATTTATCATTTCTATGAGATGTGGAATTCCACTGTTGGGGAGGTAATAAATGGAAATGGTTAGGTCTTTCATTTTCCTGATAACTCGAGTATCAAATTGTGTAAATCATGTTTTCTGGGTGAAGGTTAGATGTTTATTTTATTGTTTCTGTTTCTGAAGTCAATCAAATCAAATATACTTTATTGTGCACAAATAATTATAAAAACATACATACATTAAATTACATTACATTAAATTAGACATGCACACAAAGACGGTCTTTGAAGCAATTTCTTCCAGGCAACCCTTTAGATTTCGGAGATAGTGGAAAGCATGAAGCACAGAATATCAGACGATGTGCAAAAGTATAATATAAAATTAAATAAAAAATAATGTATAAAAAAGAAAAATAATAATAATAGTAAGTAAATAAAATAATTATTGTAATGTTACAGAAGTGGTATATTTTTGAAATAACAGCAATATAATGGTTAGAGAGTTTAAATTTTTTTAAAGGACATGATAATAATAATAATATGTGTGCCAGCAATACCGAGCTTGGTCCAATTTGCGGCCGCTTAACTGCTGTTACATTTGAAAGAGAAACACCAGTACCCAATTGAATCTTCAAAGCGTTAAATAATATATTTACACTTTAATATTTTCACAATGCCCAACACGTGGTTGATGATATCTTTCTATTTTCAGTAATCAAGCTGAATCCAATAAAATCTGAATAGATACATTCCAAACCCATACATTGATCAATTAACTATTGTTAAATTAAACAATTAACTATAATTATAGAATTCCTTTTTCATAACAAAACATCTTAACGCCTCTTTTCTCAAAATAGCCATTTACATTATTATTTTTGACATTTGACATGAATTAATTCTCCTTCTTTTTTTTTCACATCCCGAAAACTAAAAACTATTACAATTCTAAACAATATAATATATTATTTAGAATTGCAATTACTTATATTAATAATTAATGTTGATTTTAACAACAATATAAATGCAATAACTAATAGAATAAAATATACGAGTTAAAAAGGTGAATAATCAAATTGCCAACATAATCATAGATTTAACACTAGACTTCAAAAACAATAATCATAATTGAAATCGATTGTGACAACATGGTGACAACAATACAAAATAAATACGTAAGTGTAGAATTTTAGAAGTAATAACAATTAAATTTCTAACACATTATATTAGTTTCGATATTGTTTTTATTTTTATTGTTTATTATTGTTATAAAATTTTAAATTGTTAGTATGTAATTATTGGTTAGAGCTACAAATTAACGTTTATTTTATTTATTTTAATATGCAGCAAATTATTATATTTTATTCTTATAACTATGAGCCAATATTTTTTAAGTAACATCCGAATTATCGAGCGATCGATGTGAAGAATTGAAGGTAAGAATACTCGATCACTTCAGCTTACAAAAAACAAAAAGAAATCAAAATCGGTACATCCGTTTGGGATCTACTTTGCCTCAACAAGCATACACATTACACACGCGTTACCGTAAAGCGTAACAACACCTCTCTGTTTTTGTCAGAGGTTAAAAAGCACCAACTACAAAGTAATTGAACACAATGCTTACAAAGTACCGACTGCTTTTAAAAAGGATTTTTATTTTATAACCATTACTTATTATGTTCTACCGCTTACCCACTTCTCTCTCGCTTCTCTCCGCTTGAATAATTCATTCATAAGAGAATGCGGAGTGAATTTTATTCCGATATCAATACGTGAGGTTGCGCGAATAATAAAGTTTGTAATTTAGGGAACGCGCTTGTGCCTTAACTGTGTTATTTATGGATGCGTTATCTTCTTGTTTATCCCGTACATCATACACGTCTTAATTTATTGCGTAATTTTCGGATTCTCATTTACAGTTACATTTATAATTTTCGCGTGAACAAGAAAGTAAACAAAGTATACTAAACAATTGAATGTTGAAAAATTCGTTGTTCTTAGCAGGCAACTAGGCAACCGGATCTAACTTCATATTAAAATAATGTTTATAGTATTATTATGTAATAATAGCTCCCCTCACCGATTTCGGTGTCGGTAGCCGATTTCATTCAAACCAGGCCAGCTACGCAGGAGTTATTTTATAGTGCGCAATACACAAAGACACTCTCTGTTGCTTTTACTTTCATAACCCAGTGGGACGGTAAACAGACACGACTGACGAGAGAACAGACGCAGAACCGACATGACCATCCATCCGACGCATGGATCATCTTTCTTCTCAAGTCGTCAAAATCAAGTTGTCAAAATCAGGTGATCAGATGCAGGCTGCATTGTCCTAACCAAACTTGAAAACAACATTTTTTATTGTTCCAACTCGGGAGTCGAAACCACGACCTCCGGGTCGAGAAAGCTCTGAACTACTATAGGTGGACCACGAAGGCTCTTTATATATATACCAATATTATAAGTTTTATAAAACGAGCGATGCTACTACATTCAGTCCATGCAAACAACTAATAACTTAACACTTGCATTGTTTATATTACTCTATTACGTAAATGCTTAAGGTACATCTTATATTAGGTACATATACCTACTCTTATACAATATACTCACTTGGCTGACTGATATACAGGCTATAATATTAATGAGTATATTTTGGGGTGTTTATGGGACCCGTATATAGAGTTTACTAAGAAAGTACCAGCAGCGCTGAAAGAGGTACTGTTTTTTAATTATTATATGGGAAAATTTATAGTATTGGGGCATTTCGCATACAAACACAAAAGTAAAAAAAAGGTCTTTTAGCGCTGGTACTTTCACAGTAAACTATACATACGAGGCACATGTGCCTTAAGTAAAGTAAAGTATTAGCACTCATATATTTTATAACTCGTAAAGTATGTTAGGCATCAATCGTATGTTAATGTGGCGTTGACATTTTTTTAAATCTTATACAGGGATATGCAACAATAATAATCTGTGGTTCGCGCTAAATGTTGATAGATTAGTCCGCAATATATACGAAAAACAAAACACACTTTCTCACATTTTATATGAATGGTTTTTGTTAACACAAGAAGGGCTTGATTATTTGATCAGAGATGAAGGTTCATTTTCCGGGGATTAGTCAGTCCCAGCGAGCCCTTGTAATGCCTGCCGTAACGACCTAGGCCCTGTAAAGTCGCGTACACACTAGACGATGGAAGTGACTACACTAAGACGTGATTTAACTGTCTGGATATGTAATGAAATCTTAGATCATCATCATACTTGTATATTATAATTAAAAAAATATGCTTTAGGCTTAGCAATCAATAGGTAAATAAAATATATTTTTTTCTATTACATTTTTGTATTGTACTTATTGTTTTGATTGCATTGTATTGTATTGTAATGTAATGAATATTATAATTGGAATTTGCATTCTGCACGAACATCACGGATTAATAAAATAACTTTTGTAACAAGTCAAAATAGGACCTTTTGGTCTAGAGACCAAACGTCCTATTTTACTCGTCGTCGACTTGTACGCAAATGTTATCGAACATTTTACGTAATTATTTTAAACATAAAAACTCTAGTAGAAATGTAATGTCCGTCGGAACGTAGGTACGCTACCTAGTCAAATAATAATGAGGGAAAAGTTTCTTTGCATTTTACCTATATATAAAAATTCGAAAGGTTTTTATATAAAGTTTATTTACAATTAACTAAAGTATGTAGATTGTAGGTGCCATTTTGTTCGATAACATTTTGCCATACGACATGTTACACTGCGACACGACAGCATACTAGAGTATACTGTCGTGTGGGAGTGTGTACGCACCGCATCCCTGTAACATTCCATTTGTTTTCATGTCATATTACTTTTAGTTACAGTTCTTACAAGGCTGGTAAGTCTGCTGACTGATAGACAGTTTTCAGTAGAAATGTATAATATGTATAGACAAGATATGTATAGACAACTTTTTATTTAACAGTTAACGTTTAGTAAAATTATTTCAATATATTTTTCCATAAATATGATTATTACCTAATTGTAAATACTAATCCCCAGTTTCTGAAACGCTGATCTAATCGTCATCACGAAGATCAAGCCATTCTGAACGTTCATTGGTGAACGTAGTGAGTGAGCAAAGTTGTTGGGAGTGATGTTCACCAATAAGCGTTCAGAAATCAGAATGGCTTGTTAACTCAAATATTAACTGATCGACGATTTAATCAGCCTTTCAGAAACCTAATGGTTGTGTAATAGCATATTATAGCAAAGATAAGGAAAGTAATACTTTTTAACAAAACTTTTTTTCATAATTATTAATACGTTTTATGTCACGGTCCACAGGAATTAAAAATGTGCTTTTTCTGGCTCTAAAATATTTTCAGCCAAATCAGTCAGTAGATTTTGAGTTATGGTTGAGGCTGTGGGACTAACGAGCCTTTCTTTAACTGACTTTTTTTATGTGCTAGATTCTACCTATGAGATTTTACATCAAATTTATCGTTATGTATCGGTCGTATTCGTACATTTTAATAAATTTCAGAAATAGTAACCATCAAACTAGAGTCTAGATTGTGGAGAAGTTCCTACCTCGCGATAGTAATGTCATTAGGTCACACACCAATTTAAAGTTGAATGTAACCTCATAGCAATAAAAGCTGATAATTACAGGAATATAGCCCGTAATGGCGCCGCGCGCGGATGTGTTATTACGGTATATAATTACCGAAATACCCGCAACTTTAGTAATTATTTTAAACATAAAAACACTAGTAGAAATGAACCGTAACGTCCGTTGGGGACTAGGCCCGTATAAATAAAACTATCTCAAACCCAACCTCACCTTGAGAACCTATTTGACAGATAAAACAACGTTTCGTTTCACTTTTAAAAGTGAACATCAATATTAATGTTACATAGTACTTTAATTTATTTTCTTTTTATACCATTATATTCATATTATAGATTACAGGAAACAATAAAATAAGTATAATGTTTATTTATAATCTTTTGTTTTACGTTTTAAGAAAGAAAAAAATTAAAGTATGTAACATAATTAAAATTCTTCATTTTTAAAAGTGAAACGAAACGTTTTTTAATCTGTCAAATAGGTTCTCAAGGTGAGGTTGGGTTTGAGATAGTTTTATTTATACGGGCCTCAGTTACGCTACCTAGTTAAATATATCTTTATCTTTTCCTGACCGATTTTTCTACCGATTTACAGCAGTTTGTTGCACCATAAAGTTGACAGATTTTGTGACTTTTTGTACGATGTGTGCGTTGAGGTGAAATCAGTATGTTCTATTCACCTGCAAAATGTCGGCCACAACAATTATGCCGTGGGATGGACAGCCTAACACGTGACCACTTATTACCGATTTTTTACCCCCTATCTCCGGTGACCATAGGTTTTTAAAAGAGTTCATTAAGTTAAAGCGCCATAATCACGGTCCCCGAAACAAGCCTACAGAAACTAACATATTCTGTGAAAAACATGAATTAAATAAAAATGATTAAAAAACTATCATCCGACAAGAAAATGATTTAATTTGAAATCCAGAAATGCATAGGTAAAAAAATGGTCAAGGTAGGGCTGTGGTCAGACCCGTTAGTTATATCGAACCTTGCAACGGCAGACGAATATTATGCTCTATCCAACTGGAAACTCTTTTTTTAACCGACCTCGGCGAAGCCAAAAGGAACATACATTATCATTATCCTACCTTTTGGCTTCGCCGAAGTCGGTTAAAAAAAGAGTACTATACAAAATCGTCGTTCATCTAAAATTCTTTTTGAGTCACAAACATCCATTCCCTCACTAGCTTTCACGTGTATACTTTACTTTATGCAGATATAAAAAAATATATCTAAAAAGCGCAATGGATGCTCTGAACTAATAAAAAGTGTTCTGAAACATTTTGGTGAATTAAAACTAGTGCTACTAATAGTTCATTCCGCTCAATACTCAGTACGACTAATTTCCCGCTACAACACGGGACATAAATAAGTTTTCACTCGAAAAAACATAACTAATCTGAGTATTGAAGTTAGTTTTCTGTGTTTTATTTTTTAGGAGGGTTTTAATTTCGTGTCGCTCGAGCGGAAATCGACTTCGTTCCGTCGCATTAACGTATATTTTTGCGTGAAATAAAATATGTGTCATCCGGGATTATGTATTGATGTTGTTGTTACATTTTAAATTGTAAAGCCGATGTAAACACTGGCAACAAAAATAAAATATTTTACAAAAGTTGGTTAAGTAATACAAGAAATGTAAGCATAGAAATCACATGGTACTGCAGTAGGCCAAGCAAAAGGAAAGTAATAAACATGCAGAAGTAAATGTTCATTTCATTATAAACATAACTTGTAAAAAGTGCCAAGTCGCGCTACTTAGTAGTACTTAGTTCTTCTACCGTAAAAAGTTGTGAGATATATGTTATGCCAAGTAGGGGTTAGTCGGTCGGTCTAACAACATCTTATAGTGATCATAATCAATATTATTAATAATCTTTTATGTTTTAAATAAATCGGGGGTTGAAAATGGCCTAAACTGCATCGAGAAAAGGATGGTACTGCCGTGCTCAACTTGGCGAGAGCTCTACCGTACCCCCAGATACCAATTTGAGTCATTTAACCGACTTCCAAAAAAGGAGTAGGTTCTCAATTCGGCCAGCTTTTTTTATGTATGTACACCGATTACTTTTTTGCGACATATCACCTTCATCCATTCATGTGATTCGTGTCTTCAATTGACTCTCAACACAAAAAGGAGGTGGTGTGAGCCCGCCTCCAAAACGTGGCGAGTATAGGACTTAGTGACCCTCCTTGGAATACTTTAGGAGAAGCTTATATCAAGTAAGTGATGATGATGTCTGATCGTAGTTTTTTGTATATAAGTAGGTTATTCAGTATTATATTTTTGTCAGGTATTTCGATTTTTACTTTCTTTTTCGTTGATTAGAATAAATTAAATTAATTCCGAACTTACCTAATTATATTATGCCCTTCGTAAGGTAACGTCGACTTGAATTTAAAATTAGAATTGGAATACGGTTGTTGAATAATTAAGTCTCTCTAAAGACAAAACGAGGAGGCTTTAAATAAATAACTTGAAAAAACCCATTTAATAATTTATAAGAAACAAACTGTAACTTAAAGCGAGTGACTCAGCGAGTCCACTTGTATAGTGAATGTCCACCGTCCATTAACAATAGATATTATTATCGTTATATAGGCTATAATATTAATGAGTGATAATACTTTAGGATCCCGTATATAGAGTTTACTGTGAAAGTACCAGCGCTGAAAGAAGTACTTTATTTTAAGTTAGTGTATGGAAAAATGTATGATGTTGGGGCCATTTCTCATACAAACATAAAATTCCAAAGTTAGTCTTTCAGTGCTGGGGCTTTCACAGTAAACTCTACATAGGAGGCACACACACACCCTAAAGTATTATCACTCATTTATTTTACATCTTGTATAATATATCGATAAAACAGATATATCGATATAATGCATAATAGCGATCTGTCTGGTCTATTGCAGTATCATAGAGATATTATTGAAATTCGTTTTTTATAATAAATGAATTGAAGACACGAATGGAAGGTTATGTCGCAAACGTTGCAAAAAAGTTTACCCAGAAAATTGAGTTTAAACTGTCACTTAAACATTTTAGGATATGTAGTATCGTATTAAGTACATTGATTCTGGAGACTTAATACTTTACGACGTATTCTAAAATGTTTAAGTGAGAGTTTGAACAATTTTCTCTAAATCAGAATTTTGCTACATATCACCTTCATCCATTCATATCTTCAATTAATAAATTGGAGTATCCTTATTTAGTTGATTATAGCTTAGATCTCGACCCTGCAAGTCACCGCTTTGGAACAACAAAATGTTGTTTTTAATTTTGGTCATGACACCTGATTGTCTGACAAGAAGATGATCGATGCGTCGGATGGGCATGTATTAAGTCGGTTCGGCACATGATCTCTCGCCAGTCGTACTGGGCATCTGTCCCACTGGGTTACGAGGGAAAGGAAAGAAGAGAGAGTGCTTTTGTATGTATTACGCTTTTACTTGAGCAGTATTATAACTTCTGTGGCCTGGTTTCAGTGCAACCGGCCACCTCCGGGGTGTACCAGCTACATATTACTAGATATTTACAACTATATCCGAAAATATCTTGCTCCGTCTCATGTCCACTCTGCCTCCGTCTCATGTCCAGGTCACCTCGAGCTGTGCGGGCATGGCCGTTAACCAAGCGAAGAACCTCAAGCGGCGCAAGTATGATACCCTTAGCGGTGACCTCATATTTGATCCGTTTTGGGGGAAACCCTAGACTCAGACTAGGGGTCCGGGTGCACATAAGCTTTTCAAAGCATTATCAAAAAACCTCATGGAATTGACCCAGGACCCTAGAGTGGGGACCTACCTAGCACAGCGGATAGCCAATGCTATCCAACGCAGCAATGCTGTCAGTTTGCTAGGTACTCTGCCAGAGGGGGACGACCTGTGGCTTTTTTTATTTATAGAGTAGGTAGGGTATTTTATTATTATTATTTGTATGTTATTATTATTATTTTAAATTATGTTAATCTTATTATTAAGTTGCTACATAAATACTTTGTAATTTAGTAACAAAAAAATGGATATGCGACAATATTAATATTGAAGCAAGATTATTTATTACCACAGAAATGACTTTAAATATTTGTATAAGTACCTTTTGCAACCATTTTGGGAGACGTTAAAATTCTGCATTCAATTGTAAGTACATCGGGATGACGGGAGGCGAATTTCAAGTGGATCTAATTTTATTCCCGCTGCAGATCTAATTATGAACGTAATGTGGTTGGACGTGTTTCTGAATACCTGAGTGTTTTATTACTAGTATTCTAGAATACGAGTATATTAGTCAGCTCAGGGGACAAACGCAGTGCGAGTAGTGTACCTAGTAGTTGAAGATGTGTATATCTACTGGGTGTAAAAGGAACAGTCACTATAACTTTGGGCTATGATTTTACCATTCCTCATTCTCGAATTTATATTTTTTATTTTTCTATGTGAAAAACTAGAAAAAAAAACTTTTACCATTTTTCTTTTGTTTACCATTTAATATTTTTCAAAAACTTAAAATAAAAAGACATTGCTATAATGAGAAAAGGTAGTATAATGATATCTCTAAGCTATAGTGACTGTTTATATACCATGTACATGAAGATGACTATAGCTGACCAGTGCTGTTGCATCGGTATTGCCTGTGAACGCCTACGTGGTCTAGTGGTTCAGAGCTTCGCTCTTGACCCGGAGATCGTGGGTTCGATTCCCGCGTTGGAACAACAAATAATGTTGATTGTCTGACAAGAAAGATGATCCATGCGTCGGATGGTAAAAAGTCGGTCCTGCGCCTGTTCTCTCGCCAGTCGTGTGGTTCCCCGTCCCACTGGGTTATGAGAGTAAAAGGAAGAGAGGCTTCTGTGTATTGCGCACACACTTGGGCACTATAAAATAACTCCTGCGTAGCTGGCCTGGTTTCAATGAAATCGGCTACCGACACCGAAATCGGTGAGGGGAGCTATTATTATTATTTATTATTGCCTGTACAGCGAACTGACAATAATTGAAAGAAAATAAGTTTTCTATACTACGCAACCATGCAAGATGATCTTGGAATACAATATTATTACAATACAAATACAAACTTCTTTATTTCAGTCTTCTATGATCCAGTAGTTAATTAAAGTTTTTCTTCCAGGAATTAATATTATTATTAATTGCCCCTCAATGTCTAATTAAAAGGAGTAGCCGAACCGAAACTATCCAATCAGTAGATAAAGTTGCTCCAAGCTTTGCTTTACAACCTCTCAGCTTCTAATAAGAACAAGTCTTTCAACTAACCGAGGCTGTATTAACTTTTACTGAATCCAACTTCTCTATTGAAAAGCATTTCGAACCACCACTTTATTTGCTAGAGTTCGATGTGAGTAAATTGATTTTATTTTCACTGTACCTTTAGTATTTTTTTTTATTTATTAAATCAATAAAGTAATTACATAAAAAAAACTTAATCTACACAGTGTAACATAAACCATTACTGGTTTTTCCGCACACTGCTAAATGCTATTCGTCGATTACAGATAATTAATTACATTGTATTCAGTACCGTAGCTGGCAGAAATCTTAGTACTACAATTGAAGACATGAATGGATGAAGGAGTTATGGAGCAAAATTCTAATTTTGAAAAAAATTTGTTCAAACTGTCACTTAAACATTTTAGAATACGTCGTAATGTATTTAGTACTTTAGTCTAAAGATCCGTCTCTAGAATCAATGTACTATTAAGTAGCTACTAGCTGTCACTTAAACATTTCAGGATATTATGTAGTAATGTTAATACGTTACTACATAATATCCTAAAATGTGTGTGTAATTGTTTAAGTGACAGCTAGTTCCCGAACCGGTGATAGGCATCATATAGAAACGTCGTTCAGAAAACATTTTTGTAAAATTTATTCTGAATAAAAAATTTTGACTGAAAAAAAAACATTTTTCTGGGTCAATTTTCTGGGTAAAATTTTTTTGCGACATATAAACTTAATCTTAAGATCCGTGTCTAGAATCAATATACATAATAATTTACTAAATAACATCCTAAAATTTAAGTGACAGTTTAAACAATTTTCTGGGTAAAATTTTTTTGCGACATATAAACTTAATCTTAAGATCCGTGTCTAGAATCAATATACATAATAATTTACTAAATAACATCCTAAAATTTAAGTGACAGTTTAAACAATTTTCTGGGTAAAATTTTTTTGCGTCATATCTCCTTCACCCATGTCTTCAATTGTATTGTATACAGCTGTGGGTACATACATACGGAAATATCTTCCTTTTTAACCCCCGATAAAACAGGGTGTGATGTATTTTTGTTTGAAAGCAGACGATATCACGAATGATTTTAGGTAGGTTAATAGATTTTTAATTTTATTTATAGTTATTACTTGATCTTTGCTGCTAACCCTTTGTTTCTTGCACGCTATTAAAATGTATGATCAACCAACATCCTGTAGTGTGTGTGTATCACCTCCCTATATATTGTATGAATGATAAGTAATATAAGTTAGTTATTAAACGACAGTCGGACCAAATACATCTTTTAATTAGTCTCCCAAGCCTGCACATTGCATGCGCAGATGGGACAGAAAAATTAAAGTGAGTGATAAAAAAATAAAAAAATTGGACAGTAAAATAATTATATGTGTGAACAATAAATAGCAGTGAAAAATGTACTTTTTTATATGCATAAAATGAACGATTAAATATTATTTTTACCGGCCGGTAGAGAGAGACTAAAATATAAATAGTGTAGTTTTTAAAATATTAATAAATAAATAGTGTAGAGACAAATACAAATCTGTTTCAAAAATAAAATAACAAATTAGTGAAAAAAAAGAACATTATTAGTGGCGCTGATGAGCTGCAGGAAGCTGAGAGTTGATGAAATGAAATAACTGGAGATGATGTGCAGGCAGCCGTTAGATGTAGGAGTCAGATGGTTGGAAATGTAGAGCAGGCAGCTGGGAGATGTAGGAGTCAGATGAGTGGATATGGAGAGCAGGCAGCCGGGAGATGTAGGAGTCAGATGAGTGGAGATATAGAGCAGGCTGCTGGGAGATGCTCGAGTCGGAAGTGGACGCAGCCGGGAGATCAGCGACCCAAGGACACAAAAAGAAGTTTTGTAACGTAAAACTTAGATAAATTGTAAATTTCACTATTATTTTTTCTTAATCCAATTTTTTTTTGGAAATTATTAATAGCATGTGTGTAATTTGTAATAATATTTTTCTTTCAATTTTATCTTGTATGTAAAATTTGAATCGACATGGTAATGCTCAAAAGAGAAATTAAATTTTTGAGAAATGTATTAAATTCTTTTTAACTACATAAAATATGTAAGTCGATTAGCTACATTTTCTTAGAATAATTATTAATACTGGATATGACATACATACACGGATTTGACGTTATATAGTTGTGAAGGATTAGAAATGTGATATTTAGTTTTGTGACATAGCTAGCTTTATGCTTTAGCTTTATGAAGGAATGATAAGAAAAGGTTAGTTTGAAATGGTTTGAAGTAAAGAAAATGGGTTTTAGTTTTATAAGAAGGTATATGATTGAAATAGGATTGTAATTTATAGGAAGATAGGGATGCCTCCATGTTTGGAATGTCTAGTAGCTGTTGGCCTGATCACCCAATACTTGATGGATATTTTAAATATTGAGTGTGTCAAAATTATGGATTTGGTTATTTTGTTAGGATTTTGAATAGGTTTAGGAAGAAGATGCCATAGTGCATAAATTCAATACTAGCTAAAATGATATGTTTATTGAAAAAAATAAATGCTGAATGCATAATTATTATTAAAATACGTAAAGGAATCCTTCATTCGATCATGGTGTAAACGAGTTTTCTCTGTGAGAATAGTTGGAGGTCATGTAGCCTTAAATTAATCCTTTGGTATTATATATGGTACAAATATGGTACGAAAATATAAATGGTACTTAGAGCATGCTCGGCGGGAATAATCCTCCACTTAAACAAAATGGTTGGAGACATTTTTTTTTTTGATTTTTTGTTGGTTATTCTTAAAATAGGTCCCGTTATATGTTGAATAATAAAATAAAGTATTGTACCAAATAAAGTGCGCACATGAAGTATATGAAAAAAAAAGTACCAAAATAATAAAATAAGGCGTCGACTATAAATAAATATATATAAAAAAAGGAATAAGGTATGTAGAATAATGATGATGTTAAATGTAAGTGACTATGGCCAGGTCACTTATCAATATGTTAGTAGAATAAATGAAATGAAATTTCTAACAAAGGATGAAAGAATAGTTATTATCGAAAATGTTAAATAAATTGACATAAATAAAGTGGAGTTTAAAAAATATATATTTTTTTTATGTTAAAAGAGCGACATAGAATGAGAGATATTTTATTATGATACCTGCCTACTACATAATATTTGTAAAATGTGAATGTGTAATGGAATTAAGCAAATAAGAATTTAGTTTTGAATTCCAGATTATTTTTGAAATATTAAAACAAAAAGATAATTTTATTCAAATAATGTATACCTTGTTACTATATTTTATTAAAAATATTTTAGATTTTATAAAATTATTCATAACATCGTCAACAACCCATTACTAGCTATTATAACAGATTTTACTAATTATATTTTTTACAGCAATAGCGTAGCAGATTTGTATTTTGTATAATTACGTAGAAATTAATTAGATTGTGTAAGATATAATATTATTATGGGTAGATACTAGATATGTTAAAAAAAAACTTTGTGTAATTTTTTTTTTCAAAAATACGGGGGAGGTGTAGTGTGTGTGTATCACCTCCCTATATATTGTATGAATGATAAGTAATATAAGTTAGTTATTAAACGACAGTCGGACCAAATACATCTTTTAATTAGTCTCCCAAGCCTGCACATTGCAATCCCATATTGAACGCTGATTAGTGGAACATTATCAGACAGAAAGGAACGGACAGATATTTTTTAATTACATCACGCTCGCACGCAAGGCTTATTAATATTCTACAGATATGGTTAATTCACCAAATACCGATTAGTTGA
Organism: Celastrina argiolus; assembly: GCA_905187575.2. NCBI lineage: Eukaryota > Metazoa > Arthropoda > Insecta > Lepidoptera > Lycaenidae > Celastrina > Celastrina argiolus. The sequence continues at coordinate 4,167,272 of LR994582.1, read as the reverse complement.
CATACGATTTGAATCAAAAGAGGAAGGATTAATAATTAATTTAAGAAGCCTTGCAAGTGCAAGCGTGATGTAATTAATAAATATATATCCGTACCTTTCTGTCTGATAGTCAGCGTTCAATATGGGTTGTTGAGTTGAATGCCATGTTAGTTGGTCATTCATTTGAATAGCGTTCGGGAAACCGGGGTCAGAATCCTATTATATGTAATACATCTAGTCGGCAAATATCTTAGTTTTTCTCAGATAAAAAGTATTTCAGTCACGATCAGCAGGCTTACTCCCGACACAATCGAGAATCAAATCAGCTCGATCTCAACGGCTTTTGGTATTTTGTTTGGTGGACTGCTTTGAAACTAACCGGGATAAAGAAAATCCTTAGATCGTAACTTTTTGCACTCCCGACCATAGCAATCGACTGAGCATCGGTGTACGCGGCACGATCGATTCTGAATCAAAATCGAATCAATTTGTAGAGTAAGGCCCCAGCGTTCTTTACTGTATTTGTATAAATGTGATGACTGAAGTAGTTGGGGTTTGGCTGTCATTTGTCATTGTTAGCTCCTAATGCCACTAATGTAATCTGGAGCCTTTCAGTGAAGAAAGTCCCCGAGGCGCGGCGCTGATCTCGCGATGAAATGCTAAATTATCCTATCCTGTAAGATCTTTTTTTGTCTATGGACGCTTTACACCGCGCCAATCTGGCCACGTGAAAATTATTATTAATAATAATTATTATAATTATCATCGCACTTAAAGTTGTTTGGCCATAAGCCCGCAAATTCAGTCAATTAAGCAAAAAAACCTTTAATAATAATAACGTCCGGGATTTAATTGTCCGGGATTTAAATGTTTGTGTATAGCAAGGAAAGCTATCGTCGTTTCAGCCTTTTATCGTCCACTGCTGGACATAGGCCTCTCCAATACATTTCCAGTGCGACCGGTCCATTGCCACCTGCATCCAACGTGACCCGGCAGTTTTCACCAGGTCGTCGGTCCATCTGGTAGGTGGCCGTCCCACACTGCGCTTGCCAGTACGTGGCCTCCACTCTAGGATCTTTTTGCCCCATCGACCGTCCAATCTTCGATCTATGTGGCCGGCCCATTGCCACTTCAGCTGACTGATCCTACGGGCAATGTCAGCAACCTTAGTTCTTCTACGGATCTCCTCATTTCTGATTCGATCACGTAGAGAAATACCGAGCATTGCCCTCTCCATAGCTCGCTGAGCGACATTGAGCCTTTTGAAAAGATCCTTCGTGAAGCACCACGTCTCAGAACCGTAAGTCATCACTGGTAACACACATTGGTTGTATACCTTTGTCTTAAGGCACTGAGGTATTTTGGACGAGAAGACGTTGCGTAATTTACCGAACGCTGCCCAGCCGAGCTGGATCCGTCTACTGACCTCTCTCTTAAAGTTGGACCTACCTAATCGGACAGCCTGCCCTAGGTATATATATTCGTCAACAACTTCAAGAGTAGAGCTCCCAACAGTTAGTGCGGTGGGTGCAACATGGACATTGTGCATGATCTTTGTTTTGTCCATGTTCATTTTAAGACCCACTTGTTTAGAAACTCTATTGAGGCCACCGAGCATGCACCCCAAATCTTCCAGCGATTCTGCCATGACTACTATGTCGTCGGCAAATCGAAGGTGAGTGATGTATTCGCCATTGATGTTGATGCCAAGTCCTTGCCATTCAAGGAGCTTGAAGGAATCCTCCAGAACAGCTGTAAACAGTTTCAGGGATATGACATGTCTTACTCCTCTCTTTAAAGGGATATCCTTCGTGCAGTGCTCCTGTACTCGGACTGACATGGTTGCGTTATTATACAAACACTTCAACATTTCGATATACCGATAGTCAATACGGCAACGCTGGAGAGATCTAAGGACCGCCCATATTTCGACGGAATCAAAGGCTTTCTCATAGTCCACAAACGCCAAGCATAATGGCCGATTATACCCTTCGGTCTTCTGTATAATCTGCCGCAGCGTATGTATGTGGTCTATGGTACTATAGCCTTTTCTGAAACCGGCTTGTTCGGTAGGCTGAAAGTCATCCAGCCTGCGTTCGAGACGCATCGTAATAACTCTCGAAAACAGCTTGTAGACATGGCTCAGCAGTGTTATGGGCCTTTAGTTCTTCAGTAAGGTTTTGTCACCTTTTTTGAAGAACAGGACCACAACACCCCTGTTCCATGCCTCTGGCGTTTTCCCCTCGAGTAAGGAGGAATTGAAGAGTTTCTGAAGGACTTTTAGTACCGGCGTGCCGCCCGCTTTCAGAAGCTCTGTAGTGATTCCATCCTCGCCCGGCGCCTTGTTATTCTTAAGCTGTTTGAGAGCTATTCTTATCTCGTACAGGCTGATGTCTGGGATTGAAGGAAAGCTATACACAAACATATTAATAATAATACTAATATCTATGGACGCTTCACACCACGTCAATCTGGCCCCGTGCTAAGTAAGAAAAATAATAATAATGTCCGGTATTTAATTGTCAGTGAGCAAGGAAAGCTATACACAAACGTAATAATAATAATATCTATGGACGCTTCACACCACGTCAATCTGGCCCCGTGCTAAGTATCAGAAGAACTTGTGTCACGGGCCCTGGCAATGGAAACATGTTTAATCTCTTTATACTACACATATATTTAAGATTTTAATTATATTATACTCACCCATGATCAAGGTACTAAGAATACTTTTTGTTACTTCGGCGGGATTTGCACCAACGTGCTCAACCACTGCGCCACGGAGGTCGTCAATCTTCCTGTAAGATCGCTAAAGAAATAGGGTAAAATATATACAAAATAGTAAAAGGTACTCGTATTAATGACTGAGATCGGATCTTTTTATTTACAGGTTATTCCTAGAAATAGTTAAATATCTAATCTCATTTCTAAATAAGGTTTCCGTGGGTCTTCTTTCACGTAAATGGGTCTACCTTCTGCACACACTACTAGTATGCCTTTTTTTACTCGATAGCATCGAGTTACGAGTTTTATAAGCGGTTAACATTATTTGCTATTACTATACGCGCCTCCGTGGTCTAGTGGTTCTAAGCTTCCCTTTCGGCCCGGAAGGTCGTGTGTTCGATTCCCGCGTTGGAACAACAAAAATGTTGTTTTCAAGTTTGGTTAGGACAATGCAGGCTGATCACCTGCTTGAAAAAAGTTGGACTTGCACCTGTTCTCTCGCCAGTCGTGTCGGTTTACCGTCCCACTAGGTTATAAGAGTAAAAGGAAGAGACAGTGTATTTGTGTGTTGCGCGCACACTTAGGCACTATTAAAGAACTCCTGCGTAGCTCCTGGTTTCAATGAAATCGGCTACCGACACCGAAATCGGTGAAGGGAGCTATTATTATACTATTACTACACATATTGTGAACGTATTCATATTAATACATATCACAGAAAACGATGTAATGCATTTCTTACTCTCCCTATCTCTTCATGGCATTCGTTCTGCACGAGAATACGACGACAAAGGATTATCATCCTTAATTGTATACGCCACAAAACAGCAGAGTCATAAAATTAAAAACGGCTTTTCATAACAAAGCGGAAAAATGCTATACAAAATATTAATATATTAAAATTTATGCCATGGGGGTATATTCAATGGCGATAAAATGTAGGTAAATATTTTGAGGGACGGAAGGGATGGCATCAAAGGACAAGGAGCCTGTTGACGTTTATTAAAAATTAATTCCGCTCACAATACGTGCGACGAACAGAACGGGAAAAACTCAATTATGAAAAGGTTTATTACCACCACTGAGCTCCGTCCAAATATTGTGTTTGTTTTTACAACGTTTGGAAAATGTGTCTTTGATCTTGACTTTTGATGTTCGGGCTTTACAATATTCAAAATGTGGAGGTCAGATTTGGAACATCGGGAAATGAATGAATCAAAATAGGTTTTAAAAGAGCTGGCCCCCGATTCACGACGACATCGCTAATCATCGCTTCCGAAATTCGAAAACAATATGTATGGAATTTGAAATATACTTTGCTAAATCACATACGAAACCGCTCGTCATTTAGCGAAGTTTTTGTCACCATACGTTTTCGAACTTCGTAAGCGAAATAGCAATGGCATCTTGATGGGACCTGGTTCGGAGATTTAAAAAAGTGCATTTATATAAATGATAATAAAGTGTGTAAATATATGATCTTATATATAAAAATGAATGGCTGTTCGTTAGTCTCGCTAAAACACGAGAACCGTTAAATAATAAATAATTCTTCATGATGGATTCGGCTTGGGATTACTGGTTGCAGGTTCAGCGTTGCGAGTTACCAACATAAAGTTTGTGATGATTGTGATTGTTAGTCTCGCTAAAACTCGAGAACGGCTGAACCGGTCGGCTATTTTTAGTCTCACAATATTCCTGGAAGTCCAGAGAAGGTTTAAACGGTTTGTATGCTCAACGAAGGCACGGGTGAGCTAGTAGATTTATAAAAATACTAGCTGACCCGTGCTCACTTTGTTGCGCATATAGTTTTACTTGTGATCATGTTTGCAACTGGCAACGCGGAACCCGCAACGCCGAACCTACTCGTACAACCCGCAGAGTGAAACCCGCAATCCCAAACCGAATTCATCGTGAATGATTTTATTCATTTGCCATCTTGCGAATATCTGGATGGAACAGAACAATATATAAATCGCGATTAAAAAGTAGGGGTCGATCGTACAAGGGTGAAAATTTGGAGTTTCCAATAACGAAGTAAAACATTGAACAAACTTCCAGGAGTTCGGTCGTCACACTCAAGTGGGCTTAGCCAACTGGATATCGGTAATTACAATGACTCTAGGAATAAAATATTCGAAATGAAAATATTGTATTGGTTTGACGACCTTCGTAGCGCAGTGGTCGGGCGAGAGGTCGCGGGTTCGAATCCCGCCGAGGGGACAAAAAGTTTTCAATGTTGCTGGGCCATGGATGTGTATTAAATTTGTGTATAATGTAATTAAAGTTTTAAATAAGTTTATAGTATTCAAGTATTATATATATTTCCGTTGTCTGGTACCTGTAACACTAGTTCTTCGGGTACTTTCACGGGGCCAGATTGACGTGGTGTGAAGCGTCCATAGATATTATTATATTTTTATTATTTATGACAGAGGATTTCATGAGGCATAGTTAGGCAACTACCCCATGAAATCTGCTAAAAGGGTATTCTACCCCCAAGAAATTTGGACCCTGTATATTCGTGGAAAGCTGCTACCTATTTTCGGATATAGTTAGGGAAGTTGCCTAACTACCCCCATGAAATACTTTGGAGGAAACTATAGTCAAGTAGTGAATGTCATAGCTGAAATTATGATGATGATGAATTAAGAATTCCTTTGAAATTGCTAGAAAAACTAGTGTTCGTATATTTAAATGAAAATATGTTCTCGTCTGACCATAAAGCAAACTTATTAAATTTATTGCAAGATTAGTGCCATTTGCGGCACCCGTGTCGGAGATTTTATCCTTCGTATTTAGCTCGGGGACCACAATAAGGACCCTTGCACACTAGAACCTCTTTTGTATGAACGGTTGCATGTTGACGTTACTGATGACCCATACAGATGTCGTCTTTCGTAAAGTGAGCCGTTGGTGTCTGAATAAGCGACCGTATTTAGCCTGAGGATAACACTTAGTAGGTTGATGTCATAATTACAATTGCAGTTATACAACGGAGAATATAGATTTTTATGTACATAAAGTTGAAAATTATAGGTAACTAGGAAACTCTGCCATTCCTTTCACATTCAAAATATAAATTACAAATAATTCAAGATGCAACACGTCAGAGAGTAGAATACGGTTGGTGTGACGTCATTGCGATACTCAGTTGTTGGAAAGTATTTTTATTTCGCTTATAATTCTAATCGCATCAACAGAAACAAATTTTATTAATAATATTTCTGAAAATGAGACAGGCAGAGCGGCAGACATTTTGTATTGATGTCAAATTATTGATTACGATAATGATTATTTAATGAAATTCAATAAACATTTCGTTAAAATTTTTGCTTTGTTTACTTACACTTCGTATTGACAGTCAGCCATTTGTTATTTCAAATCCGCCGCAATTGTAAACGCTAGTTGGCGCTGGCATCACGCACCCAGCCAATACATTTTCCTGGTTGCGCAACCGAGGAACATCGAGTGCGCAAGGGCTCTTAGTATTCAGCCCGAGGACGACTCTTATGAAAGGGCGAGTAATGTGAGTGGTTATTTCGGCTTATCTCATTGTTATTGTGATATGAATCATGTTATAACTAACCTTTGTGTTTTCCACTAGACTGTGTGAAAAATCTAACACCATTACAACTGAAATATGGTTGTGGTTTTACTTAATAAATACCAATTGTGGTTTAAGAATAGAATAAAGAGTGGCAGAGCTATTTATAGTCTATTGCTAAGTAACTAGTGCCGGAGAAAGTATATCACCTCCCCATCAACTATCTTTCCCGTGGGTGACGTAAAATGCAAAATGATTAGCAGCGTCTCCGCGGACATTGATAATATCTGAAAGCTGCTCCCGTCAACCGCCCTGCTAAGCGTAGCGAGTATAAATAAAATAAAAAGTCTTTATTTCAGGCATCAGCAATTCACCCATAATTTTATAAATCATTGTATATATCTATACTAATCTATACTAATATTATAAAGCGGACGACTTTGTTTGTTTCTTTGTTTAAACGCGCTAATCTCAGGAACTACTGGTCCGATTTGAAAAAAATTTTTTTTGTTGGATTGTCCATTTATAGAGGAAGGCTTTAGGCTATATAACATTACGCTGCGACCAATAGGAGCGAAGCGTCAGTGAGAAATGTTGCAAAAACGGGGAAAATTATTCACATTTGGGGAATTTCATTGCGTAATATTAGTATAGATAAGTGCTATACTCGGACATTTTTTTTCAACTGCGTTACTGCCATTGACGTCATTAGTCATGTATTTTTTAGGGCATTCATTTAAAGGGTTCCGTATTCGGAGGGTAAAAACGGGACCCTAATTCCAAGTAAGTACTAAAACTCTTAAAGTCCTCTAACGATCTTCTTCATGATATTCGTCAATATTCCATTCCAAAGACAATAAATATTTCACAACTTATTAAGTAGGTCCTTTTCGAAAAGCCAATAAGAACTTTATATGTTCCATATTGTCACCCACAAGTGCTCCTACACCAGCCATAATTGAAAAAGCTAAAGCAATCTATTCCAGCTTATTGCGCATTTAGCTTTTATTTGTCGTTTTTAATTAACGATAGAATGAACGTGCATAAAATATTATGTCCACCTTTTTTATGTATAAATTCATAAAAAGAGAGTATTTATAACCGGTGATAGGCATCACATAGACACGACGTTCAGAAAACATTTTGTAAAAATTTATTCTGAATAAAATGTTTTGATTTGATTTGAATATATTCAATTGTATTTTATGGTCATTATGTCAAAAGTATGATATACCTATGCATTTGAGACAGCAAGTCTAAAATGGCTACACTAAATGAATCATACGTACGCAAGAGTCATTTTATAGTGTCCATACACAGCGCAATATTTAAGGACACTTCCTTTACTCTCATAACCCAGTGAAATGAATGACACGACTAGCGAGAGAACAGGCGCTGGACTAACTTTTGACATGCATACGACGCATCAACTTGTCAAATAATCAGATGATCAGCCCGCATTGTACTAGCCAAATTTGACAGCAATTTTTAGTTGTTCCAACGCGGGAATTGAACCCACAACCACCGAGTCGACTATAACTATTGGATCGCGCAGACGTTATTACTGTAAATACAGGCAGTTCTCGTGCAGTATGTCAAAATATGGCGATAAGTTAAGGCAATTCACTCACGGCATCGCGTACCGCTGCGGCCTAAGGGCTAAGACCGTAAATCCGCGCGTGTCCAGCATACCAATTGCTGTATATACAGCTTGAGTCATGGTTCATAATATATCAAGCCGAATATAGTGTGAAGAGAAGGACGCGACCATTATTAGAAGGACTAGACCATTATTTTGTTCGGCACCTCATATAAATTACTTACCATAACGCGACAAATCACGATTAAAGATCTCCATAAAAGTCAAAACAGATGAGCTTCAATCCTGGTCAGGTGTTAGGTCAACGACCATTGCATTCGTGTGTATAGACTAGGAGCCAGCGAGCGCCAGCATTCATTCACTCCTTGTGGTCATTTTAGACCTTTGAATTTTTTGAGTTAAATTAAATAATTTATATGAGGTGCCAAAAATGCTCTACGCGTCATTCTCTTCACACTATGGCTTAATGTAATATGAACCATGAATCATTCTGTATACAGGGTTATATATAATAGCCGACCTTCATGGATTGATTATCCAACGCTGCAATTTTACAAATCTAATCAATAGTTCCTGGGTTTGTTTGAACAAGCTCGTCAGTTTTATAAAATAAGTATACATAAACTCTCCATTGTAACTTTTATGCCCTCAGCTTTGAAGACCTCTCCGGCTCAGTGACTACCTCTATTAAGCCGAAGGCAGTCGGTTCGAATACTACCGCGGAACAAAAAGTTATCCATGTAAAGTAAATGTAAGAAGAAACTCTCGAAGTGGCTCTTTGAGCCAGCTAATCAGAAGCTTCCGATGGCAGAACTAACTAAGCGTGGACATCGAAACTCCATTACACAAATGTATCCGAATTTTTCATTCGACTCGAGACTAGAGACATCTTTATAAATTAACAGAATTAGAAAAACCATTGACGTTATTGCGTAGATAAAACAAAAATATAATTTCTGTTAAGTATTTTAAGTGAACATTTTCAGTGACACGTTTTCAATGACACATTTTCAAGCAATAGTTAAATAAAAGATGAATTATAACTAAGAACACCCGCGATCACTTCAGTCTTAACAAAAAAAAAACAAAATTGGTTCATCCAATGTCTGTCTGTAGTATCGTCGTTCCTAAACGGATGAACCGATTTTGATCTAGTTATTTTTGAAAACGGACGCGATCGACACTATTCTTAGCTATTATTCATCATTATCAGTTTGTTCACAGCTTCACAATTCAGGAGTTACTTAAAAATCATAATTAGTAAATAAAGTTTACTACTACTTGACGACGTGCTCGAACGAGAGGTCGCGGATTCCAATCCCGCCGACGGAACAAAAACTTTTCAATGTTCCTGGGTCATGGATGTTTATTAAATTTGTGTATAATATGATAAAAATCTTAAATATATTGTGTATAGTATAAAATTATTAAATATATTATTATATTCCCGTTGTCTGGGAAACTCGCATGGGGCCATCTTTTACCAAAAAGATGGAAAATTGCTCTTTAAAAAAAGTATAATTGTAGGTACATATAAATATGTCATTATATCAACGTCATTGTAATAAAATGTCCTCAACTAATCTCTAAAAACATTTGGAGATTCTCAAACTTTTATTGTTCTTATTAACTTGCGAGTTGTTCCCTGAGTCGCGCAAACAAAAATTATGGAAATTATATCCTTCTTAAAATTCGGAGAATTCGTAATCAAGCTTGTAGATATTTTACCTCCAACGAAAACAGAGGCGAGCTGCCAAACGGATGAATCGATTTTGATTATGTTTGTTTTGTCTGAAAGCTGAAGTGACTGCAAGACTTCTTGGCTATAATTCAATTTCATCAGTTCTCTCAATGCTTGACAATTAGGGGTTACCTATCTAATAATTAATGTATATAGTATTAATATACTATATACATTAATTATTAGATATTATTATTAGATTATAGGAAGATTTAAAGTTTCAGATTAAACTCTTGGTACGATAAAACTTCTTAAATTATATAATTGTATTTTCCTTGTAGAACAAGCCTGAAAAGTGGACGTCGAGTTTGGTACCCATAACACAAGTATTTTTACACAAAACTTCTTAAAATATATTACTTATGTTACTCGGAATATTATTACGAAGTTATTGAAATGATCAGTAGTTTAGGCTTTACTGTAGAAACATACGTACATATACTGCCACACACATACACATAATACAATAACCATCCTTTATTTTTCACCATAGTCGAGTCAGAAATATACCGAAGAAGTTAAGACCATAAAATAAATAATTCCTTATTCTGAGTATCTGAGTAAGACATTGTTTAATAAACAAGTCTCTAGAATTTTACAACCTTTACTTGAGAACTTATTCGACAGACGAAATAACGTTTCGTTTCTAAAATTGAAGAACATTACTTACCTATGTTTATACTTCTTTTTTCTTTTTGAAACGCAATAAGAAATACTAAAAAATGTTACATTAGTAAAGTCGTTCATTTTCAAAAGTGAAACGAAACGTTATTTTATCTGTCAAATAGGTTCTCAAGTACAGGTTGCAATTTTTGAGACCAAGTTTGAGATTGTTTTATTAATACGGGCCTTAGTCCCGATTTCACCACCGCATGTTAGTGTTAACGCCTTGTTAAAATACCATGCCTTCTCATTCATCGATAGGAATTACGAGAGGAACAACATGATATTTAACGAAGGATTAACTTTAACATTGCTTGGTGAAACACGCCCTTAGTTTAGTTCCCAACGATCTGAGTTCACAATACAGTTGTATTTACTCTAGATAAAGGCCCAGTAATCTCCAGTGACGCTCAGTAAACCACTGAAAAGCTCCTTATGTGCCGACCTAGATAGCGATAAGCACTAGAAACCTAATCTAATTTATCTAATGCATTTGACCAGCAAGATAGGTAATGATAACTATAAACAAAGTTAAAATTATAATATACCCTGTGTTAATCAATTGGCGAACTAATAATAATGAATAGCTAAGAATAACCACGATCACGCTAGTTTTCAAACAAAATATATAAGTTCAAAATAGCTTTCTTAGTTTGAGTGCCAGAAACATACAATTTAAAATACACCTCCGGGGTTAATTAATAATGTGCTATAATATTTTTTTTATTACATTTTTTTTCTTTTATTTTTGTTAGCTAAGCTAATAGAGTGTAATAGATTTGTTTTGTTACTTTCATAAAATATTCGAATTCCGAACCAACATTATGTACTAATCAGGTGGGGTAGACTCAAAATTTCCAAAATAAAGATTCTAGTTATGTATTTATAGTAATAGTTATTTACACATACTACGGTGATTTTTGGCTGCTTTCGTTAAAACAGGAGTTTAAATTAACTTCAGCATTTTTCATCTGTGTGATGACTTATACAGTATTTTCCGAAGTAACCTCTTTTTAAATTTTTTATATTATAGCTCCCCTCACCGATTTCGATGTCGGTAGCCGATTTCAGTGAAACCAGGCCAGCTACGCAGGAGTTATTTTATAGTGCCCAAGTGTATGCGCAAGACACAGAAGCACTCTCTCTATTCCTTTTACTTTCATAACCCAGTGGGACGGTAAACCGACACGACTAGCGAGAGATCAGGCGCAGGACCGACTTTTTACATGCCCATCCGACGCATGGATCATCTTTCTTGTCAGACAATCAGGTGATCAGCCTGAATTGTCCTAACCAAACTTGAAAACAACATTATTTGTTGTTCCAACGCGGGAATCGAACCCACGACCTCCGGGTCGAGAGCGAAGCTCTGAACCACTAAGACCACGGAGGCGAAAAAAGGCTTTTTAAATACTGTTGTACCAGGGACAGGCGGTTTTAAATGTCATACGGCACACAACCTTGTCAGCCTAGGCCGGAGGAATGAAAATTTAATTCGTTTGGGGCAAACTATCTGCAAGTTTAATCACGATGTTTTTCTTTACCATCGGAGCGAATTTTAGGAAAAAATGTTTTATATTTTGGCACAAAAAATACATTTCTTGAATAAGAAAAGGTAGTATGTATAATCATATTCCAAATTTATAGTGACTGTGTTTTTACACCTCGTATTTTGTATGTATGATTGTGTTTGCTCCACTGTAGTACATATACACTACTGATCTACTGATTTTGATGAATAGATTCCTTATAACATAGTAACATAGATAATAATCATTTACGTAGTTTTTTTTTTTACTTATTTATTTAAAGTCGCTTTTCAACAACGAAGGTCATTAGCGACTACCATATATACATTTATATATATTTATATACATTTACATTTTTCACAAAGTTAATTGCCTGTAAGTATCCTTGGTTAGTCAAACAATCTTTAATATTATTGGGCAAATTACATGACAATCTTTCTGTAGTATAAGCTTGACGTTCTTCCAACAGATGTAGTACAGTTAGATCCATCCTGCATTTACATTTTGGTTTCTCAATTTTTTTCATAATATGGACATGTGTTATATTTGTGTGACCAATACGAAGTCTAGTAATAATAGTTTGATCTCTTCTTGTAGAATATTTACGTAGTTAATTTAAAATAAACTTATCTATATTAGCAGGTTAAATTAAGTTCTTATTCTCCTGGATTAATAATAATTGAGCTTAGATTTACTTTTGACTTTGACTAATATCCTTTCCGAATCGCGATATCCTGTTAAATACTAGCAATTACAGTACAATGCAACTCCCAATCTCAGAATAATGACGTCGTTTAAAGAAAATGAACTTTGTTTAAACTCTAATGTAATGGAAGTTCGTAATATTACTGTAGTGTTAAAATGTTCATTAAAATCGAATAGTTTTGAAGACAACTTTTAATCATCAAACAAAAATGTTGTTTTCAAGTTTGGTTAGGACAATGAAAGATCATCTGATTGTCTGATAAGGAAGATGATCCATGCATCGGATGGGCATGTAAAAAGTTGGTCGCAGATGTAGTGTATGCCTAGTTTGTAATTCAATCATAATATTATTGTCGTGATTATGACTAGTCACGGAGAAAGCGGCTTAGTGTTGGCAACTTTCAAGGTATTACATAAATTAATAATTAATTAAACTTAGAACCTTAATACAATAATATTTATTGATAATAATAATTATTGAATCAAGGTTCTGTATCAAGAATGCCTACAATACAAAAATAGATATTCGTAGTATAGTACGCACCAAATTTTATTCAAGCGGTTTCGCATACAAGGGATGGACGGTATTACTACAACATTATCTAAACCTATAAAGCTATTTAAACCTATAAGCCAAAATCTAGTCTAGTATATTCACTAACAGATAAATATAATATTTTATAATACAAATAAGCATGTTGTCTCAGTGGCTCGATACTAAAAAAGGAACGATAAAAGTTATAATCTATACTATTATAAAGCGGAAGAGTTTGTTTGTTTAAACGCACTAATCTCAGGAACTACTGGTCCGATTTGAAAAAATATTTTTTTGTTGGATAGTCTATTTATAGATGAAGGCTTTGGGCTATAATACCCTATAATATAACAATACGCTGCGACCAATAGGAACGAAACGTCAGTGAGAAATGTTGCAAAAACGGGGTAAATTATTCACATTTGAGGACTTTCGTTGCGCGCGCTGCATAAATGGTTTAAGTTACTCAAAAAATATGTAGGAAAGAATTATTCGTTTTTAATATTCATAATTCAACAAAAACCAACGTGAGCAATCAAAAGATAATCGGGTTAGTGTTGCCGACAACCACGCGAACGAAGTCGCGGGCACAGCTAATAATATAATATAGGGCCTGTTTCACAATCATATTCTAATGAGTGTCGGATAACTCATATATTGTACACATAATAATATTATTTCGATGATAATAATAGTAAACAAAGATAATAACGGAACTGTAGCCGGTAGACAACACAAGGGTCAAAGGCAATATTATGTTATTGTATGATATTAATGTATGGTATTGTATGATATTAATGTAAAACCGGATATTGCCACCGCTTCCTGCGGGGAAATGTTGATTTGTAATTATGTGTATAAATTGACTTGCTAATGCCATTGATTCATTGCCGATATGAGGTTTAACCCCTTGCGTACTCTGTTCAGGTGCAAATTATTCTAATATATCACGATTGTACGGTACTGATCGGATGTTGGAGCTGGAAGGGGCTATAGGAACTCATACTAAACCATATAATCTCATCGAGTTTGAGTACGTTTGATTTGTATTAACGAGTACTTTACTTGAATGAAATGAAGAATATACAAAAGTTTTCTCCTCGAACATTTTTGCGTCATAAAATTTCTTCATTATTCTCTAATTAGAATTTAATTATAATTCATTTTCCGTTTGTAAACAATTTCGGTATAGTACGTCTCGTTTCATTCTAACTCAAACTAAAAAAAAAAACCGTCTTATGACACAACCATAGACTAGTTAGTGATGCGAATACATTATACAATAGGTACAATGAATATTATTTTTTGCAACTATGAATCTATAGACTTTATTCTACTGTCAACAATGTTTAAATGGCGTATTTTTACTGTGTAAGTACTGTTTCATTTGATTTTTAAATATATTATTTATTTTTTAATTGTTATAAAATGTCTTTTATTTAATTGTCATAAATTGTATAATGTCTCTTGAATAATGAAGTATGATCCTTTAACATTCCGGTAAAAGTGTGCACAATATGTGAATATTATGTCATTGTGAACATTCGGTGTTGCAGGGACGTATTGTACCATGACAACCGCGCCATACGGCTGCGTAAGCCGCGCGCGGCCGTGATCGAATGCACAGAATTGAAACTTTTGTCCCGATTTCACCAACGCACGTTAGTGTTAACGGCTTGTTAAAATACCATGCCTTCTCATTCATTGATGGGAATTACGAGAGGAACAACATGATATTTAACGAAGGATTAACTTTAATATTCCTTGGTGAGACACGCCCTTAACCTCCAAATTACTTTGTACGAGAACCCGAGCCGTCCAAGATACCGTGGAGATAAACGAAGCATTGTGCTCTTAACCGTAAGTGAAATACAAGTCTAGGAATTTCGAAAGATTAAAGTTAAATCTTAAATGTGAGTGGTTTTGTATTTAATACCATTTGTACATCTGAAACGGGCTCTTTGTCCCGTTAGTAATTACGAAGGGACCATAGTTCATCCCTGTGGGGGCATTAGGTTCTTTAAATTTATTCTAGAATGTTCTAGTGAATGCTACTAAAACTAAATAAAGACTTAGGACGTGTTTCACCAAGCAATGTTAAAGTTAATCCTTCGTTAAATATCATGTTGTTCCTCTCGTCCAAATCCTATCAATGAATGAGAAGGCGTGTTTTTTTAACAGGCCGTTAACACTAACATGCGTTGGTTGCCTCCACGGTCTAGTGGTTCAGAGCTTCGCTCTCGTCCCGGAGCATATATGTCGCACCGTTTTTTTTTTATGTCGCAAGGGAAATACAAAAGAATGCGTTACTCATCCCCCGGGGAGGGTCCCCTAGGGGAATGTGGGAGTCCCGGCTCACTGAACCATGTCGCTACTGAGCCAGTGTGAACTGAGCCTTATATCGTCTGATTTATTGATTTATCAGTAACTCAATATCTGTTTATTTTCCATATTTTATCTTCTTTGATTTATATAAACATCGTCTCGTACATTCGTATCAAATAATATATCACATAAAAGTCTAAGCGGTATCTGTTTCAACCAAAACAAATGTTTTCTCAGAAGCCCCGTCCTAATCGCGATGTTTGCTAATGTATTTGCACAGCCAATATTCCTTGTGGCCTAATATAAGAGTATTTATTTAGTGCTGCTATTGAATTGATTCGATATTTATATTATTGTTTTATAAAGCCTCCGTGGTCTAGTGGCTTAGAGCTCTCGACACGGAGGCCGTTGTTCCTGTGACTGATCTCCCGCCAGTCGTATCGGTTATCCGTTCCACGGGGCATGAAAGAGAGACGAGAGTGAAAGAAGAGATAGTCCTTCTGTGTATTGCACACACACTTGGACACTATAAAATAACCCCTGCGTAGCTGATACCGGCCACCGTCAACGAAATCAGTATCGGCTTTATTATTACATTATTGTTTTATTTGCTTTGTGGGCCTCAAAATAAACTATGTATAACAGTAAAAATGTATTAATAATTCTTGATTTGAGCGATTTTTAATCAGGCAATCATATATAATCGGTATTGGAGGCATAGATAGTAAGTGTAGTAAAATTTGCCAGAAAATTTAGCATCATTTTCTTATTTACTCGTATCACACGATTTTTAAACTGTCAACGCGTCCTTTTATCGAGGGCGGATTTTGAATTGTATGCGAGACTTTGCACAGTAACACGCGTAGTACAGAAACATAGAAACGCTTCCACTTTGCGACACCCCTATGTTTATTAATAGAAACGTTCATTAAAATTCTAGTAAAACTGTTACTTTAATTACTATTATACTTTTATATTCAATATTCTTTCGTAACTTAATATAAAAGTAATATCCAACATTTATCAATCTGACTTAAATTTTATTGTCTATGTTACTTTTGCGTTTATTATCTATTAACACCATAACACTTCAATTAATACCAAATCACTACGTGAAAAATACATGGATATTATGCTACATGATATAGTTTGGCAAGATAATCTACTCTTTCTTTCGTCTCCGTCGGGTAAAAGTACATTTATCTACATAAAGTAATAAGAGCGAGACATCTCGCTAGCGGCTAGATACTAGTTACAGGGCTGGTTTCTCGAACGCTATTCAAATGTATGATCAACTAACATGGCATTCAAGTTAACAACCCATACTGAACGCTGATTGGTGGAACATTTATTGCAGAGAAAAGGAGGCATATATTATATAATTACATCACGCTTGCATGCGCAAGACTGGTTAAAGTACCATAGATAAGATCGCCTCCGTGGTCTAGTGGTTCAGAGCTTCGCTCTCGACCAGGAGGTCGTGGGTTCGATTCCCGCGTTGGAACAAACCTCCTAACCAAACTTGAAAACAACAAAAAATATTGTTTTCAAGTTTGGTTAGGACAATGCAGGCTGCAAAAGGTCGGTCCTGCGCCTGTTCTCTCGCCAGTCGTGTCGGTTTACCGCCCCACTGGGTTATGAGAGTAAAAGGAAGAGAGAGTGTTCTTGTGTATTGCGCACACACTTGGGCACTATAAAATAACTCCTGCGTAGCTGGCCTGGTTTCAATGAAATCGGCTACCGACACCGAAATCGGTGAGCGGAGCTATTATAGATAAGGTTCAAATCAAATTGTATGTCAAGTAACCGGTGTCTTTGGTGAATTAACCTTAACTGTGGAATTTTAACCAGCCTTGCAAGCGTTATATAATTATAATCTGTCCCTCCCTTTCTATCTGATAAATGTTCCACCAATCAACGTTAACTATGAGTTGTTAACTTGTATGCCATGTTCGTTGATCATACATTTGAATAGTGCTTCAGAAACCGGCCGGTAGTACCGCGATCTGCGGTGAGCTGACGCTTACAACAAATGATCTAAGTTTTGCCTCGCCTTGAACTTGCGACGCTGATCGATATACAGATTGCGAATATAGTCGGTCGTCGATCAACGACTTATTTTAAACATGACAGGCGATAAGAATGAGTTTGGGGAGTAAGCGAGACCCACCATCTTAAAATTACGCTCGCTAACCCGCCTGCTAAGTGTGGCAAGTAAAGGCAAAATGTGGGAGTCTATTAATTAATACAAAATCTTTGGGGGAAGCTTATTTTTAGACGTTACAGCTGGAAACCTAAACAACAGACTTATTAGAGATTTTTTAGCCTAGAGAGCAGGTGTAAAATGAGATGCCGATATGAAATAAATAAAATAATAAAAAAGTATTTGGCATTTCAGTATAAGTAAAGACTTTGTATTGCACCAGAGTAAACAGCTATTTAATACTATAACCGCGTAAGTTTGCAATGGATGTTTCTTACTCTTTCACGCAAAAAGTAAGGAAGTTATTGCAATAGGTAACTCATTACACGTAAATAATTAAAAAGCACTTATAGGTATTCTACATATCTATTTGAACTCGGGTTTCGTAAGCCAAGCTTTGCTTAAAAACATGGTGAAATTCGTTTGACATAAAACGACAATTACAAGCGCGCTTAGTAAGAGCTGAGTTTAATAAAGCCGAGTTTTTGTTGTGAATGGTGAAATCCACCTAAGAGTGACCGATATTCCTCTATACTTGTTTGCTTGTACTAATATTGTAGTAGATATTATCATAATCATAGCCTACTGTCTCTGTAACGCTGATGTAACTTATTTGCTTATGCAATATGGCTGCATAAAACACCGCACCGCAATGCATAAAATTACGTGAACTAAATTAGAATCTTTTAAAAGAAAAATGTACCTAGATACTCATTAAAGTCTACTTCGTATAGTAACTTAAGAGCAGTGACGTAACGGAGGTAAATCGGAACCGAAGTCAGAGTCGGATGCAGATTCAGAAATGACTGCAAGAAATAATAATAATATTATTATTTCTTGCACTTCAGATTTTCACCTGTTTCGATCGCTGCAGAATTCCTTAGGCAGTGTCAGGTGGACATCACAAGAGGACTGCCAACGCCAGTTGTCGCAGTTTTTTCATCACAAGCCCCAAAATTTTTATAGCAATGGGATAATTTCCCTACCAACAAGATAATAATAATAATATCTATGGATGTTTCGTCTAAGTATCCGAAAATGAAAATGAAAAAATGAAAATGAAAAATCTTTTATTTCCAAATAGGTTAGTTACTAACACTTTTAGAATTGTCCTACATGATAACCTACCACCGGTTCGGGGACTAACCCGGCGAGAAGAACCGGCGTAAGAAACTCGCTCGGGGCCACCTTTTAGCAAAAAGATGGGAAAATTGTTCTTTTTAAAAGAAATATATATATATAACAATGTTATAACTTAACATAAATTACAATTTACAAAATTATATATACTATATAATATAGAAGTAGCCTCGAAAGTGGCCACCTTATTCCCAGAGTGTGCTATCATTAACAAAATCATTAATCTTTAGCACACAAACGTTCTTTAACTACTTTTTTGAATTTATTGATGGAAAAATTTTGAACGTTTTCTGTGTCCGTTACCCCAGCCAGATATTGTGAATTTTGCTAACTTTTTACCTACGCTCAATTAGAGCATTGTCTTCTCTAATTGAGCGTTATATTTTCGTAATTTGCTTGATTATAGTTTTCTTGAAAAACGCAAAAAACAAATCCGGCTGGAGTAACGTTTCCAAACGTTACCCCAGCCGGACGTTTCTTTAAATAATAATATTTTCAAGAAAATTTTATGCGGATAATTTGAGCGTTCCGGGGCTGTAATTGAGCGTGCAAAAATTTCATTTGTATCTTGATCCGTTGTGAAGATATTCAAAATCCTGCTGTAATGACGTTTGGTGATTTCTTATATCTCGGAAACTGCTGGGTGCAGTTCAACAATTTTTGGCACACGGCTTCGCCTGAATTTGCTTGAATTTGCTTGGCAATAAAAAAATGTTAATAAAACACCATTTAAAAGTTATTCGATATTTTAGAAAAACTACTTAGCACGGCCTTACACTTATATTAATCGATCTAGAGACCTAATTCAAATCGTATATAAAGCTCATATCGGTCTTCAATTGAGCGTAACTTTTCATAAAGATCCAAAAGGTAACTATCCAGATAAGAAGAAATTTACCCAGAAAAGCGCACAATAACAGTGAGAATCTTTAAAATCATTATTATGCCCATTTCCTATTTTTTGATGATACAAATAATTAGAGCGTTGCTTTAATTATATACAGGTAAATTTTTTGATGAAAACACTCAATATTTAAGGAGTTATGCGAAATAATAACAAATCAATAAATAAGGTTAACAACGCGACCAAGCTAAGATGGTCACAAAAAAGCGGCCGTTCTATACATTATGCTGTCATTCTGAAATGTATTGGATATTATCGGCTAGGAAAGTACAAGTATGTAAAAAATGTTTATGACATTCTCCATACTATCCTAATATAATCACATTTTGACATTTTAAACAAATTTTCAAATAATCACATTTTGACATTTTAAACAAATTTTCAAATAAGTTTTTCGTAAATACGGGAATACTTATTTCAAATAATTATGTACTTAAAAATCATTACATATTAACAGTTGGTAAGTTTAAATTTTTACTAAATACCTAATCAATACAAAGGCAGCCTAGTATTACTATAGTTTTACTATGACGGGAATAGTATTTTCTATACTAATGAGTTTTTTTAATAGATACAGTTTTAGGATGTTTCTTAAACTGCTCTCGTAGTAGGTATAGTACTATTTTAAATTGTTTTATTTTATGACATAAATCGTCGTACAAATTAGAATAGCTTTTGAGGAATTGGAATTTAGTTATTTTGTAAATAACTTTTTCTCGCGACATCGTCCGAACGACATAAAACAATTACATTTTTTTGCCACAAATCACAATTCTCAATAAGGTTCTGCTTCTGTTTGTCGTAGTAATACCTTTAGGCTTCATGGATAAGGATATCGAAAACTAAGATTTTTTTGAAATCTGAGCAGAAATTATAATATCAGTATAGACTAGCTTTTGCCCGCGACTCCGTCCGCGTGGAATTAGTTACTACGGCAGCTAATAAATAATCTGTTTATTTTGTGTAGTGAAATGCCTCCCATGTTGGTACTCCGTCAAAATGAACTTCTCCATTGCCGCTCCACATTTAAGACACGTCTTCTTTGCTCCACATATTTAAAGATAAGCCAAAACGGTGAAAATTAAAAATGATTCTTAAATACTTATTCAACGATACTCCAATTGATATTGTGTGGTGCCCAGTAATCGCCAAATTGATTTTTCACTAATGTCACGTCTTTAGTGAGATTTGCTGTACAAAGAAGAATTGATTGAAATGGAAATTATAAAAATCGGCCCAGCGGTTTGGTCTGTATAATGCTTTAAAGGAACATACATACGTACATACACAGGCTGTTAAATACTATACAACTCCTTTGCGTCTCACAGTCGGGTAAAAAGGATAGACCACTATAGTGTCTTATATTTTATGTTTATTAAACTCCCTGTACATTGCTGATAGTTGTGAACTGAGAAGTCTTTTTTGTTGTTACCTTCAATAAACTTTATAACTCGCTAAAACCTTTAATTACTTATTAGATTTTGTTTTATAAATTTTCCCTACCTTTTTTGGATAGTTTCATTTAATAAAGTAGAGTTTCATAATATCTTAGTTTGTAATTAATTAAAATTTTAACACTTTTTGCCATACCAGTACCAGTACTATCCAATACATTTCAGAATGACAGCATAATGTATAGAACGGCCGCTTTTTTGTGACTATCTTAGCTTGGTCGCGTTGTTAACCTTATTTATTGATTTGTTATTATTTCGCATAACTCCTTAAATATTGAGTGTTTTCATCTAAAAATTTACCTGTATATAATTAAAGCAACGCTCTAATTATTTGTATCATCAAAAAATAGGAAATGTGCATAATAATGATTTTAAAGATTCTCACTATTATTGTGCGCTTTTCTGGGTAAATTTCTTCATAACTGGATAGTTACCTTTTGGATCTTTATGAAAAGTTACGCTCAATTGAAGACCGATATGAGCTTTAATATACGATTTGAATTAGGTCTCTAGATCGATTAATATAAGTGTAAGGCCGTGCTAAGTAGTTTTTCTAAAATATCGAATAACTTTTAAATGGTGTATTATTAACATTTTTTTATTGCCAAGCAAATTCAAGCAAATTCAGGCGAAGCCGTGTGCCAAAAATTGTTGAACTGCACCCAGCAGTTTCCGAGATATAAGAAATCACCAAACGTCATTTCAGCAGGATTTTGAATATCTTCACAACGGATCAAGATACAAATGAAATTTTTGCACGCTCAATTACAGCCCCGGAACGCTCAAATTATCCGCATAAAATTTTCTTGAAAATATTATTATTTAAAGAAACGTCCGGCTGGAGTAACGTTTGGAAACGTTACTCCAGCCGGATTTGTTTTTTGCGTTTTTCAAGAAAACTATAATCAAGCAAATTACGAAAATATAACGCTCAATTAGAGAAGACAATGCTCTAATTGAGCGTAGGTAAAAAGTTAGCAAAATTCACAATATCTGGCTGGGGTAACGGACACCGTTTTCTGGGATCTTATTGTATAGGCGTATACATTGACCTTTAAAAGATTTGCTTACTTTGCTAAGCCTGATCATAGGTATATCTAACTTGTGTTTATTTCTTGTATTTCTACAGTGATTGTCGCTTTTCTTTTTAAAATTATTTAAGTTCTTTCTGAAGAACTTGTATTACAGGTAGGAGACAAAGGAAATTTATATTTTATACTTTTATATTATACACATAATATTTAAGTTTTTATTATATTAATACATAAGTTTAATACACATCCATGACCCAGAAGATTTAAAACTGTTTGTTCCCTAACCGGCAACCTCTCGGTCGAGCACCAACGCGCTGAACCACTGTGCTACGGAGGTCGTCAAAAAGAAAGAAACCCAGCGAAACAGGAAGGAACCGGTTTGCAGCGGTCCACGCCGGCTGCCGTCGGTATTTGCAGTGTTTCAACCTCCGTAAACCATCCGATTCAAAGGTTTCGGAGCCAAAGTGCAATAATAGTTCCGACTTAGTAGTAGGAATCGAAGCTCTGCAACATCCCTACTTGAGAGACATTTAAAATTCATGAGCTATTTTTCTAGAAACACTAAAAAAGGTACCTCCATTTATATTTAATGGGCGTTGTTTGGAGAGAAAATGTGTTTTTAACGTTCCCGGTAAGTTTGTAGGGCTCCATTGCTCACTGTTTGTGCTTTGAGATGAACTTTATTAGTTTTCTCGACTTCACCGTATGAATTACTTGTAACGTATACAAGGTGTAAAGTAAATGAGTGATAATACTTAAGGGTGTGTATGTGCATATAGAGTATACTGTGAAAGCACCATCGCTGAAAAACTTACTTTCATGTGTGTATAAGACATGCCCGAACATCATAAGTTTTCCCATGTAATTATTTTTAAAAACGTACACCTCTTTCAGCCCTGATATTTTCACAGTGAACTCTATATACGGGACCCATACACACCCTAAAGTATTATCACTTATTAATATTATTATAGCCTGTATAAAGATATCGCCTACAGGACTGGAAATATTATTATTATAATAGCTCCCCTCACCGATTTCGATGTCGGTAGCTGATTTCATTGAAACCAGGCCAACTACGCAGGAGTTATTTTACAGTGCCCAAGCATGTGCGCAATACACAAAGACACTCTCTCTTCCTTTTACTCTCATAACCCAGTGGGACGGTAAACCGACACGACTGGCGAGAGAACAGGCGCAGGACCGACTTTTTACATGCCCATCCGACGCATGGATTATTTTTCTTGTCAGACAATCGGGTGATTCGCCTGCATTGTCCTAACCAAACTTGAAAACAACATTTTTGTTGTTCCAACGCGGGAATCGAACCCATGACCTCCGGGTCGAGAGCTAAACTCTGAACCACTACACAGAAATGAAGCTCGTATGTCGTTGGCTTAAGTGGGCTTTCTCATTAACCAATTAGATATTTGACATCGTGCTGATAATGACATATTATACAGGTATAATAATAATTATAACGACAAAGACAGCAGACAAAAAATATTTCACACATTTGTAACATGGTTTACGTGTCTTTGTCGTGTCGGACGCGATAATCGTTATCGTTATCGGTAAATTCTACCCAGGATATATTTTTTCTTTTGGCGGGGCCGAATAACCAAAACGTGAAAACGCTAAGCCTTTTCTATTGATTTTGATTGCAGTTCACTCACCAAAAACTTCAATGGAAATGAAGGAGTCATAGAAATATAAAAATTGAAATCTAAATAACGAGTACCATAGATTACAGAATTTTAATAATATTTTCAACTTCTTGTGAACTGACAGAAGCATTGACAGATGTTATATCTGTTACTCACAGACTTGGTGCAAATTTTGACGGACAATTTTTACTGAGTAACATTTATATGTTTTTATTACATTCATCTAATGGTTTCTTGTGAATTACAAACCTGCGCTACTAGTGATGAAACAGTTGACACCATACAAGAAACCAAAATCAATGAGATACATGAAAATATCACCCAAACCAAATTCGATAGAAAGAACGGGAAAGCGCCGAAAAAGAAAGGGTCAAAGTACAATGAGACTTCTCAATTGAATGATAAAACATACGACGTGTTGATGATGGAGGCGGCAAAGCAATGTATGAATTATTCATTAAAGTTTTAAGGAATTTTAAGTATCAAGTATCGATAGTTGACGACCTCGTAGCGCAGTGGTTGCGCGCGTTGGTGCTCGTGCGAGAAGTCGTGGGTTCAAATCCTGCCGAGGGAACAAACAGTTTACAATGTTCTTTAGTTTATAATAAAAAAATACCTGATTTGGTTATGTTTTGAAGGAGGAAAAAAGAGTCTTTTCGTCGATTTTTTGTACTTTTAATATATAATTTCAATTTAACCAGTTGTCACCATCGTGCTAGTGCTGGGCTTGCTAGGGTAGGGCATTGCAATCGATTTTATGAATACCTATTTTGTATTTCTCTAATTTCATCCGTGGTGTTTCCTCTTAATTACTACTACTTTAAATATATACTAATAAGTTTGACGTATCTCTCTCTCTCTCTCACACACACACACTCTCACACTCTCTATGAGTGTGTGGCGTCGTATCTCCTAAACCAAATAACCGATTATAACATAATTTTGTTTGTTTCAAGTAAACGAGAGTATTCTTAGCATATTCATCGTCATCAGTACGCGGAGTGCGTGACTTAAAATATATTTTTTCTTTATTATATTTATAGGTATATTCTTCTTTATTATTCATACCACGTATTTTGTAACAAAAATGTTCTAATAAAAATAATGCTCCGAGTTCCTTACGCCGGTTCTTCTCGCCGGGCTAGGATTGAACCGGTATATTTTTTGTTGACTTTCTAAAAATAGCTTGTTAAGTTTCAAACAGTTAATGGAATCAGGCGTTACTTTGCGGAAATCCATAGCATAAAATTTAAATATATTTTATCTAGCAATATCCCGCGAAACAATTATAACCACAACCTGCAAGCAGATGAGTGAGTTTAAATTTTTGTTAAGTTTCATTTGGAAATAAAATATTTTGATTTGAATTCTTCCAATTGCAAGTGGCGAAGAGATTCGGTGAGGACCCTGACCCCCCTCCCCTGGGGGAGCCGGTGACCTACGGCCCGGACAGGAACGACTTTGTGAGGGCTGTATTCACCATACTGTTCGTGATGCTGGCGCTGACTGCGGGCTTCCTGTTACTGGTGTTTTGCATGTGAGGATATATCAATCAATTATTCATTAATTCACCCAATAAATCAACTAACTTCATTAATCAATCAATCTAAATATTTATTTCCTTTTTTGGTTACAATGATATTTCAAAACGTATTTATACAATGTCAACAATTTTTAACCCCTAGGGTGTTACAAAATTGAGCTTTTGTAATGAATAAAAAATATAAATATTAATAAAATTTGACATACATTTAAACATCTTGCTAGTTACTACACTTAAAAATCTTTTGTTATTTTCTTAGTACTATTTTGGGGGTATGTCTTAAAACTCACTTGACAGGCATGGCCAAACATTGTATAGCTTGTATAATATTAATTACCCGATGACGTCGAAGCAAACAGGTGGGTTATGATTTTGACATGTATGTATGTATGTTCAACTGTTGCCTCATAACTTCTTCGCTAGTTATGATAATTAGACAAATGAGATATCGTTGGAAGCACCCTGATGACGTCACGTTAAAATGGCTACAACGCCCTCTATGGTACAGCCCAAGAATTTTTTTTTCTCGACTGTGTTGTGTGGGGTATCAAATGAAAGAGCTATGTTCGCAAATTTCAAATATGTAATTGTTGATAGTTGTTGCCCACAGCTTTGCCTGCAACCTCCGATAATTGCAAGAATTTATTAGAGCGTATTTTTTCGGGTCGGTTTTAGTTTAGTCGGGTTTTAGTTTTTTAAAATTTTGTCTTGATTGAACGTTATGTCCAGTGTGTAAAATATTTAGTAAGAGGTTCATTGCAAATATCAAATTAATTAGATCTACTTTTGTCTGTTTCAGCCCTTCATTGAAACATTTTTATTTGCGCGTGCCGCTCTTCGTTCTTATCTTAGCAATGTGAGCATTTGTTTAATCTTATTCCTATTATTTGTATATTTTTAAATTGTAATTGTTGGTCAATGATGGTCGCATGCGAGTTTCCTTGGCCGGTTCTTCATGCCAGGCTAGTTTCCGAACGGGTGGTAGGTCATCATAATATAATATGAGACTAGTTTTTTACAATCGTCCCTTAACCTTCTCAACCTCGTATCTATAAAACTACAACTTTTCAGTAGAGTCAAAAACCTTAATAATTTTATTATGAGATAGATTTTGATGTATACTGTTGTTTTCACTTGATGACAAAAAAAAATTTGGAATTACCAAATTCACAAACTTTATCCTTGCTAACTCTGTTAGCTACCACAATCGAGAGTTCCGTCCAAGAAATTATTGGACGTCTCATCAAAATGAAGCTACTCAATAAAAATTAGCTTAATACTAATCAAGTGAAAACAATATATGAGGGATCCCTGACTATAACTGAACTTCATTGAAAACAAAATCCATGTCATAATAACATCTAAAATTATTAAGATTTTTGACTTTACGAGGTTGTGAATGTAAAGCGACGATGTCTTAACCGTGTTTTAGGATAACTATAGTGGCTATAAACTACATCCTGTCCTGCGTGCCGTCAGCCAGAGTGGGATGTTGCAGCTACGTGTGTTTGCTGATCGCTGTAAGTACTTTTTATTTCTTAAAATAATAGAATATTGAATAATCATAGATAAGAAAGTTTAACTTCTTTAAACTCCCGACAAGAAGAGTTTTATACGTCTGTGGCATCGTAAACAGATGACCGACTGTGATCTATTTTTGAAAGTTAACGTGATTCAGTGTTCTTAGTTATAGTGCATCATCATAGAAAATGAATTTTTCGCCGTACTAAAACAAGACACATAGATTATGTTATATACATCATCGGAAGTCGGTTAAAAATAACTTACTGTTTGACAATCTGGAAGTTATTAATTTTTTATTTCCTTCAATATATTCCATCTTCAACCACGAGACATTAGGGATGGCAACAAATTACTAACCTGGAAGTATAATACTGATATTATACTTCCAGGTGGTGGAGAACTATACTTCCAGGTGATAATATCATAGTTTAGTAAGACATCAAAAATAAGTTTGAAATAATTACAATCTGTAGAGTAAGCATACTCCCAATTGGAATTGATTGGAATTTAACAGTTCTCTAATTCTGAATACAAACCTATGGGACAAAATTTTTTTTTGTTCCATCGGTGGTATATATAATATTTCCAGGTGATCGCCATGTCGAACGTGGCGGCCGCCGTCACGGTGCGGTACCGCACGCACATCATCGCCTACGCGCTCGTGGCCACCGCCGTCACCGTCCTCGTGTGCTTCCTGCTCGCCTGTTCCAAGGTCAATACCTCCAGGTGATCGCCATGTCGAACGTGGCGGCCGCCGTCACGGTGCGGTACCGCACGCACATCATCGCCTACGCGCTCGTGGCCACCGCCGTCACCGTCCTCATGTGCGTCCTGCTCGCCTGTTCCAAGGTCAATACCTCCAGGTGATCGCCATGTCGAACGTGGCGGCCGCCGTCACGGTGAGGTACCGCACGCACATCATCGCCTACGCGCTCGTGGCCACCGCCGTCACCGTCCTCGCGTGCTTCCTGCTCGCCTGTTCCAAGGTCAATACCTCCAGGTGATCGCTATGTCGAACGTGGCGGCCGCCGTTGTCACCGTCCTCGAGTGCGTCCTGCTTGCTTGTTCCCAGGTCAATAGTTCCAGGTGATCGCCACATTGAACCGTTCCCAAGACGCCATGTCGAACATGTCGGATGTTCCAAATTAACTCGCAGTTAATATGTCGGCGTCATCTGGTGGAATCTGCTATCCGATAAAATATCTAGCGCGTTCATTGAATGACTAGGAGAACGTTGATTGAACATGCATCATTCAACGTCCAACTAGTTAACGGATTATAACATAGCCCTTTAAACAGATCGGACGTAAAATCAGTCAGGTGATTGAAATTTAGTTATTTTTTTCTTTAATACTGTGGCGCTAGTAGTCGCCAAAACAAATATGGCGTCAAAACACTTCGCATATATATCACTTTTTTTTAATATTTTTTTGATTAAACTTAATTTACAGTGCGTCGAGACGTTAAACGTAACATTTAACAACTGGACGTAATGTCCTTTAGTCATTTAATGAACACGCCAGTCATTCAATGAAATAGCAGATTGAAGCTGCTGACTGCGACATATTCATGGTTAAAATGTAGACCTAAAGTCCTCCCTGGGCCTGGGAAGTTTTGGCTACAGGTTACAGCCTTGCTACGTCGTAGCGCTGCTACGAGTGTGATCGCGTAGCTGCTGTTCTACGTACCCGTAGTGAGTCTACCTAACCCGTAGTTAAAATTTTTCTCCTACAGACTTAAGCGACCCGTATTCATATCATGGTTTTTTTTAAAATATTTTATTTAAGTAATTTGAAAAAAAAACTGAACTATTTGTTGTTTTCTATAATTTTTTACTTAAAAATTTTAACACCGCCAAGCAACATTCAAGGAGGAATAATTATAATAATGAAATTCCACCTTGGGTATTTCTTGGGATATATAAGATATTTTTTTTTGTTAATCTCTGTTTTTATAGCCATCTTCGGGTTGTAATCCAGAAGTAATAAAATTGGAAAGGAATGCAATCCTGAAGTAAAATCAATTTGGAATACGACTTCAATATATTTAATTCTTACTACGGATTCGTAGAATAGCTACACGGCGTCGCTCGCAGCTATAATGCACTTTTTAGTGCACGTAAACCTGTGATAATCTATATAATTATAATAAATATATCGGGTGTAAAAAGTCACTATAACTTTACCTTTTCTCATTCTAGAAATGTCTTTTTATTCATTTTTTTTACAAAATTAAAACAAACATGTTTTTGCTTTATTGTTATTTATGCGATAAAAAAAATAAGAAATGGTGAAAAGTAATTTTTTATTTGTTTTTGACAAAAAAAATACATTTCCAAAATAAGGAAACGTAGTATAATCGTATCTCAAAGTAATTGTGACAGCTCTTTTTACATCCTGTATACCTTTATATATGTAAAAATTAATTGCTGTTCGTTAGTCTCGCTCACTCGAGAACGGCTGAACCGATTCGACTATTTTTAGTCTTGAAGTGGGCACGGATCAGCTAGTAATATCATGAGTGCAGTGAATCAAACGCTTGATAAATATAAAATAATTTTAGTTTATGGAAAAATATGCTCTAGACTACCTATTCTTAATTATATATCCTATTAGTCATATTAGTTAAGTGAAGCAAATATACAAATCTTTGAGAGATTACAAAGTATTTCAATATAAGAGCAAAAGAATTTCGTTTGTCGAAGGACTATCTATTTGTAAAAATGTGATAAATTAGATCGCAAACGAAACGAAGGGTCGGTAATATCTATTCATGACCTAATATTGTAACATTGGCGAAATGTATGAGATAGTTATTTCTATATTTCCAATATTATACAAAATATGGATGAATTGAATATAAAAATACTGAAGGAAAGTAATTTCTAGTGAATTAAAATGAACAAAAGAAAAAAAAATGGTTTAACAATGATAATAATGTTACGAACGATAATAAATTATCATTATAACGATGATGACGTAAAAGGCGAAAGAGGGAATATACAAGGTGTAAAATAAACGAGTGACAATACTTTAGGGTGTATGTGTGCCTCCTATGTAAAGTTTACTGTGAAAGTCCCAGCCATGAAATACTTAATTTTGACTTTCATGTTTGTACGAGAAATGCTCCAACATCATAAATTTGCCATACAATAATTAAACAAAAAGTACCTTTTTCAGCGCTGGTACTTTCACAGTAAACTCTACATACATACCCTGAAGTATTATCACTCATTAACATTATAGCCTGTATATCCGTATTCCGCAAATGCGCAGCGTTTCTGCGGATTGTTAAATTGCGCTTGCCGACCCGCCTGCCAAGCGTGGCGACTATATACCCCATAATATACTTTAAGAGAGCCTTATCATCTATCAGTGGAAGTTACAGCAGAAAGGGTTTTTTCTGCCCAAAACGACAACACTTAACCCCATCTGGTAAAAGTCCAATATCCTAATAATTAGTTAATGGTTAATGGAATCAGGCGTAACTTTGCGGAAATCCATAGCATAAAATTTAAATATATTATATCTAGCAATATCCCGCGAAACAATTATAACCACAACCTGCAAGCAGATGAGTGAGTGTACGCATAGGCATGCGTTTGATGCACCTCCCTCCTCCCACACTGCTTATGCGTACACTCGCAAGCAAAAACATGAAAACACCACCACCACACTAGCAATAATGTTAACACGATTTTGCAAAGCCCCACCACCATGCAGGTTGCAAAACTCGACGCGCGTTTCGCTCCGACCCCGGAGCATATCCTCAGGATGTAGACTGCGAACAATGTTCGTTAAGTCTTAATTATGTTAATCCTAATAATTTTCCAGTTCGACTTCACGAAGTTCTACATCTACTTGATTGCGGCGGCGGTGGTGTTCATGACGGTTTCGGCGGTGGTGGCGGTGGCGATGCTGGTGTACGGCGTGCGGTACAAGCCGGTGCACTTGGTGCTGCTGTTCGTTGGCGCGCTGTTGAATGTTGCGGTGAGTGAAGATGCTGAAGTCGATGAGCTCCTATCAAAGTCAATCAACTGAATGAACTCTCGCCGAATTCAATCAACTCTCGTCAAATTCAATGAACTTTCGTCGAATTCGATAGGCTTCCGTCGAAGTACATCAACTTTCATCTAATTAAATGAACTTTCATCGAATTCAATGAACTCTCATCGAATTCAATGAACTCTCGTTAACTTCAATGAACTCTCGTTGACTTCAATGAACTCTCGTCGAAGTCGATGGGCTCCCGTCGAAGTCAATCAAATCTCGTCGAATTTAATGAACTGCCGTCGAAGTCGATGGGTTCTCGTCGAAGTCGATGGGCTCCCGTCGAAGTCAATCAACTCTTGTCGAATTTAATGAACTGCCGTCGAAGTCGATGGGTTCTCGTCGAAGTCAGTGGACACTTGAGTGGAGAGCCAAGCTCTTATCTCAGGACTAAAATGGACAGAATACTAATAATATAAAATCCCTGATTTTAAAATGACCGTCAACTCTCGTCTAATTTAATTAACTCTCGTCGAAGTCGATGGGCACCCGTCGAAGTCAATCAACTCTCGTCGAATGAATTAAATTAACTCTCGTCGAAGTCGATGGGTTCTCGTCGAAGTCAGTAGACTTCCGAGTAAAGAGATAAGCTCTTATCACTGGACTAAAATGAACAGAATACTAATATAAAATACTAGTATACATATAAAATCCCCGATTTTAAAATGTTCCTCATGGTGTTCTGCTTTCTTAGCGTGATGATATAACGGGTGTAAAAAGAACAGTCACTATAACTTTGGGATATGATTTTACCACCTTTATCGTTCTAAAAAAACATATTTAAAAAAAAATACAAAAATAAAAAAATCGTTATTCTTGCGACAGAAAGAATAAGAAATGATAGAAAGTATAAAAGGAGAAGTTATTGACAAAATAAAAATTAAAAAAAATACATTTTTAAAATAAGGGAAGGTAGTATAGTCGGATTTCAAAGTTATAGTGACTGTTATTTTTGCATCCTGTATAACGTAGTCCTCCTCGATAAAGGGCTAACCAACACCATTAACACGTTAAGTGCGAAGCGAGGCCTAAATCACCCCTGATGCAACTTCCCTGTGGTGCGGCAAGCAAAAACGTGAGTTTCTCTGTCGTGCGAATGGCATAGCTTTGGTTTGGTCCAGAGTAGGAAAGAGATAAATATATATTTGAGATGCGCTAATGGTTCCGGACTCGGTGGTGTACCTACCTTGGTACCGGATGTCTTAGGCCTCGTGCCGCACTGAATTAATATAATTTTAATGCAGTGCGGAACGAGGCTAAAACGTCCCATATCCCCCCTGACTTCGTACCGCACCCAACGCGAGCTTCCCGCGACCAGTGTTGTGCATCACGTCGATTGGAGAGCACGTCCTTTTACAGAGCCGAACATGTCTAGACGACGAGTACAACATATATATTGAGATTTTTATAAAAAAAGTATATTGATACTGATTTTTCAAGTTCTGATAAGTGTATTTTTAAAGCCCGAGGCAGAATAAATAGGACAGTTTCTTTTCTACTTCTGGTTGCCTTTTTTTTCTATTCTGTGAACCGCATTAAGATTTTCATATACAAATAGATAGATAAACCTTATGCATAAACCGTGATCCATTATTTTCTAATAATAAGTCTGTAATAGGTGCCTCTTAATGGTATAGAATGGAACGCTTCGTGCGCGAGTCCGACTCGCACTTGGCCGGTTTTTTTTTCTTTATGGCGCCTTCAAGCACAATTTAGATTATAAAAAAAAATGTATCCTTTCATAGCTTTGTGTTGTTTTGCTAGCTTTTGCCCTTAAAACGATCTAATGAGATATAATTGATCAAAATCGGTCAAGTCGTTGCGTAGTTAAGACAGTTTAAAAACGTCGATATTATTTTCCCCATCACTAATCTCAGCGAAAATTTGCCCTATTTCAGTGCGTTACGAGGTGTATAAGATCCCATATTTTGTTTTGCTAATAATTCCTAAACTAGCCATCAGATCCCGGGGCGACGGTGGATTAGGGTTCATCAATTCACTGTCTATATCAATAAGGACCAAAATTCTCATTTATCTTTGATTTCGCGCCAGAAAATGGATTTTAGTCTGTAAAAGGAGGTGGGGTCTAATAGACCGCGATTATACCTCGTGCCGCAGGAACGGAAAGTATGCAAAAATTGGTGCCGCAGCTAACGTGTTAAGGTGTTGGATAGCCCGTTTTTCCAAATTATACCAGCTCCTAAGATTAGGGCGTCAAAACTATTCGCATTTTAATATTAGTATAAACGGTATGTCTTGATCCAGTTCATCATAATGGAGCTGCAGATGGTGCTCGGCGGGAGGTCGGTGGAGCTCACTGAGAGGGAACACGCGTTCGGCGCGTACCTCCTCTACACCTCCATCATAGACCTGTTCCTGAGGATCGTGCAAATACTAGGTTACACAGTTGAATAAAATTGTTTATGGTTTATATTGTTTTTCTGTTTCCTAGTTTCTGTTTTCCTAAGCCTCCTTGGCACAGAGTCGAAGCTTCGCCTTCATTCCCGAATAGCATATTCTTTTTTTATAATTGAATTTTGAGAGTATACAGGTTGATTCGTGGTTGATATACCAAGCGGAATATAGTGTGAAGAAAATGACGCGTAGAGCATTTTTTTGTTATGGCACCTCATATAAATTACTTACCATAACGCAACAATTCACGATTTAAGATCTCCATAAAAGTCACAAAACAGATGAGTTTCAATCCTGGTCAGGTCTGATGCCAACGCCCAGTGCGTTCGTGTGTATAGACTAGGAGCCAGCGAACCCCAGCATAGTAAGATTCATTCTGTGGTCATTTTAGACCTTTGATTTTTTTTGTTATATTACGTAATTTATATAAAAAAAAAAACTCTACGCAATGTTCCAATGGAATAGTATGTTATCTGTGTGTTGTGGTCGGAGGGTCATGCAAGGCTAGTCAAACATACACACACACACTTTAGCTTTTATAATATTAGTGTGCATTTGCTTCATAATGACATTTAAAACTTCCTGCTCTTAAACGTGGTCCAGTTATAACAACAGTTTGATAACTTTCAAAATTTGTATTACCTTAATATAGTTTAAAATTATACCTCGTGCGGAAAGCGGTATCATAAGCTTGTTATAGAAACTATCAAATACATTTGTTTGTACGGTATTTTCATAAAATCTGAAATTTCGCTTCAATTTCGCTATACCTACTTAGTAAAATTCAATGAATAATTAATTGGTTGTTGTGGTTAAATTTTTCTAACGTCACGTAATTTTTAAATTAATACTCCATTTGTGAGTTTTTTTAGATTTATTTGCATTCAAAATCAACACAGAATGTCAAATTAGTAAATGGGTGAATTTCTTAAATGGCTTTTTTTTGTCTTCGTTGAAATTACTATTAAAAAAAGGGAATATTGTTGTAAATTATTTTTTTTAGTATTCAATAGGGTGCTATAAGATTGTGGAAAAAATATAATATGCCTAGACCTATTACAAAGGTAGAAAAAAATAACTTAAAGCTCTATTTTTATCAAATCGGTGCTGTCCCTCTACTTTATTTTTACAAACAAATACGCTTGTATACCATCAAATATGAATAAGTTAAGGATATAACTTATATTATTTCATAGAATATTAGTTTATCTATTACTGTACACCACATTTTATTATATAATTAACGATTATAGTCACTTAGAGACATAAATGTACTTGTCCTGAGAATTTTTGTCATATCGCTGGATAAAAGTAATTTAAGCCTTACTTTTCATCGACGAGTTGGACAGTCTCCCCATCCCAATTTTAATTTACTCCTTAGTGTGTGCTTCCAAGCAGTCAAGACGGACGTGTGTCAAAGAGCTGCATATTCCCGCAAACAACGTAAGTACGCCATTAAATATGCTCTCGGACAATAATTTTATACTATCGGTGGTTGAAATTTTTAAATGTATTGAATAGTTTTAAAATTGATGTGATATATAATGAATGTAGTAAGTGAATTAGCTTCATTATCTGCAACCAAATTTATCTTAGGTATAATGCGTTTTTTCTAATTTCCCAAAAAGTGTGTTTTTTCTTACGTCGCTGCTCTCATATCGGTGTAATCGCTGGTCATCTTAACCACCGATATGATAATTTACACCGAAATTATAAGAAAAAACCAATCGATGTCTTAAATCTAATATCGGTGTTTCGTATCATGACCAATGCAAAGTTTTGTCACATCGGTGGATTGCTTTATCATATCGGTTGATAATTTTACCATATCGGTGAATTTAATAATTTTATTTTGTTTTAGAATGCCATAACTATATGAGGAGGAGAAAAAAAGAGAAAATGTTTGCTGGAAGGAATAAGAAAAACAAAAATTATCGAAACCGGTCGTGTTGTTGTAAATTGTAAAAACCTTATTAAAACGTAATAAAAAGTGGAAAAAAGTTGTGTGAACATGAATTTCCATCAAGAACCAACATTACATTCAATCAGTTACATTTGGTACATACATAACAGTTTTTTTTTTAATTAAATACGTTAAACACTTTACTTTACAGGCTTATAAATGTTCCTATCTTATAATAAACTAGATGGATTTAGGTATGTTTAAAGTGTAGAAACGGCTAAATATTGTTTATATGGCTAAACAATAAGCTGGATGCTTTGTCTGTATTGGGCAATTTTAAGTTTTTACCTATATGAGATTTTTTTCACGTCTATTTCATTGTAATAAAGACAAAGATGATAAAATTGTATTATTTTTTTAGTCTCTACATAAAATATTGTAACACATTTTAAAAATATTTTAATTTAAATCTGTTCTTGATCAATATAGATACATAAATATAATATTATGAAGATAATATTATTATCATATCACTGGATTAGTATGTCATTTCGGTGGTTAAACTTATCACATCGGTGCACAGAAATAAAAATCGGTGCCGGTTTATCATTTCGGTGGAAACCAGAATTCAAACTGAATTTTCTCCTTAGTCTTAAATGATGCGTTAATGATATTCAATTTTGGGACATTTTGTGTCCTAAGGAATACATAAAACCTGAAAAGTTTATAAAATATATTTAAATAGAAAAGTTCACCGATATGATAAAAATATGGGCATTTGTTGAAATTGACCCAAATGCACCGTTGCTTTAATGTAAAGCGTATAAATATTTAAAAATAGAAAAAAGTGGGTCCCTTTATATTGGATGACTTTATTCTGAGCTGCAAGACGTGGCCGTTAGATCTATGAAAATTCGTGCCATTTCTCACGGCTCATACTATAAGTGTGTGCTAATGCACTTACAAAATCTACCATATAAATAAAAATAAAAACGTTTTATTTTTAAATGAAACTTAACAAGCTGTTTTCGGATAGTCAACAAAAAAAAACAAGCTACCACCGGTTCAACCCTAACCCGCCGAGAAGAACCGGCCCGGCGTAATTTTATATAAACGAAGATTTTTTGTATAATTACACCAGTAATATCCGAGTATATTAAAAATGAATTCATAAGAACGTTATTACATTCTACAATACTCGGGGCTCTCGTTTGCATCGATATGAAATCGAGAATTAAAGTCCACAGTGAACTGCCAAGCGTTTGAAGTCGGACATGGATATAACTCCCGTTTCAATTCCGCATAAAAACTCATCATCAACAAATCGAGAAGTCTATCAACTGATCTTTGAACAGAACTAATAAAAATGCGGCCCACTTCTTTCTACTTTTAGGTATTGTTTTATGAAATGTCCTACAATATCTGTTAATATTTTTTCCTTATTAATAAAAGGCTTGGAATTGACACAAAATGGCCGTTTTCGGTTGATTTTCTTACCAAATAAAATCCAAAAAGTGAGAAGTAGAGTATCTACGGCTGGGTGATTACGTAAAATAGCAAAAGATTCCGTCAAAATAAATAGTGCTTATCGCTCGCTGTTGTGTTTGAATGTACATTTGCTTTATTCTTTATACGACACTAGTAGGGACTATTAATTAAATGTTATATAGTAAAACACAAACTACTTGCACTTTTTTCTACTTTATTTGTTATTTTACATTAATAATTACTTAAAATACACGACCGGCGGGCTTATTATGTATCTTGCAACAGCAATTCGACAGGTGTAATTTGTACAATTGTTTACAATATCGCTGTCAAACGTATACACTTGAGAGCGATATTGTATACAATTGTACAATTCACGCCTGTCGAATTGCTGTTGCGAGATACATAATCAGCCTGCGGTTTCGACTTATCATCATCAGGTGTAGGTAGAATTAAATTTTTAAATTATTTGTAAATATTGTGCAGAGTTGCCAGCTTCAAGAAATTTTTTACAATGTGTGCAGTTTAAATTAAATTTTTTCTACCAATTTGTTATGCCCACCTCACATTCCTTTTTCCTCTTTCCACTAAATATTGACGCCAAATTCATTTGTCTGAATTTTAAAACTTTAATTTAAAATTAATCCTTTCGTAAGGGCTACTTAAATTGGGTTTAACAAAATATGAATGTAGTAAGTAATTCTGTTAAGATTTAGTATATTGTGTTATTTTGTTGTAGGTACATTATTTTAATGATGTTGCGATCTTTAAACTTCCTCTAAGTTTCGGGTCTCACTGAGATCCGTGTCAGGGCCATATTCAGTTGATTAGGGGTTGCATGGCCAAAACATTTGCGACATATTTAGGGTGAAGGGCGAAGGTCAGGGTTCATGAAATTCTGAGTTGCGGTTGGACTCGAAGCTTCTGGGTCTGCTGTCTTGAAAGGACAACAATTTAAAAAAATGCTATATTTTGTTGAGTATAACTAATATTATAATATTATTACGTGAAGTAAATACCTCGAATACAGTTTTACGAGGGTTGTGCCAACAGAGGAATATTAACAGTCACAGTTTATGTGCAAGAAGGTGGACGGCGAGCTAATAAAAAAAATGATGAAAATAGGTAAAATAGTAAAAATAAAAACACACACTGCCTCAGATGTTATTGATTGTTACTAACACTACGTTGGATTTTATGTGATTTTATTATACTTTATGCGCAAGTATAACATGGTTTAGAGGCGGGCTTAATGCCTTGTGGTGTTTTTTACCAGTTTCATATTTCGTTTCAAATCCATATAATTGTTAAAACGGTCTTCACAAACAAAAACTACAAAGTTACGAATACAGAACACTCTTTAAAAAAGGTGCTAATAAAAAAACTAAAAAAACTCGACTGCGATTTTTTATTTGAGTGTTACTCTCACAGTAAACACGAATGTAACGACACTTGTCATGCTAAAATCCATCGAGACGTTCAGGTTGTAGAGTCAAACAATTGACGACATTCATGGATGATATGTCGCAAAAATATTTATTGAGAAAATTTAATTTAAACTGTCATTTGAACATTTTAGCATATGTCTTTACGTATCAAGTATTGATTCTAAAGAAGGTTCTTTAGATTAATGTACTTAGGGCTTGTTTCACCAAGCAATGTTAAAGTTAATCCTGCGTTGAATATCATGTTATTCCTCTCGTAATTCCTATCAATGAATGATAAGGCATGGTAATTTAACAAGCCGTTAACACTAACATGCGTTGATGTAATCGGGACTTAATATTTTTAACGACATATTATAAAATATTTGAAAAATGTTCTCGAAATTGTAATTTTGCGACCTTCATGTCGTGTCTTCAATTGTCGTGCAAACAAACATACTCTCGAAAATATAACCCTTCTTCTGACTCAAATACCAGGCTCGAATGAACATCCAGGTAACTAGTATGAAAATAATCACGTGTGTAATGAAAAATTGTTTTTGTACATATGAAATAAAACGTGGGATTATGTTTTAGTGGCGTATGATTGATGATGGGCCGGTGTACCCTCATCCACCCATTACGTAATTTAGACGGACGGGCCAACATTCGTCATAGCCTAAAAGGCTTCGCATTCGAGCGATGACGTCACAATCGCGCGACCCAAATGTTGTGGCCACAATCATGAACGCTTTTAATCGCGACGACTGGTTTCGGTAGTGTAGTTTATGTGACAATTAGTCTTTTGAATGTTATTTAATTGATGTTATTGTAGCTCTCAGGCGAACAATTAATGTAAAACTAAAATTATTTAAGTACCATTAAAAATAATGAAGATATTAAACTATTAAATGTAATTTGACGCCTCTATGGTATAGTGGTTCAGAGCTTGGCTCTTGACCTGGAGCTCGCGGGTACGAATCCCGCTGGGAACAAAAAGCTTTATACGATCCTGAGTCATGGATGTGTATTAAATGTGTGTGTTAATATAATAAAATCTTAAATATGTGTATAGTATTAAACTATTAAATATATTTCCGTTGTCTGGTACCTGTAACACAAGTTCTTCGGATACTTAGCACGGGGCCAGATTGAATTGGTGTGAAGTGTCAATAGAAAAAAAATGTGCGAAAAGAAGTACATCGGAGGTTTTTGGTTGGTATGCGTAACGCATTTCCCCTCGAGAGAAAAAAGAGGATTGTATATA
Source organism: Celastrina argiolus (assembly GCA_905187575.2). Taxonomy (NCBI): domain Eukaryota; kingdom Metazoa; phylum Arthropoda; class Insecta; order Lepidoptera; family Lycaenidae; genus Celastrina; species Celastrina argiolus. Next base: position 4,127,909 of record LR994582.1, on the reverse strand, counting down.
TTTTGTTGGTCGCGCGACAAGTCGCAGCCGCCACCGCTGACGCCCGATTTAATGGCCAAACCGTTAGTATTACTTGTTGAATACTTAATGCAAGTTTCGGGACTTTTAGCTCCGGGGATGAAGAGCCATTAATGTTTTTCCTACATTCTTTCAACTTTTCTCTTACGATGTAGACAGTCGGACGATTTGTTTTCGTAAATAAATTGGTGTCTAAGTGCTCAAGTTGTATGTTTTTTCAATGCTTCTTTGGTTCCTTAAAACTTTATATACCTCCTACTCCTCCTTTTTCTTTCTTTTGATTAATTTTGCTGTGGGTCCCAAGACATAAGACATATTTAGCTTGTCCCTCGGGCACCCCTGAGATCATATCAAAGGGTTTGTCATGGTTGGTTACCGCTGTCGATCCTGGCTCACAGGAGTTGCAGTGGTGGGAATGCGAGGTGGGCCAATGCCCGTAAACAGAAAAAACCTCCATCGGGTTTATGTGAGACCATGGCACATATGCAGTACGGCAAGGCCAGTAGTTGAAGAAGAACCTGCAATAAAAAGTTAAATTACCCATCCACTCCCATCCACTACACTACCCATCCACATAACGTATGTCTGTTTATGTTAAGTTTTAGTTTATGATACTGTTAATACTTTGTGATGTAGTGTAATGTGAATGTGACTGTTGAATAAATGTAATTACTTACTTACTTACTTACAAATTATAATCATAATAGCTCTCCTCACCGATTTCGGTGTCGGTAGCCAATTTTATAGATACCAGGCCAGCTAAGCAGGAGTGGTTTTTATAGTGCCCATGTGTGTGCGCAATATACAAAGACACTCTCTCTTCTTATTAGTCTCATAACCCAGTGGGACGGTAAACCGACACGACTGGCGAGAGAACAGGCCAACTAGTAAGTAATCCTGGGCCTTGATTTAAGATGTCATTGCTGTTTTCTCATTTAAGAAGTTCGAAAACATATTGAATGGGATTTTAACATAGGATTATACAGGATATTGTAAAGGAGAGAGAGAATATGGGCATTTCGCCGAAGACGAATAGGGAGGCTAGGGTTGAACCGGTGGTAGTATTTTTGTTGACTTTCCGAAAATAGCTTGTTAAGTTTAACTTGGAAATAAATTTTTTTGAATTTTGAATTTTGGAGCCACTTCAATTTTACCCGAAAAGCAGATATATGGTCAAACTTTTTTAGTCCAAACACAAAACGGATGCTTACATTCTGCAAACGTTCTAACTTTGCTAACAACTCTTCGGTAATATCGAAGTAGCAGGAGTCGGCATAATCAAGGATAGGGAAGATGAGTGACTGAACAAGAAGGATTTTAGTTTTCAAGGGCAAGAAGTTTTGAGCTTTGCTCATTGACAAACGAATTCGCTTGTCAAATAGCGACCTTATGTCAAAACACATGTTTGTTTTCGAACTTCGTAAGTTAGTATAGCGATGGCATCTTAAAGCAGAGCCCAGACCTCAATAATCTAAAATCTATACTCTTATATCTATATGCAAACGTTAGAAGTAAGAATGTACTTTTGCTAAGTTGTCGTTGAATTGTTGCTTGTTGTTGTAAGTTGTGTTTGTCTAGAAAAGATTGTAACACTCAAATATTAGTTAAATGTGTGTATTAATGTATACAGTTGTTGGCAAACCTTAAATAGTAAATGAGACTATCTGTTGCCTCTACTTCATTTTAATCCAGAACAAAAAACAAAAATAATAATGAAGTCATTGTATAAAATCATAGTTAAAAATAGACGTCTGTTATTCCACGTTTAGCACAAACTGTTAACTGCTGGAGGCTTTATCACGAGAGCACTTCGGGACGTGCCGAAAAGCTTCGAAACGAATCGCTTGAATGTAAAGTACTTTGGATGAATGAAAAAACGACACTTATCTAGATTGAACTTATTTTAATTTTCAGTTTCTAGCTTTATACTATGACGTCATAAAAATCGTGCAATTACATTAGGTTATCATTTGTGAAATCAAAAAATGCTTTTGCAGTAAAGTTGTATTTGTTGTACAACTAAATTTGGTCCGTGACTTCGTGCATGCAAAAGTTAATCCCACGGGAACGCAGGATAAAAGTCCTTTCCTTGATCGAATATATAAGTACAACATTTAATAGAATAGATTGATAAAAAAATTACTGGGATATTTCTTACCTAAGTTATGTTAATTACGAAAAGTTGTAGTAGTAGCTAGTATTTGTTAACTATGCTATTTTAGATTCCTTATAAATAATACTAGATGTTTCCCGCTACTGCGATGCACGTGCAAATGAAATCACACAGCAACCGCACATTTTGCCGCGGTAAAAGGTAGCCTATGTATTACTTACTTGTACTCATACGTACGCATGTAAATTACTATCGCACCAAATTTAATCAAAATCCGACCCTTAGACTTTCCTAGAAAGAATAACAAACATCCAAACTTTCTCATTTATAATATTAATAGTATAATAAACAGCACATTTCAACACAATCCCATCTGTTCGACTACACGTGTTAATTAATGGAAAAATGTAAATTATTTGTTCTATAAAGAGTGGGATACAAAGTTTTTATAACCGCTGTACCGGCTTTGCGATGCGCTCATGCATGCGGCGTATTGGAGTCCACCTGAATAAAAGGAATTAATCGGCTGCGAGGACTTCACAAACGGACGACCCTAACAAAATTCAATCATTCGGTACGGCCGCCTTTGTGCTAAAGCATAGGATAGAGCGGAGATTAAGAGCTGGTACACATCACTACATAGTATAAAACAAAGTCGCTTTCTCAGTCCCTTTGTATGCTTATATCTTTAAAACTACGCAACGGATTTTGATGCGATTTTTTTTAATGAATAGAGTGATTCAAGGAAAGGTAGAGAAAAGCAGTGTGTGATGTCGTAACAAACATTTTTTTTCTGCGCTTACATTGCAAACGCTGGCTAAACCTTCCGAGATAGATCAAATTTATGTACTATGGAATTGTATATCTTAAAAATATGAATAAAAAAGTCCGCGACAGCATACTATGTTTATAAGGATAACCCACAGTAACCATTTTTATCTTTTACATATTACAAAAAATATGGGTTATTTACTAAGCTATTTTAAACGATACAGTATCATTCCTTATCCAATTAAATACATTAGATACGTTGTACATTTCATGCCGATCAAAATTGCCCTTTACAGCATGTGATTTAAATGAATATTTTCGAAGATATTACAACTCATTACCGGTTGTCATTTACAGATTAAAAAATTGTGGGACGTAGACGGTATCAGCATTGTACCCGTGCGGAGCCAGAGCGGGTCACTAGTTAATAATAATAATAAAAACTTTATTCAAATAATTTAGACATTACATACCTATAAAACACAGTAAAATATTGACACTATAGAACAAAAAATAAAAAAGAGAACCTGTCCACATCACCACGGCACGGCACCACGTCGTCACCGTGAAACGGTGCGGTGTCGGGGCGCGGTGTGTTGCCGTGCTGTGCACTAGCACGGTACGGCAACGCCGCCCGGGAACGGAGCATCGGATATCAGAGTGATTCCCATCACTATTCATAATTGAAAGATATGGATGCACCCAGTACAGTCTTTTTCCTTTTTTTTCTCCAACTTCTCTCCGTCTTTTTAATCACAACAGAAGCAGAATACGTCTTGTGCGTTCCATATCTACATTTAGACTGCTATAATTTATCTGTTTTTAGTGAAGAATGTATCGAAAATTCACAAGGCACGGTGACGTGTAACTTTGCGGCGTCGTGACGTACATTTTTACGGTACGGCAACGTGAATTCCCACCTCACGGCAACGCATCGCACCACGGTACCGCACCGTCCCACGGAAGCGGCGCCGTGCCGTGGTGATGTGGACAGGCCCTTAAGCAATTGAGCAGTGTAATGTCTAAAATTAAATCTGAAATGGCGACCACTCAAGTATATTAATAGTTCCCTCACCAATTTCGGTGTCGGTAGGCCAGCTACGCAGGAGTTATTTTATAGTGCCCAAGTGTGTGAGCAATACACAAAGACGCATAAACCGACACGACTGGCGAGAGAACCGACTTTTTACATGCCCACCTTGGACATCGCGGACGTCATAACTAGGACGCGTTATTGCGTAGAATTACCTTTAATTTATTTTTAAAAGTACTCAACTCATTCGAAAATATACAAATCTCGGAGGAAGGATTTGACAGTTATTTTACACCGATCGAATTAACAAATATGCAATCACGTGAAGCAAAAGTACATGCAATGACATACAATTAGTGCAGAGTCCGCTGTATCTCGTCGCTTAATCTTCTCCGCACACCCAATGAACAGGCCCCAATCTAATATACCCTACTTTAACCTAATAAATGTGACAAAGGAAATCGCTGGAGATTCAGACCTCGGCGAACTACTGTCGCATATATTTTGCAAATTATTCAGGAATATTCGTTTCCAGACATTCTCGACAGATAGTAATAGGTAAGTTAGTGACTGTAAAGTTTAATCTGTATATTCAAAATGTAAGGTTATATCATAATGTAAAAATATCTATTTGCTTAGTTTTGTCGTGATTATCGAATGGTTACAATAATGTTTCAAATGAAATAAAAAGAAAATATACTTTATTGTGCACAATCAAAATTTACACACACACACAAAAATAAACAACACATAGAAAACACGATAGTACACGAAGGCGGCCTTATTACTACAATAGCAATTTCTTCCAGACAACCTTTGAAAGAAAGGATCAAATCACTAGATAATATCAGGTATTGTGCTAAAATTATATCTAGATAATATAACACAATACAATAAAATAAAATATTTTACTAATTAATACTAGAAATGCACAATACAAATTTACAAATTTACACTGGACACATACTAAGGTAGTGCTTTCATTGAAACCAGTAACTTAATACTAAATAAAATAATTACATAACATTATTGTTTTATGTAATTACTTTATTTATTATTATGAGAAAACCACAGGAAAACTAGCTCCTTTCTTCTCCTTGGGATTTAAGAGATTTAAGAGATAGATAGAATTTTGAGGGGCAAAATTCTATCTATCTCTTAAATTTTAAACAGTGAAAAGATTTGTATATTTGTTTGTATGCAATGCACAGGCTAAACTTATGGACTGATTTTGATAAAATTTGGCACAGAGATATTAAACTAGACTGCAGGGAAATACTTTTTATCGCCGGTTTTTTTTAGGTTTTCGCGGGATTTTTTTATACGCATGAAGTCGCAAGACACATCTAGCGGTATTAGGACCAAAATTCTTCAATATTTCAAATTATAAATTAATAGTTTAAACATTTTTTTAGATATAATTAAAATTGAAGTATGATACAAGTTTACATAATAATAGTTCCGCTCACCGATTTCGGTGTCGGTAGCCGATTTCATTGAAACCAGGCCAGCTACGTGGGAATTGTTTCATAGTGCCCAAGTGTGTGCGCAATACACAAATACACTCTCTCTTCTTTTTACTCTCAAAACCCAGTGGGACGGTAAACCGACCCGACTGGCGAGAGAGCAGGCGCAGGTCCGACTTTTACATGCCCATCCGACGCATGGATCATCTTTCTTGTCAGACAATCAGGTGATCAGGCTGCATTATCCTAACCAAACTTGTAAACAATTTTTTTTGTTGTTCCAACGCGGGAGTCGAACCCACCACCTATGGGTCGAGAGCGAAGCTCAGAACCACTAGACCACGGAGGCGATTTTATAAGTAATGTAATATACTTACAGACATGTAATCAGTTCATGGAAATTTCAGACATTTAATCTTTAATTTAGTCTGTCTCAAGGTGAGGACATCGATAAATTATTTGGGGTCTAGCAGCTGGCGCGGGCGGTTTGTCGCCGCTTTAAGATGTATTTATGACTGAATCGCTGCGGGATTTATATTCGTGTTGCCAACTGGCTTATTTGCAAACTGTTAAATTCAATTCCCGCACACGAGCTATAATCAGTGACAAACATTTTGGAGGTGAAAAAAAGAACGTACTTATTTTTTTTTATTTAACAATTTATTGTTTTTTTTTTATTAATCTCAAGATAATGATCTAAATTATGCGAAAAAATATTTGTCCTACAAAATCTATGGTTTGTTGAAAGAGTTCCCTCTTAACCAACTTGTATCGATAATGAGGTCATCTTAAATTATTAGTAACCAGCTGATTTTCTTTTTATTACTTAGTTAATAATAATGTAATTCAGCAGACATAATTGTCCTACAAATTGCCTGGTTCGTTATCCCGGTCCTACGATCGAAAGTTGACATTTTTTTTTATCCTTGCTAATTCTGTTAGCTACCGCAATCGAGAGTTCCGTCCAAGAAATTACAGGACGTCTCATCAAAATGAAGCTACTCAATAAAAATTTGCTGGATACTAATCAAGTGAAAACAATGTATGGGAAAACCCTGACTATAAGGTTTTATTGTGAAATAATTATGCTTCAACTCGAACATTTTTCAGAAATATTAGCAATCTGCACTTCTTATAATGGGATATTCCATACTCCTCCGTGCAACTTTCGTAAAAAGGGTACAAAATTTTGCTTGACCTATGGATCGTGTACTTTCAACTGAACGTTAATCCGAATTTAAACTTCGAGTCATATTTGTTCAACAAATCGCGGCTCCGTTCCGGAATTAAGCGCAAATATAATTTTTCAGCTCAAACCGTGCCGGACGCGCCGGTCGTGCCCGCCGGCCCGGCGACCGGATAACGCCGGCGAATGACTTCCGCCGGGGAATTTGTTTTGGCGGGATTGTGATAAATTGTTTTTTTTTTAATTCAAATTAGCTAGTAAGTGGCCAGTAATACGCGGATTACTTGACAGTAACATCTGACTATTTTGGAAGGCACGCAGAGGTTATGGTCTAAAATCCCCAAAATAATCGAAGACATGAATCGGGGAAGGTGACGCAAAAAAAAAACCCAGAAAATTTAGTTTAAACAGTCACTTAAACATTTTAGGATATGTAGTAACGTATTTAAGTTCATTGATTCTAGAGACGGATCTTTAGATTAACGAAGTAGAAAATTAATTTATGAAAAACGGAATTAATTGGGACGTAGGTACTAATATTAGTACGTAGTTAATTTTCGGCTGTGCGAGCATTCAGGAAACAAATTGGAGTACATATTATGATAAATTCGAAACATTTATGTTCCTATAACACAAATAAAAATACAAAACTAAGTCCGTGTTTCACCAAGCAATGTTAAAGTTAACGCCATGTTAAAAGGGGGTTAAAACGAGAGGTTAAAACGAGAGGGATAACATGATATTTAACATAGCGTTAACTTTAACATTGCTTGGTGAAACACGCCCTTAATTGTTTAAGTTTTGTAGGAGGAATAAGGGGTCTCTTAATCGTCGATTTCTTCTGATTTTAATTGGTAATTTCAGTTCAAGCCGCAGTTGTCTCGATCGGTTTGATCGGGCAGTTGCGGGACAGTAATAGACTTTACAAAACCTATTTTGCATTTCACTGTGTCAGATGGCTTATATTATTATAATCGTCCGTAACATCCTTATTAATGAAAAACTGAATTAAATATTAAAATGATGCAAAGTTCAGGATTAACTCTAATGACCATGTTACTCAAGTCACGATTGAACCACAACATTTTCTCTATAGAAAAAAATTGCGAAAATGCCTCTAATTTACATGACAAATAGCTTACCATCTATTGATATTAAAATAAAGCTTGAAACTTTTTTGTAGCCGGCATAAATTTTATTGCATTTTATTCGCTAGGATATTTCCATAAAAATTTTCGTTGGCCTAGTGTCGCTTAAATAACTCCATTTTTTTACTTTTAAACCAGCAAATTTTTTGACCATTGTTATCCGACATATTGTTACAAATCTATTGACACTTTATTCAATAAAATACGATTAGTGGTTTAGGCGCTACAAACATACTTATTACCTATGTATGTTTTTCCACCAGCGCTCTATTCACATTTATTACGACAACCCGAAACGAAGATTAATGAATTTCGACAGAAAGTATCCACATAAACTACTTAAAAGTAAAAGATTGATGAATTAATGATTTCGACAGAAAGTATCCACATAAACTACTTAAAAGTAAAAGATTGATGAATTAATGATTTCGACAGAAAGTATCCACATAAACTACTTAAAAGTAAAAGATTGATGAATTAATGATTTCGACAGAAAGTATCCACATAAACTACTTAAAAGTAAAAGATTGATGAATTAATGATTTCGACAGAAAGTATCCACATAAACTACTTAAAAGTAAAAGATTGATGAATTAATGATTTCGACAGAAAGTATCCACATAAACTACTTAAAAGTAAAAGATTGATGAATTAATGATTTCGACAGAAAGTATCCACATAAACTACTTAAAAGTAAAAGATTGATGAATTAATGATTTCGACAGAAAGTATCCACATAAACTACTTAAAAGTAAAAGATTGATGAATTAATGATTTCGACAGAAAGTATCCACATAAACTACTTAAAAGTAAAAGATTGATGAATTAATGAATTTCGACAGAAAGTATCCACATAAACTACTTAAAAGTAAAAGATTGATGAATTAATGATTTCGACAGAAAGTATCCACATAAACTACTTAAAAGTAAAAGTCAATACTCATTTACTGTATTATCGGGAAGCACTTTAATTATCGCGATTGTCTAAATAAATATTGGAGTTCAGTAATAAGCGGTCTGTCCAGTCCCGGCCAGTCAGCATCACAGCGCAGTAACAGTACAGTGAAACCACTGATTTTAATTACAACTACCCGCAGACCGAGTTTCATTATTTCATTTGTGTTTTTGTTTTATTTTGTGTTAAATTCGTCGGGTCACGTTTAATGTTCTTTTGTTTGTTCTGACATTCGGTTTTAGGGATTTTACTAATTTAGTTTTTCTAATTGAAATTTTATTACTCATGCGGGATAAGTAGCTTCTTGGCGCCCGCTGTTGCGGTTGAAAACGAGCCGTTTGCCCATTCTAAAATTTGAGTGCGAAAAGTTTACTTGGCGCATTTGCGTGCGCCAAGTAAACTTTTAGTTTTTAGTTAAACTTTTCGCACTCAAATTCCAAAATGGGCAAACAGCCCATTTTCAACCGCAACAGCGAGCGCCAAGATACCACTTACTTACTTATCCCGCATTTGTAATAAAAAATAGTATGTGCAAATCGTGCGACGTTGTCGATTGCCCACGAAAGCGAAGTTGAACGCACGAGCGAAGCGAGTGCGGTCATTCGCTTGAGTGAGACAACTTGTCGCACTTGTTGCACAATATACTATTATAGTAGTTTTGTAGTTCAATCTCCGGACTACATTTCTAGTTGTTCTAAAGCGGGAATCGAACCCATGACCCTTGAGTTGAGAGCCAAGCTCTAAACCGCTGGACCCCGGGGATATTTTAAGTCCATATTAACACCCATAGGGACGATATTAGCCGAATTTACTTTGACATAGAAAGTAGATAATGATAATGACGACGATGATCATTATGATAATGATAATAATGATGATAATGATGACGATGGTGATAATTCTATTAATAATGATGATAATGATAATAATAATGACGATGATGATGATGATAATTATAATAATAATGATGATGATGGTGATGAATTAAAATACTCAATACACAAGTATTTAACGATCATTTGAAATGGCTCACGAGCACTTCAAAACTTCCCGACCATAGTTTGTGTGTTATACAAGATATTTAATTAAATACATTATTTGGAACACAAATGTAACTTTGGGGATTACGCTTCGGTTTGTTTGCTACTTAGGAGAATACTAAATGATATTGTATAGTTTCCATGTAAGTTTTAAGTGTTGTTTAGCCTACGATTCCTACTTCTGCTTCCTTAATAAGAGTATTTACACTAGGTATATTTCAAATACCTCTTTTGATACGTTGGATAACATAATCACTATAAACAAAAAAATCCTAGCAGTCAGCGAACCTATGATGTTAAATTATAGCTTAGAACACCCCCGAACACATCAGCTATCAAACAAAGAACTAGATTAAATTCGGTTACTTCGTTTGGGAACAACGAGTTGTAGGGAGTTAAAAAGACAATTTTTGAATAAAAAAATACTAGTATGTCCGTGGGGCGCTGGAGAAAGAATAATAATGCCTCCACACCGATTTCGAAGACGGTAGCCGGCTTCATTGAGACCAGGCCAGGCGCTAGAGTTATATTATAGTGCCCTCTCGCTAGATGCACTCTCTCTTCCCTCACTTTCATAGCCCAGAGGGACACATAGCAGACACGACGGGCGGGAGATCAGATCATTTACATGCCCATCAGACGCATGGATCGTCTTTCTTGTCAGACAATCAGGTGATCAGCCTGCATTATCCTAAACAAACTTGAAAACAACATACCACGATAAAGAATATAATAACATTTTTTAGAATGCATAAGTACGTTCAATGTGAATTATACATACACGAGTGAATAGGTTAGCTGTTCCGAATGCTACGGACTTACGGAAGAAAGCGTGAACGCATGCGTTGTGTTGGCAAAGCACTTCAAACTCCTTTGCAGGCGTAATGTGTTCACTATAGAAATAGTCAGAAGAATAGACAAAATGAGTGATCGAGAAAATAAATATGCCATTATGTTAATAAAGTCTGTCAATATTAGAAATACTTATGTAGACAAAACAATTCTACAGTTTTAGGCATTTTTATACCTGAAATAGCTTTTCAACCTGTACATTTCATGTTTCAACTTATGTGTTAGTCATGGCGTGACTATTGTTATTATGTATGTTAGGATCTAAGTAATAACGCTATCTGAATAATCTAAGTAATATACAATTGAATACATTAATTAATGTATTCAATTGTATATTACTTAGATTATTAATTAATGCATGAAGGTGATATGTCGCAAGAAATTTTTACCCAGAAAATTGGGTTTAAACTGTCACTTAATCATTTTAGGATATGTGGTAACGTATTCAGTACATTGATTCTAGAGACGGATCTTTAGATTAATGTACTTAATACGTTACGACGTATTCTAAAATGTTTAAGTGACAGTTTAAACTTAATTTGGTCGAAATCAGAATTTTGCTACATATCACCTTCATCCATATAAGTCTTCAATTGTAAATGCGAAAGTGTTGTCAGTCGTCTCACCCCTCTCTACACTTAAACCGCTGTACCGATTTAAATATAATATGGTAAGGAGATACTTTGAGTCCTCGGAAAGGACATAATATTATTATCACGTACCCCAAAATAGTTTTTATCGTGGCAAAATCTATTCGCGCCGTAGCGCGTTGCCGTTTGCGTAGAATCATACGAGTATATGTTATTCTGCACAAACGACAAAAACATCTAAATTCCTGTAAAGTTTGAATTTCATTAACTTGTAATTTGGTAAAATGGTTGATAATTTAAAAATTAATTTGATTATATTCCCTTTGTGATGAGGGTTATAAATGATTCGCGAAAAAATCAATCGGGACTGATTCAATTAAAAATGCATTAGGTAAGGAAACACACGAGTATAAAACCTGCTTTAAGATCGACTTTTATCACTGTTAGGGCCGATTTTTCAATCGTCAGATAACTTTTATCTAAGGAATAAATATGTGAGTTTGGCAGATTTTGTATGGAACAAATGTCAAAGTTACATGTTTATTCAACAGATAAAAGTTATCTGACGATTGGAAAATCGGTCCTTATAACTAAGAGCTATACTACCTACTATGATTATTTTTATAAAGTATTCTATTCAGTCTATGCACGGGTTTTTATTTTAACGACATTGAGGTGAGAAAAGAAACCAAGAATCAGCAAACAATTTAAAAGTTTTATATTATGCAGATTTGTTACACCAACGATTAAAGTGTTTAATTTATAATATATGCTCATAACTAAATATGTACTGTAATTTAGATCAATTTTCAACATTTAGAATTATAATCATTTACAAAAAAAATCGAAAGTAAATAAATTCTTCCTTGTTTTCATAGCATTTATGCTGTCAATGATCTTAAGATAATAAAGATGAATTAAGTTTTATGTCATGTTAACTTTAATTACTTTTTAAATAGTTTAACATAGGTAAATTGAATGTTAAATGTTTTAACACTTATCCTAATTCTTATTTTAGATTTTGCTCAACTTTTGATTTTTTTTGCATCCAAAAGTGATAAAATTTAATATTCATTCAATAACCCAATTGACCGCAGCGGTGCGAGGTGTAATCATCGACCGTGTGTTTTCCGTCCGGTTTTCCCAATCACTCAGCCGTCTGTGCGGGCTCATATTAATGACCCGGTAATTAGTTAAGGGATCAGGTGTTGGTACTCGTGTGTGTTGTTCAAAACTGAGCGTTTTTTAAAAGACTTTATTATAGCCCTTTTGTGTAAAATTTCCTAACAATTTACGTAGAACTTAAAACTTTAGCAACAAACTTTAGCTATATTATGTAGGATGCCGATGTTTAAGCAACATAATATATTATTTTTCATGATCAAGTGTTATTTCTTTTTAATAATATTTTTTTAGTTTTTTAAAATACCTACCTTTTTTTGATAAAAACATCTTAGGAGAAAATCCTAGAGATTAAGTCCCGATTTTACCAACGCATGTTAGTTTTAATGACTTGTTAAATTATCATGCCTTCTCATTCATTGATAGGAATTACGAGAGGAACAACATGATATTTAACGATGGATTAACTTTAACTATCATGCTACAACTAAAGATAGTGTAACGATATTATTCTGAATTTAATCTAACTATATAACTTTGTGAAGTTATTTTAAGTCGTAAGTTCTGTACATTCATAACTTAATTTATAAACTATACGTAAGTAATAATAAATAAATGTAAAGTAATAACCTGCGTGTTACCTAATTTTATTTATGCCACAGGTAAGAAAATACGGGTAAAATAAAGAGTTCTTTTTCTGTACTGAATTTGGTGAAACACTATAAATCTTTATTTCGTCGGATCATAATAATTTGCGATACCTACGTGAGTAACGTCGAAATAAATCTTCTTTCGTACTTTTATTATAATGAAAGTCGTTATTTTATAAACTCCATCGCTCAAAATTCTGCGAAGCATTGTAATTATCATATCGTGACGCAAAATCGGATGAGTTTCTTTTAAGGCTGCCCGATCACGGCATATTTTTTGTGACCCACTTTTTGTGGGAGAAACATAAACATACAAACAACACAGTACTGTACTGTACTAGTACTTGTACATACTGATTTCAATTAAAAACTAATTCTAAGAGTATACTAATCACAAATACTGAAATAGAACATATTATAATTACTGATTTCAATTAAAAACTAATTCTAAGAATATACTAATCACAAATACTGAAATAGAACATATTATTACTGATTTCAATTAAAAACTAATTCTAAGAATATACTCATTACAAATACTTAAAAGATTTAATTATTTTTAACACAAGTAAAAATGTGTTAGAAAAAACAACATTTTACAGTGACTGTGGTAAGAATACCTGCTAATCAACCATCTTTCCAGTGGGTGTCGTATATGGCGACAGATGAAATATACAGGCTGTAATATTAATTAGTGATAATACTTTATCTTTTATTTAGAACTGCATAGTTCTAATGAGAATACAATAATATTATCACAATATTATGGTACTGTCGAACTGATTTGATTATGAAGTCGGAAGATATGAACTTCATGATGGAACATCGTATCATAGGTGTTTTTAGATTTCTTAGAAAAGCCTTTTAAAGACACACCATTAGGTTTTAAGGTTAAAACCTAATGGTTTTAAGGTCTGATAATGAAAGCGGGAGATAGTCACTGGATGAAATACGTAGCATCATGAAAATAAATCAATATTTTAAGTGAGACAAGATTTTCAGTATTTTTATTACATCTCACAAAGTAGGTAATATTTATCAATTTTCATTAATTTTTAAATCGAGTTTTAACCCCTGACGTAAAAACGACGGGGTGTTATAAATTTGACGTGTCTGTGTAAATGTGTATGTGATAAATTTGTTTGAAAGGTATATCAGTCGAAACTGTTCTTAGCTGTTCGGTGGAATCGGGTCTTTAAGGTCGTCAGGTCGTTAGTTAGGTGTGATAGGAATGTTATATGCGTGGGGGGTTTTTCTCGCCATACAATTAATAGTCGTTCAAGGTCACTGCCGTTATACATTCCTTAATTGGTAAATAGAGATGAGTATGCTATGGGAAAAAATTCACCACGCATCGTTTCAACTGGTCTCGCCAATCTATACATAATAATATAATAAATCTGTAGAGGGGTCATGTCTGTACATTAAGAATATTTATGTGAAAATCAAAAAAAGGGGGTCTATAAGAGCCACAGAACCTAAAAATAACATTTTTGAAAAAAATGTCTGTCTGTCTGTCTGTCTGTCTGTCTGTCTGTCTGTCCATATGGGAATGTTTGTCATCGCATCACGCTAAAACCGCTCTATGGAATGAAATGAAATTTGGCAGGCAGGTAGCTTATGACCTGAAGAGCATTATAGGAAATTATTATCCCGAAAAACGAAAGGGTTCCCGTGGGATCTTCAAAAAATTGTAGCTACCTATTTGACGGTATTTCAGCCAAACTACTCAACGTATTTAAATGAAATTTAGCAAGCAGGTAGCTTATGACATGAAGAGCATTATATTAAATTATTATCCCGAAAAACGAAAGGGTTCCCGTGGGATCTTCAAAAAATTGTAACTACCTATTTGACGGTATTTCAGCCAAACTACTCAACGTACTTAAATTAAACTTGGCACAAAGGTAGATTGTAACATGAAATAATCAACATAATATTTTTAACCGACTTCCAAAATAGGAGGGTGGTTTCTCAATTCGTAAATAAATGTTTTTTTTTATGTTTGTTCGTGGATATCTTCGTCGTTTATGAACCGATTTTAAATGTCGGGCGTCACGACGTTGGGCGTTATGGCGTCGGGCGTCGTGGAGTCGGGCGTCGTGGCGTCGGGCGTCGTGGCGACGGGCGTCGCGACGTTGGGCGACGTGGCGTCGGGCGTCGCGACATTAGGCGTCGCGGCGACGGGCGTCGCGACATCGGGCGTCGTGGCGTCGGGCGTCGTGACGTTGGGCGTCGCGACGTTGGGCGTCGCGGCGTCGAGCGTCGCGGCGTCGGGCGTGGCGGCGTCGGGCGTCACGGCATCGGGCGTCACGCCATCGGGTTTCGCGCCATCGGGCGTCGTCGTCACGACGTTGGGCGTCGCGGCGTCGGGCGTCGCGGCGTCGGGCGTCGCGGCGTCGGGCGTCGCGGCGTCGGGCGTCGCGGCGTCGGGCGTCGCGGCGTTGGGCGTCGCGGCGTCGGGCGTCGCGGCGTTGGGCGTCGCGGCGTCGGGCGTCGCGGTGTCGGGGGTCGCGGCGTCGGGCGTCGCGGCATCGGGCGCCGCGGCGGCGGGCACCGCGGCGTCGGGCGTCGCGGCGTCGGGCGTTGGCTCCACGACGTTGGGCGTTGCGGCGTCGGGCGTCGCGGCGTCGGTCGTCGTGGCGTTGGGCGTCATATACGGGACATTAGCGCGTTTAAACAAACAATCAATTTAGATTTGGGGACTTTCGTTGCATGCGCTGCATAAACGGTTTAAGTCAAACAAACACCACGCGAACGAAGTCGCGGGCACAGCTAGTTATTTATATGAGTCGATTATTTCGATGAAATTTTAAACGATTCACTGTGAGATTTAATGTCGTGGATTTCATATCGACTCTTCATCCTGGAAATTTCAATAACCGAAAATAGATCTTTTACAATTCACAATAAATGCAAACTCATAACGAATCCGAACTCCGCGATAATCATTCATCGCGAGATTTCAATATCTGAAGTGAATTTGAATTGCCGATCGGTATTAGGATTAAAATTAGGGCTCTCTGTGGGCCGAATTATCAAAGGCGGATTAGCATATTCGAGTAAAAAGTGTACATGTCATGTTTATTTATCACTTGTTCAATATAAATTGCTTTTTACTTACCTTTGCGAGGTGTTCACATATAAATTGACACTTAAAAATCTCATGAAGAATAAAACATTGAAGAATAATTTATTTTAAAATTTCTGAATAGTAATTCTGTGCTCTGAGGAATTAACCTGGTTCATCGTTCGTCGTCATAGTTTTGGTTTTGATTCAATATGCCATCGCTATTTATCGCTTACGAAGTTCGAAAACAAAATGTATGGGATTTGACATAAGCTTCGCTAAATGACGAGCGAATTCGTATGTCATTTGGCGAAGCTTACATCGGCCATTCTCCGGTAATAAATTTTTACGTGTCCCGGGCTTGTCTACTCTGTATTATTGTCATATTCATCTATGTTTTCTTTTTATTTGATAGATAGCATCCGTATCTAGCTGTAAACAAAAATATAGGCTTCTGCTTTAAGTGATTAAGACTAAATTGTTTTAAGTTGCGTTGAAAAAGCACTTTTTTCTAATTACCGTAACGTGTCCCGACATCAACTTGATCTGAAAACTTCCTTATAATTTTTTTTACGTACATATTTACTTGAATCCAATTAACTTTCTAAACAATACAAAGGATCGTGTATCGCATTAAAAAATATCGACTAAATAGGTCCAGTCTATAAATAATTATCCTGAAATAATAGCGTGTCTCATCGAATGTTCTAATTACCGTAACCCACACTGTTCTTGGGTGCACACTCCAAAGCAACAGGATTTGGGACATCACTGCCGCACGTGTCGCGACACCTCCGTGTGTGCCACGGCCCGACAGCCATCACAGGTCGTTAATGTTTGTGTGCCGCCAGTGAAGCACGTAAGTATATAATTACCGTAGCTTTGGTAATAGACTTTTCTAATTACCGTTGTTCTTATTTAAATATTTAAAATTTAAAATAGAACTAAGTTGATCATATAAATCTAGACAGTGCTTTGGCCTACGTAAGTTGTCTCAAGACAGTTTTTGCAAACTTTATTGGTTTTTGAAATTTTTAAGAAAATCTAACTTTTTCTAATTACCGTATACTAATTACCGTATTTTTCTAATTACCGTTGTATGAAAAATGAATACGTTTTATAAGGGTTCAAGGGTTCCAGTGGTAGTATAAGGGCACAATGAAAGTCCACCAAGTCATTTGGAGTTCCTCAAAATTGCAGATCTACTTGCAATGCGAAAGTTAAGCTGTAATGCGCAATTGATGTATCAAGCAATTGATATCAATCGATTTTGCTAGCAGGTCCGACCACGGCCCTACCTTGACCATTTTTGTACCTATACATTTCTTGATTTCAAATTGAATTTGTTTTCTTGTTTTTTCCGAAGTCCGGTTATAAGTTTTTAAACTTTTATTTTTTTAGGTAGATCCTACTTATTGTTCAAATAAATATTATTTGCGAAAATAAAACAATGTTTGTTTAAATTAACTAGTTTTACCCGATCTTTAGTTATAATTACATAATATTATGTAGAACTTATTAATCAGATTTTTATATCATCTTTTAGATATAATAAATAACTTTTTCTAATTACCGTAACATTAAATATTACATTTGTCTAATTACCGTACCCATACAATTTTTAAGTCTCAATAACTGAAGAACTATAATAAACTGTTGCATGCCTCATTAATTATTGTATTTGTATCTTTCATTAGTTTTATATTTCAGTATGTTTAATCCAGATTAGTAGAAAAAAAACGGTTACGGTAATTAGGCAAATAACGCCAATCTGGAGAATGACCGACATATGTCAAATTCCATAAAATGAAAAAAAAAAAATATAAAATATATTTTTTAATTTTATGGAATTTGCATATTATAATAGCGATGGCGTCTTGAATTAGAGGTCAGGTGTGACGTCCACTGCTGGCCATAAGCCTCCCCCACAGTATTTTAGGGGGGGGGGGGTAGTTGTTTATACTCGACACGCTTGGCAGGTGGGTTGTCGAGCACAGTGATAAAATGATAACGAAATACCGTATATAGAGTTTACTGTGTAAGTACCAGCGCTGAAATTTATGAAGCTGAGGCATAGAGGAGGATTTAGCCACTAGTATATCGTAGGGAGCTATGAATATTAAGATTGGACTAGTAATTCCAGTAACCTGTAAATCCATTTGTGAAGACGATGGTGATGAAAGTGATGATGATGACATGCGGTGTTCGCTACATCACCGGTGCATTACACTCAATCACTGCGATACGGTGGTCGGTACCTACAGGCAGTTCCAATTGTCAATGTAATAGACGGCCGCCGCTTCCGACTACTAATGTTAAGTAAGATATAGGCGCGCCGGTTAGTAGCTACAGGATGATGTATGTTACCCACCAAAATATCACTCTTCTGAACAGTTATTAACTTACATTATTCTTTATTGTCTGTTGTGAAAAGTGAATAAAAAATTTAAACAGAAAATGCTGGTTCCGTGTGCAAGAACCGCAGACGTGTACATATAACGGGTGTAAAAATAGCAGTCACTATAACTTTGGGATATGATTAATATACTACCTTTTCTCATTCTAGAAATCTATTGTTTTTTCTTTTTTTTACAAAAATTTCAAAAATTATTATTTTTAACTTTATTGTTACTTTTGCGACAAAAATAAGAAATGGTAAAAAGAAAAAAAATATGTTTTTTAGTTTTTGACAAAAAAAATACATTTCCGAAATGAGGAAAGGTAGTATAATCGTATCTCAAAGTTATAGTGACTGCTCTTTTTACACACTGTATATAATATGTATCTAATATTAAAAGTTTTCAAACTTTAACAATTGAATATAATTTTAAACATTTTCTTAAGTCTAATGTTGTTTCAAAAGAAGGTATCAAATAGAACTTACAAACTTTGTTTTATTTCCCAAGAAGATACTTAATAAGTTTCAACAAAATGCAGCTCTTGTATTGCAAATTGAGCTCTTGAATTGAATACTATTGTTAAAAAAATATCTATACAAGCTGTAAAAATAACAGTTACTATAACTTTGGTATATGATACTACTTTTTCTCATACAAGAAATGTATTTTTTTGTATTCTTGCGAGTAAAGGAACATAAATTGTATTATTAAATTGTTTATTATAATATACATAGATATAATGTATTTGTATGTAATTGTGCACGCTCTGTCTGATATATTTTATCCCATATCTCTTCCGTAGGGCTGCTGGAAGAAATTTCTTTCAGAAATAAGCAGTACCTTTGTGTCGTCTTTCTCTGTAGTTTGTACTATTGTTATGTTTTCTTGTGTACAATAAATTGTTAAATAAAAATATAAAAAATAAAGTATAAACTTTTTTTTTAGTTTTTGACAAAAAAAAAATATTCTAGAGTACGAAATCATAGCCTAAAATTAAAGATCGTTCCTTTTTGTGTTTTTTTCGTTGCTAAGCTATTGTGGACTCCCCCCGTATAGCTTGCGGTAGGGTTTCCGCTTCGCTGAACCGAAGAATTACTGTTACGCTGCTGTCATCTTATGCTACATCACGCATTTTTCGATATCCCTCGTGCAGGAAATATTTTCATATTTCTAGTTATAGTTTTAGTATGTTTATCTTTTAATATTATATATTTTTGTAACTGAATTCTGAAACACACTGTATTTAAGCAAAAAAATCGGACAAGTGCGAGTCAGAGTTGTGCACCGAGGGTTCCGTCCAAACCTGTTGACATAGAATATTATTTTTTTACGCCTTAAAAGTATTAAATACCTGAATATCAGATACGACTTTTAATTTAATAACTCTGACAAAAATGGTAGCTAGTTTTCGAAATTTTTCTTTTATCTGTATCTGCTATAAGACGTTGATTAATGTCGTCGTTTCGTCGTTTCAGCTTTTTAGAGTCCACTGCTGAACATAGGCCTCTCCAACACATTTCCAGTGTGACCGGTCCATTGCCACCTGCATCCAACGTGACCCGGCAGTTTTCACCAGGTCGTCGGTCCATCTGGTAGGTGGCCGTCCCACACTGCGCTTGCCAGTACGTGGCCTCCACTCTAGGATCTTTTTGCCCCATCGACCGTCCAATCTTCGTGCTATGTGGCCGGCCCATTGCCACTTCAGCTGACTGATTCTACGGGCAATGTCAGCAACCTTAGTTCTTCTACGGATCTCCTCATTTCTGATTCGATCACGTAGAGAAATACCGAGCATTGCCCTCTCCATAGCTCGCTGAGCGACATTAAGCCTTTTGAAAAGATCCTTCGTGAAGCACCACGTCTCAGAACCGTAAGTCATCACTGGTAACACACATTGGTTGTATAACTTTGTCTTAAGGCACTGAGGTATTTTGGACGAGAAGACGTTGCGTAACTAACCGAACGCTGCCCAGCCGAGCTGGATCCGTCTACTGACCTCTCTCTTAAAGTTGGACCTACCTAATCGGACAGCCTGCCCTAGGTATATATATTCGTCAACAACTTCAAGAGTAGAGCTCCCAACAGTTAGTGCGGTGGGTGCAACATGGACATTGTGCATGATCTTCGTTTTGGCCATGTTCATTTTAAGACCCACTTGTTGAGAAACTCTATTGAGGCCACCGAGCATGCGCCCCAAATCTTCCAGCGATTCTGCCATGACTACTATGTCGTCGGCAAATCGAAGGTGAGTGATGTATTCGCCATTGCTGTTGATGCCAAGTCCTTGCCATTCCAGGAGCTTGAAGGAATCCTCCAGAGCAGCGGTAAACAGTTTCGGGGATATGACATCCCCCTGTCTCACTCCTCTCTTTAAAGGGATATCCTTCGTGCAGTGCTCCTGTACTCGGACTGACATGGTGGCGTTATTATACAAACACTTCAACACTTCGATATACCGATAGTCAATACGGCAACGCTGGAGAGATCTAAGGACCGCCCATATTTCGACGGAATCAAAGGCTTTCTCATAGTCCACAAACGCCAAGCATAATGGCCGATTATACTCTTCGGTCTTCTGTATAATCTGCCGCAGCGTATGTATGTGGTCTATGGTACTATATCCTTTTCGGAAACCGGCTTGTTCGGTAGGCTGAAAGTCATCGAGCCTGCGTTCGAGACGCATCGTAATAACTCTCGAAAACAGCTTGTAGACATGGCTCAGCAGTGTTATGGGCCTATAGTTCTTCAGTAAGGTTTTGTCACCTTTTTTGAAGAACAGGACCACAACACCCCTATTCCATGCCTCTGGCGTTTTCCCATCGAGTAAGGAGGAATTGAAGAGTTTCTGAAGGACTTTTAGTACCGGCGTACCGCCCGCTTTCAGAAGCTCTGTAGTGATTCCATCCTCGCCCGGCGCCTTGTTGTTCTTAAGCTGTTTGAGAGCTACCCTGATCTCGTACAGGCTGATGTCCGGGATGTCTTCGGTATAGTGTCGTGTTAGCCTGGCTCTTGGGTCTGCAGCTAAACTAGAAGGTTCAGCTGAGACCGAGGTATACAGCTGTCCATAGAACCTCTCTATCTCCCGTAGTACCTCGGACTTATTTGACGTTACGCGTCCATCTTCGGTCTTCAGCTTTGTCAACTGGCTTTGCCCAATAGATACGTCTCTTGCAAACACTTTGGAGCCTTGGTTCCGCTCTATCGTCTCTTTAATACGCTGGGTATTAAAAGAACGGATATCGTGTCGCAAGGACTTCGTGATCTGTCTATTGAGCTGCCTATATGAGTCAGCGTCACTCGAAGTTTGGAGCGTCATTGAACGTCGACTAGCCATGAGGTTCCGGGTGTGGTCGGATAGTTTCTGAGGTCCATTTTTACGGTGGGTCTTGAAAAATTTGGACCCCACCGTATGAACAGTTTCTACCAGCCTGCTATTTATATCGTCCACAGATGCGCAGCTGTCCAGCCATTGGAAGCGATTTGACAGTTCAAGTTGAAAGCTCTCGGGGTTTTGAATATGGGCATTCGACGGTCGGAGCGTAGACTTCATTAGACGCGATCTTTCAAGTTTGACGTTGATATTCAACATGCCTCTAACGATTCGGTGATCACTACCGGTCTTTACCATGTTGATCACAGAAACATCGTTGAATATCTGCCGCTTTGTGCTCATAATGAAGTCAATCTCGTTTCTAGTTACACCGTCGGGACTCAACCAGGTCCATTTCCTTTGCGGCGGCTTTTGGAAGAAAGAATTCATCATGTAGACTCCTTCCTTCTCCATAAAGTCCGCCAGCATCTGTCCTCTGGGATTTCTCTGCCCAAATCCAAATGGCCCCACTTTCAGCTCATCATCGCTTCTGCAGCCCAGCCTCGCGCATTGAAATCTCCCATAACAACTGTGAAGTGTGTTTTAGGGCTACGTATGGCCCTACTGATGTCCTCATACGTAGCTTCTACTTCATCGTCTGGATGTGTTGACGATGGAGCGTATACCTGTACAATCTTCAACGAATATCGTTTTGAGATTCTCAGCACAAGGTATACAACCCTATTTGACACACTCTCGATGGACACAATGTTGTTGATGAGAGATTTGTGGACGATAAGCCCAACACCACCTTGGGACTTCTGTTCTCCCTCCCGGTAGTAGAACAAGTGGCCGGACTGTAAGGTTATCGTATCCTCGCCCTCTCTTCGGATCTCCGGTAGACCAATAACGTCCCAGTGCAACTTGTTCATCTCCTCTTCCAGCTCTACGAGCTTCTCGTCCAACCTCAAAGTGCGCACGTTGTGTGTTACCAGGGCCAGTTGTCGTTTAGAAGGGGGGTGGTAGCCGGATCTCTTCCGGGGATTCTTAGCACCCCCCGCCCCGCCGTTACCGTGGCCGCTACCGTAGCCAGGAATAGCGGGGCCGCCGGGGACTAGGGGCCTGGTCTGCTGGTGCGTAAACATAGGAGGTTTAAAAGCCTACTGATACCACGCTGGCTAGACGGGTTGGTACAGGGTTTTGTTTCGAGTTTTCCTTCTCTCAAACTAGTTGTTGTTATGTGTGTGTGCTTCCTTTTAGTCGCCTCTTACGACTCCCCTAGGATAGTATCGGGGGTGGTGACAATTGTATTCTAATGCCGTCACCACACTTTGATTAATGCGTATTTAAAAATTCCAAGTACTTTTACGTTGCGTTGCGAGTGTTGAAAATGACAAACATTTGTGGCAGAAACGGCTGTAACTTTTGGTAGCGTTTGCAAAGAAGTCTGATTTTTCTCAGCTTCAAGTTTCAGGACAGTAGACCTGAGTACCTATTTGTATTTGATGATTTTTAGATTATAACTCCACGCGTTCCGAATAAGGGTCTTGACATATAGACAGACTGAGAGGCGGATAACAAAATTATTATACACGGTGTAAAAAGTCACTTTAACTTTGATATACGATTAAACGACCTTTCCTTGTTTTGGAAATGTATTTTTTCAAATATTTTTTGTCAAAAACTAAAAAAAAAAATTTTAGCTATCACCATTTCTTATTATTTTGTCGCAAAAATAACAATAAAGCAAAAAAAAAAATATTTTTGAAATTTTTATAAAAAAATAAAAAAAAAATATATTTCTAAAATGAGAAAAGGTAGTATAATCATATCCATAAGTTATAGTGACTGCTCTTTTTACACCCGTTATAATTTTCCTTTTAAGCTTCGGAACCCTGAAAAACGAATAAATTTTTTTAAAATACAAACGAGCAATCCGGTTCTCATTTTATTTCAACTAAAGCGAACTAAAGTGTCTACAATGGACTATTCGGACCGGGCAACTTAAATATTTTACAACGTCCTGAAAGGTTTTTTCCAGGTGGTAAGAGGGAGGGGGGGGGGACTCGAACTGCTCGAATGCTAATTTACTCCCGTGGTGAATTTATGAATTGCTTTCATTTCAGGTCAGACGAAAAGAAAATAGCCAATTTACATTTATTTATTAGAGGTAGTCACAAAATAATCCTCAGTTTCGCAAGCAATATAGTATGGCTCTGCAAACTCATAATTTGAATTAGAATTATGGTCGCATTTTGGCTCTAGGGCAGTCTAGTGAATACTCAAATTAATTTCAAATATAAAATAATAATTAATCGAATCGCTTGACCCAGTCGAAAGTTCTGAGAAATAAACATAAAAAATTTGACACCACTTCAATCCGGCCTCGTGGTAAGTATACGAAGAACTTTTGTTTGTACAGGTACCAGACAACGGAATAATATTTAATATATTATTCCTCCGTGGTCTAGTGGTTCTGAGCTTCGCTCTCGACCCGGGGGTCGTGGGCTCGATTCCCACGTTGGAACAACAAAAATATAGTTTTCAAGTGTGTCCCACTGGGTTATGAGAGTAAAAGGAAGAGAGAGTGTCGTTTTGTATTGCGCACAGACTTGGGCACTATAAAATAACTTCTGCGTAGCTGACCTGGTTTCAATGCAACCGGCGACACTGAAATCTGTGAGGGAGCTTTTATTATTATTAATAATATTTAATACTTTTATACTATACATTTTTCAGATTTTATAATTTTATAAACAAATTTAATGACTCTGGAACGAAGAAATCTTTGTTCTTTCTTCGACGAGATTCGAACCTGCGACCTCCGGCTCACCACGCTCAATGCGCTGCAGGGGTCGTCCAATTGCAGCACTCAATTCAAACCCGTGTCTAATTTGAGCAGAATAACTTCCGCGAGTCCCCGAATCCCCCCATTTCCTATGCTGTAATGGCGTACCTTTTGTTTTCCCATTATTCCTCGTTCAAGTTTCTTTTGATAACGGTTCCGCACATTAAATGTGTAACTTTTGTACAAAACG
Organism: Celastrina argiolus; assembly: GCA_905187575.2. NCBI lineage: Eukaryota > Metazoa > Arthropoda > Insecta > Lepidoptera > Lycaenidae > Celastrina > Celastrina argiolus. Next base: position 4,103,148 of record LR994582.1, on the reverse strand, counting down.
GGGATATAATGAAGGGAAAAATCACTTAATCTTCATTACTTTTTCATGAATCTGGGGTCTGATTCACAATGTATAATTCGAGTGATTCGACAATGACCGTTATTGTTGTAATAAGCGTTGAACAATAACCGCGAGATGAAAGTCAAAATAAATAAATAATAGCTGAAAAAACATGTTTAGTTGCATTGTCATTGGACTTTGTAATTATATGTCGCAGTGAAATAAGCAATGAAATAAGCAGATTCATCATCAGATAGTTGAATCTGCTTATTTCATTGAATGACTAGCGCGGTTATATAATGGCGTCAAACAGATCGTACAGATAGCAATGTGTTGATATATTTTTTGATTAATTTACCTTAATGTGCGTTATAATAGTACATATTCGGAAATTTTGAAGTTTAAAAATAAAATACTAAATGGCTGTCCTAGTCTCGGATTCATTTAATTTGTTGGTAAAAATAGAATTCAATTATCGCGCTAGTCATTCATTCAAATAGCAGATTCAACCAGATAACTGCGACATATACATATTCGAATTAATCAGACTTCAGGAAATTGGTAAAAAATATGCTCACAGATTCCGTTTCATACATACATACCCAAGCTCAAAAAAGCGTTTATTTCCAAATGTAACTCAACAGATTTTTTCGTAGAGTTAACACCAAGTAGGGTTTCGTAGTACCAGTGCTATTCACAATTCCTGTTCTACTCGGATTTAAAAAAACTTACACCGTGCTTCTTACGACAATTTTTGTTAACCCTACGAAAAAATCTGTTAAACGTACGACAATTTTTGTTAATCCTTTCCTTTTATAGTAATCAAACAGTTCGCAGCAATGTTTTGTCGGCAGTGATCAATTATTATTGTTACTTAACTGTTCCATTACGCATTAGACAAGCTATGCCTGGGGCTAAGTACACACTCACCCCCAGGCCTAGTTATGATACCTATATAGTAATATTATTATCTATTGACACTTCCACACCACATCAATCTCGCCCTGAGTATTCGAAGTACCTGCGTATTACCACACACAATAATACTATACTTACACAATAATATTATTATTTACATAATTATAATATTTTTTTCGTATTCCTGTTTCTTGTTGCTACTGTTTAATCTTAGTGTATGTAATGAAATGTAGTGTCTTGTTGAATAAACGTTTATTTATTTATTTTAATACACAGTCACCGCGGTGACATCAGGGCCTGACAAGGTCAGCCTTAGTCAGATTAAAAAATATATATTGACATTCACATTCACCTATTTATGTATTCATATTGCTGCTCTGTCCCTGATAGTTAATGCTGAAAACGCCTTAAAACATAATCAGACAAACTGGCACAGTTGTAAGAAAAACATGTTTGCCAACCAAACCACGTAATAGACAAAGCCTGAAACAAGTTCTTCAAAGCGTTTTCCCATACGCAATATCGTTGGAAGTTTAATAGAACAATTTATAGATGAACACGTCGCTAATGAGGATAGCGATACGATAACGAAGCTCTTGTGCGCTAACTATTTTACACGGGCTCATAACGAGCCTATTCGCGGGATTAACTGCGTGTATACATATCGGCATAGCCACAAGGCTAGGTTCATAATGTTATCAATCCTCGCACCACTTAACTACAAAGTTACCCCCGCAAAAATCGCTTTAGTATGTATGTTTTATACGGTTTCCTAGCTGTTTAAAAATAAGTAAAATATTTTTGAAATTTTCTTTCTACTTAATAAGTTTCACTCGAATATAGCGAAGCTAAAATTATGGTTTTAGCGTTTGAGTCTGGTAGTGCATAAAACTTCCCATCATATTTTTATAAATGAGGTATCAATATCTATTGATATCTTATTTATAATAAATAGCGCGGGTAATATATTATGGGCTATATAATTTACGTAGTTAAATTAAATATATTTTTTAAATGTTATGATTTATATAACCGATAGTAAGTTTCGACGAAAGGATATTTTGTGTGTAGGTACAACGAAACTAGTTTTATTTCTATTTTCTCTATCGTTACTCAGGTAGTGGTAGTACTACCATATTTCTACTAAATAAAAAATAATAATCCCTCCCACACCGATTTCTGTGACGGTGGCCGGTCATTGAAACCAGGCTAGCTACGCAGGAGTTATTTTAAAGTGCTTGCGCAATACACGGAGACACTCTCTCTTCTATTAACTCTCGTAGCCCAGTGGGATGGATAACCGACACGACTGGCGGGAGATCAGACGAAAGGCCAACTTTTACATGGATCATCTTTCTTGTCAGACAATCAGGTAATAGGCTTGCATTGTCCTAACCAAAATTGAAAAACAACATATTCATGAAACAACGCGGGAATTGAAGCCACGACCTCGAGAACTTGGCTCTAAGCCACTAGGCCACGGAGGCGAGTACTTAATTTATAACATACTAGCTGACCCTTGCCCACTTTGTTGAGCATAAAAACAGTTTATGATGAAATTCATCTAAAAAAAACAACCCCTAACTCGGGAACGCGGAACCCGCAACGCGGGAACCCGGAACCCGCAGCATGGGAACCCGAAACCCGCAACCCGCAACGCGGGAACGCGGAACCCGCAGCATGGGAACCCAAAACCCGCAACGCGGGAACCCGGAACCCGCAACGCGGGAACCCGGAACCCGCGACGCGGGAACCCGGAACCCGCGACGCGGGAACCCGGAACCCGCGACGCGGGAACCCGGAACCCGCAACGCGGGAACCCGGAACCCGCAACGCGGGAACCCGGAACCCGCAATGCGGGAACCCGGAACCCGCAACGCGGGAACCCGGAACCCGCAACGCGGGAACGCGGAACCCGCAACGCGGGAACGCGGAACCCGCAACGCGGGAACGCGGAACCCGCAACGCGGGAACCCGGAATCCGCACCATGGGAACCCGAAACCCGCAACGCGGAACCCGCTACGCGGGAACCCGGTACCCACAACGCGGGGACCCGGAACCCGCAACGCGGGAACCTGGAACCCGCAACGTGGAACCCGCAGCATGGGAACCCGAAACCCGCAACGCGGGAACCCGGAACCCGCAACGCGTAACCCGCAACGTGGAACCCGCAACGCGGAACCCGCAACGCGGAACCCGCAACGCGGAACCCGCAACGCGGAACCCGCAACTTGCAACACGGGAACCCTGAACCCGCGACGCGGAACCCGGAACCCGCAACACGGGAACCCGGAACCCGCAACGCGGAACCCACAACGCCAAACCCTTCCGTGAACGTTGCTGGTTCTGCGCTGTCAAATGGAATAAATAGTTTCCTATGTCCGTCTACTGGCTCTAAGTTACTTCCTCACCAATTTTCAACCATATCGATAAAGCCGTTCTCGAGTTATAAATAATTCATTTAACTAACACGACTTACTTTAATACAAAAAGCTGATGTAAAGATGAAACTAACATAAGCTAACGCCCGGTGAATGCTCCCGTCACAGTCGGTCCAGCCGATTCGGTGATCATTAGTTTGATAACGATGATGATGATGAAAAGAAGCCTAAATTAATCCTTATAACTTTAGCTATCTACCAGTGAAAGTCTCGTTAAAATCGGTCCAGCCGTTCCAGAGATTAGCCGGAGCAAAGAGACACGCTAACAGACAGACAGACATTTTTTTTTTATTGCATTTTCGTTTTCAGTAGCAAGAAAAAAAAAAGACAGAACAGACAGACGTTAACTTCGCACAAAGACAAATGACGACATAGTGGCGTCATATCATGACGTTTTCGATTTTTTTTTTAATTGTTCGTGAATTATGACCATGGATCTAACTCCTTCGATCTGATTTTTAAATTAACATTTATAATATATTCTTATTACAACTTATAAGTTAAGTACTTTTTTTAAATAGGTATATTTATAGTTGTTAAAAGATTAATCGATTTTTTGAGTAAGTCTCTAGTGTTTAATAAGAAAAAGTGTTAACTGACGTAACATTATCACGACGTTTATTTCATTAAATCATAATTTGTATATTATATTTAAGATCGTTTATCAGTGAAAGCAAATCGTAAAAAAACTCATATTGGTTATGTTGACAATAAATATCTAATAATTATTAAATAAAGTTTAGTAAATTCTGCAGTTTTAACAAAAAGAAAATATTTATTTTATTATGTCGTCGTTACAACGTTACGCCGCTCATTTTTGATAAACTGTCAAATGTTACCTATTAAAATGACCCGACTATTTATTAGTGGTGGACAAATAGTTTAATGAATCCAAATAGTTTAAGTTTATGTTAATACGTTATTTATAGCATTTCATAATTTTTATTTTCCATTTGTAAACAATGTCGTTACCATGACACCAGTGTCATATAAACTGGCAACGACGTGAATCGATTGAGCCCAGGTTCAAACCCCGCGTGACCAACACGTATTTTCTTCTTTTTTCTAATTTTCTGCTTATTTTTTTCAACATTTTCTTTCATAATAACCTTTTCGTGACAATAACGAACATACCGTAAAAAAATTGCGAAATTGGTCAAGCCGTTGTCGAAGCGCATGCGACGTAAGAAATTTTGGAGGTCGTTTTTTAACACTTTGGGCTACATTTTTGGGGTTTTAGTAAGGAACCCTACTTTTTTTAAACATATAATATAGCCTATGTTCAGCGCTAGGAATGTAGCTTTCCAACGGTGAAATAATTTTTCATATTGGTTCAATGGTTTCAGAGCCTATTCCATTCAAACAAACAATCAAACAATCAAACATTACCTCTTTGTAATATTAGTATAGATATAGATATAGATTTAACCATTGTGTCTAAATTATAAAAAGCAATTAAAATGTCTATTCGAATCACTGTGAGCTGTCCCTTATACCTATATCCAGTAAATAATCTTTGAAGACAGTATATCAAAGACGATTACAGTATCGTAGGCCTTGTCCTCAAGGAACGAATTTACTGTATTGCTTTTGCGCATTTTTCACGAAATTTTGCATCCAGAATACTATCTCAGATCTCTATATAGCATACCAGTTAAACATAACCAACTTAGGGTGTGTTTCACCAAGGAATGTTGAAGTTAATCCATCGTTAAATATCATGTCGTTTCTCTCGTAATTCCTATCAATGAATAAGAAGGCATGATATTTTAATAAGCCGTTAACACATGCGTTGGTGAAATCGGGACATAACTTATGCGCAGGAATAACGTTTTTATGCCAATCCGATGGATATTTTTTTTTGTATCAATAATCTGGTGATTTTGTGCTAAACAAACTTGGAATCAATATTTACATTTACACATAATATTTATCCAACGCAAAACGCGTGAAACAACGCGCCATCGCGCGAATCGATTCGCGTCAATTCGCCCTGTATGGAGGTCTCACTTAAAAATGCCTCGTTTAATGAGCTTCTCTTGTATCAAGGACGTTTAGCGTTTTAATTGTGTTTTTAATGGAAATGCTTAATCAACGAGGACAAACAAAATACAAAGAGCGGAGATAATTGAATGAGAAAATTTAATTCTCAAATTTTAATGTACTTAGAAGTAGATTAAGTGTTACATTATAAAGACAAAGTAAGAGATGGCTGATGAACTGTAGGACTTTTAGATTTTCTGGTACGGGAAATATAATGTTTTTAATATCCACGTGCGTTCTACATAGTTGTAATGTTCATAAATGAAGACATGAATGGATGAAGGGGATATATTGTAGCAAAATTCTGATTTCGAGAAAAACTTGTTCAAACTGTCATTAAAACAGTTTAGAATACTTCGTATCGTATTGAGTTGAAGATCTTTCTATTGGTTGGCCTAATACGTTGCGACATTACCTAAAATTTTTAAGTGACAGTTTCAACTTAATTTTCTTGGTTTTGCGACATATCTATATCAAATATGCCATAGAATCTTATGCTTCTGTGCAGATTTTGATTAAATTTCAGCTCCAGTATGACCACATAATATTACGTTAATTTTAAGCACAGCGGCAAAATGTGCGGCTCCCTCTGGATTTAATTTCGCGCGGTTACAGGCAGCATATAGTTGTTGTAAATAAATCTACATTTTTATGGTCTTGGGACTGGGATGACCCAGGACCATTGAAAACTGTTTGAACCCGCGGCCTCTCGCTCGAGCACCAACGCGCTCAACCACTGCGCTACGGAGGTCGTATTTGTGAAATAATAAGTCGTTTTTTAAGACTCTGACCATAAAAATGTAGATTTACAACAACTAGATGCTGCCTGTAACCGCGCAACTACAACTCTAAAATTCCCTTTAGAATGTTGTTTATTTGAATGAAGTCACTTAAAACGTAATGTCACTTATCTGTTTTTCTTTCTTAGCACCATCCTTCATGTGTATAGTTGATTGCGAAAATCTGTGGTCTCTCTGCTGTGTTACGTTTCTGTGATCTTCACTATTTGAAAAAGGATTTATTTCTGGTATGAAGCCAGCATTGACCACACCTTCATAACTCATCTTTGACCACAACTGAGTTCTGCTTTAAAATAAATGCAATATTCCATAAATGAATACTCTCTAGGTTCTTACACATCCATGAGGATGTGTATTAAATTTGTGTTTGTAAAATAATGTAGGTACCTATAATAAAAATCTTAAATATGTGAATAGTATAAAAGTATTAAATGTATTTCGGTTGTCTGGTAACACAAGTTCTTCGGATACTTAGCACGGGTCCAGATTGATGTGGTGTAAAGCGTCCAGAGATAAAAAAAAACAAATTGCCTCACTCTAAATAGTTCTTTCCAACGAAAACTTACACAAAGGTTGCTGGGAAAAACTTACACAAAGACACAGCTGACATCACTTTGTCGTAGTCAATTTCGTAGCAAAGGGCTTGATATAGCGACCTCAGAGAATGTCCCACCGCTTCGTTTTCCGGCGGTGAGGCGAGTTGAAACGGCGCGCGGCGGGGCGCAGCGGTGCGGCGTGCGGCGGGGCACGGCCGGTGCGGCGCGCGGCGCTGTGATTGTGCGCCACTTTCCACCACGTTAGTCCCAATGCACACTGGCGCAGAGACCAGGCGAAATGTTTTTCAAGAAAATTTTAACTATACAAGGTGTAAAAAGAACAGCCATTGTGACGTTGGGATATGATCATTAATATAAACATATCCCAACGACACTTTTTCTCATTCTGAAAATGTATATTTTTAATATCAAAAACCCAAAAATAACAGTTTTTTTTGGGATTTTGACTAGGATGAGAAAAGCTAGCAGTAAAAAGAATTGTTATGAAGAGTACAGATTTCGTTTTTAGTCCGAGGCTTTTACCCTCAAACTTAACGAGTAAAATGTTTATTGTTTAGTCAAAGATTCCGATAATTGAGTTTGCAAACAAGAGTATGAATTATTAAAAAAAGTTTGTCCGATTATTTGCACATAAAAAATCCATCATGAATATCATCGCCAGCCTTAAGAACTGCTGCTAGGTATTAATTTATAGGATGAGGATTAGGAAAGTGCACGATGGTTTTCATTTAGGGCAAATTGAGCTTTATCGACTAGGTCACAAAGTAGTACCCAACAGCAAATACGGATTTGCGCGATGGTCGCGCAGTTAGGCATTACTAGAACCTGTAAAGCTATCGCTTATTTCATATATTAGTTTGAAGTTGTTTCTTCACATATTAATAAATAATTCACAATTAAAAAAATAAAAAAGTAAGTCGGGGGGACTTAGCGTGTAACATTCCTATCACACCTAAAAAACAACCTGATGACCTTGAAGACCTGAACCGATTTCCACCAAACATAGCTAACAACACTCTCGACTGATATACCTTTCAAACAAAAAGAAACCGCATTAAAATCGGATCATCAGTTTCGGAGCTACGATTCCAAAGTACATACACATTTACACAGACACGTCAAGCTTATAACACTCCTATAGCAACACGGTACATAAACGACGAAGATATCCACGAACAAACATAAAAAAAACATATATTTACGAATTGAGAAACCACCTCTTTTTTAGGAAGTCGGTTAAAATATTATGTTGATTATTTCATATTACAATCTACCTTTGTGCCAAGTTTCATTTAAGTACGTTGAGTAGTTTGGCTGGAATACCGTCAAATAGGTAGTTACAATTTTTTTAAGATCCCACGGGAATCTTTTCGTTTTTCGGGATAATAATTTCCAATAATGCTCTTCAGGTCATAAGATACCTGCCTGCCAAATTTCATTTCATTCCATAGAGCGGTTTTAGCGTGATGCGATGACAAACATTCCCATACGGACAGACGGACAGACAAACAGACAGTTTTTTTTCAAAGATGTTATTTTTAGGTTCTGTGGCTCTTATAGACCCCCTTTTTTATTTTCACTTAAATATTCTTAATGTACAGACATGACCCCTCTACAGATTTATTATATGTATAGATTTTTATTATACTCGTATTAATACACTTACATGACTTGGAAACATTGAAAGCTTTTTGTTCCCTCAGCGGGATTCGAACCCGTTACCTCCGGGTCAAGAGCCAAGCTCTGAACCACTAGACCACGGAGGCGTCAATTATCCACTGAATTATGAGGGAGTAAGCGAAAATATAGAAACTAACTTCTCGATGTGTTCAGAAAGTTTCGTCGCCTGTTCGTTACGAGACTCGGGCCTTGAAAATAGAGAAAAACTGTTCCCTGATGTGTTCACGATGGAGGCTAACCAATATTTAGACAAGAATTTTGCTTAAAGGTAAAATATGAAATCGAGTAAAATCAAGTAGTTTAAATCACTTATGTCTGGTGTTAAAATGTAGGTCATATTGTATGACTCTTATTTATTCGCAAAGAAAACTTAACTAAACAGATAAAACAGTAATTACAAGTATATGACTAGCTACGAACTAAAACTAAAACAAACAAAAAAAATCTTTAAAAACTACAAATAAAAAATAACCACAAGGTCGACCCCATCAGGCAGATTACCTGGAACGCTTAAAGAAAGCAGAAACAATTGGCAACGTATTTGTAACGTCATCAATAGGTAATAATAATAATTGTAATGCCTCCAACACCGTTTTAGTGATGGTGGCCAGTTTTATTGAAACCACAGCTACGCAGGAATTATTTTGTAATGCCCAAGTGTGTGCGCAATACACAGAAGCACTCTCCTTTACTTTCGTAGCCCAGTGGGACGTATAACCGACACGACTGGCGGGAGATCAGGCGCAGGACCAGCATTTTACATGGCCACCCGACGCATGAAATCCATCTTTCTTGTCAGACAATCAAGTATTCAGCCTGCATTGTCCTAACCAAACTTGAAAACAAAACTTTTTGTTGTTCTAACGCGGAAATCGAACTCACCTCCGGGTCGAGAGCTAAGCTCTCCACTAGACTACGGAGACGACTAAATAATCTTATGATTTCGACAGCGCTCTTCAATTGACGCTTAATAAAGTTACGAATAATATAGAATTGCTCCTGCTTTAGCTACAGGTGAACTTGTTTGATGGAACCTGTTAATATAGCTTTAGTCACAGGTCGAGAGGCAAATATATGCATCTATTAATAATATATAAGAATAATATGGTAAGCCATATCTAACGTACTTATATCTACAGAGCGAGCGATCTGCGTCACAGCCTCAACCAGAAAATATTTTTTCAAACATAAATCTTGAACTGTGGTTAAAGCTGACGATTTATTGCACACGGACTAAACAAAATCACAGTTTGACTAGCTTTGGGGGTTTACTGTCTACCTGTCAGTAACATAGTTTTACTATTTTTAACCGACTACCAAAAAAAGAGGAGGTTCTCCATTGGGCCTGTTTTTTTATGTTTGTACACCGATTGCTCTGAGGTTCGTCTTTATATCATAAAGTTATTGGTGGTCAGAAGAAAGTACTTCTTTTTTCTTCTCTCCACCGTCCGTATCTACCGCGGCACAGCATCCTGTCTGCGGTGTGAAGTACGCCCCACGCCGCTGTACGTGTCCCGCCTGCACTGGTCCATGGAGGTTAATAAGGACGACGTGAACTGTTAGCAGACGTCCCTTCCCTTGAGCGATGAACATCTGGAGTCTCACTACAAGGTCAACTTCTGATCTTATTTGGAGAGAGTACGAAAGTTCCAGCGCTAAATGACTTACTATTTATATATAAACTGACTTTCATATTTGTATGAAAAATGCCCACATCTTAATTTTTCCATACAAAAATAAAAAAAGCACCTCTTTCAGCGCTGGTACTTTATCATTAAATTCTATATACGGGACCCATACACACCCTAAAGTATTATCACTTATTAACATTTAAGTTTGGAATGCATCTACTTTACTTTTATCTCTAAATCACCTAAAGGTTGACTGGTAGGAAATGCCTTAAGGCATTAAGTCCGCCTATGTACAAAATGTGCATGATGTATAAATAAAATAAATGAAATGATTATAGCCTGTATTAGGCTTATGCACTTCTAAATAAACGAAATTGAAATGTCACAGAATTTGCTCCTTTTCTCGCAGATGCTTATCTGATTCATCCTAATTTATCTTTGATCACCGTACCCAAAATAAAATATCTCATGTCCTCGAATTCCAAATAATTTGCCAGTTAATTAACTGCAAAATGTATTATTATAGAGTCCACCGCGTCTGACGCTACAGAAAATACACAAAACTAATAGCTCAAGCTCAAAAGCTTTAGATAAAAAATGTATAGTATTTACTGAACCTTCCGATTCACGTGCGCGGCCATTACGCAAGTTCGTACAAAGAGCTTTTGAATAAAGTTCACCTTGCCGTCCGTTAAGATTTGTAAAGCTCCGGGAAAATTATACAACTTTGAGCTTTCTGTTTCTTGGAAGATAATTGTTGTCGAGAAGGTCACAGTTTGAGGATGAAAATAGGTGATACCATTCGCGATGTAACTTTTAGTTGCTTTCATGAACCCGTGTTATTAATATTCTTCTTAACATGTAAACATAAATTGCAGTTCCTGGGTCTCACTACAGCCCTAGAATTTGAAATGCAAAACTATATTGGTCTATTTCAGAAAAAATATAAAAATAGGTAATAAAATAAAAAGTTAATTAGGGCTATAGAAAATCTCACCTTGGGCGTTTTTTTAGTTTATTTAGTAATAATACACTAAATACTTGCACTTTTTTCCCACTTTATTAGTTTTTTCACAAGTTATTTATTAAAATACACGACCGGTTTCGACATAGTCATCATCAGGTGATGATATTATTACTAAATAAAATGTATTTCCATCAAGAACCTACGGTACAATCAATAACATATGTTTTTTAGTTTGTTTATTAGTCATTTAACATATTTGTGAGTAAGTTATCGCCTCCGTGGTCTAGTGGTTCAGAGCTTCGCTCTCGACACGGAGGTCGTGGTTTCGATTCCCGCGTTGGAACAACAAAAAATGTTGTTTTCAAGTTTGGTTAGAAGTTTCTAACTTAGAACAATGCAGGCTGATCACCTGATTGTCTGACAAGAAAGATGATCCATCGGATGGGCATGTAAAAAGTCGGTCCTGCGCCTGTTCTCTTTTTTTCTTTCTGGTTATGAGAGTAAAAGGAAGAGAGAGTGCTTCTGTGTATTACGCACACACTTGGGCACTTTAAATTAACTCCTGCTGCAGCTGGCCTGATTTCAATGAAATCGGCTACCGACACCAAAAACGGTGATGAGTGCTATTATTTTTATTATATTATTGATATCATCCGGTATATCATGTTAAGATAGAAACATTAAGATTCATAAAAATCAGTATTCTCTGATAAAAAAACTATTAACCCAGTTGTTTAATTAATAAGCTCGGTGTTCCGATGTTGTTTTGTTTTATTTTGTCAGAATAATGGTTATTTGAAAAATAATTCCTATTTTCTCTTAGCATTAGTTATAATTACTGTTGGCGTATTTTCAAGATTAATATTTCAATTTAATGGTTAGCTTTAAAAAAACTATTTGTATCTGTGTGGTTTTCCTCCCATGAATAATATTATTATTATTATATTATTTATTATATTGTTACTATTAAGATTTCCATAATTGTTCCATTACAACGACATAGTAACTACTTAAAATACATTTAACACCATACTTCCCCTTCTTCTTCTAAAAGTATTAATAACAAGGATGTGCTGTAATCAGCACATCCTTGTTATTGGTTGGTACGAGTATTTCATCTGTTCGGTAATACAGTTTTTACAAAAAAAAGTGTTCAGTCATTAGACTAAACACTGTGATTTGGTTTTTATTTGTAAAATCTGTATTACCGAACATATGAAATACCAACCATCAAGTTCTTTTGGTGTAATTTAAATATTAATATTTAAATTTACTTTGATTATTTATGATGATAATTAATATAATATAATAATAATAATATCTATGGACGCTTCACACCACGTCGATCTGGCCATGTGCTAAGTATCCGAATAACTTGTGTTACAGGTACCAGACCACGGAAATATAATAATATTTAATACTTTTATACTATACACATATTTAAGGTTTTTATTATATTATACACAAATTTATTACATACCCATGACCCAGGAACTTTTTGTTCCCTCGGCGGGATTCAAACCCGCGACCTTTCGTTCGAGCACCAACGCGCTCAACCAACTGCGCTACGGAGGTCGTCAAATTGGAGAAAATTAAGTGGTTATAGCAGGTATTTTTGTGTAAAACTAGAACCCGTAGAAACCCGTGTTCATGTGATTACTTAACCCTAGATAACTAAACTATATTTACAGTTACATAGTAACTAAACATTCGTCGAGCGGACTACGTGGTAAAAAACGTGAATATTATCAAAAATGTTTAATAAAACCAGGACATTGTTACATGTCACTTAAGTTTGGTTTAATATAAACTAAAAATAAGAGTTATAATAATTATTTAATTCATCATACAGCTACATATGATAATATTGTGGGAGCCTCGAATAGCTCTTTGCATTTTATGCAGCGATGTTTTGTCATAATACGAGCTTTCGATGGACATGACATGACATGCAGATTTTGCGCACGATTGAAACAGTAGGAAATAGAACTTATATGTTGAAACAATCGCCAAAAAATTTCTTGTATTATGACTTTAATATCACTCCGCAAAGTCACCGTCTGAATGCGTTGCCGCAGCCAGTGCTCCATCAGTTGATCTCCCACATTCATTAAAAAATCGCGCCCTGACATTGTTTTTTTTATGTTTATTGTGTTATTTGTGAATACGCATTAATAAATAAACAGATTTAGCATATAATATTATAAAAATGTTTAGCAACTATCTTTAAGTTTTTCTGTTAGTACATGTATTGGGGCACATCTGATAAACTGAGACTAATGCGCCATTATTATCATGATAAAACTTGATTATTTCTGATTTAGAATCTATAATTTGATGTTATTTACTCTCGCTTGGTTGTATAATAACGTTTTCTGAATCTAAAAATTCACGAGGACAATCTATAAAGCTCTGTTAGTGTCGTGATGATCTTTATCCCCCAAAATTTCCTCAGTCTCCCGAATTGTCAGACCGCTTGTCGACCACATCTTTTGTTTCTTAGATGCTCAGTTCCTCATATCCGTTTATAAAAATTATAAAAATGTATAAAAAAAATGGCTAATAACTTAGTTTCCTATGAACAAACAAAGAAAACTACATAGGTTTTCTAATTGAAGTACACAAAGTATATCTTTATATAAATATTTTTTATAAGTTTTTGGTAAAATATAGATAAACTATATTTATTATAAAAAATATTGTGTGTTTCTTATGTTATATAGAAAAAAATAATAAAAAAGTAATGTATACACCTTTGCAAAACATACTACGTAATTACTAAACTTTCGTCGACCGGACGATGATATGACCGTAATTCAATTTCTAATTATCGTATGATTGAAATTTCCTCACATGATGTACTAAATTGACTATTTAGGAAGGTAGAAAAAGATTCGTGAGCGGGGGGTACGAGGAACTAGGTGTACTCGACTATCGTGGGTAGTAGCGTAGTCGTGTAGACGAATGATTAGTTATCTAGGGTTAAACGACGTCTTCTATCACGGAACAAAAAAAGATAGCCTTACTCCTATTGTATCGACGTCGTCAACGTCGACTTCATTACATACGTCAGAGGATATATTGGATACATCCGTACAATACTTTGAGAAAGGAAAAGGGAGATTTTTACACAAAGTTTATGGATCTTAGAGAACATGAGGATAAATTTTCAACATCGATTTCTTAGACAGACAGTGCCTTTTCACATGTACACGGCCGCGGTTGCCGTGCCGAGTAATGTCCGTCCGTCAAAGGCGGTGGAGTCGGAGTACCGCCGAGTTTTAGTGGGTAGGGCTGCGTCCATTTACCATCTTCCGGACGCAGCGAGTCCTACATATCCCTGGAAGAAACCCCTAATCCCCCACGGAATGCTTAACAACATAACCTTCACAGTAGAGACAAGTTCTGTTAGTGTGTTTTAAAGATTAATATTATTTCAAATTCATGATTTGACTTTTCGATTTGATTTGAAATCGCAGGCTAGCTGTGCCTATCAGTAAAATCTGTAAAATGACATTTATGTGTTACATCACCTCTCTTTCTTCCATTCTCAGTTAGCAGAGACAGAATGATTTTTGACTGTCATTTTACTGACTCAGATTAAAAAACAGGGTTTAGAACTAATAATATATAATAATACATCATAGTATTGTCTATTAATGTCTAATAATCTGTAGTATTGTTAGATCAATGATGATAATCAATTATTATGTTACAAGTTATTAAATAGATCTCAACCCATTGTAATTACGTTCTGCGTGATTTCGTGGTATTTACAAGTCGCTTTACATTTTAGGGACCTGAAAGAGAAGTTATTTATAGCACTACCGCGAAACTTCATTATAACTTAAAAGTCTCGTTAATTAACGGAATAATCAACGCCATTGTACACTTACAGGCACGAAATAACACGATCTTATAAATATAATAATAATAAGAAGAACATAATATATTTGACACATTACAAACATCACACTACACAAGAAACTTAGATAATACAATACATTACAATAACAGGACAGCAAAATTACACAATATATGTAGACAGAAAAACAATATTTATAATTTAAAAACAATAAAATAAAAGTTTAAAAAACTTTTATTTTATTGTTTTATTTTTGAATTACCCGTTATTGGGATTATATATTACAACAGCAGACGAATATTATAGATTTGTTTAGAGGGTACGACCACGGCTCTACCTTGACCATATCTGTACCTATGCATAACTGGATTTCAAATTGAATTATTTTCTTGTTTCAGCCTTTTTAGACCCCTTTTTTGCGAAGTCGGGTTATAGTTTTTTAAACTTTTATTTTATTTTACATTTTTCTGTTTCCACATGAACTATAACATTATATGTTCACTAAACTAACGTTAAATTAACACATAGAAAGTAACTAAACAACTCCTAGATACTATTTGTACGACCGCATTTTAAACCCTTATTTTGAATTTAACAACAAAATATATATTTGGATACCAAACACGATACAATTATCTTAATTTAAGTTTTTTTGGAGATAGTAGAGTAGAGTAGAGCTATAATTTTCAAAATACAAAATTTTTCGAAAAATTATATAGCCTATGTTACTCGCGGGACCACGACGAATCGATTGACACCTTATTTATTAAAATCGAATCAGTAGTTTAACCGCTACGAGGGAACATACATACATACATACAAACATACATACATACATACATACATACATACATACATACATACATACATACATACATACATACATACATACATACATACATACATACATAGACTGCCAAAATCATTACCCTTCCTTTTGGCTTCGCCGAAGTCGGGTAAAAAGAACTTAGCCTAACCGTCAAAAAGGAGACCAGGGGGCCTACTCAAGATGTCATCGCTAATTATCGCTTACAAAGTTCGATAACAAAATGTATGGGATTTGACATAAGGTACGCTAAATGATCGCGATTTGGTATGTCATTTAGCGTACCTTATGTCAAATCCCATACATTTTGTTATCGAACTTTGTAAGTGATAATTAGCGATGGCATCTTGAGTATGCCCCCAGGCGTTATACTGAAGCGGGAACACCACAGTGTTATATCTTCAACGGCAATATAGAAACAGGTTGCTTGAATATAAATAAATATTTTAATAAACTAGAGGTTTGGTTAACATTCGACTTTATTCATATTTTAAATTGTACGTTTTAAATTTATGTTTCTCTAGCCTTGAAAGGCAATAAATATCCAGTAAAAATTATATTATTAATATGTTATTATTATTATTATTGTTTTTTTTTTTCTTTTCTCCCTCGCGGGGTTGACTAAAGCTGCGGGCTTGTGGCCAAACAACTTCAGGTGCGATGATTATAATTAAGGGCTTGTACACAAAACTGCGATGCGACGCGATGCGAATTCGCAACGCAGAAATTAAAATTACGACACGAATTGCTGCGATGCGATTTCGTGCGGCAAGGCGTCTCCCAGGGTGACCATTCCTTCGACGACCGTTAACCGTCCTAAACGTATTTTGAATTGAAAACTAGGTCGTGACATGGATCGTAAAAAGAAGTGTGCACTTTTATTATTGCTTAGGAGATACAGGAAAAAGAAACAAAGAAGATTTTGCGTTCATCCATTTATTACTATTATGAATCCCGATGGAAACTATTTTCTTCTAAAATATAAAGCTTTGAAAACCGACCGTTTTTATAATCTTCACTAGCTGACCCTTGCCCACTTCGTTGAGCATAAAAAGAGTTTATGATGAAATTCAACTAAAAAAAAAACAACGTAGAACCCGCAACGCGGGAACCCGAAACCCGAAACGCGGGAACCCGGAACCCGCAACGCGGGAACCCGGAACCCACAACGCGGGAACCCGGGACCCGCAACGCAGGAACCCTGAACCCGCAACGCGGGAACTTGAAACCCGCAACGCGGAACCCGCAACGCAGAACCCGCAACGCGGAACCCGCAACGCGGAACCCGCAACGCGGAACCCGCAACGCGGAACCCGCAACGCGGAACCCGCAACGCGGAACCCGCAACGCGGAACCCGCAACGCGGAACCCGCAACGCGGAACCCGCAACGCGGAACCCGCAACGCGGACACCGCAACGCGGAACCCGCAACGCGGAACCCGCAACGCGGGAACCCTGAACCCGCAACGCGGGAACCCTGAACCCGCAACGCGGGAACCCTGAACCCGCAACGCGGGAACCCGGAACTCGCAACGCGGGAACCCGGAACACGCAACGCGGAACTCGGAACCCCAAACGCGGGAACCCGGAACCCGCAACGCGGGAACCCGGAACCCGCAACGCGGGAACCCGGAAGCCGCAACGCGGGAACCCTGAACCCGCAACGCGGGAACCCGAAACCCACAACGTGGGACCCGCTACGCGGAACCCGCAACGTGAGAACCCTGAACCCGCAACGCGGAACCCGCAACGCGGGTACCCTGAACACGCAACGCGGGAACCCGGAACCCGCAACGCGGGAACCCGGAACCCGCAACGCGGGAACCCGGAACCCGCAACGCGGGAACCTGGAACTCGCAACGCGGAACCCGCAGCATGGGAACCCGAAACCCGCAACGCGGAACCAGCAGCATGGGAACCCAAAACCCGCAACGCGGAACCCGCAACGCGGAACCCGGAACCCGCAACACGGAAACCCGGAACCCGCAACGCGGAACCCACAACGCGAAACCCAAACACAGAACCCGCAACGCTGACATAATATGGAATAAATAGTATCCTATGTCCGTCTACTTGCTCTAAGCTACTTCCTCACCAATTTTCAGCCATATCGATAAAGCCGTTCTTGAGTTATAAATAATTTAACTAACACGACTTACTTTTATACATATAGATGTATAGATTACTCCTACTAACAGAAGCTAAGCCCGGTGAATGTCACAGTCGGTCCAGCCAATTCGGTGATCATGAGTTTGATGACGACGATGATGATGATGAAAAGTAGCCTAAATTAATCCTTATAACTTTAGCTATCTACCAGTGAAAGTCTCGTTAAAATCGGTCCAGCCGTTCCAGAGATTAGCCGGAGCAAAGAGAGACGCTGACAGACATTTTTTTTTTTAATTACATTTTCGTTTTCAGTAAATATCGTTGCCAATGCAAAAAAAAGCAGAAGATATCGTTTTAAATGTCATATGTATTTAGAAAAACGTTGCTAATTGAAAGTTACATACTTACTGACACTTCAATTTTATTTGTTTGTATAGATGTATAGATTTGGAAAACTTCTCCAAACTTGGCGTTTTCACTGACGCGGAGCGGGGCGCATAGGAACTTAGTGGTTCCCAAGCGGAGTGGAGCAGAGATTTCGAGCATAGTGATTGGTCAATTCGGGTACCGCAAGCTCCTGTCCGCCTCGCCCCGCGTCAATGTAAACGCAGCCAAACGTCTATAACGTCTACCGGTCGCCATGGTAACAGCGTTGTTTACAAATGGAAAACAAAAATTAGGAAATGCTATACATACCGTATTTATATCAGCTGAAACTATTTGGATTCATGTTTTTGTTAATCCTAATAATTTTTTTAATCCAAATAGTTTAAGCTGATATAAAAACGGTATTTATAGCATTTCATAATTTTTATTTTCCATTTGTAAATAATGACGTTGCCATGACAGCCGTGTCATATAAACTGCCAACGACGTGAACGACACTTTGGGCTACATTTTTGGGGTTTTAGTAAGGAACCCTACTTTTTTTAAACATATAATATAGCCTATGTTCAGCGCTAGGAATGTAGCTTTCCAACGGTGAAAGAATTTTTCATATTGGTTCAGTGGTTTCAGAGCCTATTCCATTCAAACAAACAAACAATCAAACGTTACCTCTTTATAATATTAAGTATAGATTACTAGTGTCCCAAAGAACAGGGCGCTCCTCAATCAGTGATATTAAAAAATCAACGTCGTATTCTGTCATTTTTAAAGTACACGTCTTGCCCACACGCTGTCCCTGAGCGAACTAAAAATGGCGTCAACAAGTGTGACGCAACATCGCAGGAATGTGCGATGCGAATCAATTCGCAAGTTCTTGCGATGCGTAGAGGTTGCTCGCAGATTTTTGCTATGCGACGTCGCATCGCAGTTTTGTGTACAAGCCCTTACTAAATTTGCGAACGATGCGGCAAGTGTTAAGAATGACAGCTTTTTGTATGGTGATGTATGTGAGTGGATGTATTTTGTGCTTTGAGAGATGTGTTATTATTATTAATGAATAATAATAACACATCTCTCAAAGTAATATTATATGAATTCTTATAAGAATCTGAAAGAAATAACGGTACATTATGTGGCAAACCTTGTTTGTTTAATATCTGTTGTTGATTTAAGATGTAATATGGTGTTATTTTTTATTTAATGTATTTTTAAAAGGGTACAAAGATTTTCCATTACGTAGTTACTATAGATGTATGGACAATACAGCCTAGAAAAAAAAACCTAAAACATAAAAGGGACATAAAAATCAAAGTAAACTTTACATAAGTTACGACAGCGAAACACAATTAATTTTGAAATACGAAACGAAACTAAATTCTATCAAAGTGATATACGTGTTATTTTAAACCAACGTGTAATTCACTTGATCGAATTATAATGTGACATTTAAGCTCTGATTTTCTAGGATAGCGTTGGCGTCACAGTAGCATAATACAGCGGCGAATTCAAAGAATGAAAATTTATTTGTAAACAACGATGACAGTCGCCGCTATCAGGAAAGAGACGAACAACTTCGTGTGTTCCGAGCCAAGTTATGCCAGAAGCCAAAATGTTGAAGTTTTTGAAGCTGCGTGGCGATAGTTTAAGGCTTAGAACACACTAGCGTTTGCGAATAGAATACTGTACGACTACTGTCCTAATCTTGAATTTCAATAGATGCCAGCTGACAGCTTCTACGCCGCTAGCGCCAAGTTGTTTTGAAATTAAGTGTCTATTTGTGGAACTAATTTAAATTGATTGAAATATGATGTGTAGATTGAAATTATATTCAATGCCTACAAGTGTTTAACGTGATTACCTTCAATTAAATAAGTCTGAATCTGTGTTATTTCTATTTAATCTACTTTTTTAATTTACTAATCTTTGTGTCTTGTTGTAAATATAGGTAGGAACCATTTGTCGTTGTTTGGACACATAGTACATATGATTGGTTTGATTGTGCAACCTTTAATGAGTAAGAGATTATTGTAATTTACAATAAAGATTGTTCCCTTATTTTATTTTTGCTCTCTGTAAACTTTATTGAAAATAATATGACTGAAAAAAAAATTCAATACGTAGTTTCCGAGATGTACTTGTTTCAAATTCTGGATGCATTGACATCATTTTACAAAACTGAAATTTGAAATGTCTGTAAATTCATTAATACTAGGTTTTTTAATGAAATAAATGTAGTGTATTTGTATAAATATAATAAAAATACTAATCAAAAAATTATTATGATTCGCTGTGTACTTTGCAAAATATTTTATTTTCAAATTCTCAATCAGATGACGCCATTTTTCAACGTCTGCAAATTTTCAAGAATGTCTGTAAGTTCATTAATACTTGGTATTTTTCAATAAAACACAAACGAGTGTAATTGTACAAATACAAGCCCTACTGTGACACAATTTTTTTTAGTAACGTTCTCTATTGTAGAAGTTTCATTGTTCCAAGTACATTTATTTAGTTTAAGAGTGACGTCGGTCACCTATCACTCCATTCCAATCGGTTTCATTTTGCCCTTACCTTTTGAGACTATACATTTTACCATTCATATTCCTACATAATATACAAGATAGTGCTACCCTCTGAATGACCAGCCTTCGCCACTGCGGCAGTCGTTTTCTGATAACCCGACTACACCACTAACACCCGGTTTCTTAAAGGCTGATCAAATTGAACAATTGATTAAATCAGCTAATCTGAACGATGATTGGTGAACATCACTTCGCAGTCACTGTTTTCACCAATGAGCGTTCAGATTAGCTGATGATGAACCGGGCGTAAGAAGCCAAAAGAAAAGTTATTTTTTATTCGAAGAACGAAAATAAGGGCCATCACAAACGCAGCCTTCAAACGAAAATTGCAGCTCTGCATTCAACCTTATCCCGTCCTAATGTGATAGTTTTCTAAGACGTCGAATAGATGCCGCGTAATCAGTTCTCGAGTTGGTAACTAAATCACAGAGCGCGGACGCGGCGCTCTGATAGTTCTACAACTAATGGATATAATGTGCAGGCAATGGCTCGTGAGGACTGTGATGTTCGACTCCATTTTGTTAGGAGGTAACTTTTCACTTTGTGAGCTTGATAATGTGTTTTGAGGGTAAGTTTGGTCAGGACAATGCAGGCTGATCATCTGATTGTCTGACAAGAAAGATGATCCATGCGTCGGATGGGCAATTGGGCATGTAAAAAGTCGGTCCTGCGCCTGTTCTCTCGCCAGTCGTATTCCAGTTATATCGACTGCGAATCGAAATAAACAAATGTCAATTTATTCGGAAGTACGCTGCATGATCGTATCTGTATCAAAATCAAATCAGTTTGGAGAGTAAGGCCCCAGGACTGCGGACTATTCTTAGGAATTCACTGACATTCATGATCATCATTTCAACTATTACGTCCACTAGTTTTACAGTTGTAAAACTAGTGAACTGCTGAACAGTTCAAGTATCTGGGCCATGTTGTCACTGAGACTCTAACTGATGATCAGGATATAGAGAGAGAACGGAGAGCTCTGTCAGTCCGTGGAAACATGTTGGCCCATAGATTTGCACGTTGTAATTTAGAAGAAAAACTAACTTTGTTTAAAGCTTACTGTCAAAGTATTTATACAAGCAGTCTATGGGTCAAGTTTACACAGAAGGCTTACAATGCACTTAGAGTACAATATAACAATGTTTTCAGGGCGCTGGTGCGGTTGCCCCGGTACTGTAGTGCCTCTGGTATGTTTGCAGATACCCATATAGATGATTTTTATGCAATCATGCGAAAGAAGACATGGTCTGTGGTGCAAAGTACAAGGGCAAGCTGCAACAGTATTCTAAAAATGATAGCAGATAGGTTAGACTCTGCAGTTCTGAGTCGCTTCATCGATCTACATATTGTGAGATGTGTGGATCGTTGAATTAACTCAGAACCTTATGTGTACATTACTAACATAGATATTATTTAGTTCTAAATTATAAGATTAGTAACACATTATATGGACTGTAATTGTCTGAAATAAATAATTTTTATTTTTTAATGTGTACAAGCCCCTACGTGTACGCGATGTCCCTACACGGTATGTCAACGTATCTGGAACACAGTAATTAGAGTCAAGACACAAGCGACATCAGCTGTTTATTGGTCTATAAAATTGGATTACGCTACGAACTTCGTCTATATCGCAGTGCAAATTAGTAAACTACAACAAACTTTTGCCTTCGTGCTCAAAATTAGCCAGAAGAGTTCAACAATGTTAGAATACTTCGGTCCCGATAGCTGGAATTTATTAACGTGGTGTATACTGTTTAGTGTGCGAGATAAAATAGCGAACAGGAAACCAAGTTCAAAGGAAGTTAACTATACAGGGCCCTTAGTGAAGAGGCCATAGTTATTGTCACTTACGAACATAATAATATGCATAAATGTATGTACTAATTTATAAAGCGGAAGAGTTTGTTTGTTTGTTTGTTTAAACGCGCTAATCTCAGGAACTACTGGTCGGATTTGAATAATTTTTTGTTGCATAGTCCATTTATAGAGGAAGGCTTTAGGCTATATAACATTACGCTGCGACTAAAAGGAGCGAAGCGTCGGTGAGAAATGTTGCAAAAACGGGGAAAATTATTTACATTTGGGGACTTTCGTTGCGTGCGCTGCATAAACGGTTTAAGTCACTCAAATACCACGCGAACGAAGTCACGGGCATAGCTAGTACGAGATATACGAACAACTTAGCGAAGTTTATGTCAAATCTCATACATTTTTGTTTTCAAACTTTGTAAGTTAACTAGTTAGTTTTTTAGTTAAGTTGGTAAGACTTCTGTTAGGTGACAGTTAAGTCGCAAAATATCGGGCCCCTAAAGTTAGAGGCCGAGGAAGCGTTGGTGAAAACAATTTTTTATAAGAGGTTCCTTAAATAGCCGCTAAGAGACACTTAAAATTAAGATTCAGTTGGTGAAAACAGGCATAAGTCGCTCGCTATATATATGTCGCAGTCATCTTATTGAATTTGGTTATTTGATTGAATCACTAGGCGGTTATATTATAATGGCATCAAACAGCTCGTACAGACAGCAATGTATTGATATATTTTTTGATTAATTTACTTTAATGTTCCTTTTATTTGTACTCATTCGGAAATTTCAAAGTTTAAAACTAAAATATTAAATGGCTGTCCTAGTCTCGGATTCTAAAATTTGTTGGTAAAAATAGGATTCAATGAACGCGCTAGTCATTCAATTAAATAGCGGATTCAATCAGATGACTGCGACATATATAGAATAACGGGTGTAAAAAGAACAGTCACTTTAACTTTGGGATATGATTATACTACCTTTTCTCATTCTAGAAATGTATTTTTTAATATATATTTTTTCTTTGTCGTTATACTTGCGACAACAAAAAAAGTAAAAAGATTTGTTTAGGTTTTGACAAAAAATAGGGTAGGTAGTATAATCGTATCTCAAAGTTATAGTGACTGTTCTTTTTACACACTGTACATGTATTTTATACACGAACCTTTAGTCGGTTTATAGTTTATAAAAATAGTATTTATTTTAAGTCTAGACTGAAACAACGAGCTAAAATATACGTAACAAAGTTGTTATACCTAGAGGCCCAAAGTAATCAGAACTTAGTT
Organism: Celastrina argiolus; assembly: GCA_905187575.2. NCBI lineage: Eukaryota > Metazoa > Arthropoda > Insecta > Lepidoptera > Lycaenidae > Celastrina > Celastrina argiolus. The sequence goes on along the minus strand of LR994582.1, from coordinate 4,079,250 downwards.
TGTTTATTTGTTACGCAATTACGCCTGAACCGCAAAACGAATTTCGATAAATTTGATCAATACAAGATTAAATTAGAGCTTGAAGAACATAGGCTTGGTTCATTGCGAAATAAAAAAAAACAAGAAGGAGCACACTTAAAAATTGTTTATTATGATATTATTATTTCATGATATCCAATTCCCATCCTCACAACTCAGTCTTTATGCAAAAAAGTATCAAAACAGGTTCAGCGTACAACGTAAAAGCCTTAGTAATAAAAATAATATTAGTATTTATTGACTATAATCATAGTATAATAACACCTATAAGGGAACGAGTGAGAAATTGACGCAAATCAAACTAAGACAACATTTTATCCTAGTTTGTTTAAACGTCCCGTCAGGGCCCTAATTCTCAGGCCTCGAACTTAGTTTTTACTATCGGTCTGTCTCGCTCATGCAAATGAGATTTAGCGCGCGTGCGAGCGGGATATACTAATATTCGAATTTTTTTTCACTGCCCGAGAATCGTGCTCCAGGTGAATGTAATTAATCCATGTAGTCGTAATTTTACGTAATTTTTTTCATCTGTTTCCTCACCTAGATAAAATTTTTTCATAAAACCTTACTCATGTATTGCTTCAAACAGTATGGTGATGTTGTATGAAGAATTTACATCTAGGTGTTATTAATATATGAGTATATGTAAATAATAAATATAATATAATAATATCTCCCTTCACCGATTTTGGTGTCGGTAGCCGATTTCATTGAAACCAGGCCAGCTACGCAGGAATTATTTTATAGTGGCCAAGTGTGTGCGCAATACACAAAGAGTGTCTTTGTGTATTGCGCACACTCTTACTTTTACTCTCGTAAACCAGTGGGACGGTAAACCGACACGACTGGCGAGAAAACAGGCGCAGGACCGACTTTTTACATGCCCATCCGACGCATGGATCATCTTTCTTGTCAGACTCACATCAGGTGATCAGCCTGAAATGTCCTAATCATCTTGAAAACACCATTTTTTGTTGCTCCAACGCGGGAATCGATCCCACGACCCCAGGTAGAGAGCGAAGCTCTAAACCACTAGACCACGGAGGCGCAATAATTTGTCGAAATAATAAATGATTAAGTTACAAATCAATATTTGCCACGTTACAATAAAATTGAAAGTGGCTGGTCACATCTGGCACTTTCAAATTAAAAATAACCGAATGGGTGGCCTGAAGATGTCGTAAGTGACTTTTTTATTGTAGCGGGGCCGAGGCCAGGTCATAAATGCATGAAATGGACAATAAAGATTTAATGTCACCGTAAAATGTCATAAAAGTTATGATCTAAAGAAAAAAATAACCTCAAACTGGTACAGACGGAAATATGAGATGGTCAGTCTTATCATTCGCTCGCAAAATAAAATTACGTTTCCTCATTTTATATACTAATATTTAATATTATGAAGCTGAATATTTTGTTTGTTTATTTGAATGCGCCAATGTCAGGAACAGTCCTATTTGAAAATCTCTTTCAGTGTTGGATACCTCGTTTATTGAGGAAGGCTATAATATATAATAAGGCTATATTATATTATCACGCTAACACCAATAGGAGTGGAGCTACCATAAAAATGTTTTACAATCGGGTATTCTTATTAAATATATAGTTATGTATTGTGTTAGCAAAACCTAAGGTTACGTTAAGCATACTAAAACAGTCCATTTAGCAAAATATTGCAAAGTGGTAGAATAAAAAAAATATTTCTGTATATTTTTTTAAGTAAATTATCCGTTTAATTACAAGGTTATTAAGTTACGCGGGCTATTATTGCGAATTTATTGACAACTCCTTTATTTTAGGTGATGGAACATACAGATGTAATCATTAACCTTCATTTGGATTAGCCATAGTAAAAACATATAAACGGTCGAATTGAGAAACCTCCTCCTTTTTTGGAAGTCGGCTAAAAATACCAAAATATGCAACATAGATTATGAATTGAAATTCCAAAAAAAATGTATCAATATTATCAAACATAGAATATTTGAATTGAAAGCTGAAAACATGAAACAAAGATACGACTTTGGATCACTTTACAGCGAATTCTAAAAAAATCAACTCCTTTATTGTCAAACCATTTTCAACTACAATAGAAGCGTTAGAGGAAAAGCGAGTAAAGAAAATGAAAGCTTAAAAATGGCGTTAAATTAAAACTGTTCTCGAATGTTCGATGCTCGGAGTTAGGAAGTTGCAAGCTGTGGAGAATCGGTAATTTAGAGCTGCACGGTGAGGGTAAATAATGAGGGAATGAACAGCACACTGAAGATCAGGGACCCGATTTTCATACTTCCACAATGTAAGTCTGTCCTGCTCGCACCTTTTTTTTTGATTACTCAAGGGAAATGCATTACACATCCCCCCGGCAGGGTCCCCGAGGGGGATGTGGGACTCCCGGCTCGCTACGGCCGGTTTACCCATTGAAAACCACTTGCGGACTGCCATCAGCCGTTATTTTGGTTGAAGTGCCCTGGATCTGGTCCTAATCGCACCTGCTTTAAATCATGCGAGCACGAGCGAGACAGACTGACATTCGAAATGAATTTTGAATGTCAGTCTGTCTCGCTTTCGCTTTAAGTCTGTCCCGCTTGCACGTGCGGACTGACACTCGAAACGAAATTTAAGGTACAGGAGCACGATTCTCGGGCAGTGGAAAAATGTTCGAATATTAGTATATCCCGCTCGCACGCGCGCTAAATCTCATTTGCATGAACGGGACAGACCGATAGTAAAAACTAAGTTAGAGGCCTGAGAATCGCCGCCCAGGAATCAGGTGATCAACGAGTGAGGTGATCAATGTTTTTCAAGAGAAGAAAAAGAGTAGATAGTCCCGCTGGTTACCCTAGATCCACCCCTACCCAGCATAGGGACACCATACCTATAGATATTTTAGTCACATTTGTAATGGTAGAAGCATACTTTTGATATACATTACTTAAAGTTCGTAACACTTAAACACAACTAACCACTCTCGTCTATAAAACAGTGCTAGGCCCGTATAAATAAAACAATCTCAAACCCAACCTCACCTTGAGAACCTATTTGACAGATAAAACAACGTTTCGTTTCACTTTTAAAAGTGAACATCAATATTAATGTTACATAGTACTTTAATTTATTTTCTTTTTTTATCGTTATATTAATATTATAGATTACAGGAAACAATAAAATAAGTATAATGTATATTTTTATAATCTTTATTTCTACGTTTTAAGAAAGAAAAAAATTAAATTATGTAACATTAGTAAAATTCTTCATTTTAAAAAGTGAAACGAAACGTTGTTTTATCTGTCAAATAGGTTCTCAAAATGAGGTTGGGTTTGAGATTGTTTTATTTATACGGGCCTAGGTCTTTATAGCGTACTTACTCATCATTATCACTATGATATCCACTACTGGACATAAACTATACTCGCCAGTCGCTTGGCAGGCGGGTTGACAAGCGCTGTTTTCAGATTTTTCAGAGTCGGAGCAACGTTTTCAAAAAACAAAAATATTGATTAGTCTTTTTGTCTTTTTTCACATTTTAAAATACAGATTTAAAAAAAAAATACAATTAAATTTTTTTTTGCTAAACATGGGACCGCTCTAGTTTCTCGCCCCGGTTCTCGACGGTGTCGGGTTGAACCTTTCGTACTTTTCGAACGGTTAAATTTTATTTGGAAATAAATTTTTCAATTTCATTTTTAACCTTGAAACAAAATTTCCTGATAGTATACAGAGTGTATAAGGAGGTATTTTTAACTCTCTGTCTTTAGTATTTTGTCCTGTGAGGATTGTGCTATGTTGCATACATAACAAGATTTAAGATAAAAATAGCAAGAGATAAATTGGCATAGTTAGGAAGGTCGGGACTCGCGCGAGTTATGTGCTCGGCGCGCGGTGACTGTGAACACAGATAGCGCTACACATTACTGCTAATTAATTGGCCTTGTTGGTGTGGCGAAGTAACGCGTCGCAAGTAAAGATCCTAATAAAGAAAGGTTAGATGGCCTAGCACACATAACCACCACTACAACTCTTGAGTAGTATGGGTCAAGATGCCATCGCTGTTTAACGCTTACGAAGTTCGATAACAAAATGTATAGGATTTGACATAAGCTCCGCTAAATGACATACGAATTCGGTAGTGAAGTACCCAACATGTAAGTCCTGTAAGATCAATGACGTTATGTAAGATACACTCCGCCATATACAGCAGTCGGGTGAAATATAGTCGAGACACCCGCTCTAATTGTTGAGGCAACAACTACAGAATCACTCATTACTTACAAGCGAGGCTATTAATCACGCGCCAAGACAATTTAGCTCGTAATTAGTAACCGTGACGGTTCAAATTCATCTGCACCCCCCGATTAAATGCAAAACCGATTTCGGGAAGCCAGAAAATAATCCTGTTCAGAAATTTGAGGGCAGATTATTCGGATTGTTTTTATTTTCAATTTAAATCCTAAATCCGATTGCTGCGAGTGAATTACTGGAGTAAACTTTTTGTCATGTGTTAAATTGTTTCAATAAACAGATTAAAATGTTGCGAAATTCATTTGCTCGCTAATTTTAGAAGCGAGCTTGACGATATGTAAAATTATGTTTGTACATTTTCATATTTCATTAAAGGTTCTTGCAATGTATTGTTTTAATACTTAATGTTACACGAGTCCTAATACTGATCTGCAAAAGATAGTATAATATTTTTTTTTTGTTGTAGCATTTAAATATTTTAAATAAAACACTAAATTTAAAGCTAATTTAAATTGAGTAGAAAGCGGGTAGGATTTTATAAACAACGTTTTATATTTGAAATCTCTACTTCCCTTGTTTTGAAAAGTTTAAATTTCAAACCTTTGTTGAATTATTACTTTTCATAAATTAAAATTTTTTTAATTTCCGTCTCCTTCTTGTGTAGCAATTAACCTCCAAATTGTTTTGTGATAGTTTTTTTGGGACGAAAAACCAAAAATTTAATAAGACTTCGATGTCTGTTTTTTGTCACTAGGTTGTATCTAAGAAACGCGATTTCATTATTTTACATTATTTCGCGATAGACAGTTAATTTTTTTTACAAATAATGTATTTCTGTAGCCGCCCACAACGTGATTTATCTTGCGTTTTGTACGGAATCATTTGTACGACTGGTACTTGGTCGGTTGTTTTAATTCTGCCATTTAATAAGTTTATTGGTGCCTGATGCCTAATGAAAGGGGCTGACTCACATAACTTTATTTGTGGGAGCAATAAGTGAAATTACGATAGGTAATGAGATTTCCTACTCCATTTGTCACGGTTGTCTCCCACTGGGGCAAGAATTGGACAATTACATGGGGTATTAGGTTCCATTCGGATTTGAATGAAGGGGACAGTGGTGCATCTGTGGAATTCATTAGAGGGGACCAATATTGTGGGGGAATTTATGAATGTCAGTATTGGATTAACTGTGTTTTGGTGTGTAGATTGTGGAAATAGACTTTTGGTGTTCCATTGCAATGTGTCTTTTTTGCTTATAAGAATCTTTTTTTTTATTTCATAAATAGTTGTGCTATATTAGCGGTTTAAGTTCGAACTTTATAATGTTTTGCCTGTCCGATAGAACAAAAAATGTTATGTTATTAATGTTAATGTTGTGATCACATATGTGACGATTGATAAACGTCAACATGTTTGCAAATTATAGGACGAGACTTGTGGGACATTGAGGGCAATGTAGAATCTGGTTACAGAAATATTATGTTTTTTAGGATTAGAAACACAGTTGAGAGTAAATTGCCGATGGACGTTTAATGACATAAAATTACAAAAACAAGAATCAGTGGTTTTTTTCAACACAACTTTGTTCACATCTTCTTCTTATAGAAGTCCAGGTTTAAAAATTTTGTATGCTCAACGAAGTGGGCGTGCGTCAGCTAGTCATAATATATATAAAAATGAATCGCTATTCGTTAGTCTCGCTAAAACTCGAGAAAGACACAACCGATTCGGCTATTTTTGGTCTTAAAATATTCGTGGAAGTCATGGAAAGGTTTAAACGGTTTGTATTCTCAACGAAGTGAGCACGAGTCAGTTAGTAATATACTTTAAGTGAATTAGATTTAAAACAATGTCATTGATGTATGACAGTGATGCTTAACACTGTCTATATAAGTCTAAGAGAGTAAACAAGAGTAGGATCTATGTACTTAGTTATAAGATGTATAATATAATCTCATCAAAAACATAACTTGTAAAAAGTGCCAAGTCTCGCAACTAAGATCTTGTCCGTAAAAAGTTGTAAGATCCATGTGATGCCAAGCTGGAGTAAGTTGGTTGGTCTAACAACATCTTATAGTGATCATATTAATATTATTAAAAATCTTTTATGTTTTATATTAATAAGTAACTTGACTTGGCAATCGCATGAATACATAATGTATATATTATTTTCTATCTTACAAGTCATAGATATTAAATCAGATTGTTAAGTGCTATTGCCGAGTCAATCTACTATTTATATATAGTACACACTTCACTCTACTACTACACTACCGTGCCGCATGATTACGTGTTATTTAATAAATATAAGTGATCAAAAGTGTATATCATTAATAATAATAAATAGCTCCCCTCACCGATTTCGGTGTCGGTAGCCGATTTCATTGAAACCAGGCCAGCTCCAGAGCGCAGGAGTTATTTTATAGTGCCCAAGTGTGTGCGCAATACACAGAAGCAGTCTCTCTTCCTTTTACTCCCATAACCCAGTGGGACGGTGAACCGACACGACTAGCGAGAGAACTGGCACAGGACCGACTTTTTACAAGCCCATCCGACGCATCTTTCATCATCTTTCTTGTCAGACAATCAGGTCATCAGCCTGCATTGTCCTAACCAAACCTGAAAACAACATTTTTTGTTGTTCCAACGCGGGAATCGAACCCACGACCTCCGGGTCGATAGCGAAGCTCTGAACCACTAGACCACGGATGCGCTTTACATTATATATTTTTAGGCGTATATCATTGGACGTGTGCCTGGACCCTAACCAAATGCTGTGACATCACAACAAACTTCATCACTTTGAAAAGTTGCCTTGTTCTTCTACTTACAACTTATCATAGTTCTTACGTTGCCTCGAAGAAGGCAACTTGTCGGAGTCTCAAGTTGTGTTGAGAAAGTCTGGTCTAGTGTAACTAGTCCTAATAGTTGTTAGTTTCATATAAATAAACGTGCATCTGTTACTTTCAACTGCGTTTCTAAGGGCGTGTGTTAAAATAACATGCCATCTGATTCATTGACAGGAAATACGAGAGGGACAACATGATATTTAACATGGCGCTAACTTTAACATTGCTTGGTGAAACACGCCCTTATAGTCCCAGATAACCGTAGTATTTCTGAACGGGATACTTCATTGTTTATTTATGAAACATACGGTGGTTTGAGTGAATCAGGTGCCTTACTCTCCAAACTGATTCGATTTTGATTCAGATGCACTATCCCGAATAAATTGACATTTGTTTATTTTAATTCTCAGTCGATTGATATGGCCGGCAGTGCAAAAAGTTACGATCGAAAGATTTTCTTGATCCTGGTTACTTTCAAAGTAATCCACCAAATAAAACACCAAAAGCCGTTGAGATCTAACTGATTCGATTCTCGATTGTGTCGGAAGTAAGCCTGCAGCTCAGGTAGTGTGTATTGTAATAAGTTTTTGGAAGTACTAAGAATTATTCTAAAAAGTATTAGCTTATATTTTTAACCCACTTCACTTTACATAATATTATAAACTTTAACTGTGCCAAATTTTACATTCCTCCGTTCGTAAAACTGTAGTACAATTTTCGCTTCACGTACAATAATATAGTATTAATTAATAATTCCTATGTCATGTCGAAATGAAGCATTGATAGATAATATTAAATAAGTAGCTGACACGTGCTTACTTCGTTAAGCATAAATAAACCAATTTCTTGGAATAAATAAATCTTTATCTTTAAATACTTTGACACAACCCTGAACCCGCAACGCGGAACCCGCAATCCTAAACCCGCAACCCGGGAACAAACCAACCTACCCGGGAACAACCCGGAAACCTGTAACGCGAAACCCGCAATGCGGAACCCGCAACACGGAACGCACAACGCGGAACCCGCATAGCCAGACAAACAGACAAGACAAAAAAAATTTAAATTGGATTTTCATTTCAGTATCGTTTAAAATGTCATATTATGTATTTAGAAAAACGTTGCTAATTGAAAGTTAAAAACAGACATTATCTGACTTTATTCGACGAGAGAAGTATATCCTTCGTTATTCTACTAGGGCCACAATAAGTATATTCTCAGTAAACTCCGTTATTGCATTCCGAACTGTTGTAGTAGCGTGCCTTCATTTGTATTTAGAATTCCAATCTCTCGTGTATGGAATTTACTTCATGAAATATTTGCCTCGAACAGCCTATGTACCATCGAGATTACATCGGGAGCAGGCGAATGGGGGAAAAGCGGGGACTAGTGATGCCTATATGGTGATTTTTCCCCTAAAATGGGGAGAAAATACTACATGATTTTTAATGGAGAAATAAGAAGGAGATGGAATATTTTTTGTGACTCAATTGTCATTAAACTGCTTTATCTATACATATTTTGTATAGTCAGAGTGAGGAACATTTAACATTTTTATTTATTTATTCTTATTATAGTCTTATTTAGTAATTTACCGTATTCAATTTATTTTCGAGGATTTTTAAATTAAGGGACAAAATTGTTTGAGAGTTGGTAACACTGTCGGGAACACAACAACGCTCGCTCAAATTTGAACAGCTCAAACTTAATTACGAGATGTTTACTTTTTACTAACGTTTAACAAGTTCTTTACAATCTTTTTTATTTCTAAGTATTGCTTAATTGATACTCATTTTAAACGTGACTACGTATATTATAATATGTATAGTAGCTGACCCATGTCCACCTCATACGATACAAAACCGGTGTGCTGCAGGGCATGGAATTGTTTGTTCCTATCTCAGCAGTGCCCGTCGGTGGTAGGTCTCGGCCCTGATTTGGTGGGTCCTGCCGTGACGCACATCGGCGCAAGCGTGAATGCTACCAAGCTTGAGCTAGGGCAAAGGCCGCTAATGATGTAAACTCTGACTCACTCAAGAAGAAGTACAACTCTGCTTCCAGGTTCTTTAAGAGGCAAATTGCATTGGCAAAATCGAATTACGTTGAGAGAATTGGCGAAAGACTGGCACGCCTGCCATCTGGCTCACGTGCGTTCTGGTCTCTCGCCAAGGCTGTCCAGGGTAATTTCTGTCGGTCGACACTTCCACCATTGCGCGGAGGAGACTGTTCATTGGCCTATTTCGCAAGGGAGAAAGCCGATCTTCTTGGCTCTATGTTTGCGGAAAACTCGACTCTTTACGACAGGGGGAACACTCCTCCTACCATCCCGAGGTGTGAAACCACAATGGCGGACGTCCGCTTCACACAGTGTGATGTGCGGAAAGCACTCTTCTCCCTGGATGTCAACAAGTCGAGTGGGCCTGATGGAGTATCTCCTATTGTGCTGAAGGTGTGTGCTCCAGAGCTGGCACCGGTTTTAACGCGCTTATTCAAACACTCTTATGTCCTCGGCGTTGTTCCAGATTCATGGAAGACGGCTCTAGTACACCTGATCCCTAAAAAAGGCGACCGCTCAGATCCGTCCAACTACAGGCCTATCGCTATCACCTCCTTACTCTCCAAAATTATGGAATCCATAATCAACCGTCAGCTCATGGGCTACTTGGAAGAGCACCAGCTGATCAGCGACCGCCAATATGGCTTCCGCAAAGGCCGATCAGCTGGTGATCTTTTGGCTTTACCAACTCACCGTTGGGCGCAGGTGGTTGAGAGTAAGGGCGAGGCACTAGGCGTTAGTTTGGACATAGCGAAAGCCTTCGATCGGGTTTGGCATAAAGCCTTACTATCGAAGCTTCCTTCCTATGGACTTCCTGAGAGACTTTGCAGGTGGATCGGCAGTTTCCTTGCGGAACGGAGAGTTAAAGTCGTCGTAGACGGCTCGTGCTCGGACCCCCGGACCGTAATTGCTGGTGTTCCCCAAGGCTGCGTGTTATCCCCGACATTGTTCATTCTGCATATCAATGATTTGTTGCATACAAGTGGCATTCATTGCTTTGTGGATGACAGTACCGTAGATGCACTGTATTTCGGCCGCAGCAATATCTCTCGCGATCACGTCGATGAGTGTCGGAACAAACTTGTGTCTGAAATCGAATCATCCCTTGTGAAGATTTCCGATTGGGGAGGACTAAATCTAGTCCAATTTAATCCTTCTAAGACTCAAGTTTGCGCGTTCACCGCTAAAAAAAGCCCCCTTTGTCGCATCGCCACTCTTCGGAAACACTCACCTTTGTGCCAAGCCAAAGATTGGCATTCTGGGCGTCGACATTTCGAGTGTTGTCCAGTTTGGCGGTCATTTGGAGAGCAAGGCCAAAATGGCATCCAAAAAACTCGGAGTACTCAACAGGGCCAAACAGTACTTCACGTCGGCTCACCGCCTTAAACTGTATAAGGCGCAGGTGCGGCCTCACATGGAGTATTGTTGCCACCTTTGGGCCGGGGCTCCGGATTATCAGATATCTCCATTTGACCGAATCCAACGTAGGGCATCTCGGATTGTCGACGATCCTGAACTTGCCGATCGGCTAGATCCTTTGGCACTGCGTAGGCATCTATCTTCCCTATGCATATTTTACAGAATTTACAATGGGGAGTGTTCCGAGGAGTTGTTCAATTTAATAGAAACCGCTGATTTTCGCAACCGATCGTCTCGCCGAAACTATCATCCACACCATCTGGATGCTTGGCGTTCCACTACAGTGCGTTTTAAAAACAGTTTTCTGCCACGCACAGTAAATCACTGGAATTCGTTGCCATCAGCGGTCTTCCCCAACAACTACGACATTGAGTTATTCAAGAAAAGGGCATATTCTCACCTGAAGGGTAGGCAACGCACTGGCGTCGCTGGTGACCGTGGGTGGCGGTGAATCACTTACCATCAGGTGACCCGTATTGCTCGTTTGCCTCTTACATGTTATAAAAAAAAAAAAAAACCCCTTGTATAAATATACAGAAAATTCAGGAATGTTGTGTCTTTTTAATAAGAATCATGCTAATAAAAAAATGTTTGAGGTGGACTACCTTTAACATTTAGGAGTATAAAAAAACGTTGGTCGATTCTCAGACCGACCAGCAAGCTGATTAACGTATGCACTCGACAGCGATATTGTACACAACTGGGGCCTACTCAAGATGCCATCGCTAATTATCGCTTACAAAGTTCGACAACAAAATGTATGGGATTTGACATAAGGTACGCTAAATGACATAGAAAATCGCGATCATTTAGCGTAATTTATGTCAAATCCCATACATTTTGCTATCGAACTTTGTAAGCGATAATTAGCGATGGCATCTTCAGTAGGCCCCCTGTACAATTTACGCCTGTCGAATTGTTTTTGCGAGTTATATTAAAATCAGCCTGCCTATATGCATACAAAATTTTATTAAAATCGGTCCAGCCGTTTCGTAGGAGTATGGTGACTAACATTATCCGGGATATAATTGAAGACATGAAGTGATGAAGGTGATAAGTAGCAATATTCTGATTTCGAGAAAATTGCGTTCAAACTGTCACTCAAACATTTTAATACATCAAGTACATTGATCTTAATAACCGCCTATAGATTCAATGCACTTAATACGTTACTACATAGGTATACTAAAATGTTTAAATTCCAGTTGTAACTCAATTTTCTGGGTATTTTTTTTGTAACATATCACCTTCACCCATTCATCTCTTCAATTATTATTAGGAATCTACTAACATCTCTTTCATTACAATCGGACTAGTAGATTAGTCGGTGGAACAAAAATACATACGTAGACTGAGAACATCATTACCCTTCCTTTTGGCTTCGCCGTAGTCGAGTAAATGTTCCAACTAAAATTAATATATTTTTGAATTGTAACTATAGTTCACTAGTAATATAAATTTTAATATAGATTTTCTTTCTTTGATCTTCTGAAAATCTATTTTCCATCGACTATTTTGGCAGTCGACTGCCGAACTAGAAAAAAAATAACATTGGTTTTCTTTCAACGCGAAAATTGGCTGCAAATATCTGATAGAAGATATAAATTCAATATTGTATTTCAATTTGCTTGCTCCAACTTTTTATTTTGTATTACATTCTCAATTTTCTTACCAAATGTTGGTTTTTTCAATGGCCTGCGAGTATACAAGTCTCGCTGTCCACCTAGACTTCTGAACTTATACATCTACACTAATATTATAAAGAGGACAGATTTGTATTTTTGTATTTTTGTATGTAACGAGTTAACACATAAAGTACTGGACCGATTTTAATAATTCTTTTTTCATTCGAAAACTATATTATCACTGAGTAACATAGGCTATATAAAAATCAATTGCTGTTCGTAAGTCTCGCTAAAACTCGAGATCAGCTGAACTGATTCGGCTATTTTTGGTCTTGAAATATTCGTGGAAGTCCCGGGAAGGCTTAAACGGTTTCCATGCTCAACGACGGCACGGGTCAGCTAGTATACAATATAGATATTGATCGTTTATCTGAGTTTCTCAGCCGGAAATTTGAGTACTTTGTAAACTTGTTTCTCATTCTTGATCTTTTTAAAAAATCACAAATAATTTCCATCAAATTATTTCACTATACAAATATGGTCGATTTCGTGACCGACATTTTATATAACACGTGCGTTGTTCTATTGCAATCAGTATGTTCTATTTTTCACCTACAAAACGTAACAAAAAGTATCCCGTGCTTGGGAACCCTGAAGCTGTACCTTTCATGACTTATCATGGATATACAGCCTGACCGGTGTACTCGGTACTCGATTCCCATTATATGTTATAAAATTAGGTACAGCTAATTTTTTACCAAATTTTCCTTTAAATAAATCAATCATGGATACTATGAAAATTACGCGGCTAGGCAAGTAGGCATGCCGGCGCGGCACGGCGCGGCGGCGTGCGACATCAACGTAGGTAGTACGGGCGCGTACCTACGCGCGGTATCCACGCGTTGGGTAAATAATTTAAGCAAGTTTAAGAAGCTACATTATTTTACTCAGTGATTAATTGATGTGATTTTTATAAATAATTTTTTTTCATCTCATATAATAGCCAAATATCACGTCCTCTCTCTCTCACCAGTCACACTGTATACAGTAAAAGACCGCGCAGTAAACTGGTCTTGTTCATTGAAGTTATCCGAACCGCAATGTGCTCAGCTCTCGGATGCAGTTTAGTGGATTTACTACTAGTCCTCTCGATCATTCTAAACTAGACAAACATGAAGTTGGGAGCGTATTACGAGTATTCCCGTTTATTTACTTATTACTACTCGGAACTAAAATCTATATGATGTAAAAAGAACAGTCACTATAACTTCATAAATAACTTTTCTCACTCTGGAAATGTGTTTTTTTGCAATAACTAAAAAAAAATTTTTCTTTTTACCGTTTATAATTTTACTGTTACTGGTACTGTATTTCATGGGGTAGTTGTCTATACTCGCCACGATTGGCAGGCGGGTGGGCGAGCGTAGTTTTCAGAGGCCCGCATAACATAATAATTTCGAAAGTAGAAAGTAGTGTCTATAAGACTGTTCGGTAGACTTTTGTATTTCATATCTATACTAATATTATAAAGCGGAAGAGTTTGTTTCTTTGTTTGTTTAAACGCGCTAATCTCAGGAACCACTGGTCCGATTTGAAAAAATCCTTTTTTGTTGGATAGTCCATTTATAGCGGAAGGCTTTAGTTTATATAACATTACGCTGCGATCAATAGGAGCGAAGCGTCAGTGGAAAATGTAGCAAAAACGGGGAAAATTATTCACATTTGAGGAATTTCGTTGCGTCCGCTACACATAAACGGTCACGCGAAGGAAGTCGCGGGCACAGCTAGTAAAAAAATATTTTTTTAAAAGCTGATTTTAATTATATTATTATATTCCTGTAATGTAACCCTTGAGGTACTTTGCCCTTACTAAGTCTAAAAATGCTTTACAGTGAATAGAATACAAATAAAAATACGTAGAAATATAGCAACGCATAATAACGAGATTATATTAAAGCCTAGCAAAAATAACATAATATTTATTTAAGTGCTTTTAAAGCATAATCTTATTTATCTGATTTGTATAATGTGATACACAGTAGCTAACCTCGTTATACAATTTAATATCATAATACGTTTTGCAAAAGGTTTTTTGTACGGGTTTTTATTTAATATTAAAATCTTCATTTCTTATCTCAGATAAATAGGTTTAGACAGACCCTTTAAAGTCTATTCGTCTTTGGTGTTTTAATGATGGTCTACTCATCATCAGTGTATAGGTTGATCCATGGTCCATATATCAAGCCGAATAAAGTGTGAATAGAAGGATTTTAGAGAAGCATTTTTTTATTTTGACACCTCATATAAATTACTTACCATAACGCGACAAATCACGATTATCCGTAAAAGTCACAAAACAAATGAGTTTCAATCCTGGTCAGGTCTTAGGTCAACGACAAGTGTGTTCGTGGTGACTAGGAGCCACCACAGCATATTAAGATTCAGTTCTTGTGGTCATTTTAGACCTCTGCTTTTTTTGAGTTATATTAAGTCATTTATATGAGGTGCCAAAACAAAAAAAAATAAATAATAATAAAACATTTATTTAATGATCTACGCGTCGTTCTCTTCACACTATATTATTCGACTTAATATGAACCATAAATCGCACTGTATATCCAATATACCGATCTCTTTTATTAGGAGAGTGTGATTTTCAATGTCAAATAATTTTAATCTTTAGAATAATAATAGCTCCCCTCGCCGATTTCGGTGTCGGTAGCAGATTTCGTTGAAACCAGGCCAGCTACGCAGGAGTTATTTTATAGTGCCCAAGTGTGTGCGCAATGCACAAAGACACTCTATCTTCCTTTTACTCTCATAACCCAGTAGGACGGTAAACCGACGAGACTGGCGAGAGAACAGGCGCAGGAATGACTTGCCCATCCGACGCATAGATCATCTTTCTTTTCAGACAATCAGGTGATCAGCCTGCATTATCCTAACCGAACTTGAAAACAACATTTTTGTTGTTCCAACGTGGGAATCGAACCCACGACCTCCGGGTCGAGAGCGAAGCTCTGAACCACTGGATCACGGAGCCGATTTTAACTTTTATCTACATACTTAAAATCCTAGTTTTAATAGTTGCTGGACAGCGACGCGTTGTCACTTGTCGCGCTGTTGCTAATTGCCGCCATTTACGAGTGAAACCGTCCTAATTATTATCCGAACATAGCAGAGAACCCTATTAGTAAAACTTTTAGTCCACGACATACACCTGTGTAAAGATTCATGTCTTTATGATATCTCTATGATAGCTAATTAGCTACTCTGTGTAATATTCATGCAAATACGTAAAATTTACTTAACATTGTATTCAATCATACACAATGTATTGAATACTCAAATATTTAAATTGTATTCACCGCCGCACGGAGGCTACTGCGCGGCGAGCGCACGACATTCAAATTTCAAAGCCTTATCCCCGGTATCTCAAACGCTATTCAAATGAATGATTAACTAACATGGCATTTTAATCAACAACCCATATTGAACGCTGATTGGTGGAACATTATCACAGACAGAAAGAAACGGACAGATATTTTATCATTACATCACGCTCGCACTTGCAAGTTTAGTTAAAACTCCTCAGATAATTAATATCCTCAGAAAATAAATAAGGTGTCTATGGTAATTTAAATTTATCTGTGGAATTTTAACCAAACTTGCAAGAGCGAAGTGATTTAATTATAAAATATCTCTCTGTTCCTTTCTGTCTGATAATATTCCACCAATCAGCGTTCAATATGGTTTGTTGATTTGAATGCCATGTTAGTTGATCATTCATTTGAATAGCGTTCGAAAAATCAGGTATTAGTGCGAGTTGTTGAGATAATTGAAGACATGAATGGATGAAAGCGATATGTAGCAAAACTCTGGTTTCGAGAAAATTGAATTCAAACTGTCACTTACACATTTTAGAATACGTCGTAACGTATTAAGTACTTACATTAATCTAAAGAACCGCCTCTAGAAGAATGTACTTATTTTTTCTGAGGATATTAATTATTTTACAGTTTATTGTACACAGAAACATTTTTAACACAACAATTCACATGGAAATTACGACACAAAGGTGCTGCTCATTTCTAAACAAGAAATCTCTTACAGCAGCCCTATACGTTTTTACGTATCTTAAAATATTGAAGTGACAGTTTAAAATTTTCTGGGTTTTTTTGCGACATACAACCTTCATCGATTCACGTCTTCAATTACATAAATTTCGGTCAGTTTTAGTTCCTCATGTTGGGTTAATTTATTTACAGTAACCCTGTATTTACGAGCTGTTTGTAATAATAATCGCAACGATTTTAAGTTTAACAAATTCAACACCGTCGCGACATGTTATCCCGCACGGACACGCTCCGGACGTGTACGAGTCATGTATGAACACTGCACGTGTATGAACGTTGCACGTGTATGAACGTGTATGAATATATTTGTCAGGGCTCGCCGGCGTGTCACGTAGCATTACATGCTTGGCGGGCTTGGACGACACCTGACGTCACGCTGTGGATGACGCGGGTTGGATGCGCTATTTTAGTTTGGTGCATCAAATCTTTTTTCTAACCAATCGTGAAATTTGGCGGTATTAGTATGTATATTTTTTGTTTTTATTTATATCGTAATTTCGTCTCTACTACAGTAGGCCATGCAGGAACATTTGAAAGCATCGTATGACGAATTGATGTTCCAAGATACTTGACCAGCCTACCGGTATCGTTTGCCAAACACTTCCACTTACACTACCTACCATCCGATCCATACATTGCGCCTAAATATCTTTAAGTTTATTCTGTTCTTTTTTTATTTATATTATTATTGTTTTTTCTGTCTACTTATATTGTGTACTTTTCGCTGTCTTGTCATTGTAATGTCCAAGTTTCTTATGTATTCTAATGTTTTTAATTGGTCAAATAAATGTTCTTATGATTATTATTAATATCACACGTGTTTTGACATTGAGTAATATGTACGAGTATAGATGAAAGTTGTACTATGTTATAAAGATGTGTCTCCTAAAGTTTTTCAATTATGTTTTTGAATATCTTCAAAAATCTCAGGTATTTCCATTCAAGTTTTTTCCATTTCATTTAATATGTCGTTTATAAGTTTAATTAGAACCTTATGCGATTACTTACCATAAACAATTTTGTAGCTCGATGTTCGCTCCGGTTATCTGCGTGTCTAATGCGATATCTCGGTATTATCGCTGGACCAGATCTACATTAGTGCTTACACCGCGCGTGACGTCACGGCTGAGGGACGTCACTATTGAGATGGAGATACTGCCAGCTGTCTGAGGGCATACGGGATGTTCATGTATGATTCATCCCTTCCCTAATATTATATGTGAATATCCGTTTATGATAGGGTCGTAGATGCTAAATATTATGTATATTTAGCATCTACGACCCAAGAACAGGAACATATAAAACGCGAGATTCAAACCCGCGACCTCCCGCTCGAGCACCAAAACATTCATGCGCTGGTACACAGAGATCATCATTTTTTTTTAAATATTCAAAGAACTACTTAAATATTATCCCACAAAAACATTTTCATGTAAAATGTTACCAAGAGTACAGGGTAAGCTATGTAGACTCCTACATAGCTTACCCTGTGAAAAAGTTAGTAAAAAAGTAGAGCCAAGATTCTTGATCTATGCACCCTTACTTTACCAGGCCTAACTTTATATACATTTCAATCGTGACGATTTCAAACGTAATGATTGACACTTTCATTTCACACACGATGAATGAATGCCCATGAAATCTTCGTAACGGTAGCAAAACGGCCAAGTATCACGTTTTGACTGACTTTTGCGCTTCGGTTGGCTTGTGTTGGCGGGTCACTCCCGTGCCCCCTGATAAGAAAGTTTTTGTCAGAAACTGAATTAGGGAAATAAAAATAATGGAAGGTCTATGTCTTAACTGGGCACAACCATTTTGTCTCGCTTATTCGAACGGTTTTGATTGACTTATATTGCTAATTTTTGCTGTTACTCGTTGCTTGGTTAGTATAATATACCTAGATTTGACCCACATGGGATGAATTTTGGAAAATGTTTAAGTATATAGGTAAATGACTATTTTTGCCGCAATATATTTCATGAAAATAATACAAACTATAAACGATACAAAAGGAATAAATTTGCAAAATTTCAAGTTTCTTCCACTAAGTGTTTGACCTGTTTGTTTAGGATCTGTCAATGAGATTTGCATATGTACTATACTTTTATTTGCATATGTAGATAGATAATTTATTTGTCATCTCGGTGTTCAATTTAATATAGAAGCATCAACAATATGAGAAAGAGTCCAGCTGTAACTTAATATACTGGAAAAGAAGTAAATCATGACATAAAGTAAGCTTGAGGGCGAAAAAATTTCACATAACACGAATTTATGGAAACCAGATTTCCACATTTATTCCGCCGTCAAAAGAATATGAAAATATTACTTAGAGTTATGCCACTTTGTTCTCGACGTAAAAATAATCGTATCTTTTCGTGCCTTGCAATTTTGCCTGACGTGTGTTATATGTGTCCGTTAATCCAGCCAGATGTTGTGGATTTTGCTAACTTTTTACCTACGCTCAATTAGAGAAAACCGTTATATTTTCGTAATTTGCTTTATTATAGTTTGAGAATATGGGTCGTTTACTATCGTGAAACTCTATGAAAAATTCTGCCACCCTTATCATAAACAACGCAATGGACATTTTTGGCAAAAATGAGTTAATAATATACTCGGAATCACCGCTACGAGATCTATCAGGATCAATTACTCGACTTTAAATAGCTGTTACACTTTTAGTTTTTTTGTTAATCGTAAACAAAATATGTGGATCCATTCCAAACTAATTACTAGTCTTCTTCTTCTTCTTCTTTTAAATGGCTCCGAGGCTTAGATAAAGAATCCTATAGATTTGACACATTGCCACAGCCGACAGGGACAAACGAAAAGTATAAACAATATCTGTGTTGCCAACCCCATTTAAATATACCCAATTTATTCAGGAATCTTACTACTCGGGACTAACAAAGATTAGTACAGAACAGTAAAATAGAAATTTATTAAAGAGAGAAAGTTTGTTCATCTATATATTTGTTTCCATTAAATTATGAAATTTGGAACGGATAAAGCAGGAAATAATATGTTACGTTTATGACGTGTAAATGTACCAACGGTTCCCATTTGCGCATAAAAAGTAGCATTGGCTGCTACTTTACATGCCCAAAACATATCATACAACAAAACCCAAGGTTTTAAAAAAACATATTTACATCATAAATCATAATTATTTTCATCACAGACGCGGACGTAATAATAATTTATGTATGTCGGTACTCTATTTATGTTATCGAATGTACTATAATTTCTTGGCGGACATTCTTTTTATGTAGTAATAAAACACAAACTATGTACTTGCACTTTTTTTCACTTTATTATAATATATACCTACACCGACGATGACTTCATCGAAACCGGTCGTGTATTTTAACAAATATAAAAATATGTAAATTAATGTAAAATCACTAATAAAGTATATATATTATGTAAAAAAGTATATAAAATAAAAAATAAGGTGTTTAAAGGTAATCTGTGCATATAGTCATTATTTAAATGATTTTATTATTTGCATTTTTTTTAATTATTGGTATATTACAACATTTATGGGTCGTTATTCAAAATGATTATTTCCGTAACTTTATTCATACCGTTTGCTATTGGAAGTAGATGCACGAATTTCTTCCTCCTCGTTTAAGCATTTGGTATTTTCCTTTTTCATGCATGTATATAGTGTGGATCCCTTACCAGCATTTCCGGGGACATTTAAATTTTTAATTTATTTCTTATACCAACAACAATTTATAAATATAATCTCATTCGACTATTCACCGCAGTTCAAGAGTTCATGAATGGAAATTTTTGGAATGACTTTTACGACTTATATTCACTATACGTCTTCCAATAATTTCTTCGGCTTTCCTAAAACAAAGCAATAATATATAAAATAGGAGTAGTAGAGGCGTTCGTTAAACGTAGTCAAGATTTCCATTTTTATCGTTATTTTACAGTAAAAAAATAGTACTTTTAGTGAACTTATGTAAGTAAATTTCAGTAGGCTCTACACAAGACTCTGAATATAATATGTTTATAAAATTTATTAATCACTTTTATAGTACGTAAATAAATACCATAAAAGTAACTAACCTGCTCGATGACATGACGCGTAGGAATAGATAACGGGTTTAAATATGTCATATTTGCTGTTTTTCTAAAACAACTTTGTTAAAAATGTCTAGAGCATACTCGAGTATATTTGGTTGGTTGCTAGTTTTGTCGGCCTGTGGCACGAATCCATAATTGGCGGGTTGAAGAGTCCTTTCGAAATCTGTAACAACAGTTTCACTATTGCACAGCTTAAGATTTAATAATAAAATTAAAAATATAATATATATACGGTCGAATCGAGAAACCTCCTCTATTTTTGAAAGTCGGTTAAAAAAGACCCCACTTTTAGGGTAAATTATGAGTACCTTAGCTGGTATCCCCATAAAATCTTTAACATTACTAAGTCAAAAAGTAGTTTAAAATGGCGGACTGCCTGACATTTGTTTCGAGGATGACAATTTAACCTTGTCACATACATTGGTTGGATAATACATTTATTATTGTAATTTTAAATAACATTTTAATTCATTATTTCTATTCACAATAACCTATTAATAGCTTATTAGTGTGCTACGGAACACAACCTGTCGATATTTTATCAAAGCAAGGTGTATTTGTTGCTAAAAATTGTACTTACGCATGAAAGGAAATATTTCGTGTTTTTTGCTCAGTACGGCTTTTACAGCCGATTATTTAACATATATCCATGTAAAGCAGGGTTAGTATTATGTATCACTTAAATTTCTTTTTATTTTCACCACTTAGATCACTATTATTCACTAAAAATCCTGGAAGATACGAGCTGTGACCGAACTGTCAACTGATTTGTTGGGCACATAGCAGTTGTGCCCAACAAACAAAAACAGGAACTCTGACAAAGACAGGCTATATTGTCGCCTTCCTTTTCCTTCCTTAAAGTTTTTGTATGTTGTGATCTCGTTCACACACTTTATTGACGTATTGTAGCAAATCTGGGGGCACGGGAGTGCCCCCGTCAAGACGAGCCAAGCGAAGCGCAAGGGCACTACCTACCTTTTCTCGAAAGGTTTCGTCGATTTTTTGAACTCTCATAACTTTGCTTTGGATGATGCTACATAGTTGAAAATTTCAACATATAATGACACCAGTAAAAACATGAAACATACAAAGTTTCAATGTTGTAGCTATTATACTTTAGATTTTATCAATGTCTAAAAACCCCAGATTTCGTCACTGACTCATTTATAGATCATCAAAATTCATAAGGTACTTCCTGACGTCCTAGTAAGCTGATATTATTTATGTAAGCTGTTATTGCTACAAAACCAACAAAAAAATTATTAAAATATAAATGCCGCCATTTTGAATCCAATATGGTGGACGGTACAAAATGGATGTTTAATATTATGTTTATTATACGGATATGATCTTTAAGACATAAAAGAAATATTATATTATACAATATTATACAAGTACCTACATAAAAAAATAAGACCTACTTTTTGTAGGACCGATAATCGGTCAGATTTTTACTCCATATTATTTCTATCCCACTTTATTTATTTGTGTGCGTTGCACTACTGCAATCAGTATGTTCTATTTTATTCCGATTATTAATCGGTGACCGACTTTTTGTAAATGAAAAATATGTCTATGAGAAAATTAGTTTTATATCTACTTATTTAAAATTAGGTACCTATAATAATATTTGGTAAGTAAAAATTAGGTAAGAATTAACAGGCAGCAAGTAGTAAATTGTTGTCGGATAAACAAAATATTAAGTCAATCACTTGAAACCATCGGTCCGGTACGGGCTCCCTGATGTTACGTTAACGATGTAACTTTGTTTAGAGGGAATCTTATGTAAAAACCGTTCGACACATCGATAGCGCGATGTAGGTGGCTTACAGCGCAATCTATGTTTGGAACTGTGAAACATCTAAACACACATTTACCAATATATTTAACAGTCGGTAACGTTATAATGATAACAATAAACGAAAATATTACACGATCAATGTATAAATAATTTTAGTGTTTAATCTTATGACTATTATAATATGATTATAATATGATTTTTAACACGTCACGTCATGACGTTTAAAGATGGCCATAATCAAAAGAAAACCTTAAAGTTATTTTTCAACAATAAAAATAAATACATTTTTTTCCTTTAAAAATGATAAGTTGCACTTAGGTGTATGCAGTTAGCATATAATATATGTTTATAAGAGCCGTACAAGAATTAGTACCTCTAGTGACCAACAGATGGCAGTGACCGTCGTCTACATACGATATTATTATAGACTTACTGTATTATTTTAATAAGAATCAACATGCTTTATTAAAGGCAATCTCCCTCGTATATATAAGTAATTCTCAAATACTCGAATTATTAGTGTTGAATTACTCGAAATACTCGTGGCATCCTAGGATATCCAAATAAGAAGTTTCACTCCAGCAATAAAATAATGTATATTTTATAATTTATATTTATTATATTATAATATAATAATATAACAAATAAAGAAATATGGACGAGACATTTATTTGAAAATTGGCCTCTACCTCTTAAAAATTGCGGTGAAAGTTTATACACGGTATAATATTGACGGTGACATCAGTCGACGTCACTAGGGGTCACTATGCTAAGGCGCTGACTGTTCTATTTTCCGTAAGAAAAGGCCCGGGGTCAAAATAAGTTATCTTTAAATTAAAAAAAGTCCATTAACCAGCTTACAAAAATAAATGAAATCCCACCAAAAACATTTTAATGTAAAAATGTTGTCAAGACGAGTCTACACAGCTTACCCTGTAAAAAAGTTATCAGATATCGTATAAAGCCAAGCTCTACAATACACCTTAATCAAAATCTATCAAAAAGTGGTTAGATCTCATGTAGAACCTAAATTCTTGATCTATGCGCCCTTACTTCACCAGGCTTAACTTCACTTACGCTATATAGCAGTTAAAACGTGATACTTGACCGTTTTGCTACCGTTACGAATATGTCATACGAATTCATTAATCGTGTGCTAAATAAAACGGCCAAGCATCACGTTTTAACTGCAATGTAGCGTAAGTGAAGTTAAGCCTGCTGAAGTAAGGGCGCATAGATCAAGAATTTAGGTTCTACATGAGATCTAACCACTTTTTGATAGATTTTGATTAAGGTGTATTGTAGAGCTTGGCTTTATACGATATCTGATAACTTTTTTACAGGGTAAGCTGTGTAGACTCGTCTTGACAACATTTTTACATTAAAATGTTTTTGGTGGGATCTATGTATTCTTCATCTATGCTCCGAGGTGATTCGCCAATGTCAGAGTGGTTGACGAAAACTCTGCTTTTTTTAAAGGTCTTATGAACAAACAAGGGTACGGTTTGTTAAATAACGAGGTCTGTTGGATAAACCTAGAACAAACACAAACATTTAGGGTTTGTAACTAATATTACAGTTTTATATTGTTAGTACTAATAAATTTACATAAGATTTCAATAAATGAAGTATTTACAAAGCGTAATACAGATTTAAAATTGATAGGGCGAGGAATGATAGGAGGGAGGAGATCGTACAGGGAACACTGATTTTTAGGACAAGAGAAAAATATATGATCAAGGGTACCCTCGTCCAGTCCACACTCACACAGAGAACTGTCCTTTACCCTAATTTTTGCAAGGAATACAGGCGTGCAACAATGTCCAAGTCTGACTCGACAGACTGTTGAGCAAGCGGACTTAGATGCGTTTTTATATTTAAAAAACCAAGGCCTAACTGGTATGGCATCTTGGATTTCAAAATACTGTTTGCCTTTATTTTGGCTTGTTCTGGTCCATTGATTGTACCACCCGACATTCATCTGACTTTTGGCTAGCGGAACTAGGTCCCTACAATAAAGTTTATAATTATTGAGACCACCTGTTGTTATAGCTTGTCTGGCGTAGTCATCCACACTTTCATTGCCAGTAATTCCGCTATGGCCCGGTATCCAAGCCAAAACAACTTGAATATTTTCTGAGTGACACCTAAAGAGAAGCTGTCTTATTTTCAGGATAAGGGGAGACTTGCATTTAGAGCGAAACTGGTTAGATATGATGGCCTCCAAAGCGCTTTTGGAATCCGAAAGTATAATAGACTTGTTAAGACGATGGGACTCAACATAAGACAGTGCATCTAATATAGCCAAAGCTTCTCCTGTAAATACAGAGGAACCCGGCGGTAATTTACTGTTTAAAATGACATTAACTTTCGGAATCCAAACAGCTACTCCAACACAGCAACCCTCCAAGAGCTTGGAAGCATCCGTGAAAATAAGAAGCCAATCCCTAAAGTGTTGATTAATAATATTTTTAAATTGAGTGTTGGCTAAATGAGAACCCTTATCTATTGGAAAATTTAGAAGAACTTTTGGAAAGAAAGTAAGCGCATTAAAAGGAGTGGAAAAGAGGGGATTAAGAACACACTGAAAAACGGGACAGGGGAGATGGATGAGTTTACGGTAGCTTATTAAAAGGCAGGGCAAATCTTTGTGTAACCAGTAGTTGGAAGAATCGACTAGTTGTGAAAGAATGTGAAGTTTTCCTATAAGTGGGTGAAAGGATGATTGGAAAATTTTGAACAAATATCTGTCAGACAGGCACTGCCTCCTGATGTTTAATGGCGGATCTCCACATTCGACTTGAAGGGCATTGATAGGAGTAGATTTCATAGCTCCAACTACTATTCTCAGTACCTTTGATTGAATTTTGTCTAAAGTTTTTAAGGGAATCTTATTGCATGGTTCTAATAGGAATGAACCATAATCCAAGTGGCTGCGGACAAGCCAATTGTATAATAGTTTTTGTGTATAGGGGTGTGAGCCCCACCACACGCCAGATAGAGATCGGAGAACATTAATATTTTTCTCACATTTTCGCACTGTGAGATTGATGTGATGAACACCAGTCAACCTAGAGTCCAAGTAGACACCTAAAAATTTTACCTTATCCTTCACCGGGAAAACTTGCTGGTTATATTGAATAAAAATGTTATCGGGTATTCTTCTAGATCGCGAAAAAACAACAACGGAGCTTTTTGGAATAGAGATGGTTAGAGCGTGTCTATCCATCCAGTCACATAGATAACCAATGGCAGAGTTGAGGCGGGCGGAGCAATCCGCTATATCCTTTGAGGCGATGTACAAGGCCAAATCATCTGCGTATTGAAGACTCTCACAAAAACTATTAAAAGAAAGGTCTAGATCACTTGTGTAAATATTATACAGCAATGGGCTGAGAACATTGCCTTGCGGCAAGCCTTTGTATACAGTTCTAGTGGGGGAATTAGAATTTGGAAAAGATATGGTAATATGACGACGGGAGAGGCTATTACAAATGTAGTTTGTCATCTTCACAGGGACACTCATATATTGCAGTTTCTGCCTGAGTACCGGAAGAGATACATTGTCGTACGCAGATGATACGTCCAGGAACATCGCCACTACATGTTCCATTTTCGAAAAGGCAATGCGTATGTCAGTAATAAAGGTACCTAAACTGTCCATAGTGCTAAAGCCCTTTCGAAAACCAAACTGTGTCTTGGATAAAATACCCCTACTCTCCATTAGCCATTCTAGTCTGTTTTTAATGAGATGTTCCAGAATTTTTGATAAAGTGGCCGAAAGTGCTATAGGCCTGTAACTACTGGGATCGCCACCAAGTTTTCCCGGCTTAAGGAAAGGCAAAATAATCTGTGAGCGCCATTCCTCCGGAGGAACTTCCGACTGATATATGCCGTTTAGGATATTAAGGCATACTAATTGGGCGTCTGATCCACTGTTGGCTATAAATGAATATGGTATTCCATCTTCACCAGGAGCGGTATCCTTTAATGATCTTACAACTAGTCGGAATTCCTCGAGAGAAAATGGAGAATCTAATGGGTCTGAAGAAGGGCCTGTATATGTGTGGAATTCATCAAAGGAAGGAACTGTCGCCGGCGCCAACCTTTGAGCAAATGCGCCCATCCACTCCGCTGGGTCATTGGACTGCCGGTAATCGCTTGCCATAGACCCCCGAAATCTCTTTATATTTCTCTAGACTTCCGAGAGCCTCGATGTTGGAGAAAGACCTAAACAAAATTCTGCCACTTTTTGATAATGTAGAAAATTATTTAAAGTCATGATCTAGAATATGATTTTTCGGCATCCTTACGACGTTTGCATGCTGAGGTGCACTCGGAATCCCACCAAGGGGGGGACAATCTCCCATCCCCTTGGTACTTTAATGGTATTGATCTATCTGCTGCCTGTAAAAGTGTATTTTTGAAATTTTGATATTCAATGTGGGCGTTAATAGTATTTATTGGAGGAATTAGGCTCACTTCAGCATCCGTAGCAACTGCAAATTCATTCCAATTGGCCTTCGCCAATTTGTATTTTAGTCTAGGGGGGATGGGTGGGATTGTCTGTATTGTCGAGTCCGTCAAAGTAATAGAAATAGGATAGTGGTCGCTGCCACGGGAATCGGAGAGGACACACCATGAACATAAGGATGAGATGGAAGGGGAGCACAATGAGAGGTCCACCACACTCCTTGGGTTCTGCAGAGGAGACACCCGCCTAGTTGGAGACCCATCATTAAGGATCACTAAGTTGTTATCATCTACAATGTCTAAAAACATTGTAGAATGATAATCATTGGAGTAGGAACCCCAGGATGTATGATGTATATTAAAGTCTCCCAACACAAACATAGGATGGGGAATGGTAGAAATAATAGAGGAGAGTTCAGAAAGGATAGCAGAGTTAGGATTGGGGATATACACAGATATAAATATAATATTTACAACACGGACGGCCACAATATTAAAAGAGTTGCTATGTACAGGAAGTGGAAACAGAGAATATTTACAATGGCTGGAAACCAAAAGGGCTGTTCCAGCCTTTCCATCAATTCTGTCATCCCGGAAACATGTAAAGCCCGAGACACGAAAATGTGATCCCGGTACTAGCCATGTCTCCTGGACAGCAATAACCGACGGCTTGTAATCATTAATAAATTTAAAAATTTCAGATTTCTTCCTCCTGATGCTCCGACAGTTCCACTGAATTGCAGTGAGAGCCATTATTAAGAATAGAAGTTAAAAGCTGAGTTAAGTTAGTGCGAGTTTTGTTCGGTAGCCCGGAATCACCAAACCGGGAGACTAATTGAATCAATGTATTTTTTTAATGAAAAATCTTTTATTTCCAAATAGGTTAGTAACTAACACTTTCAGAATTGTCCTACATGATGACCTACCACCGGTTCGGGGACTAACCCGGCGAGAAGAACCGGCGTAAGAAACTCGCTCGGGGCCACCTTTTAGCAAAAAGATGGGAAAATTGTTCTTTTAAAAAAATATATATATAACAATGTTATAACTTAACATAAATTACAATTTACAAAAGTATACTTTATAAAATAGAAGTAGCCTCGAAAGTGGCCACCTTATTCCCAGGGTGTGCTATCATTAACAAAATCATTAATCTTATAATAAGCTTTAGCACACAAACGTTCTTTAACTACCTTTTTAAATTTATTGATGGAAAAATTTTGAACGTTTTCTGGGATCTTATTGTATAGGCGTATACATTGACCTTTAAAAGATTTGCTTACTTTGCTAATAAGTGTATCAATAATATTATCATTTGGGGCAATATTTGTGTTGGGAGGCAAAGCACACCCATTTTCAGACTGAGAAGCTGGATGTTCGATAATATTTCTGTGAGCCTGGTGGTCATATCCAGGACTCGCAGAAGAAATAGGACGGCTGGGTGTGTATACAGTTTTTCTGTAAGAAGATGTTACTGGGGAGTTTGGCTGTTGTCGCGAAACTGTTGCTGATAAAACTATGGGAGATCTCCTTGCCGAGTCCGCAAAGGAACGTCGTACTGGTGGAAATCTAGCTGATGCTTCTATATAAGAGATATTCTCCTGGGACATCACTAATTTTATATCCCTTTGCCGAATATGCTCTGGACAAGATGGGTTGTTAGCAGCATGATTCCCTGAACAAAACAGGCAGGACATGGTTGACACAGTGCAAGTATCTCCTTCATGTGCTTGGCCACATTTGTAGCACCTGGGTTGGCCTCTGCACAATGTCTTCACATGACCAAACCTGCAGCATTTGTTACATTGAATAGTAGGCAGTCTATATAACTCAACAGGTAGGGAGGTATAGTAACAGTATACATGTGGGGGTAATTTCTGTCCTGTAAAAGTTAACACTACGGACTGCGTTGGGATCCAGATTGGTTGCTGCTGGTCATTATAAGTCTTCCGACTTAGCCTCCGGGCCCGAACAACTGCACCATAACCAGTAGGAACATCTAAATTTTCAACAAACTCCTCCATAGACCACTCTACTGGTACCTGACGTACCATACCCATGCGGGATATGCTGTATGATGGTATCGATGCAACATATCCAGCACGTGTAATAGCAGATAAGTCTAAGAAGGAATTAGCATGATTAGCGGAGTCAAATTCGACAGAGATTCGATTCCTACCAATTTTTTTAATTCCGTCCATTTTGACGTTCTTAATATTGTTCTTAAACAAAAATTGTCCAAATGGCATAGGACGTAAGTTGGGGCCAGAATCGGATTCCGAATTCGTTACATGGACAACAAAAGGAGCTGCATCAGTGGAACTGTATATCTTTTTGTTTTCGAAGTCCGGGCTGACATATGCAAGTTGAACCGAGGGTGTGGAAAGAGAGCTATTTGCCATCCTTTTAGCCATACTTATGGTGTTGTCTACATTTGCTGCACGCTTTCTAGTGATGGTAGACTCTAATTCCATGTCCTCTTGTCTTACCTGACCATCAGAACCTCCGCCTCCCGGGTCGGGAGGTTCGGTGTCCATACCGGCAATCTAAATTAACCTAATACACAAAACACACTATTTAACAAAACTACACTTACTATTAAACTTTCACAACATAAAACGAACACAAAACACTTAGAGATTGATTTAACAGAAAAAAAATATGATACAAATACTATAAAAACTAACTAATTAGTTATTTATGTAAAAAAACACTTGTTTGTACACTCAACAGAAAAAGCAGAGCTAATTACTAGTCATAACCATCGTAAAAATATCATAAATAAACTAAATATGTAAATAGAATATCGCATACGCAAAGTCCACATTGAATGGCACTAAACAACAAAAAAAATATATATTTGGAATATTCCTATTAGTTTCATAGAGACAACAAAACAGAAAAAAACTTTGATCGCGATTACTCGAAAGTAACCTCCAGGCAAATGCGTTGTTTGTAAGGACGGCAGTATACCCCTTAATATGATCTTGGGCGTGTTGATTCTTAAGCAGATGGCCGCAGGTTCGAAGCCAGCAGTGCAATTCTTAAGCGCAAAAATCGTGACAGACAAGATTCCAACGGCTGTATGTCGATGATGGCCGAATTGGTATTCCCCAAGATTAGTTTTTATGCTATAGACAACCGACCATGTGACGGCGGTAATATTCGTGAATACAGTCTCAACCGGTCGATTATAGAATTGCACTGCTGCTACACGATTTTAAAACTGCGCGCGCTAAGCTGAAAATCTGAAGGATTTAAAAAAACTATATTAGACTTCCCAGAGGATAATCGTTTTATTAATTGATATTTTTGTTGTTTGTTCGAATATAGCTTAAAACAAGTAAAATATGACTCTTTTTATATTTGTAAACTTTTTCTATCTTTAAATGTTAGTGTGAAAATTACTAAAATATTTTAGTGCAGCAAGGCTCAGGGGAGGATTGTTTTGGTTTTTACAAATTTTGGCTCAATTTTCTTTAAACTAGTTTTTATACATTATCACGCTTGCAAGCACACGGTCCGGTAGGCGCGATACACTTTTCTCGCCATACAAATATTCATTCTAGGTCATTAGTATTACACAAGCCTCAAAAGCTTTCTGTATGACCACTGAACACAATAAATTATTGTTATGATTCTTTTCTACAGAGGCATTAATAAATATTATACATAAAAATTATTTTTGTTCAAAATATTATGCATGTCTACGTTAGCCATGCTTGCAGCTGAATCGTGGATGTTTAAATAATATGATCAAAATTATAATAAAATTTTGTAGTATTACAATATTAAGTACTTGCCGTTGTCTGACATCCATAAAATATGTTCTTCAGTCAGAAGTGCGTAGTGAGAGCGTTCAAGACGTTTAAGTTATTATAAAAATTAAGATAAGGCTATGACATTTTATATAAGGCTGCAACTTTGTTGACTACAGACATGCACTTGTTCTTTTGTTTCGCAAAACAAAGAACAAGTAGGCACTACATTTTCATGTTGTGTGAATACTAGACTTCTGTCTACACCAGACTCTAGCAAAACAATATTTTCCAGACAAGTAAATCCCATCAAAAACATTACATGTAAAAAGTGGCAAGTCTAGCCAGACTTGCCACTTTTTACATGTAATGTTTTTGTAACTAAGTAGCCACTTAGTTCTACTGCTGTGAAAAGTTGTGAGATACATGTTATGCCAAGTACTGGTTAGTTAATCGGTCGAACAACATCTTAAGGCCGTGTTTCACCAAGCAATGTTAAAGTTAACGCCATGTTAAAATACCATGCCATCTTATTCATTGACAGGAAATACGAAAGGGATAACATGATATTTAAATTGGTTGGTGAAACACGCCCTAAAGTGATCATAATCAATATTATTAACAATTTTTAAAAATTTTGCAATTATATATTTTATATTATATTATATATATTATATTATATATATTATATTATATATTATATATTAATTATAGTGCTAACCGATTTTTGAATGACCATCACGTAAAAATTTCCACGATCATCAGTCCTACAAAAACCATGACGTGTATGAGAACCTTAAAGTGAATGGATTACTTAATTAAAAAACATACATTATTTAGTATTTGTGTTTATTGGGCGCACAAAGTTGTCAAATTAAGTGCAAAATACGCGGTCAGACCCTCAGCCAATTAAACCTATAATTAGTTTCATACTTTACGAGTTACTCGGGACCCTTGGTAAGTTATAGTAAGTCTACACACAATTACAAACTTAAAACAAATATAAATGGTGCTAAAAGTCTATTCTTGTTTTTTTGTCAACATTAAGATATAATTTAACATTTTAATAGACTTTTCCAAGCTTTAGCCTAAGTTACTAGTCTAATTTAGTGCATACATAAATACTTATATTTTTTACAAAAAAATATTTATATAAAATATTTTTTTTATTTCTCAACGAAACTTAACAAGCCATATACGGCTATTCAGCAAAGAGAGCTAACACTGTTTTTAGCGAGTTGAAGATGAAACTCTAATTCTGTCATCAGGTATAAAGAGAAAAATTTATAATGGTCCAGTTAGAAATGTTAATATTATAATATTTTACAATATAAGCATACCTAATAAAAATTAATAATAGCCCAAGACATTACAATTAATGTCTAGAGCTATTATTAATATTTACAATTTAATGTCTTGGGCTATTTTAATATTTACTATGCTAACATTGTAAAATATTATAATACTAACAACTAAGTTCTTCGGATACTTAGCACGGGGCCAGATAGACGTGGTGTGAAGCGTCCATAGATATTATTATTATTAATAATATTAACCCAACCTATTCTTAAACGTATTGACCTATAAGACTAGGTTGGGTTATTTGTGTAAATTGTTCAGTAAACTATAAACATGCATACAAAGCTATATTAAATTTCATCCTACAGGAGTATTGTAATGTTTGGTTCTATAACAATAATATCATAATAGTTCAAGTATAAGCTACACTCGAGCAGTATAAGCTACGTTAAAGCTACGGTGCTACGCGGAGCTAAAGTGCTACGTTGCTACAAATCTACAGTGGTACATTGCTATAAATAACAGATCGGTACAAAGATACGATGACTTAAGGTGCTTTAATAAAAAAAAAACAGAATTCAAAATATTTTTATTTCCAAACGAAAAATACTAGATTTTTTCGGAAAGTCAACAAAAAGGTTATCATCACCCGTTCAACTCAAACCCGCCGTAGTGCTGCAATACTATGCTGCTACGGTGCTACAGATCTACTGTGCTGCAATGCTATGCTGCTACGGTGCTACAGATCTACAGTGCTGCAATGCTATGCTGCTACGGTGCTACAGATCTACAGTGCTGCAATGCTATGCTGCTACGGTGCTACAGATCTACAGTGCTGCAATGCTATGCTGCTACGGTGCTACAGATCTACAGTGCTGCAATGCTATGCTGCTACGGTGCTACAGATCTACAGTGCTGCAATGCTATGCTACTACATTAATGCAGCGCTACAGAGCTGACTTGCTACCGGGGCTTTACTCTCCAAACTGATTTGATTTTGATTTAGATACGATCATGCCGCGTACTTCCTAATAAATTGACATTTGTTTATTTTGATTCTCAGTCGATCGATATGGTCGGGAGTACAAAAAGTTACGATCTAACAATTTTCTTTATCCTGTTTAGTTTCAAAGTAATTCACCAAATAAAATACGAAAATCCACTGATATCGAACGGATTCGGTTCTCGATTGTGTCGGGAGTAGGCCCGCAGATCTACAGTATTAAGACTACGCTACGGTACTACGCTGTTGCGCAGTGCGGATTTTGATGAAATTTCACACAGGGATAGAGTAGACGACAGGACTTTTAATAGCGGAAGAATTCTTCCGCTATAAAAAATTCCCTTCTAAAATTTAGTGTAAATGTTTTTTAATTTTTGTGTATAATAAATTTACAACAGTTTTCATTTAAAATTTAACATCATCAAGGCAAAATATAACTAACTTCAGTGTAGCATATCGTGTGTGAAGGGTATAACCGCCATTTTGAGGTCGTTTTTCTGCGTATTACGCACTTAATTTTTTGCGAACTTTTTCGTATCATAAATACAGTCGATCAAATTTTAATTGGAGTAATATCCATCAAACCAAACATTTTACTGCATGCAATTTTATGATTCAATAACAGCTAAATTGTCTCTCGAATGAAAACTAATAAAAACTTTCCCGCCGTTTTATATTTTTTAAAATGGCGTCAAATGATCCGGCCCAGCTGGTGCTAATGTAGAAAATGTGTATTTTTCGAATGAATTTTTTTATTATGATTCGATAATATTACAACTTTTAGATAAAAACATTTCGGTATCGAATTCGAACCAGCTGTTTGGATTTAAATAGGATTTGCTGATGACTTCATAAATAGATTTGTGTTAAAAGCGTATTCGATACTCAATTTTATGCTAGACTAAATTTGAACATGTATTACTGCCAACTTTATGGTATTAATGCAAACATAATGATGGGATATAATTAATAATTATATAATTTATAATTTATAATTATATAATTTTATAATTTATAATTATATAATTTTAAATTTATAATTTAATCTATTGAAAATTGTGTTCCCCTGTTATCTCTTCACACTTCAACCGCTGGACCATTTGATTACATTTGGCAAAGAGATAGAAGGTTTTTTACCGGTAATTATTGTCGTTGTTGTTTAGCGGTAATACGGCCGTTATACAGACTATAAAAATAACAGTCACCCTAACTTAGAGATATGATACCTACCTTCCCTTATTTTAGATTTTTTTTAATTTTTCTTTCACTTTTTATCACTTCTTATTTTTATGACGTAAGGATAACAAGAACAAAAAGAAATTTGTAAAAAGAATACATTTCTAGAATGATAAAAGATAGTATAATCGTATCCCAAAGTTATAGTGACTGTTTTTCTACACCCGTTATGTCTGCACGTCTAGAAAAGAGCTTTACTCGTTGGTTTGAATCGTTTACCCGCACTACTGGAGGCGCGCAGGAAATTGGAACATTTGTTGCCGCGACAGCCTGTCCCGTATTTCAAAAATGCCGTCCTTGAGAAGTCGCGATATATTATTAAAGAGTACTTTCACTTTTGAAATTCGACCTAACGAGTTCTAACCTTGTGATTATATTCCGATTCTCGAAAACAATTTATTATTTTCGTGAATCGGGGATTTTTTTTTTGATTGGATTCATTGGATTAAAATAATTCCATGATATATATTTCTAACCAAACATAGCTAGCGACGTGATGAACTGTGAAATACAATCCCAATGTTTGATTTTATTCAATTGTAGGTCCACTTATCGGAGTCTTCTATGACGGCGTTGTGCACTTTTTAAGGTAAGGTCAGAGCACGTGATTTGATCAAAATTCCGTAAGATAGAGGTAAAGTAGACTGCGGCGCGGTGTGAGAAAGGAAATATCCTCCTCTCTTTCTACCGCGCATTGAGAATGTCTGCCTGTTCCTGGTATTTTACTTTTCACTCTTGCCGCTACTATCGAAGTACAACCTCTATGTGTTTCCTCGCCGGGAAACTCTTCAAACGCCTACGCGCTAACTGCCCCAGAGCACTCGTCCAGACTATTAAAATACCTAGAACCTAGAACCCGAGGAAAACCATCTTAATATCCTAATATTTACTTACCGAATCGGCGGCCGGAAATGGGCGCCCGGTTCAGCTGATGTAGTGCCTGGAAATTGGGACATTCGTTCTCCCGTGACAGCCTCCCGCGGGCTTATCGTATTTACGAATATTTCAGCCCTAATCTCCCCTGGGCCTTTGTTTCAAATGAAATTTCACGTGAAACGGTCATATTTTTTGTAACACGTAGGCCAGCATGTAAATACCATTATCATCTATTGCAGAAGTCAAAGCGTTTGATGTCTGTTTACTGCAATAAAATTCTTCAAAAAGTGGCAATCAGCAGGCTTGATCCCGACACAATCAAATCAGTTCGATCTCAACGGCTTTTGGTATTTTATACCAAATAAAGTTTAGAAAGAGATAACTTTGAAACTAACCAGGAAAAAGAAAATTGGTAAGACGTTACTTTTTGTGTTCCCGACATCAATAGACTGATAATTAATCAAATAAACAAACGTCAATTTTTTGGAAAGTACGCGACGATCGAATCTTCGAATCGAATCTGAATCAAAATCGAATCAGTTTGGAGAGTAAGGCCCTTGTAATAAACTAACATACCGACTATATGATATCTAAAATACGATATCTATATTATGATATCTAATAATTTTAAAGAAACCATACACAATATATACTTACTTTAATTCCGCTAAAACGATAAAGATATTTTTAGATACCTATTACCTCAAAATTTTGGTAAAACAATAATCAGCAAGTTGTGTGTGTGCCAATTAAATTAGAAAGCCTTAAAATGCTGTATAAGCAATTAAGAATTTTCTAAATCCTGAACTTCAGCGGAAGCAATCTCAAAGTTTGCACAATTCGCTAGAAATTGTATAACTAACCTGTAATTTTGTATAGGTACCCCGGAAATATTTCCTAATCTATTTAATTTCTTGTGATTGCTTTGTAATTTGTACCTATAATTTAACTTTTTGTACATGTAAAGTTTTCGTAATACAATTAAAACTAAGTTTGGATAATATTAAAGCCATCTTAAAATATGTTAAAAAAAAAAACTTTTAGAAGCAATTAAAGAAATATTTAATTTCAACCGTCCCCGTCAAGTAATTAAATCGTTCACGTTAAATTTGACCCACTTCCCAGTGTCCGATTGAGTAAAAATTTCTTATGCCTTTCCACGATGAGTGACAGTGCAATATTACTATACTACCCTGGAATAAAGTAGTCGCAAAAGGCGGTTTCGAGAAAATAGCACTTAAAGATAGAGATTTAAGTGCAGTTTTCCTGAAACCGCCTTTTTTGACTTAATATACTAATAATTACCAGGGCAGCATAGTACTACAACGACATGTAGCTGATCTGATAATAGAACAAGTGGTCATAGGAACTCGGCAATAACTTATAAAGTTTGTGGTTTGATTTGTATTGACGAGTGCTTTGTATCTTTATATAATCAATATATAGGTAGTATTTAGGTGTTTAATAACAAACATTTTATAAAAAGGCTGCTGGAATGTATATATCATATTTTTAATAAAATATTAAAAGACTATTCAGAATAAAACTAATTGTGTGAGAATAAACAAACTCTATGCCCGTCACATATGGTTGAAATTCGTTTAAATCAGCTTAAAACCTTACTACTTTCCTCCAAATATCTCCGGTAGTAAAATTTGGTATAAGCTTGAAAAATGCTTATCGGATGAAACAATGTAACTCAGTCAGCTGTAGCGACGGTGTAGTAAAACTAACCACACGACGAGACATAAATCATGCAACACTAAACACAAGCAGATAACTTACAAAATATTGTTTAGTCTGTGGAAAAATCTAAAAATGTAAATGTTTTAAGAAAACTATAAGATACCTCATGATCATAAAGAACCATGGGTTTATT
This sequence comes from Celastrina argiolus, assembly GCA_905187575.2. NCBI lineage: Eukaryota > Metazoa > Arthropoda > Insecta > Lepidoptera > Lycaenidae > Celastrina > Celastrina argiolus. The sequence continues at coordinate 4,042,455 of LR994582.1, read as the reverse complement.
TGAGAAATTCATTTCTTCTAGAACAGTGGATCAACCACCGTTGGTGCTCGAGCGAGAGGACGCGGGTTAGAAATCCCGCTGAGGGAACAAAAAGTTTTCAATGAAGTCATGGATGTATATTAAATTTGTATATAATATAATGAAAACTTAAATGTGTGTATAGTATAAAAGTATTAAATATATTTCCGTTGTCTGTTACCTGTAACACAATTTCTTGGGATACTTAGCACGGGGCCAGATTGACGTAGTGTGAAGCGTCTATAGATATTATTATTATTAAATAAACAAATGAACAACGCAAACTCGTTGAGCATTTAAATATTTATAGACTAGTTGATCCGATACACGTTGTATTCTATCTATGCGCCCTTACTTTACCAGGTCTAGCTTTACTTACTCTACATTTCAGTTAAAACGTGATACTTGGCCGTTTTGCTACCGTTACGAAGATTTCATAGGTCATTCGCCGTGTGTGAAATAAAATGGCCAAGCATCACGTTTTAACTGAAATGTAGAGTAAGTGAAGCTAAACCTAGTAAAATAAGGGTGCATAGATCAAGAATTTGATTCTACATGAGATCTGACCACTTTTTGATAGATGTTGTTTAAGGTGTAGTGTAGAGCTGGTAGGTTTAGAATGTGTAGTCTTTAGAGCTTGGCTTTATACGATATCTGATAACTTTTTCACAGGGTGAAATATGTAGACTCGTCTTGGCAACAATTTTACATGAAAATGTTTTTGGTGGGATATTATCTTTCCGTTTAACCGTCTCTAAGCTTTTCAAGGTCAACATTAGCCAAATTGTACAAGTATATTGGATGTATATGTCATGAACCAATTAATCAATTAGGGCCGATTTTTCCATCCTCAGATAAACAACCAAATAGCGTTTATTCGACGAATAGCAATATTTTGAGTTTTTCAATACTCAGATAGTTGTTAACTGTCTAATAAGACACCTATTATAGGAATAAAGTTATCTGCTGCTTGAAGTGCCTGATAGGGCTTTATTTCCCCGATGAGTTCGTGTCTGCATTTATGTTTAACAGTTTCGTCAATTTCGATGGGTATCAGAATCTAATAAAATGGAGTTTTTGAAGCAATTGACGACTTAGCAATCGAGGAGGTACCTGAATTCCTCAATTATTTACATCTGTCTGGTAGAAAACCCCGACCAGCTAGTATTTTCAAAAGTACCTTACACCTAATAGTAGTAGTGATGATGGTAACTAGCACAAGGAATATTTTGAGCCACTGACAAGCTAGTTTCTTACAAATCCCATTATACTATCTATGGACGGTGTGAACACCACGTCAATCTGGCCCTGTGCTAAGCATACAAAGAACTTTACAGAAAAGAAATTTACAGGTACAGGTACAGGTAGACAACGGAAATATATTTAATACTTTTTATACGATACACATATTATTTTTATTAGATTATACACACATTTAATACACATCAATGACCCAGGAACATTGGAAACTTTTGTTCCCTCGGTGGGATTTGAATGTGCAACCTCTCGGTTGAGCACCAATGCAGTCGACTATTGCACTACGGAGGCAGCTTAGTGGTTGAGTGCATTGGTGCTCAAGTATTGACATTGAATAAGCTATTACTAACAAGTAACAAATATAAAACAACATATAATGTAACTCTTTGATATTTAATTAATAGGATTTCTTATTTATAAAATTGATTATTATTGAATAAAGTAATCACAGCCATAAACTATGTGCGCTAAACTATTGAAATGTTACTCTTTAAACATTAAGGACAAACAAAAAACATATTATAAAGTTTCACATTTTTATTACAAATAAGATGATGTTGTCAGTAACACATTAATTGTTTGCTGCATTTTGCTCTATTTATATATATTTTGTTCTTTCCTCATTTAATAATTCTCTACAACATCTTTTATGCTCCTTTTCTAGAAAATAATGCCATTTTTGTTATTTCCATTTGTAGCTTTATCAGCTGTTCATCAACTCTGAATCTGCAAAAAATTAATGATTAGATTTACATTCAATAATTTCCGGTGTAAAATGGCAAACCAAAAAGATATTAATTATTAATCTTTAAATTTCAAGCAATGTTCCAACCTAATTCATGCATTATTACATGAATTTATTTCTGCACTAGCTGTGCCCGCGACTTCGTACGCGTGGAACAGTGATTTAGGGCACTTTAGTATTTTTAAATATATTTTTAGTTTATTGGCGCAACCGCTGAGAACTTTCGCTAATAGGTACTTCTCAGTGCATCCCAGTGTTGATCCCGATCCAGCAAGTCACGTACCCGGCAAGCCTCTTGGTATGCAGGGTATAATAATAATATATTACTATCCTTTAGGAGCTCGGCAAAACGACTTGCTTCCAATTTATCGTCACTGCTCGGCTCCTATATATTGTAGCGTTATGTTATATAGCCTATAACCTGCCCAGGAATATGGGCTACAATCGTACCAAGTTTGGTTAAAATCCCTTCAGTAGTTTTTGTTCCTATCGCGCACATACAGACAGACAGACAGACAGACAGACAGACAGACAAAAATTTTACTAATTGCATTTTGGCATCAGTATCGATCGCCAATCATCCTCCAATATGTATTTTGAAAAAATATTCAATGTACAGAATTGACCTCTCTACAGTTTTATTATAAGTATAGAAGATATAGATATAGGTACCTATATTTTGTTTGCTATGACGAAACCTATATAATAGTTTCGGTTCAATTTTCTTTTTCTCCTTTTAAAAGTAAGCGGTTTTGATTAGCAATATGTTAGATAATGAAATAATAAATACCTTTGGCAATAATTTTCTATACAAGAAAATTACTATTTTGTAGTATGATATTTTGTCACGAGTTCTATTACAACTAACAAGTCTTATTTCGGAGTTGGTAAAGTTGCAGAACGTCCTCGCATCCTTTTTTGTTCCATTTTCTATGTTACACAACAAAAACAAATCATGTATTGCATTTCTTTAATAAATAATTGTAAGCTTGGATTTTCGAAAGACAATATTGACAACTGACAAGTGACAATTACTGAAAAAGTGATAGAAACCTAACATTTGTTGCTGTTCTTTTCTAACACATTGAATGCAATAACTGTGCATCTCACTTGCACACAAATAGTGTGAAGTTGTCTGGTTAAATACCACTAATAGCTATTCTGTTGCTATAGGACGATTGAAAAATCGAAAATATTTATTGGCTTGACAACTATGCAAATAATTTTATTTGTCAGGCTACTATTTGACGACTTATCTGAGTATTGAAAAATCGAAGAATTATTATCCATAATCCCCGGTAATTATGAAAAATGCCCTTAATATGATTGCGATTTGATAATAATCAAAGACTGAAATTTCCCGGGCATTGTACATATTGTCAATCACCTTTTGAGCTAAGTAATAAAAACATGTTTAGTAATAATTTGTAGGGTTCCGTGCCCAAGGAGGAAACGGGACACTTTTACTAATATTTCGCGGTCTGTCTGTATGTGTGACTGGTTGTATCCAGGTTGTTTCACAAGATGAAAATAATTTTGTGACGGTAAAGCTACAGAACGGATTTCGATGCAATTTATTATTATGACAGTAGCCGGCGCCGAAGATCTCGAGTTTGAATCCCGCGGAAAAAAAAATTGTTCATGGGTCGTGATGAATTTATTGGACATATTTTTTTTTTATTTCTTTCCTGGGATTAGAATGCCCGGGAATTATTAGGTAATAATGCCCTGATTAATTATCTGGTCCATAACATATAGATTTGATAAGACAGTAATATGCCTAATTTTTTTTGTGAAAGTACTAACTATTACTATGTGTTCGATCCTCATACCCTAATTATCGTTGAAATGTAATCAATTTTGACTACGATATGGCGATGTGTTGGCCAGGCACATTAGATCAATAACCTAAACAAACGCTGATTAATGAAACATGCTTATTAATTTGTCCAAACAGCGATGTGTCGAATGCGAAATAATATAACAGTTTGCGCTGTCCGCGCCGACACGACAGCGCACTAATCCCGTATTCTAAACGCATTACACGTGGCGATAAACAATTGAACATGTTTCAATAATTACCCAGTGCGCTGAAATTCCGGATATGCGATTGGAATGGTATTAGCGACGGTTCAGTTTTATTTGGAAGTGGAAGTGTTATTGGACGGCGTGAATAAGATCTTTGTCGCACATTTCTTTATATAGATAAACTAGCTGACCCACTTCGTTGAGCATGGATCCGTGTAAACCTTCCCGGGACTTCCAAGAATATTTTAAAATATCCGAATCAGTTCAGCTGATCTCGAGTTTTAGCGAGACTAACGAACAGCAATTGATTTTTATATAGCCTATGTTACTCAGTGATAATGTAGCTTTCTAATGAAAAATAATTATTAAAATCGGTCCAGTACTTTTTGAGTTAAGTCGTTACATACAAAAATACAAATCTTTCCCCTTTATAATATTAGTGTAGATGTAAAAAAATGATGTAAAATGTAAAGCTGATTGATTGATGTATCATTGATACATAAATTATAATACCTGGATATTATAGTATTCCTCGTATGTCGTAGGTTTCCACTAAGCAATAATCTTTGAAATTAAACCCCTCTCAGGATTAAATTGGGGATAAACAAACAATTTTTGCTTGAAACCTCTTAAAACACCTAACGAAGTGGGCACGGGTCAGTTTTACGTTCAAATCCATTTTAATATAAACGTAAATGAGGAGACATACTATAATGCTGCATTAATGCTGATTTGAAACACTTTATTATCGTGCAGTAAAGAAATATCGTAAGTAGACAAGGCCTGGTAAGTAGACTAAGGCCGTGTTTCACCAAGCAATGTTAAATATCATGTTATCCCTCTCGTATTTCCTGTCAATGAATGATATGGCATGGTATTTTAACATGGAGTTAACTTTAACATTGCTTGGTGAAACACGGCCTTAAGATGGTAATTCGATTCCCAGGTTGTGGGCATGTTCCAACGACTATTTTAGATCTCAAATACATTTTACCGGCGCTCTAGCGGTATAGGAAAACATCATGAGGAAACAGCACATGGTTTGGCCTCAGATATAATTCCTCTCGTCTATGCTGACTGTAAATAAATAAATTCGACCTCGACGAATAAATTTAACGATCTCCGTAGCGCAGTGGTGGAGCTCAAACGAGAGGTCGCGGGGAAAAAAAAAGTTTTCAATGTTCCTGGGTCATGGATGTGTATTAAATTTGTGTAATGTGTAGGTATATTATAATAAAAATCTTAAATATGTGTATAGTATAAAAGTATTAAATATATTTCCGTTGTCGTACCTGTAACACAAGTTCTTCGGATACTTAGCACAGGGCCAGATTGACTTGGTGTGAAGCGTCCATAGATATTATTATTATTAAATAAAAAGTCTTTATTTCAGGCATCAGCAATTCACCCAGAATTTGACATGTTGGGCGTAAGTACGTACGAAAAACAAACGACATTCAATACCGACTGTCCCAGGAACTACGGTTTTGAAGAGTGGATATTACGCTCAGAGAATACTGTATAAACCATCCAATGAACGGATGAGAAGTTTTTAAAGAAATAAAATAGTACCTATGTACATTAATTATTTTTATTTACATTAATGTAAACTAATTGAAGTTTTTTCCAAGTCTTTTGTCACTCGTTTATAAAATAAAGTATCCAAGAACTTCTTATAGTTTAATCTAGTATTTTAATATTCTAGTCTAGAATATTCGGGACTAGACAATCGACTTTGAAATGCAATGACCCCTAAAGCATAAGGCTTATGAAATATGTATTTTCTTGATATTTTGATGATTTATATATTGAATAAATTCTTGATGATTATTATTAATATAATTATAAGGCATTAAGTCCGCCTATGTACTAATGTGCATGATGCTTAAATAAATAAATAAATAAATGATTTATATATTGAATAGAGCTTGTACTCTTTTGATGTGAATAAGTCTTTTAAAACTGCTTCTGAAGGTTATAAATTGTAATAGGTTTCTTATATTTTGTAGTAATATACAAGTATCTATAATATTTTTACTATCTCCAACTAAAATGTATTCACAGTAGATAAGGCCCGTATTAATAAACAAGCCACAAAATCAGTCTCAATATAGGGATCGCAATTTCTACTTAAGAACCTATTTGACAGATAAAACTTCGTTTCGTTTAACTTTAAAAAATGAACAACTTTACTTATGTATACTTTCGTTATTTTCTGTTTGGGCCTAAGTATGAAACGCATTAAGTGCGGTGGAAAGGCACTTGAGATAATTTTGCTGCTCACGTTTTTTTTTTATTTAAAATCAAATATTTTGCTAAAAATATCACAAGACAAAATCCAAATTGTGTTCTTCTTTTGTTTCTATGAACTCATCCTCTTTTAACTGGACATTTTTTAAATTTAGTCTTCAAAGCCAAAAGGATGGGTCATAATGTGGGTTATGTGATTAGTTACTTACTATCATGTATGTATGTTCAATCGTTCTTTAAGATTATATATACAAGACTTTCAAGATTTTGAGCATGTCTGAGAGGTAAAAGTATCTGAAATTAGTAAAAATTCATAATATCAATAATTATTGCCGAATTTTGACCTCATGAAGACCTATAGTCATCATAGCTTCTTCATAAACAAACTAAAAGTTGTCAGCTCCTTCATAAGCGTAAAATGAATTCCCACGGGAACCGTACAACTTTCTGCGGTAAAAAGTAGCATGTATGTAAACTTTTACCAAATTTCATCGGAATCCGTTGAGTAGTTTTCACGTGAAAGTGTAAGGAACATCCAACTATAATAATAATAACGCTTCACACCACCTTCTGGCCCCGTGCTAAGTATCCACAGAACTTGTGTTACGGGTTGATCAGACAACATTTATGCTATACACTTTCAATTTAATACACATGTATGACCCAGGAACATTGAAAACTTTTTGTTCCCTCGGCGGGATTCGAACCCGCGACCTCTGGTTCGATCACCAACGCACTCAACCACTGCGCTACGGAGGTAGTCAAAAACTATCCATACTTACAAACTTACGCGTTTTTAATTTTATTGTAAATAAAAGTTGAGCTGAGATAGTTGGCGTAATAACTCACTATGTAAACTCAGACGCTCGGTGCTCGCCCGCCTGCCGCAGATCTTGTAATCTTTAGTTAAACACCCGTTCAACTTTCGCACTAAAATATCACAGTGAAATAACGTTTTGCTCACTAACGACCGCATACTACACTCCGCTTATTACCCGACAGCGCCAAAAGGAGAGTTATAATCAACTCACTGTGCCCGCGACCATATTTTGAGCATTTGTTGTTTTAGCACCTCATATAAATTACTTACCATAAAAATAGCATTCTTATAAAACAACATAAAAATAGCATTATTATAAAACATAAAAATTTATCAAATTGGAGCCAACTTAGCGTGTGTTGCAAACGTAATTTGCAATGCTGATTTTCAGTAAGCACCGTAATAAAAAAAATTGACAAATAATACATAACAACAACAAAATTTACAAAAAAAGTTATGAGATCAATTGCGCTTAGTAACATAAATATTAGACAGTAGTAGTAAATGCAACAGACATGAAACTAAATAAAATAAAGTTTAAAAAAACTATAACCCGACTTCGCAAGAATGGGGTCTAAAAAGGCTGAAACAAGAAAATAATTCAATTTGAAATCCAGATATGCATAGGTACAGATATGGTCAAGGTAGAGCCGTGGTCGTACCCGCTATTGGGATTGTATATTTCAACAGCAGACGAATATTATAGATTTGTTTAGCGGGTACGACCACGGCTCTACCTTGACCATATCTGTAATTATGCATATCTGGATTTCAAATTGAATTATTTTCTTGTTTCAGCCTTTTTAGACCCCATTCTTGCGAAGTCGGGTTATAGTTTTTTTAAACTTTTATTTTATTTTACATTTTTCTGTTTCCACATGAATTATAACATTATATGTTCACTAAAATAACGTTAAATTAACACATAGAAAGTAACTAAACAACTCCTAGATACAATTTGTACGACCGCATTTTCAACCCTTATTTTAAATTTAACAACAAAATATAATAACTAATTAAAATTTTAAATACATATTTGTAATCTGCTTGCCAAGACCTATCTTTGGATACCAAACACGATACAATTATCTTAATTTAATTTTTTTTGGAGATAGTTTATGAGCTATAATTTTCAAAATCCATAATTATTTGAAAAATTATATAGCCTATGTTACTCGCGGGACCACTACGAATCGATTGACACCTTATTTATTAAAATCGGACCAGTAGTTTAACCACTACGAGGGAACATACATACATACATACAAACATACATACATACATACATACATAGACTGCCAAAATCATTACCCTTCCTTTTGGCTTCGCCGAAGTCGGGTAAAAAACGTACGACACATGACGATGTTGTGAAACAGCGGGCTTCAACGGGCAAACACAATCGAGAACCGAATCCGTTCGATATCAGTGGTTTTTCGTACTTTATTTGTTGAATTACTTTGAAACTAATCAGGATAAAGAAAATTGTTGGATCGTAACTTTTTGTGCTCCCGACCATATCAATCGACTGAGAATCAAAATAAACAAATGTCAATTTATGAGGAAGTGCGCGGCATGATCGTATCAGAATCAAAATCAAATCAGCCCCAGGCCTTAGAGTATCAATTAATAAAAACTCTTTTGTGATAAATAAAAACATGGCTGTTTGGGGATAATCTGGACGGGACGATAGTTGTGATTTGTGTTACAGGACTAGACAACGGAGATATCTATACATATAATAAATCTGTAGAGGGGTCATGTCTGGTACATTAAGAATATTTAAGTGAAAATCAAAAAAAGGGGGTCTATAAGAGCCACAGAACCTAAAAATAACATTTTTGAAAAAAATGTCTGTCTGTCTGTCTGTCTGTCCATATGGGAATGTTTGTCGTCGCATCACGCTAAGACCACTGTATAGAATGAAATGAAATTTGGCAGGCAGGTAGCTTATGACCTGAAGAGCATTATAGGAAATTATTATCCCGAAAAACGAAAGGGTTCCCGTGGGATCTTCAAAAAATTGTAGCTATCTATTTGACAGTATTTCAGCCAAACTACTTAACGTATTTAAATGAAATTTGGCAGGCAGGTAGCTTATGACCTGAAGAGCATTATTGGAAATTATTATCCCGAAAAACGAAAGGGTTCCCGGGGGATCTTAAAAAAATTGTAGCTATCTATTTGACGGTATTTCAGCCAAACTACTCAACGTATTTAAATTAAAATTTGGCAGGCAGGTAGCTTATGACCTGAAGAGCATTATTGGAAATTATTATCCCGAAAAACGAAAGGGTTCCCGTAGGATCTTCAAAAAATTGTAACTACCTATTTGACGGTATTTCAGCAAACTACTCAACGTACTTAAATGAAACTTGGCACAAAGGTAGATTGTAACATGAAATAATCAACATAATATTTTTAACCGACTTCCAAAATAGGAGGTGGTTTCTCAATACGTAAATATATTATGTTTTTTTATATTTGTTCGTGGATATCTTCGTCGTTTATGAATCGATACATATAATAAATCTGTAGAGGGGTCATGTCTGTACATTAAGAATATTTAAATGAAAATCAAAAAAAGGGGGTCTATAAGAGCCACAGAACCTAAAAATAACATTTTTGAAAAAAATGTCTGTCTGTCTGTCTGTCTGTCTGTCTGTCTGTCCATATGGGAATGTTTGTCGTCGCATCACGCTAAGACCACTGTATAGAATGAAATGAAATTTGGCAGGCAGGTAGCTTATGACCTGAAGAGCATTATAGGAAATTATTATCCCGAAAAACGAAAGGGTTCCCGTGGGATCTTCAAAAAATTGTATCTATCTATTTGACAGTATTTCAGCCAAACCACTTAACGTATTTAAATGAAATTTGGCAGGCAGGTAGCTTATGACCTGAAGAGCATTATTGGAAATTATTATCCCGAAAAACGAAAGGGTTCCCGGGGGATCTTAAAAAAATTGTAGCTATCTATTTGACGGTATTTCAGCCAAACTACTCAACGTATTTAAATTAAAATTTGGCAGGCAGGTAGCTTATGACCTGAAGAGCATTATTGGAAATTATAATCCCGAAAAACGAAAGGGTTCCCGTAGGATCTCCAAAAAATTGTAACTACCTATTTGACGGTATTTCAGCAAACTACTCAACGTACTTAAATGAAACTTGGCACAAAGGTAGATTGTAACATGAAATAATCAACATAATATTTTTAACCGACTTCCAAAATAGGAGGTGGTTTCTCAATACGTAAATATATTATGTTTTTTTATATTTGTTCGTGGATATCTTCGTCGTTTATGAATCGATTTTAAATATTAATGTTATACCACTACTACTTAGTCTTTGAAGATATACGTTGGGCTTCGCGGCGTTGGGCGCCGCGACGTTGGGCGTCACGGCGTCGGGCGTCAGCGTCGCGGCGTCGGGCGTCACGGCGTCGGGCATCGGGCGTCGGCGTCGCGACGTTGGACGTCGGCGTCGCGACGTTGGGCGTCGCGGCGTCAGGCGTCGGCGTCACGACGTTGGGCATCGCGGCGTCGGGTGTCGCGGCGTCGGGCGTCGGCGTCGCGACGGCGGGCGTCGCGGCGTCGGGCGTCGGCGTCGCGGCGTCGGGCGTCGCGGCGTCGTGCGTCGCGGCGTCGGGCATCGGGCGTCGGCGTCGCGACGTTGGGCAACGCGGCGTCCTTCAGTGTCGCGACGTCGGGCGTCGGCGTCGCAACGTTGGGCGTCGCGGCGTTGGGCGTCGGCGTCGCGGCGTTGGGCGTCGGCGTCGCGACGTTGGGCGTCGCGGCGTCAGGCGTCGGCTTCGTGACGTTTGGCGTCGCGGCGTCCGGTGTCACGGCGTCGGGCGTCGCGGCGTCTGGCGTCACGGCGTCTGGCGTCGCGGCGTCGGGCGTCGCGCCGACGGGCGTCGTCGTCGCGACGTTGGGCGTCGCGGCGTCGGGCGTCGCGGCGGCGGGCGTCACGGCGGCGTCGTCATCGCGACGTTGGGCGTCGTCGCGATGTTGGGCGTCGCATCGTCGGGCGTCGCGCCGTCGGGCGTCGCGCCGTCGGGCGTCGCGGCGTCGGGCGTCGTCGTCGCGACGTTGGGCGTCGCGGCGTCGGGCCATCGGGCGTCGCGCCGACGGGCGTCGTTGTCGCGACGTTGGGCGTCACGGCGGCGGGCACCGCGGTGTCGGGCGCCGCGGTGTCGGGCGCCGCGACGTTGGGCGTCGCGGCGTCCGTCAGCGTCGCGACGTCGGGCGTCGGCGTCGCGATGTTGGGCGTCGCAGCGTTGGGCGTCGGCGTCGGCGTCGGGCGTCGCGGTATCGGGCGTCGCGGTGTCGGGCGTCGCGCCGTCGGGCGTCGCGCCGTCGGGCGTTGCGCCGTCAGGCGTCGCGGCGTCGGGCGTCGACTCCACGACGTTGGGCGTTGCGGCGTCGGGCGTCGCGGCGTCGGTCGTCGCGGCGTTGGGCATCATATACGGGACATTAGTGCGTTTAAACAAACAAACAATTTACATTTGGGGACTTTCGTTGCATGCGCTGCATAAACGGTTTAAGTCAAACAAACACCACGCGAACGAAGTCGCGGGCACAGCTAGTATTTAATGCTTTTATATTATACACATAATATTATGTAAAAACCTTAATCTCTGTCAAATTACATGAGTAATTTGTATATAGGTATAACCTTTAATATTTAACAACGAACCATGTGCAAAATAAACACGTTAAATTTTAATACACAAGCTCTGGATCGATAGCTAGTTTTCACACAGTCAACAAAACATGCAAACACTTAAACGCTCTGATGAAAAATTCAAAACGAAACTTCATACAATGTTATAACTCTGCTTGAAATAACAGAGTGTGTGCTTCGATATGCAATAAATATTAAGGTTATGTACCTCATCCACATATTATAGTCAAAGTCGTCATAATATATTAAACTATGACTTTCTCTGATGGACATAAGTCACCCTCAGAGGCGTAGCTACTGCTGTATCCACCGTATCATGTCCTATCATCCCATACCATCTATGTTTACTAAAAAAAATTGCAATAGATGTCACTACTATTAACGTTTGTAAATTATAAAATGTAAATATGCCGAATTAAGTACAAATATTGACATTAAAATAAAAATATTTTAAGCATAACCTCACAGTAGGTATGCTAAATTCAACCCCTAAATTAAGAAGAAGATACATAACGAAATTAGTAATTAGTATTTTCCAATAGTGGCGCTAGATGGCGGTTTCCGGAATGTGCCTGGACTTCTATTAGAAATAAAAATAGCCAGTCAAATTGCGAGTATTACGGTGATTTTCTATTACTAGGTCGTAACTCTGTTATCTATACATATAATAAATCTGTAGAGGGGTCATGTCTGTACATTAAGAATATTTAAGTGAAAATTAAAAAAAGGGGGTCTATATAAGCCACAGAACCTAAAAATAACATTTTTGAAAAAAATGTCTGTCTGTCTGTCTGTCTGTCTGTCTGTCTGTCTGTCTGTCTGTCTGTCCATATGGGAATGTTTGTCGTCGCATCACGCTAAAACCACTGTATGGAATGAAATGAAATTTGGCAGGCAGGTAGCTTACGACCTGAAGAGCATTATTGGAAATTATTATCCCGAAAAACGAAAGGGTTCCCGTGGGATCTTCAAAAAATTGTAGCTACCTATTTGACGGTATTTCAGCCAAACTACTCAACGTATTTAAATGAAATTTGGCAGGCAGGTAGCTTATAATCTGAAGAGCATTATTGGAAATTGTTATCCCGAAAAACGAAAGGGTTCCCGTGGGATCTTCAAAAAATTGTAGCTAAGTATTTGACGGTATTTCAGCCAAACTACTCAACGTATTTAAATGAAATTTCGGCAGGCTGGTAGCTTATGATCTGAAAAGCATTACTAGAAAATTATCATCCCGAAAAACGAAAGGGTTCCCGTGGGATCTTCAAAAAATTTTTGCTACCTATTTGAAGGTATTTCAGCCAAACTACTCAACGTATTTAAATGAAATTTGGCAGGCAGGTAGCTTATGATCTGAAAAGGATTACTGGAAATTATTATTCCGAAAAACGAAAGGGTTCCCGTGGGATCTTCAAAAAATTGTAGCTACCTAATTGACGGTATTTCAGCCAAACTACTCAACGTATTTACATGAAATTTGGCAGGCAGGTAGCTTATGATCTGAAGAGCATTATTGGAAATTGTTATACCGAAAATCGAAAGGGTTCCCGTAGGATCTTCAAAAAATTGTAGCTACCTATTTGACGGTATTTCAGCCATACTACTCAACGTATTTAAATGAAATTTGGCAGGCAGGTAGCTTATAATCTGAAGAGCAGTATTGGAAATTGTTATCCCGAAAAACGAAAGGGTTCCCGTGGGATCTTCAAAAAATTGTAGCTAAGTATTTGACGGTATTTCAGTCAAACTACTCAACGTATTTAAATGAAATTTCGGCAGGCTGGTAGCTTATGATCTGAAAAGCATTACTAGAAAATTATTATCCCGAAAAACGAAAGGGTTCCCGTGGGATCTTCAAAAAAATTTTGCTACCTATTTGAAGGTATTTCAGCCAAACTACTCAACGTATTTAAATGAAATTTGGCAGGCAGGTAGCTTATGATCTGAAAAGGATTACTGGAAATTATTATTCCGAAAAACGAAAGGGTTCCCGTGGGATCTTCAAAAAATTGTAGCTACCTAATTGACGGTATTTCAGCCAAACTACTCAACGTATTTACATGAAATTTGGCAGGCAGGTAGCTTATGATCTGAAGAGCATTATTGGAAATTGTTATCCCGAAAATCGAAAGGGTTCCCGTAGGATCTTCAAAAAATTGTAGCTACCTATTTGACGGTATTTCAGCCATACTACTCAACGTATTTAAATGAAATTTGGCAGGCAGGTAGCTTATAATCTGAAGAGCAGTATTGGAAATTGTTATCCCGAAAAACGAAAGGGTTCCCGTGGGATCTTCAAAAAATTGTAGCTAAGTATTTGACGGTATTTCAGCCAAACTACTCAACGTATTTAAATGAAATTTCGGCAGGCTGGTAGCTTATGATCTGAAAAGCATTACTAGAAAATTATTATCCCGAAAAACGAAAGGGTTCCCGTGGGATCTTCAAAAAAATTGTAGCTACCTATTTGACGGTATTTCAGCCAAACTACTCAACGTATTTAAATGAAATTCGGCAGGCAAAACGAAAGGGTTCCCGTGGGATCTTTAAAAAATTGTAGCTACCTATTTGACAGTATTTCAGCCAAACTACTCAACGTATTTAAATGAAATTCGGCAGACAGGTAGCTTATGACTTGAAGAGCATTATTGAAAATTTTTATCCCGAAAAACGTAAGGGTTCCCGTGGGATCTTCAAAAAATTGTAGCTACCTATTTGACGGTATTTCAGCCAAACTACTAAACGTATTTAAATGAAATTCGGCAGGCAGGTAGCTTATGACCTGAAGAGCATTATTGGAAATTGTTATCCCGAAAAACGAAAGGGTTCCCGTGGGATCTTCAAAAAATTGTAGCTACCTATTTGACGGTATTTCAGCCAAACTACTCAACGTATTTAAATGAAATTCGGCAGGCAGGTAGCTTATGACCTGAAGAGCATTATTGGAAATTGTTATCCCGAAAAACGTTAGGGTTCCCGTGGGATCTTCAAAAAATTGTAGCTACCTATTTGACGGTATTTCAGCCAAACTACTCAACGTTTCTGAAACGATTTTAATTTTTTTTTTATGTTGTGTAGGGTATAATTTAAATTTGGTCCCATTGTCACCAAAATGGTGACCTGATGATGGGATCCGTGAGGAATCGAAGGAAATCCTCAAAATTTATGTGGAATAATATATTGATTTTGATTTTTTCTGAAGTAGTCTAAGCATATGTTACCAAACAGTAAGGTTTTGCACCATATCCTGGATCTATAATATCAAAAAATTTCGCGTTTCAGTAAACTATATATATATATTGAAAAATTTCGGTAAACTATATATACGCTCTGGCTTACGCCAGGCTAGGCTAAGTAGACTTTTTCTCTTTCTACTATTTTTTTTTACCTAATCGTTTTTGTTTTTCATTTTCCGTCCTCAAATAATCGTCGTCTGATCATTCTAGAATTATCCCTACTCAGTCTATACCCATCACTAAAAATCTGAAAATTAAATAATTTTAAACAAAAAAAAAAACGACTTCAAAAGGTAAACTAAAAGGAACAATTAAATTTACTTCGCACAAAGAAATACTTATTTTCCAGTACAAGTGAAAATAATTATTACTTTGTGCGAAGTAATTTATTATTATACTTAGGTTTTGCAAATACGATTAATAAAGTATAGGCGTAGGATAGTTTGTTTTCAAGATATGAATGAGATGTCATAGGTACATTTAAATTAGAAAAGTTATGTCAATATAAGTAAGATTTATGTTTTTCATGATATTTTTATTTATTAGTTTTCATGCTAGGTACGGCTTGGGTTTTTTCTTTCTTTTGGACTTTTGTTATTTTGTCGTCTAAAGGAAGTTAGTACTTTAACCGTTAAGTCCCTAAGTAGGCTACATGTTTGTTAGCGTAGGTAATTAATAAATAAAAAACCGGGCAAGTCCGAGTTGGAATTGCGCACCGAGAGTAGACTTTTAAAAAATTTGGCCTGCGGCGTAAAGTCCATACAAATATCTGTACAGAGATCTTCGTCGCGTATATGAGCGTACTATCAAGTAGTCCCGTTCGCATAAAAGAAAAAAAAAATTATACATACAGACGAATTGAGAACCTCCTCCTTTTTTTGAAGTCGGTTAATAATACACGGTCATTTTTCGAGCTGGTAGTAGGAATTGTTAGCATTTTCATAGAAAAAATACCTCAAAACATTTACGACAAAAACGGCCATTATTTGACAGTAAACTATTATTATTACTCCTTCGGCCTATTTCTTTTGCCTATGCACGTCTAATACCGTGTATAAAGAAGCATTAAGTAGTATAAATTAGCGATTTTAAATATCCAAACGACAGTGTTCATAAACTAAAAATGTATTTGAATTTTGAACTGCTGCCCTAAATCACTTTTCCACGCGTACGAAGTCGCAGGCACAGCTAGTAAATAATAATATAGTAATCTGAAGTATACAAAAATTGCATAAGATAATATCATAGTCACAAATAAATAAATAAGATACAAGTAAAAAACTAAAAGTGTAATAAGAAATCAATGTACAAAATTTAAAAAACAAAATATTGTAAAATAAATAAAGAAAATAATTGTCCCTGTTTATGACAGGGGAAACAAGTCGCATGATTAACATGGGTCCATTGTAAAAAAAAAAACTCCTGTGTAGCCAGGATTTGAAGACTGTTATGAACTTACCACTGGTAAGCACCATCCAAAAGCCTTTGAGTTATCTTGTATATGTTCTTTTGTAATGGTTGTTATGGTAATGGTGGTCGAATGGCAAAAGCAGTCCTGATGGTGTACTATTATCTCTGCTTAGTAAACATGTACCAAAGGTTTTAGGCCTTTTAGGTACTCTAGGGTTGTCACCATTTCTGTTTTAAGAAAATTAATAAAATATAACATTTCTAGAAAGAAAATAGTACCTTTACAGCAAAAATTGTTATTACATTAACGTCGACGTTTCATATTATTCCTCCTGGGTCTGGACGTACCATCCTGACTAGATAATATAAAAAAATTAAGATTTACTTACTAAAGTTAAAGTATTATCTACACTAATATTATAAAGAGGAAAGATTTGTATTTTTGTATGTAACGACTTAACTCAAAAAGTACTGGACCGATTTTAATAATTCTTTTTTCATTAGAAAGCTACATTATCACTGAGTAATATAGTATATATAAAATCAATTGCTGTTCGTTAGTCTCGCTAAAACTCGAGATCAGCTGAACTGATTCGGCTATTTTTGGTCTTGAAATATTCGGGGAGTCCCGGAAAGGTTTACACGGTTTCCATGCTCAACGAAGTGGGCACGGGTTAGCTAGTATATTATATATCTACTTTGTGACCGTATCAATTATACGGGACCCCCGACGTGACGTATTTTTTTCTGTTGTGAGAAATCTATATCCTTCATAAGAAAAGTCTATATCCCCCAAAGAAAATTTTATGCGGGACACCGGCAAGGGACGCTACTGTTCTTCCCCAAAGTATTTAATGGGAGAAAGTGGCGGGAGGGGGCTGGTTGGCGAGCGTAGTGTTAAAATAATAATAATACTTTGTTAAAATAAAACTGGATATGGGGTCTACATATGGGGTCACAAGACATAGTTGATGGGGAGGAGCTACTCTAACGCCGTGGTCTAGTCGTTTAGAGCCTTCTGACTCGGATGTCGTGTATTTTGTTAGGCAGTTAGTAGGTACGAAAAATGTACTTTTCAAGCTTGATTAGGACATTGCAGGCTGATCACCTGTTCGACAAGAAATACCCATGAGTCGAAAGGCACGAAAAGTAAGTTTGATTAGGACATTGCAGGCTGATCACCTGTTTGACAAGAAAGATAACATCGAAAGGCATTTAAAAAGTCAGTCATGTGCCAGATATCTCGCCAGTCATGTCGGTTATCCGTCCCACTGGGCTACGAGAGTGAAGGAAGAGAGTGCTTCTGTGCACACACTTGGGCCCTAAAGCAATCCTGCGTCTAGTTTCAAGTTGTTTCTAGCTGGTCTAGTTTCAATAAAACGGCCACCGTCACACAAATCAGTGTGGGAGGCATTATTCTAAACTCCGCATCCTATAGAGTAAGGTATATAATACCCTTACAGAACAAACAATTGTAATACCACGAAACCGTGTAACGAAGCGAAATTTGCAAAAAGTTTGTCCGAAATAGTACCTTCACGCCCTAATAACTTCTTAACAATATCCATCTTTGTATAATATAATATATCAATAAAATACGCTAGTGTCGAATGCGTGGGCCAGTGGATTAATAATAATAATAATATCTATGGACGCTTCACACCACGTCAACCTGTATAGTATAAGTATCCGAAGAACTTGTGTTACAGATACCAGACAACGGAAATATATTCAATACTTTTATACTATACACATATTTAAGATTCTAATTATACTCTAATTATACACAAATTTAATACACATCCATGCCCCAGGAACATTTGAAAAACTTTTTGTTCCATCGGCGGGATTCGAACCCGCGACCTCTCACTCGAGCGCCACCGCGATCAACCACTGCGCTACGGATCTCGTAATTTTTTTGGATTAGAGCTTGGTCCTCGATACTGGAGGTCGTGAGTTCGATCCCTACGTTGGACCAACACAATATTTTATTATGTTCTTTTCAAGTCGTCAATGCAGGCTGATCACCTCATTGACATTCGAACATTTTTTTTTTCTCGAGGGGCAATGCGTTGCACATATTTTGGACTCCCCAGTGAGTTTACCAGCTAAAAACCCCCCCTCATTATCCCTTTTTACGCTTTTTGGCCATGGGAACTGCTATACCACCACAACCCCGCTGGTGTATTGCTTCATCGGGCATCATCTTATTATAGATGCTGCCACCTTTCTTCACCGAGAGTTCCCCGGGGATTAGGGAGTTCTAGCCCTCTGGATTCCTCGGCAGACGGCAGCCTCTGGTGGTACCGTCTACGGATCCATTTATCTCTTTAGCGCATTGAGGCGTGCTATTCGCCTCCCTCCCTCGTCTCCTCCGAATTCTGATGCATCGGGTGCGACCCCATCGAAGCCTCCCACCACTCCCACTCAGCTGCCTCACTGACAGTCGATCCTGTGGTTCATTTATCACCAATCGCGTCCATCTTTCCGATCCTACGATGTATGATATGCTATGATGTTAGGTTACACCTATATTCGGAATTTTAATTAGATTCCACATTTGACATTAGCTAATGTCATTTTGTAAAATAATGATACCACATTTATAAGTGTAGTGATGAACACAAAAATCGATAAACAATCGCGATTTATGTTAATAATCATAATAATGGTGTGCCAATTAAATACTAAATTATTGATTTTTATTTAAATAAATACATTATTACTCATAATAATTATTTATTAATTGGTAATCACTGCTTTATTGTAATGGTCTAAATGCGTATCCCATGTTGTCAAAGAAGAGAAAAAAATGAGTAGGTTAGATAATATGTTAACTGACAACATCAGACACATCTATACAAATATATTTATATCATCTATACAAATATAATTAATTATATTGAAGTGTCTGTTTGTAACTTTCAATTAGCAATGTTTACTAAATGCATATGAACGATAGTGAAAACGAAAATGCAATTTAAAAAAAAATTGTCTGTCTGTCTGTCCGCATGTCTGTTTGTTCCGGCTAATCTCTGAAAAGGCCGGAGGGATATTGACGAGACTTTCACTGGTAGATAGCTAAAGTTATGAGGATTAACATAGGCTACTTTTCATCATCATCATCGTCATCAAACTAATGATATCCGAATCGACTGGAGCGACTGTTTTTGACCGGAGCATTCACCGGCTTAGCTTATGTTAGTAGGTGTAATCTATACATCTATATTAATAATATTATAAAGAGGAATGATTTGTATTTTTGTATGTAACGACTTAACTCAAAAAGTACTGGACCGATTTTCATCAAATTCTTTTTTCATTAGAAAGCTACATTATCACTGAGTAACATAGGCTATATAAAAATCAGTGTTGCTGTTCATTAGTCTCGCTAAAACTCGAGATCAGCTGACTCGGCTATTTTTGGTCTTGAAATATTTGTTCGTCCCGCGAAGGTTTACACGGTTTCCATGCTCAACGAAGTGGGTACGGGTCAGCTAGACTATAATATATATAAAAGAAAGTCGTGTTAGGTACCTACACTATTTATAACTAAAGAACGCGAACGTTAGTTTGTTTTAGTCATAAACTATTTTAATGCTCAACGAAGTGGGCACGGGTCAGCTAGTTTATAACAGACAGAACATGTTACAGAAATTGACAGCGATAGCGAAGACGGCGACAATTTATAAAATTAAATATTACCAAAATACATAATATATTTGTTTTATTTCTCTTTTTTTTAGATATACTACTCTAAACGAGAGGAATCGATCCCGAAATATTCCATTTCCGTATCGAATAATTTCGCACGTCACTATTTAGTACTTGTCATAACGATGCAACACTGAATGTGTCAAATCTGGAATCGAATTAAAATTCCGACTATAGATACTATGGTATCCTGCGAAGCGGGTCTGGGTTCAATGTAACCGGCTAGCGTTACTGAAATCAGAGTTACTTTATTAATATTCTTAGAGAGAGAGGGACTGAAAGAGAGAGAGAGAGAGAGAGAGAGAGAGAGAGAGATAGAGGGAGGGCGAGGGAAAGAGAGATATGTAGATTATTTATATTCCAGAGAGAGATTATTATTAATATGCAAATTAGGGCAACGCACGCTGACAATCGTAGACAATGCCACGCAAAGGTTACGAAAACTTTGAAAGTTGCTCATTGTTTCATGATAAACATAATATCGGCAGCTGATGAAGTTCTAAAACTCTGTCTCAGACAGACAAGAGCGCTGTTTTACGAATTACAGATAACTTCACATCTATGTAAAGAGAGAAATTACTTTTATAAAGTATCACAACCTCGCATCTATAAAACTACAACTTTTCAGTGGAGACAAAAACTTAATAAATTTAGATTTTATTGTGACATGGATTTTGTTTTAAATGAGGTTCAGTTATTTTCAGTATACATCTAAAATTCATGTCATAATAAAATCTAAAATTATTAAGTTTTTTGACTCTACTGAAAAGTTGTAGTTTTATAGATACGAGGTTGTGAAAGTAAAACGACGAAATACCTACTAGCACACCAGATTGACGTGGTGTGAAGCGTATAGATATTATTATTATTATGTTTGTTAAGGCATGCCGTGGCCGTGGCATGGCCGAATCCAACACGCAGAGGCCCCGTTACACAATATTATTTTAAATGTAATGTGTGACCAGCTGGCGTTTCTTGACACATAATATTATTAATATAATTGAATGAATGTAGGTGAAAAAAAATTAAGCAGAAAATTTACTTTAGACCGTCACTTAAGAGCGCGCAATCAAATTTCATCAAGTCGAAATCGCCGCGGGAGCCGATATCGACTCACACAGACGCAAAACAACACGCATGTGTGGGTTAGCGCTAGGCTGAACGTCGCGCAAGTAATATTGATACTTTGATCCTAATGAATTTTAATATTACATACCATTTCAAAACTTCTATAAAATTAAATGGTATTTAAGTTATAAAATACAAATTATAAATACTCGACATGCTAGTAATCGCCCGCGGCTCAGTCCGCGTTATTGTCGAACCGTCGGGAACAACTTTCGCGCGATGTTTGTGTGAAAA
The DNA here is from genome assembly GCA_905187575.2 of Celastrina argiolus. Classification (NCBI taxonomy): domain Eukaryota; kingdom Metazoa; phylum Arthropoda; class Insecta; order Lepidoptera; family Lycaenidae; genus Celastrina; species Celastrina argiolus. Next base: position 4,020,929 of record LR994582.1, on the reverse strand, counting down.
GAGTTTCATGGTGGTCAGTTCAGTAGATGAGACGTGAAGAAGTAACAAACAAACACACGAACAAACAAACCAACTTTCACATTTATAATTTAGGATAAGTAAGTAATGAGAATAAAAAATTCAACAACCTAATTTTTATAAAAATATACCAAGTTATTTATTTATCTTTGATGTCCAGAAATGTTTGTCCCTAAATATTTTACTGACCCACTTCCGACTACCCACTAAATGTACAAAAATACAAATTTTAGTGGGTAGTCGGGATGGACAGGCTTTTTTCAGTGACAAAAATGTTGTCACTTAAAAATTGTTTCCTGTCACAACTATTGGGTAGCCAGGCACAAACAGGTAAAGTATACTAGCATTTTGCAACCATCTGATTATTGAATGAAAATTAAATATTATTTTATTATAAACACGGTGGTTTAGGATTACCTGCGAAATTTGAAAAATAAAATATTGGTGCAACTTGTGTACGACTGAGAGGTCCCAACCAACCATCCCATACAATAGAACAGGACAGAGCATAGCAGCTGTTTGAAGTCTGACCATTTCAAGAAAGACAGTGCGCATGCTATATTTTGTTATTGGAAATGAAAAGTATAACCCATATAAAAAAAACTTGTAAAAAGTGCCAATCCTTTCCAAAATAATATTGATTGTGATCACTATAAGATGTTGTTAGACCGACCGACTAACCCCTACTTGGCACTCACAAGTTTTAACTGTAGAGTTCAAATAGCGAGACTTGGCAATTTTCACAAGATATGTTTTTGTTGGGATCTCAGTTCTTTTTGTAGAAGATTTACTAAACGCGTGTTTTTGTCAAATGGGCAAATATAGCTTTGTAATCCTATATATTTATATGACATTACAAAGTTAATTATGCAGTTAGTTAGTCTAGATAATTCTACAGAAATATTTTTTTAGGTTTTTCCTTTATTTATACACTAAACACTACTTGTATTCCAAATTTTAAGCTTCTATGTCTGCTAGAAGTGCCTAATACTTTTGATGATCGGTCAGTGAGTGATTGAGTCAGTGACAAAACTAAGAAGTTTGACAAGTTATAATTATTTAACTTCTGTTTCAAATTGAATAACATTTGAAATATACTGTGTTTATACAATGCTTTCCTAGTAACTAAAAATGCAGGCTTCTTTTAATCCACAACAAAGTTATAGGGAGTTGAAAGTGGCCGTTTATGCTAAGCAGTTTATGCTTCGAGAAATTAATGGTACGGCCGTGCTCAAGTTGACAAAAGCACTGCCGTGCCCCCAGATACTCGGTTATATTGATGACAGTTACATTAAAGCAGACAGACACACATGGGATGATGATGATTAGTATAATTTTTAAATATATAAACCACATCAGCTTTCAACAAAAGAAATTGACATCAAAATCTTTTGATTAATTTAGGGGCTGTGATATTACAGACAGACACACAGGGGCTGATGATGATTAGTATAATTTTGAAATATATAAACCACATCAGCTTTCAACAAAAGAAATTGACATCAAAATCTTTTGATTAATTTAGGGGCTGTGATATTACAGACAGACACACAGGGGCTGATGATGATTAGTATAATTTTTAAATATATAAACCACATCAGCTTTCAACAAAAGAAATTGACATCAAAATCTTTTAATTAATTTAGGGGCTGTGATATTACAGACAGACACACAGGGGCTGATGATGATTAGTATTATTTTTAAATATATAAACCACATCAGCTTTCAACTAAAGGAAACCGCATCAAAATCTGTTAATTCATTCGGGAGTTGCGAAATGACAGACAGACACACATGGGCTGATGATGATTAGTATAATTTTTAAATATATTAACCACACCAGCTTTCTGCTTAAGAAAACCGCATCAAAATCTGTGATGCATTTAGGAGCTACGATATGAGAGACAGACACACAGGGGCTGATGATGATTATTATACAAATTTTATATTTTATAAATAAACTCTGAACACATTACATACCTTTTTTGTGGTAACCTCTCAATGTTCTTTTTTCTATATATTATGAAATTTGTAATCGACATAATACCTATATAATCTCAGTAAATTTTCCCCATTTCTCATAAATAATCTAAAAATATTAATGCTCGTCCAAGCGTCAATTCCGCTCAATCCCACTACATCTCCTATACGCTGACCAGGTCGGTGAACCTTTATTCGTTGACGGCTTAGCGCAGAGCGATACGTCCACCCGTCGGGAATTCCCAGTGCGTACTAAATAGATCGCGAATTACATGGCGCGTGCACTTAGTTGAAAACAGGTAATTAAAAAAAAAATGTATAATGGAATAAACATCGGACTTTAATTAAATATAAAATAGTGTCAACTTACCAACAGTATGATTATGCATTATAAAAATTATATCATCGAAGAAATTAAGTTTTTCCAGTAGAAATACAGCACTGAAAAACGTAAATTATGATATTTTTAAAAGATTTTTTATGCATTTAACAATAAATATATTTTAATTTTTTTATCAACTTTTCATTTCAGGACTATATAATCTATTTTATGAAAATATAAATTAAACTATATTAACACGATTTAATTATTATTTTCTTTATCAAAGTGAGCTAAAATCGGCATTTTTGCGATTCGGCGTTCCGAAATCTTTAGATTTACTCAAATGTACTACTTAAAACTTTAATTTTATCTTAGTATTCCAAAAATAAAGACTTTATCTTAATATATTTCTAATTGTTTTATTTAATTAAGTTATTTTATGCGTGTGAGGGGCAGTCAAAAACACCGAAAAACTGAAACTTCGTCGTAAATTTAATGCACGCTCTTAAACAATTTAGGATGTGCGTATTAAGTACATTGATGCTAGAGACGGTACTTTCGATTAAATATATACGTTACGACGTATTCTAAAATTATTATGCGAAACTTAAAACAAAATTTTCTCGAAATCAGTATTTTGCTACATATCACCTTCATCCATTCACGTCTTCAATTATGAATTTGTCACAACATACTTTTTTCCATATGTATCGTAAAGGAACCCTAACACGTAGTATTATAAGCGAATTTCGACCACAGGATGACCTTCAGTTTACATAGATAAGTGTATCAGTGTTAGTTAATGAAGTGAAGGTAACCCGAAGGCTATTAGGTCAGCGGAGCGTGCGGGATGTCCGGGCCGGATTACTCGAGACGATAATTTAGAGCACGTGGCTAAGGCGTGCTGCATATAGACTAAGGCCTCAGCCTCAAATTTTGCGGGCAGCGGGGCGGGAGCGGCAGGATCTTTTGCGTAAAATCAAATGGACCGGTTCTCGAAAATAGCGACGTGGGAGCGGGTAGCGACGTAACGAGCACCGATCCCGCGCCGCCGCCGCTCCCGCCCCGCTTGTTCAAACGGGGCTCCATAGATATGCGGCGAAGAAGTTATAAACAGGCATATATGCAGAATCTAACAACTATTATAAAGTATTGTATAAGGATGTAAAAAGAACAGTCGCTATAACTTTGAGATACAATAATTATACTACCTTTCCTCATTTTGGAAATGTATTTTTTTGGTCAAAAACTCAAATATATTGATTGTGGAAATATATTTTTGATTGATTGATGATTACGGTTTCGTTGCAATATTTTGTCTTTCTTGCCTTCGCTGGGTGCGAAGTAGGTGGTGGAGGAACTATGAATCGATAGCAGCGCTGCCGTGGCCAAAACAGGAACTTACGGCAGACGAAATAGCGCAATCATCGTATACCCAGAAGTTTTTTCTGTAGCTGTCCGTGATTTCGTCTGCGTAAATTTTTGAAATGAGACTCCCGAGTTTGAAACATTATTTTAATATGTTGTTCTGATCCTATACGTCTTAACGCGAAGATAAAATACTATATATTATTTTCATCGATTAGAAGAAAGCAGGTTAACAGACAATTGAGGTACTGTTACAACTTACAGCCCTGGTATGTATGCCTTATCCTTCCGTCGGCTGATCCATCTTCCCATGATGAAAAAATATTGTACAAAATTGTGGAGGTGTCCCTCAAACACCCGTCGGATGCCTCTCAACTTTAACATTAGGTTAATTGAATACTGATTGTCTGATTATGTAATGATTTTAGTGTAAAGTTGTAAATTAACAAGGACGACATTATCGTTAATCGATAAAGTCCTTTTTTTAGAATAAAAAAAAAACCTTCTGTCAGTCCTTTTCCTACCTATTCAGCATTTCCTTTGTCTAGCAACTCCAGTTGCATTCCCAATTCCCATCCGCTTTAGTCTCCATCCTTAGTCCAACCGCGCTAGACGTGTGCAACAAAAATCATATTGTATTTTCTTTAAAAAGCCTTTTTCCTGGTGGCGTACGTAATCGTTATCAAAACAGAATTGTACGAAAATTATGACAAATATTTTGCTTGGCCTCCAAGTAGATGACGTAAGGAGTTTATTAGATTATCTCACACAAAAAATAAATATTGTTTTCATAATTTACCCCAAATAGGCAAACTCTGGGTTCAGATAAATGAGAAAATTGATATCGAGCGAAGCGCGCGACACTATTATATTTACATCAATTCAATTCCCCGCGTGTGCCGGTTGGTTTAATTTGGATTATCTTTGATTATTCCAGCGCTACACGTCTTTGATCAAATCTAATAGCGTGTCAAAGGCCTCAGATCTGTGAGGAACCGCAGAGGACCTTCAAAGCCCTCTACCCGAGCGTTCAGATGCACTTAATTTAATAAACACCACTCTCTGTATGATCGTTTGTCTATTTTTGTTAGCGGACTGCGCTATTTACAGCTTGTGATATTATATCGAAACATTTTAATTGATTATGAATGACTGATTTTATGTAAATGATTAATATGGTTGACTAATTTAATGTAAGCACTGTCATTTTATAGAACAATTAGAACTCAAATACATTTATTCCAAATATATAATACGATTCGTTATACCACAAAGTAGATAATAAATCATATACAAACATAGTGTAGCGAATGGTAATTATGTAAAAAAAATGTATATACAAAATTAATATTATTTACTAGTTTATGATAAATATAACAAAACAATGCTTAATTATTATGAAACATAAAGTCATCGTTAATTTTGAAACAGGCATCATCAGTCAGGATGGCCGAGCGGTCTAAGGCGCCAGACTCAAGGTCCCCTTGCCTACTCAGTAGGTGCGAGCTGTTCTGGTCCTCTCTGAGGGCGTGGGTTCGAATCCCACTTCTGACAAAACTTTATTTTCGATTTATAGGTGTTAGTTAAGAGGTAAATATAAGTTTGTTTTGACTATAATATTATATTATTCTAATCCGACACAATTACGTTTTATGTTAAAAATATTAACTTTGATTTAATTTTGTGATTATCATTGATACTACTATTAGATACTACATAATATTTCACCCAGTAAAATACTGCTTAATTGCCTCTAATGTAACATATTTTTGTGTCATTAAAGTACGAGTAGTTCTCAAAACTCGCTTGCATAACAAAACTTTTCGGCACACGAAATATATAAAAAATATTGTTTTAAAAATGGCTTTTCTATCATTAGGAATTTTGACAACGTATACCAATTTCCATTGAAAGTTTTATCGGATATGAAGCCGGGTACTTTGCGGTTTTTTGATAGCTTCGAAGTTGGAGGGCGTAAACGACTTCACGAACTCGCATCTCGGAAAATGATCTCGAAGTTCGACGGCTGAGAAGTTAACTTATAATTTTAACATGTTCTAATGAAATACATTTTAAATATGTTTGTGTATGCTATTATTCAGGCTGTAATATTAATGAGTGATAATACTTTCGGTCGTGTATGGGTTTCATATATAGAGTTTATTGTAAGAGTACTAGCGCTGAGAGAGGGGGATTTTTATAAAATTCTTGTATATGAAAATTTATGATGATGTTGGGGCATTTCTAATACAAGCATGAAAGTCAGTCTTTCAGCGCTGTTAGTTTCACAGTACCATTAACTCGACATAGGAGGCACACACCCTAAAGTATAATCACTCATTTATTTTACACCTTGTATTTTATTATAATATTTGACTACCTTTGTAGTGCAGCGATTTAGCGGGTTGGTGCTCGAGCGAGAGGTCGCAGGTTCGAATCCCGCCGAAGGAACAAAAGTTTTCTGTGTTCCTGGGTCATGGATGTGTATTAAATTTATAATAAAAATCTTAAATATGTGTATAGTATAAAAATATTAAATATATTTCCGGTGTCTGGTACCTGTAACACAAGTCAAATATGTATCACCTCCGGGAATTGTCCAGAATTACTTTTAATATGTTCATAAAATTAAAAGTACAAAACTAAACTATGTTAAATTTTATGGGACCAAATGGCAGCTATTCTGTGTCAAATAAAAAAAGAATCACCCAAATCCGGTCATTAACCTCAGAGTGTACATACTACATACATAAAAGTCCACTATATTAGCCTAACCCAACCTTCTCATTTGCAAATGAGAGTAAAAAAATAAGCAAAAAATAAGAGATCTGAGGTTTGTTTCAATAGATAATTATATTAATATGTTTTTAAATATCCAAGTAGGTATCGACCAAATGAGGGGTATAATATCAAAACCCACTAAAACGTTTCAAAAATATCACAGGATACACGTTTTGATGGAATGTGCCCGGAACAAAAATGAAAGAATCGCACTCATAAATGGCTTTGGTTTAAATACATTAGATGTTGGTTGGGTACAGAGCTGTTATTTAGTGTGGATACGATGGGGTTGTCATGTCTCTATGGACAAAAACCCTACCAAATAAAATAGATTAAAAAAAATCACAGGATACAAATAACGTTTAAGCTTAATCATATTTTGATACTGGTATGCACTGTGGGCTTTTGATTTTGAATATATTTTTTAGGCAGATTTTTGTATGTTTTTAAAGAATTTTTTACGAGGTTTCCAACGGTGCTACTAACTCAAATTTTTCCAGAAGCATTATACCCCTCAAACATGAAGGCACATTTTCACGTGTACAAAAAACATTGGGTACAGTTCTATCATTCAGATGTTTAAAAAATAATATACATGATAAGTATAAAAAGAGATAACCCGTGATTAAAGTTTATCATAATATAATAATAATCCCAGATTGTAAAACAATAGGCGGAGAGAACAAACGACTGATCTGAGACTAGAAAGTATTCGCGGACATGGTTTTGAATGTTATGATAAAACTGTGCTCGCCAACCCACCTGGCAAGCGTCGCGAGTATAGGCAACAACTCCAAAAAATACTTTTGGGGAAGCTTATGCGCAGCAGTGGACGACATAGTTGAAACGACGAGATGAGAAAGAGTAATATTTCTTTTACGATATGACCAAATATTGACCGCCCTACCGCACCATATTTTTGGTGAAACATTTGGACAAAATATATTATGTAAATAAAATACATTCTCATATATCACAGTGAACCGGAAGCTATATTATCACTGTCCAGATTTTCCATATTCGGACCCTCGGGGACTGTTCCTTTTCTTGAATATCTTCACCCTGTTCGGGAACTTTTTCAAGTCGTTATACACGAGATAATGGTATTTCGTAACTCAGTACAAATTTTTATACACCTTAGGTCCACTTGTGCCAAAATGAATATTATACCCAACCTTGGTTCAAATGATTCAGATTAGTGAAATATTTTTTTAACCCAAAATGGCGCAAGAAATAGGTACGGAATCCAAGAAATAAAAGTATTTAAATTTTTGTAATATAAAACGTATGTTTTTTCTCTTCACTCCTCGTTTTACTGCAAACTTCGAATGAAAGAATAATTATTGTATAATTATTCTTGAAAGAATGTAACAACGTATTACAACGTCGTTTGAAAGAATGTAACAACGTATTACAACGTCAGAGCGTTTTTACATTACACGATACGATATCGGCTACCGTGTTCGATAGTGACGGACACGAGAAAGACAGACTTATTAATATCCATATCACCATTTTAAACCTACAAAAAGGCGGTCACGAAAATTATACCGTAGCTAGGGTGCCCTTAATAGGTATAATATTTCCACGCCTCTCCCGTGCCACGAGATGCGTAAACGTGGTTCAGAGCTTCGCTCTCGACCCAGAGGTCGTGGGCTCGATTCCCGCGTTGGAACAACAAAAAATGTTGTTTTCAAGTTCGGTTAGGACAATGCAGGCTGATCACCTGATTGACTGACAAGAAAGATGATCCATGCATCGAAGGGGAATGTAAAACTCGGTCCTGCCAGCCTGCCCTTCTCTCGTCATGTCAGGCAACCGTCCCACTTGGTTATGAGAGTAAAAGGAAGAGAGAGAGAGTATATTTGTGTATTGCGCACACACTTGGGCACTATAAAAAATTACTCCTGCGTAACTTGCCTGGTTTCAATAAAATCGGCTACCAACTATCACAATTTTGCCAACGAAAATTTCTTTTTTAAAAAGAACAATGCTCTATATAAAGGTAGCCGAAAGCTGGAGCTAAAATATATTTTGCCTTTAGCTTCTTAGTGAATAGAAAACATTGTTAGGAAAATGAGCACCGCATACTAACTTTTAGTTCGGATGCTGAAGGCAAATTGAGTTTTTGCCGAATAGAAAAGCAAGCGCCGAAAGAAGTACAGACAATATTATTTCGTCTACAAAAATATGTGATTCGAATGTTTAAGCTATTCTTGAGACCTTGATATATTATGCTAGGTTTCATATAAAAGCAGTGGATAAAAACATTGAAAGGCAAAACAGTTGAGTAAATATGTATTTTATATTTTGAATAGTATTTTAATTTCAAATTTCAAATCAACAACGATTGTTTTCCAAAACTTTAAAAAACTAAATCTCCTTTTGTTGAAATTATCTGCGATTAAACTCGATATTAAAGCTAATGCACGGACCATATCTGAAAGCGAAAACAAAAGATATTAGATCTCTATTTTTAAATTTATAATCATCTTTAACTCGACGATAAGCAATCATTACCTATTATGAGACCAAAAAGTACTATTGGAGAATACGTCATTTATTTATTTATTTTTCATGCGCGTTAACTTTTGTCGCCATCTTTAAAAAATTAACTCTAGGTGAAAAATATGACAGATCGACTCTGTGCCAGTGTGCTAAAACTCTATGAGCTGAGCCTAAGGTTTTATTATATTTTCTCCTACTCACTAATATATAATAGGCATGAAACAGCATTTATTGACAATATCAGCTAAGAATATTATAAGTTTTAATTAAAAATTTATTAAATATATAATTAAAAACGTAATTAAGTAAACCTCCCTTTCTATTCCCAACCAAACTCACGTTCCCAAAAACTAGTTTAATACTAGTTTTTGGGAACGTGAGTTTGTTTGGGAATAAACCAAGTTGCTATAGTAAGAACCTAATTAATATTTTATCTATTCTAATCTATATTATCAATCTTTATCAATAAACAGTTTTTTTTAAGAAAATCGCGTAATGAATTGTACGTAGCTAGGAATCCTAATATAAGGCTCCAGTTACATTGTCATAGATGCGAAGCATTATCATAATTTGCACCCTAACAATTAGATATTAGAGATGAATATGGTATTTAGAATAATCAAAGATAAAAAGAAAGGCATATCAAGATAAGTATAATAATATTATAGTACCTGTCGATCATGACATATTTGTCACTCTTGCGCATGCTGTTGGCGCAGTTCAGACGACACACGTTGGTGTAGGTCTTTTGGTCTGTCCCGCAAACCGGTGCGTAGACCAGCGGACAGTCGCCGCAGCCAAGGTACTCGAGAACCGGTAGGTTGTCCTTATTGTAGATGTCAGCAAGGGCAGTGCTAATGAGAGAGAAGGCAGCTGAAATCATGGCTGGTATAAAAATCTGGCCAAGAGCATGTCAGGACATGTCTCGGAGGGTTATGTCGCTGTCGTCGTTTCAGCCCTGGGTCCTAATTCAAGATGCAATCGCTATTTATCGCTTACGATGTTCGAAAACAAAATGTATGGAGCTTGACATAAGCTTCGCTAACGACGAGCGAATTCGTATGTCATTTAGCGAAGCTTATGTCAAATTCCATACATTTTGATTTCGAACTTCGTAAGCGATATTTAGCCATGGCATCTTGAATCAGGGTCCTGACCTCCGCTGCTGGCATATGCGTCCCCTAAAGTAATGGGGGGAGGATGCCTATACTCACCATGCTGGGCAGATGGGTTAGGGAGGGCAGACCACAGCTAAACATAAGACTCCCCTAAAGTAATTCATGGGGGTAGTTACCTATAAATACTTCCCACGCTTAGAAGATGGGTTTGCGAGCGCAGACCACAGCTAAACATAAGAGTCCCCTGAAATAATTCATGGGTGCTAGTTGCTTAACTCGCCATACTAGGCAGCCCGGTTGGCGAGCGTAGATTTAAGTGTTCCCACCCAAAACCTCGATGCGATGCGATAAGATGTCGCATCTCTTATCTTTATAGTTTAGAAATAAAAGATTAAATAACTGCAAATAGCAAAACATAGCAATAAAGGCATTTATAAAGCTTTGTTTTTATTTGAGAAACAACACGATGGTCTAACTACTGGATGGACTAGGTGAAGTCTAGTACAATGTAGTTTGAGCCAATCAATTTTAAGTCAAGTATTACCAATTTTCACAATCCACATACTGGAAACGCCTCGAATATTTAAATGTTCTCCAGGGTTTTCACATCACATACGCTTTTATAGGTCGTTAAATATTTTTATGGGCTAACATTCTTAATGTCAATGAGGCACGTATATATTTTCTATTATTATTCTCACTGAAACGACTCGAGCTACAGTCGGTATTTAATTGAAAATTGTATTTTTTAATGTGAAAAGTATTATGCTACTTTAAAAATTTTATGTGTTTCGTTACGAGTTATAATTTTAAATAAAGGGTTTTGCATAATTAAAGTTATGCCTTTCAGGCGGTCTTGGTATCGTAAGAGCGTTTTGCCATTATGCGATACGATGTCGTATCGATAAATTAAATACTTTGTGAATAATTTTCCCCGTTTATGAAACATTTCTCACTGACGCTTCGCTCCTATTGGTCGCAGCGTAATGTTATATAGCCTAAAACCTTCCTCTGTAAATGGTCTATCCAACAAAAAAATAATTTTTCAAATCGGACTAGTAGTTCCTGAGATTAGCACGTTTAAACAAACAAACAAACAAACAAACTCTTCCGCTTTATAATATTAATATAGTATATAGTATAATAGTATAGATAACCACGCTTGCCAACCCACCTACCGAGCGTGGCGAGTATAATCACACCCCCATGAAATACTTTGGGGGAGTCTCATGCCCAGCAGTGGTCTTTGTCACATAGGCCCGTATAAATAAAACAATCTCAATCGAAGCCTCTATTTGACAGATAAAAAACGTTTCGTTCCACTTTTAAAAAAGAAGAATGTTATATACTTAAATTTTTAAACGTAAAAATAAATATTATAATAAAAAAGATCATACTTATTTAATTTTTTAACCTATAATCTTTATTATAAGTATAACGGTTCAAAAAGAAAAGAAATTAAAGTACTATGTAACATTAATAAAATTGTTCACTTTTAAAAGTGAAACGAAACGTTGTTTTATCTGTCAAATAGGTTCTCAAGTAGAGGCTGCGATTGAGGTTGTCTTATTTATACGGGCCTTAATGATTTTAAGATTACAGGGATAAAGGTCGATTATAATATTAATCGTGTAACACCAGTTAAGCTCATCACCTGATCGATTATATTACGGCAAATTACGTAAATCCGCTAATCAGTGGTATGTAACAGCTTAATTAATTATTTAAGATGCATACCGTTACATCGCAAAATTGAGTGTGGTGGATGGAGAGGCGCGTTTGCACTACATAATAAACTAGCTGACCCGTGCCCACTTCGTTGAGCATGGAAACCGTGTAAACCTTCCCGGGACTTCCACGAATATTTCAAGACCAAAACAAAAATAGCCAATTCAGCTCAGCAGATCTCGAGTTTTAGCGAGACTAACGAACAGCAATAGATTTTTATATAGCCTATGTTACTCAGTGATAATGTAGATTTCTAATGAAAAAAGAATTATTATAATCGATCCAGTACCTTTTGAATTAAGTCGTTACATACAAAATACAAATCTTTCCCCTTTATAATATTAGTGTAGAAGTGTAGATGTAGATAAACAAGGTCCTCTTCCGCTTTTGTATGTTCGCGACAAACTCAAAAACTACGGAACTGATTTTTATGCGGTTTTCACCAACGCACGATGGAGGTTTTAGTATAATATTTGTTAAGTTTTATTATAAAACGATTTTGTTGGAGTTAGCCTCCGTGGTGTAGTAGTTCAGAGCATGGCTCTTGACCCGGAGGTCGCGGGTTCGAATCCCGCTGAGGGAACAAAAAGCTTTCAATGTTCCTGCGTCATGGATGTGTATTGAATTTGTGCATTAATATAATAAATATATGCATATAATTAAATATTTTTCCTTGTCTGGTACCTGTAACACAAAGTACTGTAGGTTCTTTGGATACTTAGCACGGGGCCAGACTGACGTGGTGTGAGAAGCGTCCATAGATATTATTATTATTATATATATTATATTATTATTATACTCGTAGTTGTTGAGAATACCGACGTACACGCAACAAAGTAAAACGCGCCGCGCTCTGATTGGCGGTTTCTCTAACGCCAATTTAAATATTAGGTTCGGAATTTGAACGCTTATAATATAATTTACATAAGAACTGTATGGAAATTAGACTTCATAGACTCAACAATGGCAGGAAAACCTACGTCACAATATCATATAAGATACGCGTTCCTTTCCACGGTAAATACCGTTTTTCCAAGTACATTTATACGTTCGGAATGACCCTTTTATTCAACTGTAAGAATAATACTCCCAGCTGTCATGGTGCAGATAAGAACACCCATTTCACAAAAAGGGATGCTGTAGGGATGTTTAGATAAATTGGAACGGTACCCGCAGTAACAAGTGGAGTAAGCTGACGTTCTTTCAAAGGATGATTGTGAGTGTATAATGATCTTACTGTGGTATTCTGCTATGTGTTATATACAGCGTGTCTCATGGATCATATAGTGTGAAGAGAAGGACGCGTCGAGCATTTTTTGCTTTGGCACATCATATAAATGTCTTACCAAAACGCGACAAATCGCTATTAAAGATCTCCACGAACTTAGAAAACTGGGAGTTTAAATACTTTGGTAGAAGCACATGTTATACTCAGCAGTACACATGTACTTTAAAAAATGATGATGATGACAATATACAACGGTATATTTTAGTACTAAGTTCTAAAAAACAAAGCTGTTAATGCACATACAACCTATATTTTAATTCAACCGTGGTACATAGTCGTATGTATTTATAAGCCCCTGTACTTCATAAAACAACGTAAAGTAAAATAAAACACATTTTTACTATAAATACAAAATATTATAAAAAAATCATATATAATACAATAATATATAAAGGAAGAAATTGCTTTCAAGTAATAAGGCCGCCCTTGTGTGCATGTCTGATTTTATGTATTGTTGTATTAATAATATGTATAATTTTGTACACAATAAAGTATACTTGTATTGTATTGTATGGTAATGCAACATTGCCAAAAGGGATCACCAAGAACTTTCAACTTTAGATGTGATTATAACATTAATTTGCACTAGAATTCTACCTTGGAGTTTCTATGCGCTCTACTCACAATCTAACAAATAGCAGTTACGACTTTCTTCTATCGGTGTATCGATTTCATATATTTTGAGATTCGACATGTTGGTACTTGTTTTTTCAGAAACTAACGGATTTTCAGAAACAACGACGTTGTTTTATAGTTGCACTAAATCTAGTGTTAGTATTAATAATCATTAATCTCGTACATTGGTTAGAGGGGAAATCGTCGCTAAGCTAATCCATACTATGTGATCTAAGCTCATAAGTTATTACAACACCTCGGATAAAGTTATACCGACAAATTAACTTGCCGAACTTTGTCCTGTGTGAAACATGGCGTGGGCTTCAAGTTCAACAAAGTGTTATCTATATTAGTAAAATTGCAGAACATATTATTATAACACTTTGTATTCGCCCAATGATCGATTCCAACCCGTTTTAACCGACTTCCAAAATAGAAGATCGTTTCTTAATTCGACCGTATATAATATGTTTTTCAATTTTAAATCGATGTTTATTTCTTTAAAAAAACCTCGAAAATAGTACTTCCTAACGATATTGCCTGGATAGTGTAACAGACAAATTGTAACGCAAAAAAGCTTATTATATTGGGGGGGGGAGGGACTAAATGCGTAAACTTACTCGAGCGTGATTTATAATTTCAGTCAGAACAACGACATTTCTGTGTCACATCACCTCTCTTTATTCCATTGTCATTTAGGAAAGAAAATGATTTTTGCCTGTCATTTTACTGACCGAGATTAAAAAACAAGATTTCGTGATTAAATGACAGAAGAAAACAAAATAAGATAGTAATTCATTTTTAAAATTTTACATGATACCCTAAAATTAAGCTTTTAAACTTTAATAAAAAGTTTCAACCAACTATCAAATCGTCAGTACTTACGTACTCCAGAATAGGGAGATTCACACACTCACACACTCCATGTTTAGTAACCTCTGAAGTTAGCCTTTTAAAACTTCAGGAGTAAGCTAATTGATCCTGAATTGTAGCTAAAACAGCCGTGATCACGTCAGATTTCAACTAAAAAAGAATGGATAAAATTAAAATTCATTCATCTGTTTCGAAGTAACGATTCATACATACACATACATACACCCACGTCCCACACACACAAAACACTGTATGTTTAACTAACTATTGCAGAATTAGCTATTTCTTCAATAATAGATTGCCACGACACATTAAATACAATAATACTACAGGTTTTAGTACCTAAAGCAAGCCCTCCAAAAGTGTCTTTTTTTCAATTAGAATTATCACTACTAGGCATGCTACTATGCATGTAAGTGGTCTGGTGTTGGTTTGTATGTGTATGTTTGTTTTTGAGTGCATAATTTGTATGTTTGTAACTTAGCTCTGTTTTTTTTTCGGAGCTTAAAAATTAATAATACTATGGACTAATACTCATGTTCCAACTTCGGCGAAGCCGTAATTTCGGAAGAGTAATGATTTTGGCTATCTATTTATCAATGTATGTATGTTTGTTTATTGTGGGAAGTCAAGGTAGAGCCGTGGTTGGAACCACTAATAAAATCTAAGCGTCAACTCACACCGAAATACGGTAGTAAAATAGAAAAGAAGCATAATTGCAATATTCGAAGCCAAAAGCGAGAGCGACTCTACCTTGACCATTTTTGTACCTATACATTTCTGGATTTCAAATTGAATTCTTTTCTTGTTTCAGCCTTTAAGACTCATTTTTGGAAAAGTCGGATTATAGTTTTTAATTGTTGAATTCTGAATTCTTTATTTTATTTGTTGAACTCGTGAACTTATAATTTCCAATTTCTGTGAATGTAGAAGGAACAAACTAATGACAGGCGGCGGGCTGGACGCGCGCCAACTAAGGACAGCTTACGTTCAATTTTCTTATCCTTTCATATTAGGAACGGAGTGAAACTGAATGTTAAAACTGTGTGCTATCAGATACTTTGTTATATTGGTTATTAAAATAAAAATAATATCTATGGGCGCTTCCCACCAAGTCAATCTGGCCCCGTGCTAAGTATCCGAAGAATTTGTGTTACGGGTACCAGACAACGGTAATATATTTAATAATTTTAAACTATACACATACCTATTTAAGATAATAACTATATTATACACAAATTTAATACACATCCATGACCCAGGAACATTGAAAACTTTTTTGTTCCCTCGGCGGGATTCGAACCCGCGATCTCTCGCTCGATCACTACTGCGCTACGGAGGTCGTCAAATATTGGTTATTATAAGTAGGTTAGAGTGGCCATTCAGGAGCGATAATAGGTGACCGACTTTATGTAGGATAAAAGGTAAAATAAAAGGTATATTTTAATTTAATTTAAAAAAGGAATTTAATGATTTCAATAATGCAACGCACACGTGGCACAAAAACTTGATACGAAATAATAACATGGAAGAAAAGTCTGCTCCGTGGTAGCATTTTATGGAAACGATTAGTTAAAGAAAACTTGATGGGTCAACATACTTACGAGTACATATTTTTGTGTTTTTTCTATTTTTAAATTAATTTTTCCATAAATTTCTTTTTGATTCTTACATATCTATTATTGAAACTTAATTTTTCGCCTCATTGTCTCTCTGTTCGCGATTAACTCAAAGACTATTGCACCGATGTTTATGCTGTTTTAAACAATACATAAAGTACTTGAAGAAGGTTTTAGAATGTTAATTATTGGATCCGGTAGGTGGCACTGCTGTCAGCAAGTCCCAAAACATATTTCTACGGCGGCACAGCTAATCTTATATATAAAAATGAATCGCTGTTCGTTAGTCTCGCTAAAACTCGAGAACGGCTGAACTGATTTGGATATTTATGGTATTGAAATATTCGTGGAAAACCAGGAAATGTTTAAACGGTTTTTTTTATGCTCAACGAAGTGGGCACAGGTCGGCTAGTCTATATAATATGAATTGCTGTTCGTTAGTCTCGCTAAAACTCGAGAACGGCTGAACCGATTCGGCTATTTTTGGTCTTGAAATATTCGTGGAGGTCATTCGTGGAAGTCCAGGGAAGGTTTTAATAGTTTTTATGTCCAACGAAGTAGGCACGGGTCAGCTAGTTAGATGTAGGTAAATATAAAATATGGGTTTTTTTACTGTTACGGATATTGAAGTACTATATCTATGAACATATTATATATTTATTCAAAGTTCAATTATTCTATTCTATCGCTGTTTGTATCGGTTTTGGCAGTGCGGTCGTCACGTCCAAGAAACACGTTCTCCGGTGGCCGGGCGTTGTTGGGAATCTGGAGACAAATCTAGATCGAGATTTTAGCCAAATCTGTTCAGTCACGTACGTCCGGGAAGGCAACGCACTTGCAACTTCTCTCGTCCATCTGCTAATAGAACGTGCTATCCAAAGGATGTACACAAATAAACTGCAGCTATTTATTCTAAATTTAAACACTTAGGCCAGCCGCATACATACGTTTTCCGTATTCGTTTTCCGAATGCGTAATTTCGAATTGGAATTCCGTGAAACTTTTTTCATTCGGAATGTATTCACGTCAGTACAATTTATGCGTAACCAATACAGAGAATACGACCGATGCGCGCGGCGCGGGCGCGAAACTGTATTGGAATTTCCGAACGTGTGCCGGCGCACAAACAAAATGTAGGCAAGCGCTGCTTTCCGAATGACGTCATTAGGTTTTTTCGAGTAGGTTTCTCCGGACGCGCCGGCTTGCACACGAAACGAACGTGCGGAATTTATTCCGTCCGGAAAAAAAGCGAACGTGTGTGTCAGTTAAATAATTCTTGTTTTTAGTTGCCTTTCTCACCTGGTACCTGGCCAGGTGTCACTCGGCAAGTTACACAAAGCGCGTAGGTATTCAAGGCACACGAGACGCTACTGAAAACTTCAGGTTTCATTCGTGTGAAAATATGTTATGTCTGATTGCTCTGGGATCTTAGTCTATTAGTTAATCTTGACATTTTTCATAATTTTAACTCGACTATGTAAATGTCATATACAGTAGTTTACACACAACACCACAGTGGCAGCCTCCAATCAAGTCGTTTTGATGCTACGGAATAAACATAAACATAATTACTAACCCCCCAGTTTCTGAATAGCTGATCAAATCGTCGATCAGCTAACATTTTAGTTAATTTGCCATTCGGAACTCTCATTGGTGAACATCACTCTCAACAACTTCGCTCACTCGCTACGTTCACCAATGAGCGTTCAGTGGGCCAAGTAGGAACATTTAAAAGCTCCGTAACATAATTGAATAATAATTTTATGATAATCGTGACAACGCCAAAACAATTGACAATCGATTACTTTACTTTACGAAACTTTCAAATGTTTCAAACTTGGGCTACAGAATGGCTTGTTAACTCAAATGTTAGCTGATCATCGATTTGATCAGTTTTTCAGAAACTGGGCGAAAGACTGACAGATTACAAACATTCCATACCTTTCTTATTTACGTGATAGTCGGGTAAAAAATGTCTATGCCTATCAATCAGGACTTTTTAAATCTGCATACTATGTCATTATGCAAATTTCGCCACTCTGGTCATAGCATAGGCTCTAATTATGCCGATACTCCGTAACGAAGGCAAAAGGCTGTGCCCAAAGGCGCTGCAAGCTCTCGACTCGTCTCAAGTGCCCGGCGCAGCTGAATTGCATCTTGGTTACATATTATGGCACAAGGAATATTTGTACTGATAAATGACACTTTCAGTTTGTGTTGCGTATTTAAAAAGTATTGCATCTGTTATTTGATGATTTGTACTGTATTCTCTGAGCGAAGTAACCACTCCTTATTTACTGTAATGCCTGGGACAGGTGGTTTTAAATATCGCATGGTTGCCCAGCATATATACAGAATTCTCTCAACATAGTCGGAATTACTGATTAATACGTCTGGGGCAAAACATTATTTTCGGTTTTCCTCATATTGTTTTCCTTCACCCTTTGAGCCTCTGTATAACGTAGGTACTTCAGATCAGAAAAGGTCTCTTTGGAACATGCCACAACTCGGAATCGAACCATCGCTCTTTCAAGTGTTAGCACTTCAAACGGTCTACCCACTAGTAGGATAATAGGCCATGGACGCTTCAAACTCAAATTGACAGATATCACAGAAACAGTATGCAGGGTCTATGTACCTAACAAAGAAAAACCCTCAGCAATCGTACATTTTGCCGCAATAAAAAGTAGCCTATCCTCGTGATCTATATACCTGTAGAAAATATAATTAAAATCGGTTCAGTAGTTTAGGAGCCTATTCAATGCAAAGAAACAATAAATTCTATAATATTAGTATTATTAGTTAACAAGTTTTTTTAGTAAGAAGGCACCTCCACCTCCTCACGATACATATAAACCAGTGGACTGGCTACTTATAGACCGACATAGCTAAATCGGCTTAAATGCCATTTAGTCTTAGTGAGTAAAAAAAATCTAATTGTTAATTGATAAAGTGTTATCTTTGTATTTTCATTTCCTCAAATAAAGCCATTTTTTCGCAGCTTGTTTTGTATTTCTTATCTCATATCTTCTACTGGTTCCTGAAAGTATATACAGGGTGTAAAATAAGTGAGTGATAATACTTTACGTATGTGCCACCTATGTAGAGTTTACTGTGAAAGCACCAGCGCTGAAAGGCTTACTTTGACATTCATGTATACAATACAATAACTTTAAAAAAAGTAACTCTTTCAGCGTTGGTACTTTCACAGTTACCAGTACCAGTTGGAGCAAGTACCTCGGGCAGCACGAATACTCTACAGAAGAGGAAATTCGCACCGCAGACCCCCACCATATCGTTCGCTTCATGAGTAACATAGGACTGGGGACGGTACTCTAAAGCGAAGGTCACAATAGATCCAGAAGGGTCGCAGTGTCTAGGCCTGACAAGGCCAGCCTTCGGTAAAAAAAAAACTTTTACAGTAAACTCTATATATGAGACCCATACACACCCTAACGTATTATCACTCACTTATTTAACAATCTATATAGTATAGCTAGGTGGTAAATCTATAGCGACATCTGGTTCCAATTGTACATTACAAATCGCAAAACAAATTAAACGGCAAATTAAAGTAATTCCTATTCACCTCGCGCCTTCCATTTGGTATTTAGCATTGGGTGGATGAATCTAACAGGAGATTTTCTTTTGTCCAAGTCAGATTCCTCGCGCGTGACCGCCATGCTGACTCGGCGGGACTGTAATGACACTAACGACCTCACTCATTAGTCCTAATGCTGGATATTAATGTAACAATTGTTGCAGGGGAAATAAAGATTAAATTCCGGATAGGTGCGAGCTGGACGCACACGAAGGGTTCTGTAGGTAAGGAATGGTTGTATAAACCTGTTATACACCCTAAATTAAGTTTATGGCGGCTTTCAATATTTACCTAGTACTTTTAAGAAATAATAAATTGCCATATTAACTTGTTATAAATAAACCTGTGAATTAAATATCTAAAGGCAGGTTTCAGAAACCTATAGGAAATAATAAATCACCTTAGAAACTGACAACAGAAAGCTGTCACATTGTATAATTATATAAACCTGTTTTTACAGACCCTAAATAAAGTATGTAAAGGTGTGTTTCAGTAACCTAGTATAAGAAGGATACCAAATATAACAGTATACTAAATGGCAGCGGAAACCTGTCAAATTGTGTTATTATGCAGTGTGAAAATAATAGTTACTATATCTTTTAGATACGATTATGCTACCCTTCCTCATTTTGGAAATGTATTTTTTATATATTTTTTGTCAAATGTAAAAAAAAGTATTTAAAAAATGTTGCCATATTATATTATTTTTTTGTCGCAAGAATAACAAAAAAGCAAAAAAAAAATATTTCTTTTATTTTTGTAAATACATTTCTAGAATGAGACAAGTTATTATAATAACATACTAAAGTTATAGTGACTGTTATTTTTACACCCGTTATAAACCTGTTTTAATAGACCCTAAATTAAGTATCAAAAGGCGTCTTTCAGTAACCTAGTACCTGTAATAAAGAATAAATGGAAGAAATTTATTTTAGAGATAAGTAGTCCTTTTGTGTCGTATTTCTTTATATGTTATCTTTTTGTCATTTATGTGCACAAAAAATGGTTAATAAATAAATAAAATAAATAAATTAATATACCAAGTGGTAGCGGAAAGATGTCCAATTGTAAGGCGATTTATCTTTTTTGTAGATAAATAGAGAATTGAATCGAACTAAAGAGAATCTAGCCACTTTTTACACGTAACTTGTATAAAAAATACCGAATACCCTCATTGCCACAGAACCCAAAACTAGGCGTCCGTAACGCGCTCTTTATTTGTATTGGAACTCTTATTCAGCATCTCTCTGAGCCGTTCGTTTGCGCTCAAAGCAATTGGGACCGATTGATAAATTAGAGATGCGCATGCTAAATGCACGGCCTGCCCGAAAAAACACCCACAATCACAATTCCACTGAAATCCACGTTCGGCCTGTACACAGCGCTTGCTGAATTAGTAGCTTGTTGAGAATCCGAACGTGCATTTAACTCCCGGCGAAAACAGAGCGGGAACATTTTTGAGACGGTTGTCGAGTCATAGTAGCTACACCACAGAAATAAATCTCGATTTATTTCTGTGAGCTACACCGATGAACCGATTTTGATCGCGTTTTCTCGTAGTGATGATGGTCATCTTAATATATATATTTCTTGTGTGCGTGTGTATGTGACTGAACTCCTCCTAAACGACTGGACCAATTTTGATGAAATTTTTTGTGTGTGTTCGTGGAGATTCGAGAATGGTTTAGATTTACAATTGGAACCGATAGGTGGCGCTGCAGTCAGTATGTCAAGCAATTAATTAATAAGGCAATACGAAGTTTGCCGGGACAGCTAGTTTCTATATAGATAACCGTTCGAAAGCATAAATTTTTATTTGAATAAATGTATTCGGTAGTTTGAGAATTAATTGAATGTTATGTTACCACATCAAAATAAATAATTAACTGCTAATTGGTATCTACAGGTTTTCTATAAAATCATGCTTAAAAAATGGTTCGAATTCATAAGAAAACTAGACTGGAAGCTAAATAGAAGCAGTCATGTTTGCTCTAAACATTTTATCCCCCATTGTTTTTTGCAAACGATAATATATAGTTTGACGTACACCGATTTTCTTATGAAGCCGAGGTATGAATCTGGTCCTGACGGTCCATTCGTATGGCCCATGGTCCTACAGAACTGAAATCCAAGTTCGGTCTTTACACAGCTCTTGCTGAATTAGTAGCTTGTTGGGAATCCGAACGTGCATTTAACCCCCGGCGAAAATAGAGAGGGAACATAAGTTTGCCGTGGGATCGTAGCTACACGGATGAACCGATTTTGATCTAGTTATTTTCTTCTTAGCTATAATTCATTATCTCAGTTCGCTCGCTCTTTGACTAGAATTTGTCGTTTGTAAGTTTTTTTATTTAATGTTATTATAGCCAAATTATGTAAAACTAAAATTATTTCTTTACCATTAAAATAATGAAGATTTCCGCTTTATAATATTAGTATAGATACCATCAAATTCAATTAAAAGCAATATATTGTGAGTATTCGTTAGAAAGAGTTGGTTGGCATTTTCAGGCTATATTGAAGCCTATAACAGTAATATATTATAGTCTATGTTATCCGGCTATCACTATAAAATTCGAAAACAAGATGTATGGGATTTTACATAATCGTTGTGTGACACACAAATTCGTACCTCACTTAGAGAAGCTTATGTCAAATAAACACACTTTTGTTTTTTTTTCATAAGTGATAATAGCTATCGACTATTATACCTATTATTGTATTAAATT
Organism: Celastrina argiolus; assembly: GCA_905187575.2. Taxonomy (NCBI): domain Eukaryota; kingdom Metazoa; phylum Arthropoda; class Insecta; order Lepidoptera; family Lycaenidae; genus Celastrina; species Celastrina argiolus. The sequence continues at coordinate 3,998,381 of LR994582.1, read as the reverse complement.
CGCATCACAAACAAACATACCTACATAAACGTACTTTATGTATGTCAAAGTTCCCTCCTCTTTGTCTTTATTGTACTAGAGTAAAAATCTTCACTCGATTTCAAGAAGCCTTTTTAATGACTTTAATAAATTATTTTAATCGAATTTGCTTTTATGGAGTAAAGTAGAAGAGACTCGGTAATATGAAGTAGATTTTAACATTAAGCTACTTTGGCCCCGCAATATGTATGGTTGCACATTGGGGCTTTTAGGTGAAAATATAATGCATCCTAATGTATTATGCATTGTAATATTACGTATAAAAAATATACAGGATGACACGTGGTTCATATATTAAGCCAAATATAGTGTGAAAAGAATGACGCGTAGAGCATTTTTTGTTTTGGAACCTCATATAAATTACTTAATGTAACTCAAAAAATATCAAAGGTCAAAAATAACCACAAGTCATACTATGCTGGGGCTCGCTGGCTCCTGGACTCGAACGCACTGGTCGTTGACCTAAGACCTAACCAGGATTAAAACTCATCTGTTTTGTGACTTTCATGGAGATCTTTAATCGTGATTTGTCGCGTTATGGTAAGTAATTTATACGAGGTGCCAAAAAATAAAATATCGTCCTTCTCTTCACACTATATTTGGCTTAATATATTATAAACATTTTTTGTCTCTCTCTTTTTTGTGACTTTTATTCACAAACCAGGTGAGTTTCAATCCTGGTCAATTCAAAAATCTTTGAATTTTATTTGAGTTATATTACGTAATGTATACGAGGTTCCTAAACAAAAAATGCTATACGTGTCATTCTCTTCACACTGTATTCGGCTCAATATATAAACCATGAATCAACCTGTATACATCCATAAATGGCTGGCGTTTCCTCTGCTTGGCAGCGAGTGTATACTCGCCTATGCTGCCACTACCTACAATACTGCTGCGCCATGTACGTCAAAGATGGAAAAATGCTCATGAATTGAATGTTGAAATTACTAGTAGTCAGGGTCCCCCATACATGGTTTTCACTTGATTACTATCTAGCAAAAATTTGCTTGATACTAATCAAGTGAAAACAATGTATGGGGGAACCCTGACTATAGCAGGTACGTCATGCTAATTCTATACAGCCTAAGGTGTTTGAGAAACATATGACACTCGTTGGGTTTATGTGGCACTTTGTACGATACGGCATCGTAACCTCTAAACCGGTACTAAACCTACGTCACTCCCTTTTATCTTCGCCACCTGGTATTTCATAAAATATAACAGACATGATTTTGCATTTTTACGACTCAAAATGGCATAGGATTGGAACTCACTCGGTCTTTGGCTACTGACTATCGCGATGAAAACGTTAAAGAACTTTTGTCTGCTAAAGGATTTAGTAAGGTTAATGATTTCAATAATGATTGCACATCTTGAAAATAAGGTGCCTCCATGCTAGGTTATAACTTTGTACGCTTTATTTTTAAGTCATAACATTGTTATCAATATTTAATTTTATTTTAAAATTATGTCATTTATTTTTTGGGTAGTTTAAAAGCGTCTGACATAAGCTCTGGTCAATCAAGTTAGTAATTAATAATCAAGTTACACAAAGCGCGTAGGTATTCAAGGCACACGAGACGCTACTGAAAACTTCAGGTTTCATTCGTCTGAAAATAAGTTATGTCTGAGTGCTCTGGGATCAAAGTATATTAGGCGGGATAAGTCTCATAGTATATTGTAGAGCAGCTGTTAAAAAATATAGTGGTATTTTTGCACATATTTTTTCTTCGCACAAGGTCCATGATGGGTAATCGTAAAGTGGCGTCCACAACAACCAATACGAAGTTGCGGGTGAAGCTAAGCTCATAAATTGCATAAAACTTAAACGCGACGAAGTTATAAGACTACTTAATTTACTTCGCAACTTCGCATTGTTCGCAAACAATATAAACAAGACGGCAATAAAATAATTTAAATCTTATACAAGAAATTATTCATTCCCAACTCCGCCGGCTTATGAGGCGCCGCGGCTGAAATTTAGAAAATTACAAAATATACATAAGGCAATTCCAGCTGTTTATACAATTACACAATATACATAAGGCAATTCCAGCTGTTTATACAATTACAAAATATACATATGGCAATTCCTGCTCTCTATACTATCACCGAAATGCCCGGAAATGAGTTGTGTGTAAATAATGTTTGCTCATGCAATAGCATAAAATGTGATCATGCCCGCTTTTTGCTCACAATTCACGTGAACACACATACACAACCTTTTTTTTTTGATATCGCGAGGGAAATGCAATATGCATCCCCCAGGGAGGGTTCTCTAGGGGTATGTGGGACACCACGCTAAGGCCGGTTTACCCACTAAAGCCACTTCCGGATTGCCATCAGCCGTTATGTTGGGTGGAGTGCTCTGGATCTGTCAAAACACAGGCCACTCCTCCCCCAACCGGCCAGTTCACCTCTATAGGGATACATACACAACCTACACATCCATTCATAATATTATTGTGATTCTGGTTATACTAATGATGGAACTAAAGACGTCACCCATCCCTTTGTGTGTATGAAAATCTTGCTAGGTACATTGTTCCACTTCCCTTTTTTCGTTTGAGCTGAAATTTTTCATGCGCATTATGTATATTGCGTGACAATACAATATTATGATGATATAGATCTGATCTGACAGTGGACGTGGAAGGTTGGAAAGCTTGTTTTTTAAATATATTTTTACCTAAATCATGACTCATTTATCATGCAATAATTGCGATAAACCTATAACTTCAATATTTAGAAGATTTAAACTAGAATTTATATTATTTTGAAGCTAGACGTGACAATAGAGAATGAAACTGAACAGGTGTGTGTGAAAAAAAGAGTTTAATAGTATACATATAAGTTTTCGGTAAGAAGTAGTTTTTTATGTTTACCTAAGTATGTAAAAAGAAGAGTCACTATAACTTGGAAATACGACTATACTACCTCATTTTGGAAATATATTTTTTTATTGTCAAAAACAAAAAAAAATTTAAGTTTTACCATACCATTTTTTTGTCGCATTGTCGCATTTGAATAACGAAAAAGGAAAAAAATACATTTTATTTTTTAATAAAAAAAATTGATGCCTAAAATGAGAAAAGGTAGTACAATCATTAATAATATCCCAAAGTGTAGTGACTGTTCTTCTTACACTTCCGTTATAGTTTAAGGGTACTAATATGTATATTGTACTATACACAACCCGGCTTGGGTTTTAACACTATAATTTGTACTTTTACAATATTTTGTATGTAAAAAAGAAAAAAAAAAACAAGACTTTAAAAACGCTTTAACTCGTCAACCATTTCGCGTCCATTTTCGTCCAATACGCGAATCTCATCCACAAGCTGGCCACGTGCGTTAGAAATATCGTGGCCGTATTTCACGTCCTGTTGTAAAATCGAATTGAATCACACGTACATTTGTACCGGATTAACAAAAACGAGTTGTAAATGTAGCGGTTTTGATGGACTAATGTTTTAGACCTCATTTAATTGTACTGAATTTTGGGAAATCTTAAGGGCGTGTTTCACCAAGCAATGATAAAGTTAACGCCATGTTAAATAACATGTTATCCCTCTTTTATTTCCTGTCAATGAATGAGATGGCTTGGTATTTTAACATGGCGTTAACTGTAACTATTATTATTGTAGGTATACATTTTTAAAAAACAACAATTTTCGATCTTTTTGCTAAAAGATGCCCCGTCCCGTCCCCGTCTGAGTTTCTTACGCTGGGCTCAGGTTGATCCGGTGGTAGCCTTTTTGTTGAATTTTCGAAAATAGTTTGTTAAGTTTCATAAATTTGGAAATAAAATACCTATTTAGATTTTTTATTTTGCCATTAATTAATATATTAACGACGCAACGTTATTCTTCTTCTTTACCTTTTCTAATGTATTCTAATATCTATTATTATAATTATTATTATAAGGCTTAAATTGTTCTAAATATAATTTAAAACTGATACACAAAATATAAGCACCTACAGAATTTTAAAATAAAATTTCGCTTTAAAGTTAAAAAAAATACATTCTATAAATAGTATAATTACTTTCATATTCGAATGCCAATATCAAATTACTTAAACGGCGTTCCTTGTGTTTCATTTAATTAAGTTATTAAGAATGTAAGGGTAATTACAGACTTTCATATTGCATAAAGCTTTGTACCTTGCAAACACATTCCTTCATTTCCAATTACTAATTTAAAGTAATTTAAATAACATTCGGTATCATAAAAGTAAAGCGTGTTAAGCGTTAGGTTACGAGGAATATTTTATAAGTTTGCTTATAACTTAGATGTCAAAATTTTAATTAGGCTATAGTATTATTTACCTATAGTTTGATTGTTATGCCTAAGTAATATTAATCTAATCTGACGACCTCTCTAGCACTGTGGTTGAGCGCTTTGTGTTCCTGGGATGTGTATTAAATTTGCTTATTATTAGTGCTGGGTGATAAGTCGCATAGTAAACGTCAAAAAATGTACATTTTGCCTCAAGTAGGGAGCTGAGTAAAAATATACAAAATGGCGTGATCATTCTGAGCGTTTTGAACGTTTTTTGACAGCTGACAGCTGCGTGAGGAACATTAGTGAAAACAGTTCAAAACGATCCTAGTGGTGCTAAAGGAACGCGATATGAACGAAAAATAAACGTTATTTTTGTTTATACTTAGCAAGTGGAACGTGGGGTATGTCGTGTGTAGTTGGCCTTATATGGCGTGCGTCTGTGGTCGGCCTAAGACCTAAGCCCACCTGCCGATCTGTGCCGCCGTAATCACATCAAACAGGGCTTTGTGAGTCTGTGCTGCTTATGACAACAGTGTACAATACATAGTATATTATTGTCTAGAATAATTGTATGCACGTGGAAATTTGACGTATATTTGGATCCAGAAACTGTGCAAGATTCTATCGACGGTAATGTTTGATCAACAATGCACTATACAGGGTGTAAAAAGAGCAGTCACTATAACTTTGAGATACGATTACTTTTTTTTGACAAAATATTAAAAATACATTTTTTTACTTTTTACTATTTCTTATTTTTTTGTCGCATAAATAACAATAAAGCATAAAAAAAATTTAATAAAAAAAAATACATTTCTAGAATGGGAAAAGGTAGTAGGTATAATCATATCCCAAAGTTATAGTGACTGCTCTTTATACACCCGTTAAATGGTGTCAGCACAAGAAATCCGTTTCGACGAATATCAGCTACATATAAAATAACAGCTCACTTTTCAGCTGAGCTGAAATTTCATTTATTGAGCTGTTATTTCATTGACTCTGCTTGGGACGCTGCTAACGTCCGTTTACATATTAATTAATAATTATCTACATATAAATTGATAATTTTTTAGTGAGCTTAAACTACTAATATAGTCAACATAATGTAAGAAACACCAACACATCCATAATCACAAAATTTCACGTTTATATCTACTTAAAATGATATCAATAAATTTTTAAATGAATTTGTATTAAAAAAAGAGACTCTAATACATCTACTTTTATTAAATAAACAGCTTGTGTCCGCATATCTCCTCGCATACATACCTAAGTATCGTATTATACGGGAACTGTACTATAATAAAAAAAGGCTAAACTTAGTAGTTTAGTAGTTTTTAAGGTCCTTAACACATTTCATCGTAATGTTATTTTGACTGATTCGTTTAAAAGTTTTTTCATGAAAAGTCACAATATCCACCCACCAACATCCACATTTATAATAGTATACTAGCCTCTTTAAATTCCTTTAGGTGAAACAAACGTCTAAATATTCATTAATACCTATTATATCAGTCCGAACAAATTGAATTTCTGATTTGTATCTTCGGATCTTTTGGCACACGGCCCGGCGTATTACAGCCGATATTATACAAATACAAAATATAACGTATACGAAACTGGTATTTAGATTGGAAATGGTTGAAATGTTTTTGTATAATAAGTATTTTAGTACCAATATGTGATTTTTACTGATATTATAGAATATTACAAGTACTTATTTGTATTACAGGTACCACACAACGGAAATATATATTTTAAAACTAGGTATACACATGGCCTACCATCCCATACAATCTCATCAATACAAAAAAAAATGCAATATATTATAATGTCACTACTACTAACGTTTGTAAATTATAAATGGAATATGCCGAATTAAGTACAAATATTGACATTAAAATAAAGATATGCATATTTTTTAAGCATAACTCACATTAAGCTAAATTCAACTCCTTAATTAAGAAGAAGATACAAAACGAAATTAATAATTAGTATTTTCCAATAGTGGCGCTAGATGGCGGTTTGCGGAATGTGCCTGGAAATCGAAGAAAACAAAAATAGCCAGTTGAATTGCCAGTATTAGGGTGATATTATTTTCTAGTATTAGGTCGTGTCTCTGTTATAATATATCTACTTTGTGATACTAGGTATACACATACAATCATCTAATATTTTTTTATATTCACAAATTTAATACACTTCCATGACCGAGGACCAAATATTATATTTTTGATGGAATATATTTTATTTACTTCCAATACGAAGGCGGTTATTGTAATCATCTAGGTATTTGAATTGCTCAAGCCCGGTTGTACAATTTGAGAAATTGTGAAACGCTCGGCGAATTGGACCACTTCACTTGTCATCAAGATGTTACACTGAAAGGGACGCACTGCTCGTCTACTCCAAAGACATATTGTAGATGGCATCCGGTTTTAGTAACCTGAAACCTGTTAAGCTCGGTTCAAATACAACCTGAGTGAGATAGGAGCTACTGCTGTTCATGTACGAGTGGAACTTAATATTTCATCCCACGCAAGGTAATTATTTTTAACAGTCTGTATATATTATGTAATGTTATGTAATTATTTGTGTTTGTTGCATATCGCCTAAACACTTTATTTTAATGATAGAGGTGTAAATAGAGTCGTGTTTCTGTGTTGTTTGATTTCTTTTTTACCCGACTTCGGCGAAGCCAAAAGGAAGGGTAATGATTTTGGCAGTCTATGTATGTATGTATGTATGTATGTATGTTTGTATGTATGTATGTATGTTCCCTCGTAGCGGTTAAACTACTGGTCCGATTTTAATAAATAAGATGTCAATCAATTCGTAGTGGTCCCGCAAGTAACATAGGCTATATAATTTTTCGAAAAATTTTGGATTTTGAAAATTATACCTCAAAAACTATCTCCAAAAAAAAGTTTAATTAAGATAATTGTATCGTGTTTGGTATCAAAAGATAGGTCTTGACAAGCACATTACAAATATGTATTTAGTTTTTTAATTAATTATTTGATTTTATTGTTAAATTCAAAATAAACGTTTAAAATGCGGTCGTACAAATAGTATCTAGGAGTTGTTTAGTTACTTTCTATGTGTTAATTTAACGTTAGTTTAGTGAAAATATAATGTTATAGTTTATGTGGACACAGAAAAATGTAAAATAAAATAAAAGATTAAAAAAACTATAACCCGACTTTCTAAAAAGGCTGAAACAAGAAAATAATTCAATTTGAAATCCAGATATGCATAGGTACAGATATGGTCAAGGTAGAGCCGTGGTCGTACCCGCTAAACAAATCTATAATATTCGTCTGCTGTTGAAATATTATCATTATATCATTACAATCCCAATAGCGGGTACGACAACGGCTCTACCTTGACCATATCTGTACCTATGCATATCTGGATTTCAAATTGAATTATTTTCTTGTTTCAGCCTTTTAGAGCCCTTTTTTGCAAGGCGGGTTATAGTTTTTTAAATCTTTTTTGTGTATGTGTGACTTTTGATTGTGCGCATTATATTTCATTTAATTTCATGACAATTGTAATAATAGCCATTTTCTATTTGTTTCGTGAAAAACCTAAAAATAAAAATAAAAATATTTAGCGTAAAAATATTTTTTTTAAACAATAACAAAAATAGCGAATACCTTTCTAGAATACGAAAAGTTATTAAACTAGGTCTTCTCATTCTAGAAAGGTATTTGTTATTATTTTTTCAAATTTTTTATTTTATTTTTGTGATTCTAATCTTTACTTAACCTAAAGTTATTATAACTGGCCTTACACTCCGTATAATTGAAATAAATAAATAAAATACATTTATTCATTACACATTTGGGAATTACACTATGTTATTTACGTAGTGGGGATAATTTTTATAACAATTGTGGTTATAATCATCCGTCGACAACAGAGTGTACGTATAGTTAATTATTATAAGTTACTAATTTTAGTAACTTATAATGACTATAACTTAAGCAGCAACAGTTGTATATTATATTAAATCTTCATAATCAGCCCGTTTTCTTAACAATATTGACTTGTTTTGATCGTTGGTTTGTATCATTAATATTTGTGTAAACAAAGTGTATTATCAGCTCCCGTTACTTCGCCGACATCTTGACATTTTCTTGAAAACCTATTATTTAACGTGTCAGCGTATTCAATTTTCTTTGCTTTTATCGGCGCAAGCTGGAAGCTATTTTCACGTCAAATTATCGTTCGATTCTATTCTATTATTCCTATGCAATAACGTCGTTAGATTTTCTCTTTGAAAATACTCGTTTCGCTGTAAACGATGTCTGACAAAATCATGCTTTACACGGCTTTGATGGTACATTAAATATTGCAATAATTGTAATGCAGGTATAAGCCGCTTAATATGTCTCAATATGTGATTTGTGTTTGTAGAGTTTATTGTTTATTATGAAGAAAAAAAAATTGTACAATTTGAATTTAGAAAGAAAAAAATATTTTAAATGATTAATGTCTACTGCTACTACGCTACTGATACTAGTGACTGTACCTCTAATCTCTAACAATAATTGAAGACATGAATAGATAAAGGTGTCGCAAAATTTTTAATTAATAAGATTTAGTTCGTTTGAACTAAATCTAGGTAGTTTTACCTATCACATAAACATTTTTAGATATGTCGTAATGTACTAAATACGTATTACATGTTTAGCGCCCGGTTTCTGAAAGGCTGATCAAATTGATCAATTGATCAAATCAGCTAATCTGCTCATTGGTGCAAACAGTGACTGCGAAGTGATGTTCACCAATCAGCGTTCAGAATAGCTGATTTGATATATTGATCAACTTGATCAGCCTTTCAAAAACCGGGCGTAAGTGACAGTTTAAACTAAATATTCTCGAAATCGGAATTTTGCGACAAAATATGACATATCACCTTCATCTACTCATGTCTTCCATTATGAAACAACAGACCGTGGTCTATAAGAATGATAAAACTTCATAAACACTCTGCAGGACGAAAACAAACTCAATTAGAAAGTTCTACCTCTTTAATGTTGGAAGGATTGGAGGCCCTTATGCCTAACCACATAGACCCTAAATTGAAATCTCAATACGATAGTTTGCACAAGTTTGTGTTGGCCTTACGTGACTAGACTTAATGGGCCATCGAAACTTCGCTCTATGAGTTCTCTTGAAACGCTATTTCATCTATTACACGAAAACCGTCTATTTTAGTAATGCTGGCCTAATACAATTCCAAAAACTATCTGTGTGCTTATTTCAGAAAAAAATACTGTGTATTTTTCGTAAGTACCAAGTACAGTCCTAAACGTAATAAAACTCTTAGAATTTGTTACCTCCTACTTAAGCACCTACAACATATTATGTTTTCAGATAACATAGGCACATTTTTTATCTACTTCCTTACTTTCCTGTGGGCCTGTGAGATACGTCGTCTGTTGTCCATCTTATTTTTGTTTTTGGATTGCGGTTATTGGCGGTGATAATGAAATAAAATAAAAGTTTCAAAAACTCTATCTACATCCTAGCAAAAAAGGACTAAAATGGAATGATTCAATTGGAAATCCAGATATGGATAGGTACAAAAATGGAATGGTGGTCGCACCCGCTAAACAAATCTAAGCCTCAGCTCACACCGAAATACTTCCTTCCTTTGTCGAAGTCGGGAAAAAAAGGATTTTACGTATACATTCCAACAATCATTTCCTAGGCTTTAACACTTAAAGACAAAATATTGATTTCTATACCTAATAATACTATATAAAGAAGAAATTTCATGAGAGGTAATTGCCTATACTCGCCACGCTTGGCAAACAGCTGTTAGCGAGCGCAGTTTTTAACAAACCTCCAAAAAAGCCGGTGTCAGGTAAAGAACAACATCCTAAAGTTAAGTTATAGTTATAAGTAAGGTTGTTACCACCTCACCTTTGCTGACACCGAGTTTAAAAAAAGAACATTAATAGTAATAATTTTTTTTTTTATACTTTTTAGTTGATGAACTCGGTTTTTAATTTCCGGATATAATGTGCCGCCTTCAGGAAATATAGTTCATGGGCACTAGTGGAATATTCAATTGTTTACTTGCTTTGCATAGGCTTCTGTAAATATTATTTTATGAAACTTCACTGCGATACGCAAGGCTTTATATGGCCAAAATGTACGGTTACGTATTGTCTATTCCATATACGTATCATCATACAGAACTGTCGACTTTTAAAACTATAAAACTCAGTTGTCATATGAAACCAAAATTAATTAGCCAAATCGAACTTGTCCGATTAGAGTATTTGGTTTGCGGCCAAATCATATTTAAGGCTAATCCATGTAAACGGTGCGCGTGGCCACTCGGTTTTAATGAGCCACATTGTTCCGCAAATATTGTGGTAATAATCCTTTGTGCATTATGAAACTTTATTGTGCGAAGTGCTCGTTGATATGTTAGCATTATGGAATGTGTAATGAGTGGTAGTTTTTAATGCGTTTGTGGTTTTGCACAATAAAGATGTGTTCACACCATCACCGACAAAATAAAGAATAGTATAATATTAATAAAGAAGTCTCAAACTCAACCTCACTTGAGAAGCTATTCGATAGATAAAAAAACGATTCGTTTCGCTTTTAAAAATGAAGATCTTTACTTATGTTACATACTTATTAGATTATACATATTTTAATGTTATTTCTGTAATCTATAATATGAATATTAGTACGGTATAAAAAGAAAATAAATTAAAGAAAAAAACCAGAAATGCACAGGTACAAAAATGGTCAAGGGTATTATATAATATGTACAATATTATGTATAAATATAACGGGTGCGACCACGGCTCTACCTTGGCCATTTTTGTGAATATGCATTTCGTGTTTTCTATCTGAATATCTATTTTCTTGTTTCAGCCTTTTTAGACCCCTTTTTGAGAAGTCGGTTTATAGTCTTTTTAAACATTTTTGTTAATAATAATCGTTGCCCAATCTAGCTGTTCCCTTTGTATTTGGGTAGCTTATTACACTCTAGCTTACTCAAAAATGAACAAAAGACCAAAACAAATTTTCTTACATACTTAATAGCGTTAGGTAAGAAACAAAAATTCGCTGCCACGCGTCTAAACCGCATAAAACCAGCTATTTCTTACGTACATTATCCGTTTCCTCGCAATATATTATACGACACCGGCGTCCTGCTGTCCGCTTCGTCCGGATTCGTCCGGTCCTGTCCGGTTCTATCCGGTCCTGTCCGGTTCGTCCACTGCGCCGGACCGATGTCTTCCGCACTTCATTATCGGCTGACCACTGGTTTGGAACTTACGAGAATTTATTGCGACTAAGACAGTAAACGATCACTGTGCTTTTATTGCTTATCCAACATCTCTGTAATAAAGCGGTAGAGATTAAGCGATGCTAGATAACTATACAAAGCTGCAGGTTAGGGTTCATTGATAAAGAGATACGTTATGTCTGAGATAAGTGGTGTTAGTTCTCTACTGTCGACACTTTGTGATGTAGTGCATTGAATGGATTTATTGAATTATTTATTTATTTAAACATCGTGTACATTTTGTATATAGGTGGACTTAATGCGTCAATGCGTTTTCTACCAGTCAATCAAGAATTAATGTTTTATTATTAGGTATCTGTATTAACACTTGAACTTTTGGTACAATTTTATGAGAGTATGCGTATGGACAGTATGGAGTGAATTATACATAAATATTGTACATCACATTTTTTTGTTTCCATGTTTTTTTTGCATTAGTGAATTGGACCAATTTGATGAAATTTGGCTCACATAATATAGGGTAGAGAACTGGAAATTAACATAGGCTACGTTTAATGCGGCTAAAAATGACCCGCAGTATTTCTTTCCAGTCCTAAATAAACATTAAACACAGTCTTATCTTTTAATTCTCAACACAAGTAGCCGTCAGTCGCCAAAGCCTTCGGAAAAATAACTCGATCGGATAAAGGATTACACTCTCCCAACATGTCACATGGAAGAAGGGTCGCGGTAAGCCGACGGGACATAGAGATTATTACAATTATAGTGTTTTTATAAGAAAGGCAACGAAAAATATATTTTTATTGTTTTTTTTTAACTGCGTTGTGTACTTTTTGAGAATGGTGAATAATTGAAAACTCTCCCTTGGGCCCCAATTCTCGGTACTAGAAATTCGATGCTACCGTCAGTCTGTCCCGTTGCATGCACTCCAAATTATACGTGTCCGAGCAGGACAGACTGAGATTCGAAACGAAGTTCGAGGCATGAGAGTCGGGGCCCAGGACACGTGACCTGATCGAGAATTGGTAAGACCGAAGGAGTGTAGAGAGCAGAACGCTAGCTCGGCGTAGGAAAGGAAGTAGTATCTCCTTCTGCGGGAAGATATGTATGACTGCTCCTGCTATTTCGTTTTTAATTTCTGCCGGTACTCTCGGAGTGCAACTGGTTGTTTCTAAATATTCTGAAAGTGTTTTTTTTTTTTTTATATTCCCTGACTTGTGGAAAATCTATCCTGAGGGAGTTATAGTATCCTGCTATCTATGCTATATATGCTATCTATGCTATCTACTGTTGCCTATACATACAAGTTTTGCAAGCAAATAATATGTTATATTATTTGTTCGTATACGTACGAATTTCAATCAGGAAAAGTTTCAATACCAGTCGAAAATGCTAACGTTATCCAAAACAAACGTTTTGAAAGTAAGTAAAAGTATTGAGCTATTAAATACTGCTAAATTCAACAATCTAACACTTAAATATTATTTCGCAGTTAATTAATTGTGAGGTTGCGAAAATCCTATGTAAGACTTTTCAGCGTTAGAGAGAATTTTTAATAATATACACTAGAACTTGTAGCCGTATAATTTTAAGGATTTAATAAAGATTTTTGTAAAGTGTCTCGTTTATTCTTCATAATATTTTCGGAGCAACATGTCCTTTCTACCTATGGATGGGTGGCCAATAGTATGTTAATTGAAACTTTACGTACTAACACTGCACGGTATTGATAGATTTTAATGTAAAATAGTAAAAAAATCTGTATCGAGACAGCAAAATTGTTTCAAACTATTCGCAGTTTCAGGAAAATGTACATTTTTAATATACGATTCCTTTTATGAACTTTCTTATTTTATAGTATAAAAAATGTCATACAAGGGTAAAGGGTAAAAATTTTAATTCTTAATTTAAACCAATTTGGCTAACGTCGTACAAAGTTGTACGCTATATTGAATCCATAAACTATATTACAATTTTAGGAATAGAATTTGTACATAACGACGAAATGAAAAAATTTATCGGCCTTAATACTTTAGAGATATTTTAGTAATAAAATAATACCGCAATACCTAGCGGTACTAAATATAATAAATATCAAAAGTAAAAATAAATACAATATTTTGATTAAGTATAATTTTGTAATCGAGCAAAAAAATGTGACGTAAATGTTCCAAATTTAAATGAAATAAAAAAGTATATAGTATATGTGCCAGTAATAAAATATGTTACATAATAATAATTTAGTCTTGAATAGTGTTAGGCCGTGTTTCACCAAGCAATGTTAAAGTTAACGCCATGTTAAAATACCATGCCTTCTCATTCATTGACAGGAAATACGAGAGGGATAACATGATATTTAACGAAGTATTAACTTTAACATTGCTTGGTGAAACACGTTATTCTTTCAACTGGCGCTATCGCCGTACGCAATATTAAAAACATAACGTCGTGAAAACAAACCGCCACGAAAACGGTTTTATTTACAATGAGTGTGCAATCCAACTTGTATCATTGTGTTGGGATTTAAAATTTTACAGCCAGACATTTAGCGAACTTCGTAAGCGGAATGGGAATTTTTGTACCGCGTAATTGTTTTTAAATCGTCGTCGGATGGAGTTTTGCTTACGTGCGCAACATAAACGTTTGCATACAATGTCGTTACACTTGCAAAATACATTTTATTTGTAAATAAAGCCACACGGGTTCAGTGTTTTTAACCCACGACGAAAATTGTTTGTTTGTATGTCTGTTCGTGGAATCATAGCTTGTGTGATGGATGTTTGGGAGATACGATGCCACGAACCCATTTTGCTCTTGTTTTTATTATATGACAGCTGATGTCATCTCGATCATAATATTATTATGTTGCATGCACATCATCTGTACTTATTTCACCATCAGTTCCTACACTGCATAATTAGGATAAATAGGTTCAAGTTAACATTTTTATTTTCTTCTAAGCCCAAATATAATGACGACCTCCTTGGCGTAGTGGTTGAGCGCGTTGTTGCTCAAGGTCGCGGGTTCGAATCCCGCTGAGGGATTAAAAGTTTTTTAAATGTTCCTGGGTCATTGATGTGTGTACAATATAATAAAAATCTTAAATAGTGTATAGTATTAAATTTATTAAGTTAAATAAAATAAAATTAAATAAGTTAAATTTATTAGTGAAATCCGAGTAATTGCGGTCCCGTTATTACCGTTTACTAACGGAACCCTGGAAATAGTGAGTATTGTCAACGAGATAGAAAATTCAAATTGCAAATCCAAACCATTCTCGACACTCGCTAACACAAAAAAAAATCAAAGAGAAAAAAAGAGTATTTTATATTTAAAAATAAATCACGCTAGCATCGCTCTATCATGTTTGTTCGGTTTTAATTAAATTAATAGCGGATTAGGGCTAGTGACTACCTTTGGCCTAAATAAACGATATTCGATATTGGGTAATTGTGAAAACCGAAGGCACAGTCGGACTAATGAATTTATTATAAGCGTCCATAGTAATCTCTAAGGAATACAATATAGTAGCATTAATTCTGCGACACAATGCTGTCTGGTTCAGTGAGCTATACATCCGACTGCCAAATAATTAAGGTTATTTATACTATAGAAATAATACGTAAAATACGTAAACCGAGATCTTTAGGCAGTGTTTCACCAAGCAATGTTAAAGTTAACGCCATGTTAAAATACCATGCCATATTATTCATTGACAGGAAATACGAGAGGGATAACATGATATTTAACATGGCGTTAATTTTAACATTGCTTGGTAAAACATTCCCTTAAGAAAGGATTTTGTTCTTGGAGGTGAGATAATTATTATAAGAATTAGGTAAATTTAGTTTATACAGGATGTCCGTTTATAATAGATAATCCTTGAGCGCCGCACAGCACAGTTACCTGGCACAAAAAAAAACGAAAAATAATTCTGACTGGTACCCAAATTATTGATTTATTTAAATATATTTTTTAATTGATCTTATTGTCATGTGCACAGCGGCCCCAAAATAATGAATTAGTTTACGATTTTGGTATTATATTATTCCTCACAGAATATACTCTTACAAAAGTAATAAATAATATGAGTATCCACTAGGCTTTTTTAAAAAAATAAATTATATCAATTCAAGTTTTAGTATGAAATTTGATAACAAAATAGTTTCGACAAAGTTTGAGAGTGTTTCATGTAAAAAAAGGATTAAAACCTAAGCGGCCAATTATTTTCACTTGTTGTTGTAACCCTACGTGGTTTTTTAGTGCGTAATTATTAAATTGTACATTGCTTTTTTTATAAAAAAAATAATAATCAAATGCCATTAAATTCCTTTTTAATATTACACAAATAACATTAAACAAATAAAATTACGTCCTGTATCTCTGATGGCATACAAATATTTTTTTATTTAATATACTTTTCTATCTAACACGTGTTCTTGTAGAAAATTGCCGTAAAATTTTCTGTTCTTTTTATCAGTTTATTTAAGGTAATGTCTATACGTGGCGGTTAGTTAACATAATCATCCCTTTTGTTAAAAAATGAAAATTTTCAATCTGGACCTCCGTGAGTATCGCGGGTATATTCCAATATGTAATTAAATTTTCGATGGGTCTCAAGATTTCGTTTGGGTCCACTCAAATCCTAAAGGAAAAATATTACTGAGGTAGCATAGATTTCGGTCATAATCATCATCGTAATTGTACTAGTAAATGAATAGAGAATGTTACTAGGTATTCCAAATCTCTTTAAACTATTGTCACTGTAGAACTTGTCTATTATACTATACAGTACAAATACATTAATTTATGTTACATTGAAAAATACCAATTATTCCTGAATTTACAGACATTTCAAACTACCCAACGTATCGTTGTAACGACATGTTTTTATTTAATTATAACGCTTAACGAAGTGAGCACAGGTCAGCTAGTATACTATAAGTAACTTAAATTAATTTATAAAGATTTATTTATAATTTTCAGAAACTTGCTTACTTAGAGTTGCATACATCCATTTTTATAACATCGATTTGAATCACTGGACTGAACATTCTACTAGAAGATGGAAAAACTCGTATTTTATTAGATATATCTATAACACAAATAGGTACACAAGTTTTATTACATTGAAAACGATCAAGTATTAATGAATTTACGGACATTTAAAATTATTGTAAAATTAAAATAAAGGAAATTAACGTCAATTTCCTACACTTTAAGACATCATCAAAATAAATTGAATCGTAATACAAAACATTTTTTATTATAAAAGTGCACCTATAGGATTACAATAAAATATAACTTAATAATAATAAGTAATATAATTTATAAAAGTCTTCATCAAAGTCTGCGTGATTTCAAAAGAAAATATATTTAGAATAATAATATATACTATCTTTAATCTTTACCATTGGATTGAAGGATCTCAGTCGTTTTGCGTTAGCCATAATATTTTTATTCCATCTCTGAATCAGGATAAAGAATGTAGGTATAAATAATTTTGATACTGAATTATAACAGAAGTTTACGATTAATGAAATACGATGCACACAAAATGCAATTTGATTTTCAAAATAATATTTGATTGTGATTTTAAGTATTTATATGTGATAGCATAAAAATGTGACTAAGCATTGAAAACTATGACATAAATGGTCACATAATTTAACGGAACACGAAGCGACACACCGATGTTCTGTGTTGCCCAAGTCACATTAAATATCTTTAGCACCGAAATCAAGAGCGAAGGACATAAGGCTAACGCTAGCTCGAAGCGAACGCTAAGCACTTGAACCAATTGGGTCAAGCGGTCTTACGGCGGGTAATTTACTTAAGAGGTTGGACCTCCGATCCCCTACACTTGTTTACAGTTTAAAGAAACTCCTTGCCTTGAGTATTTTCTATATCTATGGCGCATCTGTGGTCTAGTGGCTTAGAGCCTGGCTCTCGACTCGGAGGTCGTGGGTTTGATTTCCGCGTTGGAACAACGAAAAATGTTGTTTTCAAGTTTGGTTAAGACAATGCAAGCTGATCACCTGATTTTCTGACAAGAAAGATGATCCATGCGTCGGATGGGAGTGTAAAAGTCGGTCCTGCACCTGATCTCCCGTCAGTCGAGTCGGTTATCCGTTCTCCTGGGCTACAAAAGTGAAGGAAGAGAGAGTGATTATGTGTATTGCGCACACACTTGGGCATTATAAAATAACTCCTCCGTAGCCTGGTTTCAATGAAATCGGCCACCATCATCCAAATCTGTGTGGGAGTAATTTTTATACCTATGGCATACTCTACTACTGTACTTATTGAGGTCTGGTGTACCTTTTTTCCTTTAGCGGGATTCGAACCCGCAACCTCTCACTTGAACCAACGCGCTCAAACACTGTGCTACTGAGGTCGCTATCATAAGTTGAACCCTAATAATTGGAGATTAGGTTATTATTATGCTATGGGGAAAATACGAAATAACGACACTTTGATTCTATGCCAATGTGATTTGAACCTTTATGTTACGTTACGTTACAAACATGACGTGATTCACCGATTTCTTGCGCCGAAGATTGCTTACGGAGCTAATTTTTTTTTTTAATAATTTTTTCTACATATTTTCACTTGTTGATTTTGAGAGTAAAAATATTTATTTAACATTTAATACAGAATGCGATTCATTGGTAAATATAATACTGGTGCAAAGCAACTGGAAAGAATTAGTCAAACAAATACAGTATTTATGTTATACGATATCAGATTTAAGGGATTTAGAAAATCCGCCCAAATCCATTTTCACGTACATCTGTTAATCCCTTGTTCAAAAAATCACGTGGCACAAAATAAACGCGATATACTTTGTAGGAAAGCTGGGAAAATGGTACAATTTTTACGATTTAAACAATTATCATTTTTATAGCTTAGCAGTATTGAAACGCCAATTAAAGTAAGGAGTTCATATTCATACACTGTCACTGTAACTTCTTGGCGAAAAATCATTATCGCCTCCGTGGTCTAGTGGATCAGAGCTTCACTCTCGACCCGGAGGTCGTGGGTTCGATTCCCACGTTGGAACAACAAAAATGTTGTTTTCAAGTTTGGTTAGGACATTGCACCCGATTGTCTGACAAGAAAGATAATCCATGCGTCGGATGGGCATGTAAAAAGTCGGACCTGTGCCTGTTCTCTCGCCAGTCGTGTCGGTTTACCGTCCCACTGGGTTATGAGAGTAAAAGGAAGTGAGAGTGCTTCTGTGTATTGCGCACACACTTGGGCACTATAAAAAAAACTCCCGCGTAGCTGGCCTGGTATCACTGAAATCGGCAACCGACACCGAAATCGGTGAGAGGAGCTATTATTATTATTATTATTGGCGAAAAAAACAAGCATTAGAGCGCCACATATTTTAACTTTCGTTTCAGTATTCATCCGTTTCTCTATGCCTTCATAGATTTGTTACACCAGTACCCAATTTACGTAATTGGGTACTTGGCAACATGTTAAATTTTAGTTTTTTATCCGTTCCGATATAATGAGGTAATAGGTACGACTCGGTGAGAGTAAAAGAAAATAAGATTTTATTTTCTTTATGAATTACGCGCATTTCAAAATTAAAGCAAGTAGTTACATTTACTTATTACTTGCTTTAATTTGTAGATAAATCTATTGTATGAGGAAATTTATGATGTTGGCGCATTTTTCACAGATACATGAAAGTCAAAATTAAGTATTTCAGCGTTGGTACTTTCACAGTAGTACTTTACATATTAGGCATACCCTAAGATACTCGTATCGTCACTTATTTAATATACATCTATAATATCTATACTAATATTATAAAGCGGAAGAGTTTTTTTGTTTGTTTCTTTGTTTAAACGCGCTAATCTTAAAAACTAATTTTTTGTTGGATAGTCCATTTATGGAGGAAGGCTTTAGGGCATAAACTGAGTTAAGCGGGCACCCGCGCGGCTTCATACAAAAGTGACCCGTCGCGGAAAGCCGCGCGGGAGACCCGTCGCGGGAAGGCGGGCCGCGCGCCCGCGCTACGGAGCCCGTCTCCCCGCGACGGGCACCCGCGCGGGTCACTTTTGTATGAAGCCGCGCGGGTGCCCGCTTCAAATAAATAAGTAGATTGACTTGGCAATCGCATGAAAACAACATAATATTTATCTCACAGTGATACGTATATTAAATCAGATCTTTTAGTGCGATTGCCAAGTCAATCTACTATTTATTTTAAATATGAAAGATTATTAATAATATTGATTATGATCACTATAAGATGTTGTTAGACCGACCGACTATCCCCTACTTGTCATAACATGTATCTCACAACTTTTTACGGTAGAAGAACGATGAGCGTGACGTGAAGTGGCACTTTTTACAAGATATATTTTTGATGGGAACTGATTTCTTTTTGTAGAAAATTTACTAAAACGCGTGTTTTTGTTAAAAAGTGCAAATATAACTTTGTAATTCTATAGGTTTATTAGGGATTACAAAGTTAATTGTGCAGTTAGCGTATTTAGATAACTAGACAGAAATTCCAAAATGTTTAGGTTTTTCCGTCATTTATACTAAACGCTACTTGTATTCCAAATTTGAAGCTTCTATGTCTGCTAGAAGTGCCTAATACTTTTGATGCTCGGTCAGTGAGTGAGTGAGTTAGTGACAAAATTAAGTTTGACAAGTTATAATTCTTAAACTTCTGTTTCAAATTGAATGAAATTAGACCGTAACTAAAAATGCAGGCTTCTCGTTTAACCCACAACAAAGTTATAAGTTATAGGTTGAAAATTGCCTGAACTGCTTCGAGAAAAGGAGGGTACGACCGTGCTTAACTTGGCAGATTATAGACGTACATCCTCACCCTGTCGTTTGGAACCAGGCGAATGAATTATATAAAGACCAAGGCGCGTGGACGGCAGCATGGCTCTAAATTTGCAAATAATTACCTATTTGAAAATTTCGAATATTTCAGTGACGCAGAAAAATCATAATATTAAGTTCTCCATCGATACGACTGTTGAACGACGTACATGCAAACTGTTAAAATTAAACTGGAGACACTGCGTAAGTCGGGTCTCCGCGACGGGCTCCGCGACGGGCCACGCGACGGGCCCCGCGACGGGCCACGCGACGGGCCACGCGACGGGCGCCCGTTTAACACAGTTTCAGGCCTTAGGCTATATAACATTACGCTGCAACCAATAGGAGCGAAGCGTCAGTGAGAAATGTTACAAAAACGGGGAAAATTATTCACATCTGGGGACTTTCGTTGCGTGCGCTGCATAAACGGTTTAAGTCACTCAAAAACCACGCGAACGAAGTCGCGGGCACAGCTAGTCTTATATATATGTTCTGTTGCCTTCTACGAAAGTTCACGGGAAAAATGGTTGATGGGGAGATGCTATTCTTTTTCCAGCACCCCACGGGTATTTTTTTTTAAGTCGGTTCCACCTTCATCCTTTTTATATTGAATTCGGTTGAAAAACAAAGCATAGCCATTCACGACATGCATTGAATTCACTCACTGCAGTATAAATCAACTGGGTATATTAAATTAAAATGCAGTATCTGCTTTATTTTATTTACTGTAAAAATATTCGTATATAAAATTTATTATGAGTGCTCCGCGTTGGCGCGCTGTGGACATGAAGAATAATGATCAGGTATATTCTGGTTATTAAAATTATTTAAGGGGAATTTTGGTAGCTATACCTCAAAGTAATGTAACACGTACCATTACCACGAATTGCTTTCTTACTAATAAAGTATTACTAATTAAATAAAATATTATTAATAGTGGAGGAAGAACAGCCCCTACCTCTGACTTGCCTTAACTGGCCGGTCAGAGTGGAGTCACGTGAGCTTCATACTCGGAGGGAGGATGTGAGGCGTAAGTAGCAGCGTCGTGATGTGAACTTCTGATCGGCGTATACAGTCCAGCAGCACCGCTCCTGCCTCAAGCCGCTCTGAAAATTTTGCCGTCTTGGTGCACCGTGCGTGCGACGAGTTTAATGAGTTGGCGAGTTACTGTCTGCCGACTTTATGCTACATGTAACTACGTCGTACCTGGCAGACGCCATAGTCCTTCCACATAGACTTAGGTACCCAGTCCACTAGCACCTCTCTGCCGACTTTATGCTACATGTAACCACGTCGTATCTGGCAGACGCCATAGTCCTCCATAGTCCTTGATACCCAGTCCACTAGCACCTCTCCCCCATAGCCCAGTTTTCTGTTAATCATTCCCGGCAATAGACCTACATTCACCGTTGGTTCTCCGTGGGCGCACTCCCATGATGCGTACAGAGATAGTCGCCGACTGGTGCCACATTACCAGTGGTAAAATGAATATTATGTAGGTAGCAGGTACGCGTCTCACATAATCCAATTTTTGAACATATACATTTACCTCGCAAAACAAATAACACATAGACACTCCTTTTGTTTGTTCTATACAAATTTGTATTTTATTTATTTACTCCATATAAATGTTTGCGGATTATACGGTATTTTCATACATTGATCAAATGTATGTGCGTTCCGGGTTCCCAATCACATCTATTCCCCGGAGGTCGATCACTCATCCATCCCCCCTTCTTCCCCGCGCGCCTCCTCCGGGCCAGTCATCTCCCACTGGGTTCCGAATGAAATTGTGAAGGTCGACGAAGAATGACTCATTATTAATAATATTTAATAACAATATCTTCGATTTATGTATCTGTGGTAGGTATTGTTTCAACGTAGAAAAAGTAGGTATTTGCATTCGTTATTGAATGATTAATACAGTATTCTCAGAGCGAAATAACCACTCTTTACATAGTAGTTTCAAATGTCGCATGTTCGCCTGGCACATACATCATTCTCACAACATAGTCGGCCTGGTCCAGAGGAACTGGACCAAATTGTGCGGGTTTCCTCGCTTTTGTTTTCCACCGTATCTTATATATTTATACTTATAAATATGTAATATATTATATAAGATCTTATATATTGTATATTAAAAATCTTGATATAAAAAAATCTCATTGCTACATGCCACAACCTGAGAATTAAACCTGCACCCTTTTGAGTGCTAATCAAAGGTCTACCAACTACCTATAATGTAATGTGGAAGTCATTTAAATATAAAGTAAAAAAAAAATGTCGTGTGACAAGTAGTCATGGTTCCCCCATACATTGTTTTCACTTTGTTAGTATCAAGCAAATTTTTCGTGAGCACCAGAGAGTGCGTGGTAGGTACGTTATCCTACGCTCGAAAGTTGAGATTTTTTTAACCTTGTTATCTCTGTTAGCTACCACAAACAAGAGTCCCGTCCAAGAAATTCTTGAGCGACTCCTCAAAATGAAGCTACTCAAGAAAAATTAGCTTGATACTAATCAAGTGAAAACAATGTATGGGGGAACCCTGACTAAAGTCTGCGTTCACCCTTATCCCGGAAAATATATGCTCCCCATCAAAGTGGAGGAAAATAAATAAATATCACACTTTAACAATGCCACAAAATAGCACTACAAATGAAGCCTATAATAACTCTTTTTAAATATGAAGGTAGTAAAGTATTATTAAATAAAAGCTTCATACGGGTCGCTCCTGTGGGAAATATGATATAGGTGTAAGAGGTAAGTGCTTGCTGAGCCTTGAATAAGATATACGCTTACAATAATGTTGATATAATGTAATATTAAGGCACTATATTTTTATTGGACGCACAGATTTAAGTAATACTAAGTTTGGTCTAGTAAAGGGTTTGTGTAGGTTGTGAATTAGCAGACGGTATACTGTGTACAATATTTATAATAATATCTATGGCCCCTTCACACCACGTCAATCTGGCCCCGTGCTAAGTATCTGAAGAACTTGTGTTACAGATACCAGACAACGGAAATATAATATCTAATACTTGTATACTATACACATATCATAGATTTTTATTGAAAAATATAAAAAGTCTTTTATTTCCAAATAGGCTCGATACCACTGGTTCGGGAATCAAACACCAGGAAGTGGATCAAATATAATGTGAAAGTTGTCATTATATCACGGACAGGTAAATAAAAACTTGTCATAAAATACTACCAGGTGAAACTGATTTACCTGACTCATAACACAAAATCCTAATGCTTTATCTCTTTAATCTCGTATGAGGGAAGCCGAAGAAACGAGGCCGCATTTCCGAAGCGATACCCAGAACGAAGTCCCGAAGCGAAGCAAAACCGTTAATTAACTGCGGCCACAAGAAACGAGGTAATTCCTGAAGTTGCAGCTGCGTTTGAAGCCGAGAGGTGGGGCTGAATACATTTGCATGTAACATATTATTATAACGTTAAAATATATTTGTTAGCTAAGGTGCGTTAAAGTTGCAAGGAAATAACGTTGTTAACTAAATTTTCAATCAAATTCCTGTTTCTTTTGTCCTATGTTCATACAAAAAAAAAAACTACGTAAAAAGAACCGACTTCAACAACTAAAAAGCATAAATATTAAGGATGTTGTTCTTTTAGCTGACACCGACTCCAAAAAGAACATTAATATTGTAAATACAAAAAGTGTTATTTCATATTTTATGCTTTTTAGTTGTTAAAGTCGGTTTCTTTTTATTTTTTACTTTTTAGTGTCAGTTAGCCAAAGTAAAAGATAAATCCGTTTTGTAGCTACGATGCTACAGACAGACTGACAGAAAACACATTTATAATTTCTACCTCCTTTTTGTGTCGAGGGATAATTATTATAAATAAACTCGGTCCTGCGCCTGTTCTCTCGCCAGTTATGTCGGTTTACCGCCCCACTGGGTTATGAGATTAAAAGGAAGAGAGAGTGCTTCTGTGTATTGCGCACACACTTGGGCACTATAAAATAACTCCTGTGTAGCTGGCCTGGTTTCAATGAAATCGGCTACCGACATCGAAATCGGTGAGGGGAGCTATTATTATTTATCTACCTACCTTAATAATTTTTACCTTAATTATGGGAAATAGAGATAATATTATGCTATGGGCAAAACACGTAAAAAACGCGACGTTTTGATTCTGTGCCTGTGTTAAGCATAAACGGTTTTGCCCTTTAGTATACAGTGGGACTGGTGAGACATGAGCAATACTTGAGGACGTGATATTTGGCTATTATATGAGATAGAAAAAAAATATATAAAAAAATTATATCAATTAATCACTGAGTAAATTAATAACTTAAACTTAAAAAGTATATGTACCTAAAACTTGAATAATTCTTTACCCAACGCATGGACACCGCGGGTGGAACGCGCCCGTACTACACGTTGATGTCGCACGCCGATAGATAACTAGCGGACCTGTGCCCACTTCGTTGAGCATACAAACGGTATATTTTTTTACCGTTCAAACCTTTCCGGGACTTCCACAAATATTTCAAGACCAAAAATAGCCGCATTTTTGGCAGTACGTTTGAACGGCAAAGCTTCAAACATCATAATAAAACCTAACCTAACCTAACAGGAAAGGTACACCATCCATCTCACATTGAAGAAATACTTCAGCAATATTGACTTTGCTTGTCAATGATGAGCAATAATTGCCTATTGTTTTTTTAATGTAATGTATAATATTATCTGACATATAAAATTCTCCTGTCACAGACCACTGTTAGTTACCATACTCCTCCGAAACGGCTTGACCGATTTTTATGAAATTTTTTATGAATATTCAGTAGGTCTGAGAATCAGCTACTGTCTATTTTTCATACCCGTAGCCTTTTTTTTGGGGGGGTTTTTTTTAATGTGGCAGTAAAAATACATACAACCCTAAATTTTCACTTTTCTATCACCAACATCATTTTCTAATAGTTGCTTTACTAATTTTTCACATGCAGGTTCCCCGTTGCGGGTTCTGGGTTCCCCGTTGCGGGTTCTGGGTTCCCCGTTGCGGATTCCGCGATGTAATTGGATTTCATCAGAAACTGTTTATATTATGGTCAACAAAGTGGACACGGGTCAGACAGTAGTGAATAAATTTAAAGTAATAAGATGATAATCATTTTAATGCAGTTCAATAAAAAAATACCTTATTAAACTTTAGCCTTGGCTAATATCTCTCAAACGTTTCTATTTCAGACGTAAAAAAGATTTCTCAAACAAAAGCTATAAAAATCCTTTCGCCACTTAATAAACTCTCCAGGGAAGATATGAGTGGTTCTGTTCTTGGCCTACATCCAATATGGCGAATGCTGAACTACTTTGTCTTAAACAAACTTCTGGCATGGCGAAATTTAATAAGCCCCACTGCGAAATAATTAATATTTTGATGGAAAATTTCATTTCGTGAAGACACTGACACGGGGAGAGTCAAATTGCCTTTGAATTGCAAAGTGGTCATTAAGCTCTTGACCTTGGCACCGTTTGCGATACAGACTGCTTATTGACGTGAAATATCTAAATTTCACGACGGGTTCCATCGTCTCATAGTTTGGTCATGATAAGTAGAGATGTTTTGGGAGACGTGGCTAGATAGCGTGTCGCCATTATAACATCTCCTTTGCTATTTTTGGTGACGGTGACTGGTTTCATTGAAACCAGCAGGCTTACTCCCCACACAGTTCGATCTCAACGGCTTTTGGTATTTTTTTTGGTGGATTGCTTTGAAAGTAACCAGGAGAAAGAAAATCGTTAGATCGTATTTTTTTGTACTCCCGACAATATAAATCGACTGATAATCATAATAAACAAACGTCAATTTATAGGGAATTACGCGGCACGATCGCATCTGAATCAAAATCGAATCAGTTCGGAGAGTAAGGCCCCAGGCTAGCTACGGTAACGTAATTAGAATAACGGTATCGATAGTGACGAAGTATGCGGGCAACACAATGGAGCATTTTCTTTCTTCTTAAGGTTGGACCTTTGTAGCCCAGTGTGACGGATGAGTGATTCGACAAGAGATCAGGCGTGGGACAGTATATATAGACAGTATATGAATCATCTTTCTTGTCAGACAATCAGATGGTCACGCCGCATTGTCTTAACCAGACAACACTCAATCTACAGTATTTTTTTGTTACAGGGATCGAACCTTCTGAAATCGATAAACGACCAAGATCTAAGCCACTGGACAAACTTATGTCATTGCCGTTTGTATAATCATAGTCAAGAAACGACTTTTACAAAACACCAAATGATTAAAAAAAATTAGGTTCATTTTACCCTATGAATTCGTTAAGCCTATTCTTTATAAGATGTAGAATCATCCGAAAACCGGTGATTGATATTCCCATGAAAAACAAAGTCTCAACTTTTTTCATTTAAAATATAGCGTGGAAGTGAGAATTTTCGGCCAAATAAATTTGAGTGGTTGTGAAAAATGGTCCCCTTTTTGTTTGACACATTGTTCATGTAGTATGCAAATGTCGCGATGAAGTGAACTTCGTGCGGAAATTCTGCTCGTGTGAGTCTAGGGTTGTCAGCTATGAGGTTTTACTAGATGTATGTGAAACAGGGCTACCAATTGCCAGCTGTATCTACAAGTTGCTCGTATAGCTTCAGGATTTGTAATCGTCTGAGAGCTGCGGGCTGTACGAGTTTCTGTATGCAGTTATTAGATTTATGATGTTTAGGGCTGCCAAAAGTATAAAACGAGTTTTCGATTAAACAAGGATTATCAGCTTAATAGGCTATTTAGTTGTCAAAATCTGATCTAATTACCTAGCTGCACTTTTTTTTTCATGTTTGTATACCATACAATATTGTTGTATTGTAGAGATATTATTCAAAATATTTAACAACTAGCTGACCCGTGCCCAATTCATTGAGTATACAAACAGTTTAAACCTTCCCTGGACTTCCACCAATATCTCAAGACTAAAAATAGCCGAATTGGTTCAGCTATTCTCGAGTTTTAGCGAGACTAACGAACAGCAATTCATTTTTAGATATAAGAGAAGAAAGGAAGAAAGAAGATGATACTGACCTGAATTACATACAATTGTATCCAAAGCATTAGTCCCTTGCATTAGGTTTTATTCAAGAATAATATAAAAATAAAACATAACTCAGATAAAAGTTGGTAGCCCTGTTACGATTTGACTAACAATTTTGATGGCGCGCGTGAATTTTTCTTATTGGTTATTTGAAAATAGAGAACCTTAGGGCATAAAATATTACTGTCTGTGTTCTATCTGATGAA
This sequence comes from Celastrina argiolus, assembly GCA_905187575.2. Lineage (NCBI taxonomy): Eukaryota > Metazoa > Arthropoda > Insecta > Lepidoptera > Lycaenidae > Celastrina > Celastrina argiolus. The sequence goes on along the minus strand of LR994582.1, from coordinate 3,970,619 downwards.
TTTCAAAAATTATTTTAAATCTTGGGGGCATAAAGTATCAAAATATGGGTGCCACGTCAATTTGACAGATACATTTAAAGATATGAATGGAAGAAGGTGATATGGCCAAAAAAAATTATCCAGAAAATTGAGTTTAAAGTTTAAACTGTCACTCAAACATTTCAGGGTATATAGTAACGTATTAAGTACGTTGATTCTAGAGACGGGTCTTTAGATTAATGTCCTTAATACTTTACGACGTATTCTAAAATGTTTAAGTGACAGTTTGAACTCAGTTTGAAATTAGAATTTTGCTACATAACACCTTTATCAATTCATGTTTTCAATTAACAGAAACTCGGACGGGGCCATCTTTTAGCAAAAAGATGAAAAATTGATCTTTTTAATGTAAGTATACTTACTTTTTTTTGTCAAAATTTTTTTTTCTTTTCACTATATCTTATTTTTCTGTCACAAGAATAACGAAAAAGCAAAAAAAAAATGTATAACAAAAAAAATACATTTCTAGAATGAGAAAAGGTAGTATAATCATATCCCAAAGTTAAAGCGACTTTTTACACCCGTTATAAAATTAAATATCAATCATACAAGCACAAAGTATGAAAGATCTCATAACTTTTGCAATCTAACAAAGGAAGTGATATTTCACCGCTCTTTGTCACTGTGATTACGATACCAGTAACAGTTTTTTTTTATTCGGAGCTGTGACTTATGATGTACTGTGACTAGGGTTACCATATGACAGGCATTTGCCGCATTTGACAGGCATTTTAAGGTTTAGACAGGCGGCCGGCATTGGTATTAGAGATGAATTTTCAAATTACGCGATGTCTTTTACTTATTAGTTATTACTTACAGCGTTTTGCTTTAGACAGGCATTTTTCTGAAAAATTAGGCACTTTAGGTGCTATGTACAGGCATCCCTCTATTTACTTATGGTAACCCCAACTGCGACTATGAAACGAGTAACATCTTTTTTTTTTTATTCGGATCAGTGACTTATAATGTACTGCAACTATCATAGTTGCAGTACATTATAAGTCACTGTCACACACAAAAAAAAAGATGTTACTCGTTTCATTATGAAACGAGTAACATCTTTTTTTTTATATTCGGAGCAGTGACTTATGATGTACTGCAACTATAAAACGAGTAACATAAATAAATAAATAAAATCTTTATTCAGATAATTTAGACATTACATACCAATTAACTAAAACATATAAAATACAGTAAAATATTACTGACACTCCTCCTCCTCACGTCGTACTCCTCATTGCTGAGGGTCGTGATACCCGCACGGAATTAATTTATCTGTGACTATCTTGCGCCACATATACTGACACTATGGAACAAAAAAAAACAATACAAAAGAGAAACACAAATAACAAGCATTTAGGCAGTTGGGCAGTGTAATGTCCACATCTTTTTTTATTCGGAGCAGTGACTTATGATGTACTGCTACTATGAAACGAGTAACATCTTTTTTTATTCGGAGCAGTGACTTATGCGGTTTTAGTTTGAGTTCCGCGAAACGGACGATGTGCACTGTGCAGGACATCTGCGCACATTAATAAAAGCTTGACGGGCTTCGGAAAGGTATGGAGTTGTAAACGACATTGTTGCATTTTTTTCCATTGTTAATGGAATCAGGCATTATTTTGCGGAAATCCATGGCATAAAATTTAAATATATTATATTTAGCAATATCCCGCGAAACAATTATAACCACAACCTGCAAGCAGATGAGTGATCTTATGCGTACACTCAAAAAAGCAGTGTGAGAGGAGGGAGGTGCATCAAACGCATGCCTATGCGTACACTCACTCATCTGCTTGCAGGTTGTGGTTTTAATTGTTTCGCGGGATATTGCTAGATATAATATATTTAAATTTTATGCTTTATTTTCCAAAATTTATACCATTATCGGATTTTATAATAATATTGTAGTGGGTTTATACCTACGCATAAATAAAAAATAAAGTCTTGCGTAATTATAAAATTTTTTTTTTGTTTTTTTTACAAAACATTATCCAAACAACACACACATGACACGCAAGTCCGTTTTACATTTTACCTTTTAGCCGACTGAAGAAAACATGGCTCCCGGTTTCTACACAAAAAAATCACACGCCGCGCTCTCATTGGTTGACGCGCTCAACCAATGAGACACCACCTAGCGTTCATGTTAACGCGCGAAACGTTCGAATGCGCTCGGTTACAATATGCATTTAATATAGTCTATTTGATCATTTAATAACCTATTTATAACACTTACTTTTTTAATTATTTATTATATTAAATACATATTATGAAACCCAATATAACTTCGTTATTGTTATAAATGTTATTGGCATGGATTATACTCAGGGTTACTCAGAGACAATCTATTAATGATCAACTTTTGTAAATAATCAAAAGTAGTTGAGATTTAGAAAAAGAAAACCAATTAGGACATCAGTAATTGCGATAGGTATCTGAACTTCATTATTTTCAATAAAAATACATTAATCTCCCCTAATTGATTTATTTGTCTTTGGATGAATTAATTAAATTATGATATAATATAAATATTATATAACAATAAACGAAATTAAAAACTTTAGTAACCCCTGAATTGTCAAGTGGTGATTTTTTTATCGGTTTATCCGTCGTCAACGTCAAACATTTGTAACCTCTGTATATTTTGTCGGAGGTTAAAAAAAAATCACAATAACCGCTCAATGCATCCGCAGTTCGGAAGCTACCGCACCATTTGCGTTTTTATTACATGTATTACACTGCACATTTTCGCTTGATTTGAATCTTTTTGAAGTCTAAGCGCTAAAGAATGTTGAAATATACGAAAATGTTCGAAATGATTTGTAGGTTGCAGTTAAAATTAATAAGCAATAATATTTTTATGTTAAATATAATTATTTTTAGGACTCTCTTCTTGATTCTCTCGACTAGATAGTGACGAATACTAAAACTTTAAGTATCCTCCAAGGATGGAATGAATGATAAATAAGAAGAAATATTTTATAACTTTACAGGTTAAAAGTAATCTAAATATTTTAGAATAGAATAGAAATCATTTATTTGCTTAAAATATAAGGTACAAAATGGTATTACATATTTGATAAATCGCTTTCTTATTTTGCATTTGAGTGGCGTGCAAATTTTTACTAAAATACAATTTATTATTAAATTTTCGGTCATGCATGTTCTGTTTTTAACCGACTTCCAAGAAGGAGGAGGTTTGTTTACATGGTTATTAATTAATTCTATTATATCAATTTGTTTTTTATATTTTTATATTTATATTATAATCTAGATTAAGATTACTATTCGTGAAATAAATTCTGTGTCTGTAAGTAATTAATAAAAGATGCATGATTTTCGAGACGTTTGCATTTAATGTCACCTAAATCAAGATTAAAAAGAATTTATACAAATGTTAAGGATACCTTTCCAAAAGAAAATAACACGATTACTGATTAAGGGCAGGCGCAAACGCAGAAAATTTTATAAATATTAATGAATTTGGTATTCCGGCCAATTTTGAACCTAGCACTGACAGCAGTGCCACCTATCGGATCCAGTTAATATACTAAAACCTTCCTCGCGAAACACTATATCCATTGTTCGCGAACATACAGACAAGACACGGAGGACTTTGTTTTATAATATTATGTCAGGATGTTAATAACAATACCAGTGAATCCTGGTTAAGTTAGATATTAAAGGTCCTGCAATGTCGTCACATATAGTATTCCACTTACCTAGTGTGTCTGGAATGGAATACTTTCCACTCCTCTTTTTTCTGAATAATTTCGTTGTAGGTCCCAATAAAGATTTAGCTTGTCCCTCGGGCACCCCTGTGATCATATCAAAGGGTTTGTCGTGGTTGGTTACCGCTGTCGATCCTGGCTTACAGGAGTTGCAGTGGTGGGAATTTTGGGTGGGCCCGTTTAAAAATTACCTATTGTATCTGATATCCAAGTATAAATAAATATCAGTCTCATTTATAGAGGGTAGCATACATATACATATACATATACATATACATATAAAGGCATATAAAGGTGCGATCGTAAATAAAATAAAGTGATAGGTAACATTATAAAAATTATGGTGAGCCACAATCATGCATCGCGCTATCGAAGTTTTCTAGCTCAACGCTATTATCAGGTATGAAAAAAGGTCAGTATAACTTTGGGATATGAATTTACTTAATTATTATTTTTCGTTATTCTTGGGAAAAAAAATGGTAAAAAGTAAAAAAATATATTTTAGTATAATCGTATCTCAAAGTTATAGTGACTGTTCTTTTTAAATTCTGTATATCACAATAGTAACTGGAAACTACTACAGTGGCCTACAGCCTGACTGAGCATACCAATTGGCTCGGTCGGGGATTATTGTATACCTATATATACTTGTATAATATTATACATCTCAGCGGCCATAAATAAATGATATTTCAAAACCTACAACGGATTTTTGATGTTTTTTTTTGATATTTTAGTAAAGCGTGCGCCAGTCCTAAGCGCAAATGTAAAAAACCCTCAAACACATCTTTAAATAACCCCATTTAAGATGACTGCGTATTTTACGACGTTTTTCAGAACGTGAAAGTAATTTTAGATGTCATTAGAGCCTTTGATCTCGGATTCATTGATATTGACGACGCATACACTTTAATTATAATATGTATTTATATATAAGTAAATGCTTTCTGATATCCCTCCGTTAACGCATTAACACGTTGAATTGAATGACTCGCTTTATTTGAAAAGATAAGAATAGGTTAATGCTGCTTGATGTGAAAATAATTTTGCATTGTTAATTTGCTTATATTAGACACCTCCGTGGTCTAGTGGTTCTGAGCTTTGCCCTCCACCCCTAGGTCGTCGGTTCGATTACCGCGTTGAAACAGCAAAAATTTTTATTTCCAGATTGGTTAGGACAATGCAGGCTGATCACCTAATTGTCTGACAATTAAGATGATCCATGCATCGGATGTGCATGTAAAAAGTTGGTCCTGTGCCTGATCTCCCGCCAGTTTTGTTGGTTATCCGTCCCATTGTGCTAAGAGACTGAAGGAAGAGAGAGTGCTTCTGTGTATTGCGCACACACTTAGACACTATGAAATAAGTCACTAGGTTTCGTAATAAGAATGAGCTCTCAATTTAAAAATATTAAAATACTGAAAATTCTATATTGCTCATATGTTCGGAGCACTCTCGAGTATTGCTCCCAAATATGGAACCCACAATACATCACCCATATTAACCGACTAGAGTCTATCCAAAGAAAGTTTACGAGATTTCTACAATTTAAGTGCGGAACATCTAAAACTAACTATGAGTCGATATGCAGAAGGTATCACATTCTACCTTTGCACTTCAGACGTCGTGTATCTGACATCTCGACTCTGGTGAATATCGCGCAGCATAAGATAGATTCTCCCTACCTTCTTTCCAAAATAAACTTAAAAGTCCCGTCACGTTCTTCCAGAAATTCTTCATATAATCTCCTGTATATTCCTTTTTCCCATACTAATTACCGCAAAAACTCATTTTTCATAAGATCATCTAACCTTTTTAATGATTTGAGTAAGCTTCATAATACTGATCTATTTAATTCCTCAGTTGATGAGACTAAGAAGATTATCTCTAAGCAATGGTTTGAGGCTGTTTCTTGATTGTTAGTTTATTACTATTTATAACGATATTTTAACTATGTCTATTCTAATAATTATATTATATCTATGTCAGTGAACTCGTATAATAATATGTACTACATTTATCTACATATTATATTACTTATTTTAGATTTTTGATTAGAAAAGCAATTGTCATTATTTAGTGTCCTATATGTGGAAACGTGTGAATAGTGTTAAGAGTTTACTTAGTCTTTAAGCAGTTTATATGTACACTGTATGTTTTCCTATGAAATAAAAAATAAAAAATAAATAAAATAAAATAACTCTTGTGTAGCATTGCCACCGAAATCAGTGTGGGAGGCATCATTATTGTTACTTATAGTGAGGGACCTATACTCTGTTCTGATTCAATGTTATATTAATGATAATAAAAAAATAATTCGGCCATATTAATGTGCTATATCTTTGGGGTGCCAAATAAAAGCATAAAATAATACTTTTATAATGTACAAATAATGTTCTTTTTAAATTCCATACGTACTCGTAGTTTATTTTTATTATTATACTATGAATCGAGAGATTTATTTACTAACTAGCTGTGCCCGCGACTCCGTACGCGTGGAAAAGTAATTTAGGGCAGTATTATAATATTTTGACAGCGCGCCGCAAAATTTTGCGGTATTTTAGCCTTTAGGTGCGTAAGGTACTGATTATAAATCACTTCACTGTTAAAGTACTGATTTTATACAGAAAAGTAGCAAAATATAGAAAGTACCAAAAGAAAGAAAACAAACCTAAGTTGTACCTAACATAAAAACCATTCGGTCCATAATAAAAACTAAGAAATAAAAATATGAATAATGAAGAAAAACATAAATCTAACTTATATTGACATAACTTTTTTAGTTTAACTGTAAACACAATACTTATGTTAATCAAAATTTTATTTATTATGCAGTTATCGAATACATAATTTGGACAAAGAAGACTATAAAATGTACAGTAATAGTAGGCTGTAGTATGAATTTTAACGGACGGAATGAGAACTATAATATACAATGCAAAATAATATTATACATTGCTAATGATGCACGCTGAGTTTAACTCTCGGATAACGTATTGTATAAACGTAGGTACCTACTCAACTTTGCTATAATTGTATTAAAAGTACGGCATTTGGCGTATAGATGTCGCTATTATGGTCTGCTCTGCATCGCGCTATCGCTTGTAAGATAGATTTGTATAAGAGAATACTCTATCGATATTATGATATTTGGCAAAAAAACCCATAATAATCTGTTAACACAGATCCAGGACAGGCCGCAAAAGGCTAGAATTTCAAAAGGTATCTCGATTGGAATCGAGTTGTATCAACAGTTTTCCCCTGTAACACAGTTTAGTAACTATCAAGATGTTTTTTAACGTATGTATTATATTATAAAATAGAAAAAACAAAATAAAGAGCAATATATTTATGAAAATCTTAAAACTGTTTTTAAAATTCCGTACCACAAAAGGAAAAAACGAAACACATATTATAAGATCATTTCCGTCTGTCTGTCAAGACCCTTTTACTCAGAAACGCGTGTAGGTATCAAGATGAAAATTATATAAAATACTCAGGATACCTACTGTTCCTTGAAGCAGTGAAAAAATCTGACCTCTTAGCCAATGCAACCAAAAGCAGTTGCTTTTTTTAGGTATGTCGCTAAATTTCGTCATTTTCGACACTCGTAAGGGAATCAAAACCTAAAGGGTACTTCCCGTGAACTCAAAATCATAAAATTTGAAACCAAGCAACGTCTAAAACCATACGTTTTTAGTAACATTATATAGATAGTAAAAATATTTTGATTTTTTTAAACTTAGTACCGTTTGTCATGAATGTGTATAATTGAAACTTATAACAAATACTTAGGTCTCCTAATATATTCAAGCTGTAACCAAATCAAAATTCTATGTCAATCAGGTTTGTATGGAGCTCTCGGTGCGCAAGTCCAACTCGCACTTGGCCGGTTTTTATTTATTTACTTATTACTAACCTACGCTAACAAATATGTATACAGTACCTACTTATCACAAAGGACTTTACAGTAAAAGTACTAATTGATTTTATACAAATAACTTTCGTAATAAACTCAAGAAAAAAAATCTTAGATTGTCCCTACCTAGCAAGCCTAAAACTAACAAATAAAAGTCACCCCCGCGGCCCCGGTGCGTTTGCTGAGAATAGGTACAATTTGAAGCGGCGCGGCGCGGCGGCGCGCGGCTCCAAGGCCCGCCGCGCGGCTCCAAGGCCCGCCGCGCGCTTCCTGCAAATGTCCAGCAAAAACGACATGATCTTTTAAAATGGTCATAACTTTTTTATTTATGAACCGATTTACATAAAACAAACACTAAATGTTAAGTGAAGCTTGCCGCAATATATTAGTGAAAAGTACATCTTAATCGGATAAGCCGTTTCTGAGATTAGCGTGCACAAACCCACAGACAAACAGACAAACAGACAAACAGACAAACAGACAAAAATTTCAAAAATCATAGTTTTGGGTACTATTGCGTAAATAAAGGTCCCCTATCATATTTTTTTTCAAATATCTTCAATTTACAGACACGACTCCTCTACAGATTTATTATATGTATAGATGACACTGTGAAAACACTGTCTTCACAGAAAAAAAATCTTGATAGTTAGGTACTTATTTGATGTTCTAATCTACTTTAGTGCCACGTTCTATTGCTTCGCGTTACTGTGTAAGCGATCCCCCCGCGCCCCCCGCACGAACCGTTCGACCGCAGGCCGCGCGCGCGAACTTCATCCGACTTGCTTCAAATTTATCGTCACTGCTCGGCTCCTATGTATCGTAGCGTTATGTTATATAGCCTATAACCTGCCCAGGAATATGGGCTACAATCGTACCAAGTTTGGTTAAAATCCCTTCAGTAGTTTTTGTTCCAATCGTGCACATACAGACAGACAGACAGACAGACAGACAGACAGACAGACAGACAGACAGACAAAAATTTTACTAATTGCATTTTTGGCATCAGTATCGATCGCCAATCATCCTCCAATATGTATTTTGAAAAAATATTCAATGTACAGAATTGACCTCTCTACAGTTTTATTATAAGTATAGATATTGGAGCAAAAACCTACACGCAATTGCTACTAAAAGATCAAATATATTTTAAATATGAAAATCTCGTTCTTGAAACGATATATAATATAAAAACATACAACTTTTCTCTATATAAAAATTACGCTGATCAAATACCGTTTACCTGGTAGTAAGTGCTTTCTCATATCAGCCCTTCGAAGGGACGTGTGAAGCTTCACAGAACAAAGGATACCTAATTGAGAATGGAAAGGGAAAGATAAAATAATATATTTTAATTTATAACGAAAGTCGACTAGGTATGAAAGAGATTTTATCCTAATATAATAAAACATACTTACTATATTACTTCATTTTATATTATACATATTAGAGAGAGAGAGAGAGAGGGGAGCTCTGAACCACTACACCATGGAGGCACTACTCCTCTCTCGACTCGGAGGTGAGTTCGATTCCCGCGTTGAAACAACAAAAAATGTTGTTTTCAAGTTCGGTTAGGACAATGCTGATCACCTGATTTTCTGACAAGAAAGATGATCCATGCGTCGGATGGCCATGTAAAAAGTCGGTCCTGCGCCTGTTCTCTCGCCAGTCGTATCGGTTTACCGTCCCACTGGGTTATGACAGTAAAAGGAGGACAGAGTGTCTTTGGATATTGCGCACACACTTGGGCACTATAAAATAACTCCTGCGTAACTGGCCTGGTTTTAATGAATTGTTATATAATATGAATATGTCTAACTCAGCATATTGTTGCGAACAGTAATTCACAACGATGATTTTTAGTGAACACCATAGACAGACAAACAAAAATTATGATAAACAAAAAAAATACTTAAAATGATATTAATAGCAGCGGCGTATATAAACTAAATATCATAAAATAGCTTCACAAATAGCATGGAATATTTATAACAATAATTTAAATTACAATAATTATTGAACTGGAACGCGCTTGCAGTAGGTTATTACGTATACTCGTATTATAAAATAAACATTAAAAGTGTTGTACCTGTTTTGTTATACAGTATACACATCTCGTTAGCATTCAGCTTCTCTAACAACCGTTGTTTAAATTTACCTTTTTCTCTAACGCCAAAACGTGAATCGGCTAATGATACCCCATTAATCAAAACTGGCGTTGACTTGGCGATTAATTATAATTTACGGCCGAGACTTGGCGATGACGTTTTTAATGTATTTCATACATTTCACTTAGTTCCCCAACAAATTAATACAACGATCATCATCAGTGTTAATTAAGAAGTTACGTGAGTGGCTCGTCGTTATTAATTGAAAAACCGCTGAATAAGTGCTATAGTCCATTCAAATTTAATGAAATGTCCAAAAAAATTACCCACAAAATTGAGTTCAAACTGTCACAGGGCGTGTTTCACCAAGCAATGCTCCTTCATTAAATATCTCGTAATTCCTATCAATGAATGAGAAGGCATGATATTTTAACACGCCATTAACACTAACATGCGTTGGTAAAATCGGGACTTAGAGTAGGTACCAGCTACTTTAAAGAGTATTTCTATAAATGTAGTGATGATGCAAAAAGTAGAACGGTACCATCAGCCGACAGATAGAGAAAGTGGTTAAATGAATTTATCGATCTAATAAAAAACTAATTTGTAGTTAGACAAACGAGTACCGTTGTGAGAATCTATCGATGTCGCGTGTGAGTTCTTCTCGGCGGGCTAGGGTTGAACCGGTGGTAGCCTTTTTGTTGACTTTCCGAAAAAAGCCTGTTAAGTTTCATTTGGAAATTAAATATTTTCAATTTTTGAGTTAGTTTAAAAGGAATGAGAATTTTTTTCTCAGCATCTTCACCTTCCTAGGGTTTTCGCGAAGAACCTAATCTTATTAAAACATTATGCTATGACGTTGATTTTAACCCCCTACGAAAACAAGTGTTATAAGTTTGTCTCTATGTCTCTTCAGCGCTCCAGGACGTAGGTATTTCATTTTTTAAATTTTGTAAATAGTTACCAACTTTAGGTACCTTATCTGTGGGGTGGCCTACCCATGAACCATCTTTTGCGTGTGTGACGTAAAAGGCCATATCTGGAAATGGGTAGCAGCATTCTTGTGGACATAGTTATTCTAAAAACAACGCTCGCCGACCCGACTGTCAAGCGTAGCGAGTATAGGCTACATTGAAACACTTTACGGTAAGAATTTGTTCACTAGCGGACGTCATAGCTGATGATGATCATTGTGAAGTTTAATCAGGGCTTGCAGCAGTGATTTCCATCTGTTAATGGAAAAATAACCAATAAAGACGACTTAAAGTTGTTTTGAATATGGATGACGAAAAGTATGTCAAGGTGACACTAGAGGTCCATAGTGTCTCCTGTCCCTGGGGATTGAGGCGTGGATTTTAATATGCGCAGCAAATTAAAATAATTTAGCACATAAGTAGGTTAGGTTATGCTTAGAATTTTTTCAGTGAATACATCTTTAAAGAATCTTCTCTAAGATCTTGCCAGATCGTTTTACTGCGTGTGGTATGGTGAAATAAGAGGTGAGAGAGAAATAATGTATTTATTTCTCTGTCAAAATCATATTAAAGATACAGTGTGACAAGTCACTATAGGTTTGAGATACGGATATTACCTTTCCTGATTTTGGAAATGTATTTTTTTTTGACAAAAACTAAAAAAAAATATTTTTTACTTTTTACCATTTCTTTTTTTTCTGTCGCACGAATAACGAAAAAGAAAAAAAAAAAGATATAAAAAAAACTATTTCTAGAATGAGAAAAGGTTGAGAAAAGAAAAGTGACTGTTCTTTTTACACCCGTTATATTTTAAACTAGCTGTGCCCGCGACATCGATCGCGTGGTTTTTGAGTGACTTAAACCGTTTATGAAGCGCACTTAACGTAAGTCCCCAAAATTGAATAATATTCCCCGTTTTTGCAACATTTCTCACTGACTCTTCACTCCTATTGGTCGCAGCGTAATGTTATATAGCCTAAAGCCTTTCTCTATAAATGGACTATCGAACAAAAAAGAATTTTCAAAATCGGACCAGTAGTTTCTAAGATCTATACAAACAAACAAACAAACTCTTACGCTTTATTATATTAGTATAGATAATCATACCTATAGGCTTTTTGTGTTATGAATCAAAAATAAATTATAAGAGCCGACTGGTTGGCGGCATGGCATTGATTTTTGAAAACTATTTTACAATGAAATCTACAAAGGGAATGTAAATGTATCCCTAAATATTATCACTCACTTGTTGTACACGTTGTATACACTAGTTAAATATGGACGATGTATTAACATATCATTATACAATTATGATGTTGTGACTTCTATGTAGGTATATGAAAGATAATTTCTAACCCAAATTCACGAATGAGGAAGTCATGTCCAATTCGGGTGGAGGTTAACCCTTCAAGTAACCCGCTAATGCCGAGGCTTTTAACCCTCCGGCGCAACTTCCGTAAACAAAACCGTTTATGTTATTTACTATTCAGTTTATACGTTACCTACAGTACAGTTATTTATAAAGTTTTATCAGGTAACACGACTAAATTATAAAATCCTTCAAGAACTACCGTAGGTACACTTCCCACGGTAGTTTCTGTTCTATTTATAAATCTAGGGTCTAGAAAAATCTATTATCATGCCTACTTAAATATTTATAGTAAATATTATGTTATCTGAATGTTATCAAAATAATATGTATTTCTTTCTTCATGGGCCCTGTAGTCCAAACAGCAACGTTTGTCAGATACGTATCCGTAACTTTATTAAAGGACAGTTGGAAGTAAAATTATGATCTAAAGTATAATAGCTACGACATTAAAACTTTGTATGTTTCATGTCTTTACTAATGCCATTATATGTTGAAATTTTCAACTATTTAGCATAATCCAAAGAAAAGTTAGGAGAGCTCAAAAAAACGACGAAACCTTTCGAGAAAAGGTAGGTAGTGCCCTTGCGCTTCGCTTGGCTCGTCTTGACGGGGGCACGACCGTGCCCCCAGATTGCGTGCGACCATTACAATTAACATATTATTATTCTTATCTTATAATATACAGGGTGTAAAAAGAGCAGTCACTATAACTTTGGGATAGGATTATAGGATCTTGCCTGATTCTAGAATTTTTTTTTTTCATTATTATTTTAATCGCAAGGCTGAACTGTTTGGAACAACGTTCTGAATTAAATTCTTAAATTTTATAATTTTTGCCCTAGTACGTAATGAACGTCTTACGCGTACCTCTCAGCGTAATCAGCTGATCGCTGTGTTGTGCACGTTGTACATTGCCTATTGAAAATTTTAAAAATTTTAAAACTAGATTAAAAACAAATGACTAGTACCAATGGATATATCTCTTGCCTGGTTATTACCCCACGAAGTTATAGTGACTGCTCTTTTTACACCCAGTATAAAAATAAATCGCTGTTCGTTGGTCTCGCTAAAGCTCAAGAACGGCTGAACCGATTCGGCTATTTTTAGTCTTGAAATATTCGTGGAAGTCCCTGCAAGGTTTAAACGGTTCATCACAAACTGTTTCTATGCTCAACGATGTAGACACGGAACAGCTGTAGAAGTAGCGAATAACTTAATGTAATTTGTTTTTCATCCAATGAGTGTGAGTTAGAAAAAGTGGTTGTCAATATTACGACAGAGTTTCTACTAGATTTCTATAATCTAATTCCTTTTATATGAATTAGAATACGTGGCTAAAAAGGCTAGGTCTAATTGGAGTCTAGGCTGGAAAGTTTTTATGTTTTATTTTAATATATTTTCAAAAATAGGTTAATTAAAACGGGCTTACCTCATTAGACTTGCCGCTCAAACTTAATTGGGTTCTATATTTTTAATATTTAACCACACGTGAGGTATAAACTAAAACAGTCGGTTTTATTTTAAAATACACTTTATTTACTTTTGCTAGAGATGGAAAAAGGAAACGAGGAAGACAAAAGAAAAGGTGGGAAGATGAAATAAAAACAATGGGTCGAACAACGTGGAGTAGAAAGGGGCTAGAGAAACAACTTTGGAACAGCCTAGGGGAGGCCTTTTCCAAAGGACAATCAGATATAATTAAGTAAAAGTATAAAATCATTGTAAAAAAAAAGAAAAAGAATCTGAATAAAGGCTTATTTTATTTACTTTTATGTGGGTATAATGTTTATACAGAAAAATATGAACGCAACCTTGCTCATAATTATTAGGGTTTAATAAAAAATAAAGTGGGCCTTAGCATCACTGTTATCGGATGATTTGAACAGTTTTTTATAGTTTCGTACTTTAAAATAGGAATTTTTTGTCAGGATTTCTGCTTGTATCGGGATCCTTTATCTCATAAACTAAGTGGGGGGGTTTTTTAATTTAATTTAGTTTAATATCTACAAAATATTCTTATGCTAATAATAAATCTTAATTGAACCTATGACTGCAATTTGTGAGTAAGATACCCCGTTTTTTACATGTTTTATTGAATTTCATAAAACTTGAAAACTTAACAAAACAATATCACGAACTCGCTTCTATCGATGTTAGTTATTTACATAATATACAAAGTTGTCGTCAACTCCGGACAACTTTGTCCAACTGTTGGTTGATAGAACAACTTTCTAATCTGTTTTCGATAAAATATTTTGATAAAATATTAACTTAGTTTAGAAGTAACTTTGTGTAAAATAAGTACCAAATTGAAATGATAGTTTAATGTTTTTAAGTATAATTGTCCATAGTAGTGTATTTAAAAAAAAGTGTAAACAGACGTTTGGCAATAAAATCAAATCGATTTCCAAGGACGACACGAGAAGCGCCATCTTTAAAAAAATAATCAACAAAATCGGTTCATATTCAAAAGTTTAAAACTACAGCTTTACCCAAGAAGAACAAGTAACGGTAGGGAGAAGAGCAGTCTATGCATGGTTGACAATAACACTTTTCCATTTTATTACGTTTTTAATCGTTTTTACAAAATAAATAATCTTGTGCCCTGCGGAAGCGATAAATAACGATGACATCTTGAATCAGCGATCAATCGAGTACCGAATCCGTTCGATATCAGTGGTTTTTCGTATTTCATTTGGTGAATTACTTTGAAACTAATCAGGATAAAGGAAATTGTTAGATCGTAACTTTTTATACTCCCAACTATATCGATCGACTGAGAATCAAAATAAACAAATGTCAATGTATTAAGAAGTACGCGGCATGATCGTATCTAAATCAAAATCAAATCAGTTTGGAGAGTAAGGCCTCCTGGCCCTGGCTTGATTCGAGTTGCAATGGTGGGAATGTGTGGTGGTCCATTTGCCCGTTTAAATAAAGCCTGGATTGAACGTAACCGCCATCGGCATCCGATACCAAATTCTCAAAATCGGGCACTTACTAATGTGAATATTTTTGTTTCATTGGTGGCAGCCCATGCTTGTAGCAGCAAGCAACTTATCAGGTAATGCATTTTGCCATTTTCATAATAAATCTAAAAATATCCTGCACAAACATCTGCGAATATCGCGTGATCCCTACGAAACCTCATTTCTCTTATTGTCTTGCGAAGCCATAAAAATAATGACATGGCTATGAAATATTCGATAAACTCAGTATCTCGTATTACTGCGGTTTCGTTAGGGATATCTCCTTACCGCGGTCTCAAATCATTATAATGGGATGGTGTAGCGTGCGCGGAATCATTTCAAATGCAAACTACAACGACAAAGATTGAATAACCCTTTTTTGTTTTGCAGATATTTAGGTAGCGAATTTTGAGTGTTTATCAACATATTCGGAATATCCTAGTTTGAAAGTTAAAGTACTTACTATATCTTTCGATGTAGTATTTAATTTCGAACATCTCAATGAAATGAAAATAAAATTAAAATATATTTTATTTTCAAATAAATTCCAAACACTTTTAGAATTGTCCTACATGATGATTGATGATCTACCACCTGATCGGGGACTAACCCGGCGAGAAGAACCGGCGCGGCGTTATAAATTCGCTTGGGTCCACCTTTTAGCAAAAAAGATAGGAAAATTGTTATTAAAAAAATGTTATATATTATAATATAATATATAACTTACAATGTTATAACTTAACATAAATTACAATTTACAAAAGTATACTTTGTTTGTAGAAGTAGCCTCGAAAGTGGCCACCTGGGTGTGCTATCATTACAAAAATAATTTATCTTATAATAAGCTTTAGTGACGAGGCCTCAAGAGACGAAAAGGAACTAATAATAAACAGTGAATTTTAAAATATTATGCATATTTTTATACCTTATAATATCAATTTAAGTGCGTGAATAAGCGTAAACTCAAGTGCACATCAAGACACCGCACTGCATTTTAATATTACGCTTCTAAATTGAACTCACTTTACTACCCATTAAGATATCTTTTGATGTGACTAGCATGTGGAGACCTATTAGGTTTTGGTGCTTAGATAATAGGATGGAAAAAACCATAATAGGATAGTTTTTTTAATTTATTGGCGGAAACAGCCATATTTAAAGTTTGAAAAAAAAACAAAATTTATATGCAATCGTTTTATTTATATTAAGATTCAACAAGATTAACAAGAGTAGCTGAGTTGATTATTTTAGAAACTTAATTATTTAAATAAAGTGATTTACTTTTTAACTTTTACACAACATGTCACTATGAGCTTAGCTGACTTTCAAATAGTCAATGCTTTCTGTAGGAACTTCTTTGACACCAACTTAACATCTCCAACCACAGAAGAGTAAAAGAGGTTAGAATGGCATTGTAGGCGGGGCAGACGCGCCGTACATATGATCAAATGATCATATGTCAGCCGAAACACGTTTTATCGGTCAACAGTCACAATCTTACTGTGACAGCGTACGGAGCTCCATAAAAAGTCGTTAAAAATGCCGTGTTGCGCTGTTTTAACGTGTCGGAAAAGAAGGCAAGTGTGTAGTGTAGCCCGAGAAGGAATTTCTTTCCACCGGTAAGTCCAAAAACTTTTAATTTTATGTAATATTAGTAATTATTTCCGTAGCATTATGTATTTCGTGATCGAAAACGATACATTCGTATTTAGGCGCAAAATTATCCACTGCTTGCTATACGTAGGTACTATTTTGTATAATGTGTTCGCGAGTGCGCAATGTATTGCATTCACAGCGAACAATGCGTAGTCCGAATCATAGCTTCAATTCTAGGTACTTCGTGAGTATCGATAGTGTTGTACCAAGATGTAAACAATGTCGATATAAGAAAATGATATTATAATTTAAGCAACTCTCTTTATTGATAATTACCATCAATTATTGTTTATTTAATTTAGCTTTCTATTAAGAAATAAAAGAAAATTTCATACAGACATTATTATATTTATATTGTTATATATGTGATTAATGTATGTTATTTTTGCCTAGTAAATAAATAAATAGATTATTTAGAACATTACATTAGTCGTACGGTACCCTGTCACCCCTCAAAAATTTAACCGAACTATTGCAAAAAATGTGAAAATAATTTTATCGATATTAATTATCGACCTTCGGTCGCCCTATCGTGTATGAGAAAAGTGCGCGTGTGTAAGTGTACATCTGATGCATTGTTTACGTTAGTGTGACAACCAATTACAAATTAGCAATCTAAGTGCGTGAGGTTTATTTGTGTGCGTAACGCTCGTACGTATTGGGTTACTTCCTTGTAGTGGAATTAAGAGTGGGTGACAAAGCGGCGACGCGTGTTCCAATACTAATTCGAAACTATTTCCATTCTAACCTCTTTATCTGTTCTGTGTCTCCAACCTTAATCTGGCGCATCGAATGTTTTATTTGACACTTAGGTATTAACCTTTTTTAACACTACCAATCAAATTTAAAAAATCATGCCTAGATTACCAGAGGCATGTGGGACACATCGCACCTCCCACCGAATAATATGGTAATCGCAAAATCCAAATTTTACAGGAGAGCCAAATTACATGTTTTTACTTATTACTCGAAAACTTTCAAACTAATATATAAGTATTATATATCGCAAGATAGCTAATTTTATGCCCATCATAACGGTTTATTAAAATTAAAAATATGTTATATATAAATTAAGTTATTAATTAAATTAATATTACTGTATTAGACTTTCTCAGGCGCTCGGCGTAACGCGTGCTTACAATTTTATTCGGGGACAATCCATGCAATCAGCGTGCACAATAATATCACATTGCAGTGTTATTCCTAGTAATTTCGTTACTAACACGATGTAGTATTAGGACATTGCATGGCTTTACCGGGTTAAATGTATGTTGTGTATAAGTCGGTAATGGAATGAAAACATATTTTTCGGTGAGTGCTATCAATACACATTATATCGTATTGAATGAAGCAGATTAAGTAATTGAATGTGGGAACTATACTTTTTACTTTAAATAGGTAACTATGTAACTATCTCATTTAAATTTTATTGAAAGAAAACAATAAAAAATCGACTTCGTCAATAAAATAATGTTAAAAGTATTAAAATTAAGGAACAAAACTTAAGGAACTAAAAACAATAGTTGAATAGGACTTTACTAATAAAGTAAATAGTTTTTATTTATTTTATAAAGCAATACTTAAGTTTCAAATTATATTTTCAGTATCATTTTCCTAGACGTTATCCGACTCCATTGCTGATGATTGATAAGCTTCAACTTCGCATGTTTTAAGTGAATAACCCATGGTAGTACTCTGGAACAGCACCTGCTGAGCTTTTTTCACAGGAATGAAATTTTAGAAATGGACGAGTAGTTGCAGAAGATGTTGGTTTTCTTCCTTTTTTAACAGTTACTTGTGTTTTTAATTCAAAATACTCAGCACCAAAATCATATTTAAACTGGACAATATCAGGTTTTGAATGATACACCTTTATTTCCATTATTTTATTCCGTGTAATTTTTTACCCAGTGTATCTTTAATCCCAGTTTTTACCCAAAATTAGGTCTCCTTTATTAAAAAAAATACTTTGCTGCATTTCTGTTACTTTAGCAGTTCTCCAGTAACTTTAGCATTTAAAATGATACTATACTTGGTCAGATTACCTCTTTTAGCTATAGATAGATACATAACAATAACCTGTTGTTTATTTCGTGCATTAAATACAGTAAAGTTATGTATGGCGTATTTTCTTCTATAATGGAAAATGCCGAATTCCGATTGTGGATCGTTCCAAACTTTTTCAAGATCAAAAACAGCAACTGTGGTAGTAATTTTGTCGGCTATAATCTTCTCTTCCTCTTTTATTTTACGAACTTGATTTTTTCTTGTTAAATGTTGGCTATAGTTTGCTGCTACAGTTAATTTCTTTGCCGTAATAGATAGTTGGTAGGAAGAACATAATCTTTCTTTCTTTGGCTTAAAAAACGAAAAGTTAAACTATAAACTCGAAAAGTCTTAAAAACTGAAACATATTGACCCCTCGCCGCCATTTTATCCATAGAATATTCTTGATGTGATAACCAATTCATATAAACAATCTATACATTTTAGAAATATTAAGGTGTTCAGGGGGCCTACTCAAGATGCCATCGCTAATTATCGCTTACAAATTACATACCAAATCGCGATCATTTAGCGTAGCTTATGTCAAATCCCATACATTTTGTAATGGAATTTTGTAAGCGATAATAAAATTAGCGATGGCATCTTGAATAGGCCCCCTGATTAATACTGCCGCTTAGTTTCTTTCCTAAGATAGTGAGGTCTATTGCTGGAAATAGATTAATATATTGTGTGTACTTCTTTTTGTAATTTCACACATTCTGTGAGGCCTTTTATTATGAATACCTCGCTCATCTACGAGATTATCGCTTTTTTTATATTTTTCTAAAGCAGTGTAAACCATCAGCAAAATGTTTCAGGAACTACGATCTTCTCCTCTTCTCTTATAAAAAAATATGTTATTGTCTGTGTCCTATTATTTTTATCTTCTAGTTACGTTACGTTTCATAGGTTTAGCTTCTTTTTTCCTTATATATTATAATGCCTTAATCTGCGTTTAGTTACAGTATATAAAGTTTACGGTTTTTATTATTTGTTGCAATTTGTAGTATAAGACGTTACTATGAAACGTGTACTGACAGATTGCCCCGAATACAATGGTTTCTAAACCTTACCGAAAATGTGCTTAAGATTTTTAGCCGAATAATATGGTAATAGTGACTTACAATAAATAATACTCAATGATGTGTAGCGTAACTGGGGTTAGCTAGTTTATTCGAGTTTGAATGTTCAATATATTTGAAAGCGAATAATGTCATTAAATCCATTGCTTTTAGGCTATTTTAATAACTACATGAGATAAAAATCTGAAAATAATTTACAAGGTGTAATCCAAGGTCTACTATACGAATATGGAATAAAACACAAAACGCCATAACGGCGGTTACCATTTTATTCGATGGGAGGTGCGACATATAGGTACTATCTTAATCTGACACGTTTGAGTTACTACAAAAATCCCCTCTTCGGCTCCCCTACTATAACATACCTATTATAGGTATAATAATAAAAATATAATAATATCTATGGACGCTTCACACCACGTCAATCTGGCCCTGTGCTAAGTATCCGAAGAACTTGTGTTACAGGTACCAGACAACGCAAATATGTTTAATACTTTTATACTATACACATATTAAAGATTTTTATTATATTATACACAAATTTAATACACATCTATGACCCAGGAACATTGAAAAGTTTTTGTTCTTTCGGCGGGATTCGAACTCGCTACGTCTCGTTCGAGTACCAAACGCGCTCAACCACTGCGCTACGGAGGTCTTTAGTTTAATCGTACGGTATAATGTAAGGGGAGCCGCATTCATAGCGATAGAACCGAAATAGCTTTAGAAAATATGAAAAAATATTATACAATTACTAGTGTCGATAAGAACGTTTTGTAGGAGGGTAGAAGGAAAAAACACACGCATAAAGAGCATATCGCACAGAATAATATCGCCATCGAGATTGTATCTTGTCGCGTTCATAATTTATGAACCGGCAATACCTGGGGGTACTGTATGACGGCGGATATAGGGTACTAGAATAGATAAAAACAAAAAAAATTGAGAACCTACCATTATAATAATAATATCCATGGACGCTTCACACCACGTGAATCTGGCCCCGCCGACAACGGAAATAGATTTAATACTTTTATACTATACACAATATGTTTAAGATTTTTATTATAATATTATACACAAATTTAATACACATCCATGACCCAGGCTCATTGAAAACTTTTTGTTCTCTCGGCGGGATTCGAACCCGCGACCTCTCGCTCGAGCACCAACGCACTCAAACTTGTAAATTTAGGACTATAATTGATAACTAGTGAGAGTGGACTGTATGGTATGATGATGGAGTTATCATATAATTGCACAACAATGAAAAATGCTTTCTGCTTCGGCAACTGTGTTTAAAGAACTAACAGTAAAATATAATCTATCAAAAAATGTCGATATAAAAATAAGTCATAAAAACATTAAAAAAAAAGTATATAATCTCGGGTCTATACAGCCATTTGTCAACAATAATAATATTATTATTCTCAATTTTCCCGTGCGGAAAAAAATAAATACTCTTCCTCTTTCTTCCTCTTAAAAAAGAAATTACACATTTCTAGACTGAGAAAAGATATTATTTAATCATATCCAAAAGTTATTATAGCTAGTCTTTTTTTTACACCCTAATAAGTCTAGAAATGTGTAATTTCTTTTTTAAATATTATTTCTTTGAATTATTAGTATTATTGTAAAAAAAGTAAACGGTAAAAAGTATATTTTTTGTTTTTGACAAAAAAAACACATCCAGAATTAAATAGACCTGTATAAACCGTTACGTGGTGATTATACACGTGGCATTCAGTTCGTAGTAGCAACTATTTTCCAATCAATAAAAGAAATATTAGATCGATTAGTTGTCGTCATGTATCTGAGTTAGGCCGGTATAAATAATATTTTTTTTTCTCGAGCAAAAAAAAAATCTGCAGTTTTCTTTAATGGCATTTTCGGCATATATGGGACAGCGCTGGCGCTGAGAAAAGACACTGACCTACAACAAACGTAGCAAAATTATGTAAACCTAATTTTAAAGCATTTTGACTTAAATACAAAATTCGCCATACATTAAACAAGCTTATAACGATGATTAAAACATTGATGACGTCATTAATTTGCATACAACTAATCCACGATTTAAATATAGAACGAATAGTGATTGCTTATTTAGCGATACTGCTTAGTTAGGTACGTGTTTGCGTATTAGTATATAAATATATTTATCCCCTAATTTTTCTAAGATCTTTTATAGCACTATTTTCTATTCGTCAGAATCCGGTATACCTATCCTCTAAGATTATTCTTTATGTATTAAAAAGACATAAATAAACAATCATAGTATAATAAATAATATTTGGAATGGAGTAATTAAATTCAATCCCCTAAAGTGTTAAAAATATAACAAGAGAAAAGTCGTATAACGTAGTTCTAAAAATAATAATATGTTAAAAATTTATTACTATAATTATTAAGAGTAGTAAAACGTTGAACTATTCATAAATTTCCTTTATTATAACATCCATCAATACCACGTCTCAAGTGATCAGGCCCTGTACTACGTATCCGAAGAACTTGTGCTACCAGAGACGAGAAATAATTACATTTATATAAAGTACAGTATAAAATATAGTGCACTTATTTTTATAATATTTCATGACCGTAAGTTTACCGCGTCGGTAGCAGAAAAAGGTGAACTCGCGACCTTTAGTACAATCGCGTACAACCACTGAGCAACAGAGTTCTTTAAAATAAATGACGTCACATATTATGTGTTATCCATACCTACTAATCGTGACGTCACAATATGTGTCTCTTCCAGCAGTATTCACATATCTCTGTATCTAGATTTTGCGTACATCTATGAAGCTCAAAATATGGTTGTGTCTAGCTTATCCGATTTTATACCAACATCAACATAGGTGAATATATTGTTATAACACGCCTATGTTGATTTACATGGACGTTAGGCTACTATTGCGCGTTTATTTATGTATGTGTGCAGATCTACGTAACGGAAGGATGTGGCAACAGAATTAGTGGGTTGCCATGACAAATATTTGGTGGATTTAATAGCATTATTGCTATTTAGAGTCGTTGGACAGATTAGTGGTTATACGATGTTATATTACGTAATAACTAGGATGATCTAAACATTCAACTAACTAGTAAAACTAGTGAGCGATCAAAGGCCACATCATAGGTTTTAACGTTTTAATTACTCAATTTTACTCAACAAAATAAAAAAAAGATATGTGCTTAAGGGCTTTCACACAAAACTGCGATGCGATGGGATGCCGCATCTCTTACAATCGACCCAAACAATGCTATATATGTACATACAAACATACATACTCTGTTGAACCATAACACTCTGTTACATAATGCTATTATATATTTAAAACAACTAGATGTCAAAGATGACATTGACGTTGATGCCTAAGATAGTTTTAAGTCAGTCTCCTTGAGAGGCCCGGATAGGTTAGTGGGATCAGTGTACCTACATAGTTATTTATAAGATACTGTTTATTGTATTATCTACGTAGTAGAATAAAGTCAAATACGATTAAATACAAGTGTATATTATTGGACGTATAATTAGATCCTAATAACAATAACATATGCTGCGGCACTAAACACACTCTTTCTGGCGCAGTGAGGTAGTAGAGGCTGTTACATAATGCTATACCATTATGAATTTATAATATTAATATTTTAGGCCTAAAACAATGTAATGTCAAACATGACATTTGACAGTGAAGCTTAAGATAGTTTATTATATTAGTCCTCTTGTAGAGGCCATAAAGGTGAGACCTAGTTATAAGATGTTGTATATAATATCAACGTGGAATAAAGCCAATACGATAAACCAGACGTTATTTTTGGACGTATAAAAGGACCCTAACATGTGCAGTGGCATCATAATAGTGTCGAGTTGAAAATTTAGATCCATTGACTGCTTCAATGTGAGCCTGAGTTAACTTTCGAAGTTGATACTCAAATACATAATCGCACAGATAAAAACCTTCTTTGTAAGCATCCAAATTTCCAATACTCGATGGTCCTCAGTAAATTGGTTCTATCACATCGGCACATCTTCTGCGGGCACGTTCGCCATTGTTTGCACGCCCGTGACGCGTGGCTACAGCGTGTTATATCGGTGAATTAAATGTGAGGGTTCTTATCTTTTCGCGATGGTTACGACAGATTAGCGCACAAAAGGTTGAGAAGTAATTAATTTTGTAAAAAGATTACGACAAAAGGTTTGCGACGAATGGTGTCACAAACCTTTTTTAAAAAGAGCGAGAAAATCTACGTGTCTAACAAAGCAGAAAAAATATAACTTTTTAAAACAGCAGTTTCTAAAAATATAATTAGCCTCAATGATCGCCAACCTCCTAAAAGAAACGGAAAAATAAGAAGAATAGGGAAAAAAGTCACACAATTAGTTCTTGCAAAAAAGTGTGCAAATTACTTTTTTCGAATCAGTGATACTAAAGAAAACTTGTCATAAAAAAAAAAATAGTTTGATTTCCTCTATGTAGTTTTATTTTGCAGGCCGGCCACTGGAATTAGTAGCCCAATCTTATAGAGATTTAAGTCCTTTAAAGATCAAACTTTATACTCCCCAATGCACAGTTTTTGCTTTACGTTCTATAATTATCATACTAATATTATAAATGCGAAAGTATGGATGAATGTTAATACTCTTTCACGTAATAACTACTAAGTGGATTTTGATAAAGTTTTCTATGGTAATAGAGACAAGACAAGTATGAAATCTCACACCCGACAGAAGCCCCCCCCCCCAAACAGAAAGGGTCCCGGGTGGAGAACCAAGGATAATAGATTACATACTGGCTTAATACAAGCTACTTTTCATCGTAGCGAAATGTAGAGTTCCCGCGGGATAGCAGTCTTCGGATACGAAGTGGCGGAAAACATCTATTATAATTTTAACGATTATATTTCCAGCTGATTATATTTACATTACAGGTATTTACAAGAATAAGGTAAGTTAAGTTAGAAGCTGAAACCTCTTCAATCCTGTCTCGCTCGCTATTCAGTAAACTTTGACTTTCATAAGTTCAACATTGGTATTGAAAACTTGTTCAATATTGTATCGGCGCTGATAGGCTTCATCTATATAATATTGTAGCTCTATATATTGCAGCTCTATATATTAGATTAGCTGTGCCCGCGACTTTGTTTGCGAGGTTTTCGGAAACACTATCGCGATTATCTTTTAATTGCTCACGTTGATTTTTGTTTATATATTTATTAAAAAGGAAAAATTCTTTCATACATATTTTTTGAGTAACTTAAACCTTTTATGCAGCGCACGCAACGAAAGTCCTCAAATATAATAATTTTCGACGTTTTTGTAACATTTCTCACCGACGTTTCGCTCCTACTGGTTGCAGCGTAATGTTATATAGCATAAAGCCTTCGTCTATAAATGGACTATCCAACAAAAAAAGAATTTTTCAAATCGAACCAGTAGTTCCTGAGATTAGCGCGTTAAAACAAACAAACTCTTCAGCTTTATAATATTAGAATAGATATACAATTGTATAATAATATTATGTTGATAACACAATTTAAAAATTTAAGTAACTCCCATATTTGAATTTTATTTTGAGCAAACTGATAATGACTAATAGCAAGAACATTTGCGATCACCCCAACTTTAAAAAAAAACTAGGTCAAATCGGAAATATCGGATCAGGTAATCAGGGTGTGATGTGCTAACGTAACTTGAAAAAAAAATTTTAGTTGTTGACGCGGAAATCAAACCCAATAAAAAGACAAGAGCCAAGTTCTGATCCACACGATCACGGTGACTGGTTCACATTTGCATTAAATAGGATTTGCTAGATGTACAGTTGTATTTCTACGGCGTGATTTCTATTCCGTTTAGATCGTCGTAAGTAGTAAATCGGATCTACTACATCTCTTTATGGTAGCGTTGCCAATCTGTGATTTTATTCGTACCACATTTACACATACAGCTTTCTGTAGACAAGAACACTTAATTTTATACGCCAATCTATGTGATTGCTCTTTAAGACTTTCACAATTTACATTAAAATATATCCACCATTTTTTTCAAGGTGCAGAAAACCACCTATAATATTAATAATAGCTCGGAGTCACCGATTTCGGAGTCGGTAGCTGATTTAATTGAAACCAGACCAGCTACGCAGAAGGTATTTTATAGTTCCCAAGTATGTGCGCAATACACAAAGACACTCTGTCTTTCTTTACTCTCATAACCCAGTGGGACGGTAAACCGACACGACTGGCGAGAGAACAGGCGCAGGAACGACTTTTTACATGCCCATCCAACGCATGGATCATCGTTCTTGTCAGAACAATCAGGTGGTCGGCCTGCATTGGCCTAACCAAACATGAAAATAACATTTTGTTGTTACAACGCGGGAATCGAACCCACGACCTCCGGGTCGAAAGCGAAGCTCTGTATCACTAGATCACGGCGATAATTATAATGAAGTAGGATCGTAATTTTGTCAATACATATTTCAGGATAAGGCCGGTGACATACTTTTTGTACGAACGATAATCGGGCAGATTTAAATCTTCCAATAATTTCTAACCTACTTTTTGTTAGAGGTATGTGCACTATTGTAGTCAGTAATTTCTTACCTACAAAATGTCGGTTATTTCGTCGTGAGCACTCTTAAGTTTAACTTTGATTTTATATCTATACTAATATTATAAAGCGGAAGAGTTTGTTTGATTGTTTGTTTGATTAAACGCGCTAATCTCAGGAACTACTGGTCCGATTTGAAAAAATATTTTTTTGTTGGATAGTCCATTTATAGATGAATGCTTTATACTAAATAACATTACGCTGCGACCAATAGGAGCGAAGCGTCAGTGAGAAATGTTGAAAAAACGGGGAAAATTTTCACATTTGGGGAGTTTCGTTGTGTGCGCTGCATAAACGGTTTAAGTAACTCAAACACCACGCGAACGAAGCGGGCACAGCTAGTTATTATATAATTTTTTGACAAATGTTTAAATTTCGTGAAAATTCCAACTCAACACTGGTATAAGCTGGATTTACAGAAGCAGTCTCCACAATATACGTATCAAAATACGAATCGTACTGATCCCCTCTGTGCTGCTCCATTCGAAAATATTTAAGATCGTATTATAAAATACACGCTCGTGGAACCCAATGCGCTTTACGAAGTAAGTACTTATTTCGTTGCGTATGTACGCTTAAGTATGAAAATAAAATGTAATTTACTAGTTTTATTCGCTCTTTCGCCCATTTTCGTTAGAGTTTTCTTTATATTCTAGATGTTTCCCGCGAAAAATTACACATTACATTTTGCTGCAAAACCAGCCTATGTATTTACTGTCATACCAAATTTCGTTATAGTTCAGTTTTTGCGTGAAAGAGTAACAAACATACACACGCACTCACTGACAAACTTTCGTCCTTTATTAGTGACGAAATTTATTAATTTGGTGGAATAAATATGCTTTGTTTACATTAAGATAGGAGTTTGGCATCCTATACTAAAGGAAAGTGCTCATTTTTTGTTCACAAAAAAAACATTTTCATGCTAGAATTTAGAAACGTGATTACCTTGTTTGTCATCATCAAGCAACACTATCGAATGGTGTAATATGTACAGAATGTATTTTTTTAATAGATGTAGTTTTTTGTCGTCTCAATGTTACTATGAAATAAAAGTTTATTTTTAAATGAGCACAGCATTTCGTCGCTTTTCCTTCTTAACCTCGTATCGTTTTCAATGAGGTTAATTTATGTACAGTATACATCAAAAATCTATGTCATAATAAATTCTAAAACTGTTTTTTGACTGTACTGAAAAGTTGTAGTTTATTAGATACAAGGTTTAGAAAGTAAAGTGACGATTTTTCTCTATCTCCTACAGTTTCGGATATCGTCTATTATGCCCTTTTTCGAAATTCATTGTGTTTTATAGACAATATAATAATATAGACTCGGCAAACCTGAAATTTTTGTATCAAGTTTGATAGACTGCATAAAATCAGTCCCAAAAGCCATCCACAAACAACAATTCATCTTTTCATAAAATAAAAGTTGTTTGGAAAAATGAAAATGCTGACTATGAGCGTGTCGTACATATTTATGAAACGTTAAAAATACAAAAAGTTAAACAATGAAAAAGTGACAAATATATTCCGGGAACAAAAAGCATTAACGAATTGTTAAAAATGTGCAAATTTTCATGCAAAAAACATTTAAACGATACACGCTTTGAAGTAATTGTTCAAACCAACAGCTAGACGTTTGTCGCACATAAGTCCCATGCACAGTAAAATAAAGTTTTGTGTGACAATTTAATTATTGCAGCTATACAAAATATAGCGTCAGTACTAGTGGCTAGACCGTCAAAAGGGTGCAGGTTCGATCCCCAGATTGTGACGTGTACCAATAAGACTAGAATTTGGAGAGGAAGATTTGCCCCAGACGTAATGACTAGTCATTCCTCTGGACTAGGCTGACTGTGGTCATGAGAACGCTATATGCTAGGCAACTATATTTTGTTATTATTTGAAAATAATAACACAAATCGAATCAAAGATGATTTTTGAACTCCAAGTAAGTATTTTGGTATACCGCTAAATACAGAATAGATATAGGCGTAGACACGATAACTTATAAGAAGATCAAATACCGAAAATAAAATCTTGCCCAATTTAACCAACGCCCAATGTAACGCCTATTGTAATAGTGCTTTCGGCATATAATAACTGATTTGATTTATTTCATTAATTTTCAAAACGTCAAACCACTCGAAACCCTTGCTACGATCGACGCCATCATGACATATGACTTGCATTTAATTCGAATCTCTTTAAGGGGTAATCTCACCATGCACAACAAAAACTCCGCTTTATAAAACTTGGTTCTCACTAAGCGCATTTATAGTTCTTGTTTTATGTCAAACGGATTCCACCATGTTTTTAAGCTAAGCGCGAATTTCGTAATGTAATTAATATATATGTAAAATACCTTTATACAGAATTTTTAAAACTATTCTCGTGAAGTCAATTACCTATTGCAATAATATACACAAATTAATGCTGAGTTTTAAAAGGCAACCATCATAATAATAACTGTCTTCTTATGAAATGACGTGACAGCTCTTAAGCGCGTTAAACGAAGTTAAGCCGATGAAATCCGAAGTTAGGAACTTTCAACTGGGATCCGCTAGAAACGCGTTTAATTTTTGTTGTTGAAATGCAATTCTGAGTTTTTATTAACGCGTAAATCAAGTTAAGCTTATACTGAGCGCGTTCAATTTCATTGGTGAATTCGGCCCTTAGTATCGACTATCGATTATGTTCTATTTTGGTGGTACGCTTGACAGAACTGTGACTTATCAGTAGGTAGACTTTATATTATAGTTCACACTTTTACTGTCCTACTTTTGGAATTGCAGTGGAGCACCCGAGATTTAACATTTGACGTAATAATATTATACTAAATCGTTGCTATTATTATTGTCATTAAACGCCTCCATGGTTAAGTGGATTCAAGTGCTTCAAGAAAGATGATCCATGCGTCGGATGGGCATGTAAAAAGTCGGTCCCTCGGTCCCACTGGGTTATGAGAGTAAAAGGAAGAGGGAGTGTCTTTGTGTATTGCGCACACACTTGTACACTATAAAATAACTGCTGCGTAGCTGGCCTGGTTTCAATTAAATCGGCTATCGATATCAACATCGGTGAGGGGAGCTATTATTAGTAAAAATTTCTGTTTTATTTAGTTTAATGTTGATGTGTATAATCTGTAAGAGTACTACTATAGGATTGTCATCGTCTTTCTAAGTACGAAAATCATTTTAAATAAATAAAAAAAATACTTTGCAGGAGGCTTATGTCCACTAGTGAACATCTGAAATAATGAGCTTAAAACAAAATCCTGCGTGGTTTCAACTAAACCGGTCACTAAAATCGTTGGAGCTATCTACTTTTATAAATAGTTTAGTAACTAATATTATAAAGCGGAAGAGTTTGTTTGTTTGTTTAAACGCGCTAATCTCAGGAACTACTGGTCCGATTTGAAAATTTCTTTTTTGTTGGATAGTCCATTTATAGAGGAAGGCTTTTGGCTATATAACATTACGCTGTGACCAATAGGAGTGAAGCGTCAGTGAGAAATGTTGCAAAAACGGGGAAAATTATTCACATCAAAAACCAGCGTGAGCAATCAAAACATAATCGCGATAGTGTTTCCGACAACAACGCGAATGAAGTCGCGGGTACAGATAGTAAATTTTTTTTTTTTTTATTCCTGCCCTTATCCCACTCTAGATGGGGTCGGCACAACATGTTTTTCGCTTCCATTCATCTCTATTATTCGTCATCTCAGCACACACATCCTTATCACGCATATCTTTCTTCACACAGTCCATCCAAACCTTTTTTGGTCTACCTCGACCCTTGTATCCTTCTACATCCATAGCCATGACCTTCCTTCCAATGTAGCTTTCATCCCTCCTCATTACGTTTCCATACCACGACAACCTTTTATTCCTCAACTTTTCAGTCACAGCTGCTACTTTTTATTACCTGAATATATTTAACTACAGATAGTTACACCTGCCCTTAGCATCAATCAATAAGGTTCAGCTCGGCCCTTTGGTCATATGACGGCACGATTAATTTTCATTAGCCCTTCTCATTTAGGGCGTACCTAATACCTGGTGACCCAGCGTTATCTATTATAACTAAAGTTACGTAACGTTAGTTTTTGTCTGTGTACTTTGAATCGTATATATATACAAATGTTTGTCTATAAGAGACAAATATTAGGATTTCTATAATATAATTCCGATAGAAATATAAAATACCCATAATACTTATTTTAGATCTTACAGTTTTTTACATAGCTCCTCACACCAATTTCGGAGTCAGTGGCCGATTTGGTGGAAACCAGGAACGCAGTCATTTTATAGTGTCCAAATGTGTGCACAATGTACAAGAATACTCTCTCTTTCTTTTACTCTTATAACCAAGTGGGACGGCTAACCGACACGACTTGCTAGAGAACAGGCGTAGGACCGACTTTTAACATGCCCATCCGACGCTTAGATTATCTTTCTTATCAGACAATCAGGTGATCAGCCAGCATTGTCCTAACCTTGTTGTTTCAAAGCGGGAGTCGAACCCAAGAAATGCGAGAGAGAGCCAAGCTGTGAATCACTAGACACATGCGAGTTTTTGGCACCATGCGAGTTTTTTAAGCCGGTTCTTCTTGCTGTGCTAGTTCCCAAACCAGTGGTAGGCATCATACATTCCGAGTTTCTTACGCCGGTTCTTCTCGGCGGGTTAGGGTTAAACCGGTGGTAGCTTGTTTTTCTTGTTGACCTTCCGAAAATAACTTTGTAAGTTTCATTTGGAAATAAAACGTTTTTTATTTATTTATTTATTTATAGAAACGACGTTCAGAAAACATTTTTTGTAAAATTTACTCTGAATAAAAATATTTAACTTTGACTTTGAGCACGGAATCGTTGCGTTGAATAATTATAAACTTGGTAAATAGTTTTTTTTATCAATTGGGCTAGTCACACAATAAATAATACGCCCCAATGAAATGTTATCCAAATGTAAAAAAATAATTCAAATTCGAATAAATGAATTTGCTATTGTACTTCTTTATTGCCCGATGAATACATTTAAATTGGTAGAACTATAGCCTCATATTGCTAACAAAGCTCAGTAGCTTTGTTTACATTATACACTGAGTATGATCCTACTTTTTGATTCATTGATTCGGAACGAACTATTTTTTTCATTTAGTGAAACAAGTCGTTTTATGAATTATTTCACATAAATTCAAGGTTTTTCAGATATACTATACTTTATAGTTTGGTGTAGTTTTAAAATATACAGCGTGTCTCATGGTTTATAATATTATTATACAAATATTATACATGTTATTATATAAAGCCGAATATAGTGTGAAGAGAAGGATGCGTAGAGCATTTTTTCCATCTAGTGTGGTTTTATTACATACCTATAGATAAATTCAAGGTTTTTCAGATAAAGTTTGAAGCAGTTTTATAATATACAGCGTGTCTAGTGGTTCATATATAAAGCCGAATATAGTGTGAAGAGAAGGATGCGTAGAGCATTTTTTGTTTTGGCACCTCGTATTTAAAATTACTTACCATAACATCGCGATTAAAGACCTTCATAGAAGTCACAAAACAGATGAGTTTCAACCCTGGTTAGGTCTTACGTCAACGACGCGTGCTTACGTGTGTATAGACTAGGAGTCCGCGAGCCCATAGTAAGATTTACAACTTGTAGTCATTTTAGACCTTTGTATTTTTTATCGCATTATGGTAAAAAAATTATATGAGGTGCCAAATAAAAAAGTGCGCGTCATTCTCTTTACACTATATTCGGCAGACATACATAATATGCTTTTTTTTAATCTTGAAGCTAAAGCGACTGAAATTTTTGTGTTTTAGGGTGTAAAATAGAAGTACAAAATAGTGTCTATTCAGAGGAAACTAATAAAATATGGATGTCACAAATTCTCCTGTTGTCTGAACTGCTTCGGTCATTTAACCGCTAATATACTAAATCTAGACTCACACTTAAAACCTCCAATAATTACTCAGCATATAATATATACTAACATTGGGTATCCTAAAATAATTGTGAATATCTTATATATTAAAATATATTGCAGTTCGTTAGTCTCGCTAAAACTTGAGAACGGTTGAACCGATTCGGATATTTTTGGTCTTGAAATATTAGTGGAAGTCCAGGTGACTTACAATAACAGAAAATTTATAGGTCCGGCGGTATACGAAGAAAAGTAACACTATTAGCGATTCTACTTAGTTTAGCACAGAGAAAATAATAAAGACTTTAGCATGAAATTTATAAAAATTATGTAATTGTATTGTAGACGTTGAATATCGACCTCCGTAGCGCAGTGGTTGAGCGAGCGAGAGGTCGCGGGTTCGAATCCCGCCGAGGGAACAAAAAGTTTTCAATGTTTCTGGGTCATGGATGTGTATTAAATTTGTGTATAGTATAATAAAAATCTTAAATATGTGTATAGTGTAAAAGTATTAAACATATTTCCGTTGTCCTGTTCGTACCTGTTCGTACCTGTAACACAAGTTCTTCGGATACTTAGCACGGGGCCAGATTGACGTGGTGTGAAGCGTCCATAGATATATTATTATCTTTAATTCTTATACACGAAAATGTTCGCAGTCTTTTACTGTTTCGTATTTCTAACCTGTAACCACGGTAGTGCTACAAAATTCAGTTTGTATAACGTAATTAAATATTTAAAGGCATAAAGATCGAACTTCAGATCTTCGGATAATAGTTTAGGGTTTTATTGGCCATAAACTACCCCTACCCCCACCCCACGGTAGTATCAGTGTCGTAAATAATGAAACGCGGAAAGGAGGTCATCCCGACGCGTGTGATAAATAGCTAATACACCACTTACCTGGTCCCATCATGATGGACCGTCCACGTGGAACTGAAAAGAAAGCCATCATCAGCTATTTAAAACGCTCAAAAATTTTTAAACGTTCAAAATTTTTCAACTAATAAGTTTAAGAAAGTAGTCAAAGAACGTTTGTGTCCAAAGGCTTACTATAAAGTTTGTGATTATATGAATGATAGCACACCTTGGGAATAAAGTAGCCCCCTACAAGGCTACTTATATATGGTACATTCTATGTTATTTAGCTTTAGTATTGACATATTTATATGTAAATTTATACCTTTTTTTTAAAAGAGAAATTTTCCATCTTTTTGGTAAAAGACGGATGCGAGTTTCTTACGCCGGTTCTTCTTGCTGGGCTAGTTCCAGAACCGGTGGTAGGCATCATATAGAAACGACGTTCAGAAAACATTTTTTTGTAAAATTTACTCTGAATAAAAATATTTGATTTGATTTGATTCAACCTTTTTTTTAAACCCCGACGCAAAAACAGCTGGGTGTAAAATGGGTTTACAAAACACTTTTTGACGTCAATAAACAATTAAAGATTTAAATACGACACAATTTAAGCCTGCACAAATGTTAGTAGCGTTACATTTATGTTACGTGTTACTAAGTATTATACCTATTCTATAAGTTTGACGTATCTGTGTAAATACTAAATATTTATGTGTATGTCTGTAGCATCCTAGCTCCCAATCGGATGATCCGATTTTAATGCGTTTTTTTGTTTGAAAGGTGTATCAGTCGAGAGTGTTCTAAGCTATGTTTGGTGGAAATCGGTTCAGGTCACAAAAGATTTAATAGTAATATTAATTAAAGCACTAGCTTACTAATGTAATTCAAAATGTTTACTAACTACTAATAGTAAACACATTTTATAAATTAATCTTAATCAGTTCTTCTCACTGCTTGAAAATTTCACAAGGTTACTCGTATCTTAACATAGAACACAAAATAAATAAATATTTTATCAAACCATAATAAAACCGCACTACTTTTATACACACGAAGGCGGTTCCATTTACGTACTATTAGTGTTTTAAAGATAATATATTTTATACCTTCAAAAAATATTTACGGAAATCGATATACGGTAATCTACTAAGCTCGAACCATTTCGTTTAAATTATACAGCTGAGCTGCCGAAAATAGCTTCTGACAATAAAAATCACGATTTTATTACACATCACGCTTCAAGCTTGAGGGTAAACCGCTAACCATGACCCATGGGGTTGAACCCCGAACCCTCTTTTAGGGTGTCACCGACGCGACTAATTGACAAACTTGTACGCGACGTGATCGTGAACTTTTTGCTTGACTTCGCGTTGTTTTTCGACACTTTTTAACCGTCGACAAAAACATAGGGATAAGTTTGACTTCTGGGATCGTAGCTTACAAATGGATGATCCGATTTTGATGTTTGTTTTGAAGCTGACGTGATCGAGCGTGTTCTTATTTTTTTTACTTCATGATCATCATTTCGATTACAGCCTGACTATTCGGGGGTTACTTCATTTTGTTTATAGGTAGGTATTAAGGTTATAATTGAAAACCCATTCAAATTTAAAACGTATATTAAATTTGAATGGGTTTTCACTCGACTGCGGCGCCGTGTGGTGACGGCATTAGAATACAACTGTCACCACCCCCGATACTATCCTAGGGGAGTCGTAAGAGGCGACTGAAAGGAAACACACATACATCAACATCTAGTGTGAGAGAAGGAAAACTCGAAACAAAACCCTATACGAACCCGTCTAGCCAGCGTGGTACCAGTAGGCTAAAATGCCTTCAATGATTACGCACCAGAATACCAGGCCCCTAGTCCCCGGCGGCCCCGCTATTCCTGGCTACGGTAGCGGCCACGGTAACGGCGGGGCGGGGGATAAGAATCCCCGGAAGAGATCCGGCTACCACCCCCCTTCTAAACGACAACTGGCCCTGGTAACACATAACTTGCGCACTTTGAGGTTAGACGAGAAGCTCGTAGAGCTGGAAGAGGAAATGAACAAGTTGCACTGGGACGTTATTGGTTTAACAGAGATCCGAAGAGAGGGCGAGGATACGATAACCTTACAGTCCGGCCACTTGTTCTACTACCGAGAGGGAGAACAGAAGTCCCAAGGTGGTGTTGGGTTCGATCGTCCACAAATCTCTCATCAACAACATTGTGTCCATCGAGAGTGTGTCAAATAGGGTTGTATACCTTGTACTGAGAATCTCAAAACGATATTCGTTGAAGATTGTACAAGTATACGCCCCATCGTCAACACATCCAGACGATGAAGTAGAAGCTACGTATGAGGACGTCAGTAGGGCCATACGTAGCCAAAAAACACACGTCACAGTTGTTATGGGAGATTTCAATGAAAGCTGGGCTGCAGAAGCGATGCTGAGCTGAAAGTGGGGCCATTTGGATTTGGGCAGAGGAATCCCAGAGGACAGATGCTGGCGGACTTTATGAAGAAAGAAGGACTCTTCATGATGAATTCTTTCTTCCAAAAGCCGCCGCAGAGGAAATGGACCTGGTTGAGTCCCGACGGTGTAACTAGAAACGAGATTGACTTCATTATGAGCACCAAGGGTGATCAACATGGTTAACATCGGAAGTGATCACCGAATCGTCAGAGGCATGTTGAATATCAACGTCAAACTTGAAAGATCGCGTCTGATGAAGTCTACGCTCCACCCGTCGAATGCCTATATCCAAAACCCCGAGAGCTTTCAACTTGAACTGTCAAATCGCTTCCAATGGCTGGAGAGCTGCACATCAGTGGACGATATAAACAGCAGGCTGGTAGAAACTGTCCATACGTTGGGGTCCAAATTTTTCAAGACCCATCGTAAAAATAGACCTCAGAAACTCCGACCACACCCGGAACCTCATGGCTAGTCGACGTTCAATGACGCTCCAAACTTCGAGTGACGCTGAGTCATATAGGCAGCTCAATAGACAGATCACGAAGTCCATGCGACACGATATCCGTTCTTTTAATACCCAGTGTATTAAAGAGACGATAGAGCGGAACCAAGGCTCCAAAGTGTTTGCAAGAGACATATCTATTGGGCAAAGCCAGTTGACAAAGCTGAAGACCGAAGATGGACGCGTAACGTCAAATAAGCCCGAGGTACTACGGGAGATAGAGAGGTTCTGCGGACAGCTATACATATACCTCGGTCTCAGCTGAACCTGCTAGTTTAGCTGCTGCAGACCCAAGAGCCAGGCTAACACGACACTATACCGAAGACATCCCGGACATCAGCCTGTACGAGATCAGGATAGCTCTCAAACAGCTTAAGAACAACAAGGCGCCGGGCGAGGATGGAATCACTACAGAGCTTCTGAAAGCGGGCGGCACGCCGGTACTAAAAGTCCTTCAGAAACTCTTTAATTCCTCCTTACTCGATGGGAAAACGCCAGAGGCATGGAACAGAGGTGTCATGGTCCTATTTTTCAAAAAAGGTGACAAAATCTTACTGACGAACTATAGGCCCATAACACTGCTGAGCCATGTCTATAAGCTGTTTTCGAGAGTAATCACGATGCGTCTCGAACGCAGGCTGAATGACTTTCAGCCTACCGAACAAGCCGGTTTCCGAAAAAGCTATAGTACCATAGACCACATACATACGCTGCGGCAGATTATACAAAAGACCGAAGAGTATAATCGGCCATTTTGGCGTTTGTGGACTATGAGAAAGCCTTCGATTCCGTCGAAATATGGGCGGTCCTTAGATCTCTCCAGCGTTGCTGTATTGACCGAGGTGTATCGAAGTGTTAAAGTGTTTGTATAATAATGCAACCATGTCAGTCCGAGTACAGGAGCTCTGCACGAAGGATATCCCTTTAAAGAGAGGAGGGGATGTCATATCCCTGAAACTGTTTACCGCTCTGGAGGATTCCTTCAAGCTCCTGGAATGGCAAGGACTTGGCATCAACATCAATGGCGAATACATCACTCACCTTCGATTTGCCGACGACATAGTAGTCATGACAGAATCGCTGGAAGATTTAGGGCGCACGCTCGGTGGCCTCAATAGAGTTTCTCAACAAGTGGGTCTTAAAATGAACGTGGACAAAACCATCCATGTTGCACCCACCGCACTAACTGTTGTGAGCTCTACTCTTGAAGTTGTTGACGAATATATATACCTAGGGCAGGCTGTCCGATTAGGTAGGTCCAACTTTAAGAGAGAGGTCAGTAGACGGATCCAGCTCGGCTGGGCAGCGTTCGGTAAATTACGCAACGTCTTCTCGTCCAAGATACCTCAGTGCCTTAAGACAAAGGTATACAACCAATGTGTGTTACCAGTGATGACATACGGTTCTGAGACGTGGTGCTTCACGAGGGATCTTTTCAGAAGGCTCAATGTCGCTCAGCGAGCTATGGAGAGGGCAATGCTCGGTATTTCTCTATGTGATCGAATCAGAAATGAGGAGATCCATAGAAGAACTAAGGTTACTGACATTGCCCGTAGGATCAGCCAGCTGATGTGGCAATGGGCCGGCCACATAGCACGAAGATTGGACGGTCGATGGGGCAAAAAGATCCTAGAGTGGAGGCCACGTACTGGCAAGCGCAGTGTGGGACGGCCACCTACCAGAAGGACCGACAACCTGGTGAAAACTGCCGGGTCACGTTGGATGCAGGTGGCAATGGACCGGTCGCACTGGAAATGTATTGGAGAGGCCTATGTCCAGCAGTGGACAGTTAAAGGCTGAAACGACGACGACGACTGCGTCGCGACCAATAGGACGGGTTGTACATACATGTACATACAACCCGTGTACATGAACGTGTACATAATATGGCTCCTACGTTATAAATCGTTTGTCTAAAGAAAGCGCTTTGAACATACGATATTATATTACGTAGGAGCCATCGATATGTGTGTATGTATGTATGTACCGTAGCGCCTACTACTTATCCGATTTAAATGAAGTGAACTAGATATTCGTAATAACAGCCCGGGTCAGTAACAGTTGTACCTATATTATATTAATTAAAAAAAAGGAAAAAAAAAACAGCCCGGGTAACATAAATCTTCGTCTATCTGCGTCTGTAAAGCTAAGAAGGTTAAGTTGGCAGAATCACTCTTTTTATATGTCTAAATTTAGTGCTGATAACAGAAGTTTGGTGCTGTGATAGGTGGACAAAAATGAGAACACTGCTAACATTTAATTTAGCTAGCAGTGTACTATTCGTGATCACGCCATGATAAAGTTGCAGCGAGGGGCACGTGGGCTAATAATTTTGTGCTATTACAATATAAATTAAAATCAGCACTAAATGAGCACTAAATCTAGAAAGCTAGCTTTATAGATTTTTTAAATGTTCAATCGGTAACAGTTATTGACAAAATGTATTACCAAATTAGTCAAGCTCCTATATAAAATTGAAATTTTTATCAAGTATTTCTATTACTACGGTGAAGACTTCAAAGAAGGACTTTTCAAAATTCAACCCCAAGGGGTGAAATCCATTGATATAATATATATATATATATATATATATATATATATTTGTCCAACAGCTTAACTATAATACAATAGAAATAAATTAGGTGACAGAAAGCCAATTACAGGTTCTCACGAGTAGGTATAAACAGTTTACATTAAAACGACAGCTTCTAGATACAATTATTAATATCGTTAAATATTATTTGAGGCAATATGTGCCATAGCATGTGAAGTGTCTTGAAATTAAACGAAGAGATATCTTATTAGTATTAAAATAATAAAGACAAGAAGTAAGTTTCTCTCGACTGGGAGACAAAAAACAGTGGGAACCTGTTATCTCAGACAACACCACGCTAATAATTTAAGAACTAATAATACAAAATAATTATTATAAGATATAACATCTATCACTGATCTCATACTTTGTCGAAATAAAAGAATTCATTACATAGTTTAGTTCTTAGTGAGAAAGCACTTGTATAGGTCAATATCATTATGCACAGAATAGGTCAATATCATTATGCCTTGTATAATGTAATATGTAATAATATATAATTATATCTACAAATTTAATAATACATCGCTGTCCGGAGGTAAGTACAAACACGGTGAAGCAGCAAATCCCCGCGAACATGCACAATGAACTAAAATCGCGCCATTATCGTTGGATTTGGTTTTCATGCATACGTAGTGGGGATTAGATGCTATTAGTTTAATTCCTTTGAAACTTATATTGGGAATGTAATTGTGGTCTCTGGTCAGCGGGAGATTGTGGGATTGAGGTTTACAATTCAAAAGATTAAAGAATAATTAAAGAAGAGAATAGATGTGATAATACTTTAGTGTGTACAAATAAAGGGGGATACAAATCTCGCCAGTCAACGCTTTACCTACGAGACATGCATCAAACACGTGTAACGGGAGTTTTATAATGCCTAATATGTAGAGTTTACTG
Source organism: Celastrina argiolus (assembly GCA_905187575.2). Lineage (NCBI taxonomy): Eukaryota > Metazoa > Arthropoda > Insecta > Lepidoptera > Lycaenidae > Celastrina > Celastrina argiolus. The sequence continues at coordinate 3,930,848 of LR994582.1, read as the reverse complement.
TACCAGCGCTTAAAGACTTACTTTTGACTTTCATATTTCTGCGAGAAATGCCCCAAAATCATAAATTTGCCCCTACAATAATTAAAAAAAGTAAACGTTTCAGCGCTGATACTTTCACAGTAAACTTTATTTACGGAACCCATGCATATCCTAAAGTACTATCACTCATTCATTTTACAGCCTGCATAACACCACTACGACCTCCGTAGCGCAGTGGTTGAGCGCGTTGGTGCTCGAACGAAAGGTATTATTATTATGATATGTTAACGTAAACTGGTAAGCACAATTAGTTTATAAACTCTCTAGAGATATTGTACGGTCGAGAAATCGTAAAAAGTGCAAGTAATTTGTTTATAACTGTGTAACAACAATTTTCACAAAGACTTCAGTATATTCGTCAGTATATTCTGTTATAAATTATTTTAGGAGTTTTACTACTCTGATAATACTATACTCTTATTATAATAATTTACTACACAAATAAACCAGAAAAATAATTATAAAAAATTGACTTACGCACTTTTATTACGCACGCGTATAGTATAATATAATGCTATTCTAAAATTAAAATAAGCCATGTGCCCCAAGCTTCTTGTGTAGGGGTTGCACGCACCCCCTATTAATCTTTATACCCCAGAATAGCGACCCCTTTAACAAAGCCGTGTATTAACAAATTAATATCTATTAATATCATCTCAATAATAATGATACATATGGTACGGTTTTGTAATTTCGGGTTACGATACATTTGGAATCATTACTAATAATCTAGTGGATCACAGCTTCGCTCTCGACCCGGAGGTCGTGGGTTCGATTCCCTCATTGGAACAACAAAAAATGCTATTTTCAAGTTTGGTTAGGACAATGCAGGCTGATCACCTGGTTGTCTGACAACAAAGATGATCCATGCGCGTCGGATAGTCATGTAAAAAGTAGGTCTTGGTCTCCCGCCAGTCGTGTTCTCCGTTCCACTGAGTTACAAGAGTGAAAGAAGAGAGAGTGCTTCTGTGTATTGCGCACACACTTGGGCACTATAAACTAACTCCAGCTGGCCTGGTTTCAATGAAACCAGCCACCATCACCGAAATCGGTGTGGGACTAATAATAAAAGCTATAATAATGAAACATCAAAATAAAAGTAATAAGTGCTTACAGAAAACGATATGAATTTTGAGCCCATTATTATTTTTATATAGCAGGCATATTATATTGATTCAGCAGGCTGGTGTAAATATTAAATGAAGAATATAGTTAAGTTATAAATTTTTCTGTCGCTTAATCTCTTCCTCTTCTGTCCTCAAATACAACGCCTATTTTTCCATACATAAATAGGGGTCTACGGGATTCCTGTTTCCTCTCTGGATAATGCCGCTAGAGTAACATTTTTATCCTGAATATCTATGTATATTATTTGTACGTCCCTATTTTTCAGATATGAAGTACAACTGAACATAAACCTCCTTGAAAGTATTTCATAGGGGTTGCCTATACTTGCCACGCTTGGCAGGCGAGTTGGCGAGCGCAGTTTTTGGATAGTAACAATGTTTGTGGAAACGCTGCTCCCCATTTCCGGATATATAAATTCCCTTTATCTTTTACGACACCCACGGCAAATACACATTTCCCATAACTCGATTGGAGGCATTCGAGATGTGGTGTTGGCGAAGAATGGAAAGAATAAGTTGGACTGAAAAGAAAAGAAATGAAGAAGTTTTGGAATTAGTTAATTAAAAGAGCAACATTAAAAACCATCGAGAACAGAAGAGGAAAGATGTTGGGACACTTGATACGGCACGACAACTTTATTAGAGGAATAATTGAAGGAAAGATAGGAGGTAGAAGAAAATAACTTTTAAGAAAGAAGAACTTTTATGGACCAGGTGAAGGAGAAAGTGATGGTCGTGTCGTATCAGGAGGTCAAGAGAAGGGCGGAGTGCAGGAAAGGAGAAAACTCCACCGAGAAGAACGAAGCTCTCAAGTTAGAAGAAGAAGACGGGAAATATGGTTGATGTGCTATTCTTTCTTCATACCACGGATATTATGGTTATTGTTATACAATAATTATGAACATCGTAATTATTTTTAAATGTATATTCTGTTGTCCTTATCATAAACAACGCACTTGCTTGGAGGTTACTTTCGAGTAAAGCGCGATCGAAGTATTTTCTATATTTTGTTGTCTCTATGAAACTAATAGGAAATATTCGTAAAATTTATGTTTTGTTTAGAGCCTCTGAATGTGGACTTTGCATGTGTGATGTGCGCGATATTATATGTACATATTTAGTTAATTTATGTTATTTTTACGATGGTTATGACTAGTCATTAGTTTGGAATGGATCCACGTTTTTAACAAAATAACGAAAAGTATAACAGCTATTAAAAATTTAGTGTTTGATCCTGGTAGATCTCGTTGCGGTGATACTAATAACTAATTTTCGCCAAAAATGTCGATTGCGTTGTTAATGATAAGGGCGGCTTTATTGTAATGTGTAATACCACTACAATTGTTTAAACTATCACAGACAGGTGTAATAAATTTTGTAAAAAAATATATTTTTATTAGAATAAATTACCTACATAGAAGTTTTCAGTACAACAAATTTAACTTATATAATATATTTTACACCGCTGAAAGCAAAATTATGTAGCCTTTTGAGCGTGTAATATAAAGTTCATAATATGGCTCTCAGTACATTGCACAAGTTTAATCGCCTGTTTCGAACAATATCTCCTGGACCGAGCTCATTAAAAAAACATAATATGTTGGGAAAATTCACTGTTCTGGTGAAAATATTAAATGTCATAAACAGATAGTCGATTTACAAATTATTATGTTGCCATCACGGTTGGTAATAACAAAATAGGTATTTATAAAATCTATTGCCGTCTCGTAGGCCCTTAGCTTGTCAGCACTAGCGCGATAGAGACAAATGCAGCTCGAACTAAAATTACCTGTTAAAAGTACAATAAATCGACGTTTAGGGGAACCCTGTTTCCTCCTCCAAAAAACCGATTTAGATATTTTTTTCATTACATACTAAAATTTAATAAAAAAGGTGATAATGAATACGTAATAATATACCAAATAACATAGGCTATAATTTATGTAGTAAGTATGTTGTGATCACGAAACATGAGGTTTTTAATGATTAATGATTATGACTTGTGACACACCTTGGGAATAAGGTTCTTATATCCTAGGTAATAACTTTCTACGCTTTATTTTTTATTTAGTTTCAAGTCACAACATTGTTACCTATATTTTAAAAAAGGAACAGTGCTCTCATCTTTTTGCTAAGAGATGGTCTGGCGCGAGTTTCTTTTCTTCTCTTATTTTTGTCATGTAGTTTCGGAACCATTTGCAGAACCTAATAACTATTTTATTTTGTGTTATTTTAACCATTGCGTTAGTAGTTATTAAGTTATTTCTCTTTTTGGTCGGTGTTGGTCGAAAAGAAAATTATAGTTGAAAATTTAACCTTTGTGATTGGGGTGGTAACTGATCTATAGATGTATTTTGTGTCAGATATATCCATGGGTTTTCAAATAATTAGCTAAAACCTAGAACATCACCTAATTAGCCCAAAAAAAATACAATTCCGAACCAGTGGTAGGCATCAAGTAGGACAATTCTAGAAGTGCTAAATATATTAAAAGTTTTATTCTTCGCATCTTCATTTCCGAACATCGATATTAAACGTTGTTCTTTTCAAAGTTCATTGGCCTGTAAATTCATTAATCATAAGACTGTCCAAAGATCTACTTAAAAGTTTAAACGGATTATAGAAAAATTTACCTTATTACAGGGTACAATGGTTGAAATTGCGTGAAGCCTGAACATTTGTAATTTTATGCTTAGCTAAATCAAGATTAATATAGATTTTTCAAAGAAACGAGACGCTTATTTGACTAGAATATAATGTGCAGAAACGAAAAACGTTTTACTAATTGTTTGATGCTGGCTAGGCTTTCATCTTTCCCCGCTTCGTCAGTTCAGCTATGACGTCATTTGAGCAGGGTTATGTCTCCTGGACATTGTTACATAATAATATACTGTTGTGAATTAGGTTTAAAACAATTTGATGAAGTTTGACAGTGATACCTGAGATAGTCTTAGGCCCGTATTAATAAAGAAATCTCGACCTTAACGTCAAACTCAAGACAGCATTTGAGATGACGTTCGAATTAATAGACATTACTTGAGCACCTAACTCAAGAAAGGTGTCTCAGCCGGGGCGTGCATTGTCAAAAGCTGTCAATCTGCTACTTGGTTATGTCAACTTACGTAAGTGACGTCACACGACAAACTGATACTTGGATACGTCAACTTAAGTGAGTGAGGCATAGTATGTCACTAGTTGTCAATGTGTATCCGTGTTTTTCTCCCTAAATTGTTTTAACGTTTAAGCTGTTTTTATGATTATCTAGGCTTTTCTTTGAACTAAAAATTTGATGTACCCTGTAGGTAGGTACCTACTTTGGTGACCTTGGCTTCTGATACGTGTTTATTGTTATTTGTTTTACCTAAGAAACGGAAATCTACGATTTTGGCACCTGTACATGGTTATACAATACAGACGACCGTAAACTACTTGACTAATACTTGGCGACTGCCAGAGCTTACAGAAGACGTGGTGATTCGCGAGGCAAAAAAAAATTTGAAAGGTTAGATATGTATGGTAAAAATATTGCCAATAAACGTCCAGTGAAACGATTCCTGTTTGCGTCATTCTCTGTAGGAAGTATGTTATGAACCAGAAAATTGATATGCTGTTCAGGCAGATGATAATTATTTTGATGTGGATGTCTGAAGAAACTAATATAATAAGTACTATAGATAGTATTATATTGTGACATATTATGCCTCACTTACTTAAGTTGACGTATCCAAGTATCAGTTTGTCGTGTGACGTCACTTACGTAAGTTGACATAACCAAGTAGCAGATTGACAGCTGTTGACAATGCTCGCCCCGGCTGAGACACCTTTCTTGAGTTAGGTGCTCAAGTAATGTCTATTAATTCCAACGTCATCTCAAATGCTGTCTTGAGTTTGACGTTAAGGTTGAGATTTCTTTATTAATACGGGCCTTAGTGCAGTAACCCCGAGTGTGTTCCTCACCTAGCACTCGGGAGAGTCCCACATATCCCGGCCGACATCTCCAATCAGCCGGGAATCCCTAAAGGATTTCCTCAAGTAAAAAAAAAGGAAAGCGTAGTTTTGCCCGGCCCGGTCACTGCGTAGCTGGCTGTGTCTGTCTTCACTTTACATCTGCGCCAGAAGGACAATGTTGTTTTTAGAAGATTTTAAATAAAAAACTACATTGATACTCATTAGTTTTTAAATTACCGTTTTCCTGGTACTTGCTCTGAAATCCGAGCTGCAAAAAAAATATATTTGGAAGTCGACCAAACCTGATCGAATATAATAGCAGTGCGATTAACATGAAAATAACATTTCGAAAAGCGTTGTACTGACCGAATAATTACGGTTGTAATTATGTTATCGTACAACTTAAAATAATAACAGACACGTGTACAATTATTGCTAACAAAACCGCTTATTTGTTTAACTTCCCCTTCATAGAGTGTACGTGGGGGACGTTTATACCGTAGGGTTACGATTTGTCGTACGACGCATGTATCGATCGTAAGGAAATGGTGTGACACATGTTTCACGGACCGTTACTTGCCACGCCTATAATTATAGACATGATTTACATGATATTATCAAAATACATAATTAATAATTTATTTATTTATTTATTCGTTATGTACAATATTCTGAAATTAACTTATACTAAGACTTTTATGAAGAAGCACACAGAATAAACACCATACAAAGACATCTAGATAAGTCCAGATCCACGAAGAAGGCGTATAAAGAATTAAATAAATCGAAGAAATGGATTCCGTCACTCCAGCTACACTCTACCAAAACAAGCTCCCGAACTAACATTATAAAAGTAGCAACGGACTTCTACGCAGAACTCTACAGTCAACCGAATTCATCACCGCCACCGAGGAATGAAAGCCAAAATAAAGACTCTCTAAAAATTCAAGAGTTTAACGGAGCCGAAATCCTGAAACAGATTAAAAAATTAAAATCAGAAAAAAGCCCAGGACCCGATGGGATTACAAATGAATGTATAAAATATGCGCAAACTCTATTACTGACACCCATCACTATCTTATGGAACAAAATACTGGATGAAGAATCGGTGCCACACCAATGGACAGAATCGGAAATCATCTTACTCTATAAAAAAAGGTGATCCCACAGACATAAGAAATTACCGACCGATCAGCCTCATGCCATGCCTCTACAAATTATTTTCTTCTTGCCTACTGGAAAGAATGTGCCCATACATTGACGCTCATCAACCCGTCGAACAAGCTGGATTTAGAAGTGGGTACAACACAGTAGACCATATTCAAGTAGTAGACCTGGCAATAGAAAAATATTCAGAGTTTCGCAAACCACTATATCTAGCGTACGTAGATTACCAAAAAGCATTCGACTCTATAGCCCACAATAGCATCTGGCAAGCACTAAAAGCGCAAGATATAAACGAAAAGTACATAAACATTCTTAGAAACATTTACAGTTCTAGCACAAGTAGAGTCAAACTTGATAAAACTGGTAATACTATCAACATAGAAAGAGGCGTCAGACAAGGTGACCCGATATCACCAAAATTATTCATTGCTGTTCTACAACATATAATGAAAGACTTACCATGGTCAAATCAGGGCATCAACATAAACGGTAATCGTCTAAGTCATCTCAGGTTCGCCGACGACATAATCCTATTCTCGGAAAGCTCCCATCAATTGCAACGCATGATTGACGACTTAAACAATGCGAGCATAAAAATCGGGTTAGCAATGAATTAAGACAAGACAAAAATCCTGACTAACCACCAAAAAATGCCAGTTGTGATAAACGACACTCCTATTGAGTACGTGGAAATGTATGTTTATCTAGGTAAACAGATCTCCTTTAAAAAAGAGAGAAACATTAATGAAGTAGACAGAAGAATAGCCCTAGCGTGGAAAATATATTGGGCCCACAAAGAAATATTTAAATCTAACACCATCCCGTTGTCATCGAAAAAAATTATCATGGACTCAGAAATTCTACCGTGCCTTACCTACGGCTGCCAAACTTGGACTTACGATTTAAAAACCCAAACGAAAATTCAGACTACACAGAGAAAAATGGAACGAAGCTATCTCAATATAAAATTAAAGGACAAAGTAAAAAACACTGAATTACGCATGAAATCCAAGGTAACCGACGCTTTATCACTCTCCTTGCAAAGAAAATGGAAATGGGCAGGCCATGTTGCCAGATACACTGACGATAGATGGACGCTAAGATCGGCTGCGTGGAACGGACCTACAGGCACCAGACAGAGAGGGCGTCCTCGCGCCAGGTGGGCTGACGAAATAGAGGCGGTAGCGGGAAAAGGTTGGCTAGACATAGCAAAAAATAGAGCAACATGGACTTCTTTGGAGGAGGCTTTTACCCTTAGGGGGTCCAAACAGAAATAAAACTTATTTACTTGCATGCTAATAAATATTAATATTGACTGTTATGTATGTACTATTTTATCTGCTAATTTAATATTTTGACCTGTATAATATACCTTTATGTAATTGAATATTTTATAAAAGAATTAATAATACTTGACAATTGTTTATATAAAAATTGACTGACAATAATTATTGTAATAAGAAAATGACATCGTTTCATGTACTTACATATTAAAAATTTGAGTTACTAATCCATTCATTTATATAAAGTAATAATATAACACATAGATAAATTGCAAAAGTAATATAGCATGTTATAAAAAGAAAATTGTAATTACTATACTACATATCTGTAATTGGGCTGTAATAAAGCTTATTTTATTTTATTTATTTATTTTATTTTTAAGACTTTTATAAATGTACATAGGTGTGCTTATCTCTACAAGAGATCTCTGCCAGCAGACCTTAGACAGATTTATATATTGGACATATTAAAAAAAAAAAAAAAAAAATATATGTATATATTAATAAAAAAATATTGTGATATGACTGCTTATTAGTTCTCCAATTGAGTTTTTAAATATTTTAACTGAAGGACATTTGATGTCTACTGTGTATGAGAAAAAAAAACTTAAACTTCCGTATGTTACTAAGGGATTTAGTAAAATCGTTTTTTATTAAAGTAATAATTAAATAAATTATGTAAACTTGACAAGACTTGCCTTTATTTTCATGAGGTTAGTGAATAAAATAAAAAAGTCTGACGGTGTAAAATTATTTATTCATACGCCATATTGAAGAAAATCGCGACTCATTCTGTGTCAAGTGATTTAATTTGCACATGTCGAGGGTATGTAACACCTTTTGCAATTTATTATTCTTCTTCAATTACTACCTACAGTCTGTTATATTTAGAGCTCAGACATGTAGTCAGAAGCAAAATATAGAAGAAGTTATTTCTGTTTGATTCGGCTTATCTCTGAAACGGCTCGACGTGTAGGTTCTAGCAGATGTTAAAGTAATTTCATTTTAGAAATCAGGATTTGTTGTTTTAATTATTTGCAAAAACTTCACTTTCACACACTTTTTATAGCGATGCTGTACACTGCACTTAACTTTCAGCAGATTTTCTTTGTTTGCCTAGTTGAATTAATCCTATTACATAATCTAAATTTAAAAAAAATGGCATCTTCGATAAAAAATACCACTTTTTTAACGTGTACCTACTCGAGCGTTGTGGATATCTAGTACGTTTTGGTGCTTAGATAGGAGAAAAATATAATTGATAGTTTTTTAATTTAGTGGTAGAATGCGGAAAGGATAGGTACTTAAACTTCTTTCAACCCCTCCAATGAAATTTAAAAAATCATACCTAAATTACTAGAGGCATGTGGGACACATACACTTAATATGACGCGATTGAGTTACTTCAAAAATCCCCACTTCGGCTCCCCTACCTATTAGTAGTGTTTAAGAATTCAGACATCTTTATGGAAATTTTGATTTCTAGATCATAAAATATAGCTTAGCAACGGGCGTATTGATATAAGAATAAGACATTCGAAGCATTGACAGTTGACACAGCTAACGAACCTATACAAAATTCATCAATTTACATAAGTGATATTGTCAAGCCGTTTCTTCCGATTCAGAATAACTAATTGGTAATCCGATAAAAAATTACTATGTTTGTTTTGCTGTGTGGATTTTTGTGCTTAGATCTTGATGAATGTAACCATAATTTAATAATCTTAATTTTTTACATGCGTTGTTTATGGTATAACTTTATGATAATAAATCTGGGGGCACTAATCAATCAAAAATCCGTTTTGCTACCGTTACGAAGATTTCATAAGTAAATACTGTATATAAAAAATACGATAAATATCGTGTTATTTAAGACACGATATTTATCGTATTTTTTTATATGCAGTATTTACTTATGAAAAACGGTCAAGTATTACGCTTTGACTGTAATGTAGAGTATGTGAAGTTAGGCCTGGTAAAGTAAGGGCGCATAGATCAAGAATCTTGACTCTAAATGAGATCTGGTAACTTTTTCACAGGGTTAAGCTATGTACACTCGTCTTGGCAACATTTTCACATATTATAATATCTAGTAAAAACTAGTTTATATCTAACAAGTTGTTATAACTAAATCGAGTTACACAGTAGGTATAGGGCGTGTTTCATCGATCAATGTTAAAGTTAATTCTTCGTTAATATCATGTTGTTCCTCGCGAACCTATTTTCTATCAATAAATGTGATGGCATGGTAATTTAACAAGCCGTTAACACTAATATGTGTTGGTGAAATCGGAACCTGGTTTTGTAGCTACATATCTATCATCATTATCTAAATTTAAATTACATCACTGCATGGCTAAATAATTAAAGAGTAGGTACACTACACTACATACATAATATTCTTATTCACTTACAACAAACGGCGGTGTTCATAACTGACATCACTTTTAGGATTTCGTATCCAAAGTTTTTTTTTTTTTAAATATATACTTTTAAAAAGATAAATTTTCCATCTTTTTGCTAAAAGATTCCGAGTCCGTCTGTCCGAGTTTCTTACGCCGCCGCGCCGCCGCGCCGGTTCTTCTCGGCGGGTTAGGGTTGAACCGGTGGTAGCTTGTTTTTCTTGTTGACTTTCCGAAAATAGCTTGTTAAGTTTCATTTGGAAATAAAACGTTTTTTATTTTATTTATTATTTAAAGATTAAAAACGGTATCCTATTACCATGGACCAATATTACTAAGACTTTGCTGTCTGTCCATGCGTCTATCCGTCTGTCTGTCATCAGGCTGTATCGGGAACTCCGATAGCTAGACAGATAAAATTAACACAAATTACTTCTGTTACCATCATAACAACAAATAGTAAAAATGAAACAAAATTATTACAACAAACGTAATGTTTGTGTTTTCTACGGAACACTTCGCGCTAGTATTATTATGGAAGTGACGTCATGGGTTGCCAATATTAAATATTAAATCATTTAAAGTAACTACAATAATATAATCTATAACAATCAGTTGATTGATAAATTATTAATAAACAGTTGAATGAAATTAGCACTAATATAATATAAATACGCATAATTGTAATATCACGGATCTGGATGTGGGCATCACTGGCGAGACTGAAGATGTTTGTAACTATGTTGATAACACTCGGCCATCCTGCAGCAGTCGTGTCCCACGACTTTCCTTCGCCACCGTTTACCTGAGGAAAAAAAACTGAACAGTATATCTATGGTAATTGTTACGTTGATAAATTTGACAAGTGGAATGCCTAACATTGTGTGGAGTCAGTGCCATTTCTCTATAATATCATCATCGTTAACATAAATGTAAGTACATTTAAGGTCACCCAGACATCTTATGCGTATCATATCGCTTTGAGTATTCTCATTACACTTATTAGTAACACAGACATTAGTTAAATATATTACAAAATATTATATCGTCACACAGACTAGAGCCAAATAATAAGCATGTTGATTTGTACAGACATAGGAGTCACATAGCATAGCATAGGCTGAAATTGAATATAATTAAGTCACACAGACTTTTTAATATTATTATGTTAGGTTGTCACAGAGAACTTGTAATATTATATTATATTGTCACACAGATTTTGTAATATATTGTCACACAATACTTTGTAATATATTGTCACAAAGAACTTTAAATATTATATTATATCGTCACACAGACTAGAGCCAAATAATAAGCATGTTTGTACAGACCTAGGAGTCACATAGCATAGCATAATATGATGAAATTGAATATAATTAAGTCACACCGACTTTTTAATATTATTATGTTATGTTGTCACAGAGAACTTGTAATATTATATTATATTGTCACACAGATTTTGTAATATATTGTCACACAAGACTTTGTAATATATTGTCACAAAGAACTTTAAATATTATATTATATCGTCACACAGACTAGAGCCAAATAATAAGCATGTTTGTACAGACCTAGGAGTCACATAGCATAGCATATGATGAAATTGAATATAATTAAGTCACACAGACTTTTTAATATTATTATGTTATGTTGTCACAGAGAACTTGTAATATTATATTATATCGTCACACAGACTAGAGCCAAATAATAAGCATGTTGATTTGTACGGACCTAGGAGTCACATAGCTTGTAACACTAGGCCTTCTCGCACGGCTGGTTTTTTATTTTTAGGATAATAGGGAATAACTAATTGGTAATCCGACAAAAAATTACTATGTTTGTTTTGCTGTGTGGATTTTTGTGCTTAGATATTGATGAATGTAACAATAATTCAATAATCTTAATTTTTTACATGCGTTGTTTATGGTATAACTTTATGATAATAAATCTGGGGGCACTAATCAATCAAAAATCCGTTTTGCTACCGTTACGAAGATTTCATAAGTAACGTGTCTTAAATAAAACGGCCAAGCATTACGCTTTGACTGAAATGTACAGTATGTGAAGTTAGGCCTGATAAAGTAAGGGCGCATAGATATATATAATATAAGCTATGTAAACTCGTCTTGGCAACATTTTTACATGAAAATGTTTTTGGTGGGATATTATATTATATTATCGAGTAAAAACTAGTTTATATCTAATAACTTGTTATAACTAAATTGGGTTACACAGTATAGGGCGTGTTTCATCGAGCAATGTTATAATAACTTATCACTACATACTTTGTCTACGAACAATGAACACAATATCTTGTTATACCTTCAAGACAAATAATTCGCGACAAACGAAATTGTTCCAAAAATAAACTTTTCAGACTTTGGTCCATTGTAAACGCTATAAAGTGGATTGAAATTTTATTTTACATTCATCAGTCGGCTTTGTTCTTGCTTTTACAATGCACACAAAGACTTTTAGAAAAATCTCTTACAGGTCCTATGTAATGAGAAACAGAAATAAACATTTTCGAGTGACAAGTTTTTATTTGCGAGTTACATGTCAGTGCGTTGCGCGTCGCCGCGATAAAAGCGGCTATTGTTTAATACATGATCACATTTCGTAGTGAACAAGTATGTTGAACCATATAAGTATGTATGATTGGTCCATAGTTGTAGTAACCTAATATTGAACAAGCTCCTCCGCTGCGTCTGTCTGTCTGTTCGTAGTAAACACAAAGACTACTGCACTGATCTTCATGCTTGTTTTACTAATAAACAGAGCGGTTATCGTAGAACAACACAGAAGCCTGTATTAATAAAGAAGTCTCAAAGTCAGCCTCACTTGAGAACCGATTTGACAGATACAAAAACGATTCAATCCTGATCAGGTGTTATTGCAACGACCGGTGCGTTCGTGTGTATAGACTAGCCCCAGCATAGTAAGATTCTATCCTTGTGGTCATCTTAGACCTTTGATTTTTTGAGTTATATTAAGTAATTTATATGAGGCCAAAACAAAAAATGCTATACACGTCATTCTCTTCACTATATATTCGGCTCAATATATGAACCATGAACCATCCTGTATAGAATTTAAAAATATACCCATCATTTTGACTTCGCCGCAGTCGGGTAAAATCCAATTGCTCGAGATTATAATCTGTTTCCAATCTACATGGCCTTGCCTTTACAATCGAACTGGGCGAGGCCTGCGTAGAAATAAAACCATTAAAAAGTTTTTTCGAATGTTTATTTATTACATCTGAAAAGTAGGTCGGACTGTCTCGTTGAGTCCATAAAATTAGGATTTATATTTACTAAATATACGCAAAAATTAAGCAACACAGTAAACGACACTACAGATAACAGGAGCTGAAAAACTAGCTAAGTGCGAGTTTGACTTACAAAAAATCAAACATCAAACGCATGCCTATGCGCATGCCTATGCCTATACTCACTCATCTGCTTGCAGGTTGTGGTTATAATTGTTTCGCGGGATATTGCTATTATAATACGAGTATATTGAAATTTTATGCTATGGATTTCCGCAAAGTAACGCATGATTCCATTAACTATTTACAAAAATTATTTTTTTTCATTGTTAATGTAAATATACCCATAAGTCATAACTAATTTGATCCGCAAGTCATAACTAATTCAAAATTTTATTTTCATTATTATAGTAAATATACCCATATGTCATAACTAATTTGGGAATATTTCAAGTGCCTACCGAAGTGCCTAGACAGATAGTGACAGTATTAGTAATAGATTCCCGTTATTGCCCTTTGGTTACGGAATCCTAAAACCGACCCCAGCAGCAAGGTGTTAGAAAAAGTACATGAGCAATTTTCAAAAGCTGCCGTCAATTCATTTGTACACTCCTTCGTAAAAAGCTCTCTCATCACTCATGTCAAACGTACAGAAGAACACAATACTTGAAAGAATGTGACCGTCTCCTAGAGTTACCACGCGTTGCGATTTGTACCGGACGTTTTTTTTTGTGAAAACTTACTTCCCATCGTAAAATAATAAAATAAATATAATAATATATATTTTTTATTTCTTCTCACAATAAGTAGGTACATAATATTAATGGTAGGTACAATGACCTATGTTACTTGATTACAAATACACACCTCATTAATTAAAATGGAATCAATATAATTGAAAAAAAAAATCATTACACTCCTTTACCTTCGTCGTGGTGCGGTAAAAACAGTATTATAATATTAATACTAGTTTTGCAACTGACAACGGAAATGGAGACGGTTCCACTTTTATCAAGTGAAAACTATTTAGTGCCTCAGCATATGTGTTATTGTTATTAGGTTCAAATTACACGTCCAATAATACACTTCTAGTTAATCGTATTTTACTTTATTCTACTACGTAGATAATACAATAAACAGTATCTTATAAATAACTATGTAGGTACACTGACCCCACTAACCTATCCGGGCCTCTCAAGGAGACTAACTTAAAACTATCTTAGGCATCAACGTCAATGTCATCTTTGACATCTAGTTGTTTTAAATACATGCATAGCATTATGTAACATCTCCCTTTTTCGAGAAACGCATACAATTTAATAATGCTTAAAATATACATGATTACAAAATATAACTTACTAATTAAATTTCTCATGTATGTACAATTTAGGTTGTTTTACAGTTCTACCAGATCTGGTAACATAATCTGTACCTATTTGCCTTTCCACAGGAACACAGTTATCATTATGCCTACTAATATCCTGAGAATTTTCACTCGTGAAACAACTAGGATTTATGGGAAGTATATTGCACGTATCATGACCATTATAAGAAGGATCTATTTTTTTAAATTCATGTTTACCGTCACCCGCAAAAGAGGAAGGAGGATTTATATTTTTTAAACTATTTTTCCTATGTCTAATATGCGCTCTATTTCTCCTATACATAACACCATTCATATCGGTAATATAATGAGACCTACCACAATCTAGATTTCCGTGTATTACGCCAGGAGTCCAAAAATCTTTGGGATTCTTTTTAAAATAAATGTCATCTCCAGGCTTAAAGACTTCATTCCTTTGCCTTGCACATCTGTCAAAGTAATATGTCATTTTGTTTTTATTTTTGACATAAGATTTTTTGTAAACAGAAAATTTTACTAAATTCGGTTTTAATTTTTTACACAGGACAGGTATATTCATACGTAAACTCCTAGACATTAATAATGATGCTGGGCTGGGAAAGTCGCCTTTAGCTGTGTTCCGGTAGTGTAGCAATGCTAAATACACATCAGATCCATCCTGAGCGCATTTACGTAGTATATTTTTGGATAGTTTTACAGCGCTCTCCGAAAAACCATTACTTCTTGGATAATATGGACTCGTGGTTATATGCTCCACGTCCCATTCAACCAGAAAAGATTTGAACTTACATGAGTTGAAAGGTGGACCATTATCCGACACTAATGATCGTGGGATGCCATGGCGTGCGAAAAATGATTTCAAGTGTTTCACCACGTTATCAACGTTGTAATTCTTATGTAAAGAAGCTAGCTCAAAATATTTAGAATAGTAATCTACACAGACAAGGTAATTCTCCCCATCAAAATAAAATAAATCAACCCCTACTCGTTCCCAAGGGAGTTGTGTAATATCATAACACTTCAAAGGTTCCTTATTTGTATTAGGTTTAAATTTAGCACATACCAGACACTGTTCAATTAAATTTTTAATGTCTGCATTTATATTGGGCCAATAAACTGTTTCCCTAGCAATGTTAAGTGTTTTATTTATACCTAAATGACCACAGTGAATTTTATCTAATATTTGCTTTTGTAAAGCCTTTGGGACTATGAGCCTATTGCCCTTAAAGAGTAAATCATTCATTATATGTATTTCACTTTGAATATTCCAATATGGTTTAACCAAACAGTTAATTTTGTTTTTGCTTGTTGGCCAACCATTTTTTATATAAGATTTAAGCAAATTAAATGATTCATCTTGTTTACTTTCCTTTAAAATTGACTCTAAATATGACTTTGATACTGAAATATTAGAAAAAATTGAATTGACATGATATTGCAAGTCTTGTTCACATTGTGGTACATATGTATCAGTGAGTGAAGCTCGTGATAGCGTGTCTGCTATATACATATGTTTACCAGGTACATAAATTACTTCTAAGTCATATCCTTGCAACGCAAGCATCATTCTCTGCAACCTAGCTGGCAGTTCATGAAGAGGTTTTTTAAAGAGATAAATTAAAGGTTTGTGATCTGTATGAACGGTAACAAGACCTCCATAAATATATTGATGAAATTTATTACAACCAAACTGTATAGCAAACAATTCCTTTTCAATCTGAGCGTAGTTTTGTTGAGAGCTTGTCAATGTTCTTGAGCTATATGCAATTGGTCGCTTATTTTGCATGATTACGGCGCCCACTGCATTCTTGGATGAATCTACTGACAAAATTAAAGGTACATTGCAATTATAGTTAGCTAATACAGGTGCTTTAGTAATAATATCTTTTAGTGATTCAAAACACTTTTGATAATTATCATCCCATAGGAATGGTATATCCTTTTTTAACAAGTTTCTTAAGACATTAGTTTTGTCTGCTAAGTTTTCAATGAAAGGGGCTAAAAAATTTAACATGCCTAAAAATCTTTGTAAATCCTTAATGTTTTTAGGTGTAGACATATTTTTTACAGCTCTAATTTTATCTGGATCAATTTTAACACCATCTTTGCTAAAAATATAACCCAAATATGTTATTTCTTCTAAAAGAAACTTACACTTGAGCTTGTTTAATTTCAAATTTACCTGCCTAGCCCGTTCTAAAAATAATTCTAACCTCTTATTGTGTATTTCAATTGTCTCCCCATATATTAAAATGTCATCACACCAAATAATTATGCCTTCAATGTCCCCAAATAAATCAATCATAGTTTTATAAAATATTTCTGTTGCAGTATTGATCCCAAAAGGCAACCGTAGAAATTTATAGCGACCAAATGGGGTCTGAAATGTGCACAAATCACTACTTTCTTTTGTTAATTTTATATTATAAAAACCAGAGAACGCATCCAAGTGGGAAAAATATTTAGCTTTAGACAATTTTGACCTGACTTCATCAATATTTTTAATAGGATAATGACTTCTCAATAGATTTTTATTTAAATATCTAGGATCTAAACATACCCTTAATCCTCCTGCCTTTTTCATGGTAATGACTAAACTACTTACCCATAACGTGGGTTTGTTAACCTTTTGTATAATTCCCAGTTGTTCCATGATTTCTAATTCTTTCCTTAACGGCTCGATGAGAGCAAACGGTACCTTCCTCGGGGGATCTATTCTTGGTATGGCATCCTTCTTTAATACAATACTGTGTTCATATGGAAGACATCCTAGGCCCTGAAAAACATCATTATATTTGATTACAATATTGTCACATGTTTTTTCATATAGGTTATGTATATTTTTCACAATTTTATTGTCATTTTGACAATTTACAGAGAAGTTTTTTGTTATTAAATTTAACTTTATACAAGTTGGTAAGCCAATTACAGTTGGACAATTCAAACTTGTTATTACAAAAGTAATTGTTTCAGGCTCAACTTTATTATCTAATAAACAGGATACATTAGATACTGCCACTATGGGAATTTTATGACCATTGTAAGCAAAAATATTATAATTTTTACACTGTTGTTTGTCTTTATTTTTAATATACAACTTTGAGCTTTTACATGTGTCTAAAGACATCATATTTATATCTGCTCCAGTATCAATTATGCAATCTACTCTTTTATTGTTTATATTAAGAAAATAATGCCAAGAATTATCATTTTTACTTAAAATTGTGCTATTTCTATTACTTTGTGATTCAATGTTGAACAATGTCCCTATAGTAAATCTCTCAGCACTTTTTTTTGTTACTTCATCATCGAGATTTGAGTTGTCTACTTCAGAAACAACATTCCTGACATTATTTTTCTTATAACATAAATTAGTAAAGTGTCCATATTTAAAACATGACCTGCATTTATGCTTCCATGCTGGGCAGTTGCGATGAGCATGTGTTGTGTTGCATCTCCCGCACGTTGTTCTGGACCCGGGTGTGGCTGATCTTTGTTGATAATGCGGCACTGGAGATCTGGTTTTTCTCCTATGCTGGTGCGATGAAAACGATGATGACGGAGAACTGTTCGGACGGTTTCTGTGTATCTTGTATACGGTGGCATCTTCTCTTCTTTCACCCCCATTGATTGAATCTTCACTCTTCTGTGCCATAGTGAGTGTTCTACACAGCAGCTTGGCTCTTTCCAGGGAGAGATCTTGTTCTTGTAGCAGCTTTTGTCGAATTTGTGAGAAGTTTGTGGCCATGTTAGCAATGAGAATATCTTTCACCAGGGATTCACGAAGCGTACCAAACTCACATGAATGACTTGCATTTTCTAGCTCCATCAGAAAATTGTCCAATGATTCGTTCACACGTTGTTTTAATGTGAAGAACCTGTGTCTTGCAACTGTCAAATTCTTCTTTGGTTCAAAGTATTCAACAAATTTCTCCTTTACTTGTTTGAATGTAGAACTGCTTAGGTCCAAATTGAAGGAGTTGAAGATGTTTAGACCCTTTTCACCCATAGAGTGTAGCATAATAGCAATCTTCCTTTTGTCTTCGGTTTTTTCCATTCCCGACGCCAGCAAATATATCTCGAACGATTGAGTCCATTTTCTGAAGTTTTCAGCATTATTGTTGATGATTTCCGTCGAAATTTCCAGCTTTTGTACTCCGTTTGCAGCCATTGTCGTCATTGTTGTTGAACCACACCCAGCCGGTCTCGAAATTTCTTTTTTCGCCGTTCTCGACGTACCCTCTCTTTGGTTAATATTTTCTTTTTCTTCTTCTGACACCATATTTAGTGCCTCAGCATATGTGTTATTGTTATTAGGTTCAAATTACACGTCCAATAATACACTTCTAGTTAATCGTATTTTACTTTATTCTACTACGTAGATAATACAATAAACAGTATCTTATAAATAACTATGTAGGTACACTGACCCCACTAACCTATCCGGGCCTCTCAAGGAGACTAACTTAAAACTATCTTAGGCATCAACGTCAATGTCATCTTTGACATCTAGTTGTTTTAAATACATGCATAGCATTATGTAACAAAAACTGCACATAATATTATAGCCCCTTACTTCTTCAACATTTTTGTACCGTATCGCACAGATTTACCACCCCACGAACATTGGCTGATGGTTGGTTAAATGGGTATTTAGCACCCTTCTGATGTCGCGAGGGTGGGTGTGCAGGGCGTCTCCCTGCACATAAGACGCATGAGCTCGTAATGCAACAAAAATATGTTTTTTTTAAATATTACAATAAAAACGTCATGGATGTTTTTGTAGAGTATTACAAAAAAAAACAATTTTATATGTAGAATAACGTTACGAAACAAGGATTTTTGTAGAGTAATTTAATAGAAATATCGATTTTGTCAAATAATGCAACTTAACTTTTTCAATGCGGATAATATGGCTGTTATTACTAATTAGGTATGATGACACTTTAATATTTGTACACATGTTTATAAATTATAATATAATAAGTAATTTATGTCATATTAATATGCATGTCCTATATTTTATGAACTTCTAATACTTTCATTAGTTCCCATTTTTCTTTTCTGTCCTGGATTTATCAAAATTATGGCAACACTACCGGTGCCATAGCGCTGCCAGACGTTGTACATCCGTCATAACCTATATGAAACGTCCTGGCAAAAACTTCACTCAGGAACAAAATTGAATCCTTCGTCTCTGAGGAAATTATGGCTTAAGATTGCAGCTTAATTTATAGATATATATTCTTATACACTGCATTGTAAATATTGTTTTGTATGATACCTACCTAATGATTCTGGTATTTTGTAATAATATTAACTATACCAAAGTTGTTAGCTAATTTACTTAAACATGTCATGTCATATTAACATGTTTATGTTTAAAAACATAATATTTTTGATAAATATTATATAATGTTATATAAGTGCATGATACTATATATCATCTTCAAAATAAATTACAGCAATTAATACAACCACGTGTAGTTGGCTTTCTTTTTTTTCGTTTTTATTTCATCGCGCCTTTCATTTAATTAATACTACCGAGGGACGTTAAGAACAAAGTTGTAGCTGCGTGAAAAATAATTGACATTCCTTCCAGCGCTAGGGCATATCGAGTCACAAATCAAAATTTATTCCCCGGATTCGGCGTACTTTTGGCCCAAAACAAATATTTTTCGAAGCTCATATTTCAGTACCAATACATCACCGGTAATAAAATTAAATCCATCACATAAATTCGATTGGTCCCTCGGTTGGCCCGTTAGTATAATATTATAGCAATTTTGAGCAACTTTAGTGTCGAGCAATACTTGACTCATTAACTTGTCTAGCAATATCGAGCAATTTTAGTGTCGAGCAATACTTGACTCATTACCTTGTCTAGCAATATCGAGCAATTTTAGTGTCGAGCAATACTTGACTCATTACATTGTCTAGCAACATAGAGCAATTTTAGTGTCAAGCAATACTTGACTCATTACATTGTCTAGAAACATAGAGCAATTTTAGTGTCGAGCAATACTTGACTCACTACATTGTCTAGCATTATCGAGCAATTTTGGTGGCGATTAATACTTGACTCATTACATTGTCTAGCACCATCTAGCAATTTTAGTTTCAAGCAATACTTGACTCACTACATTGTCTAGCAACATCTAGCAATTTTAGTGTCGAACAATACTTGACTCATTATATTGACTAGCAACATCGAGCAATTTTAGTGTCCAGCAACATTGAAAATTTTAGTGTCGAGCACCGTTTCAAACTAATTGAGCAACTGCATTTGCCTTGATTGTTAGATGTTAATTCAATAATGTGGTTTGAGCCAGGTCTGGGCACTGCAGATGTCAGACAGTAAAGGTATTTACACAGTACACTCCAACCTATTCTAGAGAAAGGGTATTGTGTGCACTATGCACATAAGTCTTACGGCCTCTAGGTAACAGGAATTTTGGTTATTGAATATTAAGCGTAGATTATATAGTTACGTCACATTAAAATTTGAACATTTTACTACCTATATTATATGGATTTTAGCAACTAGGTTTCTGCTGTTACTATACTGGGTGTAAAAAGAAAAATCTCTGTAACTTTGGGATATGATACTTTTTTAAATCTAGAAATATGTATTTAACGCGTGGGAGATCAATAGAAGTAAAACCTTAATACTACTCTTACTGTTGCTTTTTCGTTTAATCAAGTTTCAAATCATAAGAACGCTATAAATTTTCACCCCAAAATAACAGTAGTATTTCAAATAACATGCTAGGATATTAGTGTTATTGCCGACGAAGTTTTAAACAAAGAACAGCTCAGTCAGTTCATATCACGCTAGGGTGAAGTGAACACATTGGTGAAAAAACATTATGCCCCCATAGCTATTTCATAAACGCTTGCACGCGCTAATGTATCAACCAGTGTCACTTGAACCCCTCTTTTACTGAACTATCTACGAATGTAAGACCAAACAGTTTTGGATATTCACCCTCCTACTGAATTTGATATTACTTATCGCAATATCTTAGATTAGACCAAATGCCTTTATATTTCACTGAGGAGTTTATGCTTATTTAGTTTCTGAAAGGCCGAAATATGTTCGGGAATATCGGCATTTTGCTGATGTAATATTTTTCGGATGTATGTAAAAGATTTTCGCTTCGAGTCGAATATTTATTTGCACTATGTAGCTGAATTATTTAGCTTTACTGACGTAGAATTATATGATAAACGTTTGATAATTTCTCTGTCAAAAGTATTAATGTAGACGTATAGGACAATTTGTTTAAATGTTAATTTGTTTCCTCCTAATATTTGTTTTTAAATGTTATAGCAAATTTACAACGATAGCAATAAATCCTAAGTAATGTGTCTTTTGTTTCAATAATTTAGGGTATTACTTTCCTCTTCATATAGTAGGTAAGTACAGTGTAGTACAGTTAGCTGTACCATACTTCTATTTCAAGTATGAAATAGAAGTATGGTACAGCAGGGAGAAGTAGCTCCCACCGCATAGCTAGACAAAAATATGATTATCAATGGCTATTGTTTGCATATATAAACATAGTATAAAAAGAACAGTCACTATAACTTTGAGATACCATTACACTACCATTCGTCATTTTTTAAATGTAATTTAATTTCAAAAATGTAATTAAAAAAATATATTTTATTGACAAAACCAACATTTTTTTTTTACTTTTTACCAATTTTTTTTGTCGCAAGAATAACGAACAAGCAAGATATTTTTTATGCAAAACTCTTTGCAACCTGCATGGTGGTGGGACTTTGCACGATCGTGTTAACATTATTGCTTGTGTGGTGGTGGTGTTTTCATGTTTTTTGCTTGCGAGTGTACGCATAAGCAGTGTGGGAGGAGGGAGGTGCATCAAACGCATGCCTATGCGTACACTCACTCATCTGCTTGCAGGTTGTGGTTATAATTGTTTCGCGGGATATTGCTAGATATATAATATATTTAAATTGTATGCTATGGATTTCCGCAAAGTAACGCCTGATTCCATTAACAAGATATTTTTGTTTAAAAATAAATAAAATAAACATTTATAGAATGAGAAAAAGTATAATCATATTCCAAAGTTATAGTGACTATTCTTTTTATACCCTGTATAACATTTTCGTACCAAGTGCAATTATTTTCTTTATCGTAGGTATGTAAAGAATGTATTTTTAAAGGTGATTTGTTCATTTAATAATGTTTTAAAACTTTTCATTTTTAGTAACATCACGAAATAAGATCGGCTAAGAATAGCTCAAGCATTTCATTTCAATCTCTACCTTGATAGCCCTACGCTGCGTGTCCTCACATTTGCTGGCGAGCCACATACATTATTAACACCATATGGGAGGGCCCCTCCAACCCTCAACTAGGGGACTCCTTGTAATGAAATAAAGAAGTTTCTGACAGTGAGAGGGGCATAAATATTACGTGAGATTGGCTCATGTAGGTAAAGTTGGAAATTCCGGCCATGATTCTTGTACCTCAAACGAAATAGCTCTTCGTATCATGTAAAAACTTTTAATACAGACATACTGTATGACTTTGTGTCCGATTTCTGAAAGGTTGATCAAAACTTTTAAAATGATTACAACCTGTACTGAACGCCGATTAGTAAAACAGTTATCAGAAAGAAAGAGCGGAACACATAATATGTGTTACGCTCTTTCTCAGGTGTCAAATAAATGATTGATTAATACTTTATGCTGTGTATGTGTCTCCTACGTAGTGTGAAAGTACCAGCGCTGAAATACTTTTGACTTTCATGTTTGTATGAGAAATGCCACAACAACTTAAATTTGCCCATCTTCTTCTAACTTAAGAGCTTCGCTCTTGTCGGTGGAGTTTTCTCCATTCCTCTCTGCACTCTGCCCTTCTCTTGACCTCCTGATACGACACGACCATTACTTTCTCTTTCACCTGGTCCATAAAAGTTCTTCTTGGCCTTCCACGTTTTCTTCTACCTTCTATCTTTCCTTCAATTATTCTTCTAATAAAGTTGTCGTGCCGTATCAAGTGTCCTAACATCTTTCCTCTCCTGTTCTCGATGGTTTTTAATATCTCTCTCTTTTCATTCACTAATTCCAAAACTTCTTCATTACTTTTCTTTTCAGTCCAACTTATTCTTTCCATTCTTCGCCAACACCACATCTCGAATGCCTCCAATCTCTCTCTATCGCGTTGTGTCATAGTCCACGTCTCGCTACCATACAAAGCAATGCTCCAGATATATATTTTAACTAGCTTTTTTCGGATGTAACGTGATACACGGGCTTTAAAAAGGTATTTTTTGTTGTTGAAGGCTTTCTTTGCTAATGGTATTCTTGTAACTATGTCTGATGTACACCTGGAGTCACTTGTGATGAGGCTTCCTAAATATCTTAACTGTTTGACTTGATCTATTGAAATTGAGTTGATAGTTATGGGGTTATATTTTTCTCTAGTCTTGGATGTAATTAATGTCTTAGTTTTATTAACGTTGATTTTCAATCCAAATTCTTTAAATACGAGGTCCATGTAGTTTACTAATTCTTCTAATTGTTTTGAATTTTCAGCTAGCGCAGCTATATCATCAGCAAAACGTATAAATTGGATATTTTGCCCGTTCATTTTTATTCCGCCTTTCCCTGACTCTACAAGTTTCCTGATTGCACACTCTATGAAGATGTTAAATATGAGTGGCGAGAGTGGACAACCCTGCCTCACACCTTGTCTGATCTTTGCTATACCTTCCTCTTCTCCTATCCTTATTACCGTCTCTTGATTCTTATAAAGTTCAAATATTATTCTCCTATCTCTATAGTCAATTCCTGCTTGTTTTAAAACTGTCATCATAGATTTCCAATTAACTTTGTCAAATGCTTTCTCTAAATCAATGAAGGCAATATGTGTATCTAAATCTAATTCCATTCTCCTGTCTATTACTAATCTTAATGATAATATGGCTTCCCTCGTTCCTTTCTGTTGGCGAAATCCGTATTGATCTGGTCCCAAGTACTTTTCAGCAATAGGCCTTATTCTGCTTTGAATAATTTTAAGAAGTATCTTGCTAGCTTGAGATATTAAACTTAGTGTCCTGTATTCCTCACATTTCAGTGTATTCGCTTTTTTAGGTAACGTAACTGTTTTGCTAATCATGAAATATTTAGGTATCTTTCCTGTATTATACATTAATTTAATTAGCCCATACAATAATAAAAAAGTAGCTCTTTCAGCGCTGGTACTTTCACAGTAAACTCTTATCGGGACCCATACACACCCTAAAGTATTATCACTCGTGAATATCACAGCCTGTATAATTAAACCAAGCTCGCACTCGCAAGGCTGATTAAACTGAAAGATACCTAAGAAAATTCACCAACGAACGTTTCGAATGTGATTCTGTCCTACGCGCGATAAATCATGCATGCACGAGCAGGAAAAACTGATATTCGAAGTTCGTGTTACCAGGATCGGGGCCCGGGCGTTGCTTTGCGGAAACCCGAATAAACTTTTTGAGGAAACAATTAGTAGTATTCCGTAAAATCTTCTAAGTTTCTTCGAAATGTTTACCTTTACATTTCGTTGAATGATAAGGTATGTTGATAGGCTAGATGATAAAAATTGTATGAAAAACACGGTAGTATGAGTAATAATTTGTGCAGTGCAATGTGGGCTTATGATTTTTTGAATAAATATCTATGGACGCTTCACACGACGTCAATCTGGCCCATGCTAAGTATCCGAAGAACTTGTGTTACAGGTACCAGACAACGGAAATATATTTAATACTTTTATACTATACACATACCTATTAAAGATTTTTATTATATTATACACAAAAATACACATCCATGACCCAGGAACATTGAAAACTTTTTGTTCCCTCGGCGGAATTCAAACCCGTGATCTCTCGCTCGAGCACCAACGCGCTCAACGACTGCGCTACGGTGGTCGTCAATGTATTTTAAGAATTATAAATAATAGTTTTTAGAAACTACATAAACTTTTACTTACTCCTCCGTTCGTACGATTCTCGTAAATCTGTACTAAAAGTTTTTCCTTCACATATTAAATATGTCGAAGCATACAATATGTTTATTATGTTATAATTTAGATTTGCTTAATTATTACGTATAGTTTGGAACGCCAAGCGGTTAGCTTGGATGAGAACACGATTGTGCGATACAACGTTGACAATTGAAGACATGAATGGATGAAAATTATATCTCGCAAAAAAAAATTACCCAGAAACTTAAGTTTAAACGATCACTCAAACGATATGTAGTTGTATGATATGTAGTACGAGTATGTAGTAACGTATTAAGTACACTGATTCCAGAGACGGATCTTTAGATTAATAAACTTAAAACGTTACGACGTATTCTAAAATGTTTAAGTGGCAGTTTGAAATCAGTTTTCTCGAAATCATTATTTTGATACACAGTGACAGTTGACAGCTGACATATAGAAACTCGAGCCAAACTCGCTGCCTTACTTTCTAATCGTATCGTTTCTGGCCAATCTCAATTAACTGATGGTTATTGTGATTTATTATTGAAAACACACATATTATTTGAGGGACTACTAAGTATATTTTGAAACCATAATTATTATTATTCGTCGTAAGGTATTATTATAATAATAGACGTTTATTCATAACACATTTGGACATTTCACCGCGTTACATTTAAAACAAGTAAAAAAGAGGTCAACACGCATATTATATAAGAACATTTAAACAGACATGCATGCAAAATAAAGAAAAAAAAACAATAAACAATACAGAAACACAATAAGGCCATGGTTCACCAAGCAATGTTAAAGTTAACGCCATGTTAAATATCAAGTTATCCCTCTCGTATTTCCTGTCAATGAATGATATAATATGGCATGGTATTTTAACATGGCGTTAACTTTAACATTGCTTGGTGAAACACGGCCTAAAGGTGATATAGTGTACTAAAATAAAAACACCAGTGTTACTGCGATAAATATAATATTATATTCCCAATAATTAAAAAGTCTTACCCCGGCTCCACACTACTCGCGAAGTTCCTCGGCGAAGTACGGCGAAGTACTAGTAAAGTTTGACGAGGTAAGCCGAAGTGCATCTCTACACTATCCTATTCGTCTAACTTCGTTCAACTTCGCGAGTAGTGTGGAGCCGGGATTACTTTTTACTTGCCTCGCCTTTGCAACAGTATAGGGTTCAATTCGTACCGTTTCTATCCAAGCCAATGATCGTGCCAATTGGCTAGGTAAGCCATAAAGGTTGCTTCTGCAGCGTTCAGCTATTCGTTTGTAAGCTTGATAAGGATCAACTCACACCGGTGTGCTGTCGTATCGACGCGACGTGTTACGTTTTTCAATAATATTTCCATTATCGGCTTGAAAACAATGACGAAAACCTCGGTGTTCGTTTGTCTGTGGCATCGTAGCTCCTATTTGGATGAACCAATTTAGGTCTTAGTTACATAGTTTTAAAGTGCTATCTACATCTACAGACTAACATGTCTGTAGATGTAGATATTTCTAATGTGCAACCTGAAATAAATGGTATTTAATTTATTTATATTTGAGAATACGTGTTTAATATACTACCGTTATATTAAAATATCCTCCTTTTTTTTGGAAATCAGTTGATAATATAAGAAATAAGAATATACTGTCTAAAAACATGACGCGTCGCGCCGCTTCTACTTTACGTCAGTGTGAGTTAAGCTGGAGTATGTAGCTTACAAGCTTTGATTGAACTGAGCTTTAGGCAATTAGTAAAAACACTTTTATCGAAGTTTACGTAGTTTTTGTGATGAAAACTGATCGTCATTGTCGTCGTCAGCTATGACGTCTACTGCTGGACTTTGGGAGGTCTCTCCCAAAGTATTTAATGAGGGGTAATTACCTATACGTGCCACGCTTGTCAGGCGGGATGCCGAGCGCAGTGTTATATGGTACTCGGGTACCAATGATTCATGGTACATCTACACTAATCTTATAAAGAGGAAAGATTTGTATGTTTGTATGTAACGAATAAACTCAAAAAGTACTGGACCGATTTTAATAAATATTTTTTCATTAGAAAGCTACATTATCAGCGCTGAATATAGGGTTTATTATATTTAAAAAGAAATTAGAAAAAGAAAGAAAATAAACGAAATAGTCACCGGGGTTTGAACATGAACTCGATCTTTTCCGTCGTTACCAATCTATAGCATACGGTTGTCATGGTAACAACAACATTTTTTGCAAATGGAAAATAAAAATTGTGAAATGCTATAAATACCGCATTTATATAAGTTTATACTATTTGGATTAATATTTTGTATTCCAAATCGATAAATAAAATAAAAAATTAATTCGCGTTGCGGGTTCAGGGTTGTGGGTTCCACGTTGAGGGTCAGGATTGTAAAACCATTTATATGCTTAACGAAGTGAGTACAGGTCAGCTAGTATATCATAATTTATATGAGGTGCCAAAACAAAAAATTCTCTACACGTCATTCTCTTCACACTATATTCGGTTTGATATATGAATCAGCCTGTATTTCAGTAAGTGATATATTTTCACTACGTACTTTTTATGTTCAAGATTGCCGTATTGATCATTTTTTATTCGTTAGCATTGACTTCTATACGGTAATTGATAGTACGATTTGTTTCACCGTATGTCAACCGCAAATCACATGTGGTACAACACTTTGTTACTAAAAACCAACTTTAAGGCCTGCACATAGAGTGCATAATTGAACTTGTCGCAAGTCGTATAGATTTCGCAGGACGTACCGACAGATTGCTGTTACGCTTTCAAGCGATATTTCACGGTAAGAACCAAATGTGCACCGCGTTGTTGCAATTTGAACCGTATTGTTAACTATTAAAGTACAAAATGTAGTAACGTTACCGCTGTATACGGTAATTACATGAAAGGTACACAAAATGTCGAATCAACACAATAATTTGATTTTGGTAGAGAAGTCAAAAGCAAGCAATTAATAATTAACTTAAACCTCAAAATACGTAATATTACTGTACATTAAAGCATACCGATACCTTAGTAGTAGTAGTATAATGATGTAATTATATTATTATGTCAATCTGTTAGTTAGTATCTATAAAATGTATGTAATCTATTATAAGAGCAAAAAGATGAGCTCTATATATTTTGCCGCACAAAAATCATCATTGTTGTATGAGAGATCCCCTTAAATATTTATTTTATTTGTAGTTATATTGGCTACAGTAAATACATCATTTGTGAAAATTTCAACACAATAATAATACACAAATTACTTGCACTTTACCGGTTTCGACTAAGTCATGATCTAAGACCAAAATGATGACTTAGTCGAAACCGGTCGTGTATTTTAATAAATTTGATGTTAATTAAATTATAAAGTTGAAAAAGTGCAAGTCATTTGTGTATTATTTCCATTAAAAACCTACAGTATTTTCAATAGTTAGTACGTATAAAATGTATTCTATTATAAAAATATATTGTAATAATATAATATTATATTCATATTAAATATTATAATATTATAATCAAAAATGTGGTAAAAATTTCAACACAATAATAATACACAACAGTAGTTGCACTTTTTTCGACTAAGTCATCAATTTGGGGTCGGCTCTCGGTCCGACACTGTGGAATGACCCGGTGCTCCGAGGCGCTAATCTTCGCGGCGCAGAGGTCATATGCTACGCTGACGACACTCTGGTCGTCAGTCGTGGCAGGACCTACCGCGAAGTGGTAATTCTGGCGACTGCATCGGTCGCTCTTGTTGTTCGTCGGATACGCGCCCTCGGTCTTAATGTCGATCTCCAGAAGTCCGAGGCCCTATGCTTTCACGGGCCGAGGAACTCGCCGCCGCTGGATTTGTCCGTAGTGGTCAGCGGGACCCGGATAAACGTCGCTCCATCTCTGACGAATCTGGGCCTGGTTTTGGACAGCAGGTGGTCCTTCAAAGAGCACTTCCGCCGGCTCACTGAGAAGGTCTCCAAGTCAGCGGGAGGTCTTGCTTCTCTCCTTCCGAATCTTGGGGGCCCGAGCATCGGGTGCCGGCGTTTGTATATGGGGGTGATCAGGTCAATGGTAATGTACGGCGCGCCGATTTGGGCCGACCGTCTCTCACCCCATAACCTGATGTTGTTGGGAAGATGCCAGAGGGTCATGGCGACGCGGGCAGTGCGCGGGTATCGCACCATCTCTAAAGATGCTGCGTGTCTGCTCGCGGGAAGCCTACCCTGGTACTTGGACGCACGAGTTCTTGCCGACGTATACTGGCGTTGCGCAGCGGTCCGCGCAGAGGGCAGCAACCCCTTACCGGACGCCGTACGTCGGTGGAGATCCTCGTGTGTCGGTGGAAGAGAGGGCAACAGAGTTGTGGGCAGGGCGACTTGAAGAGCCGACCGTTAGTGTGGCACTAGTCACGGCGATCCGCCCCGTGTTCAGGGAGTGGATACAGCGTAAGCACGGTGCCCTATCCTTCCGCCTCACACAGATACTGACGGGGCATGGCTGCTTTGGCCGGTATCTGTGCGAGATAGTAGGAAGCGAAGACACAGCGGAATGTCATCACTGCGAAGACGACCGGGACACTGCTGAGCATACAACGTCAGCCTGTCCCGCATGGAATATACAACGAGCGGCCCTAAGAGCCGCCATTGGCGAAGACACAGCGCTCCCAGCACTAATAAGTGCTATGCTGGAGAGCGAAGAAAAGTGGAGAGCAGTCGAGACATTCGCGAACGAAGTCATCTCGACCAAAGAAGAGGCTGAGCGCATGAGGGAGCGAGGAGCGCTCGACCTCCAGCGAAGAAGGCCAAGGCGAAGACGTAGGATCAATCACAATGACCGCTTCGTTCCGCCATAAACCGGGAGCTCGGGGTGACGGCACGGGGAAGCCGTCGCCCACTGCACCGAGTCCCCGAGAGGGTCGTGATGCGCACCGTACTCCCGCGCATCGCGACACACGAGTTGCTAGGCCCATGCAAGCCCTTAGGGGCCTCTGTTCGGCCTAAGGGGCGCATTTGCGCCCCCGCAGAGACGGGCCTGCAAGTCCCACAACGCAGGCAACCGTCGGCGGAGTCGCGGAAGTCCCACGATGTCCCTGTGGCTCCGTCAACGGCGGTACTGTAGTGGAGTACCGCCGAGTTTTAGTGGGTAGGGCTGCGTCCATTCACCATCTTTTCGGACGCAGCGAGCCCCACATATACTTATAAACTATAGATATATTTAAAGATTTTTATAAATGCATAAATTTAATACCTATATACATCCATGACCCAAGAACACAGAAATCTTTTTGTTCCTTCGGCAGGATTCGAACCTGCGAGACTTCCCGTACAAGCACCAACGCGCTCAACCACTGCGCTACGAAGGTCAACCGTAATGAAGTGAAAAAAATGCAAGTAATTTGTGTACTATTAATGTAATATGAATTTCTACCAAGAACCTACAGTATATTAAATAACATATTATTATGTTCAAATTTCAACAGTCTAGCTTGTTGTGAGATACGTATTGATGATAGTCAGACAGACAACAGAGTTTTAATAATAGAGTCCCGTTTTTAAGATGCGGAACCCAGAAAATGGATTACGTGGATACGTAACAAACTAGGTTAGATGCATAAATGAGATGATTAATCATTCATTATACTATTAAGGGCTTCACCGACATGACCGGATAAATCATTAATGAAACGTATAGGCGAAGATTCCATTATTTTTGGTAACATCTTAATTTAGTAAGTCACAATGGACGAACGGACAAAGGCCTTCCGAAATAATAGGGCTGTCACAATCCTAAAAAAGTGATATTTGTAATAGTCGGGAAAAATTTAAAGGAGAAATATATTATTATTGTAAACTAGCTGATCCGTGCCTACTTCGCTGAGCATACAATCGGTTTGTGATAAAATTAAATTACATCGCGGAAGCAGCAACGCGGAACCAGCAATGCGAAACCTACAACTTATACCCAAAAATATTTCGCGGGTTCCGCGGAATATTTTCTCACCATTTAAATCTTCCATGGACTTCCACGAATATTTCTTAATGTTATTTAGCCTATGTTATCCGGGTTATAAATAATCTATTGACACCTCCTTTTTTTAAATCACTTAAACTAAATGAGGAGTATAGTATTAAAACTACTGAAACGTAAGGTTTTCAAAAATATCACAGGATACAAAAAACGTTTAATCTGAATCGGATTTTAATACTAGTATGCACTGTTAAAATAATAATAATAATAATTTTTATTCAGAAAACCAGTTCCATTTTGTTAGTTTTACATATTTTTTTTGTCTATATCTAGGGTTATGTTATGGGAGCTTTTGATTTTTAATCTATTTTTGGTGGGCAGATTACTGTATGTTTTTTTTAAACATCGGTGCTACTAACTCTAACTTGGCCCAGAAGCAATAAAGCGGTTTTTCGTTTTATACCCCTTAAATAGCCAAAAATTAACCCTCCTTGTGGCTTTGCCGTAACCGAACTATCTACGAGTATGCAAAGACAGATGCAAAAGATCTATAAAATTATTTTTAGGTTATGGCGCGGCGTGGAGTTTTAATTTTAAAATGGATACTGAATATAGAAACACTTCTGTCAATCCATCATTTAATTATGTATGTGTTCGAACCTTCGTGGCATTTATGAATTTTGTAACACTGTTTCATAATGAACAATGTACCTATTATGTGTAAGGCAGAAACTTAAATATGCATACTAAATTCCATCCTCGGGTACCCAATCGGTGCATATTTTTGCCCAGCGCTCGGTGTGCATGCGACTAAGTAGTAGTACTAATATATTTATATTTTTTTAAAGTCGAATAAAACTAATCTTCCCCGTGAGGCCATTGACATCATACAGTACCTGATTTTTTTCCTTGATGGCACCTCATACTGTTAGCTGATTCAATTGCTGATTATGACATGTTTTGTACTAAATATTGTTCTTCTTCTTTCTCTTCTTATATATAAAAATGAATTGCTGGTCATTAGTCTCGCTAAAACTCGCGAACGACTGAACCAATTTGTTGGTCTTGAAATATTAATGGAAGTCCAGGGAAAGTTTAAACGGTTTTTCTTATGCTCAACGAAGTGGGCACGGGTCAGCTAGTTATACTTTGTACTTTTAACAATAATCGCGAAGTGATAAATATATAATGTAATGTTGTAGATGCTATAAAATCTCACTCAGACTAAACTCATATTGACAATCATTGTTCTTAATAGATAATATGAATATAATTGGGCACGGGTCAGCTGGTTATACTTTGTTCTTTTAACAATAATCGCGAAGTGATAAATATATAATGTAATATAATTTGTAGATGCTATAAAATCTCACTCAGACTAAACTCACATTGACAATCATTGTTCTCAATATATAATATGAATATTATTAGGCACGGGTCAGCTAGTTATACTTTGCACTTTTAACAATAATCGCGAAGTGATAAATATATAATGTAATATAATTGTAGATGCTATAAAATCTCACTCAGACTAAACTCACATTGACAATCATTGTTCTCAATAGCTAATATGAATATTATTGGGCACGGGTCATCTAGTTATACTTTGTACTTTTAACAATATCCGCGAAGTGATAAATATATAATGTAATATAATTGTAGATGCTATAAAATCTCACTCAGACTAAACTCACATTGACAATCATTGTTCTCAATAGCTAATATGAATATTATTGGGCACGGGTCATCTAGTTATACTTTGTACTTTTAACAATATCCGCGAAGTGATAAATATATAATGTAATATAATTGTAGATGCTATAAAATCTCACTCAGACTAAACTCACATTGACAATCATTGTTCTCAATAGCTAATATGAATATTATTGGGCACGGGTCATCTAGTTATACTTTGTACTTTTAACAATATCCGCGAAGTGATAAATATATAATGTAATATAATTGTAGATGCTATAAAATCTCACTCAGACTAAACTCACATTGACAATCATTGTTCTCAATAGATAATATGAATATTATGCTAAAGAAGAAAAGCTTGTCACTTCAAAGACGATGATGATATTGAGGTATATAGGTAAAGAAAGAGACAAAATATTATGCTATATTTCTACTTTAAAACTATTTATTTTGCACAAAGTGTCAACCCTACCGAGCCCTATTGTCCTGCCATCGTTTGATATATTGGGTCCGATCAGTGCTAGGCACCTATAGATGCGCAGTTTTCTCAGATGACTTATGGTATCGCCCGCCGTTCCGGACTTTTTTAAAACTCTTTTCGGTAGACTATTCTGAATTTAAAATCGGAGTGATCGGTTGATGAAGTGGCTTGTTGGAAAGTCTTCAATATAGCTCCTGGGTGTATTAAAATGAGCGATTTTGGTGTCGTAGGTCGGTTTCATTGAACTCAGGTCTAGCAGGAGTATTTTTATAGTATCCGCAACCATATGCGCAATCTTATATATAAAAATGAAATGCTTTTTTCAGTTCGTTAGTCACGCTAAAACTCGAGAACGGCCAAACCGATTCGGCTAATTTTGGTCTTGAAATATTCGTGGAAGTCCAGGGAAGGTTTAAAAGGTTTCTATGCTCAACAAAGTGAGCACGGGTCAGCTAGTCTTCTTGTATATATAAATGAATTGCTGTTCGTTAGTCTCGCCAAAATCTGAGAACGGCTGAACCGATTCGGATATTTTTAGTCTTGAAATATTCGTCGAAGTCCAGGGAAGGTTTAAAAGGTTTCTATGCTCAACGAAGTGGGCACGGGTCAGCTAGTCTTCTTGTATATATAAATGAATTGCTGTTCGTTAGTCTCGCCAAAATCTAAGAACGGCTGAACCGATTCGGATATTATTAGCCTTGAAATATTCGTGGAAGTCCAGGGAAGGTTTAAATGGTTTGTATGCTCAACGAAGTTGCACGGCTCAGCTAGTAGGTACCTATATAATTGTACTTCACATGCATACATGCATTGTACGTTGCAAATTGCAATATAATCAAATATTACGAAACAAAAATTTTTATAAAAAGTCTGTTATTGCTACTGTAATAGTAATAGTATTAAAATTTTTTATTTACGCGATTTCAACACGCACGCAGGCAATTTTAACACGCAATAACATTAAAATCTAAAATATTCCTTATTCGGTTTTAAAGTTATTATGACATTATTCCAGCCATAATTTCTAAATATTTTCAACAAGCTGAAACATTTTGGTGCACGTTCGCACAATATCAATGTTCCACTAATTACGTATTAAACCTTCACAAAATTAATTACCGAAATATCCATACGATACAAACACAAAATATCGAGTTCGCGTAATGTCCGAAACTCGAAGCGTTATTAGTTTATGTTGAAAAACGTCGGGACTCATACTAGAAATACGATCTATCCTTATAATTTAGTCTATCTTCTAATTTATTTATTTATTTATTATTAGAAAACCAACAGCTTTTCAGTGTTATAATACATAGCATACGGATAGAAAAAAGAGAAGCCAATAACAGGTTTTCACTATTAGTGAAAAAGAGTACAAAAGTGCAAACATGACACTTGATGTTCTAATTACAAGTTAACGAAATAAACATTAGAATAAGTTACGCTACACAAAAATAGTAACAGACAACACATATATTTTATACCAAGGAAATATATAATCTAAGACATGTTGATCAAAACACGACCTACTGAAGTCGGTTAAAAAACATGAGGTTTAGTTGCTCTCTCGCATTCTTGCTACGCAATGTGTGTGGATCAAAGGATAATCTTTGACAAACATTATTAAATTCGATGCTAGCTCGCACCAGAAAAGAGTTACGTCTGTAGTTGGAGTTGTAACGTGGAATAGCAAGTGGCGGATTAAACCTGCGCTGCCTAGTTGGTACATAAAAGCTTAATTTACTTACAATGTCCGCACAATCAATTTCATTGTTAAGTATTTTTAAAATAAATATAAAATCATAAATATTGCGACGATTTAACAAAGGTAGTATATGGAATTGTTTCCATAGTGTAATATAATGGTTTGAGTCATAATGTATTTTGAGTCGGTAGCATAAATATCGTATGAATCGCTTTTGAATATTTTCTATCTGTGAAATGTATTTATCATAGCATGGATTCCAAATTTGACAGGCGTATTCTAAGTGACTTCTTACAAAGGTACAGTACAATATTTTAAGGGTCTTAGCGTTTTTAAATGGGGAGCTTAGTCTCATAATGAAACCTAAGGATCTTGAAGCCTTGGCAATAATATGGTCTATGTGTGTATTAAACATCAGCCTGGAGTCATGGTAAATGCCCAAGTCACACACTACGTCCGTTCTTTGAATTTCGAGACCCTTGAGATTGTAGGCAGTCGGGAAGATGCTGGGTTTTCTACTGTAAGTGATTAGTAGGCATTTCTTGGGGTTGAGGTCTAAACGGTTGTCATCGCAGTACTGGTCCAGACGAGTTAGGTCAGCTTGAAGAGCATCAGAATCTTTTAATGATGAAATAGGGTAAAAAAATTTCATGTCATCGGCAAAGTAAAGGAAGTAAGAGTTTTTAAAACAGATATCGATGTCGTTGATGAAAATGATGAACATGAGAGGGCCTAACAAGGATCCCTGTGGAACGCCACTGGGTATAGGAACCCAACTCGACATATAATTGTTAACAACTATTGCCTGAGAACGGTTTTCAAGGTAAGAGCAGAACCACCTAAAAAGATCACCTCTGATACCTATATAGTAAAGTTTCATTTTTAAAATATTATGGTCAATACGGTCAAATGCCTTACTGTAATCAGTATAGACTACGTCAACTTGTTTATTTTCATCCATGTTCTGTGTTAAGAAGTCATTCAAAAGCACCAAATTCGTAACGGTTGACCTGCCTGATAAAAAACCATGCTGAGATTGGCTGAAGACATTGCACAAAGATGCATAAACTTGTTTATAAATAATCCGTTCAAAGACCTTAGCTACAGTACACAATTTGGAAATTGGTCTATAATTTACGATTTCTGTTTTAGGTCCTTTTTTATGCACAGGAGTAATATAAGCCAATTTCCAAATATTAGGAACTGTGCAAGTAGAAATGGATTTAGTAAACAGCAATAATATTGGTAATGACATAGATTCGTAGCATTTAATCAGAAGCGTGGGCGATAGACTAATACATCTAACAAAGAAAAATATATTATATTAAAGGGTCGAATATAATATAATCTTATTCTTCAAATACAGTAAAAAGAGGTGTCTTATACCTTCACTGTTTTTGCTTGGCAGAATGGCAGGGAGATCATAATAAAAATAAATTAATACACAAAATGTATAAATTAATATTGTGGTTTAAAGTAGTGAAAATACAATTATTTTT
Organism: Celastrina argiolus; assembly: GCA_905187575.2. Classification (NCBI taxonomy): domain Eukaryota; kingdom Metazoa; phylum Arthropoda; class Insecta; order Lepidoptera; family Lycaenidae; genus Celastrina; species Celastrina argiolus. Next base: position 3,893,874 of record LR994582.1, on the reverse strand, counting down.
TGAAAAATTTATTTAAAAATGAATTGCTGTTCGTTAGTCTCGCTAAAACTCGAGAGCGGCTAAACCGATTCGGATATTTTTGGTCTTGAAATATTTGTGAAAGTCCAGCGAAGGTTTAAGCGGTTTTTTTTTATGCTCAACGAAGTGGGCACAACTCAACTAGTCTTCTTATCTATAAAAATGATTTGCTGTTCGTTAGTCTCGCTAAAACTCGAGAGCGGCTGAACCGATTCGGCTATTTTTAGTCTTGAAATATTCGTGAAAGTCCAGGGAAGGTTTAAAAGGTCTGTATGCCCAACAAAGTGGGCATGGGTATATAGTCTATATATACCTATATAAATGAGTTGCTGTTCGTTAGTCTCGTTAAAACTTGAAAACGGGGCTGGGTTATGTTCAATCAAACAAAGTATTTGAAAGTACATAGATATTATAAAATATTATATAGAAGACATACCTCCCTTATTCCCGAAACGCAAAGACCACATAATGCATTCGAGCATTCGCAAATAGTTTCTAGAGAATTCGTAGCCTTCTTGAAATACTTCGTGTCAGTTTTGCCGCAAGCTAAAGTCATTATAGGAGAACGGGTTCTTTAGCCTTTTTAACCGACTTCCAAAAAAAGGATGTTCTCAATTCGTCCGGTTCTTTGTGTATGTACACCGATAACTCTGAGGTTAATGGTCCGATTTGCGTGATTCTTTTTTTTATTCGACGCAGAATAGCATTTGGTCACATTTCACTAATTTCTAGATATATCTACGGACGCTTCACACCACGTCAATCTGGCCCAGTGCTAAGTATCCGAAGAACTTGTGTTACAGGTACCAGACAGCGGAAATATATTTGATACTTTTATACTATACACATATTTAAGATTTTTATTATATCATACACATATTTAATACACATCCATGACCTAGGAACAATGAAAACTTTTTGATCCCTCGGCGGGATTCAAACCCGCGACCTCTCGCTCGAACGCGCTCAATTTTACCAGGCGGTTAGCCCCCTATATTTTTTTTAATTGATGTTATTAATAACATTGTTGTAAAACTGCTCCTAAAGTTTTTGCTTCACGTGATAATATAATATAGATTAAATTTTAATAATAACATCAAACAATTTTATTTGGCCTAAACATTTCATTAAAAAATATGTAAAGTCCAGGTATGCGTAACCTTTTCACGGAGCCAATCAATTTCGGCTCGTGTTTATGTCACAAATATTATGCGTTATAAGTGCGGTTGACGAGCTTAAGGACTTAGTGGTTAAATGGAAACCTGTGTCCGCGCCGCCAGAAGGGTTCGCCCTGACACCGCGTCGGGTATGTCATAATCACGAAGGGCTTTCACGAGATGCCCTTAAATCTTGACGTTGACGTAATTGCTTTTGAAATTTAATGCTAATTTTTATCAATAATTGCTCGCTGACTTTAACATACAATAAAATGTGAACCTGAGTTCGGGTTACGTATTTGTTAAGAAAATATGGTACTTGATTAATGATAAACTATCAGACCTGTGCCTACAGAGCTAGGCATTAAACATATTATACTTGTTTCGTAAAATAGAGGTAAGCTCATGAGGACATTTTAGTAATGGGTTACGGGTTTGATTGATTATATCTGTAAGATCTTACATGATTCTATTGCATACTATGAAAACTAAATAAAAAATTAAAAAAAAAACGATTTAGCTAACATTCATATCACACCCAACAAAGATAGTAGTTACTTGATGTTAAAATAATATAATGTATTAATGTAAGTGTGTATGAGTATTGAGTAAACTATACGATTAAAGTAAGTATGTAGTTTATGAAATTGTGGACAGTAATAAATCATATTAGAATGGATCCAGTTGTTTGTTAATATCTCCATTGCCACAACCTCACATTAATCTACAACAAGTCGGGCACCCTAAAATATTAATAATATTAGTGTGTAAGTTTATTAGTGAGGGGATTAGCTATCTAACACTTATCAGGAGATTGTGAACCCTTAACCATTGTATACATATATAGGCGGGCTCACTCGTAACCTTTGACAAACTATTGTCTATGGGTTTATGTGCGAAACCTATCGAAGATTATTCGGGTATAATAATAAAGCAATTATACCGTATACATGGTTTGTGTAATCTGCAAACACGTTTAATCTACCCTTCCGCTATTTGAATATTAACCAGGACTAACATACCTCGATACTTGCCATATAATTAACTATAAACAAAATTATAAATTACTAGCTGCCCGTGCCTACTTCGTTGAGCATGAAAACCGTTTACTTTGGGACTTCCACGAATATTTCAAGACCAAAAATACCCGAATCAGTTCAGCTGATCTCGAATTTTAGTGAGGCTAACGAACAGCAATTGATTTTTATATAGCCTATTAACATAGGTTACTCTCAGTCCACTCAGTGGTAATGTAGCTTTCTAATGAAAAAATAATTATTAAAATCTGTCCAGTACTTTTTGAGTTAAGTCGTTACATACAAAAATACAAATCTTTCCTCTTTATAATATTAGTGTAGAAGTAACTTCCGAATTTTCAAGAAGCTAGCAAACAGATGTTAAATTATACAGGCTGTAAAATTATTGAGTGATAATACTTTATACATACCCTATGTATGGGTCCCGAATATAGAGTTAACTGTGAAAGTACAGCGCTGAAAAAGTTACTTTTTTTAAATTACTGTATGGTAAATTGAAACATGAAGGTCAAAAGTATGTCTTTTAGCGCTGGTGTTTTTACAATATACTCTACATAGTTCGCACATACACACCCTAAAGTATTATTACAAATTATTTTACACCTTGCAGATAATAAGACTCTCAATCACGTCAGCTTCCAAACAAAAAAACTAGATCAGAATCGGTCTATCCGTTGGAAGCTACGATGCAACAGACACATAACGACACATCACGCTTTTGCCGGGAGTTAAAAACTGAGAACTGTAATTTTATGATGTTTTTAACTTTAAAAAAATCATTGTAATTTTTATTAACAGTTGAGACATTTCCATGAAAGTACTTTCCTGGTCGCGGTGCTGTGATCGCGGCGCAATGTTAATCATGTTACACTTTGATGTTATTATTGTGAACATGAATTTCCATCAAGAACCAACAGTACATTCAATCAGTTAATGATGTTAATCAACCTATCTTATAAGTACCCACGAAGTAAAATATAACTTATTATTGAGACTTATACCGGGTGTAAAAATAACAGTCACTATAACTTCGGGTTATAGTTACTACATTCTATGAATGTATTATTTAATTTTTTTTTTACAAAAAATTCAATATTTCTGATTTTGCCTTTTCGTTATTCTTGCGACAAAAAATAAGTATTGATAAAAAAAAGAGTTTTGGACAAAAAATATAAAATAATAACCACTTTGGGTCGGCTTACATCCAGGGTCTTTACTCTTCAAACTGATTTGATTTTGATTCAGATACGATCATGCTGCGTACTTCCTAATAAATCGGCATTTGTTTATTTTGATCCTTAGTCGATTGATATGGTCGGGAGTACAAAAAGTTACGATCTAACGATGTTCTTTATCCTGATTAGTTTAAAGGTAATTCACCAAATAAAATACCAAAAATCACTGATATCCAACGGATTCGGTTCTCGATTGTGTCGAGAGTAAGCCCACTGTAGTGGACCTAACATAAACGATAGTAATAATAGCTCCCCTCACCGATTTCGGTGTCGGTAGCCGATTTCATTAAAACCAGGCCAGCTACTCAGGAGTTATTTTATAGTGCCCAAGTGTGTGCGCAATACACAGAAGCACTCTCTCTTCCTTTTACTCTCATAATCCAGCGGGACGGTAAACCGACACGACTCGCGAGACAAACAGGCGCAGGACCGACTTTTTACATTCCCATCCGACGCATGGATCATCTTTCTTGTCAGACAATCAGATGATCAGCCTGCATTGTCCTAACCAAACTTGAAAACAACATTTTTTGTTGTTCCAACGCGGGAATCGAATCCACGACCTCCGGGTCGAGAGCGAAGCTCTGAACCACTAGACCACGGAGGTGCAGAAACGATGATGACTATGTATATCAGTGTCCCACTATCTACATATTTTTTTCCATTAGGCAAATGACTAAAATGACTAGATATTTATGGAACGCGTGTTCCCGACAGCGTAATGTTGCGTCAGTTTTTCCCGACAGTTCGACACACGCGATAAGACAAATTGATTGATACGTGATTTGTCATAGTTGGGTATTGTAACTGAAAGCGAGTAGTACGTACTTATACGTAGTTTGTATCGCCGTTTCATCTATGAGATACAGCTGGACATAAGCAACCCTCTATTTCATAGGGATGTAGTAGCCTACACCCCCATCGCGCAGCAGTTTCCTACATAGCAGAAGGTAATAATTAGTATTTTAAAGTTTTTTTTATTTGTGTTATTATAATTCCCTGGTATACAAATAATGTAAAACTATAATCATTTAAGTACCATAAATGTGAAGATATTAAACTATTATATTATAATGTGTGCACGAGAACAACCGTTTGTGACGTATCGTTGTTTACCCTACATAGATCTATCTGCTTACAAATATCTTTTTGCGAGAAAGAGATAGATAATTTTATGTGTTTGCTTATAAAACTGAAATGTAATAAAAATTATCTTCAAATCAAATCAAATCATTATCTTAATTCTCATTTTTGATTTTGCCTCTTTTTTATAGAATGAGTTGAAAAGTAAATAAATTTAATATTCATTCGATAAACCAATGGTTTACATAGAAATTGTATCACTATTTTACAGCCTCTACTAGGTGTTTATATGAAAACAAATGAGTCAAAGTCAAAGTCAAAGTCAAAGTCAAAATCAAAAAATTTTATTCAGAATAAATTTTACAAAAATGTTTTCTGAACGTCGTTTCTATATGATGCCTACCACCGGTTCGGGAACTAGCCTAGCGAGAAGAACCGGCGTAAGAAACTCGCATGGGGCCACCTTTTACCAAAAAGATGGATAATTTCTCATGATAATACTTTAGGGTGTATGTGCCTCAAAGTATTATACTGTGAAAGTACCAGCGTTGAAATACTTACTTTTCATATTTGTATGAGAAATGCCCCGACATCATAAATTTTCCCATACAATAATTAAAAAAAGTACCACTTTCATCACTGTTACTTTCTAAGTAAACTATTTATATGGGACCCAAACACACCCTTAAGTATTATCACTCATTAATATTAAAGCCTGTATATTAGGAAAGCAACACTAGCTTAAGCAATCGTGCCTTAAGAGTTAGCACCTACAACACATGTAACTTTGTGTGCTGTCTATGGATAACAACAATATAATATAAGTAGCTGTGCCCGCGACTTCGTTCGTGTGCTTGTTGGACACACTATCGCGATTATCTTTTGATTGCTCACGTTGGTTTTTGTTATTATGATTATTAAAAAGGAATAATTCATTCATACATATTTTTTAAATAACTTACACCGTTTATGCAGCGCACGCAACAAAAGTCTTCAAATGTGAATATTTTTCCCCGTTTTTGCAACATTTCTCACTGATTAAATTAAAAAAAATTAAAAATTCTTTATTGACACCAAAAAAAATTTTACAACATTAGTGTTATGAAGCCCCTGACCCCTGCACTAGTGACAACTGTATTGCAGAGGCCAGTGTCTTCGCCCATATTAATTAGGTACATATAATATTATAATACACATATTTAGGTATTATGCTATACAGTTTTGTAAATTAACCAATAAATAAAAGGTGAAAAAGAAAAAAGTGACTATTATTAGTCATTAAGTTTAGGAATTTACACACATTTTAACAGATCCAAGATATGATGGAAGATAAAATGGAAGACAATTGATAAAATGGAAGACAATTGAGGTAGGCATATACATATAGGTACATCTTTTGTCTTATTTAGTAGGGTAAAAAATTTAGTAGGAAAAAAAAAAAAAAATGACTGCTGTAAGTTTACAATATACCAACCAACATGTTGCTGATCCAAGACCAGCAACATGTTGGTCTAGAATAACATTAAGTTAAGGTTTAATATAAAACGAGTACATATTATGTGCGTGAGAGTGTATCTGAATGTATAATTATGTACTTGTTTTTGTGGTTGTGTGTGAATGAATGTGAGCGTGTGAACATATGTATAAGTACATGATAGGGTGAATGTATGTGTGTGGAAGACAGAGTATACTGTATGAAATAGTGTGCCTAGCCCTACGACAAGTCTTGGGATCGGTAAGTACCACTAGGGTGTGTGTCACTCTTAATAAAGAGAATCCTAACAAGAAGCTGGTAAGTACCATTTTTCTATTTCGTCATACGTCTTTTCTTTAAGCCATTTGTTTATGATATTCTTAAATGTGAAATTTGAGTAACGTTTTTTTCCAATGTTTGCTTTTAGAACTCTGTTATATATAAATGGTGCCAAAACATTATATTGTTGACGAGCAAATGTTGTTCTTGCAAATGGAACTGGACACCGATCCAGTCTCTTATGTGAAGAAGGTAAGTATGGTACGCTTTTTTTGTGGTATCTCTTTAATATTTCGAGAACGAATATTTTTCTGACTGATAGGACGTCAGCTTTAGCATATACGTCAGCAGTAGCATGTCGGAATGGCAATTGTAGAAGGACCTTTAACACTGCTCTTTGGGCTCTTTCCACTTTTATTAAAATGGTTTTGCATATTCCACCCCATGCGCATATGCAGTATCTTATAAGACATTCACATAGTGCTTTGTAAGTTTGTATTAAAAGCTTTTTGTTTGCAACTTGTCGCAAGTGTTTAAATATGTATGTCATTTTTCTTATTCTAGCAACCATAGTATTAGTATGAGCACGCCAATCCAGTCTCTCATCAATATATATTCCCAAGTATTTAATAGATTCGTTCCTACATAGTGCAACACAAGAACAATTGCGATGATCTGTAGCAGTATTGCAAGGATATGTATGAGTAATTAATTTAGCACTGTCATCAGGTCCAGTTTTGTAGGACTTGTGAAAACATAAGTATTTGGTTTTAGAAGTGTTTAGAGTGAGAAGATTGGTTTCAAGCCAGTAAGTAATCCTAACCATATTGGATTCAGCTGCCTTTAGTGCTTCTGTCCAAGTTTCTTCATGAACAAGTAGGACTGTGTCATCAGCAAACATTTGGAGTTCCACATTGCCATGTACAGCGTTAAACATGTCGTTTATATATACTAAAAATAGTGTAGGTCCCAAATTACTGCCCTGTGGAACTCCAAATGCGCAAGGAAGCTTATCGCTTTCTGTATCACCCACTCTTACCCTCTGATACCTATTGGACAAGTAATCTTTAAACCAGTCTAGAACATTTCCCCTAATCCCAAGATTCTCCAATCTACTCAAAAGGATATGAGGTGAGACAGTGTCAAATGCTTTCTGGAGATCCAGAAAAACACCAATGCATCTTTCTCCTTTGTCCATATATGTTGTTAAGGCTGTAGTTAATTTTAAAACAGCATCCTCAGTCGACATACCGGCCCTAAACCCAAACTGGTTAGGATTAATAAAATTGTTCCTCTCCAGGTATGAGACAAGTCGTTTATTAACTAATTTTTCCAGAACCTTTGATAAAGTTGTGAGCAAGGAGATTGGTCTGTAGTTGGTGGGATTAACTTTATCCCCCGATTTATAAATAGGACTCACAACAGCCCTTTTAAAAATTTTAGGAAAGACACCAGTAACTAGACTTAAGTTGCACAGGTAAGTCAGAGGATAAATAATCGAATTAATATTCTGTTTAAGTAGATCGGTAGAAATCTTGTCCCATCCCGGCGCACTATGTGACCGTAGGCTAAGCAATATGGTCCTTATCTCTTGAGGATCAGTTGGTAAAAAAGCCATGGAGTTAGGAGGTGTTGTCGTTGACTTTGCCCGTTCAGCCAGTTCTTGTTCACTTTTGTCCAAATTCGTAAGAATATTCTTTGCCAGGCCTGCACCAATAGTTGTGAAAAATTTGTTGACTTCATTAAGTGAGGTTATGGGATTGTCTTCAATGTTTAATAATTCTTGAGTAGTGCCTTTTTTAGATCCAACATTACATACTTCCTTAATTATTTTCCAAGTATTCTTTATGTTCTTGTTATTATTTTGTAATTGATGTTGATAATATTCCTTTTTAAGATCTTTAATGATTTTGTTACATATGCTTCTATATTCTAAATATTTTTTCCTTAAAAATTCATCTGTTGGAGACAATTTCAGCCTTTTATGTAGCTTATCTCTCACAATTATACATTTAACAACTCCTTTGGTGATCCATGGTTTAATAGGTTTGTATCGTCTCTGTATTATGCTAGTCACACTATTGTTCTCTATGATCCTTAATAATCTATTTGTTAATTTTTCAGCAGCCACATCAGCATCATTTAATATATATATGTCATCCCATGACTCATTGGTAAGTATTTCTTTAACTTTTTCATAGTTGATTGATACTTTCTTTTTTATGTTTATATTTTTACATATTGAAGTACTCTTAATGCTGAGGAGGATTGGAGAGTGATCCGTTAATTGCTGGCCAAACACCAAAGTTTTCCATCGGTGTTTTGTTTTAATCATCATATGATCTAGGCAGTTGTCAATCCTAGTTGGATGAGTAATACCTACTGTAAGTCCATACATGGCTATTAAGTTGAGATAATCCTGCACTGGGGTTGTCGTGTTATCAAGCGTATTAATATTAATGTCGCCTGTCACAATAATGTTAGGTGTACGTACGTTGGATAATACACGATCTAAGGAGTTAAGGTAATTGGTTGTGTTTCTAAAACACGGCGGGCGATACGAACAAACAATTGTGTAGTCAGGGTAAATGTTAAGAACTAAACAATTGCCTTCTATAAATTCAGGTTCCTCTACAGCGACTCTCAGGTCCTGTCGCACAAAGGCAACTAGACCATCATTCTGATTGATGGTATGTTTAGTCCAAAACATGTTATAATTTTCGATAGCGGGTGGTGGGTTATTCTCACTCGTCCAACACTCTGTTAGTACAAATATGTCTACAGGGAAGCTTAAGGCTGACACAAATGCCAGAAATAAATCGAAATTGCAGTGGATACTTCTGATATTTACTGACAGGACAGTGAGCGATCCTATCTCATTTTCAACATAATTAATAATTCGGGAACAAAGTCTAGTATCGCTTAGTAAAACACATTCAGTCGGATGCTCAAAATTGTCAACCTCGGTTATTATATTACTACTACAGAAATCGAATTTTATATAAATTGCTTAGACTCTAAATGTATAAAGCAAAATATACCACACTACAAGAAGCATAGTAATCGACCTGTTTCCAGCAAACAACTATGTCAAAATAGATGATCACTGTATCCTTAAAGACATCCAGAATAACCAGAATACAAAAACATAAATACCTCCCTATAAATGCCCGAGATACTAAATTACTTGTAAACAAAAATACTATGAAAAATAGTCTTAATTTCATCACAGCTATGTAGTATAAAATGCTATAAAAGTCTTTCATGATAATGATATATAATATTAGATATTTATTTGTATAGTATGAGTTTGATAGGGAAAACTTTTTAATGTGTGTGTATATGTGTACTGTATGTATATGATTAAAAAATAAACAAATTATAATAAGAACTAAATAAAAGTTATATAAATAAAAAAAGACAGTCATACCATCATAAACAAAATGTGTAGGGGCCATAAATAGTCATTGTACTGACTGTAAATCATATAGGGTCTGCTCCGTTTTAACTAAAATCTGCTTTGCACCTTCGGATTTTCTTAGAAATATGTTCCCATTAGTGGTCCAACAGAACTGGTACTGGTTTGACTTCGCAAATTCTCTTGCTGAATAGAATAGTTTTCTAGCGCTAGCTGGTAGATACTCTGCTACGTAGATTGGGCGACGTTCACCATTGGTTCCCATACACAACGTGCTAAGGCGGTCGGTCGGATGCTTCGCTCCTATTGGTCGCAGTGTAAAGTTATATAGCCTAAAGCCTTTCTCTATAAATTGACAATGCAACAAAAATTGGAATATTTTTTCAAATTGCGTGGTCCTCCGTGTCCGGGGCCCTCTAGAATTATCGAGGGCTTCCGTCGGGCGTGAGATTGCATATGAATCGAAATTTTTCAAATTGGACCAAAAGTTACTGAGAAAAGCGTGTTTAAACAAACAAACCCTTCCGCTTTATAATATTATTACTATATTAGTATAGATCAGTTTAAATTAAGAATGTCACAATTCTAAAAACGTCAGATTCCAGATCGGCGTTTAAAAAAGAAAAAGCAAAATGGCGGCAAATTGAAATCGCAACGGTCACACCTTATTGTTTTATTGTCTGTGCATAATAAACGCGCCTCTCCCGGCCGTTCTGTCCCGGTAATGGTCCATCAATGGCACCCAGGATAATCTATGGCCAGAGAGCTTTATTGTAATACTTCTTAGAACCTGGTGACGTCATAAAACTTATTTACGGCCATATTCCCCATAAATTTATAGCCGTTTTATGTTTTTGAAAGTAGATAATAATTAATGGCCTATTGGAATGGCGAGGGTGTCTTATTCGAGTATAATTTATGACTAATTATAATATTTTCGGGTTTTCTAAATTATCTTTCCAGCTAGTTTAAGTGGGTTCAGATTTGATCTAAATAAAAACAAAAACTGCGCGTCAATAAATGCTACCTTAATGTATTTCTTAGTTATTTATAATGGTACTTACGTAATTTTAATTTTACATTATTTGTTGCGGAGGGTACAATAGCATCAATTAAAAAAACATTCATAAGACTAATTATTAGGAGTGTAATCAAAATTTTCCTTGATATGTATTAAATAAAGTCTCGTCACAAACGGTACGACAAAACTGCACAATTCGGTCAGTAAGCAATCGCATGCCGATTGCTTACTGACCGAATTGTGCAGTGCAGCGCACGCACATAATACAGCTAAATAAATAAATAATTAATTGTATAAACAAGGTGTAAATTAAATTAGTGATAATACTTTGTGTATGTGCCTCATATGTAGAGTATACTGTGAAAGTACCAGCGCTGAAATAATTTTAGGTTTGTATGAGGATTGCCCCAACATTATAAATATTCCCATAGAATAAAAAAAAAGTACCTCTTTCAGCGCTGGTGCTTTCTCAGTAAACTCTATATATGGGACCAATACACACGCTAAAGTATTATCACTCATTAATATTAGAGCCTGTATTAAACGTGCACAAAGTCCACGTTTAATACAGGCACCATCAGCCGCTATTGAAAATCGAGGCCAATTTTACAAGTAAGTTAATTTGCAAAGGCCTTTAATTTCCTTGGCCTTCATTAAAATGCTAAGATAATCTCAATTTCTTTGAACATTAATCTAATTGGTAGATATTATGTAACGTTATTAACAATATGACAAACATTTTTTATAGCCGACCTAATAAAATAATAATTTTGCTTTAGGCGAAAACTCAAAAATGTATTTTCGTTAACATAATGTTTTCTTTTCTTAGAATCAATTATGTATCACGAATTCTAGGGCAATTCGTACAATACTAGAAACATAGTACACTAATAACAATTTTACATTAAATATTATGTTTTTGTATATAAAAGTAATGAAACAAGTACTTACTGTCTTTGAAAAATAAATACTTTATATTTTGGTTGCGCGTTATGGGTTGCGGGATGTGCGTAGCAGGTTGCGCGTAGCGGGTTGCGCGTAGCGGGTTGCTCGTAGCGCCTTGCGCGTAGCGGGTTGAGCGTAGCGGGTTGCGCGTAGCGGGTTGCGCGTAGCGGGTTGCGCGTAGCGGGATGCGCGTAGTGGGTTGCGCGTAGCGGGTTGCGCGTAGCGGGTTGCGCGTAGCGGGTTACGCGTTAAGGGTTCCGCGTTATGCGTTTCGGGGTATGGGTTGTAGATTGTAGGTGATAATAAATATAATATTAAGCTCAACGAAGTGGGCACGGTTCATCATGTTATAACAACATTGCAAATCACCTATCTTCTGTAATTTGTAGTGAAATCTAGTATTCACTTATCCACAACTGTTGATTGTACCGCAAAGGTTTTTAGCTAGATGTTATTTATACCAACGATGAAGATATTTTTCTCATTAGGCCTCTTTCGTACTATTAGACTTGACTAATAAAGAATAAACAAGAAATTAAAAATCGTTTTTAAACGCATGCCTATGGGTACACTCACTCATCAGCATGCAGGTGTGGTAATAATTTTTCTCGGGATATTGCTAGATATAATATATTTAAATTTTATCCATGTCAATTTCCAGAGATATTAATGAAAGGTCAAAGCAATATCCCTACCACCACCCTGCTACTAAAAACCTACATAACTATAAATTTAAAATAATTTTGGGTACATTTTATATAGAAAAACTATTAATTATATTTTTATTTTGTCAAAAGTTTTATTTTATAGCCCACTGCACCGTCTGCTCAAATATAGTATTCTAGTTAAACATTGCTTTTTCGGGATATATTTTAACTAATACCATACAACATTTCAACAAAATCCATTCAGTAGTTTTTGCGTAAAGTGTCACAAATTTTCGTACATCTGTATTGATTTCATATTTATAGTATCTACTCGTATAATAGTCGAAGGTATTGTACAAGGTTAAAATAAAATAACATAAAAAATTTAAATTAAATCAAGAAAAGTAAACAAATAAAAAACGGTTAATGTGCGCGCGTCCTATAAAAAGTAAGGACGCCATTCGGGGCGTTACCTATCTATTTTTATTTCGGCGACCGCGAAAAAGACGTAAATTCGAATTAGCCGCCCTAAACCGTATTTATTTGAGGGCAATCGTTAAAATGTGGTGAGCGCTTCAAAAAACGGATGAACGTAAGTTTAGCGAGACGCTTAAAGTATTAGTCGGCGTCATAAATTTTATTCAAGAGATTAACTTGACTTCCACAGATTCTCGAAGCAGACTCAATTAATGTGCTGGCATATGCGCTTATTATAATGCTAGTTTATAAGGTTGATTCTAATCTCTTATTAATTTCATCTCTTAAATCTAATTTAGTGGATTGATAATATTGGGATTTGTACGGTGCAAATCGTACATTAAGCATTTTAGGTTTTAGGAATCAGCGGTTTGTGACACGCGCATAATTAATTACTTATTAAATATAAATCAGTACGTTCAGATCAATCAAGGCGATCGCGCGTGCTCGCACACCGGTTCATTTGACCATATCAAGGGTTCAATAAATCAATCTTTATTTTAGTATCGTTAACTCTAGTTTCATTTCAAACTTATCAAGTAAAAGTGTGTAGAGTCAATAAAGGACGCTACATCCTTTATGGTCCTTCGTTAAATAATTAGGGCTTCGCGAGTGAAATACGTAGTGTGACTTTTCGTGAAGTGATCAGTGGACATTGGATTACAGTGTATTTGTTATTGAAGAATTTATATTAGTGAACATGGAAGATCTACTAGCAATTCAGCAGCAATTGGTTAGAGCCATTGAGCAGCTCTACTCCAATTTCAAGAAAGATGGGCTGGAACGCAAGACCGGTGACTACATCAGAAGGAGACTTGAAACACTGGACCAATATTGGCAGGAGTTTCAAAACAACCACTTCAAGCTATGTGGTTTTAGTAATAGGTCGCATGATTATTTTGTGACCGAACAGTTGGAGACAACCAAGGAGCGGTACGGGCACGTCAGGTTGATCATCGTGAATTATCAAGCACGGGACGGCAAGCCGAGTACTTCCCTGCTGCGGCCAGCGACTCCGCTGGGCGGGGTGGTGCCACCGCAGCCTCCTACGCGCAACTCGTCTCCGGCAGCAAGAGCGGACGGCGCGCACGAGGGAGAATCAAATCAGGTGACTTTCAGGGCTCAGGGCGTCAACAGCAGGACAGATGAGTTGCTTAAAAAGCAAGCGAGCAACTTCAGAGCTCTTCAAAGAAAGGTAACTAGTGTTAACTTAGATACGGAGTTAGATAAATAGGAATTTGACGATTTACTAACAACGTTACAATCTCGTTGGTCGGCGATAGATACTTTACATCTCGAGATAGATAGTGAACTAGAGGGTAAAAATCAAGAATATGATGCAGCATTTAATCATTATGAGCAATTGTATGAAGACATAAAACGGTCTATTAATAGGAAAATGAGGTCTATGTGTCATAGGGAGAAATCAACTCCGCAGATGGAGTTGCCTACTTTTAGCGGAAGTTTTCAGCAGTGGACGTCGTTCAAGGACTTATTCACTGAAACTATCCATACCAACGAATCTCTATCAGGCGCACAGAAGATGCAGTTTTTAAAGGGTAAGCTCCGAGGTGAATCTGAGCGTTTAGTTCAACACTTACAAATTAGCTCAGATAATTACATCACCTGCTGGGAGATACTCAATAATAGGTACAATAATAGAAAACTTATTTTTACGTCGCACATCAATACTTTCATGAACATACCAGTGTCGCAACAAGTTTCGTTTGGACATATCAAGAGAATCCACGATACGTCACTGGAATCATTAAATGCTATAAAAAACCTAGGAGTAGATATAAGTTCATGGGATCCCTTACTCGTACATAATATTCTAAGCCAAAAATTAGATGCCGACACATACAACGAATATGTATAATCATTAAAACAACCGAGAGAATTACCTACATTAAAAGATTTTCTAAATTTCCTTGAATCGAAATTTACAGCTCTTGAGACTTCACGGAAAAAGCAAGAAAATCCGACGACGAAGTCTAGTTATAAAAATACATTCATTAATTATAATAATTCAACTCCAGAAAATCGTTTCAATTACAAGAAACCAACATACTTTACACAATCAAAGGTTTCAAGTAACCGAGTCAATAAACCTGCACATCCGGTAAAATCATCGTGCCACTTTTGTTTAAATCGCGGACATGGCTTATATTATTGCACAAAATTTCTAAAACAACCTAATCATTTGAAGCGAAAATTTATTATTGACAAACATTTATGTAAAAACTGTCTTTACGATCATGAAGGTAAATATTGTTATTCGGAGTCACGTTGTCGAGAATGCAACGGCAATCATAATTCGATTTTGCACGATGCATTTTGTAATAATTCATTAACGTCGAAAAATGCAGAGTTGAAGATTTCAAAACCAGAGGTTGGAACACATGTTTCCGTAGAGGGCAAGGACCCCGAAATCCTGTTGGCAACAGCCATGGTGCAGGTACGAGCTCGGGACGGCACATACCGGAATATTCGGGCCTTGCTAGATCAGGGGTCTGAAACTACTCTCATATCAGAGAGAGTAGCTCACATTTTAGGGTTACCGCGCAAACATTGCCAGGGAACTATAACTGGGATAGGTGAAAAGGAGAGCAATTGTAAGGGAATAATTAAAATCAAGTGTAGGTCCAATCAAGAAAACTTTTCGTTCGAAACGGATGCTTATATCATGCAAACATTAATCAAGAATTTGCCCTCCTACAGCTTCCCAAAACCTGAGTGGCCAGCATTAGAAAATTTGCCTTTAGCAGATCCATTCTTCAATGTAAGAAGATAGACCTTCTACTCGGAGTCGACGTTTTTAGCAGTTTACTTTTAGATGGAATTTATAAAGCGGGGCCGACTCTACCAATGGCGCAAAAAACGCGCTTAGGTTGGATTTTGAGCGGTTGTGTAAAAAAGAGTTTTATGTGTAATATCATTGTGCACGATATCAACGACATTTGTCAATTTTGGCAGTCAGAAGATATTTCAGAGTCATCTTCTCTGTCATTGGCCGATCAACAAGTCGTAGATTTTTACAATAAAACGACTGTACGTCAGGCGGATGGCAAGTATCAAGTGCGCCTTCCCCTTAAACAAGATATAGAAAATAAATTAGGCCAGTCAAAATCAAAAGCAGCTATTGCCCAGTTTAAGCAGTTGGATAGAAACGTAAATATATCACGAGAATATAAATTATTTATTAATGAATACAAACAATTAGGACATATGATACATTCGACTAACAACGAATCAGCAGATTTCTACTTACCGCATCATTGTGTTATTCGAAATGAATCAACTACAACTAAATTACGAGTGGTTTTAATGCATCTGCGCCTTCCACAACCGGTTTGAGCTTGAATGATTTAATGGAAAGTGGTCCAAATTTACAGCAAGATCTGCAGAGTCTTCTTTTCAAGTGGAGACAGTTTAGATACGGCTTTACAGCTGACGTGGAGAAAATGTTTAGGATGGTATACTTGCATCCAGATGACCAAAAATATCAAAAAATTATTTGGAGAGTCACCATTTCACGAAATAAGAATTTTCCAATTAACTACAGTGACATACGGCACCAAGGCCGCGCCATTTCTGGCAATGATGACTCTTCGACGTTTAGCTCAAGATGAGAGGCGAAACTATCAAGACAGTACTGCGTCAAAAGTTGTTGAATCAGCATTCTATATGGACGATTTGGTATACGGAAGTCATTCTGTCGAATCAGCAAAACGTCTGATACAGGATATTGTGTCGATTTTAAAGTCAGGTGGCTTTAATTTACGAAAATGGAAGGCGAGTGATCAAGATATAATTCAAACTCTTGATAATAATACAGAACAAATAAATTACGATTTTAAAAACACCGATTCGTCAAAAACTTTAGGTCTTAGTTGGAACTCACAGCAAGATCAATTTACTTTTACATCAAAATTAGACTTTACAACTAAAAACCTTACAAAACGTATTTTACTTTCAAACATAACAAAATTGTTCGATCCACTAGGCTGGCTTTCTCCCATCTCAACTA
Organism: Celastrina argiolus; assembly: GCA_905187575.2. Taxonomy (NCBI): domain Eukaryota; kingdom Metazoa; phylum Arthropoda; class Insecta; order Lepidoptera; family Lycaenidae; genus Celastrina; species Celastrina argiolus. The sequence continues at coordinate 3,877,053 of LR994582.1, read as the reverse complement.
AACTAAAACTATTATTTCAGCAAGTATGGCATTTGCAATTAAAATGGGACGAAACATTACCTGAAAATATACAAAAAGAATGGGAAAGCATGAAAACTGATTTAGAAAATATACAATATAATTTTAATATGCCTAGGTGGTTAGGAATAACAGAACAAAATATCATTGAACTTCATGGATTTTCAGACGCGTCAACAAAATGTTACGCTTGTGTCGTTTATTGCAAGGTAACAAACCACGAACACACGTCTATAACTATGATTGCTGGAAAATCAAGATTAGTACCTGTAAATAATAAACTTACCTTACCAAAGCTCGAATTATGCGGTGCTCTATTACTAGTAAAACTACTGTCCAAAATCAAAAGTTGTCTTGATACTTACCAAATTAATTATTACTGCTGGGTCGATTCCATGGTAGTATTAGGATGGATCAACGGTGTTCCTGAGCGCTGGAAGCCATTTGTAGCAAATAGAATAAAGCAAATTATCGAAGTAGTGCCGCCGAGTAGCTGGAATTACGTCAAGTCGGAGGAGAACCCGGCAGATTGTGCTAGCCGTGGTATAACCGCCTCACAGTTAAAAGATCATACATTATGGTGGAACGGCCCGACTTGGCTAAAAACGCTCAACACTAACAAATTATCCCATACCCAAACACCATTTTTTACAAATAAAGAAGAAAAAATAACGAAGAAGGTAGTCGCATGCGTAATTAAAAATCAAGATGAAAATATAATAAAATACTTACTTTTTAAATATAGCTCGCTAAGCAAGATTGCGAGAATATTAGCATGGATATATAGATTTATAAGCAACTAGCTGACCCTTGCCCACTTCGTTGAGCATAAAAAGAGTATATGATAAAATTCAACTAAAAAAAAACAATGTGGGAACCCGAAACCCGAAACGCGGGAACCCGGAACCCGCAGCATGGGGACCCGGAACCCACAACGCGGGAACCCGGAACCCGCAACGCGGGAACCCGGAACCCGCAACGCGGGAACCCGGAACCCGCAACGCGGGAACCCGGAACCCGCAACGCGGGAACCCGGAACCCGCAACGCGGGAACCCGAAACCCGCAACGCGGGAACCCGGAACCCGCAACAGGGAACCCGAAACCCGCAACGCGGAACCCGGGACGCGGAACCCGGAACGCCGAACCCGCAATGCGGGAACCCGGAACCCGCAACGCGGGAACCCGGAACCCGCAACGCGGGAACCCGGAACCCGCAACGCGGGAACCCGGAACCCGCAACGCGGGAACCCGGAACCCGCAATGCGTGAACCCGGAACCCGCAACGCGGGAACCCGGAACCCGCAACGCTGAACCCGCAACATGGGAACCCGAAACCCGCAACGCGGAACCCGGAACGCGGAATCCGGAACCCGCAACGCGGAACCCACAACGCGAAACCCTAACGCAGAACCCGCAACGTTCACGGAAACGCTGTCAAATGGAATAAATAGTATCCTATGTCCGTCTACTTGCTCTAAGCTACTTCCTCACCAATTTTCAGCCATATCGATAAAGCCGTTCTTGAGTTATCAATAATTTAACTAACACGACTTACTTTTATACATAATATAGATGTATAGATTACTCCTACTAACATAAGCTAACGCCCGGTGAATGCTCCCGTCACAGTCGGTCCAGCCGATTCGGTGATCATTAGTTAGATGACGATGATGATGATGATGATGATGATGAAAAGTAGCCTAAATTAATCCTTGTAACTTTAGCTATCTACCAGTGAAAGTCTCGTTAAAATCGGTCCAGCCGTTCCAGAGATTAGCCGGAGCAAAGAGACACGCTGACAGACAGACATTTTTTTAAATTGCATTTTCGTTTTCAGTACCTAGACATCGTTGCCAATGCCAAAAAAAAAGAAGAAAATATCGTTTAAAATGTCATATGCATTTAGAAAAACGTTGCTAATTGAAAGTTACAAACTGACACTTCAATACGAATAGATTTCTGAACGTTTGACATTTGATGAACAAAATATGAGCATTTATTTATATGATTAATTATTCATTACACATCAAGTTTTCACTATTTTTAATATGTATTCTGCTATTCGGGGAGGAGACAAATCCAACGAATCAAAAACCATGAAAATTGGTTTAGCCGTTCTATAGTTATAAGTGTTGTAACAAACACGACTTTCTTTTATATATATAGATAAACGTGAAACAAAGAATTACTTAACGTTAAGCGAAATAAAGCAAGCAAGAAAAATAGTATTTAAGCAGTGTCAGCAAGAATATTTTATGGAAGAATTACAAGATTTACAGCAAGGAAAAAATGTAGCATCAAAAAGCAAGATTTGCATGCTCAACCCTATTCTGGATCAAGATCGAATTTTAAGAGTCGGAGGTCGTCTTAAAAATGCTAAGATTAATCAAGATATGAAACATCCCATAATTATACCAAAAAATAGTCGGCTATCAGAGTTAATTATCGACCAATGTCATGAACTTACCTATCACGGTGGCGCCAAGCTTACATCGGGGTTCATTCGACAAAAATATTGGTTGGTAGGAGGACTCAAGGCCACGAAGAAGCGTATCTTTCAGTGTGTTAAGTGCAGAAAACTTGGACTGTCCAAGTCAGCACTATCAACTAATGGGCGATTTACCTACATCAAGAGTCAAACCATCGCGGCCATTTTACTACACAGGGGTAGATTATACAGGTCACGTGTTCGTGAAGGCCAACAAGGGTCGAGGTATTTTAACCACAAAGGGCTACGTCGCTGTATTCGTCTGCATGGTCACCAAAGCAATACATCTGGAGTTGGTGTCAGATTTAACAACATCATCATTTTTAGCTGCTTTGCGTCGAATGTCAGCTAGAAGAGGAGTGCCCAAAAATATGTACAGTGATCAAGGTAAAACATTCATTGGAGCAAACAAGGTTCTACAAGAGGAATATCAGCAAATAATAAACACATTCGATAACCCAGAATTTATTAATGAAGTCACGCGAATGGGTATCAAGTGGCATCTTAATGCCCCCTCGTGGCCGTCAGCAGGTGGTCTATGAGAAGCTTCGGTCAAGAGTCTCAAATATCATACGAAGCGGGTGATAGGTGAACAGAGACTCGCTTTTGAGGAATACTCAACTTTACTATCTCAGCTCGAAGCTTGTATTAATCAAAGACCGTTATGTGCCATGACCGAAGACCCCGACGACTTAAATTGTCTAACACCAGCACACTTTTTAACTAGCGGCCCTCATTTAGCATTTTACAATACCGAAACAGACTTACGTACTCGTTGGCACCAAACACAAAGATTGTTCGATGATATCTGGAAGAAATGGCGCGTAGAATATCTTACGCAGTTATCAGCTAGAAGCAAGTGGCGGCTACCACAAGAAAACATCAAGATCAACGACATAGTGCTCATTCAAGACACTAATTTGCCGGCCGGGAGATGGCCGAACACTTGTTAGTAAGTACAAACAAATGATTTAAACAGAATTGAACTTAACACTATCGTCACCGATTACGTAAACAGAACGAAACTTTGGTGACGCCTTTAAGGTCTTGTTTACACGGAACACTACAACTGTTTTATCACTTGCACCACACACACTGATTGTCACTAACCGCCGTGGAGGAGGGCGGCTGCCGCCTCGCCACCACCGGGCTGGCCGGTGGCGCCGTCTATCCCGCGCGTTCCGCTGCTCGCGCCGAATGTCTGCGCTGGATTCTGCGCGCTCCCCAAACAGCTGTCCCAACGATAGCCACGATAATGATGATGTATGTTGCAGTATAATGGTGAATGTCGTGGCTGCTGACGCTGTCGTACAGCGGGACAGTCTGCTTCATCTCCTCTATCTTCTTCTGCAGACGAACTAGCTGCCTTGAATGCTCGCTGACGTCGTCCTCTTCGCTTGCGTTTGTAGGGACGATGATTGGTACCGATATATTAAACATGTAGTTAATCGGAGATAACTTTGGTGCAATTAGGTCTGCCTTTTTGTGCAAATTACTCATTTCTTGTTTATGAGTATACACCGTGAAGTCCTTGAACCTCCTGATAAATTTCCTGATAAATTCTACATCTACCACTGGCTGCGTCCTTTTCACAAAGGCTCTCGTCGTCCTTCAGGGAGTAGACTGGAGATCTACTTTTACATAAAATAGTGCCTGACTCTTGTTGTAGGCAGGTCTTTAAATCACTTTCAGTCATAGGCAACAGAGCGTCTTTTTGTAGGTTAATCGCTAGGTAACTAGATACGGGTTTAACATGAATCATCATGTCATTTGCTAAACGTGGTACGGCAATGATTTTATGGATCTCGTACGTATCGCGGTGAACTAGAGGTATTTTTGTTTCAAATAATAGGTATTCCGTTGACATTCTAGCCTTAACTTTTAATAAATGATATATACTAGGCAAACTTATATTTTCAAAGGGTAGAGATAGATCCTTTGATATTAAAGATAAGATTGTAATCGGCCAGGTCTCTTAGTAATATGCTTTTGAAGCTTGGGTTATTCATCTATTTTAATACTAGCTGACCCGTGCCCACTTCGTACAAGCCGTTTAAACCTTCCCTGGACTTCCACGAATATTTCAGGACTAAAAATAACCGATTCGGTTCAGCCGTTCTCGAATTTTGGCGAGACTAACAAACACAAATTCATTTTATATATAAGAAGATGTATCTATTACACGGTATTTAACATAAGTTTCGCTAAATGAGGAGCGAATTCATCATGTCACTTAGCTAAGCTTACGTCAAACATTTTGTTTTCGAAGTTCGTAAATGCCCCTCTGCTTTTGTAGTGAGCTACATATCGACGGGGGAAAGCGGAAAGGTCGTAAAATGCATTTTACGTAAAATCACTTTTTACCATATTGTTTTATAAAAAAATATCCGCGTCGAATGGTCTATATGGATATAAAAATTTTAGAAGTATGGTTTACTTGACCTAGCCGAGAGAAGAAAACAAAGTCTTGAGAGTTTCTGGGTGAAAATGTAGCTTTGTTTGGTTTTCTGGGTAATAAAATGAAAATCTTTTCATTTTATTACTTTTTGGCGAAACATGGCTTGTCTTTTGTAACGAAAGATAACTTTTCGAGTCCACAGCACTGAAGGAACTTTGCATCTCTGTTTGACATGTAGCGGAACTGCCAAAAGTGCCAAAGAACAAACACTTAAATAACGCGGTATACTAAGAAATGGTTCTGACAGAATAGTTTTGCATGAAAAGTCCTCGCGCACGTAGGACATTTAATTTTAAACGCGGTGGTGACTCCGTTCATCTATCTAGCTATTCTATTCTTTCTATTCTTTCTATCTCATATATAAAAATGAATTGCTGTTCGTTAGTCTCGCTAAAACACGAGAATGGCTGAACCGATTTGGCTATTTTTGGTCTTGAAATATTTGTGGAAGTTCAGGGAATGTTTAAACGGTTTGTATGCTCAACGAAGTGGGCACGGGTCAGCTAGTTTATTATTAAGAAAATACTATCCCAAACAGATGATCTGATTTCAAACTAGTTTTTATTGATTTATTGTTGGCAGGATTTCTGCCAACTAAGTAAAAAACTAAGGAACAGTACAAAAACTGTTACTTAGTTTTATTGATTTATTGTTGATAGGTGTGTTTTATTTTGTGTCCAAATAAAGTATTTTATATTTTATCTATTCTATTGTAAACGTCCGTAGCCTTGTTGTAGACTGTTGAATAGCACTAGAAAGAGTGCAAGTTCGATTTCCAGGTTGTGGCATGTACCAATAAGACTTTTTGAGATCTCAAGTACGGACGCTCTAAAATCGGCTCCACACTATTCGCGGATTTCCTCGGCGAAGTACGGCGAAGTACTAGTAAAGTTTGACGAGGTAAGCCGAAGTGCATCTTTACACTAACCTATTTGTCTAACTTCGTTCAACTTCGCGAGTAGTGTGGAGCCGGGGTAACGGTGAAGGAAAATATCTTACGGAAATTCGCACATTTTGAGTCATTGACCAGTCATTGCTCTGGACTAGCCCGATGGTGTTGTGAGAATGCCGTATGTGCTGGGCAACCATGCTACATTTAAAACCACCTGTGCCAGGCACTTAAAGAGTGCGGAGAATACTGTATAAATCAGCAAATAACGAATGCAAAGGCCTACTTTATTATTCTATTGTAAAGTTCTGAGAAAGAAAAAATTGTTACGTCGTAAAACATTCGATTGGAAGCTTCATTTTTTCGGTTTTAACTGTTTTAAATTATTGTGCCTCTGACAGTAATCATGACTAACCTGGGGCCTTACTATACAAACTGATTGATTTGCCTCGTACTCCCGAATAAATTGACGTTCGTTTATTATGATTCTTACAGAGATTATATCTACTACTGCGTTGCCTAAGGCGCCAGCGGTTTTTAAGTATCCCGTCTCATAAAATATTCCATTAGATGGTCAAGTTTTCATTTATATTGGATTTACCGCTGCTAATGTAGTTTAGAAGTGGTTAAAACTGGCCAAGTGTGAGTCAGACTCGAGCACTACGGTATCTACATAACAAGCATTTAAATTACGTTTACTGTATGGGAGTCCTCTTTGAATTAATAATTGCTCCCCTCATAGATTTCGGTGTCGGTGGCTGATTTCATATAATTAAAGTGCCCAAGTGTGTGCGCAATACACAAAGACACTCACTCTTCCGCTTACTCTCATAACCCAGTGGGACGGTAAACCGACACGACTGGCGGGAGAACAGGCGCAGGACCAACTTGCCCATCCGACGCATGGATCATCTTTCTTGTCAGACAATCGGGTGATCAGCCTGCATTGTCCTAACCAAAAAACAACATTTTATTGTTGTTCCAACGCGAGAAACGAACCCACCTCCGAGTCGAGAGAGGAACTCTGAACCACTAGACCACTAATGTGTTAAATTGTTATTATTGCGGCAATATAAATATATCATCTGTAAAAATTTCAACTGTCTAGCTTTCACCACGGACGGACAGACAGACGGACAGCAAAGTCTCAGTAATAGGGTCCCGTTGATACCCTTTGGGAACGGAACCCAAATAAAAAAAAATTGAAAACAAACATTTCCAACTATTACCAATCTCTTTTCTATTAAACACTCTTAAAACACAAGGGTTTACAGTTTCGTAAAAGAGTAATTTAAGTTTTATATTGCTTTAAATGCAGTTTAATTGTTTTATACGTAACACGAGTACACTTGTACGAAATAAAATAACTCTTTTTAACACGAAAACGTATCTCTTTTGTGTTTTAAAATTATAAAGGAATGTAAGGCGACGTTGTATACTGGGTCAGGAGCGGTCGGTTACGTCGGAACAAACGGTTTATATAACCATTTCAGTTTAAAAACATACATTTTCAGGTTGTACAGGATTATCCGAATGAAATAGCCGACATTAGGCTACAATATAACCTAAGTTATGACTGTACCGTACTGACGGGCATAAGCATATATATAGTGAAGTGTGTTGATTAAAGCATATATAGTAATAATATATCAAATCAAATATTTTTATTCAGAGTAAATTTTACAAAAAAATGTTTTCTGAACGTCGTTTCTATATGTTGCCTACCACTGGTTCGGGAACTAGCCCAGCAAGAAGAACCGGCGTAAGAAACTCGCATGGGGCCATCTTTTACCAAAAATAAGGAAAATTTCTCTTTAAAAAAAAAGTATAAATTTACATATAAATATGTCAATACTAAAACTTAATAACAATATGAGTACATTCTATATAGTAGCCTTGTAGGGGGCTACTTTATTCCCAAATAATATATTATAGCATAGTATTAGAATAGTATTATATAATAGCATTTAGTATGTAATTAACTTTTCATCTTATAATCTCGTGTGTCCCCCAAATAAGGAGGACCACCCAGTAGCATAAGTTTCTTATAGCGAATGTATTTCAGGTTTTATTACTATTAAAGATGGATTGGAAGAAAGTAGACGCTTTACTTTAACTTCCCAAATTACATCATTTCATATACATAGTATAGCACCTCCCCGTTTCCGTAGATATAGTACTTAAATGGTGAGAGAGGGATAAAAAACAAACTACATTTTAAAAAATCATCAAAATCATGTATATAAAAATGTACCGTCAAATATGTATGTCCTCTGAAAATTGGGGAAATATTTTCATAAAATATAAATTAAAATTAAAAAAAAACTCTGACTTTGAGTGTAACATTTATATCACACCTAACAAACAACCTGATGACCTTTAAGACCTAATATGATTTTCACTAAAACAGCTAAGAACACTCTAGACTGATTTCAAACAAAAAACATTAAAATCGGATTATCCGTTTTGGAGGTACGATGCCACAGACAGACACATACACATTTACACAGACAGTCAATCTTATAACACCGTTTTAGCGTCGGGGGTTTAAAAATGAAACTACGCTTAATAAATCATCGAAATAAAAAAAGATGTCGTCAAATCACCTCTGAAAATTGGTGAAATATGTTCATAAAATATAAAGTACAAGACGAAACCTAAGCCCTGTGTAAAATTATGGGACCAAATATCAACTATTCTGCGTCGAATAAAAAAAGAATCACGTTAATCGGATCATTAACCTCAGAGTAATCGGTGAAGAGGAAACACCACGAAATTTTTTCCATACAAAAATAGGGGTCTAGGGGATTTCTATTTCCTCCTTGGATAACAACTCTAGAGTAACAATTTTTTTCCTGAATATTTATGGATATTGTTTGTACGTCCATATTTTTTCCTTTTTTTAATAAATTAATTATTTAAAGAGATATGGACGTTTAAAAACCTAAAAAAAATGGCCAGACTCTCCGCTATGTTTAAATATCTAGGAAACAGATTTGACTACGATAAGCAACAATAGCAAAAAATAGGAACCTAGCTCAATTCTTTTTTTAGCTAATGCAGAAAAAAATATTTAAATCGGTTAAGTTTTGGAGGAGGAAACAGAAATCCCCTAAACGTCGATTTCTAGTACTTTTAATAGGTAATTTAAGTCCAAGTATCAGTTGTCCCTATCGCGCTAGTGCTGGCTAGCTAAGGCACTGCGAGACAACAATAGATTTTATAAATAACTATTTTGTATTTCTCTCAACCGTGGTGTTTCCTCTTAAAAATCCTTGAAATATTTTGGGGAAGGCTTATGTGATAGCTGAAACGACACATAATACACATCCATAACCAACTGCGTCATTGAATTAATATTAAATATTGCGCAGAAAATAAACAAAGATGGGTTTCAAAATAAGAATTCGGGGAAGCTTTAAAACATTTCAGTTTTAAGCGATTAAATAAAATGATCTATCTCTTTTTCGCAAAACGATATTTGTACGCAGGTTGGTGTAATTTCTGTGTAGGGTTAGTAACGTGACCTCATAATCTGTAGTTCCCTTTTCGTTCCCACATTATATCTAATAGTATAATATCTTCATTATTTTAAATATAATCAAATAATTTTAGTTTTACATTTGTTTACCAGGGGGCTATAATAACATCAATAAAAAACATTTAAAAAAATAATTGAGAACTTTTTCTACCCTCAGTGGGATACAACCCGCGAACTCCAGTTAGAGTGCCAACGCGCTATCCATTGACCACACAGGTCCATCCATTTTGTTTATTTATGTAAGGTTTCGTTTAATTTTGACATTGGTTTGTGATAATTTTAGTATTATTTTATTCTTTGCACTGGAAACACTGAGAAACAAAAGAATAAGTGGGGAATGATGGTTCTGACGGTGATGAAAAATGGAGTCTGGGGGCAGTCACTCACTGACAGTGGTACGAGACAGTCGTGTTAGTCTGAATCTAAAAGTTTATTTAAGTACTGATGGTTGTGTTTTAGAAGGTTTGGTTAATTGGTTGTTATTGTAACTGGTTAGATCAAATTGGTTATTTGGGTAAAATTGTAACTGGTTGGATCAAAAGTGTTTTGGAATAAATAAAGTGTTATGCTACTGTAACTGGTTGTTTCTCTGTGAGTTTTTACATTTGTATTACGACCGCGACAATGTTGCCAATAGATACAAGGCTTAAGAAACGCTCTAAAAAGGCGACACGAGCGTAAATATATTTTCAAAGTATTTGTTCGATAAAATCCTTATTGAGAGAGTTCTAATCTGCCTTTATCTGGACATATAATCCTTTACTGAGAACCTTTAGATCAAACAGAATCTACGTATTCATCTACAGCCGCTTTAGGCCTCAGCCTCGAAATATGCGGGCAGCGGGGCAGGAGCGGCGGTGGCGCGGGTGCGGTACTCGTTACCCGCTCCCGTGCCGCTGCCGCGCCGCTGTTTTCGGGAACCGGTCCATTTGATTATACGCAAAAGATCCTGCCGCCGCCGCTCCCGCCCCGCTGCCCGCAAAATTCAAGGCTGAGGCCTTAGGTTTACGTTCACTGTACAGTCGGTGATAGATTCGCTTAACCACCTTTCAACGTCATCATATCAATATTTTATTTTAAAATACATGGAAAACTTACAGCTTGGAACAATTGTTAAAAACTTCTTCAGTATCGCCAGTGATGCTCACGTCCAGATTCGTGATATTACAATTATGCGTGTTTATATTATATTAGTGTTAATTTCATTGAACTGTTTATTAATAATTTATCAATCAACTGATTGTTATAGATTATATTATTGTAGTTATTTTAAATGATTTAATATTTAAATATTGGCAACCCATGACGTCACATCCATAATAATAAATTGTCATACAATTTATTATCTTAACTAAAGTAAGAATAATTAAATATTATAATTATGTACCTATTGATAAAGGATAAATATTTGTTACCTAATAATTATATTCGATTTAAACGTATTTAGCTAATTATAATTAAATCTGTTAAATAGTTCTCATATTGATTTTTGCCCTAACGATTGTTAATAATATAAAAGGGCGTAACTCTTCGTTGTCATCAGACTTAAGAATATATTGATACTGTTATGAGCAGAGACTCCGCCCGATTAAATATTATTATAAGTATAAATATGGAGCATTGGCTTTAATTTACGTCCGTCACACAATATTAAAAAAAAAACAACAGAATGCATAATTATAGAGCCAATGATAAGTACCTAAATTAAATATGGTTCAAAAGTGGTTAACCGTATGTGTCAGCGACTGTAAATTGTATAAATGCTGAGGAAATAGTATAATTGTAAACTTTTAGTGTGACCTAGGTTTTTTTTACTAATAAATAAAAGTTGGACATTTATTTTGCATTTTTAACATTGATATATTATATTATGTACCTTATTTTTTTTTAACGGGCATTGGCCCACCCCACTTTCCCACCACTGCAACTCCTGTAAGCCAGGATCAACAGCGGTAACCAACCACGACAAACCCTTCTCAGGGGAGCCCCAGGGACAAGCTAAATCTGTCTTGGGACCCACAACGAAATTAATCAGAAGAAAAAAAGGAGGAGTAGGAAGTATTCCAGTTTCCCTCCCCAAGCAAATTGGGAGACAGTAAAAAATTGTAATGACACAAACGGCCAAAAAATTAAGGGAAAGCACCACGGGAATATATTATATTATTTCCGATAGTGAGATAAATAATATATTCAAGGTTTAACCCTTAACCACCTAGCATACGTCTCACAGACCCGGACGAATTTATATTCGTGAATATTTTTGCTCCGGAGTGTTGTCTAAACTTGTTCGTTCCTGTACCTTTTCCCCGCGTCCCTCGATGCCGTGATGCAGCTCGTCGCAGTCGCACGTGTATGCGTTTGTCTTTGGTGAGTAAAAAACTGTCACCGGGAGTCTGAGAGACCCCTGTTAGGTGGTTACTGTTACTTAATGCTATGTCATTATGTATTATGATTAAAAAAACAATTAGATGTCAAAGATGACACTGACAGTGATGCCTAAGATAGTCTATATATATTAGTCCTCTATGGAGGCCCCTAGAGTTAAGATCTGTATAGGTACCTAGTTATGTATAAGATACTGTATATTAAATTAGCTACGTATGAATAAAGCCAAATACGATTAACTAGAAGTGTATTATTGGACGTGTAATTTGAACCTAATAACAATAACACATATGCTGAGGCACTAAACATGGTGTCAGAAGAAGAAAAAGAAAATATTAACCAAAGAGAGGGTACGTCGAGAACGGCGAAAAAAGAAATTTCGAGACCGGCTGGGTGTGGTTCAACAACAATGACGACAATGGCTGCAAACGGAGTACAAAAGCTGGAAATTTCGACGGAAATCATCAACAATAATGCTGAAAACTTCAGAAAATGGACTCAGTCGTTCGAGATATATTTGCTGGCGTCGGGAATGGAGAAAACTGAAGACAAAAGGAAGATTGCTATTATGCTACACTCTATGGGTGAAAAAGGTCTAAACATCTTCAACTCCTTCAATTTGGACCTAAGCAGTTCTACATTCAAACAAGTTAAGGAAAAATTTGTTGAATACTTTGAACCAAAGAAGAATTTGACAGTTGCAAGACACAGGTTCTTCACATTAAAACAACGTGTGAACGAATCGTTGGACAATTTTCTGATGGAACTAGAAAATGCAAGTCATTCATGTGAGTTTGGTACGCTTCGTGAGTCCCTGGTGAAAGATATTCTCATCGCTAACATGGCCACAAACTTCTCACAAATTCGACAAAAACTGCTACAAGAACAAGATCTCTCCCTGGAAAGAGCCAAGCTGCTATGTAGAACACTCACTATGGCACAGAAGATTGAAGATTCAATCAATGGGGGTGAAAGAAGAGAAGATGCCACCGTATACAAGATACACAGAAACCGTCGGAACAGCTCTACGTCATCATCGTCTTCATCGCACCGGCATATAAGAAAAACCAGATCTCCAGTGCCGCATTATCAACGAAGAAGATCAGCCACACCCGGGTCCAGAACAACTTGCGGAAGATGCAACACAACACATGCTCATCGCAACTGCCCAGCATGGAAGCATAAATGCAGGTCATGTTTTAAATATGGACACTTTACTAATTTATGTTATAAGAAAAATAATGTCAGGAATGTTGTTTCTGAAGTAGACAACTCAAATCTCGATGATGAAGTAACAAAAAAAAGTGCTGAGAGATTTACTGTAGGGACATTGTTCAACATTGAATCACAAAGTAATAGTAATGGCACAATTTTAAGTAAAAATGATAATCCTTGGCATTATTTTCTTAATATAAACAATAAAAGAGTAGATTGCATAATTGATACTGGAGCAGATATAAATATGATGTCTTTAGACACATGCAAAAGCTCAAAGTTGTATTTTTTTTTTTTTTTTTTTTTTTTCCACGGGGAGGGCGGGAGAATCCTCAAGGATTCCTTGTGGGCCGGCCCTACAAGGATATGTCCGACTCTACTGGGAAAGTGGCCCAGCAGCCTACGGACTAAACTCCCTCCTTTCACATCCTGCTGCTATCAAAATGCAGCACTCTTTTAATACTTTTATAATTTTCTTCACTATCTTTTTTACTGAACAATTTTTTTTTTTTTTTTTCTAGATTTTTTATTAAGTATTATATATTTTTTTTTTTTTTTTTTCTTTTTCTCTCTCTTATTTACAAATATAGTCACAAGCATAAAGATAAAACAATCACAGAAATTAAATAAAGTACCTACAGCTAAATTAACTCTAAATAGATATAATAATGAAATGTCAAATAAAAATAAATTAAATTAGATTAAATCATACAATTAAAATAATAGATAAAATAAATAAATAAAATAATAATAAAGAAATGATTGAATATGTCATGTCAAGTTAATAATAACATTACAGCAGTGAGAAGATCCTAATTGATATTATTAGACGGTTGATCCGTTTGCTCTTGCTGCTATCCTATAAATCGTTTCAGCGAAGATTAAAAAGGCATTTCTTCTTTTTTCGTCGTCCAAAATAGATTCAAGATTGTTTATTGTAATGGAGCTGTCAATCTTATGTTCACAATCGTACCTATTTTTGTCAAATCGGGGACACTCTGTCAGAATATGACCAACTGTTTCAGGCGTAACACCGTCACAGGAGCAAGAGGCATCCTCAAGCAGTTTGAATCTGAAGAGGTAAGCCCTAAGTCCCCCATGACCCGACCAAATTTGTGTTTTAACGTTGTTGATACCTACACTCTGTATTATTTTATAAGCTCTTTTTATATTTGGGAAAAATGATTTAGTGAGTTCGCCAGTCATCGATGTGGTATATCTTTCTTGATATTTTCTAAGAGTTTCTGCTCTTAAAACACCCCTTGCGTAAGATAATGGATATTTATCATAGGCTGTTTGTTGGGAGAATTCTAGAGCGCCTTTTTTCGCGAGCTTATCAGCGTTTTCATTTCCCTCGATTCCTGCATGTGCCTTGACCCAGCATAGTTTAAGTTCCCTGTCTTCAATTTTTGCTTTACAGATATTTTGGACTATCCTAACAGCTAAGGTATTAATTGTATGTGGGTCACAGATGGTTTGCAATGATGACAATGAGTCGCTTATAATTAATCCTTTATATGCATTGTCTTTAAGGAAAATTTCACTCGCTCTTAGGATTGCCATTAGTTCAGCCTGATAAACAGTGCAATAGCTTGCGAGGTTAAAATAAATTTTGCAAGTTTCTGTTCCACCTTTCCAGCAAGAGATTCCTGCTCCGACTCTACCTTCAATTTTACTACCATCAGTAAACAGTTTCAAACATTCCTCTGTAGATCCTAACTGTTGATGTGTAAAGTCATTATCGTATTTTAGAATAGATCTCTCTGCTGGATGAAGCAATTCATACGGGCTTACTCTCTTTTCCAAACTTTTTCCAGGGAGGGTTTGTAGAGGTTTTCCTCTTTTAATCTCATACAAGAGAGCGTGTTCTTTGGCGCGAAGGTCAAGAGGTAAAATTCCTGCGATCAGGGTAGCCGATGTAAGAGAAGTCGTGCGGTGAGCTCTACTTATTTTAATAGCAAACATCCGTGTGATCTTATTAAGACGATCTTTTGCATATTTTTTTTCTAAGATATGTGCCCACACGCTAGCAGCATATAAAACTTTGGGTTCGATGACTGTTTTGTAAATAAGTTTTGTTACTTCCGGATTTAAGCCCCACTGTGTTTTTACGGCTCTTGATACTACATTAAATGTACTTAAACATTTAGAATGGATAGATTCTAGGTGTTTTCTAAAGTTAAGGTGTTTGTCTATAGTAAGCCCCAGTACTTTTAGAGAATCTGAGAATTTAATTAAGGTCCCATTAAGATAGAATTTGGGCTCATCATACTTTCTTTTTCGTGTTATAATAACAGCTTGCGTCTTATGCGCAGCGAAGGTCATTTTGTTTGAGGAGCCCCACTTCGATACCGCCTCCAGGGCAGCATTTATCTTTTCTTCCAGATGTTTAATTTTGACGGCAGTTGCTATTATCAGTATGTCATCAGCATAGGCCTGCACGTACGCTTCCATTTGCTCCACAGCCTTTAATAGTGGATCTAGCTGCAAATTCCACAGAAGGGGCCCCGAAACAGATCCTTGTACACAGCCAATATTTGTTTCTTGTATAATTTCGGAGCCAGCGTAAGCTATTTTTACAGACCTTTCACTAAGATAACTTGTAAAAATTTTTAACATCTGTCCCTTAACTCCCATTTTTTCAAGTTGTACTATGATAGCTGGCCACCAAGCATGATCAAAAGCACCCTGAATATCGAGTGAAATCACTGCAACTATTTCCTTTTTATTTTGTCCTTCTTTAATAACTTGCATTGCATCATATAATGCATCTTCCGTGCCTTTTTGTGGTGTGAAACCGTACTGTCTAGTGCTTATCATGTCTTCCTTGCCCAAGGTCCATATCAGCCTATTTACCAGGAGTTTTTCTAGAATTTTACCAAGTATTGGTAATAGCCCGATTGGTCTATAAGATTTAGGGTCTGTGTAGTCTGTTCTACCGGGCTTAGGAACAGCTACAGCTCTAGCCATCTTCCATTTGCGAGGGAAATAACCAATTTCTAAACATTTATTATACAGTGCCAGCATTATGGATGGATGTGCTGAAAAGACTGCATGGCAGATGTCTGATGTTAGACCATCGAGACCAGGTGCCTTTTTTGGGTTCATTTGTGTTAAAATGGAGGTTATTTCGTCTTCAGTAAAGGGAGGTTCCGTTTCTATTTCTTCACTGTTTACTTTTCTTACTATTTCTATTGATTTCTGTCTTGTAATTGTTTGATCATTGTTGTCTGTTTCAATTTTGTCTTCTGGATAAAAAGTTCGTGCTAACATATCAACTGATTCATCTGGAGATAAAATTCTCCCATCTGAACTAGACCTAATTAGCGTTTCATTGTTTCTCTTATCTGTGATTTTCATTACTCGATAGGCACATTGCCATATGTTTTCTTTGTTTTGTTTCGAGCAGAAATCTCTCCAGCTGTTTGTAATCGCTGATTCAAGATGCTGTTTGTAATCATCCTTACTTTTTATATAATCTTCAACGACATGTGGTCTTCTTACGTGGTTAGCATTTTTAATGCGTCTTCGCAATCGTATCATCTGCTTCTTTTTTAATTCTAGTTCTTCAGTCCACCAATAAGATTTTTTATGCATCTTACATCCATGATTCCTTTTTGGAACAGTGTCATTGCAGGTTTTGATTATAACTCGTAGAAACTCTTCCAAAAAGTCATCTACTTCTTTGGTGGTTGACGCTAGAAGTATAGTTTGTGAGTCTATATTGTGGGTTTCTATAAATTTTTTGAATTTGGCGTTGAATTTATTCCAGTTTACTCTTCTCGTGTTGTAAACTCTAGTCGTTCGTACTTGTTCATGGCTTACATTTGTTACTTTGGAGCATTCGAAGGTAATCAGTCTATGATCTGACAGTGAAACGGTGTTTTCATGAACCTTCCAGTTTACCATATGTCTAATAAGGCTTTGTGTGCACATTGTTATATCAATGAAACTAGAGTACAAAGTACATCCCCGATAGACGTAAAATGTTGGTATTTTTCCGTCATTTAAAATGTGAAGGTCATTTTGTATAGCCATTTCTGATAGTTTTGTACCTCTAGTGTTATCTGTTTTTGATCCCCACCACCTGCTTGCAGCATTGACATCACCTGCTATAATGATATTTGGAGTTTGTAACCTGTTTTTTATAGTTTCTATGCTCCGAAGATCCTCTTCTATATTCTTTTGCCCATCCAGATATACATTAATTACACCAATCTCGTGTTGTTTTGTTTTTATTGTAATCCCAACTATTGTTTCAGAAATTAGATCTGGATTTTCAATTATTTGTAACTTTGGATCTAATATGACAACTGCAGATCTCACAGGATTAGTTCTATCGTTAGTTTGTTTTTGTATGACCCTATGTGTTAGTACCACTTGAGCTACCGATCCAACATATGGTTCCTGCAGGAGCAAGACACTGATATTCTTTTTAAGTGCTTGATTTATACATTCATTGGTTGAAGCGTAACCTCTTCCCAAATTTATTTGACCAAAAGTTATTCTGGTTGATGTCTTGTCGTTGCCGTTAGCAATAATTTACAGCTGACCGTGATATTTGGTCCCATTTTTTCCATTCTGGGCACTCGTTACTATACGCTGTATGGTTAGCTATCAATGCCTTGCTTCTTATTTTGCAGTTGGCGCAAATTGGTGCAGTTTCACGATTTGGGCATTGCCTAGTATCATGAGATTCACTGCAGTGGCCACATGTCAAA
The DNA here is from genome assembly GCA_905187575.2 of Celastrina argiolus. Taxonomy (NCBI): domain Eukaryota; kingdom Metazoa; phylum Arthropoda; class Insecta; order Lepidoptera; family Lycaenidae; genus Celastrina; species Celastrina argiolus. The sequence continues at coordinate 3,859,337 of LR994582.1, read as the reverse complement.
TCTTTCCTACATTATTTGGCATAATGGTTGAAACCCAGACATTTGTAGCATTGAACCAGCGGGGTATGGTCTACAGCTGTAACAACTTGATACCCTATATGTAATTTTTGGCCTTTTAATTTTTTCCACAATGGAGCTGCAGTCTCAATTATAACATTATGAATTTCTTTTACTCTCCCCTTAATCCTTCTTTTGACTGCAATTTTCTTTTCTTTGTTGTATATTAAAAATAAAGACAGAACTTTTTTTTATTTTTCTTTCTTTATTTTTAATATACAAGAAAGTTGTATATTAAAAATAAAGACAAACAACAGTGTAAAAATTATAATATTTTTGCTTACAATGGTCATAAAATTCCCATAGTGGCAGTATCTAATGTATCCTGTTTATTAGATAATAAAGTAGAGCCTGAAACAATTACTTTTGTAGTAACAAGTTTGAATTGTCCAACTGTAATTGGCTTACCAACTTGTATAAAGTTAAACTTAATAACAAAAAACTTCTCTGTAAGTTGTCAAAATGACAATAAAATTGTGAAAAATATACATAACCTATATGAAAAAACATGTGACAATATTGTAATCAAATATAATGATGTTTTTCAGGGTCTAGGATGCCTTCCATATGAACACAGTATTGTATTAAAGAAGGATGCCACACCAAGAGTAGATCCCCCGAGGAAAGTACCGTTTGCTCTCATCGAGCCGTTAAGGAAAGAATTAGAAGTCATGGAACAACTGGGAATTATACAAAAGGTTAACAAACCCACATTATGGGTAAGTAGTTTAGTCATTACCATGAAAAAGGCAGGAGGATTAAGGGTATGTTTAGATCCTAGATATTTAAATAAAAATCTATTGAGAAGTCATTATCCTATTAAAAATATTGATGAAGTCAGGTCAAAATTATCTAAAGCTACATATTTTTCCCACTTGGATGCGTTCTCTGGTTTTTATAATATAAAATTAACAAAGGAAAGTAGTGATTTGTGCACATTTCAGACCCCATTTGGTCGCTATAAATTCCTACGGTTGCCCTTCGGGATTAATACTGCGACAGAAATATTTTATAAAACTATGATTGATTTATTTGGGGACATTGAAGGCATAATTATTTGGTGTGATGACATATTAATATATGGGGAGACAATTGAGATACATAATAAGAGATTAGAATTATTTTTAGAACGGGCTAGGCAGGTAAATCTGAAATTAAACAAGCTCAAGTGTAAGTTTCTTTTAGAAGAAATAACATATTTGGGTTATATTTTTAGCAAAGATGGTGTTAAAATTGATCCAGATAAAATTAAAGCTGTAAAAAATATGTCTACACCTAAAAATGTTAAGGATTTACAAAGATTTTTAGGCATGTTAAATTTTTTAGCCCCTTTCATTGAAAACTTAGCAGACAAAACTAATGTCTTAAGAAACTTGTTAAAAAAGGATATACCATTCCTATGGGATGATAATTATCAAAAGTGTTTTGAATCACTAAAAGATATTATTACTAAAGCACCTGTATTAGCTAACTATAATTGCAATGTACCTTTAATTTTGTCAGTAGATTCATCCAAGAATGCAGTGGGCGCTGTAATCATGCAAAATAAGCGACCAATTGCATATAGCTCAAGAACATTGACAAGCTCTCAACAAAACTACGCTCAGATTGAAAAGGAATTGTTTGCTATACAGTTTGGTTGTAATAAATTTCATCAATATATTTATGGAGGTCCTGTTACCGTTCATACAGATCACAAACCTTTAATTTATCTCTTTAAAAAACCTCTTCATGAAGTGCCAGCTAGATTACAGAGAATGATGCTTGCGTTGCAAGGATATGACTTAGAAGTAATTTATATACCTGGTAAACATATGTATATAGCAGACACGTTATCAAGAGCTTCACTCAATGAAACATATGTACCGCGGTGTGAACAAGATTTACAATATCATGTCAATTCAATTTTTTCTAATATTTCAGTATCAAAGTCATATTTAGAGTCAATTTTAAAGGAAAGTAAACAAGATGAATCATTAAATTTGCTTAAATCTTATATAAAAAATGGTTGGCCAACAAGCAAAAACAAAATTAACTGTTTGGTAAAACCATATTGGAATATTCAAGGTGAAATACATATAATGAATGATTTACTCTTTAAGGGCAATAGGCTCATAGTCCCAAAGGCTTTACAAAAGCAAATATTAGATAAAATTCACTGTGGTCATTTAGGTATAAATAAAACACTTAACATTGCTAGGGAAACAGTTTATTGGCCCAATATAAATGCAGACATTAAAAATTTAATTGAACAGTGTCTGGTATGTGCTAAATTTAAACCTAACACAAATAAGGAACCTTTGAAGTGTTATGATATTACACAACTCCCTTGGGAACGAGTAGGGGTTGATTTATTTTATTTTGATGGGGAGAATTACCTTGTCTGTGTAGATTACTATTCTAAATATTTTGAGCTAGCTTCTTTACATAAGAATTACAACGTTGATAACGTAGTGAAAAACTTGAAATCATTCTTCGCTCGCCATGGAATTCCACGATCATTAGTGTCGGATAATGGTCCACCTTTTAACTCATGTAAGTTCAAATCCTTTCTGGTTGACTGGGATGTGGAGCATATCACATCGAGTCCTTATTTTGCTCGATCAAATGGCCAGGTTGAGGCTGCGGTCAAGGTATCCAAAAGCATACTACGTAAGTGTGCTCAAGATAATTCTGATGTATATTTAGCATTGCTACACTACCGTAACACAGCTAAAAGTGATTTTCCCAGCCCAGCATCATTATTAATGTCTAGGAGTTTACGTATGAATATGCCTGTCCTGTGTAAGAAATTAAAACCGAATTTAGTAAAATTTTCTGTTTACAAAAAATGTCATGACAACAATAAAAACAAAATGACATATTACTTTGACAGATGTGCAAGGCAAAGAAATGAAGTATTTAAGCCTGGAGATGACATTTATTTTAAAAAGAATCCCAAAGATTTTTGGACTCCTGGTGTAATAAATACATAGAAATCTAGATTGTGGTAGGTCTCATTATATTACCGATATGAATGGTGTTATTTATAGGAGAAATAGAGCGCATATTAGACATAGGAAAAATAATTTAAAAAAGATAAATCCTCCTTCCTCTTTTGCGGGTGACGGTAAATATGAATTTAAAAAAATAGATCCTTATATTGGTCATGATACGTGCAATATACTTCCCATAAATCCTAGTTGTTTCACGAGTGAAAATTCTCAGGATATTAGTAGGCATAATGATAACTGTGTTCCTGTGGAAAGGCAAATAGGTACAGATTATGTTACCAGATCTGGTAGAACTGTAAAACAACCTAAATTGTACATACATGAGAAATTTAATTAGTAAGGTATATTTTGTAATCATGTATATTATATGCATTGATATATTGTATGCGTTTCTCGAAAAAGGGAGATGTTACATAATGCTATGTCATTATGTATTATAATTAAAAAAACAATTAGATGTCAAAGATGACACTGACAGTGATGCCTAAGATAGTCTATATATATTAGTCCTCTATGGAGGCCCCTAGAGTTAAGATCTGTATAGGTACCTAGTTATGTATAAGATACTGTATATTAAATTAGCTACGTATGAATAAAGCCAAATACGATTAACTAGAAGTGTATTATTGGACGTGTAATTTGAACCTAATAACAATAACACATATGCTGAGGCACTAAACAGTTACGTGACTTATTAAGATTTGAGTATTTTTTTTGTTTTAGTTATAAATGGCTTCTAAGGACAGAATCATCAAGCGGTGGTTAGAAGAAGAATTGTCAGATGACGAAATTGTTCCAAATGACGAATGTAGCGATGTTGAGTATGATGTCTAGGCGTAGAACATGTGATAGAAGAAAGTTGCTGGTCTGACTCAATAGTAGTAGTCAGACTAATAAAAAGACAGGCCGAAATTTGCGAAATTGCTTCGTCCGATATTAAGAACTGTTCCACATGCTACTCTCGAAAAAAACGCAAAACAGATGCCTGGAATGTTCAAATAAATTATGTTTACTCTGCCGTGAAAACCTGTTAGTTTAGGCTTTGCAATTTTGTTTAATTTCTTTTTTTATTGATTATTTTTAATTTATTTCATGTTCTTTAGTTACTAAATATTCAAAAACAACTACAAAAAAGTTCCTAAAACAAGTTATTACTTTAATGGATCTCGTTATCCAAATATATTAGTTTATAAGTAAATATTACAAGTGTTGTTTACCTAATTGAGGTTTTTAAAAAACTACGTTGATTTTTATGTTTGTTTCTTTATAAATTATGTACCTTATTTGTAACTGAACTTTTATTCAAAAACTAAAACTTACCTCATAACTTTTTTTAAACTAGGACAATTTTGTGCTGGGGCCTCACAGACGTATGTTAGGTGGTAGTGTGACAATAACCTATGCTAGGTGGTTAAGGGTTAAAAAGAGCAGTCACTATAACTTTGGAATATTATTATACTACCTTTACTTATACAGGCTATAATATTAATGAGTGATATATAGTATAAAGAGTTTATTGTGAAACTACCAGTGCTGAAAGAGGTATTTTTTTTAAAACTGTTGTATGGAAAAATTTATGATGTTAGGGAATTTCTCATACAAACATGAAAGTCAAAAGTAAGTTTTAGCGCTAGTACTTTAACAGTATATTTTACATAAGTGGTACATGCGCACTCTAAAGTATTATCACTCATTTATTTTACACCTTGTATATAATAATTATTTTGTCAATAACTAAAAAAAATACGAAGTAGCGGGAAACATCTAGAATCTACTATAATATTTTACATGCAACAACAATGTTCTGAAATAATAATCAAAGCTTATAAGACGTTCATTTAAACCCATTCTTAACGAATGTATTCAACTCGCCAAATCAAGGACCCCAAACTTCTACTCAGCAGGGAGTCTACATTGAATCTGACTTCATATGAATTTGATTACCCCAACTCTTACTGTTCAGTAAATTACCTTAAGTTCACTAACTTTGCCAATCCTGTCGGATAAAGATTACTGAACTCTGAGTCTTGCCTTAACAATTAAGCTATCAGTGCTCAGCTGAATTTCATTTAATCCTAATTGTAGCTTGCTACTACTCTAATTAAATCTAAATTGTTCTGATTAGATCCTATTTGGTATTTAATTTAGAAAAGTAAAGTTAAAGTACTAGAGTTAGGGCGTGTTTTACCAAGCAATGTTAAAGTTAATCCTTCGTTAAATGTTGTTTCTCTCGTAATTCCTATCAATGAATGAGAAGGCATGGTATTTCAACATGCCCTTAACACTAACGTGCGTTGGTGAAATCGGGAATTAGTGTGCTTACTCGTAGTTATAATGCCTCCCACACTGATTTCGGTGACGGTGGCCGGTTTCATTAAAATCAGGCCAGCTACGCAGGAGATTTTTCATAGTGGCAAGTGTGTGCTCAATACACAGAGGCACTCTTCCTTCACTCTCGTAGCCCAGTGGGACGGATAACCGACACGACTGGCAGTGCAGGAACAACTTTTTACATACCCAATCGACGCATGAATGACTTTCTTGTCAGACAATCAGGTGACCAGCCTGCTTTGTCCTAACTTAACTTGAAAACAACATTTTTTGTTGTTACAACTTTGGGTCGCGAGCCGGGCTCTTAACCACTAGACCACGGAGGCGTTAGTCGTAGTACACGGCGAATTTCAAACGAATTCCTATAATACTGCTTGGACGCGGGTTTAGCTTCATTTCACATTGGTGCAGGGTGAATAACCACATTGCTAAAATCATAGCCCTTCCATTGTCTAAGTCGGCTAACAATTGAAGACATGAATGGATGAAGATGATATGTATCAAATATCTGATTTCGATAAAATTTAGTTCAAACTGTCAATTATACATTTTGGAATACGTCGTAAACTATTAAGTACATTAATCTTAATATCCGTCTCTAGAATAAATGTACTAAATGCATTACTACATAAATATAATACTTATAAAAATAAGACTAAAATGTTTAAGTGACAGTTTGAACTCAATTTTCTAGGTTTTTGCGACACATCTTCATCCATTCATGTCTTCAATTCTTACATTAAAATCAGTAGTTTAGGCGCTACAGTACCTACCAAACTCATACTTCGCCGTAATACCTATGTAGCCGGCGCGGCGCGGCGCGGCGGCGTGCGACATCAACGTAGGTAGTAAATAATTATTCAAGTTTAAGCTACATTTACTCGGTGATTAATTGATATTATTTTTTTTATAACTTTTTTTTATCTCATATAATAAATAGCCAAATGTAGCCAAATAGCCAAATGCTAAAGTATTGCTCTTGTCTCACCAGTCACACTGTATATTCATCCATTCATGTCTTCAATAATTACATTAAAATATATTCATTACTCATTACCCTTTTACTTCGCCGTAATCGGGTAGTATTCGCATACCCAGCGGTTTCTATAAATAGTTGAAGTCTCGACGCGCGTGCAGATATGAGTTAGCCGAGCAGGTGGTTATTGCAATCTGAACGGCTGATTTATTTAGCGCAGCTCGCGGTCGACAGATAGAACGTTTTTGCGGTATTATGGTTCCTTACGTACCGGAAAAAAACCTTCATAGTTTTGGCTATGTCCTTCCTGATAATTGATGATCAAACGAACTTCTTGAAGTGAAGTTCGATCGATATTTTATGAGTTGCTTCATTCGAATATATTAATTACTGGGTGTAAAAACAACAGTCACTATAACTTTGAGATACGATAGTACTACCTTTTCTCATTTTGGAATTATTTTTTTTAGCTATTTTTAGTAGCTATTTTTTTTTTACTTTTTACTATTTCTTATTTTTGTGTCAAAAGAATAACGAAAAAATAAAATTATAATTTTTTTTTTTCAACAAAAAAAAATAGATTTCTAGAATGAGAAAAGTTAGATAATCATATCCCAAAATTATAGTGCCTGTTCTTTTAACACCCGTTATAAGGCATATATCCATTATTATATTAAAAAATAACAAATAATATTCAATTAAAAAATAAAGTTACTCCATGTTAAGATAGCAATATTTATTATAGACTTTCTTTTTGGCATCATAAAATTATAATATTTTTGCGTTGATAGCTATAGGTGTACATATTGTGATAAAGATTTCTTTTCATTTATCATTTTCGAGTAAGCCCCGTTTTAAAGTGGTATATAAGTTGGACCTCTTAGCATTTGCGAACTATGAAAATTATTAAATTGCAATTACTAGTACATGCGGATATGTCATATTGTTCACTCTTTGGGTAGTGTTTTTAACCGACTTCCAAAAAAGGAGGAGGTTTCTCAATTTGACGGTATACAGCCTGACTGGTGAGACATGTGCAATACTTACGAAGAGTACTCGGTACTGGATTCCCATTATAAATATGAAATAAAATTAGGTAAGGACTTAAATTTTTACCAAATTTTCATTTAAATAAATGAATCATGGATACTATGAAAATTACGCGGCTTGGCAAGTAGGTATACCTATTTAGCTGGCGCGGCACCACGGCGGGGGCGTGCGACATCAACGTAGGTAGTACGGGCGCGTACCTACGCGCGGTGTCCATGCGTTGGGTAAAGAATTATTCAAGTTTAAGATACATTTACTCAGTGATTAATTAATATTTTTTTTTTCATCTCATATAATACCCAAATATCACTTCCTCAAGTACTGCTCATGTCTCACCAGTCACACTGTATATTGTATAATATGTTTCTTTTAATTCTTTTGAAAAAAAAAACGATTGTGCGTTAAAAGTAACGGAACCCTTCTTGGACATTGTTCTGACTTGGCCAGGTTATTTTAATGAAATAGCGCTTGGGATGTAAACTGAGTATTAAAAATTTATATTCCGGGATGTTGGATACTGGATATTTCCTGAGATCAGAAATAGTTTATGGTTAAATGTAGCTTATGAGTTTATTGCTTTTACCTTACTTCTTATTTTTATCTAAGATATTCATTGTAGAGCTTCTAATATTTTACATAAACATATCATTTAAGAATGAAAAGGGTAGAAAAATGGTCAAGGTAGAGACGTGGTCGTACCGTATACGTAGAGAATAGGCGCAGGAGCCTTACCAAGAGGTCTTAAAGCAGTATTACTTTACATTACTTTTGGATTCCGTGCAATAAAAGTAACGCCTGATTCCATTAACTATATATTTTTGATTAATATAAATAGAGATCATATTTGTTTACACGAAATTCGTAATGTTAAAGTAATAAAATAAAAAAAAATCTTTATTGTCACCAAAAAAATTACAACATTAGTGTTATGAAGCCCCTGAAGCTCTAGTGACAACTGTATTGCAGAGGCCAGTGTCTTTGCGCATATTAATTAGGTACATTATGTTATAGGTATAATACTGCTATAAGATCTCGTGGTAAGGCCCCAGGCCATACTTATTCATACTCATCCGACGCATGGATCATCTTTCTTGTCACACAATAATCAGCCTGCATTGCCCTAATCAGACTTGTCAACACTATTTTTGATGACATGTGAGTCGAAAGCCAGGGCTCGATTCTCGTAGCTCGAAATTCGATTGTCCCGAATTTCAATCAGACTGTCCCGCTCGTACGCGCGTTTTTCACTTTCGTGAAATACACGACGTTATAGTAATTAGTAGAAATTCAACTGAATGTTTCAAAGAATATTTTATTACATTAAATAATAATAACAACTCCCCTCACCGATTTCGGTTTCGGTAGCCGATTTCATTGAAACCAGGCATAAAAAATAATACACAAAGACACTCTCTCTTCCATTTACTCTCATAACCCAGTGGGACAGTAAACCGACACGACTGGCGAGAGAACAGGCGCAGGACCGACTTTTTACATGCCCATCCGACGCATGGATCATATTCTTTCTTGTCCTGCATTATCCAAACCAAACTTGAAAACAACATTTATTATATTTTATTATATAACCATATTAATAAACAACCGTAATATTTACACCACACATATTCGGAATTGAAATCATGTACCTTGTTACTATAAATGGCCTTTAAAGCTGCTCTTAAAGTACTGTAGTACTCCCGACAAAATTACTGCACACGTAACTGCAACTTGAAAAACTTAATGTGAACTTGAACCGTTTTTATTTCACCGTCGAATAAAGCGCAAAATGTATTTTAAAATTTTCTCTTTTGAAATTATGTTTTAAACATTTTGAAGGTATGTTTAGTTTATTATGTTTAGTTCATATTTGGCATTGGAAACACCATTCACTCTAGACACAATTCCAGAAGAGTTACAAATGCGTTCAAGAACTCCTGTTATCATTAATATCTATAGACGCTTCACACCACGTCAAACTGGCACTGTGCTAAGTATCCGACGAACTTGTGTTACAGGTACCAGACAACGGAAATATATTTAATACTTTTATATTATACACATATTTAAGTTTTTTATATTATATTTATACACAAATTTAATACACATTCATGACCCAGGAACATTGGAAAATTTTTGTTCCCTCGGCGGGATTCGAACCCGAAACCTCTCGGTCGAGCTCCAAAGCGCCGAACCACTGCGCTACGAATTATCATTGGCGATATAAAGTGATATTTTACGACGTTTTTCTGTGAGGCCATCTACGGTCGCCTTAAACTTTTTCGAAACATTTCAATGCACTCAACCATAATATAGGTATTGTTTATTAGCTATCGGGAAGCAAATACAAATACAACCAGTGAATCCTGGAGGTGTTGCGGTGATGGTCTGCATGTATTTGTGTACACTTTCACACGCGCACTACATACAAAAAATGGCCTAAGCTTTTGTTTGACCAGGCCCTGTCTTAAATTTTTTATTTGGTCTGAGAATCGAAAAATATTATGCCCCATATTGGATATCAACTAATCTCCCCAAAGACTCTTAACAGCTTCCAATCTCAATAGATTATATCAATAAATCCGTAGCCCAAGCAGGAACAATTGACAGCTACGTATTCGTAAAAAACGAATGTCAATTGTACGGGTGCTGTCGTAATAATTATACACTTGATGACGTGAATGGATGAAGGTGATAATAATATGTCGCAAAAAAATTTACTTAGAAGTTGAGTTTAAACTCTCATTTAAACTACTCGTATTTAGGATATAGTAACGTATTAAGGACACTGATTCTAGAGACGGATCTTTAGATTAATGTCTTCAATACTTTACGACGTATTCTAAAATGTTTAAGTGACAGTTTGGACTCAATTTTCTCGAAATCATAATGTTTCTATATTATTATATCACCTTCATACATTCTTCGATCTTTCGAACATTATCTGTCGATAAGTTTAGGTCGCAATTTTACATTCATTCATTCAAATTTTAAGAGCTAGGCTCTTGTCGGTGGAGTAATCGCCATGTTTCTCTGTCCTGTGCTTTACTTTTGACCTCTTGATACGACCCAACGTTTATCTTCTCCTTTATTTGTTCTATATAACTTCTCCTAGGTCTTCCTCTTCCTCTTCTCCCCTCTACTTTTCATTCCATAATATTCTTAAGAAATTAGTTGTGTCGTATCAAGTGCCCAACCATCTTTCCCCTTCTGTTTTCAATTGTTTTAATTACCTAGAGTAGGTATGTGTCTGTTTGATATGGCGTTTGAGATGTGGTGTTGGTTGTTTTGACCAGTAGTTGGAGTAGACCAGACACGGTATGCGTCAGGTAGGCTGCGTGGCCACTGACGCGGAGCGGGGCGGAGAGGAGCTTAACGGTGCCCGAATTGACCAATCACTATGCTCGAAATCTCCTCTCCGCTTCAACGGATTCGGGCACCTTTAAGCTCCTCTCCGCCCCGCTCCGCGTCAGTGGAAATGCAGCCTAAACCTTGCATGTTTTATTAACCGTACGGCAGCGAGTTTGTCGTACGGCGAAAAAAAGGTGTGTGTAAAATAGGCGTTACGAATACGTAGGGATAAAATGTTCCTACTATCGTCACTGAATAGTATTACCGAGTTCCAACTTCTGAGTAATTTCGTTATTCTAATTGCTACTTGGAAAATCTACGTCTTATGCTTATTGAATATTGATTTCTTACGCGCTTTTTTCGCGATCGAAAACACACAAAAAATTATACAAATCATTTCAGTACTCTGTGGCTCAGTAGGTAGGGCATCGGCACCCAAATTTTCCGGTTCGAATTCCGCTAAGGAAGCAAAAAAGTTTAAAACATGTGTTACTATACTTCAATCAACAATGCTACTTGTATTATTGATCCAAGGTATAATCTTATATATAAAAATCAATTGAATTGCTGTTCGTTAGTCTCGCTAAAATTCGAGAACGGCTGAACCCATTCGGCTATTTTTTGGTCGGGAAATATTCGTGGAAGTCCAGGGAAGGTTTAAACGGTTTGTATGCTCAACAAAGTGGGCACGGGTTGGCTAATAATATGTTTAAATTCTTAAATATATCGAACATTGCGAGTATAAATTTAATATAATAATAACGAGATAACGAGTTAGCAACTGCAAATTCCGACGTATATATTTTCTGTAAATTCTAGCAGTAACTATATTATGCAAAAAATTACGGAAATAATGAAGGCCAAGTATTCACCACCTCCCGTTACCAATTTCGAATAAAAAAAAATCCTCCAACTAACTTGTTTCTCGCTGATTAAGATTGAAGTTAATTTAGTTTTGTTTTGTTATTATCCTTTTCCATCCACAATCTACTATTAGTCGTAGATTATTTCTTAGTGTACGTATCCTATTATTAAGTTAATAATTTAAATATGCAACTAAAAAATATGAATCTATGTATACTTTTTTGGGTTGCCGTCTACGTCTAGTAATAGCCAATAAGTTTAATGTTTAACCTGTCATGCAGAGTAACCTGTTTGTGTACTAAATATAAATAAATAGTATTCGTAGTGAGGGGTTTATCTTACGGTGAGGAATTTAACTGGAATTTCTATAACACAGAATTAGATACCTACAATCGCTACAATCAGAGTGTGTTGCCAGTGTTGACTTATGGGACTGAGACGTGGTCCTTGACTGTTGGCCTTATGCGTCAGCTCCAAGTCACTCAACGAGCTATGGAGAGAGCTATGTTCGGATCGCTTCCGTGGTCTAGTGGTTCAGAGCTTCGCTCTCGACCCGGAGGTCGTGGGTTCGATTCCCGCGTTGGAACAACAAAAAATGTTGTTTTCAAGTTTGGTTAGGACAATGCAGGCTGATCACCTGTGATTGTCTGACAAGAAAGATGATCCATGCATCGGAGGGGCGTGTAAAAAGTCGGTCCTGCGCCTGTTCTCTCGCCAGTGGTGTCGGTTTCCCATCCCACTGGGTTATGAGAGTAAAAGGAAGAGAGAATGTTGTGTATTGCGCACACAATTGAGCACTATAAAATAACTCCTGCGTAGCTGGCCTGGTTTCAATGAAATCGGCTACCGATACCGAAATCGGTGAGGGGAGCTATTCTATGGGACTGAGACGTGGTCCATGCGTAAGCTCCAAGTGACTCAACGAGCTATGGAGAGTTTCTTTGCGGGACAGAATCCGAAACGAGGATATTCGCAGTAGAACTAAAATAGCCGACATAGGTCGTAGAATCAGTCAGTTGAAGTGGCAATGGGCAGGCTACATCGCTCGGAGAACAGACAGCAGACGGGGAAGGAAAGTTCTCGAGTGGCGAACACGGATTAGAAGACGCAGCGTAGGGCAACCCCGCACAAGATGGACCGACGATCTGGTCCGAGCCGCGGGCAGCCGTTGGATGCAGACAGCGCACGACCGGTCGTTGTGGAAGTCCTTGGGGGAGGCCTATGTTCAGCAGTGGACGTCTTCAGGCTGATGATGATGATGAATTACATACTATACTTTTCCAATTGGGGTGGTTTTGACGTGGTGTAATACATATTATTATTTACCCCACAACAAACCTAAAATATCACAGAATTTGTTACGCCTATTAAGAATCGTGACGCGTGAAAGTGGACTTCCCAATTTACAGTTTTTATGTATTCACTCACAAACCCCATGTGTCCATGACTGATCCACGCGTCTATTTATGACATAATTATTTTCGACCATTTATTTATTAGATAGTGATCATACTTCGTTCGTATTCAACGTAATGTAAAGCTCTATGCGCGGTTATAATGATTCCAATTGAAATGTAACTAATTCAAAGCGCAATAAGGGTGTACCCGTGATATTCGGTGACCGACATTTTGTTGCTGAAATCTATACTAATATTATAAAGCGAAAGAGTTTGTTTGTTTAAACGCGCTTATCTTAGGTACTAGTCCAATTTAAAAAAAATGTTTTGTGACTGATTCATTTTGTTTAATTTTAGGTACTATAAAAAAAATGTCTACAGACTTCTGTCCATATCTGAGGGCACGGTAGTGCCCCTGCCAAGTTGAGCACAGCCGTACCATACCATCCTTTTCTCGAAACAGTTCAGCCTGTATTTAAAAAAAAATAATATAAATCTGACAGATGACTATAAATCGGACAGATGGGCGCGTTTAGCGACGGAGTGGCTACCGACTGGTCGACGAAACACAGGTCGGCCCAAGAATAGGTGGCGCGACGAGCTAGACGCGTTTCATAAAGAGTGGCCAGTCATATCAAAAGATCGTGACTTGTGGAAAGAGAGAGGGGAGGACTTTGCCCAGCAGTGAGACAGTAACGGCTATTAATAATAATAATAAATATAAATCTGTTCAGGTCTTATTAATACTGTCGGATAACAGGCTAGAGGCTTTGCCTGTCTAGTAGATATGTTATTTTGACATTTTCTTAGTTAAGGGCTGATTTTTCAATCGTCAGATAACTTTTACCTGAGAAATAAATATGTGACTTTAGCAGATTTTGTATGAAACAAATGTCAAAGTCACATGTTTATTCAACTGATATAAGTTATCTGTCGATTGAAAAATTGGCCCTAAAACTGACAAAGTTAAATATTTATTTATTCCTCAGGTAGAGTGTCTTCTGGCGATTTGGGAATCAGCCCTACGTATAACTTCTCCAAAAAAATTCAGCGGATAAAGTTTATAAATGTATATTTCTCATGTAAGTGATTGTTATCTTAATGAGAGTAAATATCTTTAAACCCTTTGATCAATACACTAGATAACGTGACCCATACGAAAACTAGACTAAAATCTGTTTGCGTGGTAAATGCCAATAGAGACTTTTATTTAAATAACGAACTAAGACAAAAGTTTTAAAATATGTCAAAATTAATTTGGTGATTTGGAATCACTAATTTTGTTACATAAAATAAAAAAAGAACACCGCAATGTCTTTGGAATATAAAAAAATGTAAGTGACGTACTTAATAAGCGATTTCAAATCAAGAATTGTGACACGTGTGGACTTTGCCAATGTTCCAACAAACTAAATGAAATAACAGCTCACTTTGAGTGAGCTTATATCCATAGAGACGGATTTTACTGTGCTGACACGATAGCTACCGTATAGTAGCCGTAGCGGGATGCAGCCAGCGCACGACCGGTCGTTGTGGAAGTCCTTGGGGAGGCCTATGTTCAGCAGTAGACGTCTTCAGGCTGATGATGATGATGACTCGATAGTTTGTCCATCACACCACGGACTTATATTTACGTTTTATAACATTGAATTGCTGTAAGTATATAATTATACCCTATCTTCCTGGAGAAGCAAAATTTAAAATTAATTGTCTAATTTCCCATAAATTGCTTCCTTTGTTTAGTATTTTGATAGGAACCGGAAGAACAATAAGATTTAATGTTATAATTAATATCGATTATTATTTCAATGGAAAAGTTTTGTACAATGGGACGGTTAGTGAAATTCTGCTCTTGGATTTTACAAACGTTTATTTTTGGAACAGGTTTTGAGTGTTAATACTATTGAAAAAAAAAGGAACCCTCGATTTGTCAAGCGACACGTTATACAAAAAAAGTCAGTCAAGTCTTACAATTTTTTTTTTTAATTTTTTATTTTAGGCCGCGGATTGGTCCGGATATGGCAATAAAAATACATGGCAAAATTAGGTTTGTGAAAAGAAATATCCATTTGGTGAATTATTTAGTACCCCGATATTATGATGGTTTGCATCTTTCAATCTTGTTTTTAATTAAATCATTTATTTGTTTATCTCTAAGTGACACAAGGGGTCTACTAATATAACCTTAAATAACGACTGCCAATGGCGCTTTCTCAAAAAGGTTTCAGCCAAATTGCTTAGAAAATCCTACTCACCCTTGGCATTTTAAATGTAATCAAAATTGCATATTTCACGCATTTAAATTCGAACCATAATAGCCTATGTTAAGGTTTCAATTTCTCTAAAACGGCATCCTAAGATAATTCTTTTACTTAATTTTCCAAACGTAATTAGATTAAGCGATTCAATTAAGCTAAATTGAAGCTTATTCTTAGACGGAGAGCGATCGAATCAGAAGCAGGGCGATTGAATCGGATTGAATCGATACTGTTTGTTTATCGATTTTCATTTGGAATAAGATCCCACTGGATAAAGTAACGCCAAGTTTGTTTGTGAGTTGGTTTTATATTGTACTGGATGGCTTTAACTGTCGGTGTTTGTTAAGATTCTTCGGGAAGATAATATTAATAAAAACTCCTCTTAATTTTGCGTCGAGGATTTTCCCGCGTAAAGAAAACAAAATAAAGTATTTAGAAAGCATATTACCATGACAAACTAATTGATATTGACATTATATTAAGCCATTGATGCTTAACTCTATTTCTAGTGGAACAAGAGTATAATGTTTAAGTGTATGTCTCCTGTTATCTACACTAATATTATAAAGAGGAAATATTTGTATTTTTGTATGTAACAACTAAACTCAAAAAGTACTAGACCGATTTTAATAATTCTTTTTTCATTAGAAACATACATTATCACTGAGTAACATAGGCTATATAAAAATCAATTGCTGTTCGTTAGTCTCACTAAAACTCGAGATCAGCTGAACTGATTCGGCTATTTTTGGTCTTGAAATATTTGTGGAAATCCCGGGAAGGTACTAAGGAACATAAACGGGTTCATGCTCAACGAAGTGGGCACGGGTCAGCTAATTATTAGATAAATATAATCATTAAACAAACGACAAACTAATATTGCTTGATGAAAGTTCTCTTCAATATTCGTTGCAACGAGATCTTCAATTTCATCATGTTATTCACAAATATTATAAATTACTTCAAATAAGTTTCCTTAACTTACACCTTAAGTCACTTTACTTTACTTATTATAAGGTCAATGATTTTATTGACGATTGCACACCTTGGGAATAAGATGGCCACATGCAAGGCTACCTCAATATACTTAATGTACTTTGACTTTTGTTATAATATTATATAGATTAAGTTTTAACATTGTAAACATATTATGTATACACTTTTTAAAAAGAACAATTTTTCATCTTTTTGCTAAAAGATGGCCCCGTCCGAGTTTCTTACGCCGGTTCTTCTCGGCGTGCTAGGGTTGAACCGGTGGTAGCCTTTTTGTTGACTTTCCGAAAATAGCTTATTAAGTTTTATTTGGAAATAAAATATTTTGAATTTTGAATTTTGCATTCTATTATAGTAGATAATAAAATGCACAATAAAGTATGCTGTGCATTCAATAATTATTCTAAGCTCTAAATATTTTAAAAGTACCGTTGTAATCACTTTGCGGTTAAACTCTAGTTTGGCGATACATTATACTTTTTTAAACAAATAAATTATTAAAAACTATATTAGTAAATTTTTACCACTATCTAACATTTTAGACAGTACCTACAACTACGATTCATTTACACGAATCACTGAAAGAAAACACGATAAAATAGTATTTATAACAGTATTTTAGTGACAATCAATGAATGACATTTGGGGCACTCACGTTGGATATTTTACGCGTTAAATGGCATGTCCTTACGCAAAACAAATTCCTCGGTCCCGCGACGACGTTTGGAAATAATTTGTTATTATTTTTCGCGTCTCGGTAAATTGTGCGGGCCCGAACAATTGCTCGTTACAACGACCTTAAATGTTTATAACGACGATAAATATATTTTTATAACATAATTTTAAACGGCTTTCTTTACAAAGATGGAACAAGGGTGGCGAATATAGGCAACTTACCAATACTTTGTAGGAGGCTTATGTCCAGGGTTGGCTCATAGCTGGAATGATGATGATGAAAGCCCCTAAGTACACGAGCAATTTAAGCTCTGCATAATAATAGCTCTCCTCGCGGATTTCGGTTTCAGTAGCCGATTTCGTTGAAACCAGACCAGCTATGCAGGAGTTATTTTATAGTGCCCAAGTGTGTGCGCAATACACAAAGACACTCCCTCTTCCTTTTACTCTCATAACCCAGTAGGTCGGTAAACTGACACGACTGGCGAGAGAACTGGCGCAGGACCGACTTTTTACATGCCCATCCGACGCATGGATCATCCTTCTTGTTAGACAGGTGATCAGCCTGCATTGTCCTAACCAAATTTGATAACAACATTTTTTTGTTTCAACGCGGAAATCGAACCCACGACCTCCGGGTCGCGAGCGAAGGTCTAAACCACTAGACCACGGAGGGTCTGCATGATATTAGCATACGAAGAGCATAATATCTAATCTCTTACATAATATTTATGCGACATTTTTAAGCGACATTCTGTGGCAAGTTTATGGAGCCTTCGATAACCCGGCAAGTCCTGTTAGATAAACGTTAACCTCTCTCCAGAGTGTTGACGTTTTGCATTATAGAAAAGTTTAAGTAAATCTTCAATATATTGTATTAAAATATTCCAAAATGTTGCCAGAGACGCATTGAAATAATCGCAATTAATCTCCTGTAAAGTGGGGTAAAGTGTGAATAACAGGGAGTAAAAAACCAGTTATAATAGTTATAATAAGTTTTGAATAACAATATTATACTATTGTAAGATTATTCTAATTCTAATGTAAGAGTATTCTAAATGTACTACTGGGAATATTATAGGACTGCAATTATAAAGTAAAGGGCAATAATCCACTCAACACTTTTATTCTTTTACTTACAATCGGTTAAATCATCTACCCAACACAATTATCCGCCATTACAACATTATTCTATAAAGTGATTATAACATTATTAGTTCTTACCTTAGAACCTCCTCCCTTGAAAGCCGGAACAAAAGTGTTCGCCGAGTCTCTAATTCGAATTAGCTTTTTCCCTAGTGTTCCCCGATACAAATTCCAAATTTACTCACATTAAATATTAATAAAAATGTTGCCAATAATTAAAAGTTTGAAGAATAAAGTTTATAAAACAACATACTATTATTTTTAACTACAAAATTATGAAAAACCTAACACTATATTTTCTCATTCTGAAAATGTTTCGTCCAAAAATAAGAAAAAAAGCAAAACAATTTGAAGTTAATTTAAGTATAGTAGTGATATAGTTTTTTTTTATTATTTTTGTTTGTCTTAGTTTTTAGTTAGAAGCTAGTCTAGTGTTATTTTAATTATCTACTGTTCTATTTATTTTAGTTTACTTTCAAAAGAAATAAAAGGCTTTTCATTAATAAAAAAAAAGCAAAAAAAAAAAATCCACAAAATATACATTTCTGGAATGAGAAAATGTAGTATAATCATGTTCCAAAGTTATTATAACTGATATATTTACATACTGTATATATAGACTGTCAAAATCGTATATATTCCCCTCCGTATCGTAGTTAGAAAATATGTCATAAATATGCTTTATTGTGCTAAAAGCATTTTATATCATGAATTAATTGTTGTGAAAAGGCACCTTTAAACAATATTATGTCCTAAAATCACAAGTAAATTAATGTTACTATTAGTTTTCCTATATTATATTAATAAAAAACATTTTTATTAATTGTTTCAAAATTAACACATTTCATTTCGCTTTTTCATTTCCCAGAAATTCGAGTAATTATTGTGGAAATGGTGACACGTTTATATTTTACAGGGATGCTTCCAAGCCCAAACAGGAACAATTAAAAACTGCAAATTTGTTAGGAATAACTTTAAAAAAAAAATGATTGAGAAAAGGTATAATACCTAGATACCTATAATAATATGCCAAAGTTATAGTTACTGTTATTTTTAATAGCCTATATTGCTTAGATACCGAGCTGTTTGTGTCAAATGTATGTACCAAGTTTGTATGCTCATGACATTGACTGTCGGTAACGTAAAAAAAAAACAAATGTCACTTGTATATGGAGCAGCCATGGAAGTAATAAGTACTACTTATGACGTTGTACTTATTACTTACATGCGAGCCACAAAGTAAGGATGATATGGATATGAAATTTCGGGGATATGGATATGAAATTATTTCGGATTATCCACCGGATATCGCACTGGCAAAAAAAAATTTAAGATAATCATCCGTAAAATTATCGTAAAATTATCCGAAACTAGCGAGTTTCGGATAATTACGGTTAAGGATATTAAATTTTTAAGGAATATCAAAAGTGAATTACAAACGACTTGGGTCGCATTTCATACGACCGTAACAAAACACATTTGTTTTAATTTTTGAACTATTTGCGATTGTAAAATTGGTCACAAGTCAATTGTTAACGACAATTTCATGACGACAACAGAAGAAAACAAACAAAGCGCGTGGGTTGTTTGTTAGCAGCGGCCGGCCGATCAACACAACTTGTCATCATATTATGTCATAAAGTGTCTTAATTAGGCTCCGCCCCTATCCGATAGTATCCATAACTATTATTTCGGATTCGGTTACGGTTAAGGATATGTTTTTATTTGGTTCCGCCCCTACCCGATATTATCCATAACTATTATTTCGGATTCGGTTACGGTTACGTATTTTTTTTAATCGGATATCCGACAGTTTCGGTTACGGTTACGTTTTTTTTTTTAATCAGATATCCGATAGTTTCGGTTACGGTTACGTATTTTTTTTTAAATCGGATATCCGATAGTTTCGGTTACGGTTACGAAGCTCCCTAACTTCCCTGCTGAAAAAATTCATAATTCCAACGTCTTAAAATTGGAATCTAAAGTCGGGACAACCTTAAACAATGATCCAAAGACATGGAGTAGCTATATAGCTCCACGCTATTAAAAGGTTTTCTGTTTCTTTAAGTATAGTCTCAATAGACAGATAAATAACTATTTTATTTATATTTCAACAGATTTTTTTTATATTGACCCTAATTCATTACCCACAATATAAAACATTATAATGTTATTGAATAGTAGGTCCCTTGCGTGAGTAGGTCTCAAAATATGATACCATATTTTTTACCCAAAAAATCATATTTTGTCAAACACAAAAGTTGTTCAGACCGCTTAGATGGAATATTATAACGTTGGAATTATTATAAGAATATTTCCCAACAGACCCACAAACGACCTTTTGCTGAAAACCTCACAGCAAAATATTATACAAAAATTGTAATTTCTAAGACGACTGAAAAGCTGAACGCTGTCTGTGGACACAAAGGTATTTTTTGTGCGAGATGTCCCAAAAAGTCTGAAATTATTTATTCAGAGAAATGCAATGGATAGTTCGAAAGCTCTTTCAGTAGTCGCACCCTCTTGTTCCGTCTCGCTCGCACGCCGGTTCACCCTCGCCTGCCAGTGCGATTTCATTCGTCCCGACGGGAGGTCGTGCATTCGAAATTCGAACGATTCGATACGTGTTAGTGAAGTGCAAGTGAAGTGTACACTTTTTGTGCAAGTGCAGTGAGTGACACTCGGGACGGACTGATCAAAGGTATTCGTTTATTTTTTAAAACGCAATTTTCCGCCCGCCAAACTTTAGTGGGATCATTTTAAAGTTTAAAGTTATGAACTTTACTTTTATTTAATATATTATACGAGGTGTAAAATAAATGAATAATACTTTAGGGTGTGTATGTGCCTCCTATGTAGAGTTTACTGTGAAAGTACCAGCGCTGAAAGACGTACTTTTAATTTTCTATGAGAAATGCCTCAATATCATAAATTTGCCCATACAATAATTATACAAAAAAAAAAGTAATACTTTAAGCGCTGGTACTTTCACAGCAAATTCTACATACGGGACCCCTACACACCCTTAAGTATTATCACTCATTAATTTTACATCATGTATATTATTATCTACCTATTTCGAGTTCATCAATATATCTGAAAATAAATTCTATAATCATATTATCATTCCCCTTTTTCATTTTGAAAACAAAACGTTTCTAAAAGGTTTGTACTTACTTGCCACATTTATTAAAAGAAAATATTGTATTAAATTCACAATATACCTACTTCGGTTTAGTTCTGCAATTGAATTTACTTGTAACGGAGCTTCATAATGGGTTTGCGAGGGCCCCTGAATGGTAGGCCGAACAGTAGTAAAGAAGGAACATTTGAAGGCTCCTTAGCTCCCCTCACCGATTTTGGCATCGGTAGCCGATTTCATTGAAACCAGGCCAGCTACGCAGGAGTTATTTTATAGTGCCCAAGTGTGTGCGTTACACTCTCTCTTCCTTTTACTCTCATAACCCAATGGGACGGTTGCCCGACACGACTGGCGAGAGAACAGGCGCAGGACCAACTTTTTATATGCCCGTCCGACGCATGGATCATCTTTCTTGTCAGACAATCAGGTGATCAGCCTGCATTGTCCTAACCAAACTTGAAAACAAAATTTTTGTTGTTTCATCGTGGGAATCGAACCCACTACCTCCGGGTCGAGAGCGAAGCTCTGCACCACTAGACCACGGAGGCGATAAAGTAACGTTACCGAATTATAATATTTGTATGAAAAGCATGACAGTGCCAATAATACAATTGACATTCGATAACGATCCTGCTTGCCGTATAGGTTTGATATGGTATTAGTAAATATTAAAAATAGTTTGTATGCGCGCTATCATATAATTCTCTTTCGATAACGCTAAGTAATGTTGCTGTTAATCTCACAGGATGTGAATTCACGTGTCAGATTTGTCTGCTCGGCGGAAAGAGTATGATACCGCTAGACTTCCTCTTACAATATAAAAACAAATTAAAATAAAAAGAAGTAACTCCGACTGTAATAACCTAAAATCTACTTGAAGCAAAAAAAATGGATTAAAATCGATACACCCGTTTCCAAGCTACGATGCCACAGACAGAAATACAGAGACAGGTGAAACTAATAACATCACATCTTTTTAAATAATATATTATTAGCTGAAGTGAATATAATATGTACGCATAGAAACTCTTGGAAGTCGAGTTACGTACTACAAAGGTTGGTGAATTAACCTTGCAGGTGTGAGCGTGATGTTATTATAAAATATCTGTCCGTTCCTTTCTATCTGATAATATTCTATCAATCAGCGTTCAATATGGATTGAATTTGAATGCCATGTTAGTTGATCATTCATTTGAATAGCTTTCGAGAAACCGGGGGTTAGTAGAATATTGAAAGGCATAAATTCGAAGGCAAATATGGTTTAAAATATTATCTTAAACCATATTTGCCTTTTTTTTTATTCTTAAAATATATCTGGTTCTTGCGATACAAGGCTGTGCTTAGTGCAAGAGCCCCTGTAAACTCTTTTAAAACTATGTATAAATATTTTTACATTAAGGGCATGTTTCACCAAGCAATGTTAAAGTTAACGCCATGTTAAAATACCATGCCTTCTCATTCATTTTCAGGAAATACGAGAGGGATAACATGGCGTTAACTTTAACATCGCTTGGTGAAACACGCTCTTAAGTGATATCTCTTGAGAAAAAGTTTTTGGTAACAAACATTATTATTATTAAACCCCGAAGAAAATTATATTTTTGGCATAACTTTGACGTATGTTTGTAGCATCGTAGCTCCCAAACGGATGAACCGATTATGGTATTTTTTTGTTTGAACGCTAACGTGATCTTGTGCTATAAAATCTTCAGCTCGCTTGACAATTGTTTGGCTACTTAACCTTGTAATTTGGTTTTTATATGCAGATATTACGTAACATTGACTCCCAAAATCACTACCCTTAGCAGTAACTGCATCTGCGTTCTGCAGGCTTACTCCCGAAACAATCGAGAATCGAATCAGTTCGATCTCAACGGCTTTTGATATTTTATTTGCTGGATTACTTTGAAACTTAACAGGGTAAAGAAAATCGTTAGGTCGTAACTTTTTGTACTACCTATCATATCAATTGACGGAGAATCTAAATATACAAACGTCAATTTATTAATACGTGGCACGAATGAATCTGAATTAAATTTAAAATAAGAAAGTAAGGGCCCTGGATCTAAGGCGGGACAAAGGTAATGAAAAATCAAACGGGTGGGTCGATTTGGCTCACTCTGATCTTGAAATCTCTTTTTTTTTGTCAAAGCCAAAGGTTAACAAAACACTAACTCACTCATATAAAGATATGAGTGAGTTAGTGTTTTGTTAACCTTTGGCTGTGCTATGTCCCTTTATGTATTTAATAAAGATTTTTTTAATGATAGTGGAAATGAAAAAAATATATAAACTGTTAAAAATACGAAGATCGCGTGGGCAGCGCGAGGAATTTCCGCGCCTTCAAACGTTTTTGACATAAGTACTATTGGAAGCACTCCGCTTCTAGCTTTGATAGTTCAATCTATCGTTTAGGATTTGAAACATAATTTTATGAATCCCGTGGTGCTTCCCCTTCTATTGTTGCATTTCTTGCACACTAACAGAAACGGTATATTTATCTATTTATGGGCGTGTTTCACCAAGCAATGTTAAAATTTACGCCATGTTAAATATCACGTTATGAGATGAGATGGCGTGGTATTTTAACATGGCGTTAACTTTAACATTGCTTGGTGAAACACGGCCTTAATATTATATTCTGTTTTTGAATAAAATATCAAGTGTAAACGAGCAAATGGATCGCTTGATGGTTGGTGATTACGTGATATCAGTTAGGTATTATATTAATAAGTGATGCCTGCAATACAATAAGAGCATTAGATGGGTGTTATTTACTTGTTATGTTGGGCTCATGTTCACAAATTATAAATATATACATTAAGAATTTTATTATTATGAAAAGAAGAACTATAAATAATTTGTTTTATAAAATGAAATTAATACTATAATTAATAAAATCCGTCCGTCTGTTTTTTTTTTCTATCATAATTCAAGAAATTTATAACGGCAAACAAGAAATAATTGAAACAAAAATTTGAATAATTTTATTATTCTCAGCAAGAATGTGATTAGAACAAAAATGTTAATTACATTTTTCTAATCTCTCTTTTCCCCTTATTTGGGGAGATTTCAATTTATTTGCAACACCGCGATAAAGTCTACAAAATGGTCGATAAGCGAACGCCATTGTTATTTATGGCGGCAAACAATTTAATCTTGACAAACCCTTGGGGAAATTTGGTCAGATCATTTAATATTAGAATCTTTGTGTAGCTATTCTTATTTTTGTCAGGCCATCTGTGTTTACCCCAAGGTATAGCAGAAATATATTCGTGTATTCTTTACGTCATCTCCGCAATATTCTGTGTTCCGAGATATTTAAATCAAAATAGTATTTGTGACATCCTTTTAGTTCCATTTAGTTATACTATCGACTTTTATTTAGGCTGAATTTGAACGTAACTTTTTATCGAAAGCTGAACTTTTTGGCAGTGCTACTGTAACAGAATATTTAAATAGATACTGTATGACACTTTTAGCTTAAAATTTGCTTCCAAATATTAGTTTTTTAACAGATTCAAAAATGTAGGCGATTGATTTAAATATTTTAGCGGTGAGTTTACATCCATGCATATAAACATGAGGAAATTCTCAAACAATAAATCAAATATCTTGTTATGACGACTGTAATGGGAATAATATGTGATAGGCCAAATGGCCTATCACATATTATTCCCACCACTTCAACTTCTCGGAGCCATTATTAACAGTATACAAAAATGAACAGTGCAATAGCAGAAAATACTTCGCGATTTTTATTACACAGCTAAAACCACAAAACCGTAAAGTGAACGCATAAAAACGCTCAAAACGAACTCTACAGTCGTAAACACGCCACAACCACCTAAAGCGCCATTTAAAACTTACAATTATTTATGCAAAAATTATGTCAACATGTTGGCAACACTGCGACCATAGACTAGATACACGACCGGAAAATACCAACACTGTTTGCGGTAGATAAAGAAGGATTTCCGTGTATGCTTCCAAAGCGGAATTGTTTTTATCGTTTAGAAAATACTGGCTGCATTTAATTTTAAAAAGCTTGTAAATATTAGCAGTTAATACGATTAGAAACATGGTTGGTGTAAGCATTTCGATGAATTAGTAATTATTGCGAATTAAATATTCTTATATTGATATTAGATGTAGTTTTCTATACTAATAAGAGTATTGTTTAGTTTCTTTTTTGCATTGAATATGCTCTGAATTTTATTTCATTCAACACAAATATTAAACAGTACGAGAAAGCAGATATTGGTGTCAGTAAAAGAACAACATCCTAAAGCTGACCTTTAAAGTTGTTTCAAACATACCTTTGCTGTCACCCACTTCAAAAAGAACATTAATTATAACTATGTAGGTACATTATAAAAAATTATACTTCTAAGAGTTGGAGTCGTTTTTTTAAGTAGAAAATAATAAACGGATTACTAAGTGTTTTATCTTAACCAGCGGGTCTACAACATCATAATCCGACTACGCCAATTAGGTATGTTACTAATGCTACACTGTCCATTATTATCTACTTATCCATTGACACTTAATTAAAACTGGATCAGCAGTTTAGGCACTAAATACAAAATATATAATCTTATGTACATACGTAGCCTGCCAATATCATTACGCTTCGCCGTATTCGGATAAAAAGAACTTCAGATTACTTTTCCGATAGCCAAACTCAGTGCATAATTAATCTTTAAATTAAAGGTACCTTTCACAAAATATATTGGATATCGCTTTGAGTGAAATACAAAAGTTTTAGTAATTTTATAGTTTTTTTTTCAGCTACGGCGAAAGCAACAGGAAGGTTATGATTTTGTCACTCTATGTATGCATTTATTATGATCCTTGTATGGGAAGTGGAGTGCGATAAAACTCTCATTCATTCGTTTATTCATACAAGTCGCATGTTTATTCATACAAGTCGCATTGATAAATTAATATTCTGCCATTGTTACTTACTTTGGTAGTGTTAATATCACATTTTTAATCAAATTTTAAAATCATGGTAATGATATTATTATAATGAGCACGTAAGAGTTAGACGTTATATTTAGCGATATTATTGGCATATTATATATGAAACTAAACCTTAAACTAATATCTATTAACGTCTCCCCCATACAGGTAAACCTAAATGATTTTTGAATAATATTGTAATTTGCTGTAATGTAACAATAATTTGTTTCGAATAAAGACTTAAAAAAACCCTCCGGTTTTTGAAAGGCTGATCAAATCGCCGATCAGCTAATATTTGAGTTAATATACCAGAACGCTCATTGGTGAACGTAGCGAGTGAGCGCAGTTGTTGCGAGTGATGTTAGAGTGATGCGAGAGATTAAATCAAAAGAAGAAGTCAATTAGCCTTTCAGACACCGGGGAATAGTGTAGTGTCCTTGTAACAGTAAAGTAAGCGACCATAATTAATACTAATGGAACACCTCACACAACGTTAATCGGTTTTTATTCCTTCGGTGGGATTCGAACCGCTTACCTCCAGCTTCAGCATCGACCAACCATGGATTATCATCGCTACAGAGATCAATAAGATCGTCAAAATTAATAATATTGTGTTATAAAAATGTGAATTTCTCTGTAAATATTAAAACTCTTGATTTGAAAATAGTAAAAAGAAACGTTTGCCGACAGGTATCGACCTCCACTCGATGTCGACGTTTTATATCGCACAGTTTACAAGCCCGCATTTTTAGTTTCGAACCTTTTTATACAGAAGTTTAAACTTGATCTCTGTCGATAGTGTGAATGTTTTAGCTAGAGAAATGTCTCGCTCCTATTAACAGTAAAAAGCTTCCATATCAATTTTGGTGGTGGTTTTGTTTTAACCAGGCCATGTACGTCAATTTTATAATACCCAAGTGTGTGCGCAATACACAAGGACACTGGTCCTTTTACATGCCCATCCGACTCATCATCTTTCTTGATTCAATAAAAAATAAATGAAAATAAAAAACGTTTTGTTTCCAAATGAAACTTAACAATCTATGTTATAAGTCAACAAGATAAACAATCTACCACCGGTTCAACCCTAACCCGCCGAGAAGAACCGGCGTAAGAAACTCGCACGGGGCCTTTTAGTAAAAAGATGGAAAATTAATATATTTTTTTAAAGTATATATTTTTTACAATGTAACTTAATCTATACATCTTAATATGTATTATAAAAGTTACATGTAGTAAATAAATATAAGCAGCCTTATGGTTGGCCACCTTATTCCCAGGGTGTGCAATCATTCAATCATTAACAAAATCAGTTATCTTATAATAAGTTTTAGCATACAAACGTTCTTTAACTTTTTTTAATTTATCAGGTCTGGATAATCAATCAGGTGATGCCTGAATTCTTCTAACTAAACATTTTATAGTTCTAACGCGGGAATCGAACCCACTACCTAGCCTAGTTGAGAGCAAAGCTTAACCAGTACACCAAGGAGGCGTTGATCGCACCATATAGTATAGACTCTATACGTTGATATAGCGTAAATATTTTTAATTTTAGCCTAGGAACACACGTACTAAAACAAACTTTGAAGCTACTTAGGTGTTGTTTGTATTGTATTATAAATTCAATGAAGACTTTAATAATAATATCTATGGAGGCTTCACTCCACGTCAATTTGGCCCTGTGATAAGTATCCGAAGAACTTGTTTTACGGGTACCAGACGACGAAATTATATTTCATACTTTTATATTATACACATAATATTTGAGATTTGTATTATATTATACACATAATATTTGAGATTTGTATTATATTATACACATAATATTTGAGATTTGTATTATATTATACACATTAATACACAAATCGTCGCTCTACCTTCACAGCCTCGTATCTATAAAACTACAACTTTTCAGTAGACTAAAAAACTTAATAATTTTAAATTTTATCATGACATTGATTTTTTTTAAAATAAGTTTAGTAATGTATTATATCTAGCTTTTTAACTGACCTAAAGTATATAAAAAATAAGTTTTAGACTATCGAGAAAACATAGATTTTTCAGTTCCGAGATTTAGTTTTTTTTAGATACGAGGTTTTGAAAGTTATAGATAATTTATTACACATCCATGACCAAAGAACATTGAAAACTTTTGTTCCCTCGGCGGGATTCGAACACGCGACCTCTCGAACGCACTCAACAACTGCTCTACGGAGGTCGTCATCATCATCATAATTTTTTGACATCCTTTATGGATACCGAATTGGGCATGATGAATATCAATCCTAAATATATAGAAGCCAAAGTCTTGCGATAAGTATATATGTTTCATTTAGATCAAAATCTTAATTTTATACAAATTGTTGACGTGGTAAGGTTTGTAAGGCATATAGCATCAAGTCCCGGTTTCTCTAAGGCTATTCAAATGCCAACTAACATGGCATTCAAATTAACAACTCATATTGAACGCTGATTGTCGGAACATTATCAAAGAGAAAGGAAGGGACATATATTTTATAATTACATCACTCGCTCGAAGGCTCGCACTTACAAGCCTTCAATATGGGTAATTTAATTTGGATGCCATGTTAGGTGATACATTTGAATAGCGTTCCAGAATCCAGGGGACTCTTAAATTCAAGCAGCTATTTAGTATGACTCAGGCTAAAACATAACGGGTGTGTAAAGAACTGTCACTCATAACTTTGGTATATGATTATACTACCATTTCTCTTTCTAGAAATGTATTTTTTTATAAAAAAAAATTTTTTTTTGCTTTTTCTTTACTCATGCGACAAAAAAAAATGGTAAAATGTAAAAAAAAAATTTGTTAAAAAATACATTTCCAAAATGAAGAAAGATAGTATAATCGTATCTCAAAATTATATTGACTGCTATTTTTACACCATGTATAATAAAAAACAGATGAATAGTGTGATTGGAGTATTTTCAGTACATGCCAAGCTAAGCACACAAACACCCGGTTTCTGAAAGGCTGATCAAATTGATCAATTGATCAAATCAGCTAATCTGAACGCTGATTGGTGAACATCACTTCGCAGTCACTGTTTTCACCAATGAGCGTTCAGATTAAGTACGTGTATAAAAATATCTACGCTCTATCTACGTATAGAGGCTATGTATAGAGTATATTATACTAATAATATCTACGCTCTATAGTCAATACTATAATTATGGTGTGAACAAACGCACCAAGGAGGCGTTGGTTAAGAGCTTAGCTCTACAGACCCTAGGCTAGGTAGTGTGTTCGATCCATGTGATTTTCCATCCAAAATTTTTTTATTGTTCTACAATATTTTATTTTTTTTAAGTTTGGTTAGTACAATATATAGGCTGATGACCTGATTGTCTGACAAGAAAGATGATCCATGCGTCGGATGGGCTTGTAAAACGAATAGTGAGTATACTTGTGTATTGCGCACACACTTGGGCATTATAAAAATGACTGTTTAGTCGTTCGTACCTGGTTGCAATCTGGTTGCAATAAAACCGCCACCGAAATTGATATGGAAGATTTTTACTGTTAATAGGAGCGAGACATTTCTGATTTGATCAATTGATCAATTTGATCAGCCTTTCAGAAACCGGGCGTTAGAATGTGATTGAAGTGTTTTGATATTCCATTCCATTACTGTTCGCAATCCTTTGACGTCTATCGTGGATCTAACGTTAAACTGGCGGCATATTGTAACCAATTGTAGCTAACCCCGTTAGTACTGACGGCTCCCGGCTGTGTTTTGCATACAAAAGCCCAGCATAAAGAATTTAGGCTCGCAAAATAAAGTTATCCTTTGCGAGGCTCGATCAGCGGAAAGTTAGAAAAATGGGAGGTCGCATGTGCCAAGTGGAATAGAAAATAGGACAGCGTTTCGAACAGAATAAAGTCCATATTATTTATGTCTCTTTCAATTTATCTGTAGGGGCTTTACCGTTTTTATATCGGGGGAGTTGGTTGGAAGGTGTCAAAATGGAATCGTTCTATTGAGATGAAATGGGAAATCGTTCGTGACTTTGACGTTTGCTCTTTAGGCTCTACTCGCATTGACGCAGATTTGAGGCGTTGCGTTTTCCGTGTTTATCCCCACAGAATATTCATCTCCATTTTCCATTAATAATAATATAATATCTATAGACGCTTCACGCCACGTCAATCTGGCCCCGTGCTAAGTATCCGAAGAACTTGTGTTACAGGTAGGTACCAGAGTTAATAATTTTATTCTACACACATGTTTCAGATTTTTGTTATATACAAAATATTTAATACACATCCATGACCCAGGAACATTGAAAACTTTTTGTTCCGAGACGGCGGGATTCGAACCCGCGACCTCTCGCTCGAGCACTAACGCGCTCAACCACTGCGCTACGTTAATAACTTGAAATTCATAAAAAACTATAATCAGAGTATATCAATTACACAAATTATGTTACTCGTGCTATTGTTAAGAGGAAACGCCACGAATTTTTTTCCATACAAAAATAGAGGTCTAGGGGATTTCTATTTCCTCCCTGGATAATACTTCTAGAGTAACTATTTTTTTCCTGAATATTTATGGATATTGTTTGTACGTCCCTATTTTTCCTTTTTTTAATAAATTAATTAAATTATTTAAAGAGATATGGACGTTTAAAAACCCAAAAAAAATGGCCAGACTGTCCGCTATGATTAATTATCTAGGAAACAGATTTGGCTACAAAATAGGAACCTAGCTCAATTCTTTTTTTAGCTAATACAGAAAAAAATATTTAAATCGGTTAAGTTTTGGAGGAGGAAACAGGAATCCCCTAAACGTCGATTTCTGGTAATTTAAATAGGTAATTTCAGTCCAAGTTGCAGTTGTCTCTATCGCGCTAGTGCTGGCTAGCTAAGGCACTGCGAGACAGAAATAGATTTTAACCTATTTTGTATTTCTCTCAACCGTGGTGTTTCCTCTTAAGGATCTATTATCACCTCTTCTATTAAAATCAGATCACTAGTTTGGGCACTACGGTGAAACAAACATACATAAATGGACTCCCAAAAGCATTACCCTTCCAATAGGAATTTATCGGTAGGGGCTTTACCATTTTTATATCGGGCTTTTGTCCCATGATAGGTAACCAACTTTGTTTTTGTCCCATGAAAGGTATATTAAGCTTAAAAATTATACATATACTTTTGAAACATATATTTTTCAAATAAACTTGTATCTGTGATAGTAGACCCTAATAAATCCGTCCCTTTCGTCCTGAGGGAGAGACGAAATCTCTTCAAAACTACAAACTATTGTTAAAGGACTGAATCCGAAGCTTCACTATCTTCAAGTTCGATAACAATATAACAAAGTCAATATTCGCTATCGCATAATGATTATTAATATATTTAATGGAATCAGGCGTTACTCTGCGGAAATCCATAGCATAAAATTTAAATATATTATATCTAGTAATATCCCGCTAAACATTTTTTCGCGGGATATTGTTAGATATAATATATTTAAATTTTAGATTATTAATACTATAGTATTTTTGATGAGATTATTTTTGAGCATAACCATTAGACTTGGAATTATATTAATAATAATATCTATGGACGCTTTCACCACGTTGGTCTGGTACAGGACCAGCTAAGTATCCGAAGAACTTGTGTTACAGCTACCAGACAACGGAAATATATTGAATACATTTTATACTATACACAAATTTAATACACATCTTCCACATCCCAGGAAAAGAAAAAACTTTTTGTTCCTTTGGCGGGATTCGAACGCGCGACCTCGCTTGAACCCAACACGTTCAACCACTGTGCTACTGAGGTCGTCAAAACTATATATTGCATTGTTTATGATAAGGGCGGCTGTAAAACAAGATGAAAACAGCTATTTTTCCAACTGCACAACAGTCAGACTATCATATACACTAGCTGTTAAGGGTAAGGAAGTGCAGTTTGCAATATCTATTTTAAGTTGAATCAATACCTCGTTAGTATTTAGGTATTCAGGCCGGCTAAAAGGTCAGATATATAGGGACGTGTGAATATTTCAATCTTTATAATAATAACTTCCTTTCGATTCATTAATATTGTAGTATATCTGAAGTTGTTTGGCCACAAGCCCGCAACTTCAGTAGACCCCGCAAGGGAGAAAAGAAAAATAAAAGTAAAAATAATAATAATAATGCCTCCCACACCAATTTCGGTGACGGGAACCGGTTTTATTGAAACCAGGCAAGCTACGCAGGAGTTATTTTTTAGTGGCCATGTGTGTGCGTAATACACAGAATCACTATCTCTTCCTTCACTCTCGTATCCCAGTGGGACGGATAACCGACATGACTGGCGAGATATCGGGCTCAGGACCGACTTTTTACATGCCCATCCGACGCATGAATCATTTTTTGTCAGATAATCAGGTGATCAGCCTGGTTCTAACCAAACTTGAAAACAACATTATATTTTGTTGTTCCAACGCGGGAATCAATCCCACGATCTCCGGGTTGCGAGCGAAGGTCTGAACCACTAGACCAAGAGAACTATCCTTATTATACTGAGATCACGTAAAAATTGTCGCCATCACATGTCCAACGTTTTAAGTCAACAGGCACCAGGGCTCTAATTCTAGATGCCATCGATTTTATCACTTACGAAGTTCGAAAACAAAATGTATGGACTTTGACATAGCTTCGCTAAGTGACATACGAATTCGCTTGTCATTTAGGTTTAATATTTAATCTGTAAAATTACCTTTTATCAAATAAAACGTTGTTATGAATAAAATATTATGCTTAATTTTTAATCATAATGATTAATATAATTATTATGCTATTTCAGTAACAGCTCGGTACTTTTAACATCCCATGCGCTGACCTCCTGCAGTGCATGTGTGCGAAATCTATGAAACGCCTCTTATTTTTATATATCTTCATGTTTCATGGACGTTTTTATGTAATACTAGCTGACCCTTGCCCACTTCGTTGAGCATAAAAACAGTTTATGATGAAATTCAACTAAAAAAAAACAACCCCCTAACTCGTGAACGTATGTAATACAAGCTGACCGGTGCCCACTTTGTTGAGCATAGAAACCGTTTAAACCTTGCCTGGACTTCCACGGACATTTAAATACCAAAACTAGCCGAATCAGTTCAGCCGTTCTCGAGTTTTAGCGAGAATAACGAGCAGCAATTCATTTTTATATATAAATATTTACGGTATTGACAAGTAGGGCACTTGTCTTAGCGCGTGTGTGCACCGCACACTTAGGATATAGGAGCGACGCGGCTCTAACTATTATAGTAATAACATATTGCTATACGGCATTGAAAAACCAAATACACAAATCTTCATTATTGGATGATTTATACAGTATTCTCCTAGTGAAGTAACTCTTAAATGCTCAAGTGCCTGGGATGGGTTTCAATACGATACACTCACAACAATCGGCTTAGGTCAGAGGCATGACAGATCATTTTAGGGCCCACTAACAATGGATCTCAATGGATCAAACAATGGATCAAAATCTCAATTTTCGAATCAACAACTTCTGTGTTCGGAAAAAAAATCATTGTAAAAGTAACTATCGTTTTACTTTCGAGTTCGAGTTCTTTATTCGAAGTGAAGTGTGTAATTCGACACGGAGCATCAAACAATAGGGAACGGAGATTGGATGCGCTTCGCTTCTTTGCCAGTTGGCTCCACTATACAAACTTTTTAATATCATAGAGTTTGCTTGCTTGCTTGCTTCTCATCTATTTGGTGTTTTAGTTATATTTTTGTATTATCGCCTCCGTGGTTTAGTGGTTCAGAACTTCGCTCTTCGCTCTCGAGCCGGAGATCGTGGGTTCGATTCCCGCGTAGGAACAACAATGATTGTTATTTTCAAGTTTGGTTAGGACAATGCAGGCTGATCACCTGATGATTGTCTGACAAGAAAGATAATCCATGCGTCGGGTGGGCATCTAAAAAGTCGGTCCTGCGCCTGTTCTCCCGCCAGCCGTGTCGGTTCTCCGTCCTACTGGGCTACGAGGGTTAAGGAAGAGATAGTGCTTCATTGCGCAAAAACGTGGGTACTGTAAAATATTTCCAGTGTATCTGGCCTGGTTTCAATGAAACCGGCCACCGTCACCAAAATCGGCGTGGGAGGCATTATTAATAATACAAACTTTATGTAGAATAACTTTATACGGGACAAACTCATGAGTAACATCTAGTTTTTTTTTAATGTACATTCAATTAATTCTAAATTATTATGATGGATATACCCGCAGTGGTGCAGTACAGAAACGCAAAAACACAATACATCACCGTTAATAACAGCAGTTCCGTTAATTACAGTCAACATGTGAAGTCCATTTGGAGTTGCTCCATTTGCTTGCAATTATCGCTTACCGCTTCATTCTCGATTATATCTGAAGCTTAAGCGACATGTAATATAGTAATATGCCGCTTAAAGCGTATAATTAATACGCTTTGAGTGACATATTACTATAAAAGTTGCTGAAACTGAAATGGCGTATTATAATTAAAATTAAACATAATACTTTATTAATAGGTGGGCTTAACGAATCGTAATTAGGCACAAATGTAAAAGCCATTATGGCGTATCCTAGGTCGCACTTACTGAACATGGCTTATTTTGATTAATAATTAAACAATAGTTTATGATTATATTTGATATAATTTATTTTGTTAGCAAAACGTAATATTAAAAGCAATTTTAATAATTAATTTCTGTGTCTGTATTATTTAAATGTAAGTTAGAACCTAATACATCAAGTATTAAGTTATAAATGTATTAACTTAATACTTGATACGCTTATTAAAGTTAGGAGCCCTTTTATTCACGGGTTGTCACTGTTACTGACAATGGCAAGGGGAACTGTGACTTGAGTACCGATTAAATTATGTTAGGTAAGGTTATGTTAAGTATTGCAAAGCGTAAGCATTTTAAAAGTGCAAAAATGTAGGAACTACACCAGAAAGACGTTTATGTTTTTCGAGTGTATGTAATAAAAATATCCCACCTAAACAGTACATTTTGCTGCCGTAAAAGTAGCAGATGTGTTAATACAGGGTGTCAGCTAACATCAAATTTTATAAAATTTGTTCCAGCCGTTAAGACGTGTTCCACCAAAATAGTGTTCAGAACATTTGTTAGCTAACATTTTTTTTAGAATTCCAGCTGTGCCAATTTGTATGTGTTCCAATTTGTTAATGTTGCGTTAGCGAGTCCACCGGAACAAACATCTGTTACGCACAATGTTCGCAACAGATCAGAACACCGGTGGAATCGCACCTTAACAAAAACGCATACACACTCACTCACAAATCGCCTCGATTCGATCGAGTGGTAGAGTAGTTGAGTGGTAGAGTAGTTGAGTAGTAGAAAAGTTGAGTAGTCGAATAGTTGAGTAGTAGATTATAAAAGTAGTAGACTAGTTGAGTAGTACATTAGTTGAGTTGTGCCCTAGAGATTTTTCGCATTTGAGCTTGAGATATATCTTTAGAGTGAATTCAGTCGAGCCCGAGGGTATAACAAATCACCTAAGCAGTTCTTTTAATAATAATTTTACACAATACTAGCAAAACTCTCCTAAATTAAAAATATCTATAATTAAGAGTCGTTTTTAATTCTATGATGATCATTCTGAATAATATCTTGTTTTGCTAATTCACCCGAAGCTTAAGTGCATTTTCGAGCTACGATTTAATACGAAGACAGTGAACTATTCCGCTAGTTAGGAAACTATTTAAACACACAATAATTTCAGTTTGCCATGAATGAATTAATCTTACTCAATTTAGGTATTTCAACCCCAGATATTGTTGAATACAGAGATATTCAACAATATCGGTTATTCAACAATATCTGGTTTCATTAACATGTAAGAGTCCGTTTGTTTTATTAGGCCTACTGTACTTAATTATCATAACAAAAGTCTATAAGATCTAACAATAAAATAGATATAATTTATCTAAATTACTAATCCAAATCATTTACATTTATGCCATCACATTGTATTTATCTACACTAATATTAAGAGGAAAGGTTTTTTATTTTTGTATTTTTGTATGTAACGACTTAACTCAAAAAGTACTGGATTGATTTTAATAATTCCTTTTTCATTAGAAAGCTATATGATCACTGAGTAACATAGGATATAATATAAAAATCAAGTGCTGTTCGTTAGTCCCGATAAAACTGAACTGATTCGGCTATTTTTGGTCTTGAAATATTCGTTGAAGTCTCGGGAAGGTTTACACGGTTTCCATGCTGAACGAAGTGGGCACGGGTCAGCTAGTTATATTATAAAGAAGAATGTACGGCGCCCGTGTGATTTCTTGACTACATTAAAATGTTTTCAATTATAGACGACGGTGATTCTGTTATCTTTCTTCGCTAAGAGAGGGCCAAGAGATCCCCGGACATTAGAGAGCTCTCTGTAGGAGACCTCGATGGACCCTGCTACACGATTTGATCCCCATGTTAGCCCAACGTTGTAATCCGACATAGCTTTCATACATTTGTGCAGGTGACCTTATTAGTAGTCTATTATTATTCGCAACGCGGCCTCGGATTTTGCATGAACATAACTGAAAAAAAATCGTATTTGGCATACGGTGTTTTAAAATTCATCGCTTGTAGCACACTAATATAAAGGATAGGTTTGTGAGTGAGTATGTTTGTTACTTCGTCACGTCTAAACGGCTGGGGTGATTTCAATAAAATTTAATATGAACCTGGCTGACAACCTAGATTAACACATAGGCTACTTTATACCACATCAAAATGTTCGGTTCCTGCGATATTTCATTTAGCACAAAGTAGCGAGAAACATATTAGAGAGGAGACTGGAGTGGAACGGTACGAATAATGTACCTAGTTGACAAAAATTCTACGCCTTACAAATGAACACAGATCAGAACATCAATAGCGGGGATTAGTAATGATGATGATGATTGTCCTATCTAGACCGTAACTCGATATTAATACCAAACGATCAGAATTGAAATTTGACAGTTCTTGATCTTGAATCTTGAACAAGATACTAGCGGCAAATTGGTTTAAAATTGAGTGTCGATTTTATGGAACTATGTGAAATTAGGATTGAGTTGATTTAACGTGTTTACAATGTTTTGAAGAGTAGCAAATGATATGACAGCAGAATTAATATTGGAATCGGCAGGCTGATTAGGAACACATTTAAAAGATTGTATAGCTGAAGGATCGAAACAGAATTTACCCAATCCTGCCCCTTTACTCTTGAAACTAAATCCGATTCCAATAAAAGACCAATCGGCAGGATGATTATGTACCTCACAAAATCAATTCGACAGGCGCAAATTGTATAATTGTGTACAATATCGCTGTCAAACGTATACACTTGAAAGCGATATTGTACACAATGGTACAATTTCCTTCTGTCAAATTGCTTTTGCGAGATATATAATCATCCTGCCGATTGGTCTTTTATTGGAATCGGATTTAGTTTCAAGAGTAAAGGGGCAGGATTGGGTAAATTCTGTTTCGATCCTTCAGCTATACAATCTTTTAAATGTATTCCTAATTTAAAAGCAACGAATAACTCAATTTATGTTCAATGCCAAATGCAATTTATTTTCCAATTTATTACTGTGTATTCGATAAATCTAATTTTCAAAAAGTTCATCTTTACAAAATACTAATGTTTGTCTGCAACTCCGCTCGCATTAGCAGTATCTGACTGGAACTCTGTAATAATATCCCATTAAAAACATAACTTGTAAAAAGAACCAAGTATCACTACTTATTTTTTCTACCGTAAAAAGTTGTGAGATACATGTTACGCCAAGTAGGGGTCAGTCAGTCGGTCTAATAACATCTTATAGTAATCATAATCAATATTACTTGGCACTTTTTACAATTTTTGATGGGATCTCAGTTCTTTTTGTAGAAGATCAACTAAAACGCGT
This sequence comes from Celastrina argiolus, assembly GCA_905187575.2. Classification (NCBI taxonomy): domain Eukaryota; kingdom Metazoa; phylum Arthropoda; class Insecta; order Lepidoptera; family Lycaenidae; genus Celastrina; species Celastrina argiolus. The sequence continues at coordinate 3,821,190 of LR994582.1, read as the reverse complement.
GTTTTATCGTAAAGTGCAAACATAACTTTGCAATCCAATACATTTGTATAGAATTAGAAAGTTAATTATGCAGTTGACGTATACACAACTAGACAGAAATTCTAAAATTTTTAGGTTTCACCTTTATTTATACACTAAACACTACTTGCATTCCAAATTTGATGCTTCTATGTCTGCTAGAAGTGCCTTTGTTGATCGGTCAGAGAGTGAGTGAGTCAGTGACAAAATTAAGAAACTTTGAGAAGTTATAATTCGTAAATTTCTGTTTCAATAAGATGAAATTTGATTATATGGCCGTGCTCAACTTTGCGGGGACACTGCCATGCCCCAAGATTTTAAACAACACATGCTATCATCCAGTGACTTACCATTTAAATCGCTTAATCATCATGGACGAGGAGGTTCCCGTGTACCACCTCTCGACCAGACTCATGTGTCGTATTAATGCGGATTAGATTTTGATGGATTAACATAAATTACTTTTTTTTTAATTAAATTTACCCACACCTTTGACGCAATTACGTCAGCAGTCGTCCAAAAACTAGATCAAAATCGGTTCATCTATAACTTTGGGATACGACTACCTTTACTCACTTTTGGAAATTTATTTTTTTCTTTTACAAAAAAAATACTTTTTCGTTATTTTTGCGACTATTAATTAATAATGGTTAAAAGAATATTTTTTTAGTTTTTGCTAAAAAAATCATTTTCAAAATGAGGAAAGGTGGTATTATCATATCTCAAAGTTATAAAAATAAATAATACACAAACTACTTGCACTTTGGAAGAAGGCTTATATATAATACTAGCTGTTCCCGCGACTTCGTTTGCGTGGTTTTTGAGTAACTTAAGCCGTTTATGCAGCGCACGCAATGAAATTCCCCAAATATGAATTTTCCCCGTTTTTGCAACATTTCTCACTGACGCTTCGCTCCTATTGGTCACAGCGTAATGTTATATTGCCTAAGACCTTTCTCTATAAATTGACTATCCAACAAAAAAAGAATTTTTCAAATCGGGCCAGTAGTTCCTGAGATTAACACGTTTAAACAAACTTACTCTTCCGCTTTATAATATTAGTATAGAATAATAATACACAAACATTTTGCACTTTGGAAAAAAGTATATACATATTGTAACTGTCTGTTTTCGTCGGGGGTACAAAATGTTCTACTTACTAACTTGGCGGCTGTACAGTGTACGTGCACGCGAGGGTACCTACATGAATAATATATTAGTACTTGCCCCTGTGAGACGGCCGGCCTTGACTATCTGATTGCTCTCTCCAGTTAGGCGAGCTCAAGCATCAATTACGTTTGGCTGTTCTGATACGAATATCAAGACTAGTCAGCTCATTAGAGTCAGATATAAAAATGATAACTTTGGTTTATACAGTTGGATCCTAAATCTGTTATCAAACTATTTTATGTATTTAGATTTTATTAACTCTCGCCAGTCTGGTTGAAATTAATCCAAGAGAAAATTAGTATGCAAACAACTTTTTAACATTTATGCCATTATATTATTATAAAAAAAAATTAATGCGTAATTTAAAAAAAAAAAAAATTTCTTGACTATACGCTAAAAATATGATTTCAATGGAAAGTGACGTTCAGTTTTCGCACGTTGATGGTGACGAAAAGTTATAAGATATTTGTAGCCTCGCCGGTGCCACTATTCAATTTTTGACCTCGATGGACCCTGTTACACGATTTGAGCCCACGTTGGACCTACGTTGTAATCCGACATAGCTTTCATACATTTGTGCCGGTGACCTTATTAGTCCTCTATTATTATTCGCAACGCGGCCTTGGGTTTTGCTTAGAATGTATTCATTTCCAGGTAGGTCAGATACTTTCTGTTAAAAAGCATTAGAGCATTCAGAGCCTTAAATGATAATTTATTAAATCAGTTAATTCAGGACACGTAAAGTAATTTCCGAATATCGTATATATGTTACGATAAGAGTGAATAATTGAAGATTATTTATAATTATCTATTATTATTAATAACTAGCTGTGCCCGCGACTTCGTACGCGTGGAAAAGTGATTTAGGGCAGCAGTTCGAATACATTTTTAGTTTATGAACACTGTCGTTTGGATATTTAAAATCACTAATTTATAGTAATGCTTCTTTATACACGATATTAGACGTGCATAGGCAAAAGAAGTAGGCCGATGGAGTAATAATAATAGTTTACTGTAAAATAATGGCCGTTTTTGTCGTAAATGTTTTGAGGTATTTTTTCTATGAAAATGCTAACAATTCCTACTACCAGCTCGAAAAATGACCGTGTATTTTAACCGACTTCAAAAAAAGGAGGAGGTTCTTAATTCGTCTGCATGTATAATATTTTTTTTTCTTTTATGCGAACGGGACTACTTGATAGTACGCTCATATACGCGACGAAGATCTCTGTACTGAGATTTGTATGGACTTTACACCGCAGCGACTGCAGAGTGCAGACTATGATCGTTTTCACACCGACGCTGCGCTGCTGGCGCCGAGCGCCAAATTTTTTAAAAGTCTACTCTCGGTGCGCAATTCCAACTCGGACTTGCCCGGTTTTTTATTTATTAATTACCTACGCTAACAAACATGAAGCCTACTTAGGGACTTTACGGTTAAAGTACTAACTTCCTTTAGACGACAAAATAACAAAAGTCCAAAAGAAAGAAAAAACCCAAGCCGTACCTAGCATGAAAACTAATAAATAAAAATATCATGAAAAACATAAATCTTACTTATATATTGACATAACTTTTCTAATTTAAATGTACCTATGACATCTCATTCATATCTTGAAAACAAACTATCCTACGCCTATACTTTATTAATCGTATTTGCAAAACCTAAGTATAATAATAAATTACTTCGCACAAAGTAATAATTATTTTCACTTGTACTGGAAAATAAGTATTACTTTGTGCGAAGTAAATTTAATTGTTCTTTTAGTTTACCTTTTGAAGTCGTTTTTTTTTGTTTAAAATTATTTAATTTTCAGATTTTTAGTGATGGGTATAGGCTGAGTAGGGATAATTCTCGAATGATCAGACGACGATTATTTGAGGACGGAAAATGAAAAACAAAAACGATTAGATAAAAAAAAATAGTAGAAAGAGAAAAAGTCTACCTAGCCTAGCGTGGCGCAAGCCAGAGCAGCGCGAAATTTTTCAATATATATATATAGTTTACTGAAACGCGAAATTTTTTGATATTATAGATCCAGGATATGGTGCAAAACCTTACTGTTTGGTAACATATGCTTAGACTACTTCAGAAAAAATCAAAATCAATATATTATTCCACATAAATTTTGAGGATTTCCTTCGATTACTCACGGATCCCATCATCAGGTCACCATTTTGGTGACAATGGGACCAAATTTAAATTATACCCTACACAACATAAAAAAAATTAAAATCGTTTCAGAAACGATGAAGATATCCACGAAGAAACATAAAAAACAAACATATATTTACGAATTGAGAAACCTCCTCCTTTTTTGTAAGTCGGTTAAAAATATTATGTTGGTTATTTCATGTTACAATCTACCTTTGTGCCAAGTTTCATTTAAATACGTTGAGTAGTTTGGCTGAAAAACCGTCAAATAGGTAGCTACAATTTTTTGAAGATCCCACGGGAACCCTTACGTTTTTCGGGATAACAATTTTCAATAATGCTCTTCAAGTCATAAGCTACCTGCCTGCCGAATTTCATTTAAATACGTTGAGTAGTTTGGCTGAAATACCGTCAAATACGTAGCTACAATTTTTTGAAGATCCCACGGGAACCCTTTCGGTTTTCGGGATAACAATTTCCAATAATGCTCTTCAGATTATAAGCTACCTGCCTGCCAAATTGCATTTAAATACGTCGAGTAGTATGGCTGAAATACCGTCAAATACGTAGCTACAATTTTTTGAAGATCCTACGGGAACCCTTTCGTTTTTCGGGATAACAATTTCCAATAATGCTCTTCAGATCATAAGCTACCTGGGCCCTAATTCTCAGTCCTCGAACTTAGTTTTTACTATCGGTCTGTCCCGCTCATGCAAATGAGATTTAGCGCGCGTGCGAGCGGGATATACTAATATTCGAACATTTTTCCACTACCCGAGAATCGTGCTCCTGGGCCCTAATTCTCAGTCCTCGAACTAAGTTTTTACTATCGGTCTGTCCCGCTCATGCAAATGAGATTTACCGCGCGTGCGAGCGGGATATACTAATATTCGGAACTGAGTTCTAGGCCTGAGAATCGCCGCCCTGCCCGCCAAATTTCATTTAAATACGTTGAGTAGTTTGGCTGAAATACCGTCAAATAGGTAGCTACAATTTTTTGAAGATCCCACGGGAACCCTTTCGTTTTTCGGGATAATAATTTTCAATAATGCTCTTCAGGTTATAAGCTACCTGCCTGCCAAATTTCATTTAAATACGTTAAGTAGTTTGGCTGAAATACCGTCAAATAGGTAGCTACAATTTTTTAAAGATCCCACGGGAACCCTTTCGTTTTTCGGGATAATAATTTCCAATAATGCTCTTCATGTTATAAGCTACCTTTCTGCCAAATTTCATTTAAACACGTTGAGTAGTTTGGCTGAAATACCTTCAAATAGGTAGCTAAATTTTTTTGAAGATCCCACGGGAACCCTTTCGTTTTTCGGGATAATAATTTTCTAGTTATGCTTTTCAGATCATAAGCTACCAGCCTGCCAAATTTCATTTAAATACGTTGAATAGTTTGGCTGAAATACCGTCAAATAGGTAGCTACAATTTTTTGAAGATCCTACGGGAACCCTTTCGTTTTTCGGGATAATAATTTCCAATAATGCTCTTCAGGTCGTAAGCTACCTGCCTGCCTAATTTCATTTCATTCCATACAGTGGTTTTAGCGTGATGCGACGACAAACATTCCCATATGGACAGACAGACAGACAGACAGACAGACAGACAGACAGACAGACAGACAGACAGACAGACATTTTTTTCAAAAATGTTATTTTTAGGTTCTGTGGCTTATATAGACCCCCTTTTTTAATTTTCACTTAAATATTCTTAATGTACAGACATGACCCCTCTACAGATTTATTATATGTATAGATTACCGAAAGTCGAGGTTAAAGTGATAAATTAATCACATTTGTCGGTTTTTATTAATAATTTAACCCTAGTAGTGATAAATGTAATAAGTGGCCAAGGGTTGCGGGGCGGGGCGGTGTATGCGACGTGCGAGAGGTGCGGGGGGGGGGGGGGTTGGCACGTTATTTGTTGTTGCTGAAATGCAAAAATATTCTATTTAATTCATTGCCAGAAGCGAATTCTGCCCGACTCACTCTAGTTACGGAAAGTAGGTGATTGAACTAGAATAAAAATGGCTAGGTTAGGTTAGGTGAGACATTTAAGATTGCGCACGAGCCGAGCGAAGCGTGCCGCGGTAGCGGCCGGCGAGTGCCAGAAGCGAATTCTGCCCGACTCACTCTAGTTACGGAAAATAGGTGATTGAACTAGAATAAAAATGGCTAGGTTAGGTTAGGTGAGACATTTAAGATTGCGCACGAGCCGAGCGAAGCGTGCCGCGGTAGCGGCCGGCGAGTGCCAGAAACGAATTCTGCCCGACTCACTCTAGTTACGGAAAATAGGTGATTGAACTAGAATAAAAATGGCTAGGTTAGGTTGGGTGAGACATTTAAGATTGCGCACGAGCCGAGCGAAGCGTGCCGCGTTAGCGGCCGGCGAGTGCCAGAAGCGAATTCTGCCCGACTCACTCTAGTTACGGAAAGTAGGTGATTGAACTAGAATAAAAATGGCTAGGTTAGGTTAGGTGAGACATTTAAGATTGCGCACGAGCCGAGCGAAGCGTGCCGCGGTAGCGGCCGGCGAGTGCCAGAAGCGAATTCTGCCCGACTCACTCTAGTTACGGAAAATAGGTGATTGAACTAGAATAAAAATGGCTAGGTTAGGTTAGGTGAGACATTTAAGATTGCGCACGAGCCGAGCGAAGCGTGCCGCGGTAGCGGCCGGCGAGTGCCAGAAACGAATTCTGCCCGACTCACTCTAGTTACGGAAAATAGGTGATTGAACTAGAATAAAAATGGCTAGGTTAGGTTAGGTGAGACATTTAAGATTGCCAGAAGCGAATTCTGCCCGTTTAAATCTTTTTCAGAGAAAATAAGTAATTGAACTAAAATAGAAACTTCTCAAAATCGTATATTATTTGACTAGTAGTTATGGCATGACTTTAATGGACTATAGAAAAAAAAAGCTGTCAAAATTAGGTACCTCAAAAGTAGTCGAATCTTCACACAAAAATACGAATTTTAAATACTTATACAGAATAACTTTTACCAATATGTGACGTGAATTATTAATAATTACTACTAAAAGTAATAAATTTCGATCGTTTATTCACATTTACCAAAACATGTGGTTATTATTAATAATTTTGTAAAAATATTAATAATTTTCAATTAATCAGATTTACCGTAACATATATACAAAAATATTTTCGTAAAAAAGATCTAGGTATATTTTATTTTGATATCAGAAAGCGGATCCCAATTTGGTATGGTTTCTGCATCGAAGAAATAGTCTACAAATGTAAAATATTATTCAGTTCCTATCTATTTCGTTGAAAGCAATGGAAACGAGAGAAGAAACTCCGAAATAAATACGAACAATCCTTTTATACGCTAGCACATAGCCCCGGGCCACTTTCTTCACAGTTACACTACTGTAAGAGTTGTACGCCATATTCTGTAAATTTAAATGTTAAATTACTGTTTTAGAACGAGAGAGAGATATACAATTCTTATGTACCAATAGTAATGGTTATTCAAAATTGTTTGTTGTTGTGACGAACTAGAACATTGGGGTAAATTATTGTAGTTATGTGTTATCGAAATTTAAAATTATAATCCGATTATAGAAATATAAAGCCTATGTTACCCGGGCCATTATTACCTCATTCATTGAACGAGTTAGAATTTTAGGCACTAAGAAGAAACAGAACGTACATTTGACGACCTGTAGTGCAGTGGTTGAGCGCGTTGGTGCTCGAGCGAGAGGTTCGAATCCCACCGAAGGAAGAAAAAGTTTTCTGTGTTTCATCGGATAATTACCACGAGGCCAGAATGAGGTCGTGTGAAGCGTCCATAGATATTATTATTATTATTTTATAATATCTATACTAATATTATAAAGCGGAAGAGTTTGTTTGTTTAAACGCGCTAATCTCAGTAACTACTGGTCCAATTTGAAAAAATATTTTTGTTGGATAGTCCATTTATAGAGGAAGGCTTTAGGCTATATAATATTACGCTGCGACCAATAGGAGCGAAGCGTCAGTGAGAAATGTTGCAAAAACGTGTAAAAAAAAGGTTTGGGGACTTTTATTCCGTGCGCTGCATAAACAGTTTAAGTCACTCAAAAACTCCGCGAACGAAGTCGCAGGGCACAGCTAGTATTTTTTTTTTGCAATTTATGTAAAATTGCAAAAAAAATTACCATAATAATTAATCATTTGGTTTTGCCGTAGTCGGTTAGTAACCGTTGAATGTATTTGCTTTTAGGGGGGGGGGGGGGATATTTAAATCAATATGGCACCTCCTTTCACTTCCATTTTTGCCTTACTTTTGCTCGCCGGATACTTTGAGAATATTACCAAAATAAATCCCTCGGTATGGCAACATTAACAATTTTATAGTTCATTTCGTATAGGAGTTTCGATAAATCGATGAATATAATTTTATGAAACACTCAAGCATCGAGCTAAGATGCGTGCAACATTAAAGTACAATCTTCGGGATTGATATACCAATAACATTTATTGCCATTTTACTAGAGTATGGCCCTCATGAAATGTCATATTGCGTACATAACAGCTGATGTTTTTCTTTTGGCCTCCGAGTTTACTCGAATGGGAATCGTACATTTTGCAAGAATAAAATGTTGCTTTTGTAGCTCAATAGTAGCAAAATAGGAATTGATATTATTTTAATAACATTTACTGCCAGTATTTTGGCCTTTCATTAAATATCGTATTGCATACTACATATTGGTTTTGGCCTTTGACTGTATTCGGATGGTAATCGTACATTTTATAAGTACGTAGTTAGTATACCAATAACATTTATAGCCATTTTACTAGAGTATGGCCCCTCATGAAATGTCATATTACGTACATAACAGATGTTTCCCTTTTGGCCACTTACTCGAACGGGAATCGTACATTTTGCAAGAATAAAATGTTATTTTTGTAGCTAAAATAGGAATTGATATTATTCTAATAACATTTACTGCCAGTAGTTTGGCCTTTCAATAAATATAATCTTACACAAAATATTATTCTTCTGTAGTTTTCTTAATGAAAAACTGATTGATATACTCGATATTATGCATTAAAATATGTGAAGACTGATGGTGAATAAAGGAGGTTCGTTACAAAATTTATACGAGAAGACTGAAAGTAAAGCAGGTTGTTACAAAATTCTAATTTCAACACATAATATATTTTGTGGATTGCGATGCTTCGCCAGTAATAGGACGACCGGGTCGTATTAATACTACGGCCTTACAGAAAACCGGTGTAGAATACCTACGCTTGTAATAATTATTCTCCTCAATTTATACTTAAGATCCACTAAATGTGAATAGCGGCGTTTGATATAGAAAAAGTATATTTATAATATAGAAAATTAAATCTTAGCCTTATTTATTAATAAAAAAATACATTTACTTTTTTGAAGTAATATCTTCGTATACACGCACGAAAGATTGTCGCGTTCCGCCTGAGCTGAACGTGCAAGCAAGAGCGCAATACGTGCGGGCAAGAGACTGACAAGGACAGTACCTGTATACAACCTACACGTTAATGTCGGTGTTTTTACGAAAAATTAGACGATATTTTTTTTATTGAAATCTAAAACTATATATATATTCACTGTACGATCATGATAATGAATTCAATTTAACATTTAATTTAAATTTCAGTGTGGGGTCGGGTCTCTAATTTCCTGGTGCTTATTATGTTTTGTCAAAACATTGTGGTTCAGGCGAACCTGTTTGAACTTTGATTAAAATCCGCATCGCTTCACCTCACTTCACTTTATACTAGATATTATGTCTTTTGAAATAAATCGTACACCCACTTGTATTTAGTTAATCCCTTTAAAATGCTTATATTATATAATATATTTAAGAACAAAGTCTTTGAGCTAGCAAAAGGTGGGAACGATGGGTTTGTAACATAAAAAAAATGTTCAAAAGAAATGTTTACGAGTTTGATTACGCTAAATGAGGGCTGTGAAAGAACGGCAAAGGTAATTTAATTATACTGTGCATTCACAATTGATCAACAAACCGTGGCCATGATACAGCCGCTTAAAAAGCTTTTAATAGGAAAATAGTGGGTCAATTTATTGCTGCAATTTGGCAGCTCTGAAAGAGAAGTTAAGGGAATTAGGGACCCTTCGCTATTGCATTCCTGCATTTAAACTTTTCACGATTCGAAAATTGCTCTGAAGTGCTCTCACGGATTTACCTTCATCGTTTCAATTTAATTTACGTCTTACGAATTTTGCAATTAATTAAATGTGACGAAGCTTCTCTGGCATCAACAAGACAACAGCGTGATTACAATTATCTAGCTGTGTTTCTGACGCAGCCCTAATGAGAAAGAGACGACCTAATGTTTGAGGTGTAGTTAGAAAAGGACGCATGTTCACTTTACACGCTTGTTACCATTAGTGTCAATTTATAAAACAAGTGTTGTGTGAGACAACAATGCTTGAATATTAAGCGGTACAAAATCTTTCAAGGTCATTCGAGAACGGTCGTAATATTATGTGTCGTTATTATATGTAGCAAATTGTGTTGTGCCTCTAGAGGTTTAGGCTCAACTCAGACTGATGCAGAGTTGACGTTTCACGTCACGTTACTTTTCTATACGGAACAGTATTGAGATCCAACGCGCGTAGACGCGTCACGACGCGTATAATATGTATGTTCATAATTTGTACCTTAAAAGTAAGAAAACAGATATAAACTAGTTCAACACTTCGTTGACCATAAAAAATAAAAAAAAACCGTTTAAACATTTCCTGGACTTCCATGAATATCGGTTCAGCCGTTCTCGAGTTTTAGCGAGACTAACGAACGGCAATTGATTTTTATATATAATATAAGATATGGTATGAGGTTAAACACGAAAAAACGCGACACGCCAATATTTGAGGCTTAGGCATAGCATAGCATGTTTGAGTGTCTACGACGCGTAGCAGTCCTACGGCACGGAGTAGGCTATTACGCGCAGCCTACAACAACGTGTAGCTATGACGCGTAGCAGTCCTACGGCACGGAGTAGGCTATTACGCGTAGCCTACAACAACGTGTAGCTATGACGCGTAGCAGTCCTACGGCACGGAGTAGGCTATTACGCGCAGCCTACAACAACGTGTAGCTATGACGCGTAGCAGTCCTACGGCACGGAGTAGGCTATTACGCGTAGCCTACAACAACGTGTAGCTATGACGCGTAGCAGTGCTACAAAATTAACTAATTGGGTAACGTAGCTAGTTTTTACGTACAATAGAATTTATAGACTATTTTAAAATTAAAAATTGAGTGGAAGAACTGCATAAATAATATTATTCTAGTATCGAGTAGATTGAGATAGGTTAATAATAGTTTTGCAATAACTTTTAATAAAGATTATACTGAGGACCTCGGTCTAGTTTTGAAATTGACTCAGTTGTTTGAAATATTTTATTTTAACCGCTAGAAATATTATTCTTTTGTAGTTTTATTCATGAACAACTGAACATACTTATTCCACTCGATATGCATTAAAATACGTGAAGACTGACAGTGAATAAAGGAAATTCGTTACGAAATTCATACGAGAAGTCTGAAAGTAAAGCAGATTATTACAAAATTCTAATTTCAAGGCACATTTTTTCGTGGAAATGCGATGCTTCACTACAAATAGGCTGGCTGGGTCGTATAAATACTACGGCCTTATAGGAAAACGACGTGGAATACGCTTGTAATAATGATTCTCCTCAAGAGGACCAAGGGATGAGAGTAAAGAGTCGGGAACGCACTTCTAACTCTTCTAGTGAGCTTGGTCCTTATTGTTTACATACTATGTACCATGTAATACAGAGCGAATTTTAAAATTTTGAAACTACATGAATATGAATATTATACCAAAAAATCTTTGAAAATACCACCGTTTTTATAATACGACTACCTACGGACGGGGTGCGACTAACTAGTCGCGGGTTCGAATCCTGCCGAAGGAATAAAAGTTTTAAGTGTTCCTGAGTCGTGTTTGTCTATTTATGTTATAAAAATCTGAAATATATTGTGTATAGTATAAATTATCTGGTAACTGTAACAGAAATTCTTCGGATACTTATCACGGGACCAGATTGACGTGGTGTGAACCGTTCGTAGTTAAAAAATGAATACCTTACTCAAAATATTACTATCAATCTCTTGACACTAGGCGCTACGGTGATATAAACATACCTTCCAAATCATTACCCTTCCTTCTTCGTAGTTGGGTAATAGCTGTAAAAAGTAATTAGGTAAATGGATGTCGTTCATAATGTAGGTACCTAAACGTAATGGCGGATGAATACTTGATGTGAACGACTGTCATTTTGTTTGATCATGCCGGGATTAGCCCGATTACGAAGTCTTTATTAGCTTAATGCCCGCGACTTTGCTTGGGCTAAAATTAAACCAAATATTGTCGCTTTAACTTCACAAATCACAACCCGTATGTATAAAACTACAACTTTTCAGTTTTATAAGAAAAAAAAATTTATTATGACATGGATTTTTTTAAACTACTTTAGGTCAATACAAGTTATCTTGTTTTTAAACTACTTTAGGTCAATACAAGTTATCTAAAGTATTTAAAAATTTAGTTTTATAGTATCGAGAAAACATTGATTTTTCAGATCTGGGCGGCGATTCTCAGGCCTCGAACTCAGTTCCGAATATTAGTATATCCCGCTCGCACGTGCGGTAAATCTCATTTGCATGAGCGGGATAGACTGATAGTAAAAACTAAGTTCGAGGCCTGAGAATTAGGGCCCTGAGATTATGTTTCTTTAGATACAAGGTTGAGAAGGTAAAGTGACGATATTATTTTATATAAGCTCTCGATATGTCAAACAGTGAGCAGGCTTACGTTGATGAAAAATGGTTAGTAAAACTCTAGTCATGTTAACTTTTAAATAACAAACACTTGATTTAATTCAGTTCATATTGTAATACTAATGATTATTATGAACCTCTTGAACATGAACCCTTGTGTGCATGTCTGATTTAATGTATTGTTGCATTTTTAATATGTAATGTTATGTGCACAATAAAGTATATTTGTATTTGAACCTCTGTGATTTTTTTTATAATATTTTATGCAAAATAAGTTTTATACTAATAATTGAAGACATGAACCGATGTAGGTGATATGTCTCAAAAAAAAATTACCCAGAAAATGAAGTTAAAACTGTCACTTAAACATTTTAGGATATGTAGTAACGTATTAAGTGCATTGATTCTAGAGACGAATCTTTGGATTACTTTAATTAATATTTTACGACGTATTCTAAAATGTTTAAGTGACAGTTTGAACTCAATTTTCTCGGAATCAGAATTTTGCTTCATTTCATTCAAGTCTTCAATTGTTTTAAATACAGTAAATATATATGATTCGAAGAGTAAAATCCGAGTAAAATACATTACACAATGATCAGTTGTACTCAAAAGGCCTCCGCGTCGTCGTCGCCGTAATTCGTTGATACTTTTATTGCATGTGTCGAACGTGGTACAGTCGGAGAGAGATATTGTAAAAACCTATAAGTATTCGGCTTTTTTTTTATTTTTTTCAAAATATATTCACACAATATTTATTCTATAGGCAGTTGGAAAATAATAATAATAACTAACCTAAAAACTAAGATATCAATATTGTGAAAATGTAAAGTATACCTAAACATTACAAGTCCGTCTTCGACAGTTGGGTGAAGTCATGTATTGTGTAAGCGCATCTCTCGTGTTCAAAACATTACACAATGTTTTTCTTGAAAGATAAAAACATTGTGTAATGTTTTTGTCTTTAATAACACCCATATACCATAATATGTATTGTTGCGAATTTCCTCTTCCATAACACCACACCATAACATCAATATGTATTGATGCGTATTAATTTTTTCCGCAACGCGGAACCCGCAACGTTGAATCCGCAACGCGGAACCCGCAACGTTGAATCCGCAACGTGGAACCCGCAAACCCGTAAGGGCGTTCTTGATTTTTAAGTAGTGTAACTAACACGACTTTCTTTTATATATATAGATATAATATAAAAAAAATTATATATAACCCAAGTAAATGCCAGGCGATATTGTTGGGCAGTGCCCGATTATTGCCCAGGGTTAATGTAGGCTCACTATCGCCTTTGCGGTAGAATGCTAAAGCGTACCCATGACACTGCTGGTTACGCAGTGTGAAGACACCGTTGGGTTTTTTAGCCGGTAAGAGTCCGGCATCACTCGCTTTGTGGAAAACGCATTGTGAGTATCCATGAGGATTTTTCCCAGCGTGAAGAAAAAAAAAAAAAAAGGCTCACTATCGCCTGTAATTTTCGATTGGTCTATTATACACTTCAGCTTGTGTGTTAAGGATCTCGGTTTGCACATTGACTCCACTCTTGACTGGCAAACACAATCAGCTTACGTGAGCCAGAGAGTCACTAATGCATTGCGGTCTTTTTATCGACTCAAAAATTTCCTACGATCAAGTACTAAAATCTCGCTGGTGCAGTCCCTTGTACTGCTAATTCAATCATTGACTACGGTGATGTGTGCTATTTTGACCTCAATGCGGACAAACTAAATAAATATGACCGACTCTTAAACAACTGTATTAGATTCATATACAATCTTCGTAAATATGACCATGTATCCTCCTTCCGTTCCAAGCTGCAGTGGCTTCCAATACGCCAACTTCGTTCACTTCGCGCCCTATGTACTCTCTACTCTTTTCTTCACTCCCCCAATTCCCCTACTTATTTAACATCTCACTTTCAATACCTCTATAATAGTCATGATAAAACCCTGCGTTCTTCAAACAATGCCCTTCTCCTATGTCCTTCTCATACTTCTAGTCTAATAAGTGTGGTGTAATGGCGTATATAGTGTAGTATTTTACAGTGTATATATAATATAAAATTATGTATTTATGTAATAGTATGTAGCCTATACCTTTAATTTGTATTATTTCTATGTATTATATTATAATAATATAGTATATTTAATATATGTATTTTTAAAATGTATATTATATGGTATTATCATTATATTACGTTTAGTTTAATTTTATTTCTTTTATCCTTCCACAGTATTTCTCTCATCGTTTTGCAGCACCTTTTCATCTTTTTGTCTCTGCATCACCCTATGGTTGACTGGTAGAGAATGCCTCTCGGCATTAAGTCCGCTATTGTACGTTGTGCAAAAAGTGTAAATAAATAAATAAATATAAACGGTTGACTGTACCTGCTGAGTGTTACGTAATAGCGGGCGATACATCAGCCTCTCGCCACCACCGCCGCGTACAGTTGACACGAAATGTCGATAAAATCTTTAAAGGTGTAATGAATATCGCTTAGAAAGCTGTTACTACTATAACGTAAAACTACTCTGAGCCCTATGCCGTCATTTCTGAGCAGTGTGGTACCATATATACGGTAACAAGCAAAATTGAATCGGCACATGCTGTTAATGGTGAACGTTTTTCTGTCTTTGCACTATAGAGGGTGTAAAAAGAACATTTTCTTACTACAATTTCGGGATATGATTATTATTTATTTTCTCAGTCTAGAAATGTATGATACAGTTATACCTATAATTTTTTTTTACAAAAAAGACGTGGGGACTGCCGCGGTAAAGCTATTGCATATAATTTTTTATCATCTTATCCGATACAACCAATGCCATCTCGAGGCGAGTTGCTGAACTAAAGAGACAACCTATTTCACAAAAATCACTAAAAGTTCTGCTATTCATAGATATATGGCAATAAAAACTATTACCGATGTGCCGGTCGGAGTGGGAGGGTGTTAGGTTTTTTTCGTTACGGAATTTCTGGATTCGGTCCCCACGCTCAAGGCCCGCGATATAAGCTATGCAATAGCTTAAAAAAATACATTTCTAGACTAAGAACTCTCTGTTTTTTTTCCCACTTTAATCATATACCAAAGTTATAGCAACTGGTATTTTTAAAAAAGAGTTAATAACGCTATTAAAAGCAGAAATAAGCCTAGTTATAAAGTGTATTTAAATGAAGTCCATCCATCCGGGAGTTTTCCCGTAGGTATTGTAACAGGCGACAAAGGGAATATAATCTATTTAATAATTTGGAAATAATAATAATAGAATAATAGCTCTCCTCGCCGATTTCGGTGTCGGTAGCCGATTTCATTGAAATCAGGCAGGATTTATTTTGTAGTGCCCAAGTGTGTGCGCAATACATAAAGACTACAATACACACGATACATAAATTATTTTATTGAAAAATAAAAGTTAGAAATGAATTTTCTACAATACAATGCATCATAAATTGTGTGCGAATTATGTACGAACTGTAAAAAATATACGATCGGCATGACAAATCTGAATCTCGGATCAATGTTTTCTCGATGCTTTATAACTAAACTCAAACTCAGGTCAATTATTTATTATGTCTAGGTAAGATATATATAATAAATAACTAAGCCTCATAAAAAAAATCCATGTCATAATAAAATCTAAATTTTTTTTTTTTTACTTTACTGTAAAGTTGTAGTTTTATAGATACGACGTTGTGAAGCTAAAGCAATGATATGACGCAGTAGACGTATAGGCAGTTATTGTGTACCGAGATACTTAGTATAATCAGTGCCCACACTAAGATCAAATTCATTGCTCACCTGAAACACGACCCTAAACCGACATGAGTTACCGACGCATATATCAAGCCGACTGTACATTATAGTATGTTAATTCGCAACACATAAGCCACTTAGGCTCTCATTTGGACAGTAATGAGCCGCGAAATTGGAATCTGTTCCAGCTTTGTCTCTGGAATTCTTTATTTTAAATTGTTCTGGAAACTTGCGCATTTAAATTGGCATAATCTGGGAACATTTAAATTGTGCTTTTGATGTATGTAAATCGATATACCTTTGTGTTTACGATCTTCAAGATAATATAAGGCTCGACTCACATTAGCGTCGAGTCAAGGACCAGTAGTTTCTGAGATTAGCGCGTTTAAACAAATAAACAATTAATTCACATTTGGGGACTTTCGTTGCATGCGCTGCATAAACGGTTTAAGTCAATCAAACATCACGCGAACGAAGACGCGGGCACAGCTAGTACCTAAATAATGTTATAATAGAGATGAATACATGGGGAAACCTGACGCGACGAATATGCGCCAATGGAAGCAAAGCCCAACTATCGCGCGACAATAGCAGGACGCTATGACGTAGGTTACCGGTAGGACGTAGGTTAGTATGTAGGATGCTATTGTCGCATGGTGGATATGTAAACGCCTACGTGGTATAGTGGCTTAGAGCCTACTTGTCGACTCGAAGGTCATGGGTTCGATACTCACGTTGGAACAACAAATAATTGTGTTTTCAAGTTTAGTAAGGACAATGCAGGCTGATCACCTGATTGTCTGACAAGAAAAATGATCCGACATGTAAAAGTCGGGCCTGCGCATGATCTCCCACCAGTCGTGTCATTTATCCGTCCTGGGCTATGAGGATAAAGGAAGAGTGCTTCTGTATATTGCGCGCACACTTGGACACAATAAAATAACTTCTGCGTAGCTGGCCTGGTTTCAAGGAAACTCGCCACCGTCACCGAAATCGGTGTGGGAGGTATTATTATTATTATTATAGATATTCAGCTCTCGATTACATTAATGTATATATTGATGATGAATTGCTTGCCCAATAATCAAAACAAACAAACTATATAGCGATGTATCGACTTTTTATCGTACCATACTTTTTAGGGCGGACCTTCATAAATTTTTACGTGGCCGGAATCTTAGGGCAAATATGGTATCGAGCTATTTTTGGACAAGACAAATAAAGAATTTTATCTAGCTATTTCGAGTTATTTGCTGAAATAAAATACTGATTCAATATTTTGACCAAGTAAAATAATAAGATAGAATATTAAATAAATAAATAAATAAATATAAATAAAAAACATTTATTCAATAAACACATTTACATTACACCCACATCACAAAGTATCGGCAAAATAGAAAACTTAACATCAATATACAATATACAATTCTATGTGGATGGGTGTGCAATGCAAAATAGCTGATGAATTATAGTCCACTCAGGTATACGATCTCGGCTTAGTACAATACCGATACCACGATCCCTAGTATTCTGTGGATCCAGTTGTCTGTCGAACTACAGATGCACACCAGCAGCGTTATGAGTACAACACAAAAGTATAAACATAATATCTAAGAAATATGAAGAGATAAAATATTATAACATACGCCCATGCATACTATCTGTGAATGGATTATCAAACTAATTGAATAAAATATATAAATAGTAAGAAATAGAAAATAGAATACACATATAACCCCGGCTCCACACTACGCGAAGTTGAACGAAGTTAGACGAATAGGATAGTGTAGAGATGCACTTCGGCTTACTTCGTCAAACTTTACTAGTACTTCGCCGTACTTCGCCGAGGAACTTCACCACAGATTAAGTATTAGTTACTACGTAACAGATACGACAGTGATATTTTACCGAGTTTCCAGTTGTTCCGTTTTGGCAGCACTGTAGCATCTGTCATTTTGACCGCACACCGCAGACCATAGCACATCACAGACTACAAACACACATTGTATAAGTGGTTGAATAATCGAGTCCAGCTATCGATACTTTAGTAAGGTATCGATTTTTTTTGTAGGTAGGTTTTTGTAGTTCAGGTAATTTATTTTTATTAAGTAATACAAAATAAAAACAGGTTACATTTATCATTTATTTTTTGATTTTTTTTCTAAATTTCTAATAAGCCCTGATTGATATAGCAAGAATATTAATATGTAACAGAATATTTTTTTTAATAATATTTTAATAATAATTATCCTAATAAAACTCTCTAATGTCGTAATCCAACCATCTAGTGATGGTAACACACAAGTCCAGGTTTTCCTGTTTCTAAGGCCACTTGCCTTACTTGAAGTGTGTTCTTAATTCAGGGCTTGAATAACCGAAAAATATCGGTAAAAACGGTTAACGGTATGACGTCATACCTTAAAATTATGGTAACCTTATATAACGGTACCGCTATTATTTCGGTACCGCAAAATTATGGTATCAAAATTTTTTCAGATACCCAAATTTGTAAAATAACGGTTTTATTACTACTAAAGTACCTACGTACCCTGCTACCCGCCAGAGTCACGCCGATTGCTTTGGTCGTAGAATCTTTAGTGTTAAAAATTACTGACAGTCGTGCGGAGTGCCCTGCCTCTAACGCAGCGTACTGCGTAGGTACTTAGTTAATAGTAAATTGCTAAATAGTTTTTAGTAAATAGTTAATAGTAAATTACTAAATAGTTTTTATTTAGACAGTTTTAGTTATAAAACTTGGGAAACAGTTAAGTTAAGGATACCATTAAATTACCTATATAACTACCTACTTATTAAAAAAAATTCATAGTGCATAGCAATTATGTTTTATAATGTTTAAATATGTTTTATTGGTGCGTTAAGAGCGTGCATTCAATTTACGACGATGTTTCAGTTTTTCGGTGTTTTTGACTGCCCCTGACATGCATAAAATAACAAAATTAAATAAAACAATTAGAAATATATAAAGATAAACTCTTTGTTTTTGGAATAGTTTTATAAAATTAAAGTTTTATGTGGTACATTTGAGTAAATTTAAAGATTTCGGAACGCCGAATAGCAAAAATGCCGATTTTAGCTCACTTTGATAAAGAAAATAACAATTAAATCGTTTTAATATAGTTTAATTTCTATTTTCATAAAAGAGATTATAAAGTCCTTAAATGAAAAGTTGATAAAAAATAAAAAATATATGTATTGTTAACTGCATAAAAAATCTTTTAAAAATGTCATAATTTACGTTTTTAAGTGCAGTATTTCTACTGGAAAAACTAAATTTCTTCGATGATATTATTTTTATAATTAATAATCATACTGTTGGTACCTTGACACTATTTTTTATTTAATTAAAAGCCGATGTTTATCCCATTATTCAATTTTTTAAAAATTACTTGTTTTCAACCAAGCGCACGCGTCATGTAAATCGTGATCTATTTAGTACCCGCTGAGAATTCGTGAGGGAAGGACGTGTCGCTCTGCGCTGGACCGTCAACGTATAAAGGTTTACCGACCTGGTACCGCTCATAGACATGTAGTGCGACTAAGCAGAATTGATGCTTTGACGAGCATTAATATTTTATGAGAAATGGGGAAAATTTACAGAGATTATATTATGTCGATTACAAAGTTCATAATACATATATATTAAAAAAAAAACATTAAGAGGTTACCACAAAAAAGGTGTGTAATATTGTGTTCAGAGTTTATTTATAAAATATAGAATTTATATAATAATCATCATCAGCCCCTGTGTGTCTGTCTGTAATATCACAGCCCCTAAATTAATCAAAAGATTTTGATGTCAATTTCTTTAGTTGAAAGCTGATGTGGTTTATATTATATTTAAAAATAATACTAATCATCATCAGCCACTGTGTGTCTGTCTGTAATATCACAGCCCCTAAATTAATCAAAAGATTTTGATGTCAATTTCTTTTGTTGAAAGCTGATGTGGTTTATATATTTAAAAATAATACTAATCATCATCAGCCCCTGTGTGTCTGTCTGCTTTAATGTAACTGTCATCAATATAACCGAGTATCTGGGGGCATGGCAGTGCTTCTGTCAACTTGAGCATGGCCGTACCATCAATTTCTCGAAGCAGTTTAGGCCACTTTCAACTCCCTATAACTTTGTTGTGGATTAAAAGAAGCCTGCATTTTTAGTTACTAGGAAAGCATTGTATAAACATAATATATTTCAAATGTTATTCAATTTGAAACAGAAGTTAAATAACTATAACTTGTCAAACTTCTTAGTTTTGTCACTGACTCAATCACTCACTGACCGTCAAAAGTATTAGGCACTTCTAGCAGACATAGAAGCTTCAAATTTGGAATACAAGTAGTGTTTAGTGTATAAATAAAGGAAAAACCTAAAAAAAATATTTCTGTAGAATTATCTAGACTAACTAACTGCATAATTAACTTTGTAATGTCATATAAATGTATAGGATTACAAAGCTATATTTGCCCTTTTCACAAAAACACGCGTTTAGTAAATCTTCTACAAAAAGAACTGAGATCCCATCAAAAATATATCTTGTAAAAATTGCCAAGTCTCGCTACTTAGTTCTTCTACAGTAAAAACTTGTGAGATACATGTTATGCCAAGTAGGGGTTAGTCGGTCGGTCTAACAACATCTTATAGTGATCACAATCAATATTATTTTGGAAAGGATTGGCACTTTTTACAAGTTTTTTTTATATGGGTTATCCTTTTCATTTCCAATAACTAAATATAGCATGCGCACTGTCTTTCTTGAAATGGTCAGACTTCAAACAGCTGCTATGCTCTGTCCTGTTCTATTGCAGGGGATGGTTGGTTGGGACCTCTCAGTCGCACACAAGTTGCATCAATATTTTATTTTTCAAATTTCGCAGGTAATCCTAAACCACCGTGTTTTTAATAAAATAATCTTTAATTTTATTTAATTTTCATTCAATAATCAGACGGTTGCAAAATGCTAGTATAGCTTACCTGTTTGTGCCTGGCTACCTAATAGTTGTGTAAGGAAACAATTTTTCAGTGACAACATTTTTGTCACTGAAAAAAGCATGTCCATCCCGACTACCCACTAAAATTAGTATTTTAGTACATTTTAGTGGGTAGTCGGAAGTGGGTCAGTAAAATATTTAGGGACAAACATTTCTGGACATCAAAGATGAAAAATAAATAACTTGGTATATTTTTATAAAAATTAGGTTGTTGAATTTTTCATTCTCATTACTTACTTATCCTAAATTATAAATGTGAAAT
This sequence comes from Celastrina argiolus, assembly GCA_905187575.2. Taxonomy (NCBI): domain Eukaryota; kingdom Metazoa; phylum Arthropoda; class Insecta; order Lepidoptera; family Lycaenidae; genus Celastrina; species Celastrina argiolus. The sequence goes on along the minus strand of LR994582.1, from coordinate 3,799,974 downwards.
GTGAAAGTTGGTTTGTTTGTTCGTGTGTTTGTTTGTTACTTCTTCACGTCTCATCTACTGAACCAACCACCATGAAACTCTTTTCACACAATCATCGCGCGAAAGTTGTTCCCGACGGTTCGACAGTAACGCGGACTGAGCCGCGGGCGTTAACTAGCATGTCGAGTATGTATAATTTGTATTTTATAACTTAAATACCATTTAATTTTATAGAAGTATTGAAATGGTAAAGTTGGAATGGTGTAAAGTTTCGAATTGACAACGCCGCGCCGCGTCAGTGCGTGCGACGTTGCCGTGTTGCTCTGAAAATTTTTTCGGTACCGAAATGATTTCGGTTACGGTAGTGATAAAATATAATGATAATGAGGTATAACCATACCGTAAAATAATAAAGGTATATATCGTTATTTTGCGATACCGCAATGGTGAATTTCAACCGTTTTGACCAAACCTTTAAATTATAGCGATATCGTAATTTAGTACCGGTATAATACCTTTATATCTGTACCTTCTTATTTCAATTGTTTTCATTTCTTTGACGACACAAAAGATGATCAGTCACTTCTGTAAATAAATAACACAATATTTAAGATGAAAAAACAGTACATAAGTTGGCCGGTCACTTAGTCCGGCCAACAACAACAACAAAACAAGGAGGGTTTCTAGTAAAAACTTTAGTTAATTGGCAAAAATAGATTAACTAGTTTTGTTCTTCAGCACTATATGTTGATTACCCTAAATAAAACTGCATTATTATTCTGCTATCAAATATGCTTAAACTGCCATAACACTTCTTTAACATTTATGAAAAGACCATCTTTTCATAAATGTCAAACAAGTGTTACATAAATTTTTTGTTGTTTCAATGAAGTTATCGAAACCACAACCTCCAATTCCTGAGCCAAGTTCCAAACCACTAAACCTTGGTATTTCACAAAAATAAAACAATTTCAGTATCTTTTGATATGTTAAAATATCATATAGAATGAGTGTCAATATGCCATAGTACTTAATACATACCCTCTCTTCAAATGACCAACATTTCATCAGAAGCATTTACATCCTCATTGGAGTATACCTAGGGGTATTTCTGTCTGAAACAAATGAGTACATTTAAGATTAATATTGTTATACAAAAGCAAAAAACATTGGCAAACTTAATGAGTCAAAGATTAAGTATAATTATATTATACTGTTCATACTTTATATTACACTAGCTCTAACTATAACGTGTTAAAAGTAAAACTCACCTGATTCACAGGACGATAGAGGCATGCCGTGCTCTGTATTTCATTATCCGTAACGAGAAATGGATTAGAATGTTTAAATATCTTGGCCTTCTTCGTCAAATTGATATTTATGAAAGTGTTTTTCAGTAACAAGTTTTTGAAGTTGCTCTTTAGAGAGACCGATAAGGATAGTTGGCACCAGGAAGGACAGCCACAGGTTTCTAAAATTAATGTTCTTTGGGAAAGAAAAATGCCGTTTCATGAACTAATAGTTGCGTTGCAACCGCCGACACAAGACTTAAATAGTCCCTTAAAACGAAAAACTAACAACATTTACACTAAATTAATTAACACACTATAAAATATTGATATAATGTATCAATAATATGCGGAGTAATTGAATATTTTGTATCAAATCAAGCAAGAAACGAGGATAAACAAAACACTAACAAACTACACGCGGCCATATTTGAGTTTTGACAACATAGTCCATAGATCATTAGACACATATACAAATAGACCATAGACGTGTGTGACGTCACAAAACGACGCCATTTTGCTTTCGACCGTAGCGCCAAAACGGAACAAATGGAACTACACTGTCAGCCCCCTGAACTTCACGAGTAGTGTGGAGCCGGGGTAATGGATTAAACCCGGTCCCAGGGACACAAACACGCGTGACCTTGACCTCATTCGTCACCGCAACGACGTCGACACTCGACTGGCTGATGATCTGATAAGGAGGCAGGCGCGGGCGCAGAGCGGCCAGCACATTGCGGGTGGTTTCCAAGCAGAGCAGAGCTCATAAAAGTGTATTTAATTTATTTTTAAACACTAAGCGACTGTGTTTAAAAGTACCTGACGACAAGGGAAACTTCACGACAAAGATGTAATAGTGATTATATACAAAACTGAATAAGTCCGCCCAAATAAACACCATTTACACAAAAAACGTAGTAAGTACTTGATTAATTTAGGAATGTAGTATATATTTTTCGTATTTGTATTTTGTTTTATTGATTTTTAATCTCTAGATCGTAAAAGTGATTTTATTTCCGACAAAACCGATGATTACAGAAGCACTAATTTTTCTATGGAACTATTATAATTGTTCCATAGTAAAATTTATTTACCACGTCGACCAAAAAAAAAGTTAGTTTAGATGTAAGCGTAATTGCATCTGAATTAAGTAATTATAATTGAGCATGGGTAGAATATTTATAGACGGTAAATTATACTGTAAGTTATAAACTCATTACTATACAAACAATTAATTTATTATATTCAATTCTCCATTGACCTGAATAGTTATAGAAAAATACGAAATAAAAAAGCCCACGACTTAGCGTGTAACATTCCTATCACATCTAACAAACGACCTGATGACCTTGAAGATCTGAACCGATTTCCACCAAACATAGCTAAGAACACTCTCGACTGATATCCCTTTCGAACAAAAAAAACCGCATTAAAATCGGATAATCCGTTTCGGAGCTACGATGTCACAGACAGACACATACACATTTACAGACACGTCAAACTATAAAACCCTGTCGTTTTTGCGTCGGGGGCTAAAAAGAAACTAAAGTTTTACAATCTCACAATATACCTACAGTGTGTAAAAGGAGCAGTCACTATAACTTCTTTGAGATACGATTATAACACCTTTCCTCATTTCGGAAATGTATTCTTTTATATTTTTTTTTGTCAAAAACTAAAAAATTTTTTTTTTACCATTTCTTATTTTTTTGTCGAAAAAACTTAATTTAAATTAAAAAAATTTTTTTTGAAATTTTTGTAAAAAAAATTTAAATAAAGAAAAAAAAAAAAAAAAAACATTTCTAGAATGAGTTAAGGTAGTATAATCATATCCCAAAGTTATAGTGACTGCTCTTTTTACACCAGTTATTTCAGCACTTATGACAAAACGCTTTAAACTTCGTCTATTTCCGTATTTCTTCGACCCTACCTCGGGGCGTTTCCGAAAACATTATTGTCACATTTAGAAGTCAGGTCAATGTCGCCGGCAATCGTCATAATGGTCCTCACGACCTTTTGTAATAATTTAGCGCGACACAGAACGAATTGAACGACTAATGATCATATTTGGTAAGAGATCACAATCTAATTCTCAGTGAATAAGGAAACTCACACACACTCATATATTATTTGCATAATAAGATATAGAGACATTGTTTATGTATACCGAATAATAATTCTTTTATTAGTAAAATCTATATACATGGATTTTGATTCATTAATCCGCCATTACATTTGTCCATTCAAATATCGTATTAATGGCTTTTTGGACTTTATCCACGGCCTTGTGAAGGACACCTGTGTGTGTGTGGCCATAACAGCTTTATCATCAGCAAATGTTGCATTAGTGATACTCTCTATCACGGGATCAGAATTTATGAAACCAAAGTATTTACCTGGTTAAGCGTCTGAAAAGACTCCCCACGATACAATTTTTAAGTATTTAAATTTATCCTACAGCGACTGAGAAATAATTAAAATTATACAATATACAAATTCATTAATGTAGATTTAGTTATTACTATACTCGGAATTTTAATTAGATTCCACATTTGACATTAGCTAATGTCATTTTGAAAAATAATGATACCACATTTATTAGTGTAGTGATGCACACAAAAATCGATAAACAATCGCGATTTATGTTAATAATCATAATAATGGTGTGCCAATTAAAGACTAAATTATTGATTTTTATTTAAATAAATACATTATTATTCATTATAATTATTTATTAATTGGTAATCACTGCTTTATTGTAATGGTCTAAATGCGTATCCCATGTTGTCAAAGAAGAGGAAAAAATGAGTAGGTTAGATAATATGTTAATTGACAACATCAGACACATCTATACAAATAAGGGCCGATTTTTCAATCGTCAGATAACTTTTATGTAAGGAATAAATATGCGACTTTGACAGATTTTGTATGGAACAAATGTCAAAGTCACATGTTTATTCAACAGATAAAAGTTATCTGACGGTTGAAAAATCGGCCCTTAATTATATTGAAGTGTCTGTTTGTAACTTTCAATTAGCAATGTTTTACTAAATGCATATGAAGGATACTGAAAACGAAAATGCAATTTAAAAAAAAATGTCTGTCTGTCTGTCCGCATGTCTGTTTGTTCCGGCTAATCTCTGAAACGGCTGGAGGGTTATTGACGAGATTTTCACTGGTAGATAGCTAAAGTTATGGGGATTAACATAGGCTACTTTTCATCATCATCATCGTCATCAAACTAATGATCTCCGAATCGACTGGACCGACTGTTTTTGACCGGAGCATTCACCGGCTTAGCTTATGTTAGTAGGTGTAATCTATACATCTATATTAATAATATTATAAAGAGGAATGATTTGTATTTTTGTATGTAACGACTTAACTCAAAAACTACTGGACCGATTTTAATCATATTCTTTTTTCATTAGAAAGCTACATTATCACTGAGTAACATAGGCTATATAAAAATCAATGTTGCTGTTCATAAGTCTCGCTAAAACTCGAGATCAGCTGACTCGGCTATTTTTGGTCTTGAAATATTCGTTCGTCTCGCGAAGGTTTACACGGATTCCATGCTCAACGAAGTGGGCACGGGTCAGCTGGACTATAATATATATAAAAGAAAGTCGTGTTAGGTACCTACACTATTTATAACTAAAGAACGCGAACGTTAGTTTGTTTTAGTCATAAACTATTTTTATGCTCAACGAAGTGGGCACGGGTCAGCTAGTTTATAATATAACTATAACAGACAGAACATGTTACAGAAATTGACAGCGATAGCGATGACGGCGACAATTTATAAAATAAAATATTACCAAAATACATACATTTGTTTTATTTCTCTTTTTTTATATATATTTTAGATATATAAACGAGAGGAATCGATCCCGAAATATTCCATTTCCGTATCGAATAATTTCGCACGTCACTATTTAGTACTTGTCATAACGTTGCAACACTGAATGTGTCAAATCTGGAATCGAATTAAAATTCCGACTATAGATCCTGTAATTAAATTGCAGAGTGGTTTTGAAACTTAAGAATCCTTGACATGATTACATGACACGTCCACTGAGCAACACTAGCGCCATCTTAAACTGCTATATATAAATCTGTTATAGTTTTAACGTACGGAATGTAGGACACTATTATGCAAGATTCCTTTATAAATTGTACAAAATACAAATTCATTAACGTAGATTAAGCAACAACAAGAGCCTGTATTTAAATTGCAAAGCGTTTCTGGAACTTGAGAATCCTTGACATGACACGTCCACTGAGCTACACTAGCGCCCTCTGAAACTGCTCTATATAAATTTAAGAGAGTTTTAACTTTTAACGTACGGAATGTAGGACACTATTATGCAAGATTTCGTTATAAATTGATATACAAATTCATTAATGTAGATTAAGTAACAACTAGAGCCGGTATTTAAATTGCAGAGCGTTTCTGGGACTTAAGAATCCTTGACATGACACGTCCACTGAGCTACACTAGCGCCCTCTTAAACTGCTCTATATAAAACCGGCGCTGCGAGAGTTTTAACGCACGAAATGTAGGACACTCTATTTTGCAGGATTCCTTTATAAATTGCTTTTGCATTCGTCTTGAGGACGTGCATTAAATCAACATGGCTGAGATTTTATCTAGAGTAGGAACTTCGTTTGCGTGAAATAGGAATCTGTGTAACGTTTAGATGTATAATTTATTTGCTCGTATATGATAAAGTATAGTAGCCGTGTACCGTTATTAAAATAAATCTGATTTTTGTGCACTTTCCTTCACTTTACTGCGCCTAATTTCATTCGCATAAACTTCGTTAAACTGTATCTATGTTTTTGCATCATGTAATGGATCATTTAAATAATAATGCGTTTTTTGTGCACTTTTAGTGCGTAATAATTAATAATCTGCACAAAAAACGCTCATACAGCTTAATTCAACAGCTACAGCCTATTGATTTCTTCTAGAGATAAATAAGATCACTTAGAAAACTCTCTGTGTGTAGTTGAACTTAGTATAAATATATTATGTATAGTTAACTAGCTGACTCGTGCCCACTTCGCACACTTGAGCATACAAACCCTTAGGCCTTCCCGGGACTTCCACGAACATTTCAAGTCGGTTCAGTCGTTCTCGAGTTTTAGCGAGATTAACGAACAGCAATTCATTTATATAATATATAAGACTAGCTGTGTCCACTTCGTTGAGCATACAAACCGTTCAAACCTGCCATGGTTTTGCCACTTCTACTAATAGTTCAAGATCAAAAATAGCCGAATCGGTTCAACCGTTCTCGAGTTTAGCGAGACTAACGAACAGCATTTCATTTTTATATATAAGATTAATAATTAATTAAATATTTAATAATGAAATCAATTACTAACAGAAAGTCTCCATTTAATTAGTTGATGGTTACAAAAGTCTAACACAAATAAAAGATCACGAGGCATTATCCAATCCAGGGAAAATTTCAAATTGAAAACAAAAGAAACAATACCATTAAAGGTGGAATTTCTTTGGCCGTTCCGACTTCCGCACCTGTAGGAGAAAAATAGTTTCAGGCACGCCAAAGCAATATAGACTCAATGCAGACGGGCTACAGCGACTAATATCGAAATTCAACTATAACTCGTTATTTCAGAAGTGGCAACTACTAACTAATATCAGTAGTTTACATATTTTTTTTATTATACTTGAATAATTATCTGAGGTTTCCAGTGAAACCTTTGGGCGAGGCTTATGTGGACGTCCTAGTTGAAACGATGATGACGTTAAATAGCTTTAATTTTCAGCATTATTCAGCACGCGTTGACGTTATAATAATAATAATATCGACGGACGCTCCACGTCAATCTGGCCCCGTACTAAGTATCTATACAACTTTTGTAACAGACATCGGAAATATCTTCAATACTTTTATAATACATATTTAACATTTTTAATATATTATACACAAATACACATCCATGATCCAGGAACATTGAAAACTTTTTATTCCCTCGGCGGAATTCAAACCCGCGACCTCTCGCTCGAGCACCAACCCGCTCAACCACTACGCTACGAAGGTCGTCGAACGTTGACATGTCACTAAGTCAAGAGTAGCATCACTGTTGAAGAAGTTCTATAGTGTACTATAGGATGACTTGCGAACTGCTGCGAATCTTTGATGCCTAGATACACCATAAAGTATTTAATAAGTGTGGCTCATGTAGTGCATATGCACCAAGCCTAAGATGCGTTTAAAGTAAACAGCGATTGATTTGAAAGAAAAAGTAGGCATCCGTTATTGGACGTTTTTTTCCAGTACTATCAGAGCGAAGTAACTACTCTTTAAATAATGTAGTGCCTGGGGCAGGCGGCTTTTAAATATCGCATGGTTACCCAGCACATTGATGACCTCCGTAGCGCAGTGGTTGAGCACATTGGCGATCGAGCCGGAGGTCGCGTGTTTGAAAAAAAGTTTTTGGTCTTCCTCTCATGGATATGTATTAAATATGTGTACAATACGAGTATAAAAATAAATTGAAATATATGTCAAATATAAATGTATTAAATAGGATTACTCACGATATTTTCCTTCACTGTTAGAGCGTCCGTATAGTGAACTTAAGATCTTAAAAAGTCTCATTGGTTTATGCTACATCCTGGGAATCGAACCTGCACCTTTTTCGAGTGCTAATCAAAGTTCTACTAAGTTAAAGAGAAACACCGCAATAACAGAGCATTATTTTTCTCTTTTTATTAATTCCAAACTGTTGAAAACGGCTTACAGTGTGTATAATTCATTCTCGGAATTGTATACTTTTATTTATTTTCCAGCCTTAGTAGTGAAAGTTTCAAAACTTAAATGGAAGTTAAGACTCTTAAAGGTTTTTTTTAAGAATTTTTCTCGCAATATTGCTCGTAATAGCGAATGCGGTTGTCAAATTTATTTTGATACTTTTTGTTAAATAGCGGCCAGTTTGTACAAGAGATTTTTGAGTTTTTTTTACGGACTTTGATAGTTAAGATACTTTATGCATATATTTTTTTTATTTAACATAATAATATAATAATAATAATAGAGCTTTATTTAATTCCATACAAAACATATTTTACATTTCATATAACAAATACACAATAATAAATCAAAATTAAGTTTTAATTACAATGACAATATAACTACCATTCCATTAAAAATTCAAAATAAAAACACATTATACTCGTATTAGTCTTTTTGCAATTCTCATAATAAAATGGTTTAAATTAATAAAAATAGAAAAATACATTAATATTTTGGTGAATTAAATTGATAATTTTAGATTTTTTTTTATTTAACATAGGCTATATAAAAATCAATAGCTGTTCGTTAGTCTCGCTAAAACTCGAGATCAGCTGAACTGATTAGGCTATTTTTGGTCTTAAAATATTCGTGGAAGTCCCGGGAAAGTTTACACGGTTTCCATGCTCAACGAAGTGGGCACGGGTCAGCTAGTCAGTTATAAAAATAAAAAACATAAAGCTGCAGTGAATAATGGCTGTCTCTATACCAGTGTATCATAATCTAATTACAATTTATGACTTTCTGGTCTGATTAACAAGTGGAGAAGTAACCAATTACCCGTTACTGCTGGAGGAGGATTAAGGGCCCGTCCTATTAGCCAAACGACCTTAAGCCCTATCAACGTGAGGGACAACGAACAAAAACTTACTCCGCCCAAAAATAAAAGTAAAAATGTTATTGGAAATCTATATTTGTAGAATAATACGTTATGTTTGTTCGGTGGAGAGCAAATTTTTTATATTTTAAGTGTGTGAAAACTGTATATGAAATGTTATTTTTATTCTGTAAACTTCATGAAAATAAAACTCTGATATGATTCAATAAGTTAAGTATGTCGTTTTGTATTATACAAAACACATTTTCGTTTCGTTTCTTTCTATCTTTTTTTTTATATTGTTTTTCTGACTGTTCATTTGCAATTACATTACATTACACCGTACATATTGCCGCAATAAAAATTATCCTAATAATGTCCATTTACGTGGTATATTGTATAATTATGCATAAACAGATAATATTTTTTCTCATGAACACATTAGTATAAATAAAATAATTTCAATATTTCAATATTTATTGAATTAGAAATACCAATAATAAATTTCGCACATAATATCTTATTTGGAAGTTGTGTCTCTGCTTACTATATATCGAGCGACAGGGAAAAAATACGGGAAACTATCAGGCACTTAGGGTATACTTCTGTAGGACCGTTGTTCGGGCAGATTTTTCTACATATTTCTTCTGATTGACTTATTATTTGCACTATGGATATCAATATGTTCTATTTTACCTACAAAAATCAGTCACCAATTATCGCTCATGGATGGGCACCCTTATCAGTAAATTGCACAAGCAGCCCTTAACTGTGAAGAACATAAACACTATATTTTATAACAAACGGTATCTGGTAACCACTACAAATATCAATATTAGATTTCAACATTGTTAAGTTAATATTTACAAAAGAAAAACATATTTCTATTATTAAAGAAATTTTGTTTTGAGAATACATTTCTCAGATTCGTGTAGACATTCAATCAATACGTAATTCATATTTTCACCAAAATATAGTTATAACTAATAGTAATTATTGAAAATTAAATTTAATATTATGTAGCTAAAATATTACTGGCAAGTGGCATGTGATATTTTATAACATGATTACTGGTTACAAACTAGACTAATTATTAATATTAGCTAGTACAGCTTAATTTAAATCATGCTCTAAAAATAATATTTAGGCTAATTGTGTTTTGATGTCAACTATATTTGTTTCATAATTAGAATATAATATTAACTAGCTGAGCCGTGCGCTTTTCGTTGAGCATAGAAACAGTTTGTGAAGGACAGAATTTTGTTACAGGTAGGCACTGTTATAGGGGCTTTTGATTTTGAATCTATTTTTGGTGAGCAGATTTTTTTATGTTTTAGCGGGTTTTAGTACGAAACTAGCCAAGCATTTTAAAGCAATTTTACGAGGTTTCCAACGGTTACTAACTCAATTTTGGTCCAGAAATATTATGGCGGATTTAGTTTTTTTTTATTAGCCTATGCTATCCCACTGCTGGGTACCCATTCCGTGACTATCTTTGCCCAGCGGTCAGGATGCATTCGACTAACATGTCCCGCCCAATCAATCCCATTTCAGCTTAGCAGCCTTGATGCCTATGTCCTTGATTCCTGTTTTTGAGCGCTGCGTGGTGTTCCTTATTCGATCGGATATCTTCACTCCCAAAATGCTGCGCTCCATGGCTCATGGCAGACCCCAAGCTGGGACTTATACCCCTCATTTATTGATAGCAACAATTAAATGGTTATCAAAGCAATTTAAAATATTATTTTAATTAACTAACCAGACTCTCACTTGTTTCAGAATGTACACGCTCCAGATTCCAACATCGCCCGCAGCGAGGTAGCGACTACACACCTTATAATGACAATAAATTTGAGTGAAACGGGATGTGAAACACTAGCCCAAATGTGACCTCCGTTCTCAGTGCCAACAATGTTTTGCTGTAAAGAACTGAAACTACTCTATGCAACTATTGTTCTACTGCTCGAAGCGGAGTTGCTAGTGAATACTGGTGCTATGGAGTCGAAGCGGTCTTCCATGATGGTCGCGCAGAACGCCGATGATCTGAGATCGTTGGAGCTCTGCACGACCCGAAATCAGCAGAGGTTGGGTAGCGTTTTTGGGAACTTTACGAGACACCACAAAAAAGGTATTTAAACTTTACATTTACCATATATATTTATGTGAATACATATTATTATTTCTTGATAACTCGAACTTAGGCCCGTATCAATAAAGAAATCTCAAACCTTCACTTAAGATCCTGGTTGACAGATAAAACATTAAACTAGGGTTGTACAACTTCACTTTTAAAAATGAAGATTTTTCCTTATGTTACATACTTAATTTTTTTGTTTTCTAAAACGTAAAAATAAATATTATAATAATACAGATTAAACTCATTTTTAATGTTTTTTCTAATCTATAATATGAATATATCGGTATGAAAAGAAAATGAATTAAAGTACTATGTAACATTAATAAAGTTGTTCACTTTTAAAAAGAAACGAAACGTTGTTTTATCTGTCAAACATGTTCTCAAGTGAGGTTGGGTTTGAGATTGTTTTATTTATACGGCCCTTAGAGTGGCTACCGCCAAATGCCGCACTGCTCAAGGTCACGCAACCACCACGCAGTTTAAACCGCCTGGTGATTCGACGTTTAGTTCTCCAACACAATATGTTGAAGTTAATCCTGCATTAAATATAATGTAATCTTTCTCGTATTTCCTGCCAATGAATAAGAAGGTATGGTCTTTTAAAAAGCCGTTAACCCTAACATGCGTTGGTGAAATCGGGACGTAATCTTGTATATTTTGTACTAACTTGAAATTTGAAGAAGCTTTTAAATCCGCCTTTTATTAAATATTTCGGAATACCAATTAGGCTTTTCATGTTTGATTTCATAAAAAGCGTCTAACTTATTCACTGGTTTTCCACTCGAAGCATATATTCGGTATAGTATAGCAAAAGCCAACAAATCTGTACCTAACTACGAGAAAAACTGAAAGCAAATATAAGAAATGAAGTGAAAATATTATTCATTTTAGCATTTCATTTTTACAATGGAAATCAATCATTTCTAACATCTAGAGCGGACTTCCCGTCCCTACATCTATCAGCTTGTGTCGTTATATTTTTATTTCAAGAATGTATGAATATTTTTTCAATGAAATTGGTGTAGACATGAACAAAAGCACTACGTTTTTCTTATTTAATAATAAACAAATAAATTGCTTAACATCTAGACAGTGTTTTATTACTATACTAAAATCCATCACAGTCAATATAATTCTTCTGACAAGGAATTTTATTTGGTTTTGTACATTACTGACATGAATTAGTTTCAGCAACATTTTTTCGTCACATCAAACTATTACTTAACCAAAGGTTGAGAAATAGTTTGATGCGATACTCTTTACGTTACTGGAAATTTTTGTCTCTAATTACCGTCTGAATGAGCTTCAGGTCTAATGTCAAAATCAATTTCAGGTCACAGGAGAAGAACAACTACAACCACCACATCGTCCACTCAGACAACTCTTATTTACACCACCATAGATGGTGAAGATTCTACGGAGCCTTTCACTAGTGCCTCAACATACACACCTTATCCCAAACTACCTAAACCTCTCCGACTATCCTCCAAACTAGAAACCAATAATAATGAAGATATAATAAATATAGACAACCTAATAGACGAAGAAATAGCAAATCAAGAAAAATACAATAGCAACCATCACGATCGAAACAAAGAAATCGTTCTAGATATAGAAGAAACATCACTGTCTAAATCAATAAATAAAGTTAAGAAAATGTACAGAGACTCAGCGGCGTCGGGAGTTAATAAGTTAGGTGGGAAAGGTGGAAAAGTTGGTATATTTTTAACTGATAACTGCACAACGGTTATAGCTCAGATAGGAACAACAGTTGTGCTGCATTGCGAAGTCAGTGATATAACAGAAAATACGGTAAGCAGTCTTAAAGTTGAATTACATTAATAATAGTATAAACGTACATAATTAATTAATAATAAAACTTTATAGTTTACTAACGAACCTTAAACCTACTAAGTAATATCGTCGCTTTACCTTCTCAACCTCGTATCTAAAAAACTAAAACTTTTCAGTACAGTCATAAAACTTAATAATTTTCGATTTTATTATGACATGGATTGACGAGGTTGTGAAGTTAAAGCGACGATTTGGTACGAGTAGTTTACATAAATGTACGAAATACAAACATTTAAATATTAGGTACATAAAAATAAAAATCTAGTAAAATAAACGAGGCTTACGACGGCAAAAATAATGATTCGTTAGCCCAGCACAACGAAAAATAATAATTGTGACTCAACCAGATTTATTTTTTAACTGTTTTAAGTACTCTATTTGTTATTCACTGAGTAAACCCCAATTTCACCAAGCTTTGAAGCCAATAACTTTATTTATTCAATTACAAAGTATTGCTGTATTTCATTCAACCCAGTTTCAGAGTCAGTAGGCTATTTTTACTATCTCTAAGGTTTACCGGTTATATTTATGGTCGGAAAAATATACTAGTTTTAAAAGTGGAATAAAATTGATATATCCAAAGTTGTAAAACTTTTGCTGTTTCTATATTTATGACCACTAATTTAATAAAGTGTATAAAAACCGTGGAAAGGAAAAGCATAAATGGTTTATCCAGGATTCTTTAAAGAATCTAATTATCAGACTTTCAAAATAAATTCCATTGAATAAGCTCACATTTTCCAAACTATTTAATATTATCCATTTCAAGCACCTTATGGCACAAGACTTAAATAGTTAGGTAAATGTTCTACTTGAAGTGCTAAATAATATTATACAACATGTACAATAAATGAGTGAAAATAGAGGGTGTATGTGCGTCCTTTGTAGAGTTTCTTTTGTCAACTTTCATGTTTGTGTGAGAAATGCCACAATATCATAAATTTTCCTATACAATAATATAAAAAAATACCTCTTTCAACGCTGGTACTTTCGCAGTAAATAAAGTTTTATATATGGGACCCTAAACTCTACATATGGCCCATACATACTCTAAAGTATTATCACTCAATAATATTACAGTGTGTGTACTTGTAATTCATTAAATCTAACAAATTCACATTATAAACATTTTGGAATGAGCATCAATTTATGAAATAATTATTATAATATTGTGTAATTATTTAATAAACTAATAATATTGTGTAATTATTTAATAAATTTCATATTCCAAATCTATTCATTCCAATTCGGAATATTACGATTGGACTAGTATAATTGATAATACTTATTGTTATATTTATATTAGGATCTGCCACTTGCTGGCTTCCTTTTTATGGTTACATAGTTTACGTTTCGACCCATATTACTTTAAAGCACCTAATCTGTATCCTTTAAATCCAGTACCAGCACTTAACGATTCTATAATTAGATTAAATTTCGTGGACATTTATTATTGTCGCTCGAGCATTTTATAGACGTCATATAAGCTTAAGGTCTCAGCCTCGAATTTTGCGGGCAGCGGGGCGTGAGCGACGGCGGCGCGGGAGCGGCAGGATCTTTTGCTTAAAATCAAATGGTTCTCGAAAACAGCGGCGCGGCAGCGGCGACGGAGCGACGAGTAACGAGTACCGTTCCCGCGCCGCCGCCGCTCCCGCCCCGTTGCCCGCAAAATTCGAGGCTGAGGCCTAAGGAGTTTGGAATTGGATGAAATCGATGAGTCTTTTCTAGGTCACGTGGATACGGAGGAAAGATTACTCGCTGCTGTCCGTGGGGCTCGTTACTTACAGTGCGGACAGCCGGTTTTTTTCAGCGCACGGGCGACATGTGAAGGTAACTTTTTATTTCTACTGTTTGTTTTTGTATTCTTGAGTGTTGTGATTCTCCCCTCTTACAAGTAAAATTATTTACATACTGTATTATGCTCTACACTGTTTTTTCTGGTCTAATACTTGACAAATACACATTGTATTATGCTTAGTGTCGAGTGCGTACATATTATGCTATGAGTGATGAGGGTGTAATTAATTTCATATTCCATATGTATTGGAGCACTATATTATATTATATTATATTATATTATATTATATTATATTATATTATATTATATTATATTATATTATATTATATTATATTATATTATATTATATTATATTATATTATATTATATTATATTATATTATATTATATTATATTATATTATATTATATTATATTATATTATATTATATTATATTATATTATATTATATTATATTATATTATATTATATTATATTATATTATATTATATTATATTATATTATATTATCATTTAACATTCAGACTTGAGTCGACTCGAGAAAGGGAATTAATTTTTGCAGTCCATGTTTGTATATATGTATGAGGCCTAAACTACTGATTCCATTTTCAGCGATGTCGATTGGTGATTATTGTCAGTAAAATAGGCAAACGTGTAATAGATATAGCTGTTTAGTATGTACCTTAGTAATACAAATATTGTCTTGCATACGTCCCACATTTTTAATCTAATCACGCTGTTACTGTAGGACTGGGCTCTGCACATCCGGTTCGTGACGGTGGTGGACGCTGGCTACTACGAGTGCCAGGTGCCCACACATCCGCCCACCAGCATATTTTTTAAACTAGTCCTAGTCGGTAAGTCAGCAAATTCTACTGAAAACAGCCTTTAGTTTAGTAGAACCAATCGTAACATACCGGTTATTCACATATTTCTACGCAGAAAACATAGAATTGTTATAATTCGAAACCTTTTTTCGAAAAAAGGGTAACTTTGTTCCTATAATTTTTTATAACTGTTCAAAGTGATGGGACACCCGAAAAATGGCCTGCGCCTCTATGCCTAATATATTAACGTTAAAACATTTTTTCTCTATATACCTATAACAGTGCTGCGAGTATTAATATTTCTTCAGTATTTTAAGTGAGGTAATACTCAGGGGACCATTGTTTTAGTTTTTTACCCGACTTCGGCGAAGACAAAAGGTAGGATAATGATTATGTATGTACGTATGTTCCCTCTTAGCGGCTAAACTACTGGTCCGATTTTAATAAATGAGATATCAATCGATTGGTGGTGATGATACCGCGAGTAACATAGGCTATATAATTTATTATTAGGTTTGATAAAAATTGATTAGGTACACTTATTACATTAAAAATATACAATTATAAAATACAATAAAACGCATACCATTTACTTATAGACAAACTCCGCATACACAGTAAGTTGATAAAAAAACATAAATAAATTACAATTATAATTTTAAACAAAAAAAAACCGACTTCAAAAGGATTATTTGGTAACATATGCTTGGGCTTCTTCAGAAAAAATCAAAATCGATATGTGTTTCCATATAAATTTTGAGGAGTTCCCTCAATTCCTCACGGATCCCATCATCAGGTCACCATTTTGGTTACAATGGGACCAAATTATATAGGGAATTATACCCTACACAACACAAAAAAAATATTTAAAATCGGTTCATAACGAACCACGAAGTTATCCGCGAACAAACATAAAAAAAAACATATATACGGTCGAATTGAGAAACCTCCTCCTTTTTTGGAAGTCGGTTAAAAATAGACAAAATTCATGCATCACCATTGGCTAAAAATAATAATAATTCATATTGTAGTTATTGCAAATTGAGTCTTTAAAACGAATTTTTATACGATTTTTACCCGCACTGGCCCTTTCTAGACATACACATAGTCGTTGAAGGTCATTGGCGTAAAAAAAACCTTAAAAAAACAATGTATTTTAGATTACATTAAAAGCTAGATTTTTTTTCTAGCGGCATACGCGGAGATAGTGGGTGAGTCTGAGAAGATTATCCATGAAGGTTCCATGCTGAAGCTGGTGTGCATCGTCAAGCGGTCCACCGAACCCCCCTCCTACGTCTTCTGGTACTTCGAGAACCGGATGATCAACTATGACTTGAGTAAGTAGACAAAGTTTCAAAGTTTTTATGGAAATAGACCGGTAAGCAAGTGGATAATTTAACAGCAGGCTAAGCATGGATATGCTAGAAATTAGTATATTCTGAGCAAGAACCGGGGCGTTAGTCTCCAAACTGAATTATATTCGATCGTGCCACGTACTCCCGAATAAAATGACTTTTGTTTATTTTGATTCGCAGTCGACTGATATGGTAGGGAAAATAAAAAGTTACCATTTAACGATTTTCTTTATCCTGATAAGTTTCAAAGTAATTCACCAAATAAAATACCAAAAACCGTTGAACTGATTCGATTCGAAATTGTGTCGGTACTCCCGACACAATCGGGAATCGAATCAGTTCTACAATCTGAAATTTTGTCTGCAGGCTTACTAGCCTGCAGACAAAATAGATAGATAGATAGATATTATTGTATGGATGCAAGATAATAATATAATCGTTTTAAGGGAAGACAACATTTAGTTCCAACCATTAACGATCAAGCACCACCTCACACGAAAGCCATTAATTCAGTAGCTACTTTTTCCAGTAGAACAAGAAAACAGTTTCGATTCGCAGGATCTGCAATAATATAGGAGTGTAGGTATGCTCACTCATTCAACGAAAATTCATGCCACATTTCTGTGAGACCGACACGTCCTCGTGTTGTTTGATTTTCAACTCTATTTTATTAGCGCAGAGCTGTAATTTCAGTGATCAGAATTCTCCCTAGAACGGAAAATTCAGAACAATAATAGTATAATCGTAGACTTACTTGAACGAAGTTGTTGCGAGTGATGTTCACTATTGAGCGTTCAGATTGGCTTGTTAACTTCAATGTTAGCTAATCGTCGATTTGATCAGGCTTTCAGAAACCCCCCGGTTTCAGTTTAGTCTTAAGGTACGATTCCACCAAAATAGTGTTCAGAACATATTTTGTGAGCCAACATAATTTTCAGAATTCCAGCTGTGCCAATTTGAATGTATTCCAATTTGTTAATGTTGCGTTAGCGAGTCCACCGGAACAAACATCTGTTACGCACAATGTTCGCAACAGTTCAGAACACCGATGGAACCTTAATACTACAATGTTGTCTAGTCTTATCTAGTCGAGTCTGTACTTATCGTAACTTGACTCGAAGTGACTTCCACTTAGCAAATAGCAAATAATAATAGGTACTTACTGGAAGAAGCTTTTAATTTTATTTTTCTACCACCAACGTAAACAGTGGATAAATGAATCAATTTAATTTGTTTGCAAGCTGCCTTGTATAAGAGAGTCCTTAGCTATTTCACAGCAATTTTCTGACTACTTAAAAATTTTGGAGGTTACCCAATTTTTCGAAAACGCGAAAAGCAGTGCGTCATATCGGCTACGAAATCCACTACTGAATATTGGACTCCCCAAAAGTATTTCATGGGGTGTAGTTGCCTATACTAGCTGTGCTTGGCAGCCGGTTTGGCGAGCCCATCTTTGTCATTCAGATAATAGGGATATCCGATGAGGCGCCGCTGCCGATTTCCGGATATTACGGACGAGTGTAAAAAGAACACTATTACTTTGGAATATTATACTACCATTTCTCATTGTAGAAATTAATTAATTTTTTTTTTACAATAATACATTTTTTTTTGCATTCCTGCGAAAAAAAATAAATGGTGAAAAGTAAAAAAAAAAAGTTTTTGACAAAAAAAATACATTTCCAAAATGAGGTAGTATAATCGTATCTCAAAGTTATAGTGACTGTTCTTTTTACACACTGTATATTGTAGCCTTTTACGATACCCTTGGGAAAGATGGTTATTGGGTAGGTGGGACGGATAATGGTAAATATCCCCGTATGTGAAGAGTAAAACCGGAATATACATAATATGCAATTCTCACGGAGAGTACTCGGTACTCGATTCCCATTATAAATATGTAATAAAATTAGGTACTTAATATTTACAAAATTTTCCTTTAAATAAATGATTCATGGATACTATGAAAATAACGCGGCTAGGCAAGTAGGTATACCTATGTAGCCGGCGCGGCACGGCGCGGCGGCGTGCGACATCAACGTAGGTAGTACGGACGCGTACCTACGCGCGATGTCCATGCGTTGGGTAAATAATTATTCAAGTTTAAGCTACAATTAGTCAGTGATTAATTGATATTGTTTTTTTATATATTTTTTTTCATCTCATAAATATAATAGCCAAATATCACGTCCTCAAGTATTGCCCATGTCTCACCAGTCACACTGTAGAGGTCGATGCCATATAGAGGTGTACTCGTAAAGTCGATAGGGATTGATTTCACACCTCTACAAGATGTAAAAAAATGAGTGATACTTTAGGGTGTGAGGTCGGTTTAAACAAACAGCTCTGAACCCAACCAACGTCTAATGAATTCAAACCAAAGCCATTTATGAGTGCGATTCTTTCATTTTTGTTCCTGGCACATTCCATCAAAACGTGCTCTTATCGTCTAACTTATTACAGGCTTCACAATTGGGTGAATCTACTTTCTTCATAAGGTATAAAAACTTTTTTGATGGAATATGTCCGGATCGAACTCTAAGTGCTAGTTTTAACAATTTTCTACTTATTTTATGAACTGCAAACCAAGGAATGTGTAGAGGCTCACACTAAATACTTTTATACCATATGCCTTTAGTTTAAAATTTATGATGTTAAAGGATTTTTCATAGAAACATGAAAGTTAATAGGTAGTAAGTCTTTCAGCGCTGGTACTTTCAAAGTATACTCTACATAAGAGCCACATACACACCCCAAAGTATTATCACTCATTTATTTTACACCTTGTATATGGGTATGGCGTAACCATAATAGCTTGTATTGTCCGTTAAAATTTAAAAAGTTTATAATTATAATTTAATTGATATAGATAACTGCCGTAATAACAAATACAAAAATCAGAATAAACAGTTTGATTTTTATTGCGCGCTGTTAAAATAAAAGCCTCTGTAAAAATAAATATTATAAACCGCAAGTTAATGAAATAAAAATACTCAAAATGTTTAACACAATTTCATCGATGTAAATATATAAAATTATACAAAACTTTATGTTTTGATAATATTTATGATAATAAATATTTTATTAATAACTAGTTGTGCCCGCGACTTCGATCACGAGGTTTTTGAGTGACTTAAACCGTTTATGCAGCGCACGCAACGAAAGTACCCATATGTGAATAATTTTTCCCGTTTTTGCAACATTTCTCACTGACGCTTCGCTCCTATTGGTCGCAGCGTAATGTTATATACCCTGTGTTCCAGGACCTAATAGTAAACGAAAAAAACGTTTTTTTCATTCAGATTTGCGTTTCATTAGCACTGTTTAGGGTCGTTTTGAACTGTTTTCATAGGTACTGTCAGCTGTCAATGTCAGCGTTATGAATGATCTGAACGTTTAGAGCGTCTCCTGGAACACGGCCTTAGCCTAAAGCTTTCCTCTATAAATGGAATAGCCAACAAAACATTTTTTTTCAAATCGGAACAGTAGTTACTGAGATTACTTTAGTATAGACTAATTTTAGTATATCATTATTAAATCTAACATTTAGGTAAAAAAAGACCACTGCCTTCATCTACTTTTTAAGATGTAATGAAATAAAACTTACAAAAATTGTTTTATGAATAATATATTGTAATGTATGTAAATAGAACTAAACTAGAGCACAGTACAAAGATGGCATTTTTCTCAATGTTTTATAACAATCGTGCAATAGGAACGCAACATACAGACCTAATTCTTTAGCATAGACACTGGAAACATTTTCATTTTCTATCGAATGGGCAAGGAATTGCCTTTGGATTGCTTTGTAACTTGTATGAAGACCGTCTAAAGCTCTGCGCACACAAGCTACAATTTTTATTTTACTGTGCACTTTTTTTATTACTTATTTCGTAGGCACATCAACCACATAAACACTAACAATACAATTAGGTACATCTATATATATAAAAGAAAGTCGTGTTTGTTACAACACTTATAACTCGAGAACGGCTGAACCAATTTTCATGGTTTTTGATTCGTTGGATTTGTCTCCTCCCCGAATAGCAGAATACATATTAAAAATAGTGAAAACTTGATGTGTAATGAATCATATAAATTGATCCCGAAATCATATAAATAAATGCTCATATTTTGTTCATCAAATGTCAAACATTTGTTGACAAATGATGTAACAACTATGCGTTCAGAAATCTATTCGTATTGAAATGTCAGTTTGTAACTTTCAATTAGCAACGTTTTTCTAAATGCATATGACATTTTAAACGATATTTTCTTCTTTTTTTTGGCATTGGAAACGATATCTAGGTACTGAAAACGAAAATGCAATTTTAAAAAATGTCTGTCTGTCAGCGTGTCTCTTTGCTCCGGCTAATCTCTGGAACGGCTGGACCGATTTTAACGAGACTTTCACTGGTAGATAGCTAAAGTTACAAGGATTAATTTAGGCTACTTTTCATCATCATCATCGTCATCTAACTAATGATCACCGAATCGGCTGGACCGACTGTGACGGGAGCATTCACCGGGCGTTAGCTTATGTTAGTAGGAGTAATCTATACATACATATATATGTATAAAAGTAAGTCGTGTTAGTAAAATTATTGATAACTCAAGAACGGCTTTATCGATATGGCTGAAAATTGGTGAGGAAGTAGCTTAGAGCAAGTAGACGGACATAGGATACTATTTATTCCATTCGACAGCGTTTCCGTGAACGTTGCGGGTTCTGCGTTAGGGTTCCGGGTTGCCGCGTTGCGGGTTTCGGGTTCCCATGTTGCGGGTTCCGCGTTGCGGGTTCCGGGTTCCCGCGTTGCGGGTTCCGGGTTCCCGCGTTGCGGGTTCCGGGTTCCCGCGTTGCGGATTCCGGGTTCCCGCGTTGCGGGTTCCGGGTTCCCGCGTTGCGGGTTCCGGGTTCCCGCGTTGCGGGTTCCGGGTTCCCGCGTTGCGGGTTCCGGGTTCCCGCGTTGCGGGTTCCGGGTTCCCGCGTTGCGGGTTCCGGGTTCCCGCGTTGCGGGTTCCGGGTTCCCATGCTGCGGGTTCCGGGTTCCCGCGTTGCGGGTTCCGGGTTCCCGCGTTGCGGGTTCCGGGTTCCCGCGTTGCGGGTTCCGGGTTCCCGCGTTGCGGGTTCCGGGTTCCCGCGTTTCGGGTTTCGGGTTCCCACGTTGTTTTTTTTTAGTTGAATTTATCATAAACTCTTTTTATGCTCAACGAAGTGGGCAAGGGTCAGCTAGTTATATTATAAGACTAAGTGTTGTGCTTACGTCAGATACAGATATCCACAGCATTATTTTACAAAGTAGTATAAACATCAACAATTTTTTTTAAATCATTAAAAATTAAATAATTTAGATAGGATTAGATACATTTAATTATAATATACTCTATAAATAATATGAAAAGAACAGTCATTCACACACACACATAACTTTGAGATACGATTACACTACCTTTCCTCATTTTTGAAATGTTTTTTTTTTGTGAAAAACTTTTAACCATTTCAATTTTTTTTTGTCGCAAGAAGTTTTTTTTTTATTTCAAATGGTATACTACCTTTTCGCATTCTAGATATATTTCTATAATGCGAAAAGGTAGTATAATCATATCCCAAAGTTATAGTAACTGTTCTTATCACACCCGTTATAATACTCTACTACTGTACTGTAATGTACTGTTTTTTACTGTCAGTAACTGGACGTAAGTAGTTGTACTCTGTTCAAATATAGTTAAAAGAAAAGAAAAGATTATAAAGAAGCGAATTTAAGAAGCGAAAATATTAATCATTGGTGTTTTTTAGCGTGGCAATAATATATCAAAGTGTAAAAACCTTTTTTTATAAATGTGCTATCCAACACTACAATATTTTTTTTAATTGGACCACTAGTTCCTGAAATTAGCAAGTTCAAACCAACACACTCGTAAGGTTTTCAATAACAGTGAAAACGATCCATAGCGCAGATTAGCTTCAGACAGTAGCCCGTTTGTACAGTGCACAAAACGTTTCGATAACATTGTAAAATCAAATTTAATACAACATTAACGGTTGCAGATTGAATTTTAAAATTTCATTCTACCCTCGTACTTCGTACATGGTATATTTGAGACAAGTGAGCCTTGTTCCAGCACGGAAGTAGTTTTACGTGACTAGTGCTCTAGATGTGAAGACATTCGCAGTACCATGCTTATATTTCACTCAAGTGTTTTGTCAATGGACATGTTCCTTTTGACTTAGTGCACCCAGAAATCTCATTTTGCGGAGATATAAAGTAACCTCTGCTTTTCCCCGTCAAACATTTGGTCAGTAGGGTTTCAATGCCGCCAAAGTATTTAATATGACGTGTATTGTGTATGTGTATGACGTAATACAATAAATTTTTTAAGTGTATAGTATAAAAGTATTAAATATGTTTCCATCGTCTGGACCCTACAACACATCTTCTTTTGATACTTAGCACGTGGCCAGATTGATGTGGTGCAAAGCGTCCATAGAAAAAAAGAGACTATTCAATAACAATAAAAAAATACTTCATCTTTACAATATTAGTTTTCATACGCCTGGAATTAGATTTTAACAAATTAGATTTTTTTCTAATTGTATTTGAAGTTTTAGTGTCCTCTATAGCTAGTCGTATAAATTCAAGGTATCTTTTTGCGTAGATGCAGGATCTTGATTAAAATAGACAGAAGTTTCCGATCGATCCTCCGACCTCTTCAGGTAGGTACGAAAGTTATTCGATCTGATTTCAGATATATAGGACAGGTGTCGCAGGGCTTTATACTCCGATTGCACCCTCAGTGGGTCCTATCACGTTATTATTATTGACCATAAACTTTGTCACAGATGGCGTGAGCGTCAACAACGGGCGTCAGACCAGCGAGCTGATGATCGGCAAGGCGGAGCCGCGACACGCGGGCAACTACACCTGCGTGCCGGCCAACGCCAAACCAGCCTCCGTCACCGTGCACGTCGTGCAGAGTGAGTATACTGTAATATTAAGAGTTAATGGAATCAGACGTTACTTTGCGGAAATCCATAGCATAAAAATTAAATATATTATATCTAGCAATATTCCGCGAAAAAATACTGTAACCAAGAAAATGGGTGAGTGTGCATGTGTTTAAAGCACCTCCCTCCTTCCCACACTGCTGATGCGTACACTCGCAAGCAAAAACGTGAAAACACCACCACCACACAAGCATAATGTTAACACGATCGTGCAAAGCCCCAGACCAGCAGGTTGCAAAACTCGACGCGCGTTTGGCTCCGACCCCGGAGCATCCTCAGGATATTGTAGACTCTGCGAACAATGTTCGTTAAGTAAAAGTATGTTCGTAAACACAATGCCTATTTTCGAAATTAACCTTTTCTGACTTACTGCTCTATTAATTACCAGATCGCCTCCGTGGTCTAGTGGTTCAGAGCTTCGCTCTCGACCTGGAGGTCGTGGGTTCGATTCCCGCGTTGGAACAACAAAATGTTGTTTTCAAGTTTGGTTAGGACAATGTAGGCTGATCACCTGATTGTCTGACAAGAAAGATGATCCATGCGTCGGATGGGCATGTAAAAAGTCGGACCTGCACCTGTTCTCTCGCCAGTCGTGTCGGTTTACCGTCCCACTGGGTTATGAGAGAGAGTAAAAGGAAGAGAGAGTGCTTCTATGTATTGCGCACACACTTGAGCACTATAAGATAACTCCTGCGTAGTTGGCCTGGTTTCAATGAAATCGGCTAAAGACACCGAAATCGGTGAGGGGAGCTATTAATTACCAGGGCAGTAATGTAGATATTATTAATATGTTAAAAACCAAATGGTGCCTGATCTGATATTGCAGTATCTGTATAAAGCTTAAACCGTTACATGGTCAGCTAAAAACAATATTTCAACTCCACATTTGAAATATCTGAGTCGCGATTTATTTTCGTCGTAACACACTCTAGAATATTATGTTTCCTTAACTTAAAAGAACCGAAATATATAACGTAAACAGATGGAGAAGTTTTCCTTGTCCGGAACCCGGGAACTCGTAAACCAAAGTAGCGATAACATTTAACGCCCGGGGAACCCCACCCTCGCTTCCGTCCATAAGTCTTGGCCTTTGCAGATTTACTCGTAAAGCGACAAATTGTTTCGGCTCAAAAAATAGAGCGCGAGAAACGCGGTGCTTTGTGCGAGGCTGAGTGCTAGGGCAAATAAGAGCTTGATATTAAATAACCACTCTATAAACTTTAGAAGATTATGTTAATTGAATATACCCTTGCAACTGATGTTTTACCCTTCCAACTGATGTTTTACCCTTGCAACTGATGTTTTCTTTAATAATCTGGAGTTAATGGTGCTGGCTATAATGGTCTTAATCGTTTAAGAGGATTGTTCGTATTGTAATAATTTTATTGTAAAAATTATTGTGTTAGCTGTTTGTAGACTCAAATAAATAAATATGTTATAAAATGCTCCCACACAGACTCTCCTGATGATGCCCGGTTTATTTTTGTCTTTCATATTAAATAATAGTCTGCTAACCGCTAGGGAATATCAAGTCTATGGGAACTAGGATATGAAGGCTTATTCCCGACACAATCGAGAATTAAATCGGTTCGATCTCAACAGCCTTAAGTTTTTTATTTGGTGGATTGCTTTGAAACTAACCAGGATAAATAAAATCGTTAGATCGTTACTTTTTGTTCTCCCGACCATATCAATCGACTGAGAATAAAAATTAATAAACGTCAATTTATTGGGAAGTACGCAGCACGATCGAATCTGAATCAAAATCGAATCAGTTTGGAGAGTAAAGCTGCTGAACCTCAGAGTTGGTTTAGCACTGGGTTGCTGAACAATACGCACCACATACAAACCAAACCACTATCTGCGCTCACTTAGGCAACAATGTACAATATTTAATTATGAAGCTATATTGGAATTTTTTTATGTTAACGGTAACATCTAGAAAATGTGTAATTTTTAAAAGGAAAACGTTTATTGCTTTAAACGCCACTATAATATTATAATGGAAACGCAAGGAAAAGAGCTCCGGCCTTAAGACCAACACACAACAGACACAGCGCCTGTTTTTCCATACTGAAACAGGGGTCTGCGCGACCTCTATTTCAGTTTAAAGAATTATTTATTTCTCAAAAAAACATTACATTGTTCACTAATAGAGAAATTTAAACAGTTAACAATATAAACTTTACAAGGCGTTGAAATTTAAATAATTATAATAATTTATCCTAATCCAATGATGTAGAACTAGACAACTCAAATTTCAATGTTACAATTAACAACATGTTGCTTCAATCGTTTTTTAAATATCGGCATACTTGGAGAATCTTCCTCCCTAGATAATGCCGCCAGAGTAATTTTTTTCCTGAATATATATGTATATTATTTGTACGTACCCATATTTTCTTTTTTTAAATAAATCAATTATTTAAGGACATATGGACGTTCAAAAATCTAAAAAATGACCAGACTTTTCGCTGTGTTTAAACATCCTGGAAACAAATTTGACTGCATTATACAATAAAATTAAAACAGGAACCTAGCTATAGCCTTTTTGTAATGAAAAAAATATCTAAATCGATAAGTTTTGAAGAAGTAATTAAGAGGCTGGGGCCTCTTCGTCGTCGTAAATGTCAATTTCTTGTGCTTTTAATAGGTAATTTCAGTTCGTGCTTGTCTCTATCGCGCTAGTGCTGGCTAGCTAGCGCACTGCGAGACAGCTATATATTATATATAGCTGTCTCGCATATATTTTTTAAACACCTATTTTGTATTTCTCTCAACCGTGAGGTTTCGTCTTAAGACAAGCGTTTAACACCAATAACTATACGTAGCGAACCCAACTAGTCAGTTCACTCGAGTTCAGTGCAAAAATACTCTTAATTAAAGTTGAAGAATGTTGTATACGTGCTATGAGTGCGGACGAACTTCGGACCCCTAGAGATTTGAAGTGGCTGAAGATTTGTTCAACAGAACTATGACGTAACAACCTCGAGGGACCAAATTAGACATTTTTGCAGAAACTTGCGCGAACTTCATGCCATTGGGGACAGAAGTTGGGGTAAAAAGAGGCGTGTTCTAAGTTTGTATTGTCAGTACCGTAGCATCGTACTAATGAGCGATTTTGATGCAGATTTTGAAGTGAAAACTTTTGGTATCATTACGATTTCAAACTCAAAAGTTATAATGAAGGCAGGCAACAACGACGCCTGGCTCAATGATTGGGTGGTTGCGGTTTTGAACCGCTGAAGAGTTTTCGTTGTTCCCGGTTCATGAATGTATATTATTTATTATGTGTAGATATGACATAATCTGAAATATTTTATATATAGTATATTAATCTCAATATATAAAAGCAGAAACTGACTGACTGACATATCAACGTACAGCCTAAACGTAGGCACTTGAAATTTAGAAGGGACGTACCTTAGGTACCGTAGAGGTGCACTAAGAATTCCCGAAATTCCCACGGGAACGGGTAAAGCCGGAAACTTTTGTATGAAAAATCTAAACCGCTCAAGTTAGACGGTGGAAATTTGGTTTGCAGGTACCTTAGTAAACTTAAAGCTTAGTTGCAACAGGATATTGCAAAATTCCCACGGGAACGGAAGTTAGCGGGAAAAAACTTTTGTATCAAAAAATGTTTTTTTATTTTTTTTTATCTATACCGCGTAAGATTTTTTCGTTTTAGATCGTTGCGGTTTCTGAGTTGCGGGTTCCGCGTTGCGGGTTCCGAGTTGCGGGTTCCGCGTTGCGGGTTCCGCGTTGCGGGTTCCGCGTTGCGGGTACCGGGTTGTGTTAAACTATTTATATGCGTGCACGGGTCAGCTAGTATAAGTATACTTTCCTAATGGTAACCCGTAAAGTATACTTAAGGCGTGGCCAGATTGACGTGAAAGCGTATATAGATATTACTTTTATCAAAACTATTGATTATATTATCATTTCGTGCATAGTGCAAATAAATCCTAAAGCAATATATTTGTATACATTATTTGCTTAGAAAAATACGTAACAGCACAATAGCATTATGTAAAATGCAGTAACTTTTTACTTCAGTAAAATTTTAATTTGACGGAAGTAAGTGTAACAGATTTATATACGTACGAATGCAGTACATTTTAAAGGTAGCGCGCATAAAATGTAACCTAAATAAAAATACATCGGTATTGTAAAAAAAAACCTCGCTTAAAAGCGTGGCTAAAAGAGTTGCCGAGTTGCATAAACCTGTCGCTTTTCTATATTTTGTTTAGCTCGGCGCAGACGAGCGACAAACGACCGCCTATAGGAGCTGTGGTGCTACAGCATATGATTAGGGTCCGTTCACACATCCATTATTACACTTGAGTTAATATATTATTTTTATTGAGTCACATAACATAAGGACTGTTATACGGTTAAAAAGAGCAGTCACTATAACTTTGAGACACGATTGTACTACCTTGTCTCATTCTAGAAATGTATTTTTTTCTTCATTTATTTTTTTACATAAAAAAAATTTTTTTTTGCTTTATTGTTATTTTTGCGACAAAAAAATAAGAGAATTTCTTATTTTTTTGTATTAAATTCCTAGAAATTGTTAATAAATAATTAGATCCACTAATTACCTCTACTGTCTAAGGCTCATTTGCAAAATTGTATCTTCTGTGTACCTTGAAGCAGATCTGTAGCCGCACTGAAGTGTTTCGTAATGGCACGTAATGGTTTTATCAAATTATCAAATCGATTTAGGCTAATTGACATCAGTT
Source organism: Celastrina argiolus (assembly GCA_905187575.2). NCBI lineage: Eukaryota > Metazoa > Arthropoda > Insecta > Lepidoptera > Lycaenidae > Celastrina > Celastrina argiolus. The sequence goes on along the minus strand of LR994582.1, from coordinate 3,771,340 downwards.
CTACCTGATTCGATCGGCCTTCCAATATTATATCCCCCATATAATATTGGAAGGCCGATCGAGGCCTTTATTCATACATTCTTTACAAAATAAAATTTATTAAAGTAGGTATGTAACATTAATAACGTTGTTCATTTTTAAAAGCGAAACAAATTTTGTTTCATCTGTCCAATAGGTTTCGAACGCAATTCTTGAGAGCGAGACGTCGATATTTTTAGGGAAATAGGGACGTACTAGTAGTATACATAGATTCAGGAAAAAATTGTTTCTCTAGTGGCATTATTAATACGGGCCTTAAGTCTGCGCCATACCCGAAATTGTGGAAAAAAAGTTGCATAAACCTGTCGCTAAGGCCGGCCACATACATACGTTTTCCGTATTAGTTTTTCGAATGCGTGTGGTAGCGCGAAAGCTACTAATTCCATGCGTTCAGATGTCCGAATACGGAAAACGAATTCGGAAAACTAATACGGAAAACGTATGTATGTGGCCGGCCTTATAGTACATTTCATTGAGTTTATGCGAAAATCGTCGACAGTTTAACTTTCGAGCCATTAATCTTTTACCTCCATATATTTGTTACTATTGAGCGCCCGATCCGCGACTCCCTTTGAAGGCGAGTGATAAATTGATTTTTTACTTCTTCAATTGCGAGCTCAGACTGTTTTTTGCTCGCTTTCAATGAATTACCATTGCAGATCTATTATTCTATTTTAGTTTAGTGTTTAAAATGTTACCATTTAAAATGTTACGTTTTAAATCTGTGTTGTGTTTCACAGTAATACCTGCAACAAAAGAAAACATCTTTATTTTTTAAATTATAACACAATCATAATATATGGCCTTATTTAGTTGTAATTAAGCATTTTGAACACGTCCGTGACCAGAAACTATTTTTTTATTCTTTTGCAAGATTTGAAATCACGATTGTACGTTCTCATACAATAAGCCACTCTCTGTGGCTAATTTTTTTTAGTATTACAAATTAGTTACGTATATTTTATTTAACACATCAAACTTATAATTCTTTTCGTTGTTGTTGTTGTAGATGTAGTTTGACGTGGCTCTTTGTATCTGTGTGTATGTCTGTGGCAAAGTAGCTACGAAACGAATGTGCTGATTTTGATTTAGTTTTTATATTTCCAAAGCTGATGTGATCGCAAAATGTGTTTATAATTTTGTTTACATTGAATTCGCTCACTGCTTAATAATTCACGCGTTCGTTACATTTTAATTTAGTTTTATTATTAATATTTTATTGCGTCCTATAAACATTATAATCCTATCCTACTAATATTATAAATGCGAAAAAAAAATCCTGTAAATGTATTGTTGTTACTCTTTTACCCAAAAACCACAAAACAGATGCTGATGAAAATTTGTATGTTCGTAGTTTACATGATGTATTAACACATAGGCTGCATTTTACCGCAGCCAGAAGTACGGTCCCCGCGGTATTATATTGTGCGCGTACGAGGTAGGGGAAAACACATAGTCAACTAATATATTATTATGTCGCTAAGCCTTAACATATCAGTTGTTTGACAAGCCTGTAATATATTGCTCAATAATTGTCGTATTAGCATTAATTATATCACATAACATTGGAGGTATATCTGAATGAGTAATGAGCTAGAAGCACTTAAGCTCTATATTCCTAGAAAAGCGTTGGTGTCATATAACTAGATACATTTTCTATGTTCATTTGACTCATTTTTTAGCCGTTTTTGTCGCGTAGCTACAGCAAGGGAAATGCATTACGCATCTCCCAGAGACGGTCGCCTAGCAACAGCAAGGGAAATGCATTACGCATCTCCCAGAGAGGGACGCCTCGCAACAGCAAGGGAAATGCATTACGCATCTCCCAGAGAGGGTTGCCTAGCAACATAAAGGGAAATACATTACGCGTCTGCCAGAGAGGGTCGCCTAGCAACAGCAAGGGAAATGCATTACGCATCTCCCAGAGAGGGTCGCCTAGCAACAGCAAGGGTAATGCATTACGCATCTCCCAGAGAGGGTCGCCTAGCAACAGCAAGGGAAATGCATTACGCATCTCCCAGAGACGGTCGCCTAGCAACAGCAAGGGTAATGCATTACGCATCTCCCAGAGAGGGACGCCTCGCAACAGCAAGGGAAATGCATTACGCATCTCCCAGAGAGGGTCGCCTAGCAACAGCAAGGGAAATGCATTACGCATCTCCCAGAGACGGTCGCCTAGCAACAGCAAGGGAAATGCATTACGCATCTCCCAGAGAGGGACGCCTCGCAACAGCAAGGGAAATGCATTACGCATCTCCCAGAGAGGGTTGCCTAGCAACATAAAGGGAAATACATTATGCGTCTGCCAGAGAGGGTCGCCTAGCAACAGCAAGGGAAATGCATTACGCATCTCCCAGAGAGGGTCGCCTAGCAACAGCAAGGGTAATGCATTACGCATCTCCCAGAGAGGGTCGCCTAGCAACAGCAAGGGAAATGCATTACGCATCTCCCAGAGACGGTCGCCTAGCAACAGCAAGGGTAATGCATTACGCATCTCCCAGAGAGGGACGCCTCGCAACAGCAAGGGAAATGCATTACGCATCTCCCAGAGAGGGTTGCCTAGCAACATAAAGGGAAATACATTACGCGTCTGCCAGAGAGGGTCGCCTAGCAACAGCAAGGGAAATGCATTACGCATCTCCCAGAGAGGGTTGCGTAGAAACCGCAAGGGAAATGCATTACGCATCTCCCAGAGAGGGTCGCCTAGCAACAGTAAGGGAAATGCATTACGCATCTCCCAGAGAGGGTCGCCTAGCAACAGCAAGGGAAATGCATTACGCATCTCCCAGAGAGGGTCGCCTAACAACAGCAAGGGAAATGCATCCCAGTGAGGGTCGCCTAGCAACAGCAAGGGTAATGCATTACGCATCTCCCAGAGACGGTCGCCTAGCAACAGTAAGGGAAATGCATTACGCATCTCCCAGAGACGGTCGCCTAGCAACAGCAAGGGAAATGCATTACGCATCTCCCAGAGACGGTCGCCTAGCAACAGTAAGGGAAATGCATTACACATCTCCCAGATATTCCACTAATCAGCGTTAAATATGTTGATTATTCATTTAAATAGCTTTCGAGAAACCGGTGGATAACATATTATCTCACAGTTATCACTTCTGAAACTCGACTTCCATTAACTAATTAATTATCTAAATATATCCCGATGTCAGTATTCAGTCGGATTTCAATTAATATCGTTAAAGTTAGAGAACAAAGCGCAACAGAAGTTCGACAGTTCCATTGGGTCACGGCATTTCAATGGCTGAATGTCCGCTTTGTGACGGTATCTTTTGTTCTTATCGAATATTTGTTACTAATTCCCGCTATAGACGATAGTTCGATTCTATTTATTTAGACATAGATAAAATAAATAGAAGACAATACGAATAATTATACAAGGTATTCAATAACTGAGTGATAATACTTTAGGGTGTGTAGAGTAGTACTGTGAACCAGGGCTGAAGGACTTACGAAAATGAAAATGAAAAATCTTTTATTTCCAAAAAGGTCTTATAAATATGAAGAAGAATAAGAAAATAAATATTTTTCATTTTCTAACACTTTTAGATTTTTTAATTTTTGCCCTACACTTTTTTGTCCTACATGATGACCTACCTGGTTCCTGGTACCCGGCGAGAAGAACCGGCGTAAGAAAATCGCTTACTTTTTTTAACTTTCATGTAGAAAAATCCGGAACTGCGCAGTAGTGCTGTAGCGGACATTGTTATTATTTGAAATCTGCGCTCGCCAACCCACCTGCCAAGCGAGGCGAGTACAGGCAACTGGTTTTTTTTTTAATTTTCTTTTTTTAAATTTCATGGTGGGTACCATGAAATATTTTGTGGGACGCTTATGTCCAGTATTGAACGTGATAGCTGAAGTCATGATGAATATAAACCCCACCGCCCACTATAAACAGTGACATTCTCTAATGGTTTCCTTGTAACGAAATTCAGTTTCAAAATCTGATTTGGAAAAGGTAACTCCCACACAATCCATATTTATAATTACAGATCAAACTCAGGTTACATCATAATAACTCATGTTACCCTTCATTCTATTTTCAAAATAATTATAATTAAATTTACAGTTTTTTTTAATTCACAATATTTATTTCCAGTCAAATTACCAAATATTTAAGTGAAAATTTAATGATAGGATTATACAGAATTAGTTCAAAAAATTTCAAGTGAAACAATCTTTTCAGAATTCATTTTCATTTCCATTTTCACATAACCTGTAACTTATAAAGTAATTATCTAAACCAATGTTATAAGATTTCATTGTTTGTTTGAATAGAATGGGTTCCGAAATTACCGAACCGATTTTGATGATATTTGGCACAGATATAGAGACCACGGAGAAAAACTTAAGCTACTTTTACTGCTGTAAAATGGACGCTTCCCGCAGTATTTTGCGCGTACGAAGTAGCGGGAAAGCGAAACAGCTCGGCTCAGCCCCGGGGCGATTGGGGACAATCTCCATGTTTTTCCAATAAAATGTTTTCTTTATCTTCACCAGAATTCCTTTTCTACGTCAACAATGTTGACTTTACTTAACAATTTTGTGAAAAAATATATTAGAATAGTAATTTTGCATTAATATAATTTAGAGACGTTTTCATGTGGGCCGAGCTAGTCCTCGAAGAACTTGTGTGACGGGTACCAGACAACGTAAATATGTTTAATATTTTTAAGATTTTTATTATATTCATACATTCAGTATCTATGAACCAGGGAAACTGGAAACATTTTGCTTTCTTGGCGGGATTCGAACCCGCAACGATTGCATGGACGCGCTAATCTGTGGCTTACAGAGATCATCAATCAAAAGTTAGTAAAAATAATTTTAACATTTTTTTATTAATATAACTTTTGATTGATGTTCTCTCTGAAACTGCGTAAGTGAAAAACTAAAAATTTATTATAGTATTATTATTTAAGTATTTTAATATTATACGTCTTATTATTATTTTTTTTAATTTCTCGATAATTTTCATTCAAATAATTTGGGTGCCCCCGCCAGTTTGAGCACGGTCGTACCATCCTTTTCTCGAAACAATTTAGAGCATTTTCGACTCCTTATAACTTCGTTAGAGATAAAACTATATGCTTGCATTTTTAGATACTAATTAGGCATTGTATGAACATGGTATATTTTAAATTTCATTCAATTTGAAACAGAAGTTTAAGAATTATATAACTTGTCAAAGTTTCTCAATTTTGTCACTGAACCACTCACTCATTGGCCGATCATCAATAGTATTCACTTCTTATTATAATCAATACTATTATATATATTTTATATTTTAAATATATAGTAGATTGACTTGGCAATAAACGCACTAAGCGATCCTATTTAATATATTGTGTCACTTGTGATATAGATATAATGTATATTGTGTTTTCATGCGATTGCCAAATCAATCTACCTACTTATTTTTTAAAAACATTAAATATTTTTAATAGTATTAATATGATTACTATAAAATGTTGTTAGACCGACCGAATTACCTACTTGGCATAATATAATAATGTATCTCACAACTTTTTACGATAGAAGAACTGACAACTGAAGACTTGGCACTTTTTACAAGTTATGTTTTAGATGGGATTATGTTTGGACTAACTTTGTTTTATTTTTAGAAGCGTTACAAGCGTTAACATCGTAAAAACGTTAAAATCACAGCGCGGCAATATAAAACAAGGAAAAAAACTATCTCACCCTTAAAATATTGGGCGATGGTTTATGGGGCATAAAATATTTTCTGTCCGTCACAGTTGTTCACCGTGTCACCTGAATCGGAACATAATAATAGACTGTGTGACATAAACACAATTTATGTTCTTTGTTTTTACCCGACTACGCCGAAACTAAACGGAAGGATAGGTTTTGGTAGTCTTTATAGGTTCCGTATCTGAATGTACATGCTGTAACCCACATGTGCGCTAAAGCAAAAAACCTTTTGAGATTTTAGAAAAAAAAACATATCTCCTAAACTAATATACCTATAAATATCATTTTTAGAATCAAAATGTATTTTTTATTGTTTATTAACTAAAAAAAAAAACTTGCTTAAAGTTTATGCAACGTTATTAAGGTGGGTGTAAGCATAGAAATAGGATATACATAGAAGGAGTGTAAAAAGTAGAGCTAAAAACAGCGATCTATCTAACAAATTTCAAATGCAAAGATTCATGAGAGTAAAAGAGACAGCAACTTCATGATTTTTCGCGTTGTCACCAGGTCAGAGGTCGATTTGGTGGTCTGTCAAATTTTGGTGGTCTGTCAAACGTATCAAACCAAATAAATAAAAACGTCTCTATATTTTTATAGCTCTTTAGAAATTAGCGACAACTTCAATTGGTAGCATTATATGCCATCCTATTATTGTGTTGAAGAAAACATTTTCTTTTATATTTTATTATTATAATGTAATAGATAATAATTCTCATCTGATTTATTACAGTTTTTGCAATTTACAACAAAGCTGTTTCGGAAAAAAGCCTTGCTTAGTGAATGCGTGTAAAAGTTATACCTACATCTCGAAAAGAAAACTGTGACGGAACAATATCTTTTCATAAGTATGTTTTAAATGTTATAGGCTTAGTAAATTTATCCAAATAGGCTAGAACTAATTTATTTTAATAGATGTATGTGTATATTATTATAGTTTCTACTAGTATGCGGTGTTTGCATTATATTAAAAAATATTTGTTTACATAACAAAGAGGTTAAGTTTCTCATAGTGATGTACATTTCTATATCGATAACCGTTCGAAATAATCACTTAATGTTTGAATAGATATATTCGGTACCTTCAACTTTTATTATTTTTAACCATACCACATGGTATGGTTAAAAATAATACCATACCAAGTTAAATATAATTAATCTGCTATTTGGTATTTACAGGTTTTTTACAAAATCATGCTCCAAAAATAAAATGGTTCGAGTTCATAGGAAAACCAGAAGCTACATAGAGTATTGTTTGCTCTAAACATTTACCCCCAATTATTTTATTGCTAACGAGAATATTGTATTACCTTGATGTTGATGCACACGGGTTTCCTGTGAAGCCGAGGTATGAATCCGGTCCTGTCGGTCCATTTGTATCGTCAAATTCATGGCTCTCCTACGTAACTGGAGTGCATGCTGCGTTGATAGACTGAGAGAGCTTTTTTGTATTTTTGGTACAGTTTTTTGTATGTTTGTAAGCGTTGTTTACCATTGTTAATTTAATATTATTATACGTAATAAATATATTTTTGAATACATTTTTTTTACTTATCCCAATCCAAATGCTAGAAATGTCAACAGTGTTACACCATTAAATATTACTTGCACTGTACGATTTCCATACATCAGCAGTACAGTAAAATGGGATGATAAGAATGACTTGGATGATAATATTATAATTTTTATCTAAGTTTTTTTTAAATAGTATTATGGAATTAGAAAGGAATAAAAAAATCTTTTTTTGAACATAAAATACAATCAATTGTATAGTAGATAAGTGCAATAAGAGGAATTGTACATAAAGGCGGTGTTACAGCTTACAGCAATCTCTTCCTGACTTTTGATTATGGTGTAAGTATATATGACTTTACTTTTTATTCATATCCTCTATCTCAACATTCTTAATTTTGTCAAATTGATTTTACACGTAACGTTGTTTTGAATAGATAGCATTACGTCCATTACAAACGCTAAATATACTGTTGTTTTTCTAGTTTCTTTTATGTAGTTAAATAGTGTTTTAGTAGATTAGATTCCTCCAGAATATTGAACGGCATCACAATGTTACAATCTTTATATTTTAGCAATAGTAGTACCGAGGTACAAGAATCTAAGAATATAAGATGCTAATACTTCTTAGATTAGATGCTTATTGACTTAGGTTTTTTAAATCATTAAAAACTCACGCGGAAGCAATGTATCCTATCCTATTCATAATATTAGAAAACTTCCTCAAGAAGAAATCTTGAATATTTTTTGGGGCAAACTAAAATCCCTTAAGCTTAATAGACATAGACGGAGATTAAGAGGAAAGTAATTTATACTGGGTGGTAGATAGTATAAACATTATATCTTCTTCTTTATTTTCATTTTTATCGACATGTGATGTCGACTATGGACGTCCCTCGAATAAAGACATCAAATTAGCTCAAACTAGCTGACATGCAACTTGTGAGCAATTTCGTACAGAGGTGAACGCCCAAAGTGGTGACAAGCCTAAAAAAATAAAGTAACGGACAGCTAGACTTCCCTTTCCTTCCCATTAGCATGTGTCATATAGTGAGACAAGAACAGAAATATGTCTCTGCTCTTGCTTTTTACCCGGTATCTATGCTTTAGTTATTAATCTGAGGGTGTAAGGTAATGTTTAAAAAAAAAGCTAAAGATTAGAAAAAAGAAGAAAATATACGTATTGGTCACGCGGGTTTGAACCGGGACTCGACATTTCCCGTCGTTGCCAGTCTATATGACACAGTTGTCATGGTAACTTTTACATTGTAATCATAATCATCATAATCATAATCCTTTAAGGTAGAATGTATCTTAGACCTATTTTAAGCATTGCCACCTGCATACATATGGATTCTACCATGATAGCATGGTGTGTGAAATTTAAATATAATAATATAAATCGACAGTCAACTTATATATTCCTAGAAATAATATAAATTTAAAATTAACATTAATTACAGTTACATAATAATTAAAAATAATAATAATTTAATACAGTAATTATTATTCGTTGACATAAAATAAAAAAAATCATGAAAGGTTACAATATAAGGTAGCACTTTTTACCGTCGATATATTCATGAGGTGCCGAAGAAAGAATACCATCTCGTATCGTATATCGTATCGTATGCGTCGTATGACTGCTAAGACGACAGAGAGAATAATATAATAAATAACAATACCTCCCACGGAATATAGAGGAATCATCTGCTTGATTAACGACCTCCGTAGCGCACTGGTCGAGCACGTTGGTGCTCGAGAGAGAGGCCGCGGGTTCCAATCCCGCACAGGGAACAAAAAGTTTTTCAAATGTTCCTGGGTCATGGGTGTGTATTAAATGTGTGCATATTATAATAAAATATCTTAAATGTGTATGTACCTATATAGTATAAACTGGGTCATGGATGTGTATTAAATGTGTGTATACTATAATAAAATATCTTAAATATGTATGTACCTATATAGTATAAACTGGGTCATGGATGTGTATTAAATGTGTGTATATTATAATAAAAATCTTAAATATGTATATAAAGTATAAAAGTATTAAATTCAATATATTATTTTTGTATTTTTTATCAAATTTCGATGACCTCCGTAACGCAGTAATTGAGCGCGTTAGTGCTCGAGTGATAGGTCGCGGGTTCGAATCCCGCCGAGGGAACAAAAAGTTTTCATACACATCCAAGAGGATTTGTATTAAATTTGTGTATAATACAATAAAAATCTTAAATATGTGTATAGTATAAAAGTTGTGTATAGTATAAAAGTTGTTGTTTTACGGATACTTAGCACGGGGCCAGATTGACGTGGTGTGAAGCGTCCGTACATATTAACAAAAAGTAGATCGGTGGGCACCGTAATTTGTGTCAAATCTGCTGTTCTGCAATTTTGATCATAACCCATAACTTGGCCATAACTTCCTAGGAAAATCTGAGAGAATAGTTAAAGTTATGGCGGTAGCGCTACCAAATGTTGAGTTTATTGCTTCCGACAGGCCGCCCCGACAGGGCCGCAGGGACTTCCCAAGTCTCTAACCCAGCACGGAGTTATGTACTTAATATACATTATTAAATTATACTCGACTAGTTCCGGTATTATAGCCGTTTGGGTAAATCTTGTTGTACTGTCATAATCAATTATTAAAATAATATTATGTGTAGGTATAGTTTAAAAGTACAAAATATAATTTCGTTGGCTATGTTGTACCTGTAACACAAGTTCTTCGGACAGTTAGCCTGTGCTAATTATCCGAAGAACTGGCCTGTGGTGTGATGGTGAGGGGAGCTCCGATTTCGGTGTCGGTAACCGATTTCATTGAAACCAGGCCAGCTACGCAGGATTTATTTTAAAGTGCCCAAGTCTGTGCGCAATACACAGAAGCAGTCTCTCTTCCTTTTACTCTCATAGCCCAGTTAACCCAAAAACAACATTTTTTGTTGTTCCAACGCCGGAATCGAACCCGAGAAAATGTGGTTTCGTTTTCAGAAAAAGCGATTTTGAGAAAATGGCACTTAAAGATAAATTAAAGTGCTTTTTAATTTTCTCAAAATCGCTTTTTCTGACTTACTGCTCTATTAATTACCAGGGCAGAATTGAAGGTGCGTGCGCGAAGCTGACGTACTTTGAAACATAATATTTTCTCAATACTGGCCTAATTGAAAAACCCCAAACATTATAATTCTATAGATTTACAAGAAGATTATCGTTTTATAATTTGATATTTTTCCCTATTTGAATCTCTTCAATTTGATATTTTGACGGTAAACCGACACGACTGGCGAGATAATAAGCGCAGGAACGACTTTTTACATGCCCATCCGACGCATGGATCATCTTTCTTGACGGACAATCAGGTGATCAGCCTGCATTGTCCTAACCAAACTTGAAAACAACAATTTTTGTTGTTCCAACGCGGGAATCTTCCCCAGGACTGAAACCGAAGATCTGAACCACTAGACCACGAGGCCAGAGTGGTGTGAAGCGTCAATAGATATTATTATTTATTAAAAATCACTTGTAGTACTAGATTTAGTTATAGAATACTCGATATCAGCTGCAGCACGGCGGATATTGCCTTCCGCCTCAGTGGCCATTTGGCGCAATTAGATCGAACATTTTTTCTCAACGACAAATCGCCGACGCGATCAATTTCAAGGAAATTAAGTTCAGGAATAGCATCTCTACGCAACGCAAGAGTTTATTGGCGAAAATAGATGAGACTATATTCTTGATTGATCAAAATCCGATCAGAAGTTTTAGCGCGAACAAGCTTCACAATTATAATAGTCGAATTATAATAATAATTTCTTAAATTTTATTATTATTATTATTTATTATACATATGGACGCACACCACGTCAATCTGGCCCCGTGCTAAGTATCCGAAGAACTTGTGTTACAGGTACCAGACAACGGAAATATATTATTAATATTTTAATACTATAGACATATTTAAGATTTTTATTGTATTATATACAAAATTAATACACATCCATGACCTTTTTGTTCCCTCAGCGTGATTCGAACCCGCGACCTCTCGCTCGAGCACTAGCGAGCTCAACCACTGCGCTACGTAGGTCGTCGAAATTTGATAAAAAATACAAAAATAATATATTGAAAGAAAAATTTATGTAATTACAACTTAAATTGTATTGAAACAAAGTGGAGGTCAAATTCAAATTCGAAACGCGGTTTCATTTTCCTTCTTCCTGATCTATGATTTGATCTGTTACAATGTTTCCGAATCATTGGCCTTTTGGGTCAATTAGTTTGAAACATTTTTTTCCGTTTGGTTATTTTCAAAGTTCATAATTTAATTGAGTTAAAGGTACACTTTGCGTTACATTTTCAAGTGATTTCTTTTATTATTTAAACATTGTCATGTTTTTATGATTGTACAAAAATGTATAAAATATGTTTAAGTAAATATTATTCAAAGTGTAAAATCAATTAGTGATAATACTTTAGGGTATAGAATATACTGTAAAGAAAGACTCAAGGAACACGCATTATAAAGAAGATAAAAGTTATTATAATGATATTATCCCAAAGTTTATTGACCGCTCTTTTGACAACCTGTATAACCATTTGAAGAACAACAATACACATTACATACTCACAAACTTTCATCTTAGTGTGATTATGCAGATTTTAGATTTCTTCATTATGTTGAAGTTTCAATATTTATTCTCAAAGATTCATGATACTTACTTACTTACTTACTTTAGAAAAACATTAGGTAGAAAGCAATCTAGTTTTGTCTGAATCGCTCTAAGACTTCAGTATCGATAGATACATAAAATTATTCCAAAAACATTATCGAGTAATAAACATGGCCCGAACGACTATTTTATTACACAGGGTCTCAGGGTTGCGGACATCAAATAGATAACCTTTTTCAGTGCCTAAATGCCCTTTAAGGGTCTCAAAGGCTCTTGAATAATTCTCCCAAACATCTACACAATTATTATAGTAATTTTACAGACGTCTAAGCACCCAGTCGGTCGGAACCCAAAAGCTATCAGATAATTACATCTCCGGTTCAGCCAGGCTGTATCAATAATATCGATATTAGAAATTGTTGGGGTCGCCCGTTTTGTCATTACGTGACTGAGGCCCAACCTTTTATTATAATGAGTGGGTTTTATGAGACAAAGGAACAGGTGGCATAAAACTTCTCATACTTAATCCCGGTTTCCCGAACGCAATTTTCAAATGAATGATCAACTAACATGGCATTCAAATCAACCCATATTGAACGCTGATTGGTAGAATATTATCAGACAAAAAGGAACGGCCATACGCTCGCACTTGAAAGATTTGTTAAAATTCCACAGACAATGTTAATTCACCAAAGACACTGATTAGTTGACATACAATTTGAATCCGCGAGCGAGCGTGACGTAATTATAAAATATCTGTCCGTTCCTTTTTGTCCACCAATCAGCGTTCATTATGGGTTGTTGATTTGAATACTATGTTAGTTGATCATTCATTTGAATAGCGTTCGGGAAACTGGGGGTTATAGTTTCTTCATTTTAGACTCTATATAATGCCTCCCCACACCGTTTTCGTTGATGGTACGCAGCTACGCAGGAGTTGTTTTATAGTGCCCAAATGTGTCCGCAATACACATAAGCAATCTCTCTTCCTTCACTCTCGTATCCCAGTGGGACGGATAACCGACACGACTGGCGGAAGATCAGGCGCAGGACCGACATTTTACATGCCCATTCGACTCAGCATATTTTTTGCTGTTCCAACGCGGGGATCGAACACACGACCTCTGGGTCGAGAGTAGGCTCTGAACCACTAGACCACTCTATATACAACACCTATATTTAGGTATTATACGTATCTAGAATAGATATAGTTAAGTCGAAATACGAGAAACGTACCTAAACGAATCCTTGGACTTCCAAATACCCTTAAGTACTAGAAAACTATAAGTTTATTATTAAAGGGTCATATTTTAAATAGTTAATGGAATCAGGCGTTACTTTGCGGAAATCCATAGCATAAAATTAAAATATATTATATCTAGCAATATTCCGCGAAACAATTATAACCACAACCTGCAAGCAGATGAGTGAGTGTACGCATAGGCATGCGTTTGATGCACCTCCCTCCTCCCACACTGCTTGTGCGTACACTCGCAAGCAAAAAACATGAAAACACCACCACCACACAAGCAATAATGTTAACACGATCGTGCAAAGTCCCACCACCATGCAGGTTGCAAAACTCGACGCGCGTTTCGCTCCGACCCCGGAGCATCCTCAGGATGTTGATGTTGACGTAACGAATATTGTTCGCACTCACTCATCTGCTTGCAGGTTGTGGATATAATTGTTTCGCGGAATATTGCTAGATATAATATATTTTAATTTTAGGTCATATTTTAATTTAAAAATACAGGCAAGGCATAATATGTTGCTTTGCATTTAGTTTTTTTGTATATCGATAATGGGATTTTGCGTAATTCCTCGCTGTTTTCTGTGTGTAGTATCTCCCCAGTCACGCTTAGTTTAGTTCTCCTACGAAAATGAAAATGTGTTTTTTTGTGACTAACCGACTTTAAAAAAAGGAAGTGGCTATATTTGTATGTACTCGTGTGTCATAGGATAATAGCATACTAAGGTTTTTCGCAATCTTAGGGTATTTCCGAAGAAACGGATTTAAATTCGAGATAAAATTTAGGATCTCTGCAAAACCTGACTGTTATGTCTATATGTTCCAAGATTATTATTAACAACAATTTTTTTTTGCAGGTGAGACTCCCGCCGCGATGCAACACGGCAACAGCTCGAGCGCTCGAGACCACTTGGCCGTATCATTAATTGTAATTATATCATTAACTTTAATAATGAGCCATGGCTTCCAAGAGGTCGGATAACGATTCATTATAAAAATGAACATTGTATATTTCTGTGTTTTTAGTTGTAAATATATACGTGTTTTGTACGATTGCATTGTTTGTCCGCCTTTGTTGTGTTTTAATTAAAATGATAATTCATTATTGTCCCACATCGGAATTCGTTTATTTCGTTTAATGAGTAACATTCATTATTTCGTGTATTGCTATTGTATTTGCTTGAAGGTTTGAAAATTTTATTACCTCAAATTACGAGAAATTAATATTTGCGGCATACATTGTACATCTATACCAATATTATGAAGCTAAATAATTTGTTTATTTAAAAGATTAAGGGCGTGTTCACCAAGCAATGTCAAAATTAATCCTTCGTTAAATATCATGCCTTCTGATTCATTGATAGAAATTAGGTACGAGAGGAACGAAGGATTAACTTTTACGTTGATGGTGACACACGCCCTTAATCCCAGAAACTACAGGTCTGAATTGTATAATTATTTCAGTGTTAGGTAGTTCATTGGACTTCTGAATGTTTCAAAATTAGTCTCACTATTTAATATTTTGAATCTTTTTGATTGATGTTATCATAGCCCCTGGTGAACAGTTAATGTAAAAATATTATTTAATAACCATTAAAAATAATAAAGATATTCAAACCAAGAGATTTTGATAAAATAAAATATTCATCAGTTTCTTATAATATGCTGATTTAAAATCATATTTATGTGTATTAGTTAACAAATACACAATGAGTATAAAGGTTGTAAAAGAAGCAATTCATATTATTTGTAATTTTTTCGTCAGGAACTAAAAAAACAAAAAAAAAATTTTGTTCTCTCTCATCTCAAAGTTATAATTAATGACTGTTCTTTTAACATCCTGTATATTATACAAGCCATATTCGTATTGTCCAATTGGCATGATATAATAATATGATCAATAAAATTAGACCTGACTATTTGTTTGTATGTATCGGCATCTATGATACTTGATAACAATATTTAAATAAGAATTTAAATATCATACTCGATTTAAAAAATAGGGAACTTAAAGATTCTTTATAATGGGCATTGAATAATTAATTATTATTAATATACAAGTATGCCGCATAATATTAACAGAAAGTATTAAAATATTTGTAAAACAAATATTATTTTGTTTCCGTCTAAATATATTTCTGTTTTGTTTAATCACATTTTGACACGCACACTGTAAATACATTTTGTTTAAAATGCCTGGCATTTCGACACGATTAGCTTAATATGTTTGTGTTTTGTTAACATACTAAATAGCACGGATTCCAGTTTCATCGTTGTTTGTGGTTCCTGATATTTACGATTTCTAAACAACAAGATTAACTGGTATAGAATTAACAACATTTTCAATGATTTAATTAATCTTTAATGCAATTAATTATCGCATTTAATGTTAGTTTCATGATTAATGATCTTTCATTATTTGTATGTCATATTAATATGTTACTAGATGTTTCCCGTGACTACGTATGACGTCAACATCGTGCTCGTATCCAAAAGGTATCACACAGAAACCGTACATTTTGTCGATGGCAAGATTCGTGTTTGTTAATCCAGAATCTCAACTATGTACTATCATACCAAATCAAAAACGATCAGTAGCTGTCCCGTAAAGAGTACCAAACATCCATACATGCTTACATACAAAATTTTCGCGTTTATAACATTACTAAGGATCTTTTGTACCAAAAATGTTATATTTGTTAGTTTATTAGGACTATTACAATACTATCTTGACTTATGTAATTTATATCGATTGAATGTAACATTACACTATGGAGATTTGAAAATGTAAAATATTTTAATAGTTTAATGCAGTTTATAATGTATACCAATTGAGTACAATAATTATAAATGTAAATAAAATGTGAAATACGCATGTTTAAAACATAAATAAATTAATGGTCATGAGTTAATAAATAAGATTTTGAATTTAACGTGCCAACGTCTTTTGGTTTTATTTGAACCCCTCACCTAAATGGAAACCACCAACCTGCTGTCAACGGTTTTCAGAAAGTAATGTGCCTGGTACACCTCTTGCCTGTCCTGTCTCTGGGAGCCTGGTAAGCTGTACAACACGACTGGTGTTACATCAAACTTGAGACTCAAAATTATTTATTTCTGAATATATAATTGGCTGATCTATAAAACTGAAACGATGATTAAAGTTTGGACCTTCTATTTACTAACATAAGTATATAGAAGGTTGAATGTACTGTAGGTTTTTGATGGAAATACATGTTACATAGTAATAATACTAAGCTTGCACTTTTTCCACTTTATAAGTTCTTATATTAACAGACTGTAACTGTCACTTCTAGATTTTTCTTAATTTTTCTTAATTCCTTGCTGATAATCCTTGCTGAATAGCGAATAGTATTTAGATCAGCTACTATTCAAGACTGACAACCTGTGTAATTACGGACTCTTAAATGCTAAGTAATAGATGGAATGGTAAGGACAGGAATTGACTTGAGTACAACTTAATTTAAGTATCGTTTAAGTATTCGTAAAACTAGACCTACAACCTCGGCGGCGCTTTAGTTTGGTAGTGTTGGTACTACCAGTAACCAAGTGGAGCTCGCATAGAGCCATATTTTAGCAATTATTTGACAAAATTGTTCTCCTTAACATACGTAGAAGAACCAGGATGTTTGTTATTGATTCATTTTATTAAAAGGGCCAGATGGCCAACTGTAGAACCAATATTTATATCTATACTTATTATTATAAAGCGGAAGTGTTTGTTTGTTTGTTTAAACGCGCTAATCTCAGGAATTACTGGACCGATTTGAATAATTCTTTTTTTGTTGGATAGTTCATTTATAGAGGAAGGCTTATTACGCTGCGACCAATATGAGCGAAGCGTCAGTGAGAAATGTTGCAAAAACGGGGAAAATTAATTATTAAAGAATTAGTTAATTATATGTATAACATAAATATGTCAAATTTTAATTAATATTTTAAATAATATTCTTTTATTCCACAAATAATACCTATTCATTGAATTTTTTTTTTACTAGTACATATTACATTTTAAGGACTTTCATTGCGTGCGCTGCATAAACGTCAGTCACTCAAAAACCACGCGAACGAAGTCGCGGGAACAGCTAGTTACATATTCTATGTATACTTATTACGTCCACTAAAGGACATAAGCTTCGCCCAAAGTATTTTATGGTTGGGGTCAAGGCTTTTAAAGGAAAGCTTTAATAAATTAAGAGAGGAATTCAAATTTAATAAAACAATTACTAAATCTTTTTAAAATCAGCTGTGAGTTTGGCGGCCATGATTAGTTTCAATATTAGTTTTTTTTTCGGTACTTCTCGGCAGGCTAAGATTGAACCGGTGCCGGCGGTAGCCAGTTTTTGTTGACTTTTCGAAAAAAGCTTGTTTAGTTTAATTTGGAAATAAAATATTTTTTATTTATTATGGTTTTATTTTCGAAAATCAATTTTGATTTTCTGCCTACATACAAGCAGCAGCAACTACCTATATTATAGTCGTAGCAGTGATAATGATTAATACTTATTTATCTGCTGAGTAATCAATCCTGTTATGATAAGAAATACACGATTGAAGAACGTATATGAGTCTCTCTTGACTGCTCAGTAAATAGGTCGAAAATAGTATCGACTTTCGAAGAGTCAACGCGAATCAGTCGGTTCATACAAACAAGGTCAACTCAACTTGACTCAGTATTAATTTATTTGGCAAAATTATTTATGTTTATCATTATACATTAATGTAATAATATCATTATTATAGTAAGGCGTCAAGAAATCCATGGATAAATTATACAAAACACTTTGTAAGGAAATTCGTAATTTTTTTACAAATTTTTTTATAAACACTTACAATACGACTACGTAAATTATAAAGCTTTTGTTACCTAGACTATTATCACGACTCTATTGACACCTTTTTCATTTGCATCAGTTTGATCGTTACGTTGAAATAAACACACATACATACTATATTGAATGCCAAAATCATTTCCCTTTCGTTTCCTTGCATCGCAGTAGGAATAGGCATTAATTTATATACGTCAAAAAGTATTTAGGTATGTGTCAAAACCTGATCATGGCCGTGTTTCACCAAGCAAAATTAAAGTTAATCCTTCGTTAAAATATATCATGTTGTTCCTCTCGTAATTCCTATCAATGAATGAGAAGGCATGGTAATTTAACAAGCCGTTAACACTAACATGCGTTGGTGAAATCGGGACTTAATGTCTTATTAATATGAACGCAACTGTGAATAGTCTAGTGTAGTGGTCAAAATAGTTTATTTATGTATCAGTTTTATCGTTGTCTGTAAAGGTAGAAAAGAAGAAGCTTATTTTACTGAGTGGGTGGATTTTATAATAATACTTCATATTAATGAAAACCAGCATGAACTTTAAAAACAAGTTTATATTTTGAAGCGTGAGGGTGTTTTCTGAATAAATAAAACAATTTTAGTTTATTTATCAAGATATGGCAAGACTAATTAGGCCAAATAATACAAAAGTATTGTACTATTTACATTCTTTCAGAAATAGTTAATTGTAACGAAGGTAATTTGAGCATTAACATTCTTATAATAACATTTTTTACATTAAACGATACGATATTAATGCTAATCTGATATTAGATACTTTAATATTATACTTATAAAGACATAATTAAAAAAAATCCCATTGATATCATACATTTTTTTCTAGTGATCTTTCTCGTGACCTACTTGTGGCGGTACCTACTAGAGCCTGCGTCGCGCTATCGAAGTTTTGTAAGGGGCGATTTGACCAATGCAATTATGCTAGCTTAGTATACGTTGAACTCGCTTTACCCTAAACGGGTAATGCGAGTTCAACGTTCAACAAAACGCATTTCACCAACAAAAACTAAACGCGGCTCTAGCTAAGCCGAGTTTAAAGCTCTGAACTTGGGATTTCGTCGGCTTAATTTCGTTGAGCGAGCTCAAGAGCTGTCAATTACCAAATATCATGAGAATGATAATAGTTGTGATGTATTTTTGCAATTCTGCATTAATTTGTATACATTATTGCAATAGGTACCTTGTTTAAAAACACTTATGTGTAAAAGTATTTTACGTATAAACTATTTAAACTCAGCATTCGCAAGGTAAGCTCTGTTTAAAACAAGGTTTTTTTGACATTCATGACATCAATTTGACATTTTTTTGACCGTTTGACGAAACGAGAATTAAATACGCGCTTAGTGAGAGCTGAGTTTAATAAAGCCGAGTTTTCAATGTGAATGGTGAAATCGCCCCTAAGTGTAGCGCTATAATATTATATATGTCGCAGTCATCTGATTGAATCCGCTATTTAATTGAATGACTAGCGCTTTCATTGAATCCTGTTTTTACCAACAAATTTTAGAATCCGAGACTAGGACAGCCATTTAATATTTTAGTTTTAAACTTCGAAATTTCCGAATGAGTACTAATAAAACGAACATTAAAGTAAATTAATCAAAAAATATATCAACACATTGCTATCTGTACGAGCTGTTTGACTCCATTTTATAACCGCCTAGTGATTCAATTAAATAACCAGATTCAATAAGATGACTGCGACATATACAACACCTGAAAAACTAGTATAATGGGCTTCGGCCTGACAGTGCATAATACCACCGCTCGGTTGGGGATGTATTATTCTAACCACTTGTATTTGTTAAATTTCATCAAAATCCACCAAGAAGTTTTTGAAACAGCCTACCGAATACGAAATCGGTGTGGTAAGCTATTATTATTATTGTTAATATGAGAGTTACAACCTACAAAAAGGATTTCGTGACGGAATATTTTGCTTTCGACTAATCCCTCCATTTTACTTGTACCGATATTGTATCGACATCAAATAGCCATACCTTATATCAATATCGGATAGTGTAAAATGCATTAATAGGAAGAAATTTCATCCTTTTTGGTTCAAAAAGGGGCAGAAAAAACTGGTCTCAAATAAAATAAATTGTTCAGAAGTGATAAACCTTCTTAATGTGGTGTTTACGAGGTAAATGTAATTTGAACACCAAATTATACGGGCCAATGTAATATTTCTGCTACTTAATGACTTTGATGAATATCGCGGTTTTTCTTTGTCTTCTAATTTGTTTAGGTGTTAATTATATTACATTTTTAAAAGGCCTCCGTGGTCTAGTGGGTTCTTCTGACAAGAAAAATTATAATTTTTCTTGTCAGACAGTGATCAGGATACATTGTCCTTACCAAATTTTTTGTTTCAACGCGGGAATCGAATCCATAATCTCCGGGTCGAGAGAGAAGCTTTAAACCACTAGACCACGGAGGCGTTATCCATGCCTCGGTCATGTTATTCATGTATGATGGGCATGTAAAAATTCGGTCCTGAGCCTTATCTCCCGCTAGTCATGTCGGTTATCCGTCGCACTAGTGAAGGAAGAGAGAGTGCTTCTGTGTATTGCGCATACACTTGCGCACTATAAAATAACTCCTGCGTAGCTCTTGTTTCAATGAAACCGGGCACCGTCACTGAAATAAGTGTGGGAGGCATTATTATTATTATTATATTATATTTTTACCCAATTTCGCCAGAAGGTTATATTTTTACCCGACTTCGGCGAAGCCAAAAGGGTAATGATTTTGCCACATCATAAATTTTCCCATACTATAATTTTTAGAAAAGGAACCTTTTTCAGCGCTGATACTATCACAGTAAACTCTATTCCACCGAAAACACTTTCATGTAAAAATGTTGTCAAGACAAGCCTACACAGCTTACCCGGTGAAAAAGTTATCAGATATCGTATAAAGCCAAGCTCTTCACTACACCTTAATTAAAATCTATCAAAAGGTGGTCAGATCTTACGTAGAACCAAAATTCTTGATCTATGCGCCCTTACTTCACCAGGCTTAACTTCACTTACGCTACATTGCAGTTAAATCGTGATGCTACTACCTTCTGCTACCCTCAAATCTACCCGCAGACTTGTTTTTTCGCATCTACCCTCAAATAGTTTTTTTTTGCATGTACCCTCAAATTGGTTTTTTTTGCGTCTACCCTCAAATTTGTTTTTTTTTGCATCTACCCTCAAATTGGTTTTTTTTGCATGTACCCTCAAATTTGTTTTTTCGCATCTACTCTCAAATTGTTTTTTTTTGCATCTACCCTCAAATTTGTTTTTTTTGCATCTACCCTCAAATTTGTTTTTTCGCATCTACCCTCAAATTGGTATTTTTTGCGTCTACCCTCAAATTTGTTTTTTTTGCATCTACCCTCAAATTAGATTTTTTGCATCTACCCTCAAATTGTTTTTTTTGCATCTACCCTCAAATTTGTTTTTTTTTTGCATCTACCCTCAAATTTGTTTTTTCGCATCTACCCTCAAATTGTTTTTTTTGCGTCTACCCTCAAATTTGTTTCTTTTTTGCATCTACCCTCAAATTTGATTTTTTGCATCTACCCTCAAATTGTTTTTTTTTGCATCTACCCTCAAATTTGTTTTTTTTTGCATCTACCCTCAAATTGGTTTTTTTTTGCATCTACCCTCAAATTTGTTTTTTTTTTTGCATCTACCCTCAAATTTGTTTTTTTTTGCATCTACCCTCAAATTGGTTTTTTTTTGCATCTACCCTCAAATTTGTTTTTTTTTTTGCATCTACCCTCAAATTTGTTTTTTTTTGCATCTACCCTTAAAATTGGTATTTTTTGCGTCTACCCTCAAATTTTTTTTTTTTGCATCTACCCTCAAATTTGATTTTTTGCATCTACCCTCAAATTGTTTTTTTTGCATCTACCCTCAAATTTGTTTTTTTTTTGCATCTACCCTCAAATTTGTTTTTTCGCATCTACCCTCAAATTGTTTTTTTTGCGTCTACCCTCAAATTTGTTTCTTTTTTGCATCTACCCTCAAATTTGATTTTTTGCATCTACCCTCAAATTGTTTTTTTTGCATCTACCCTCAAATTTGTTTTTTTTGCATCTACCCTCAAATTTGTGTTTTTTTTGCATCTACCCTCTAATTTGTTTTTTTTTGCATCTACCCTCAAATTTGTTTTTTTTTGCATCTACCCTCAAATTTGTTTTTTTCAAATTTGTGAGTCAAAATTAAATTCCAAAAGAAAAGTTATTTAACTACTTACATTTACATACATAATATATCTATTTTTCATTATTCATCTGCTATCATACTTATTTGTCTATAATAATTGTAATATGTGTATTTTATCCAGATAATCATTTTATTCTATACAATTACATATACATTTATCATTCAAATATTCATCAATTGTATAATAACATTTCCTAATTAATAATTTGAATGTCATTTTATTAAAGTATGTATAATTAGTATTCTTGTATTCTTCCGGTAATTTATTAAATATTTTTTAAATATATCAATCACCTCAACTTGATATTTTGCATCTACCCTTAAATTTGTTTTTTTTTGCATCTACCCTCAAACTTGATCTTTTGCATCTACCCTCACACTAGATCTTTTGCTTCAACCCTCAAACTTGATCTTTTGCATCTACCCTCAAACCTAGGATACAAATTAGTACTACATTTTATGATGTAATCGAAACAGAGGAACATAGCTCAAGCCTTTTTTTAGTTTATAATGAAAAAAGTACATAATTCTTAAGTACAGATTTCCTAATCGTCGATTCCTCTTACTTTTAATAGGTAATTTCAATTCAAACTACAATTGTCTCTATCGTTTTGATCGGGAATTTGGGGAAATAAACCATTTTGGGACTTTCGTTGCGTGCGCTGCATAAACGGTTTAAGTCACTCAAAAACCACGCGAACGAAGTCGCGGGCATAGCTAGTATTCCATGAAATACAATGTTTGAATACGTGACTGCAAGCACCTTGATGCCATAGCAATTGCAGATTACGTTTTACGATGCTAGATTATTAGATAGATTGAAACAACGCAATCTAAAAGTCGGTTTATTACAGTCATTTAAACTTTTTGTATTATTCGCCAGCCATTCCAAGTCGTAAATGAAAGTTCATATTGGAATTTATTGCAAAATTTTCAGTTACCGAATACAACTTGCGTTGGAATAATATTGGAGTTACACGGATTTGAATAAACTTTTCACTTTTTCTGATTCATCGTGTAGGTGTAAAGTTTTGCAGTAAATAAATTAAAGTTTATTTTATTAATGTTTAATATAACATAATATATAAATAGTAGGATATAGAAAAGTTCACAAAAGATTCATCAATAGATATAAATTCTAATAAAACATATAATATAATGTGCCAATTATGAAAAAACTGCATTTAATAATCTGGGAAGAGTCTCAGGCCAAAGATAATTTACTTAAAAAGAAATAAAGACTTTACTTATATTACAAATATTACAAATTCAAAAGTATGTAATATGTTAGTTTATCGCCTCTTAACGCTTAAGCTGCTGAAGCGATTATGATGAAATTGAACACGCAAGAAATATAAATTCGTACCAACTCCATACAAATTTAATGTACCTATTACAAAAATGTACACGTAAATTATGAACGTGAAATTGGTAGCAGCTGGTAGGTAGTAGATTTAGCTGGTTATAAGTGTTGCTGTAAAAACTTCATATTTATTTATTTTTTCCAGTTTTAATCAACGTCTGTTAACCTTGTACATAAAGTAGTTATAATATACAAGTATTTTTGAAAAATATATATCAAACATAATCGAAGATTAGAAGGATCATATGTGGCAAAAATTTTCTACCCCGAATATTGACTTTAAACTGTCATTTAAATATTTTATGATATGTTGTAACGTATTAAATACATATTTTATTCTACAGACGGATCTTTAGATACTACTCTACTGTACCTACTCGATACGTTACGAAATAAAAATGTTTAAGTGACAGATTGACCTATATTTTCTCAAAATCAGTATTTTGCGTATATCACCTTTATCCACTCATGTCTTCAATTTAAAAATTATCCTATATTACTTTCTTCCACTTTCTTTTGTTTCCCTCTTAATCCCTCACGTAACTAATGATGCCGCTGGAACTAATACACTCGACCCTCCCGAACCTCCCAAGTTATGAACTTAGGATGAAGGATCCTCATAATCGGAAAGTGCTGAAGCCGTTCGCCGCTAATGCTTAGAAAATCCATGACGTAATAACGTATTTTAACTAAGTCCATTATTTGCCTAAAGACGTAGGCTTAGAAAGGCCAAGAGTCCGTGATATTATTCCACGTATTTTACTAAGTCCACGATTTGCCTAAAGACGTATGCTTAGCTAAGGCCAAAAGGTAATGGTAAGCCATTATCGCCTTTATCGCCTTTATTGGGACCAATGAAATGAAATGCCGTGTCGCGAACGTCAAAATTTACAGATAATTTTGTATGCTTTATAAAATTTTCAGATCTCTGAATCTAAATTATAACAATAATAATAGCTCCCCTTACCGATTTCGGTGTCGGTAGCCGATTTCATTGAAACCAGGCCAGCTACGCAGGAGTTATTTCATAGTGCCCAAGTGTGTGCGCAATACACAAAGACACGTAGCACTTTACGTGGTAATGCGATGCCATACATATATAGGTTTTTACTATATTAGATAAATTATATTCCAAGACCAAGGTATGTACATAGAAAACTTTTTCTTACTTCTGCGGGATTCGAACCCGCGACCTACGGCTTGGCAACCACTGCACTGCGCACTGAAGCGCGCCTACACAATTTTCATTCGATAAATTGCGAATTTTTATCGATGCATGTCTTCACATGCATCGATAAAAGTGTCGCAAAAAATACCCAGAAAATTGAGTTTAAACTGTCACTATAATAGGATATGTAGTAACGTATTAAGTACATTCATTCTAGAGACGGAACTTTAGATTAATGTACTTAATACTTTACGACGTATTTTAAAATGTTCACTGTGACAGTTTGAACTCATTTTTTTCAAAATTATAATCATGCTACATATAACCTTAAGCCATTCATGTCCTCAATTGTCAGAATCATTTTCACATCGAGCTTCACGCAGGCTGTTCTATGTAAAAAGTAAGTCTAATGGACTCTTTGGCAAATGATCGTTAAGATAACGTTGGTCTATAAAAACTGTTTTACTTTCATCGCATGGCCGGCCCTACATTTACGAAACTGGATCTCGAATGGAATACGATAAAAATGTCTGCAAAAAAGGTAAGTGTATATGAATTAACGCGTTAGTTCTTCAGTGCGGCAACATGTTAACATAATATTTATGATTATTTTATGGTTAAACAAACTTAAGATTTTATATAATAATTTGACAAAAATAAGGGAAACACTTCATGCAAACCGTCATCCAAGCAGCACGTGTTCTGCCATAATGATACGTAGCCAAACATAATCGACGAATAATACAGTAATGACGGATCTGGAAAGTGACAATAAGAACTCGATCTAAAACGATGAAACTTTGTAGAATTTGAGCTTGTATGATTAAATTGTCGAGTATCTATTTCTATATTCAGGGCCCTAATTCTCAGGCCTCGAACTAAGTTTTTACTATCGGTCTGTCCCGCTCATGCAAATGAGATTTAGCGCGCGTGCGAGCGGGATATACTAATACACACTGTATAATGTGTCGAGCCAGCGAACGGTCGCGCTCCGCGTTATACACGCGCAACAAATATTAATTTATATTTTTGCGAATCGCGCGGCTGATTGCCGCTGCACGTCACAATGGCGCTCGTGGCCAATGAGTTGCTGGCGTTTATCCAGCATGCCATCGACACCATGGACGAGGTCAGCATCATGCAGATCTGCAAGTCTTCCTTCAACAGCGAGGAGATTTGCAAGGGCAAGCAGCTGCTGTACGAGACGCTCGGCCAGAGCGCGAATATGCCATCGCGACGCAGAGATGGGACAGAGAGAAGCGTGCAGGATATAATCTCCCTGCTGAAGCAGACGGATCCAGACGACGTGCCGGCATTTGTGGCGAAAGATCTCCACAAGCTGCCGGTGGTGACGATGGACCACGTAGACGTCTCCAGCCTGCTGAAGAAATTCAATAGCATGAAGGCAGAGCTGGACGAGATGCGAGGTAGGTTGAATGCATCGGAATCCACCATCCGTGATTTGCGTAATGAATTATTGCAAATGAAAAATAATAATTCATTATGTATGTCACCCGAGCATTTGACCTTCGTGAATACGCGTCGCCGCGGCGCGCAAGCTGACACCTTTTGCGCGTCAGCAGAATTCGACGTGTCAGCGACCGCCGCCGCTCCCGCCCGCCTTCCCTTCGAGGTCGAGCCGAAGCTGAGTCAACCAGCGACTCAGCAGAAGAAAAGTTTTGCGGGTGTCACTGCCCGCTCCCCCGCACCTCCCCAGGGGGTGAAGATAAAAGGGGTGAAAGAGAGCCGCAAGGCTAAGGATAGCCGTAAGGCAGAACCTCCTCGATCTAACGAGGGTGAGAGCAGGAGGTGTGATGAGGAGGGCTTCACATTGGTGGAGAGAAGAAAGAAGAGGAAGCCCGCCGTCCGCAACCACCGCGGCACCGCACCCTGCGGACCCGAGCAGCGGCTACGGTGTGAAATACCCACCACACCGCTGTACGTGTCCCGCCTGCACTGGTCCACGAAGGTCGAGGATGTCGTGGGCTACATCTTGAAGAAGACGTCCTTCAACTTGAGGGTCGAGCGTCTGGAGTCTCGCCATAAAGTTAACTTTAGTTCTTTTGTGGTGAGAGTACCGACACAACGCTTATCGACCTTCGAGGTGGAGGAGTTCTGGCCGATGGGTGTAGTCTACCGAAGATTCCGGGGGAGACTCCGGAGCGAGGCGCACATCACGTCGCCGATTATAATACGTGATAAATCTTAGTTATAATTATAATAATATATGTATGTTAGTCTGTAAGGTATTTATAATATGGGCCTATGCCGCCCGAAATTTTGTATGTATGTTAGTCTGTAAGGTATTTATAATATGGGCCATGTAGCCTGAAATAAATGGTTTTTATTTATTTATTTATTAATATTCGAAACTAAGGCCTGAGAATTAGGGCGAAGGTACTATGAGTGGAACTGGAGGATGGTTACTGATAAATAGTTTTATGCCTCGTTATATAGCCAAAATGAAATATTTTCAGTGACTCCCAAATTTGCAAGCGGTGGGCAAACTGATGATGATGAGATTTTGTGTTAAAAATTTGACGTAATCACAGTAGTAATTGAAAGTAAATAGAAGCCGAGTTTCCAAGCGGTGGGTAACTGAAGATGATGAATTATAACTATCTAATTTTTAACTAAAATGAATTATATGTCTAAGGGCGTATTTCACCAAGCAATGTTAAAGTTAAGGCCATGTTTTAACATGGCGTTCACTTTAATTTTTGAATCTAGTTTTATGTTAAAAATTTAGTTGTGTCGGTTAAAAATTCAGTTTTGTTGGTTTAAGTTTTGTCGGTGGTTAAAACATAAAATATCTCGAACTCAAACAAATTGAATAATAAAATAAATATTTTACTTAAAAGTAATAATTTGTTGGTATAAAGTATGTTGAAACAACTCCTTATTGTAGATTTTCCTAGCAATTTAGTTTCAAAACAAGTAAGAGACCGTCACTTTGCGGCTACACAGAAGCATTTATTTATAATTCGTTCTTGGAATAGCTTGATAAGACCTTCGTTTACGTTATAATTCTAAATTTCGTGTGGTAAAGCCTCAATTTGCCTTTGATTAACTTTTTATTTTCAATTTTTTTTTTGGTAAAGCCTCAATTTGCCTTTGATTAACTTTTTACTTTACGACGTATTTTAAAATGTTCACTGTGACAGTTTGAACTCATTTTTTTCAAAATTATAATCATGCTACATATAACCTTAAGCCATTCATGTCCTCAATTGTCAGAATCATTTTCACATCGAGCTTCACGCAGGCTGTTCTATGTAAAAAGTAAGTCTAATGGACTCTTTGGCAAATGATCGTTAAGATAACGTTGGTCTATAAAAACTGTTTTACTTTCATCGCATGGCCGGCCCTACATTTACGAAACTGGATCTCGAATGGAATACGATAAAAATGTCTGCAAAAAAGGTAAGTGTATATGAATTAACGCGTTAGTTCTTCAGTGCGGCAACATGTTAACATAATATTTATGATTATTTTATGGTTAAACAAACTTAAGATTTTATATAATAATTTGACAAAAATAAGGGAAACACTTCATGCAAACCGTCATCCAAGCAGCACGTGTTCTGCCATAATGATACGTAGCCAAACATAATCGACGAATAATACAGTAATGACGGATCTGGAAAGTGACAATAAGAACTCGATCTAAAACGATGAAACTTTGTAGAATTTGAGCTTGTATGATTAAATTGTCGAGTATCTATTTCTATATTCAGGGCCCTAATTCTCAGGCCTCGAACTAAGTTTTTACTATCGGTCTGTCCCGCTCATGCAAATGAGATTTAGCGCGCGTGCGAGCGGGATATACTAATATTCGAAACTAAGGCCTGAGAATTAGGGCGAAGGTACTATGAGTGGAACTGGAGGATGGTTACTGATAAATAGTTTTATGCCTCGTTATATAGCCAAAATGAAATATTTTCAGTGACTCCCAAATTTGCAAGCGGTGGGCAAACTGATGATGATGAGATTTTGTGTTAAAAATTTGACGTAATCACAGTAGTAATTGAAAGTAAATAGAAGCCGAGTTTCCAAGCGGTGGGTAACTGAAGATGATGAATTATAACTATCTAATTTTTAACTAAAATGAATTATATGTCTAAGGGCGTATTTCACCAAGCAATGTTAAAGTTAAGGCCATGTTTTAACATGGCGTTCACTTTAATTTTTGAATCTAGTTTTATGTTAAAAATTTAGTTGTGTCGGTTAAAAATTCAGTTTTGTTGGTTTAAGTTTTGTCGGTGGTTAAAACATAAAATATCTCGAACTCAAACAAATTGAATAATAAAATAAATATTTTACTTAAAAGTAATAATTTGTTGGTATAAAGTATGTTGAAACAACTCCTTATTGTAGATTTTCCTAGCAATTTAGTTTCAAAACAAGTAAGAGACCGTCACTTTGCGGCTACACAGAAGCATTTATTTATAATTCGTTCTTGGAATAGCTTGATAAGACCTTCGTTTACGTTATAATTCTAAATTTCGTGTGGTAAAGCCTCAATTTGCCTTTGATTAACTTTTTATTTTCAATTTTTTTTTTGGTAAAGCCTCAATTTGCCTTTGATTAACTTTTTACTTTACGACGTATTTTAAAATGTTCACTGTGACAGTTTGAACTCATTTTTTTCAAAATTATAATCATGCTACATATAACCTTAAGCCATTCATGTCCTCAATTGTCAGAATCATTTTCACATCGAGCTTCACGCAGGCTGTTCTATGTAAAAAGTAAGTCTAATGGACTCTTTGGCAAATGATCGTTAAGATAACGTTGGTCTATAAAAACTGTTTTACTTTCATCGCATGGCCGGCCCTACATTTACGAAACTGGATCTCGAATGGAATACGATAAAAATGTCTGCTTTTTCATATGAAATTTACTTTAGATTTGGTTTTATTGAGAAGCCTAAGTCCCGATTTCACCAACGCATGTTAGTGTAAACGCCATGTTAAAATACCATGCCTTCTCATTCATTGATAGGAATTACGAGAGAAACAACATGATATTTAACGAAGGATTAACTTTAACATTGCTTGATGAAACATACCCTTATTCTCGTAGTTCATAATACTAATTTAATAATTATCCATAACTTCAGAACGCTTTCCACCACTTCCACACAATCTGACTGCGTCATAAGTATCTGAAGAACTTGTTTTACATCCTACAGGTACAACATAGACAGGGGAAATATATTTTGTATTTGTTAATTATACCATTATTTAAGATTATTATACATAAACATTTTGTTCAAATTCTTTCAGCGGGATTCGAACCCGTGAATTACTAAAAACATCGCGTACTTAGATACAAATCTATTACGAGTATGACCGATGCATCATTCATAGTAGTCTTGTATCTAAGTACTTTAATACGATAAGATAAATTAAACCCAAACGTTATTGTGCACACGTCTTATCAATACTTACATCGGAATATTAAAGATTCGTATTTCAATACATTTTTTAACAATTAAACTATAATTAGTATGTATCAAATGAAAAACTTTCACAGGAAAAATATGTCATTTTGACACTAGCGACTCTAGAATATAGTCTATAGTCTATGGATTCATAGTAGTAAATAATAATCCAAATTGGCATCACTGACTAGTCTATGGTTGTGTCATAGACGGGTTTGTTCACGCTTGGGTTTTTTTTTAATTTTAAATTTATCAGTGACGTACTATACCTATAGACAGCCCTAATCAGCGCACGCCTACTCAAGCGTGTTTCACACGACAGCTAATGTAACTTCTAGTTAGTAGTTCTTCTGTAGTGGGCATAAAATCCTAATAGGATATTATCAACGAGATTAAACTATCAGACTTGTGATTTTTCTAGACTTCATTAGCTGTACCGGTCTTGTCCTAATTACATAATGTCTAGAAAAAGCAGATCCGCTGCACTTTATAATTTGACGTTATTAAATTTTCGCTTTTTATTTTCCGTTTAGTGTTGTGAGAGGGTATTTTATTGCTTAGAAACTTACTACCTTTTAAACAGTTCTTACTAAAATGTTAATACTTTTTTCTATGGAAGTGTTAGTTAATTATCGAGGCACATCTATTGTGGTCTCAATCATAATATTACATACACACAAAATTATCATTAATAGCTATCTTTACAGTTATTATAAATAGTTAATGAAATCAGGCGTTATTTAGCGGAAATCCATAGTATCTATTATATAATAATATATAATATATCTAACAATACAATATCCCGAAAAAAATATATTCCACAAAAACATTTTCATGTAAAAATGTTGCCAAGACGAGTCTACATAGAGTTACCCTGTGAAAAAGTTATCAGATATCGTACAAATCCCTTAGCCATTAGCTCTAAAGACTACACGCTCTAAACCTAAGTACAAGCTCCACACTAAACCTTAATCAACATCTATCAAAAAGTGGTCAGATCTCATGTAAAATCAAAATTCGTGATCTATGCGCCCTTACTTTACTAGGTTTAGCTTCTTACTTTACATTTCAGTTAAAATGTGATGCTTGGCCGTTTTATTTTACACACGGTGAATGGATGCCTAATCTTCGTAATAGCAGCAAAATGGCTAACTCACATTGGTACATTTTGTGGTGGTGGTGGGCCAATTCCCGTTAACGAAGTGGGCACGTGTCATTGGACACTAGCCAGTGTCCAATGACACGTGCCCACTTCGTTGAGCATTAAAAAAAAACGTTTAAACATTCCCTGGACTTCCACGAATATTTCAAGACCAAAAATAGCCAAATCGGTTCAGCCGTTCTCAAATTTTAGCGAGACTATCGAACAGCGATTCTTTTTTATATATAAGATTGAAGTTTGCTAGTACAAGAATATTTTCTGTAATTGGTGATTGTCAAATCCAGCCCGGGATTTTTCCCCACTCTTCGCGACGCCATAACTGTGGCATTCAATTACCCTGATCGATGGAGTGGGCCCATCCGCCATGGCGATTGTTCCCCGAATACGCCCCTGACAGCGCCCCCGTCAAGTGAATGATAATTGCCCCTGTAAATCGATCGGTTTTGATATTTCGCAGTGATTGTGTTGTAAATAATCTATAATTAATATTAAAAAGCGGAAGAGTTTGTTTGTTTGTTTAAACGCGCTATTCTCAGGAAGTACGGGTCCGATTTGAAAAAATATTTTTTTGTTGGATAGTCCATATAAAGAGGAAGGCTTTAGGCTATATAACATTACGCTGCGACCAATAGGAGCGAAGCGTCAGTGAGAAATGTTGCAAAACGGGAAAAAATATTCACATTTGAGGACTTTCGTTGCATGCGCTGCATAAACGGTTTAAGTCAATCAAACACCACGCGAACAAAGTCGCGGGCACAACTAGTAATTAATATAAAAAAGTATAAGTTTAATTATTGCAGCGTATTGCTTTTATAATAAAAAAATATATTAGGTAGAAGTTGTAATTAATTTTAAAATATTTTTTTAAAGCCATAAAGCATTTTTTATTGTTTCTGTATTAATATAATTAATTATAAATAAATAAATAATAAATAAATAAATAAATCTTTATTTCAGACCAGAAAGTCCATAAAACCAAAAAAAAAAAAACAACAATTCGTAAAAGTTTAAAATAATAACTACACTGCGGATTAGTAAAATGTAGTTATTATTATGAATTATGTATGAATGTGATGGGTAAAGAGATTTAAATAATAATATAAATCATAATAATTATTATGAAGCCATCGTAAAACAATTATATATTTTAATTCAACAACAAAGCACAACTTTAACGCCAACAACATAATACAATTCAATTTAAATTGAGATAAATATTTAATGTTGTTATTCAGTGCATTATAATATTTAAAATATAACAGCAGAACCTTGTTTGAACTCTTTAGTGTAAACACACGACTGGCATGACACGACAATTTAGCTAAGTATGAATAACCAAAACAAAATTATACATAATTAGCAAAATTATTATTATTAGTTATTGTTATTTTTTAAATTTTAGTTATGATTCTTGTAACTTGTAAAATGTAATCATATCATAATATTGGGAACAAAAAAGTTTTGACGAGGGCACCAGATTAATTAAAAACTGACCCATAGTTATTTTATAGTGCCCAGGTTTGTGTGTAGGTATTATAATGTAATACAGGATGAAAAAGTACAGTCACTATAACTTTAGAATATGATTATACTACCCTTTCTCATTTTAGAAGTTTAATTTTTTTATATATTTTTTAGTTTATGGCAAAAAAAATGTTATCGCCAGTCGAGTTACCGTCCCGCTGGGTTATGAGAGTAATAGAGAGTGTCCTTGGCTATTGAGCACACACTTTGGCACTGTAATGACTCTTGCGTAACTGGCCTGGTATCAATGCTGCAATGTGTCAAATATGAGTTAGAATTATGGAAGTCTCTTGTATAGGTGCATGAATAAACACAAAATATATTAACAATGGTTCGTATTAATTATGGGAGGAACCTTTAGAAGGAAAAACATGTACCTTTAAACATGTGTTCTTTTCAGAAAATTACTTAATCAGCTTGCATTGTCCTAACCAGTTATGAAAACAATAATATTATCATAGTTCATTTTTAAAAGTGAAACGAAACGTTGTTTTATCTGTCAAATAGGTTCTCAAGGTGAGGTTGCGAGAGCAATTCTTAAAACCGAGTTTGAGATTGTTTTATTAACTAGCTGCTAACCACTTCGTTGAGCATGGAAACGTTTAAACCTTCCCGGGACTTTCACGAATATTTCAAGACCAAATGGTGCACTCCCGCACTCCCGCACTGCCCCTCTCTCGTCGAGTTAGTTACTCGATGCGCTGCGTGGCGGCCGCCGCCGGCATGTATTTTTATTTTAATATCATGATATATTTTGAATGGAATGTCCGATTTCAAAAATTCAAAAAGTAATTATCTGGTATTGAGACAGTCTTTAATACTAAATTTGGATTTGTATATTTGGATAAAAAATAAGTATATAAATGACATGGATAACACGGTCTGATTTTGATCGACATTTCTATCAATTTGTTAAATGTAAAAAAGTAGTTATAGTGACGTAACTACAATAGTTAGACATAATTGGTCTCGCGAAGTTTTTTGTAGATATTGATATATTCTATAATATTGTCGAAAATTTTTTTGTCCTATCATTAATACTTTTCGCAGATACATTTTATGGCAATTTTTTTTACACCTTCGGTTAGTTTTAATAGGAATTTCTAAAGATTTCTATAGTAATGTAGTACTAAATAAAGCCTATGTTACTCAGTGATAATGTAGCTTTCTAGTGAAATCGGTGCGTACCTGTGTAAGATTGCCAGGAGAGAGCCTACGCCAGCTTGCCACGCATGCGGCGCTGCGGAGGACACAGCCCAGTACACCTTAGAGGTGTGCGATCGATGGGCCGTGCAGCGCCACGATCTCGTGGCAGTGCTTGGGCGGGACCTCACGCTCTCGAGTGTGGTTCGCTGCATGCTCGAGAGCGATGAGGCATGGCAGGCGGCGGCCTCCTTTTGCGAATACGTAATTTCGCAGAAGGAGGCCTCGGAGCGGGACAGAGAGATGGACCCGTCCTCTGTTCCGCTTCGCCGGCGCAGGACGGGGGTGCGGAGGCGTCGCTTTGCGGCCCTCCCATCTCACGTCTAGTACGGGGCTCCGGGTAGAGGGATGGGTAACCTCCCCGGCTTTGTCAGTCTCGGCGCCGAGGAGAGCGCTTCAGTTTGCCGGAGCGCTCTCTTAATTTGATGGAAGTCCGGTCCCTATAGAGGTGAACCGGCCGGTCGAGGGAGGAGTAGCCTGTGTTTAGACAGATCCAGGCACTCCACCCAACATAGCGGCTGATGGCAATCCGCAAGTGGTTTTAGTGGGTAAACCGGCCGTAGCGAGCTGGGAGTCCCACATACAATGGGTAATGCATTTCCCTTGCGAAATCAAAAAAAAAAAAAAAAAAAAAAAAGTTTCTAGTGAAAAAAGAATTATTAAAATTCGTTACATACAAAAATACAAATCTTTCCTCTTTAAAATATAAGTGTAGATACGGGCCTAAAACTCGCGGATTCCCATCTAAGCGCCTACTCAACAAAGGCGAACCTATAGAAAACATTTCAACTATAAATCTACTGTCTCTGAAATTGTCTTTGAAATTACACCATAGTTATAACTAAAAGGTACTTTGATTTATCGCGTTGGTTGCCTCCGGAATTAATTCCTGGCTGCCGTGAAATATGACGTCACACAAACAGGCTCAGTTGCGTATAGAATCATCGACATACGATTTGTAGGGACGTCGACGATGCAAACGGTGAAATGCTGAACATGACATAAAATTTATTTCAATAAGAATCTCATAAGAACGGAAATTGAAGTGGACACCTTTTCCTATAGGTAGCTTGTACCTACAGATGATTAAGATGATAATTTAACATATTATTATGTAACAGATAAATAAAATGCAGAACCAAAGCTTAAAAATATGTTATTAACGTTGAATTACAATGAAAATCTTCTTAATTAAAAATTTATCGCATAACGTTCGATGAATATTGTAGATTAATAATAATTAATTAATTGATAGACAGACACTCATACTCAGACAGAGAGTAGTCTCTCTAGGGGGTAAAGAATTATAAAAAAAGGCTTTACATAAAAAGGGGAGAACTGTAATTTTGGAATATGATTATAGCAGCATTTCTCATTCTAGGAATGCAATATTTTTATTTCGTCAAAAACTAAAAAAGGCCTTTAAGTCGAAAGAATAACAAAAATATTTTTTTTTTTTTGTAAAAAAAATCATAAGAAAATTTAGAAAGGGTGGTATTATTATATCCCGACGTTATTTATAACAGGTATTTTACACCCTGCAAAATATAGACCAGAGACCAAAACATTCACAGACCTGTATTAGATAGGTATATAGGTTTCGGATCTCTTGGCTGATCGCTGCTTTAATCTCTTCTTCTTCGAACTTAAGAGCTTCGAATTGACGACCTCCGTAGCGCAGTGGTTGAGCGCGTTGGTGCTCAAGCGAGAGGTCGCGGGTTCGAATCCCGCCGAGGGAACCAAAAGTTTTCAATGTTCCTGGGTCATGGATGTGTATTAAATTTGTGTATAATATAATAAAAATCTTAAATATGTGTATAGTATAAAAGTATTAAATATATTTCCGTTGTCTGGTACCTGTAACACAAGTTCTTTGGATACTTAGCACGGGGCCAGATTGACGTGGTGTGAAAAAAAAGAGCTTCGCTCTTGTCGGTGGTATTTTCTCCATTCCTCTCTGCACTCCGCCCTTCTCTTGACCTCCTAATTTAATCTTAATATCTGAACACGGGTACATATTAAATTAAGCAAATCAACAAACATTTATCATACAAACAAGTTGTAGAAGTAAAATATCTGCAGATTGAAATAATATTTTGGCGCGTGGCCAAAATGTTTTGTTATTAAATTCAGGCATTAAACTTTAGTTTGCGGCTGTTACTGAATTCATTAACAACGCGGTCCTAATTAATTTACAACCATTGGATATTCTATTGGAATATTCCAGAATTATTTCGGTTATTTCAACGGTTAATCCACAGTGGATCGAATAGTACGATTTCGAATTCGTGGATTTGGCATATACTGTTTGATGCATAAACATAATTACGGAGGATAAAAATAAACAACTGAGTGTTTAACTTAACTTAGTTTAAGTTTTCATAATACAAAAATAAACTATAAAATGTTATATTATAATAAGTCTAATAATAAAAATAAGTCTAAAGTCCAGATTAAGGCTAATATTTTTAAACTGACTATGATAGCCAAAAGGAAGATATAATTTTAGCAGTATAATATGAAAATAAAAATGAAAAATCTTTTGTTTCCAAATTGGTTGAAACTAACACTTTTAAAATTGTCCTACATGATGACCTACTACCGGTTCGGGTACTAACCCGGCGAGAAGAACCGGCGTAAGAAACTCGCGCGGGGCCACCTGTTAGTAAAATTTTTATATTTTAAAATAAAACTTCGTAAGGTTTTAAAAGCTTTTTCTTTATTTTATTTTTATTATCTATTATTACTTTTCGGAGCTTTCTTATGTTCCTAGCAGTCAAACAGCCTTTTTATAATTATATATTCCTCAGATATTGTAAAATTAGGTAATGTAGTAGGTACTAGGTCGTTCTTCACTTGTACAAACATAAAGTTTGTAAACAACTCTACTGTGTATAGCCCCAGGTGTGTGCTGCACCACATCCTCGACAGACTGATTGACAGGTCAGAGTTCGTTTGTAAATATTGAATTGCTTTTTCGTGTGTGTCAAGAGAAAACTTCGAAAATTGATACCTGTAGCGCGGTTCGTTGTAGTCGATGGTTTCATATCGGTATTGATTTCTCATATCTACTCATGTCAAATATTGTAAATGAAATTGCTTTTACGCATTTATTATTTATTTATGTATGTTTTTAGGGTTACTTAGCATAAATAATAGTATAAAAAACTAAAAAAAAAACACGCTTAAGGCGAGGAATAGCCGCAACTAGCGCCACTCTTTTTAAAATAAATTTTACAATGACACAAAGATCTTATTCAAAAAAGTAATCGGTTCAAACTCCAAGTAAATAGTTTTTGGCTACTAATTTATTGGCATTTGATTACAGCTCTTAATTCTATACTGTATTTAGTTTAACTATTATATATTACTATAAGTAAATTTGTTTAACTATTTACTTAAAGTTTGAACCGATTACTTTTTTTAATAAGATCTTTGTGTCATTGTAAAATATATTTAAAAAGAGTGGCGCTAGTTGAGTTTATTCCTCGCCTGCATCGTCATTGGTCCTCGATACGTATGTATGCAAAATTAAAAAATGGAAGCTGGTCAATATTATCCTTAATGATTCCGTTACATTATTTTGAGATCTCGTGTAAGTATCAAGTGAATCTTAACTTAAATAATAAGTATAGATACTTACAAAAACATACCTAAAACACGACCATTTTTGTCACGTAAAACTCAAAACTATTGATAAAAACTAATTAGTATATGGTGACATAGTATATCTTATAAATAAAAATGAACTTGCTGTTCGGTAGTCTCGCTGAAACTCGAGAACGGCTGAACCGATTCGGCTATTTTTAGTCTTGGAATATTCGTGGAAGTCCCGGGAAATTTTAAACGGTTTGCATGCTCAACGAAGTGGGCGAGGCAGCTAGTCCATAAATAATAATTTTTACTATTTGAAATTGATTTTAATCATAATATTATATCATATCAAGCAATATCATGTAAAAAATATTATAACCAAAACCTCCGAGGAAATGAGTGGGTGTACGCATAAGCATGCGTTTTAAACACTTCCCTCCTTCACTCGTAAGAAAGAACGTACAAACACCACTTTTTTTACCGAAATTTAAACATAGCATATCGAGCAAAATCATATGAAAATATAGACCACAACCTGTAAGAAAATGAGCGGGTGGACGCATAGGCTTGCGTTAAGTTGCGTTTAAAGCACTTCTTTCCCGCGCTGCTTATATGCGTCGCGCAAACAAGAACGTACAAACAGCACCACCACACAAGCAATCAATTTAATAAGATTGTGCAATGTTACCTTTAAGACAAAGACAAAGTTAAATTGATGTCAATGTCATGAAATCTTTTTCGTTCCAAATACATTTGAACATGATTGGCTGGATAAATCACACATAAATGATGGACGAATCGTTCACACGTGTATCCTTGCGTGAGCGTCAGGGGTGCCAATCACAGCGTACTCGTAAAGTAACTCATAACTCCATTATGTTGGCAGCCCTGGGGCCGTATTATGATTTTTTACAATACCAGCCTGGTTCCAGGCAATTCAATAATACGGTCTTAAACTGCCTTGTTCTTTTTTATATTTCAACGCCATGTTACTCAGAATGGATCCACCCTAGTTTGGTTGTCTGAAAGTGACATTCGGAAGCAAGTCAAGTGTCACGATGTGACCGCTGACTAGCAGCTGTCGTCATGCAGTTATTATGTGATCGTAATACGAAAATTCCAGGCAGCCATGTTGTATGGCGTAAACTGCCTGGAATTAAGAGCTTGTAATAGGCCCCCTGCAGTCTATACAATGCAATCTGTTGATACAACTACTTCATACAAATATTTAACGTCAATTTTCAGACTCGACAAAAACTGTAAGACTTTATTCTTGACTGTTCACTGATGATTCAGTTCATACGAAATTGTGTTAAAATTAAGAGCTTAATGAATAATACAATTATACAATTGAAGACATTAATGTATGAAGGTGATATGACGCAAAAAATTTCACCCAGAAAATTGAGTTTAAACTGTCACTTAAACATTTTCAATTTTAATCGTTTAATTAATTTAATTTTGTCATATTTATCTTATTTTTTTTTACATTAATTTCAAAATAGTGCTGGTTAAATCACACTTAAACATTGTCGTGCGTGACAGGGCTGCCAATCACACATTACTCGTAAAGTACTCGTAACTCATAACTCCGTAATGTTGGCAGCCCTGCAGTCAACTATCCAACCCAATCAGCTAATGTGCCTAAAGCCGGCCTGTTTACATACAGAAAAATAAGCTACTTATGTTAAAAGGCCTCAGTTCACCTTTGTTCATCTACTCACAAAGCCTCTTTAAAACATTTAGTATCATCAGCTGAATGAAATGTGTTTTGAATTTAAATGTTATTTTGTAACTAGCTTTTGTCTGCGTAAATATAGAAACCCACGGGAACACTGTTTTGGGATAAAAATTGTATAATAGCTCCCCTCACCGATTTCGGTGTCGGTAGCCGATTTCATTGAAACCAGGCCAGCTACGCAGGAGTTATTTTATAGTGCCCAAGTGTGTGCGCAATACACCCTTGTGTATTGCGCACATGTAGTGTCCTTACACTCTCTCCTCCTTTTACTCTCATAACTCAGTGGGACGGTAAACCGACACGACTGGCGAGAGACCAGGCGTAGGACCTACTTTTTACATGCCCATCCGACGCATGGATCATCTTTCTTGTCAGACAATCAGGTGATCAGCCTGCATTGTCCTAACCAAACTTGAAAACAACATTTAAAAAATAAATAATTGTATGTGTTAAAACAGAGCCTTAACGATTGCCATACCGAAATTCATTAAAATCCGTCCAGTAGTTTTAGCGTAGAACAGTCACAAATATCCGTTTATTATCGAATAAGTTTTCGCAAGCCTCATATTTATATAATACATTAAATATATATAAATATTTCAGGCGACTTCACCTAAGAAAATACTTACACCTAATGAATTTAATTTTACCTTGTAGTACATCTCTACCAATTCCATCTGGAAAATACTAGCAGCATTTTAGAAACATACTGAAGCCCCGATTTAAGATGCGATACTATCACAAACGAAGATCGAAATAAAAAATGTTTGTTTTCTGAATTGACATAATTTTTGCTAAGTGACATACGAATCTGCTTGTCTTTTAGCGAACCTTATGTCAAATTCCATACATTTTGGTTCGAACTTCGTAAGTGATATAATGGTATTTTGAAACAGGGGCCGTATTATAATTTTTTACAATACCAGCCTGGTTCCAGGCAATTCAATAATACGGTCTTAAACTGCCTTGTTCTTTTTCATATTTCAACGACATGTTATTCTGAATGGATCCACCCTAGTTTGTTTGTCTGAAAGTGACATTCGGAAGCAAGTCAAGAGTCACGTGTCCACTGACTAGCTGTCATCATGCAGTTATTATGTGATCGTAATACGAAAATTACAGGCAGCCATGTTGTATGGCGTAAACTGGCTGGAATTAAGAGCTTGTAATAGGCCCCCAGGCCTCTGGCCTATCCTTACGACATCAACATATTTTTTTATAATGCTTTATTCATTCAAGTTACACTTAATACAAAATAATGAGGTACGCCGTACTGGGGCCTTACTCTCCAAACTGATTTGATTTTGATTTAGATACGATCATGCCGCGTACTTCCTAATAAACTGACATTTGTTTATTTTGATTCTCAGTCGATCGATATGGTCGGGAGCACAAAAAGTTACGATCTAACAATTTTCTTTATCCTGATTAGTTTCAAAGTAATTCACCAAATAAAATACGAAAAACCACTGATATCGAACGGCTTCAGTTCTCGATTGTGTCGGGAGTAGACCCGCTGATCTAGCAGATGTAGGCTCTCCGCTTTTTTTAATTACGCGTTCTCAGCGCCTTTGAAGTATCGTAATTTTACTACCATTTTAATATCTACTTACAAAAAAACGATTATTACTGAACAAGAAATTGTCCTGTAGGTCCAGAACAGTATTTTGCCAAAACCGTTAGCAACTTGTATGGCTTAATATTGAAAAGCCGATGTAAATGGAACATTATGTCTCCATAACCGTCC
This sequence comes from Celastrina argiolus, assembly GCA_905187575.2. Classification (NCBI taxonomy): domain Eukaryota; kingdom Metazoa; phylum Arthropoda; class Insecta; order Lepidoptera; family Lycaenidae; genus Celastrina; species Celastrina argiolus. Next base: position 3,730,094 of record LR994582.1, on the reverse strand, counting down.
AGTACCGCCTCTCGATATTTTGTACAGTAATTAATGTGCTTATTAGCTGTACATTTTATGAGCCTACGAGCAGTATACAAGAAAATAATTATTATATCAACCCACTGTTCACCTACATATTTTTTTTTTTGATGATGTAGCAGCCGGAATTGTACAGCAATTAGGTATTGTAATGGATATTAAGATTCATACTGATCATATTAATATTATGTTGTTCTTACTATGTCAGGCAAAAGTACTAAAATATATGTTTTGATTAAATTTATCAAATATTTAGCTTATAAATAAGAAAAACAAATTGAAAAAATGATAACGCAGACGAAGCCGGGGGCTACTTCTAACTTGCTACTGTTATAAAGTTTGTTGGTTGTGTGATACAAAAACTAATGAATGGACAGCTATCAAATTAATTATGATAATCATTAAGACTCTAGATTAAAATATAGGTTACTTATTATGGCAATAAAATAAACGATATTCGCACGCAAATCGTAATATTCGATTCGCTCGAAGTCGCGGACAACATAATTATAGCGGGTGTAAAAAGAACAGTCACTATAACTTTGGGACCTTTTATACTACCTTTTCTCGATCTAGACATGTTTTTTTTTCATAAATTTATTTACAAAAATTAACAAAATAACTTGTTTTTTGCTTTTTCGATATTCTTGCGACAAAAAATAAGAAATGGTAAAAAGTAAAAAAAAAGTTTTGTACAAAAAAAAAATTCCAAAATGAGGAAAGTCCGTATAATCGTATCTCAAAGCTATGTTGATTGTTTTTTCCCCCTTTTTAAGTAGTTATTAAAACAGAGGTCAAAACATAATTTGCAATTATGTAGAGACGTTTATTTCTCCTAATTATTTATAATATTAATTTTAGATAGATTGTACCTCAACATTAGCATATAACTGCCTATTTGTATCTTCAAAATATTTACTTGATAATTTACAATCTTTTTCAAATAAACATTTTCAAAGTACAAGAAACAAATCCTTTTCTTGCTTAGAAAAACAAATCTGATTACGATTGAAATAGGTTTAACTCTAGGATAATTAAATCATTAATTAGTGATAAAAAGGTATACTTTCAAAGATCTTTTGAATTCTATTCGCATCGTAACGTAAAATCTAGGTTTTGTTCCCTTTAGCCGTGTCTCGTAGCCCTAATACCAGTAAAAGCTACAGATTGCGGATTTCAATTAACACAGATACGATGAAAATTTACGAATTCATGTTACATATTTGTTTTATAATGAAGAATATGTGGAAATAGTGGAAGCCTTAAAGGCTCCGCTCTAGCGCTGTAGTATGCCCGTAGGCTATTATGTATTTCGCAAAAGCAATTCGACAGGCGTCAGGTCGAAATAATAACATAATAATATCTATGGACGCTTCACACCACGTCAATCTGGCCCCGTGCTAAGTATCCGAAGAACTTGTGTTACAGGTACTAGACAACGGAAATATTTTTAGTTAAGTAAATTTCACTATAAACATATTTAAGATTTTTATTATATTAATACGCAAATTAAACACACATCCATGACTCAGGAACATTTAAAGCTTTTTGTTCCCTCAGCGGGATTCGAACCCACGACCTCCGGGTCAAGAGCCAAGCTCTGAACCACTAGACCACTGAGGCGTCAACATACAAAGTATGCCCGTAGGCTGATTATGTATTTCGCAAAAGCAATTCGACAGGTGTAAATTGTACAATTGTGTTCAATATCCCTGTCAAGTGCATACGGTCTTGCCGAAGCCCACTGTAGTAGTTTACAGATGTTGTATGTAATGTAAAATGAAGGCTAAGTTTAAAGACAAAAAAAAATAAATTTAAAGGGTGGCAAGTCCTTATATACAGGATGATATATGTGTTATATATTAAGCCGAATATAGTGTGAAGAGAATGACGCGTAGATTACTTTTTGTTTTGGCACCTTATTAAATTACTGAATATAACTTAAAAGCTCTAAAATGGCCACAACGAGTGATGATGGGGCTCGCTGGCTCCTAGTCCTATGCACACGAACGCTCTGGTCGTTGACCTAAGACCTGACCAAAATTGACATCTGTTTTGTGACTTTTATTGTTTTTGGCTGGTCTATCACAAATATAATATTAAAGCTTTGGTTTCCCGGGAGAGCGTAACAATGAGTAAAAGAACATAGTAGTAGAGCATTGTGGCATATTCTATATCTGTACCAAATTTCTTCAAAATCGGTACATTAGTATAGGAGCCTATTGCTGAGGGCAAACATACAAACACTTATCTTCATCATCTCTTTAATTAATGAAACCTAAAATGAAGTATGTAACTAACAATATTAAGCATCTTGCCGTTATCAATTTATCAATAAAGCGCTAAACACGACAAATTGTTATGCTAAGTTTGGTGATATGTCTGTATCAAAGTTTATTTGAAAATAAAGGTATTTCACTATCATTATTTACTATGATCATAGATACTCACAAGCAAATAAAGTCAACGAGGAGAAACAAGACTTTAAACAGTGCTTTAAAACTACAATCACACTAGAAACAATCTAAGTGTGAACCAAAGATCATTGCATTTCCATAAAAGTGGATGTGTCCATTCCCTTTTATATACTACTAACTATCCGACTCAATCGGCGTTTATGTGGGGAATAACTGTTGGAGAAAATTGAAATGTTCCAATACAATCGTTTGAGCGGTGTTGCCAGCCTCGCAGCGGTGTTGCCAACCGACGTTGTTCCGGCTCCTTGAATAATTATATTGTGGGGTAAGCGGCGTTCTATTGGCCCGATTAATAAATAAATAAACTTTACATCTTAGCTTTGTATATTTAATTAAATACAACGTAGGTTTAGTGCCAATTTCACCATCGCATGTTTAAGTTAATCCTTCGTTAAATATCATGTTGTTCTTCTCGCAATTCTCATCAATGATAGGCTTAGTATTTTAACAAGCCGTTAACACTAACACGCGTTGATGAAATTGCCACTTAGGGCGTGTTTCACCAAGCAATGTTAAAGTTAACGCCATGTTAAATGTTATGTTATCCCTCTCGTATTTCCTGTCAATGAATGAGATGGCATGGTATTTTAACATGGCGTTAACTTTAACATTGCTTAGTGAAACACAGCCTTAGGGCGTGTTTCACCAAGCAATGTTAAAGTTAACGCCTTGTTAAATATCATGTTATCCCTCTCGTATTTCCTGTCAATGAATGAGATGGCATGGTATTTTAACATGGCGTTAACTTTAACATTGCTTAGTGAAACACGGCCTTAAGCTTTGCATTTTAACTTAACGGGCTTAGCATGATCAATAACTATTGTATTTATAAAATTATCCTTTGAGAATAATATGGAAAATTTTCATTTTTTATGTGACGTGTAATGTAAACCCAGTTTGGTGTGGAAACTGTGTCACACTGTGGGAGTGTGAACTAGATTAGTTTAGGATCAATTACTTAAAAATGCTTCCAAAAGTTATCTTACAAGTCACATGCTGTCACTCTAGCTACTTAATATAACGACAAGGACAGTATGTGACTCGAGAGCCTCTAAATTTAAGGAGGGCTTGAGTGTTCAGCCATTAGAAACAGCAACGAGCGTTCCCCCTACAATTGTTGAATACAATTGAGAAAACAAATGACAATTGAAGGAAAATATTTGTTGGCCGCCGCTGCAGCAAATTTATTGTGACCTTGAGCCTATTTGGTTGAATACGATAATACTTTGAGGGTACACCAATATTACTTTGTTACAAGCAAATGCTCTTTTACTAAGTAAATTATAATATTCACCGAATCGTGCTGTATATCGTGGTGATAAACAATCTTAATTTAATTTGTTTATAACTTAATAACGTACAAAAATTGCAAGATGCCGTACGAAATAAAGCAAATCAGTGTTACGTCATTGAAAAAGTCCACCTACATTTTTTAAAGCCAAGATAGTTTTGCGAGCAAGAGATGGACAATATAAATAATAATAAAAAAAAACATATTCGAACATAAAATTGCATATGTACTAGGTACATTAATGAAAATAAAATAAAAAAATATTTTGTATGCTTTTAAGTTTTAATTGCGATAACCGTAATATCTAGATAATATAGATTTGTCAAATTATGTATAAAGAATCGTATTAAATTTATTGAAATGTGATAGCAAACTGCTTTTATTGAGCGAAAAAGTTAAAATTTAAGCGAAACATATTTTTCTGGACGGAACTGTACCAATTCCTTAAGAAGACTTAATTATGTAATTCCTCGTAAAAAATTATTGAGACCGTCTAATTGGTTGAATACATATTTCGAGGGTACACCAACATTACTTTATTACAAGCAATATCTCCGGGGAATGCTGCAGCATTTCCGCTGTGGAAAAACAAATTTTCGTCAGAATTTCCGCGCATGTACCTATTAGGCCTCCGTTCGGGAGCCAAGCCTCACCTAATTTCCTGTAGAACGGTATCGGGCATTGTCGGTACTCTGTGCATGACTGTACCTCAACACGTCACTTTAGATATGCCGCATTTTGAGTATGTGATGTTACATTATTATCATCATTCGCACTATGAGGCATTTCACGTCAAGGGGCCCAGAAAAATAAAGTCAGATCTTGGATATTGTTCATATTTGGATCAATTGCACTTCCATAGAACCTGAATATAAATGTACGTTTTTTTTTTTTTATGCCTGGTTACGAATTTATGCGCCCTCAAAGAATCATCAAAATTTGAAAACCTGCATTTTCGATAGTTGTTAAAGAATAAGTAAATAGTGTTCATTTAAGTATTTTAATTAATTTTCTAGAAAATAAATTGAAATAAAAAAAATCAATGGGGCGAATTTTTATTTTTTTATTTTAAGCTTTTAACATGTCCTGTGGTATGAAAATGTTATGTAAAAATATTAGAATGGTTGCTCGAATAGTTTAGAAGATACACGCACACGGGTGGTAGAAGTGTAGGTACTTCTACTACAGATTATTGTTAGTGCGTCGTAGTGCGATTATTATTAGCGCATCGAGTAGAGTAGAGAATCCATGACCTAGTGTGTAGACCGTTGAGTAGGACTCGAAAGGGTGCAGAATGTACAGAGCTCGGTTAGCCCTGAGTTATATTTTTACAAAAAGCTAAAAATCGAACACACTTCAAATTTGATAATAGAACGCGACGACTATGTATCTCGCAATGAAATATGTGTCTTTTTATGTACTCAATAAAATTCAATTTCGAATTGCTACCCTACAAGACACTTAATATAGTCGTCGTCGCTTCAAAGATAATTAAATATACCTATATTAATTCAAGTCAAATTATTTTATTTCCAAATGAAACTAAACAAGCTATTTTCGGAAAGTCAACAATAAGGCTACTTTCCGAAAGTAATGCTTGACAGGTAGGTTGACGAGCGCAGTTGTAAGATTTTGACATTCATATAATTACTACGTAAGTTGAAATAGGTCGTTGAAGAAGTAATAAAGGAAAACCAAATAAAGCATAATTTCTTGATCAACCATCCTTTCCGTCGGGTAAAAGGCGATAGAGGAAATATATCATGTCCGGAAATTGGCAGCAGCGTGACATTTTCATCTTAAGACTGCACTCGCCAATCCGTCTGCCAAGCTTAGCGAGAATAGGCAGTTGCCTACAATGAAATACTTTGGGAGAGGTTAGTTGAAAATAATGTAATAATAATTCTACTTTGGGAGAGGTTAGTTGAAAATAATGTAATAATAATTCTACTTTGGAAGAGGTTAGTTGAAAATAATGTAATAATAATTCTACTTTGGGAGAGGTTAGTTGAAATAATGTAATAATAATTCTACTTTGGGAGAGGTTAGTTGAAATAATGTAATAATAATTTTATATTACATTACTATTCTCGCCAAGCTTGGCAGACGGATTGGCGAGCGCAGTTTTAAGAAAATGTCACGCTGCTGCCAATTTCCGGACATGATATATTTCCTCTATCGCCTTTTACCCGACAAGAAAGATAGTCGATCGAGAGATGCTATACTTAGTGTATTCTGACTTAATATTATAAACTACAAGTCATGAGATGTAGATATTAATATAAGATTTCATTTATTTAATCGGATAATAATAATTGAATCTAATATTTGACGTGAACAAGGTTCTCGCGATGGATAAAAAAAGATTTCTTAATTTTCAATAACCCTAAAATTGTACCCAAATGTTACGAAGTCACATAAACATCCCAAGTTTTTCCAACTTCGTACACTTCGTACACGTACAAAAACATTAGTGTAATTGCAAAGAACGTACGGAGTTGACAATTTATAGCTTCCCAGAGTTTGAATTAAATTACTTGGCCCAAGTTTGCAAGTCCTCAAAACTTATAGTTTTGTCATTAACACCACTTTAACTGCAACTAGTTAAATGCTTAATGAACTTACTTGTACTTTAAAAGTAAAAATCTACGGGGAATTCACTTTGTTTGCTGAACTGGGCGGCGATTCTCGGGCAGTGGAAAAACGTTCACATTCGAATAAAACATCGAAATTCGGAAATTTTAAGAAGGATGTACAACATGTGTATTCTCAGAACTGCACACTCGAACGCATTTGACACTTGACAGTTCACTGTTCAGAAATACTTTTTCCACTGACGCGGAGCGGGGCGGAGAGGAACTTAGCGGTGCCCAACCCAAGCGAAGCGGAGCGGAGATTTCGAGCATAGTGATTGGTCAATTCGGGTAACGCAAGCTCCTCTACGCTCCGCGTCAGTGGAAACGCAGCCTTAACGTCTTTAACGTCTAATGGTTGTCATGGTAACAAAATTGTTTACCATTTGTAAACAATTTAGAAAATAAAAATTATGTAATGCTATAAATTCCGTATTTATGTCAGCTTAAACTATTTGGATTAATATTTTTGGTAATCCAAATAGTCTAAGCTTATGTAGGTACGTTATTTAAAGCAACGTTATACGATATAAGAAAATATCTTTGATTTTTTCCGCTTGACATTTGTTCATGGATTTTTCCGTTCTGCTGAAAAGTTCGAACGATTCTTAGAACACTTATTCTGGGGTACCACTATAACAGTTACCAATCGAACTGTCATAGTGAACCTTAACATAGACATTATGTTGCGTTTCGGTTTAGCGTTAAAAAACCGCTTTGGGAAACTTCAAAGACATTAAGTGATTATTTTGTAAATATTGTCCGAAATTTTAATATTTTGTATATAATATTATGTATTATAAACATATAAATTACGTATTATAGACAGTTAAAATAATTTTTACCCGACTTCAGCGAAGTCAAAAGGAAGGGTAGGAAGGTAATGATATTGGCAGTCTATGTATGTATGTTCCCTCGCAGCAGCTATAAACTACTGGTCAAAATTCAACAAATTCTAAATTCAAACTTTTTATTTCCATAAAGGTTATTAAATAACAGTCTTATAGAATTATCCTACATGATGCCTACCACCGGTTCGGAAACTAGCCCGGCGAGAAGAACCGGCGTAAGAAACTCGCGCGGGGCCATCTTTTAGCAAGATCCGATTTTAATGAATGAGGTGTAAATCAATTCGTATTGTTGCCGCGAGTAACATAGACTATTAGACTATATAAATTTCATTATCTTAATTGAATTTTTTAGAATATCGTTTTTTATGTTTAATTTTGAAAATCTAAAATCGTTTTTTAAACAGTAATGTTTAAGAAACGATTTTAGATTTGTAGTGGTATTCTAAAAGTGTTAGTAACTAACCTATTTGGAAATAAAAGATTTTTCATTTTCATTTTCATACATACATACATACAAACATACATACATACATATATACATATACATAAATTCATACATACATACATACAAACATACATACATACATGCATATATACATACATACATACATACATACATACATACATATATACATACATACATACATATATACATACATACGTACATACAAAGACTGCCAAATTATTTATTTGTACATGTGGATTCGGACATCTACCGGTCCTTACCACTCGTTGGATATCGGGGACTTTTACACGATTTACTTCGACTGTGAAGATCTGAGAATACACAAGTGTTCATCGTTCTTAAAATTTCCGAATTTTGATGTTTTATTCGAATATGAACTTTTTTCCACTGCCTGAGAACCATGCGCATTACGTGTTTTATAAACCGCTCGAATGTTTCGGTAGAATGGAAAAAATCATGAACAAATGTCATGTGGAAAATGTTCTAATAGCGAGAATCGCCGCCCAGTATTTAAACCGACTCCCAAAAAAAGGAATTCGACCGGTTTTTTATGTTTATACTTACATCGATTAATAATAATAATAATAGGTGCCCTCGCCGATTTCGGTGTCGGTAGCCGATTTCATTGAAATCTTTCATTGTTATTATATAGTGCCCAAGGGTGTGCGCAATACACAAATACACTCTCTCTTCCTTTTACTCTCATAACCCAGTGGGACGGTAAACCGACACGACTGGCGAGAGAACATGCGCAGGACCGAATTTTTACATGTCCATTCGACGCATGGATCATCTTTCTTGTCAGACAATCAGGTGATCAGCCTGCATTGTCCTAACCAAACTTGAAAACAACATTTTTTGTTGTTCCAATGCGGGAATCGAACCCACGACCTCCGGGTCGAGAGCGAAGCTCAGAACCACTGTACCATAGAGGCGCTTACACCGATTACTTTAAGGTTAATGATTCGATTTGCGTGATTTTTTTATTCAACGCAGAGTGGGTGCTGATGCTGACACTGACTTCAAAAAGAACATTATTGTAACTACATTATAAAAGTACTAGCTGTACCTACCCGCGACTACGTTCGCGTGGTTGTAGGAAACACTATTGCGATTAATTATTTATCTTTTGATTGCTCACGTTGGTTTTTGATGTGAATAATTTTCCCAGTTTTTGCAACATTTCTGACGTTGCGCTCCTATTGGTCGCAGCGTAATATTATATATCCTAAAGACTTCCTCTATATATTATTATGGACTATCCAACTAAAAAATAATTTTTCAAATTGGACCAGTTGTTCCTGAGATTAGCGCGTTTAAACAAACAAACAAACTCTTCCGCTTTATAATATTAGTATAGATTATTTTATGCTTTTTAGTTTTTTCTTTTTAATTTGATATAATGTCATTATTTGGGATAACATATCGTATATTTGAGAGATTATGTTTTCGCTTCGATTATTACTACTACCTACATTATATTTACCATTTATTTGTAAGGTATTCAACGGAATCTGTATAATATTGTGTATATTAATTTATTATTTATCAATATACATGAAACGAATTAAGCTTAGAATAAGTATACCTACACATTATATTATCCAGAATTTTATACTAGTTTTTTTTCCATTTCTATTACTACTATGTTAGCTATTTGTTACTAAACAATGCTGTTTAATGTAAATTTAAACACAATTTTTCATTACTTGATTATCATTTAAATTGGCTTTTGCTTACAGTTTGCAGAGTAAAAAACAAAATTCTTAAATTGGTCACTCGTAGGTATAAGTGTACTCACAAGCGAAAATCGGTGACCGACTATTTGTAGGCGAAAATAGAACATTAACATCTAACAGCTGATTGCCTATGCTGTCACACACTCCTGGCCAGAGTGGCCCGGAGCGGGAAATCACGACAAGGGGCTATTGAGTCTCTACGGCTTGAGTATGGCCCCGGTATTGAGGATACCAGAGCCGAAAATCATTCCAAGTTTTTTTATGGAAAACCTCCCGCGGAACGCAGGGGAAAACGTGGCGCTAAGAGAAGAGCCATGGAAGGCTTCAGTTTAATGGCGAGACGACAAGCAGTGCGTGAGACCCCGGTCCTGAGACCGGAGAGCGTGTGTGATTCCACTCCCCCTACACCACCCGCCATCCCGCGGACCCTACCATAGCTGGGGAGAGGATAATAAATGGACACTAGAGACGTTTTCTTGAAAGCAAAACCCCGCGTCAGGACGCGGGGAAAAACCGTCGATCAACCTTTACCTAATATTATAAAAAAACGATCAGCCCGTGTAAATACACAGAGTAATGGTGTCAATATCTTGCGGACGCACTGTACCATAAAAGTGCGACTTTGTGTTGAACTAGTTCACAACTTCGTAACGACGCAACTTCGAGATATCTCTGTTATTTAAGTGTCATTAAATGTTCACGTCACTTACAAAGTATCACTAACTCTACCTTGGACTTTATCAAACATGTCTCTGCGATAGTGTGAGAGCACGGAAGTAATATGACAACACACATTGGTACAGAGTTGAAAAGTCGCGACGCGTCGTGTTGTACATATTCATCTCTATTTTCCAATTATTATGGTAAAAATTATTTAGTTAATGGAATCAGGCATTTCTTTGCGGAAATTCATAGCATAAAATTTAAGTATATTATATCTAGCAATATACTGCGAAAGAATTATAACCTGACTTGACGAACAGTTTTGTTGTACAGTATTCTAACTTCAAGAGAAGCCGAAAACAAAGTGATTATGGTAATCACCATTTATTTAGGTATGCAAAGACCACCTGGAAAAGTGCCAGAACGTATGAACGCAGATTCGGGGTTCACATTTTGATGTAATTATCGTTATGCTGATCAGGCGGTTTGGCAAAAATAGATGGCTTTTACAGGGTTTACAAGCGTAGAGTAAATGTAGTAACCTACTTAAAATGAGGTCTGTGGTCTAAGAGTGTATTCCTCGGGTGACGCAGCTGTCGGCGTGCAAGATCTGTGGTCCATTACCAGTGGGTACTGCAGAAAAAAATTACAAACCAATCCTTGCAACGGCGCGACCTGCAGCAAAGCAGGCGCGTGTGATTATAAGCAGGAATGGTTGGAGATGTAATGTTATTAGAAACTTCACCAAGCACCGAAAGGCGTACTTAATAAGCTTTAGGGTCAGATCAGACGTGTAGAATTCTGATACCTACTTGAAGATGCTGTTATAATATTTAAAAAAGTGCACGTCATGTTCCGTCATGAGATAAAACGCTGAAATACAAACTTGTGAAAAGAAAAGTAATAAATGAACTAAGTAGAAATGACAAATGTATAATATGGTTATGAATAGCCCACACCAATACATCCAACTCTCATGTATTACTCACTTCTCGGGCCTGCTTAAGATGTAGTTCAGTATATGAAATAATATCTTCATTGATTGTATTCCTCATAGTTCTGAAAGACGATTATTTAATATAACTGAAGATGTATTTGTCTAACCCATAAAATATGTAATAATAACTATAATAACATTTTTAAATTTATCATCTCAGTCTAATTAAGTTTGTCATGGTGGTTGCTAATATCTTCGTTGTTACGAGTGACTTTAAAAAAATAAATAATTTAAATAATTGTCATGATGTTGATGATGATGCTAACAAAACAACACCGATGAATACTCGTACACAACTCAGTGGAGTTTAAAATGATAGCAATACCGATTTTAATAAAACGCCTATACATACTAACTATGGGTCGAATATAGAACAAAAAATATTATTGCCCGTCCAAAACAGATGAATCGGTTCAAATCGTCCCTTTTGCGTCCACTCAGTCGTGGCGGCTAGTAACCGGAATCGAAATTCGATACCAACTTTTGCAGTTCTACTTTTAGAATAAAATAAACGCGTATTAACATTTTTATACACTTTTGCGCAGTGATATAATTTTTAACTGACTTCCAAAAAGGAGATTCTCAATTCAACCTGTTTTTTATGTAGATAGTCACTGAATGGGTACCCAAAGAAGGACGACGCTGACGTGGCCGGCCTAAGAAAAGATGGCGTGACGACTTAGATGCACATCAGCCGGGCTGGCCAGTGTTGGCACAGGAAAGAGATACGTGGAAGACCTTGGGGGAGGCCTTTGCCCAGCAGTGGGTTAGCATAGGCTAATAAAAAAATGGTACACCAATTAAGCTGAGGTCATAGAATAGTCTTTTTATGTTATAATAGCATGTCGCTGACAGCGACTTCAAAAAGAACATAACTACATTTGTTAAAAAAATATTATTTTATACTTTTAAGTTGTAGAAGTCGGTTTTCAATGAACAATTGACATTAGGTATTTGTAATTTATCAAATCATGACGTACAACAGTGTTCATTGAAAACTAAATGAAGAATCTTTTATTCCAAAGGCTTCGAAGAGAGGAAGGTTCGGGGGCTAACTCAGCGAGAAGCACCGGCGGCATGAGATACTCGCGCTGAAGAACCAGCTTCCCGACCGTGAGGCCTCAGTCTCGAGTTTTGCGGGCAGCGGGGCGGGAGCGGTGGCGGCGCGGGAGTGGCAGGATCTTTTACGTACAATCAAATGGACCGGTTCTCGAAAACAGCGGCGCAGCAGCGGCACGGGAGCGGGTAACGAGCTGTACCGCACCCGCGCCGCCGCCGCTCCCGCCCAGCTGCCAGCAAAATTCGAGGATGAGGCTTAGTCGATAAAGTTACGAAAACTTTGTTGTCAATGGTTCGTTCTACTCACATTGTATTTTTTCATATTTTATATATTTTCATGCATTTTTTCACCTCTGCACCTGTTGAAAATGCGTCATGAATTCTAATTATAGCTGCTGGTGTGCATCTGTCCGGCCTGATAACTGGATCCACATAATACCAGGGATCGGTATTGTAAGTACTATGCCGTGATTGTATACCTGAGTGGACTCCAATTCACGTTGTTTTGCATTACACTACCCATCCACATAATAATATGTGTAATATAACTCCTCTGTGGTCTAGTGGTTCAGAGCAGAGAGCAGAGTCGATTCCTGCGTTGGAACAACAAAAAATGTTGTTTTCAAATTTAATTAGGACAATGCAGGCTGATCATCTGACTGTCTGACAATGTAAAAAGTCGGTCCTCCGCCTGTTATCTCGCCAGTCGTGTCGGTTTACCGTCCCACTGGGTTATGAGAGGAAAAATAAGAGAGAGTGTATTTGTATATTGCGCACACACTTGTGCACTATAAAATAACTCCTGCGTAGCTGGCCTGGTTTCAATGAAATCGACTAACGACACCGAAATCGGTGAGGGGAGCTATTATTATTATTATAATATGTATATTTATGTTAAGTTTTACTTGCCGATACTTTGTGATGTAATATTATTATGTTTGTGCATAACTTTCCTTACTCAGGGGCAATTAAGTCCCGGACCTTTGGAAGGCATGCGTGGGGCTGAAGCCAACACGCAGATACCCCGTTACACAATTTAATTTAAATGTAATGTGACACTAGTCGTCGACTCTCTCTTTATTATTATTATTAGAAAGTCCAAATGGCGGATTTCGTCACTTTACCTTCTCAACCTCGTACCTATCTAAAAAACTACAACTATTCAGTAGAGTCAAAAAAACTCAATTATTTTAGAATTTATTATGACATGGATTTCGGAGGTATACAGTATACTGTACATAACCGAACATCATTTAAAACAAAATCCATATCATAATAAAATTTTTTTTTTGTCTCCTACTGAAAAGTTTTATAGATACGAGGTTGTGAAGGTAAATCGACGATTTATAACTCCTCCAGTGCAGGTTGACTTATCGCATTAACTAATAATTAGTCTGCTTGTATTCATTATTTCATAAAATACTTCTTGTAAGTATATAAAATAAACAATGAATAATAATAATTAATGATAACGAAAGCTTCTAGAACCCACTAGGATCAGTACCAACTCTGCTACATGCATTGATAATATATTTAGTAACATAGATCCAATTAATAAAGAAATTATCAACATGCTAAGCTCTGATCACTGTGGACAGCAAGCAATTTTCAATATAAACAGTAAATGTAAACAAATAAACAAAGACAGAAATACATGTATACCAATAAATGTTAAACGTATTGAGAAGTTTAGAGGTAAAATTTCATTATAGCCCAGATAGGGCATTTGATAAACTATTTCAGTTGATTAAATATCATTTCGATACTATTTTTACCTCTAAGACAGTAACAATTAACAATAAAAGTAAATTCAGTGAATGGGCAACAACGGGTATTTTGAAAAGTAGATTCAAAATGTATGAACTTTATAATGAAAGAACATTTAATCAAAGTGAAGAATTTAAAAATTATGTAAAACTAGCTGTGCCCGCGACTTCGTACGCGTGGAAAAGTGATTTAGGGCAGCAGTTCAAATACATTTTTAGTTTATGAACACTGTCGTTTGGATATTTAAAATCACTAATTTATAGTAATGCTTCTTTATACACGGTATTAGACGTGCATAGGCAAAAGAAGTAGGCCGATGGAGTAATAATAATAGTTTACTGTCAAATAATGGCCGTTTTTGTCGTAAATGTTTTGAGGTATTTTTTCTATGAAAATGCTAACAATTCCTACTACCAGCTCGAAAAATGACCGTGTATTATTAACCGACTTCAAAAAAAGGAGGAGGTTCTCAATTCGTCTGTATGTATAATATTTTTTTTTTCTTTTATGCGAACGGGACTACTTGATAGTACGCTCATAAACGCGACGAAGATCTCTGTTCTGAGACTTTACGCCGCAGCGACTGCAGACGATGATCGTTTTCACACCGACGACGCTGCGCTGCTGGCGCCGAGCGCCAAATTTTTTAAAAGTCTACTCTCGGTGCGCAATTCCAACTCGGACTTGCCCGGTTTTTTATTTATTAATTACCTATGCTAACAAACATGTAGCCTACTTAGGGACTTTACGGTTAAAGTACTAACTTCCTTTAGACGACAAAATAACAAAAGTCCAAAGGAAAGAAAAAACCCAAGTCGTAGCATTAAAACTAATAAATTAAAATATCACGAAAAACATATTAAATCTTACTTATATTGACATAACTTTTCTAATTTAAATGTACCTATGACATCTCATATATTGAAAACAAACTATCCTACGCCTATACTTTATTAATCGTATTTGCAAAACCTAAGTATAATAATAAATTACTTCGCACAAAGTAATAATTATTTTCACTTGTACTGGAAAATAAGTATTACTTTGTGCGAAGTAAATTTAATTGTTCCTTTTAGTTTACCTTTTGAAGTAGTTTTTTTTTTTGTTTAAAATTATTTAATTTTTAGATTTTTTGTGATGGGTATAGTATGAGTAGGGATAATTATCGAATGATCAGACGACGATTATTTGAGGACGGAAAATGAAAAACAAAAACGATTAGATAAAAAAAAATAGTAGAAAGAGAAAAAGTCTACCTAGCCTAGCCTGGCGTAAGCCAGAGCGGCGCAATTTTTTTTAAATATATATATATATTATGTATATTGTATTTATAGTTTACCGCTGCTCTGGCGTAAGCCAGAGCAGCGCGAAATTTTCAATATATACATATATAATAATTTTTCAATATATAAATATATATATTTATATAGTTTACTGAAACCCGAAATTTTTTGATATTGTGGATCCAAGATATGGTGCAAAACCTTACTGTTTGGTAACATATGCTTAGACTACTTCAGAAAAACTCAAAATCAATATATTATTCCACATAAATTTTGAGGATTTCCTTCGATTTCTCACGGATCCCATCATCAGGTCACCATTTTGGTGACAATGGGACCAAATATAAATTATACCCTACACAACATAAAAAAAATATTAAAATCGTTTCAGAAACGATGAAGATATCCGCGAAGAAACATAAAAAACAAACATATATTTACGAATTGAGAAACCACCTCCTTTTTTGTAAGTCGGTTAAAAATATTATGTTGGTTATTTCATGTTACAATCTACCTTTGTGCCAAGTTTCATTTAAATACGTTGAGTAGTTTGGCTGAAATACCGTCAAATAGGTAGCTACAATTTTTTGAAGATCCCACGGGAACCCTTACGTTTTTCGGGATAACAATTTTCAATAATGCTCTTCAAGTCATAAGCTACCTGCCTGCCGAATTTCATTTAAATACGTTGAGTAGTTCGGCTGAAATACCGTCAAATAGGTAGCTACAATTTTTTGAAGATCCCACGGGAACCCTTTCGTTTTTCGGGATAACAATTTCCAATAATGCTCTTCAGATTATAAGCTACCTGCCTGCCAAATTGCATTTAAATACGTTGAGTAGTATGGCTGAAATACCGTCAAATAGGTCGCTACAATTTTTGAAGATCCTACGGGAACCCTTTCGTTTTTCGGAATAACAATTTCCGATAATGCTCTTCAGATCATAAGCTACCTGCCTTCCAAATTTCATTTAAATACGTTGAGTAGTTTGGCTGAAATACCGTCAAATAGGTAGCTACAATTTTTTGAAGATCCCACGGGAACCCTTTCGTTTTTCGGGATAATAATTTCCAGTAATCCTTTTCAGATCATAAGCTACCTGCCTGCCAAATTTCATTTAAATACATTGAATAGTTTGGCTGAAATACCTTCAAATAGGTAGCTAAAATTTTTTGAAGATCCCACGGGAACCCTTTCGTTTTTCGGGATAATAATTTTCTAGTAATGCTTTTCAGATCATAAGCTACCAGCCTGCCAAATTTCATTTAAATACGTTGAGTAGTTTGGCTGAAATACTGTCAAATAGGTAGCTACAATTTTTTGAAGATCCCACGGGAACCCTTTCGTTTTTCGGGATAAGAATTTCTAATAATGCTCTTCAGATTATAAGCTACCTGCCTGCCAAATTGCATTTAAATACGTTGAGTAGTATGGCTGAAATACCGTCAAATAGGTAGCTACAATTTTTTGAAGATCCTACGGGAACCCTTTCGTTTTTCGGGATAACAATTTCCAATAATGCTCTTCAGATCATAAGCTACCTGCCTGCCAAATTTCATTTAAATACGTTGAGTAGTTTGGCTGAAATACCGTCAAATAGGTAGCTACAATTTTTTGAAGATCCCACGGGAACCCTTTCGTTTTTCGGGATAATAATTTTCTAGTAATGCTTTTCAGATCATAAGCTACCAGCCTGCCAAATTTCATTTAAATACGTTGAGTAGTTTGGCTGAAATACCGTCAAATAGGTAGCTACAATTTTTTGAAGATCCCACGGGAACCCTTTCGTTTTTCAGGATAAGAATTTCTAATAACGCTCTTCAGATTATAAGCTACCTGCCTGCCAAATTGCATTTAAATACGTTGAGTAGTATGGCTGAAATACCGTCAAATAGGTAGCTACAATTTTTTGAAGATCCTACGGGAACCCTTTCGTTTTTCGGGATAACAATTTCCAATAATGCTCTTCAGATCATAAGCTACCTGCCTGCCAAATTTCATTTAAATACGTTGAGTAGTTTGGCTGAAATACCGTCAAATAGGTAGCTACAATTTTTTGAAGATCCCACGGGAACCATTTCGTTTTTCGGGATAATAATTTCCTATAATGCTCTTCAGGTCGTAAGCTACCTGCCTGCCAAATTTCGTTTCATTCCATACAGTGGTTTTAGCGTGATGCGACGACAAACATTCCCATATGGACAGACAGACAGACAGACAGACAGACAGACAGACAGACAGACAGACAGACAGACAGACAGACAGACATTTTTTTCAAAAATGTTATTTTTAGGTTCTGTGTCTTATATAGACCCCCTTTTTTTAATTTTCACTTAAATATTCTTAATGTACAGACATGACCCCTCTACAGATTTATTATATGTATAGATTATATTCTAAAATATTTAAGCAAGTTTGCTCTGCAGCTAAATCTCTTCACATAAAAAATAAAATTAAAAATTCAAACAATAAAGTAAAAACTACATGGCAAATAATTGCAAATGAAACTGGAAAAGTCACCAGTCGCAACTTAAATTTTAAATTGAATATCTATACTAATCTATACTAATATTATAAAGAGGTAATGTTTGATTGTTTGTTTGTTTGAATGGAATAGGCTCTGAAACCACTGAACCAATATGAAAAATTCTTTCACCGTTGGAAAGCTACATTCCTAGCGCTGAACATAGGCTATATTATATGTTTAGAAAAAGTAGGGTTCCTTACTAAAACCCGAAAAATGTAGCCCAAAGTGTAAAAACACGACCTCCAAAATTTCTTACATCGTGTGCGCTTCGACAACGGCTTGACCAATTTCGCAAATTTTTTTTACGGTGTGTTCGTTATTGTCACGAAAAGGTTATTATGAAAGAAAATGTTGAAAAAAATAAGCAGAAAATTAGAAAAAAGAAGAAAATACGTGATGGTCACGCGGGGTTTGAACCTGGGCTCGATCGATTCACGTCGTTGGCAGTTTATATGACACGGCTGTCATGGCAACATAAGTATTAACAAATGGAAAATAAAAATTATGAAATGCTATAAATACCGTTTTTATATCAGCTTAAACTATTTGGATTAATAAAATTATTAGGATTAACAAAAACATGAATCCAAATAGTTTAAGCTGATATAAATACGGTGTGTATAGCATTTCCTAATTTTTGTTTTCCATTTATAAACAACGTGGTTACCATGGCGACCTTTAGACGTTATAGACGTTTGGCTGCGTTTCCATTAACGCGGGGCGAGGCGGACAGGAGCTTGCGGTACCCGAATTGACCAATCACTATGCTCGAAATCTCTGCTCCACTTCGCTTGGAAACTCTAAGTTCCTATGCGCCCCGCTCCGCGTCAGTGAAAACGCCAAGATTGGGGAAGTTTTCCAAATCTATACATCTATACAAATAAATAAAATTGAAGTGTCAGTTTGTAACTTTCAATTAGCAACGTCTTTTTGAATGCATATGACATTTTAAACGATATCTTCTGCTTTTTTTTGCATTGGCAACGATATTTACTGAAAACGAAAATGTAATTAAAAAAAAATGTCTGTCAGCGTGTCTCTTTGCTCCGGCTAATCTCTGGAACGGCTGGACCGATTTTAACGAGACTTTCACTGGTAGATAGCTAAAGTTATAAGGATTCATTTAGGCTACTTTTAATCATCATCATCGTCGTCATCTAACTAATGTTCACCGAATTGGCTGGACCGACTGTGACGGGAGCATTCACCGGGCTTAGCTTATGTTAGTAGGAGTAATCTATACATCTATATGTATAAAAGTAAGTCGTGTTAGTTAAATTATTTATAACTCAAGAACGGCTTTATCGATATGGCTGAAAATTGGTGAGGAAGTAGCTTAGAGCAAGTAGACGGACATAGGATACTATTTATTCCATATTTTGTCAGCGTTTCCGTGAACGTTGCGGGTTCTGCGTTTGGGTTCCCGCGTTGCGGGTTCCGGGTTCCCGCGTTGCGGGTTCCGGGTTCCCGCGTTGCGGGTTCCGGGTTCCCGCGTTGCGGGTTCCGGGTTCCCGCGTTGCGGGTTCCGGGTTCCCGCGTTGCGGGTTCCGGGTTCCCGCGTTGCGGGTTCCGGGTTCCCGCGTTGCGGGTTCCGGGTTCCCGCGTTGCGGGTTCCGGGTTCCCGCGTTGCGGGTTCCAGGTTCCCGCGTTGCGGGTTCCGGGTTTCCGCGTTGCGGGTTCCGGGTTCCCGCGTTGCGGGTTCCGGGTTTCCGTGTTGCGGGTTCCGGGTTCCGCGTTGCGGGTTCCGGGTTCCCGCGTTGCGGGTTCCGGGTTCCCGCGTTGCGGGTTCCGGGTTCCCGCGTTGCGGGTTTCGGGTTCCGCGTTGCGGTTTCCGGGTTCCCGCGTTGCGGGTTCCGGGTTCCCGCGTTGCGGGTTCCGAGTTCCGCGTTGCGGGTTCAGGGTTCCCGCGTTGCGGGTTCAGGGTTCTCGCGTTGCGGGTTTCGGGTTCCCGCGTTGCGGGTTCAGGGTTCCCGCGTTGCGGGTTCAGGGTTCTCGCGTTGCGGGTTCAGGGTTCCCGCGTTGCGGGTTCAGGGTTCCCGCGTTGCGGGTTCCGGGTTCCCGCGTTGCGGGTTCCGGGTTCCCGCGTTGCGGGTTCCGGGTTCCCGCGTTGCGGGTTCCGGGTTCCCGCGTTGCGGGTTCCGGGTTCCCGCGTTGCGGGTTCCCGCGTTTCGGGTTTCGGGTTCCCGCGTTGCGGGTTCCGGGTCCGGGTTCCCGCGTTGCGGGTTCCGGGTCCGGGTTCCCGCGTTGCGGGTTCCGGGTCCGGGTTCCCGCGTTGCGGGTTCCGGGTTCCCGCGTTGCGGGTTCCACGTTGTTTTTTTTTAGTTGAATTTCATCATAAACTCTTTTTATGCTCAACGAAGTGGGCAAGGGTCAGCTAGTAGATGATAAAATTATTAAATCTGACAGTGAAATTGCTACTGTTTTTGAAAAATATTTTGCTGACATTCCGGTTTCAACTACAAAAAATTTAAATGCCTCTTCCGTTGATGCTGAATTATTTCTGAAAGAAAATGTAAAAGAGTGTGAAGTCGACTTTCGATTTAGAGAAATAGGGCCCCAAGACATAATAAAAAACTGTAATTTGTTAAATATTAAGAATACTACAGATTTATGGGGCCTATCAACGAAAGTTATCAAATCGATAGTCGATATTATTGCACCTTACTTATCAACTGTTTTCAATGATTGTATAAAAAGTGGCTCTTTTCCTGATTTAATGAAACATAGTAAAGTAATACCTCTGTTTAAATCTGGCTGTAGGTCGGATCCATCTAATTTCCGACCTATATCTATTTTACCAACGCTAAGTAAAATATATGAAAAAATAATACTTAATTGCTAGCACATTTTAATATCAATAACATCTTGCATGATAAACAATTCCGGTTTACAAAGGGACGCTCTACAACAGATGCAGGCGCCGATTTGATAAGTTACATTTTTGAAGCTTGGGAGGGATCGCGGGATGCTCTTGGAATATTCTGCAATCTCTCTAAGGCATTTGACTGTGTGCAGCACACAACATTGATCAGGAAACTAGGCCACTATGGGGTAAAGGGTCAGGCACTCGCCCTCTTGAAATCATACTTATCAAATAGAACTCAGAGGGTTGAGGTAAATGGAAAAAGATCTGTAGGCTCTAAAATAGAGATTGGAGTCCCACAAGGATCTATTTTAGGTCTTTTTTTATTTTTAATTTATATAAACGACCTACCATACCTCATAAATGAAAAACATGGGATAGTATTATTTGCTGATGATACGTCTCTTATTTTTAATATGAAACGACAAAATACATGCCACGACGAAGTAAATAATGCTCTTTCAAATATAGTACATTGGTTTAGTGTCAATAATCTTTTACTAAATAATAAAAAAACAAAATGTGTCAAATTCATATTGCCAAATGTAAGGCAATTTGTTATTATGTTACAATGTGCTATAAAATAATGAACGTATGGAACTAGTGGATACTGCAGTATTCTTAGGTATAACATTAGATTCAAAACTTCAGTGGGGCCCTTATATTGCTAGGCTGGCCGACAGACTCAGTTCAGCAGCATACGCAGTTAGTAAAATTAGACAATATTCAGATGAAAGTACAGCACGTCTAGTGTATTTTAGTTACTTTCATAGTATAATGTCCTATGGCATTTTGCTATGGGGCAACGCTGCAGATATAAATAATATATTTGTGCTGCAGAAGCGAGCTGTTCGGGCAATCTACAAACTGGCCCCTAACACCTCACTTAGAGAAAAGTTTAAGGAAAAAGGAATCTTAGCTGTACCTTCTCAGTACGTCCTTTCAAATTTAATGTATGTTAAAAAAAATTACACTTATTTAAGAAGAAAAGTGAAAACCATAATAGAAATACTCGAAATAAGCATAAACTTGATGTACCAGTGACTAGACTTAGTAAAGTAAAAAAATCGTTTAAAGGCCAATGTATACGCCTATACAATAGGATCCCAGAAAACGTTCAAAATTTTTCAAACAATAAGTTTAAGAAAGTAGCCAAAGAACGTTTGTGTGCAAAAGCTTACTATACAGTAAATGATTTTATGAATGACAGCATACCTTGGGAATAAAGTAGCCCTCTGCAAGGCTTTATTTATATACTATAAAATTACTGTACTTTTGTTATTTAGTTTTAGTTGTGACATTTGTAAATCTTAAAAAAAAGCAATTTTCCATTTTTTGGTAAAAGATGGCCCCATGTGAGTTTCTTACGCCGCTTCTTCTCGCTGGGCTAGTTCCCGAACCGGTGGTAGTTAGCGTTCAGAAAACATTTTGTAAAAATTTATTCTGAATAAAATGTTTTGATTTTGATTTTGATTTTTGATTTTGCTTAACATTTTTTCCGGCAATAAAAAGTAGTCTAATTTATTTCTGTGTGTCTTATGTCAAATTTCATCAAAACGGTTTAGTATTTGAAGCCTATTAAAACAAACAAATAAAACAACAAGGAAAATCAATCAGCGTTACAGACAGATTGTGGAAATCGCCCCAAATCACTTTGTAGCCGTTGCTAAACTGCTATAGACTAAACCCGGTCTAGAATCTAGATTAACCGGCTCGACCGAGTGTAGTCAAGTGGAAATAGCCCACTCAGGTTAGTTTATTTATTTAAACTTTAACAAAAACCGACGCAGGTTCTGAGAGCATTTTAAATTGAATTTCAGTGGCCAATCAGACTCGAGTGACACGTATGAAATAGAAATTTAAATATCTAGAAATGATCTCGTGGTCTACTAATTAACGTTTCTAGAGGTTATACTCGTATCTGCGTGTTTTTGCCACTTCAATAGAAAAAAAATGAAATTGCCGATGTTGTAAGATATGTGTAAGGTTAGGTGAGGTCAACCCGGGGAGAACTGACCTGTGTTTTGACCGATCCAGGGCACTACTCCTAACGGCTGATGGCAACCCACTAGTGGTTTTAGTGGGCAAGCCGGCCGTAGCGAGCCCCGGCTCGATGATGATGCGTTGCGAGAATGCGTTACTCCCGAGTCCCACATACTACTAACGTGTGTAACGCATTTCCCTTGCAAGTTGAAAAATAATAAAAAAAAAATACTATTCGGTATCTGATTTGTTGTTTAAACATGCTGATTGCAATGGTGTAACGCTCACGTCAGACGAAAAATCGGTCAAAAATATTACGGAGGAACAATCTGTCCTATTCGTACAAATAATAAAATTGCATGAAGAACACGTTCAAATTTTTATATAATATTTTTGTAAATATCATATAACCAGCTTACAGTGGAACACAGAAGTTAGCCAGTCAGTTTCATTTTCTTTGTGAGGTACAAGGGAGGCGATACTGTATATCATCCACTAGAAGCCTTTACAATTACATTTTGTTCGATAGTATCCCTATTAGAGTTCATATTTCAATATGAACTCTAATAGGGATACTATCGAATGCCACTGTTCACAGTGTGTTTATTAGTATGTACATGTTATGGACTAAGTAATTAACTAAGCATCATACTGAATGCTCGGTCATTATGAAATATTTCCAATATGAGAGTGCAATTTAATGATATACAAAGACTTAATTTCTATCGTGCAGTATACATAATATTATTATCCAGCTCCTTTTGGGTAGAGTAAGTAATAAAACATTTTTTTTATAACAATTCGCGTTTTAATGAAAAATTGCCTGATAGCGATAGATATTATTCATATTTCCCCCATTAATAACCTGGTTCTTAACATACATTCGTAATATATGAGGCGTCACTGAGTTTTAGAAACAAATATGGCGCGTATCATAAAATGTGACTTAAAAACAAACATGGCGGTTATCAGAAAAATGTGACAACTGAAAATGATAACACTGTTTTAATTTGTCTGTAAGTCCTCATAAAGAAATGTTGCCAGAGACAAAACTCCAATGACACAGAAAATGGGGTTGAAAATTTATACGGGACGTGTGATAAGAAAGAGTTTGCGACGGAAGCGCCGTAAAGCCCGCTTTATTGACGATTCGTTTGGACCGATACCGCACCTGCACATTTACCTGTAAGTGATTCTGTTTTGTTTCATACGATTTTTGATAGCTTCCAAGCGAGAGGAAAGGTCTTCTCTCACGCTCTTGCACTGGAGTGGTGATTGGCAGTAATAATGCCTCCCATACCGATTTCGATGACGGTGACCGGCCAGGCCCAGCTATTTTACCGATAGAAGTTATTTTACAGTGCCTAAGTGTGTGTGCAATAAACAGAAGCACTCTCTCAACCTTCACTCTCGTAGCCCAGTGGGACGGATAACCGACACGACACGACACGAGATCAGGCGCAGGACCGACTTACTACACGGCCATCCAACTCCGACGCATGGATAATTTTTCTTCCCGGCGTTGGGCCCGGCGTTGGGCGTCGGGCGTTGGGCCCGGCGTTGGGCGTTGGGCGTCAGCGTCGCTGCGTCGGGCGTCAGCGTCGCGGCGTCGGGCGTCGGGTCCCGGCGTCGGGCGTCGGCGTCGCAGCGTCGGGCGTCGGCGTCGCGGCGTCGGGCGTCGGCGTTGGGCATCGCGGCCACGGCGTCGCGACGTTGGGCGTCGCGGCGTTGGGCGTCAGCGTCACGACGTTGGGCGTCGCGGCGTCGGTGTCGGCGTCGCGGCGTCTGGCGTCACGACGTTGGGTGTCGGCGTTGCGACGACGGGCGTCACGGCGACAGGCGTCGGCGTCGTGGCGTTGGCGTCACGGCGTTGGGCGTCGCGACGTTGGGCGTCGCGGCGTCTGGCGTCACGGCGTCAGGCGTCGCGACGTTGGGCGTCGGCTTCGTGACGTCGAGCGTCGGCGTCACGACGTCGGGCGTTGGCATCGCGACGTCGGGCGTTGGCGTCGCGACATTGGGTGTCGGCGTCGCGGCGTTGCGGTGTCGGGCGTCGGTGTCGGGCGTTGGGCGTCGCGGCGTCGGCATCGCGGCGTCGGGCGTCGGAGTCGCGGCGATGGGCGTCACGCCTTTTTGCGTCGCGGCGCGGCGCCGGCGTCGTGGCGTCTGGCGTCGGTGTCGCGACGTTGGGCGTCGCGGCGTTGGGCGTCGGCGTCACGACGTTGGGCGTCGGCGTTGCGACGTCGGGCGTCACGGCGTCGTGGCGTTGGGCGTCGGCGTCGAGACGTCAGGCGTCGCGGCGTTGGGCATCGCGGCGTTGGGCGTCGGCGTCACGACGTTGGGCGTCGCGTTGCGACGACAGGCGTCGTCAGGCGTCGCGGCGTCGCGGTGTCGGGCGTCGCGACTTTGGGCGTCGCGACTTTGGGCGTCGTCGGGCGTTGGCGTCGCGACGTCGGGCGTTGCGGCGTTGGGCATCGCAACGTAGGCGTCGCAGCGTCTGGCGTCGCGACGTTGGGCGTCGGCGTCGGCGTCGCGGCGTCGGGCTTCGCGGCGTCGGGCGTCGGCGTCGTGATGTCGGGCGTCGAAGAATTTCCAATGTCTGTAAACTTATTAATCCTAATAATAAATCTCATATATAAAAATGTATTGCTGTTCGTTAGTATCCCTAAAATTCCTAAAACTCGAGAACGGCTGAACCGATTCGGCTACTTTTGGTCTTGAAATATTCGTGGAAGTCCCGGAAATGTTTGAACGGTTTGTATGCTCAAGGAAGTGGGCACGGGTTAGCTAGTTTTATAATTAATCTTTTGTTGAATGATAATAATCAAATATATTCATAAACACGTCACAGCCTTGTGGTTTTAATTCAAAAAGTGATCAAACAATATTGGTTTTAATATGTTTCCTTCTATTTATTTACAATGTACACACTACACGCAATATGTTTGTATTTATGAATCCACGTAGACTCCAATACGTATAGAAAGAGACAAAGAAAAATAATCAGAACTGGGAGAAATGAAACCATAATACTGGGAGTTCATAACACTTACGTAGATAGGAGTATTCACCGCAACGATACTATGAAAGTGCCATAAAACGTATTGCCCGAGCGAGCGTCGGGATATTGTTCCAACTAAAGATTTCCTATTAGTTTCAGATATAGCACATCTCTCTAACTTAAGTCATGAGACACATAAGCATCAGTGCAAGGAAATATGAACGTCTTGTTTTCACTGCAACAACACAACTACGAACAAAATTAAAATTTTAAAGACTTTTTGAAAAGCCTTTCTTTTACAGTTCAACCAATTTTCATTTAAAATACTAATTTGTAATGTGCACATGATGCGCTTTCATTTGAGACCCCACTCGAGTAGTATATTTGCAGACATTCGGTTATTTTTCCTCAATTTTCACCCCCACAAATTTTAAACAAGAGAGAACAAAATATCATAACATCCCACTGTACTGCTAACCTTTTACACTCTGACGTTGGCAACTCCTATTGAGGGGGGGGGGCATATGCCAAAAAAAGAAGAAGAAGAAGAGAACAAAATAACTCAGTTGGGGCAGTTACAATGCCACATACACATACTGACAAATAACACTTCGTCGTTTTCGCGTCGGGTTTCAAAATACAAAAAAAAAAAGGTCGAATATCAACCACATGGCGACTTCTACATCCAAAATTTTGACTCTACTGAAAAATTTTAGTTTTCTAGATACGAAATTGAGAATGCGACGATTTACAATGTTGATATTTTGTATCCTTAAGTGAATGGATTTGTTGCTCAATCTATGTCTGAGGGAACATATATCATCCGACCCAGTCAAACTCTGGGTTGCATGATTTACGTTTTTACTATTAAGGAAAACCCTTAAAAAATAGTCAATATTACCTAAGGGTATATTTAATAAAGTGATGTTTATTCTAAAAGGTTTACATAGTTGTCTATTTAGACCTGCCTTCCCTTGCTTGCACCTAAACCGGACCTTTTTTGGAGTCAAAAGTCCTCGCCAAGGACAAGGGAAAAAGAGAAAGCCCACCAATGTCTGTCAAACGTTCAAATCTATAGTTAAAAAAATTATACACGGTTTTTCGTTTCCAAATCAGATTTGTTCTTGCCTTTTTCCCATTTATTGAGTGAATACGTCTATAAGATTGCTTTCGTAGGGACGCGGGAGTAACTGTATCTCCATATTTATTTGCAACACTAAATTGTTTTGTATAATTACATAATGTGCATAAACCCATCCGTACAGCCAGTACGTCTCCGTAATCTAGTGGTTCAAAGCTTCGCTCTCGACACGGAGGTCATGGGTTCGAATCCCGCGTTGGAACAACAAAAATGTTGTTTTCATGTTTCGTTAGGACAATGCAGGCTGATCACCTGATTGTCTGACAAGAAAGATAATCCATGCGTCGGATGGGCATGTAAAAAGTCGGACCTGCGCCTGTTATCTCGCCAGTCGTGTCGGTTTACTGTCCCACTGGGTTATGAGAGTAAAAGGAAGAGAGAGTGCTTCTGTGTATTGCGCACACACTTGGGCACTATAAAATAACTCCTACGTTGCTGGCCTGGTTTCAATGAAATCGGCTACCGACACCGAAATCGATGAGGGGAGCTATTATATACCCATCGAAATTTTAATTACACAGCAATTACTATTGGATAGCTTAGGAATCTTACGTCACATAAGGATCATAATCACGTACAACTAACGGTGGTGTCTATACACCTTTTTTATTTCATAAAATTTCGGGCCACTTTCTGTTTGATCAATAAATTCGAGACGAGAAGAGTTGTGGACCTTTTAGAAATTGTTAGAGTACACAATATGACGGCTCACGAACAAATATTATGTTCCTGAACATAATACAGGTAAATATTTACAACACTTTCTTACGAGTATATAAAGGCTATTACTGTGTAACAAGCGTCAATTGAAAAAAAAACAAAAGTATTGCGTCAATGTTAATGTTAAACTATACAAGGTGTAAAATAAATGAGTGATAATACTTTAGGGTGTGCGTTTGCATCCTATGTATACTGTGAAAGTACCAGCGCCGAAAGACTTACTTTTGACTTTCATGTTTCTATTAGAAATGCCTAGACATCATAAATTTGCGCGTACAATTAGTAAAAAAGTACCTCTTTCAGCGATGGTACTTTCACAGTAAACTCTTTATACGGGACCTATACACACCCTAAAGTATTATCACTCATTAAATTAATTTAATTCATAATATGTTATTGAATGTACTGTAGGTTCTCGATGGAAATACATGTTACACAGTAATGATACACAAATTACTTGCACTTTTTCCACTTTATTAGTTGTTACACATAAGATTTATTGAAATACACGACCGCTTTCGAGTAAGTCATCATCAAGTGTAGGTAGATTTAAAATTTATAAATAATTCGTAAACATTGTGCAGATAATATTAAATTGGTCGTGTATTTTTATAAATCTGTTAATTATCTAATATAGTCGAAAAATTGCAGGTAATTTGTGTGCATTATTACTGTGTAACATGTATTTCCATCAAGAACCTACAGTACATTTAATAGCATATGAATTAAACAGGCTATAATATTAATGAGTAATAATAATTTAGGGTGTGTAAAGTGGAAAAAGTGGAAGTAATTTGTGTATCATGCGGACGAAATCGCGGGAACAAAAAGTAATGAAAAAGAACAGTTGCATTTACTACAGTAAAATGCGGGAGGAAACACATTTTCCACTTTGTCTTGAGTGTTGAGGTCACGGCCGCTGGCATGCACCGTAGCCACACATTAAAATATTTTAAACAATAAAAATTAGCTTACCTTGACCTGCCGTTCGTTTACTCCATTTAACATAAACTGTTCGTTATTTTACATTTTTAAATAACGAAAACGTATCTTGGTATTCTTATAAAATAAATAACCGATAATACTTAAGAGGAAGCACCACGAATTTTTTTCCATACAAAAATAGAGGTCTAGGGGATTTCTATTTCCTCCCTGGATATTATACCTCTAGAGTAACTTTTTTTTTCTTGAATATTTATGGATTTTGCTATATGATTTTTATCATATATAGATATATGTTATATGTTATATAATTAATTTATTAAAAAAAGGAAAAAATAAGGACGTACCCTATTTTTTACTTTTTTTAATAAATTAGTTATTTAAAGAGATATGGACGTTTAAAAACCTAAAAAAAATGGCCAGACTGTCCGCTATGTTTAAATATCTAGGAAACAGATTTGGCTACAATAAACAATAAAATCAAAAAATAGGAACTTAGCTCAATTCTTTTTTTAGCTAATACAGAAATAATATTTAAATCGGTTAATATTTGGAGGAGGAAACAGGAATCCCCTAAACGTCGATTTCTGGTACTTTTAATAGGTAATTTCAGTCCAAGTTGCAGTTGTCTCTATCGCGCTAGTGTTGGCTAGCTAAGGCACTGCGAGACAGCAATAGATTTTATAAATACCCACTTTGTATTTCTCTCAACCGTGGTGTTTCCTCTTAAGGGTGTGTATGTGCCGCCTATGAAGAGTACACTATGTAAGTACCAGCGCTAAAAGACTTACTTTTGACTTTCATGTTTGTATGAGAAATGCCTCAACATCATAAATTTTCCCATACAATTGTAAAAAAAAGTATTATTCGTCTGGTGGCAACTATAAGCTGGTTTCTACATTATTTTATTTTATTTATTTATGTTTTACCTCGTTTTATTATGTTTTACATCATCGTTGGACCATTTGTACTTTAGGTCTGGAATATCTCAATAAAAAGTCGATCTAACAACATCTTCTTCCTCTTCTAAATAATTTTTTAAATAAATAAGGATATTGACTTGGCAATCGCATGAAACCACAGCATACATTATATTATTATTTATCTCACAAATGGTACATATTAAATCAGATCGTTTAGTAGATTTTTAAAAACCAAATATCCGGGAATATAAATATATCAATTAGCCAGCCGGCTTACGAGTAGAACAAAAAATATATCTTATATTAGAACATAATTCTATAGCATACTACAGTATAAGTTGTAATAGCGTAGTCGCAGTGATCTGATTGAATCAGCTATTTGATTAAATGTCTAGCGCGTTTATTGAATGACAACATTTAATTGATTGACTAGGTCGAACGTTGATTGAACAAGCGTCACTCAACGTCCAACTAGTTAGCGGACTATAAAAAAGCCCATTTAACAGAGCGGACGTAAAATCAGTCAGGTTATTGAGATTTAGTTTATTTTTTCTCGCAGTGGTGCTAGTAGTCACCAAAACAAATATGGCGGCAAACAGCTCGCACAGACAGTACCTAAATAGTTGTTTTGTGACATCCTCACTTATACCATCCTCATTTTGAGGATCGTATAAGTTGCGAACATATGGTCAAACCTACCCCTACCAAACTTCACAAAGTATGCTATGCTATGCTAAAGGACGTTCAGTCAAGACGTTGAACGTTATATTAATCAACATGGTGAGTTGTCTTTCAGTCATTCAATTAAATGTCGTCATTTTATAAACGTGCTAGACATTTAATCAAATAGCTGATTCAATCAGATGACTACGACATATATTATAAGGATCGAATCGTAGAAAGAATATCACATCACACACTGCGCACCTCTATATATTATTAGTATACGCATATTATATTATCATCAGCATATTATTATGTTCTCACTTTTGTATTGTCTATTGCCTTACTGCTTCTGTAATGTCTAAAAACAAATAACCAAAACCAACGAAGAGGTCGACAGCCGTCGCTTACGTTGAAAATTCGATCAGGTTGATTCAAACTCGTTTTTCGAAGTGAATGTGTGAACGTGAACGAAAAAATGAGCAGTAAATTGATGTGAAGCATAATGAACGTAGTTCTAACAATGTACCTGTTGAACTAGATTTAAAAAAAACCCCTGTAATCGCATTTCCACGTTAACTTTGGATATTCCATACACAATTTGAATCCGTTATGGTAGTGATTATTAAAATTCTTCTTTGTCCGTTCCCAAACATTTCCCGTTTCTACCATTAGTGGTAACTTATGGCGGTGCGAGATATAATATTATATTGTATGCCAGTCAGTCGGGCAGTAAGGAATTCTCCTTTTACATTTCATCAGGGACGAATTCCTACTTTCAATAACCCAACAATCGCGAATATGAGATGGAGTCTTTGGCTAATAAATACTTTGACTCTCTCTTCTTGTCATAATCCTCATAACCCAGTGGGACGGTTGCCCGACACGACTGTACGGACTGACATAAATATAATATGTAATGAATTATAGTAACATGTTCAAAACAATTACAAATAATAATAGCTCCCCTCACCGATTTCAGTGTCGGAAGCCGATTTCGTTGAAACAGGGCCAGCTACGCAGGAGTTATTTTATAGTGCCCAAGTGTGAGCGCAAGACACAAGGATACTCTCTTTTACAGACACGACTGGCGAGAGAATAAGCGCAGGACCGACTTTTTAGTACATTCAGGTGATCAACCTGCATTGTCCTAAGCAAACTTGTAAACAAAATTTATTGTTGTTCCAACGCGGGAATCGAAACAACGACCTCCAAATCGAAAGCCAGGATCTAAATCACTAGTCTACAGAGGCGTTTTCAAAAGAATGTCTAGTCGATAAGTGGTGCAGTTATTTCTAAGATTTCTCTTGGACTTAGTGCTTGAGCTGTCCACGAAAACTTTGAAAGTCTCGTTGGCTTATCTACTCGTAGCAGAGCAGGTGCCCGCAAATAAGAACATTTAGACTGGGACTATTTTGTTCTGAATCTCTGGGTTAAAACAATAGGGTTGAAAATCGAACACACAAGCGTTGAGTCCAATGTCAATGTTAAAGGAGAAAGCCCACTCTCCATAGTGTCTCAGGCCCAATGTGGACATCAAAAAATCGCATTAAAAATGAATGTTCTAAAATCTTAATAGTAATAGATATCTGAGAAAAAAACTTAAAATGGCGCCATTATTGTAGAAATATATTTTTTTTACTTTTTGTCTATTTTATTTTCAAGGCCTTTTTCGAATTTTCAATAATTTATATTAGTAAGATATAATAAGATAGCCCTTGTTGTAGTGCAAGACTTGCAGTTATTGCTACCCAGCAATTGTGGCAAACAAGATTATCGCCTGACACCTAAAACATAATATTAACATTATTGGTAAATATTTACAACAGTAAAAGATTTAACGATTAAACCATGATGACGAAATAATAGAAACATTTTACTATAATATTATGATTACCTGCTGCGGTGCAACCCACTACTGTATGGCACTTAATTCTTCGGGCTCTAAAATACAGTTCTCGGTCACATTATTACCACAACATATACAATGTTTTTCAGACATATCATTTTATGTATGCACAATCAAATAGCGCAATCCTTTAATCCAGGGCCAAGTAATCGTAGAATGAGAAAACAAAACTAGTAAAACAATGCCAAAGTCGTACGTGGAAAGCTGAAAGAAGTTCAGGCGAGAAAGCCAGATTGCGGTGAAAAAAATCGAAAACAAAACAAAACGCATCCACATTGAGCATTGCACAAAAATGACATTTCAGTCATCAGTGTTGCCGCTTGTCGCAAAAAAATGAAATCGATAAATCGGTTACGTAAAAAACAATCGATATAATATGATTTTTTATTCATCTTTATCGTATAAAGTAACAAACGTAAACATTGGTTTTAAGATAAATGTTTTCTTTTGATTAATTCTTTACAGAATTACCAACAGTAGCCCGTTATTTGTATTTTACATAAGTTTATTTTATTTGTTTATAAATCGATATTCGGATTGATTGATTAGACTAAAGATATTTTATCATCGGGTAACATTTCACCTCAACGTTTTATTTAGGTTCCAAATAATTCAATGAAATTCCTTTTTTTATTGAAACATTACTGATTATAGTGGCGGTTATTTCAATGTTATCAAAAATCAAGTCTCTTTATGGTACATTTCTGGAGAAATTAAGGCTTCTTAAGATGGCTGTCCACTCTGGGCCTGAAATGGGCTTTCTCCTTTGACAACTGGACATTCATGTGTTTGAATTACATCTTATTTGTATAAGCTCATAGGTTTTCTTACAACATATATGTAAGTGAACCTATGTACCTACAAATATTGCCAAAAATCAATACCTTATACAAAGTGTAAATATGTAGAGTTTACCGTGAACGTACCAGCGTTGAAAGCTTACTTTTGACTTTCATGTTTCTATGAGAAATGCCCCAACATCACAAATTTGCCCATACAGTAATTAAAAAAAAACTGTTTCAGCGCTGATACTTTCACAGAAAATTCTATGTACGGATATACACCCTAAAGTATAATCACTCATTAATATTAAAGCCTGTATAATATCTTCGCTGTAGTAAAAAGGTTTTGGTGGTGGCTATATTAAAGACTAGCTGTTCCCGACACTTCGTTCGCGTGGTTGTCGGAAAAATTATCGCGATTATCGTTTGATTGCTCACGTTGGTATGATTATTAAAAAGGAATAATTCTTTCATACATATTTTTGAGTAACTTAAACCGTTTATGCAGCGCACGCAACGAAAGGCCTCAAATGTGAATAATTTTACCCGTTTTTGCAAAATTTCTCACTAACGCTTCGTTCCTATTGGTCGCAGCATAATGTTATATAAAAGCCTTCCTCTATTAATGAACTATCCAACAAAAAAAGAATTTTCAAATCGGACCAGTAGTTCCTGAGATTGGCGCGTTTAAACAAACAAACAAACTCTTTCGCTTTATAATATTAGTATAGATTACACCAAAAATAAAGAAGCGACCAACAATTTTATTATGAATGCGGAAAATTTTTACTTTCGCATTATGATTTAAGCAACACCGAAGACATTATTAAAATTAGCTCCAACGGCAGGAACGCCGTGTTGGGTTGAGCCGCGATTTCAATACGAAATACAATTTTGCTACGTGATTGAGGAAGTTGTAAATATATGCATTTTATTATAATTTTAATCGACTTTCAAAAAAGGAGGAGGTTCTCAATTCAGCCGTTTTTTATGTGTGCAGGTTCTGAGGTTAATGATCCGATTTGCTGGCTGATGATTCTTTTTTTATTCGACGCATAATAGCTGCCATTTGGTCCCATAAAAATTTTACATAGTTTGGCCTTGTACTTTTTATTTTATGAGCATATTTCACCAATTTCCGGAGGTGATATAACGGGTGTAAAAAGAGCAGTCACTATAACTTTGGGATATGATTATACCTACTACCTTTTCTCATTCTAGAAATGTATTTTTTTTACAACAATTAAAAAAAAAATTTTTGCTTTATTGTTATTTTTGCGACAAAAAAAATAAGAAATGGGGAAAAGTAAAAAAACATTTTTAGTTTTTGACAAAAAAAATACATTTCTAAAATAAGGAAAGGTTGTATAATCGTATCTCAAAGTTATAGTGACTTTTTTTTACACCCAGTATATTTGACGATATATTTTTTTATATAGATGATTTATGTATATAATATGTTGTATCAGATCGGCTAATTTAAAGCCGTTTTTTACTATTGCATTTATAATTGACTCTCGACACAAAAAGGAGAATGAAGTTATAAATATGGTGTATGTCAGTCTGTAGCATCGTAGCTACGATGCTACAAGTACTACGACGTGGTAAAATATTTTGTGTATTATCACAATATTAATATAACATTAGCCATTGTTATATGTAGCGACTCCATTTTGCAGGTAAATTTTAATTAATTCGCATACAAAGCTCACGCTTTCATATTCGTGTAATTGAATAAAAAAATCAATAGTATCGATCTCACTGACCTTCCATGCAAATATAACGAATAGAGGGTACAGACTACAGGCCAAAACGACTTCTTTTGTCGTCGCAACAATGCATGATTTATCATCGCGCCGTGACCTCAAGCCGTCAAAGTGCGCCATAGAGTAAGGTTAGAGGAGACTTATAGTATATTTTTATAGCCTTTGTATAGTATGTCCGAGATAAATTTAACCTAAACGTAAACAAACCCGTCTATGACACAACCAAAGACTAGTCAGTGATGCCAATTGGCCAATATTAATACTATGATTTTTGTTTGCTATGAATCCATAGTTCGTCGTTTCGTCGTTTCAGCCTTTTATTTTGTCCACTGCTGGATATAGGCCTCTCCAATACATTTCCAGTGCGACCGGTCCATTGCCACCTGCATCCAACGTGACCCGGCAGTTTTCACCAGGTCGTCGGTCCATCTGGTAGGTGGCCGTCCCACACTGCGCTTGCCAGTACGTGGCCTCCACTCTAGGATCTTTTTGCCCCATCGACCGTCCAATCTTCGTGCTATGTGGCCGGCCCATTGCCACTTCAGCTGACTGATCCTACGGGCAATGTCAGCAACCTTAGTTCTTCTACGGATCTCCTCATTTCTGATTCTATCACGTAGAGAAATACCGAGCATTGCCCTCTCCATAGCACGCTGAGCGACATTGAGCCTTTTGAAAAGATCCTTCGTGAAGCACCACGTGAATCCATAGACTATAGGCTTATATTCTACAATCGGCAGTGTCAAAATGGCGTATTTTTTCTGTTATAAAATGTATTGGATAATGAAGTGTAATCCTTTAACATACCTGTGAATGTGTTGATAAGTGTGCACAATAAGTAAATAAGGGAAAATTTCGATGTTTACGGTTTGTTTACCTTTAGGTTAAATTTATCAGGGACGAACTATAATATCTATACTAATAAATAATTATGTGGAAGGAATAAATATGTGACTTTGACAGATTTTGTATGGAACAAATGTTAAAGTTACATGTTTATTCAACAGATAAAAGTTATCTGACGATTGAAAAATCGGCCCTAAAGCGGAAGAATTTGTTTGTTTTTTTAAGCGCGCTAATCTCAGAAACTACTGGTCCGATTTGAAAAAATATTTTTTCTTTGGATAGTTTATAGGAGAAAGTTATTCACATTTGGGAACTTTCGTTGCGTACGCTGCATAAACGGTCTCTCAAAAACTACGCGAACGAAGTCGCGGGCACAGCTAGTAATATATATATAACATAGGCTATAATAAAATTTTTAACTGTGGTTATCTGTAGTCTTTTATACAACATGGACTTTTGCGCAAAATATCCTATCAGCTATATATTGTACATAGTTTTATTTACATAATTTTATTATGTAAGTAAAACTAAGGTAAGTGATACCTAATTTCAAACACTCATATCCTGATAAATTATTTGAATATAGTGATAAATAAAAGCAAGACATTATTCTTCGGTTCATAAATTTTTATTATTTAAGAAAACATATTATAATCTTTAATTAAAAATCACTTAAAAAGAGGTAATTCTGGAACCTTAGCCTTAGGCCCTTTAAAAACATAGTGATTAAACAAGGCCTATATACTTACATCATTTTTTTTTATAGAAATATTGTTATTAGGGTATTAACTACATAAAATATGTATTTCTGAGGCCTTTAACAAGTATTTCCATGAGATCTTTGAGCAACATCCCAAGTTATTTTACTAAATATTTTGCTTGAATTGCAAGTCAGTCTTGAAGTCGCATATCAACAACAAATAAAGAATAATATTTAAAAAACGTATCCATACAAAAAAAAATATAGCAAATTAACATATCTTCCAAAAAAAATGTTAAATATTGAAAATTAAAATATATTTTGATAGGCCTTAATTAAGCAAGGTAACTAAATAAGGCCTTGGAACGTATTAAGTACCATAATTTGCTTAATAACATTAATCAGTCTTACTGATAATAAGTACTAGTAGAGGTAATCAATTTCCCTGACAAATACGTCTTCATCACTTTTTGTCAAGCCTCTGGTAACTCGTTGACCTTTATAATTTAAAGCTTTCCTAGGTGGATGGTCCTTATTTCCTTAACAACACTGTAGTAGGAGTAGGCATACATTTTTGGAAATCAGTCTTCTGCAATTTTAGCCAGAGGTTCGTCATCTTCAGTGTCTTCGCCATCAGACTTAGGTTAAGTAACGTTGTTGGGATTTACATTTGCGATGTCACACTCTGTTTCTGAAGAAGAATAAATTCTTAAATGTTTCGGTGGTCATCATTTAAAAATGATTAAGATGATCAATCTGTAAACAAACATAATAAAGTTAAAATTGAGTAAATTCCTAATAAGGCCTAGGGTCAGAAATATGGCCTATTAAAAAAGTAGGCCTTATTTAGTACATTGCACTTCATAAATATTAAAAGCAGTACTTAATTCGCATATTTTAAAAATTACAATTTGAAGTCATAGTTACCTTTTTGATGAGTTATATTGTAATCCGCATACGTTACTTGAAACAAAACTTTAAAGAATAACGTAATATTATTCGATATAAATGACGACAAATTAATGCGCGCAATGAAAACACCATTGCTCGACAGACAAT
Organism: Celastrina argiolus; assembly: GCA_905187575.2. Classification (NCBI taxonomy): domain Eukaryota; kingdom Metazoa; phylum Arthropoda; class Insecta; order Lepidoptera; family Lycaenidae; genus Celastrina; species Celastrina argiolus. The sequence continues at coordinate 3,693,023 of LR994582.1, read as the reverse complement.
TGGCCTTTACCGTCGTTGTGATCGCGATCGGGCCTTTCGGGGATTGTTTTCAGAATCGTGGATCTCTTGTTTATGTAAGTGTGAAGTATTTTTGATGTAAATATATTTTAAAAACTTTTTCCCACTATAGGCCTTATTTAATTATAGGCCTTATTTGTATCACTTACCTTATGTACAATATAATTTTATTATTAAGTTACGGCTATAAATTTAAATGATTATTTAAGTAAGCCGAGTTTTTGACATAAAGACAATACATTGCCTATCAAATCTCTATTAAACAATTACTTAGATCCGATCCCGATCCCGATTTTAAAGTTAGTGTTAACGGCTTGTTAAAATACTATGGCTTCTCATTCATTTACAGGAAATACGAGAAGGATATTTAATGATGGGTTAACTTTAACATATTGTGTTGCTGAAATTGCCACTTAATGTATCTGACTACGGTCGTAAATTAATAAATAATATGTAAGTAAGACTGGCTGATAGGATATCCTGCGCCAAAGAAAAAGTTGTACAGAAAGTAATGATGAACACAATTTTTACAAAAAAAAAAAACCTATGTGCGTAAACTATACATATAATATAGCCTATGTTAAACTAGTAATCTGTTATTAGTACAAATCTATCAAAACCTGTTACATCGTTTAGGCGATAAGTTGAAGCAAACCTTTTCATTTGGCTTTGCCGTAATCGGGTAAAAAAAACACAAATATCTGAGACTTCATCCTTAATGAATGAAAATGTGTCACCTCTAAAACGTTATTACTACTACGGCTAATAATAACACAAGCTGCAACACTTAAGGGTCAGTTCAAACCGAGTCGCAACGCAGCGCGACAATATTATATCGATTGAAATTGTACAATATGATTATCAACAAATTCAGTGAGGAAAATTCAATTTTTAATCGTTATTTTCAATTGCTCGTTGCGTCTAACTGACCTTTCTGGCGTTGTTGCTGAAATTTAAAATAATAAATCAAAAAATCTGTTATACCTGGTCCTTATAATAATATTATTAGTAATACTTAAAAAAAGAAACTTCGTTTAAAAAAAACCGACTTAAACAAGCAACTTTAGGATGTTGTTCTTTTAGATGACACCGACTCCAAAAAGAACAAGCTTTTTAGTTGTTAATAACTACAGCGCCAAAGTATGTACAATTTTTTTTGGATCAAATAGCAGCTTTTCTGTCCAAGTCAGATCCAAATCCCAGCCATACATGCTATAGTTTCCCTCTAAAAACCAGCCCTCGCCAAGCTATGCGTATTAAGGAACCTATAATCTAAGTTGTTAACACAGGAACTAGATAGTAATACGGGACTCGCCCGTCGAAAAGGTTGTACCGGTATCAATTTCATTTGCCTCGACGGCCCTTCTTGACAGGGCCGCAGGGACGTATCCCTTTACAAGAAACCCTTCCAAATTCCGATACTTAAATGAACAATTCTTTATTTTGTAATAGGACAGTTTTCTAATATGTTTTGTGAAAACCGTTGTTTGCGAAAAAATAGGAACACTAACTCAAAATCTTTCCACCTCATCATATAAGTATAGAAGAATATATTACAAAGTACTTAATAATAAATAATAGTATTTTTTTTAATAATAAATTTCAACTCAACTACGTCCATACTAAAATATACGGGTTATTCTTGCAAGTTTATTGACACCTCTTATTAAAATCGGGTAGTAGATTATATCAGTAGTGATTTGGGCTGGTATAACAAATATACATACTGCCAAAAGCAATACCCTTCGGTTCTGTAGTAAAAAATACAAGCACAATTGACGATAAAACGCCTACGGCAACTTTATATGGCGAACAAAAGAATATGGCCTGACCTAAATCTGACCAAATCTGACCAAATCCGCGGGCGTCGTAATTGACGATCTGTCTGGCTCAGTCACGCCGCGCAGTAATGTATAATATTGATGATTCAGGGAGATGACTTCAGGAATAATTAGATGAATTAGTTTAGTTTTGTTGTTACTGCCCCAGTACTACAATTATAGCTCTCCAATTGTTTCGGTGACGGTGGCCAGTTGACTGAAGCTAGACCGACGCAGGAATTATTTATAGTGCCCAAGTGTGTGCGCAATACACAAAAGCAACTCTATTTTCTTGTAGTGGGATATACGACATGACAAAAAAAAATCTAAATAAAAAATATTTTATTTTCGAATAGGTTAGAAACTAACACTTTTAGAATTGAACCAAAAAAGCAGGGACGAGTGAATTCGTATGTCATTTAGCGAAGCTTATGTCAAAATCCATACATATTGTTTTCAAACTTCGTAATAAATAGCGATAAATCTTGAATCAGGGCCCTGGTTCGAACTGGTGAGAGATCAGGCGCAGGAATCAGAATCGACTTAATACATGACGCCTTATACATGCTGGGTCATAATATTTCTTGTGAAACAATCAGGTGGAAATCAGTTTAGACTTTTTTTCGAATGTCACTTATGCTGAAATTTGGTGCGGGTTGATTCGATTCGTTTACTCGTTCCGGTCTTATTGCATAAACCACCGTTTGTGCCACGTGTTATTATTATGTAGTCCACATTATTCACTGGCCAACTCCGGTTATTTGTACAGTTATACAGTCGCTATCCTATCTAATGTACCATTTTTCGTCTCTATTACGTGGCAATAAGGTTCGAAATTGGTATTTTTTTATGTCGGTGGCTGTACATGGTGCCATCACGTCCGCACGTCCGAGCTAATCCTTCCGTTGGAAGGTCGAAGGGACAGTAAAAACCTTCCTTATTACGTATCACGCGATATAATTTATCGCTTCAATGGTTTATTGGGCGTACGAACTTTGTATTGTAAGGAATTGTTAGAGTCAGTTCACACGGAGACAGTGAATTTTTTTTACCCAACTTCGGCCTAGGTAAAAGGAAGGGTAATGACTTTGGCAGTCTATGTATGTAATATGCGTAGCGGCTAAGCTACTGGTCCGATTTTGATAAATGAGGTAGAGTGTGCGACCACGGCACCTGTGTTTTTGGATTTCTAATTAGAATATTTTCTTGTTTCAGCCTTTTTAGACCCCTTTTTTGTGAAGTCGGGTTATAGTCAGTAAACGGGTAAAAGCTAATCTTCTATTATATCATTTTATCAGCCTCAAGACCCTTAGACCTGTTGTTTTAGAATCATAATTGAAACAAAACATTAAATCCGTTTTTGATTATTAAGTTGGTAGTAGCTAAAACTTTAAGTGTACAAATCAAAATCAAAATCAAATCAAAATCAAAACATTTTATTTCCATATAGGTTATTAAATAACACTTATAGAATTGTCCTACATGATGCCTACCACCGGTTCGGAAACTAACCCGGCGAGAAGAACCGGCGTAAGAAACTCGCGCGGGGCCATCTTTTAGCAAAAAGATTGGAAAATTGTTCTTATTCTTTTTAAATATAATATAATATACAATATACATAACAATGTTATGACTTAAAACTAAAATTATAAAAACAAAGAGTACAAAGTTGTAACCTAGCATAGAGGCACCTTATTCCCAGGGTGTGCAATCATCAATGAAATCATTAACCTTATAATACCCTTTAGCACACAAACGTTCTTTAACTAATTTTTTAAATTTATTTATACAAAGATTTTGAACGTTTTCTGGGATTCTATTGTATAGGCGTATACATTGACCTTTAAAAGATTTACCTACCTTGCCAAGTCTAATCACTGGTATATCTAATTTGTGCTTATTTCTAGTGTTTATACAATGGTTGTCGCTTTTTTTTCTGAAAATATAATTCTTTTTTACATACAACACATTGTCCAAAATGTATTGAGATGCGACGGTCAGAATACTTATTTCTTTAAACTTTTCTCTCAGAGATTCAAAAGATGACAACTTATAAATAGAACGTATAGCTCGCTTCTGCAGCACAAATATAGTATTAATGTCCGCGGCATTTCCCCACAAAAGAATGCCGTAGGACATTATGCTATGAAAGTAACTAAAATAAACTAGTCTCGCTGTATCTTCATCTGAAATTTCTCTAATTTTTTTTACTGCATATGCTGCAGAACTGAGCCTATCTGCCAGTTTTACAATATGAGGACCCCACTGTAATTTACAGTCTAGTGTTATACCTAGGAATACAGTGGTGTCTACTAAGTTCATTTTCTCATCATTTAATAGTACATTGGTTTGGACCTGCCTAACATTTGGCAGGCTAAACTTTATACATTTTGTTTTATTTGAATTTAAAAGTAAATTATTTACACTAAACCAATGTACCATTTTTGAAAGAGCACTATTTACCTCGTCATAGTTTGACTGTCGTCGCTTCACATTAAAAATTAGTGAAGTGTCATCAGCAAAAAGTACTATCTCATGCTTATCTTTTACTAGATACGGTAAGTCATTTATGTAGATGAGAAAAAGAAACGGACCTAAAATAGATCCCTGTGGAACACCTAACTCAATTTTGGTGCCAGCAGATCTTTTACAATTTATTTCCACTCTCTGAGTTCTATTGTTGAGGTAAGAACTTAAAAAATTTAGTGATGTGTCCCTTATACCATAGTGGTATAATTTTTTGATCAAAGTAGCGTGCTCGACACAGTCAAACGCCTTGGAAAGATCACAAAACACACCAAGAGCATCCTGTGACCCCTCCCAAGCTTCAAATATGCTGCAAAGAAGGCTGATGCCTGCATCTGTTGTGGACCGACCTTTAGTGAAACCGAATTGATTACTATGTAGTAGATTATTCGAGTTAAAATGAACTAGCAATTGGTTTAAAATAATTTTTTCGAAAATTTTACTAAAAGCCGGTAGTATAGAAATTGGTCTATAATTGGCTGGGTCAGATTTACTTCCAGCTTTAAAAAGAGGCATCACCTTGCTATGCTTCATGAGGTCCGGGAACACACCACTCTTAATACAGTAATTGAATACTAAGGCTAAGTAAGGGGCAATGATGTCAATTATGGATTCAATAATTTTTGTAGATATTCCCCAGAGATCGGTAGTACTTTTAATATTCAGTAATTTGAATGTGTTAATAATGTCTCTGGAGGTAATCTCTTTAAAACTAAAATTGACATCACATTCCTTGACATTTTCTTTAAGCATTTTTTCGGCAACTGCAGGTGAGGAATTTAAGTCTTTTGTAGTTGAGACTGGAATGTCAGCAAAATACTTTTCGAAGACCGTCGCAACCTCTAGGTCAGAATTAACCTTTTTATCATTTATATAAAGCTCAAATTTAGAGTTACGACCGGCGACTCTTCCAGTCTCATCTGCAATAATCTTCCAAGTGGTTTTCACTTTATTTTTAGAGTTCGCTATTTTTTCTTTTATGTGAAGTGCTTTAGCTGCTCGACAGACCTTCTTAAAGATTGAAGAATATTTCTTGATATGTTGCTTAAACGACTCACTCCTATTTAATGTCCTTTCGTTATACAATTCATATAATCTTTGTCTACTTACAATAATTCCTGCAGTAGCCCAGTTTCTAAAAGTTCTATTTTTATTATTTAATTTGACCGTTTTAGAAGTAAATACAGAGTTAAATTGAGTTCTTAATATTTTAAAGAAATTATCAAATGCCATATTTGAATTATTAGGTACACTTAAGTGTTGAATATTTGAAATTAATTTACTTCTAAAGTTCTCAATACGTTTTGTATTAATTGGGATATAAACAAGCTTTTCTTCCGGGATTTTATCACAATTAATATCAAAAGATGCTAACTGACCAAAATGATCAGAGCTAAGCACATTAATTATTTCTTTTACACTAGGAGTAATATTAGTGAAAATATTATCTATACAAGTAGCCGTAGTATCACATACTCTTGTCGGTTCATAAAATAAACTAATGAGGTTATACGATTTTAATAAAGATGTGAATCTAACAGTGGCGGAGTTTAAGTCAAATAAATTAATGTTAAAATCTCCACACACAATAATCATTTTGTTAGATGCACATATTTTTGCTAACACTTGTTCCAAAATTTGTTCAAAAGAATCGTATAAACCTGACGGAGGCCTGTATACGCTTACAATAATAAGGTGGCTCAGTTCAATACAAGCTAATTCAACTATACGTTCAGTAGAGAGACTTACAATGTCTTTTCGTTCTTTGAATTTTAATTTTTTACTTGTAAGTATTAAAGAACCACCTCTAATGGCATTCTCCCGACTGAACGAGCTAGCAACCTGGTGACCACAAAAATTAAAAATTAATTCATATTTTCTAAACCAATGTTCTGATATACACATAATATCAATGTTGTACTTATTTAAAAATAATTCAATCTCTAATTCTTTACCTACCATTCCCTGTAAGTTTTGGTGCACCAGATTTATATTAAATTTACTATTTTTTCTAAATATTTGGGTTGGTAGGTATTTATTTGTATTATTATTTAAAGTATTGCTAGAGTGGGCCTCTGTTGTCTTAGAACCTAATTTAAATTATTTGGAACATATTGGAAAGTTGTTAATTATATTATTGTCAGAATAAGAACACTGCTCAATAAAAGCAGTGGCCGGTTTAGCCAATTCTTTGGCTGGTCTTAATACTAAAAAATTTAATAGCCATCTAGCTATGCGTCTAGTATAATAATGTGATAAGAAAAACTTATCATTTGTTAGATTTTTTAACCTAATATTAAAAATATTATTAATGTCAACCACATCTATTTCTGGTTGATTGTTACATAAAACTATACTGTTTTGATTGGTGGCGCTACGTAGTAAATGAGTTGCTTTATTTAGAAAAACGAGTTGCTTTATTTAGAAAAACGAATCAACAATTAAGTTCCAAAAAATCCTCATCTAATTTCAGACATCCCAAGCTGAAGCTCAGAAATTCCCAATCACACAGGCAATAGCAACATTAGCAACACTAACAACAAACAATAACAACAAAAATCCTACGAACAGCGCTATGCAAACGACAGCCAATTATTCATAAATGATGCTGGCAGGTATCGTCAAACTTTTCCAAACTGAACTGGGAATCTCTTTGACGTCTGATTTGGCTGTACGATGTTTTGAATAGTACCTAAATGATGTGCGCTAAAATTTATAAGTGGGATATGTTCAAGGAAATATCTACATAAGAATATTAGAAAAAAAAGACATTTCTTGAGTGAGAAAAGGTTGTAAAAGTTATACAGCTCACTGTTCTTTTATACATCCTGTATATTATTGTATTTATATATAATAAGCTGACCCGTGCCCACTTCGTTGAGCATACAAACAGTTTGTGATGAAATTCAATTATATCGCCCAAACCCTTACCCCACAACGCGGAACCTGGAACCCGCAACGTGGATTAAAATCGTTTGGAGTTAACAGATAATTGAAGACATGAATCGATGAAGATGATGTCGAAAAAAAAATACCCGGAAAATTGCGTTTAAACAGTCACTTAAACATTTTAGGATATGTAGTTACGTAATAAGTACATTGATTCTAGAGACGGATCTTTAGATTAATGTACCTACTTAATACTTTACGACGTATTCCACATTCTTTAAGTGACTGTTTAAACTCAATTTTCCGGGTAATTTTTTTGTGACATATGACCTTTATCGATTCAATTTTATCTAAATCATAATTTTGCTACATATCACCTTCATCCATTCATGTCTTCAATTGTGAATGTCAAAAAATATACAAAAAATGATTTGCGATAAAATAATAATGCGACTATACAATATTAAGATGTAAAGTATCCTATCTTTCAAGTTGGATAAAACTGCACACGGTGTGCAAATTTCATAAAAATTGGTAAGTAGTTTAGGAGTCCATCTCGGACAAACAGCATGACGTGTGATTAATTTTTATATTAATGTTACTGAATTTACTACTCGTATAACTTGTGGGGTAGAAAGGTACGTAGAAATCTACCTACAACTTTTTTTTTGAGGGGAAACGCGTTGTGCATACCCACGACCCGAGGGAGGGAGCAAGGTCATATCGGACTCCACAGTGCTTCACACTGAGTTTACCAACTAAAACCACTAATATCCTTCTTCACGTTTTTTGGCGATGACATGGGAACTGCTACTACCGAACCCCGCTGGCGTATTGCTTCATCTGGCATCATCTTATTATGATGATCACGATGACTGTGATGCTGCTATGCGACCTGATAATGACTTTGTGTGTATTTTAATAAAATGTGTCGTTAAATAAATAATAAAGTGAAAAAATGCTAGTAGGTTGTGTATTATTGCTGTATAATCTTATCTTATATTTTAAATAAAAATTCATTGCTGTTCGTTAGTCTCGCTTAAACTCGAGAACGCCTGAACCGATTCGGCTATTTTTAGTCTTGAAATATTCGTGGAAGTCTAGACGAATGTTGAAACGGTTTTTATGCTCAACGAAGTGGGCACGGGTCGGCTTGTCTTATATATAAAAATGAATTGATGTTCGTGAGTCTCGTTAAAACTCGAGAACGGTTGAACCGACTCGGCTAATTTTAGTTTTGAAATATTTGTGGTTAATGTGTAAGTCCCGGGCAGGTTTAAACGGTTCATCACAAATTGTTTCTATGCTCAAGGAAGTAGGCACGGGTTCGCTAGTATAATATAAATATAAATGTATGCAATCCTGAAATTTTTCGCCACATCCACACTCACAGCCCTCGGGAATCGCCTGACAGGCGAATTCAAATAATGTTCAGCTGTCACAGTAAATTAATCGGGAAATTGTTCCACGTAACGATTACATTCCTGTTTATTACACGCGACCTCACAATTTGCGGATGTGGCGTCATCGCTATGTCACATTGTCAATTATGATTTAGTAAATTTTACAAATAGGCCAAGAAACATGTTCCTGGAATGTACATTTTACAAATAAACCGGCCGGTTTTTTATGTACACTAATCGCTAAGATTAAATGATCCGATTTTCTTGTTTTTTTTTGACGCAGATTAGCTGCTATTTGGTCCTAATTTTGGCTTGTAGTTTTAATTTTTGGCACATTTTTATTTTAGTCCAAAAAGTAGGTTTATAGCTTAATTTCGTCGCTTTTTCTGCTTTCACAAAGCTGTTTCTGCTCTCTTTGCTAAACTGTTTTTAATATTTAGTTATATATGATTGGTTGTGCCGTCGGTTCTTTCGGTCTAACGATTTTATCCAGTAACTGTTCTGTTATTCCCAAAGCCATGTTCATGACAGTTTGATCGACCAAATATTATATTGTTTTGTATATATAAATCCCTTTGCAATTGGTTCGTTGAACTGCAGATTTATCCAACAAAATAATAATAACATATTGCTAGTATAGCGCAGATGGGGTCACCATTAATAAAAAGAGGGATGCCTGTACATAGTACCTAATGTGCTTGACTTTTAGTGAAATGCCTGTCTAAAGCAAAACACTGTAGGTAATAACTAATAAGTAAAAGACATCGCGTAATTTTAGAATACATGACTTATACCAATTCCTGTCTAACCTTTAAATTACCTGTAAAAAGCGGCAAACGCCTGTCATATGGTAACCCTAAGCGCAGACGACAGTGTCCGTAGCGCATTTAAGTCCCGATTTCACCAACGCATGTTAGTGTTAATGGTTTGTTAAATTACCATGCCTTCTCATTCATTGATAGGAATTAGGAATAACATTATATTTAACGAAGGATTAAATTTAACATTGCTTGGCGAAACACGTCCTTGGTCTGTGACAATAAAACCTATGAAATTATACGCTTAAGACGCAGAAAGTCATGTACAGCAGGCTTAAATCCGGTTCAATTAAAAATTGAATCAGTTTGATCTCAACAGGCTTTTGGTATTTGTTTGCGTTGAAACTAACCAGGATAAAGAAAGTGGGCGAGATATTCATTCATCGTGTGTAAAATAAAAAAGATAAGCATCACGTTTTAACTGGATAATTGTAGACTCATGGCAACGTCTTGGCAACATTTTTACACGAAAATGTTTTTGGTGGAATTCATTTTTACTGAAGGATCTTGACTCCACCGGTGTTCATATGAGTTAAAAGCAAATACTACATTGCAATTTAAACTTAAACACCAAGGAATTTAAATTTCTTAAACTTTTACAGTCCATACCCTGGTTTAAATGGCGCGAATGCATTCACTAGATAAACACTTTTCCCGATACTTGTACCTTGTTTCGAATATTAGTCTTTCCTGCTCATGCATGTATAATTTTAAGAACGTGCTAGCGGGATAGACTGACAACTGAACTTATTTTCGAGGTTCGTGACTCCAAAATGAACTATTCTTACTATTGGTTGTCCGGCCAATGTCAAATCCAAGTGGCCTAAATCGATTCTTGTCCTAAGTGACTCTGCTTAATATGTATAATATGATATATATAATAAAAATCTTAAATATAGTGTAAAAGTGTTAAATATTTTTCCATTATCTGACGTATATCACAAGTTATTTCGATACTCAGCACGGAACCAGATTGACGTGGCGTGAAGCGTCCATAGATATTATTATTATTGTGAGTTGAAACTATGACTGTAATAATGTCAAGATGTCATATGATAAAGCCTGTCACTCACTATAACGCTTCGTGTAGTTAATTACTATTTCAGGACTGCCTATACACTTGGGGATGTCTGCAAGCGACGCCTAATGTTACAAGGTCAATAAGTACGAGGCAGTTTCTGAACTTAGTTTTAGTAAATATTGGAAGATAACATTGCCTTGAAAATGTCAATCGTCCGAGCTATAACTGTAAAGAAAATAAAATAATTAAGTAACTTTCGAGTTAAGCAACAGTGAATGAACCTATGATGATGAATTATAGCTAAGATTTTTGAATTCGAATTAGAGAACATTCTCGATCATGTCAGCTTTCAAACAAAGAAAACTAGAGTTCAAAACGCAGGAGACAATTGCAGTTTGGCAAACTACACGATTGTGTATGAAAGCGTTATGAAAAAAAAATCGGTTCATCCGTTTGGGACCAACGATGCGACAGACAGAAAGACACACACCCAAACACGTCAAAGTTGTAACACTAAATTTTTGTATATAAAAATAAATTAACTTACACCAATTTTTATGTTGTAAAAATTTTATTTTACACTCTCGTCTCAATAAAATTCAACAAGAACACCTATTACGGAAAATGAAATACGGCAACACGCAGAGTAAATAGGACGGATAAGAAAATAGACTGGCCCGCTTCTTCAGTTGAGGTTGAGTTAGACAGTCCGAGGGTAAGTTAGATGGAGAAAGAGTTAAGTTTTTAGGTTATATACTGTGAAGTATGTTTGTAGGTCGATTCTGATAATAAAGAAAGTAATTTTTTTTTGTAGCTCTACAAAAACTGTCAATAATAAATATTATGAGTGAAATCATTATTACGATACGACGTGTAGTTTAAATTCTCAACGCGATGACGTCATTTTCCAACACATTCAATTCACAAGAATTTTAAATGTGTGTAAATTTGTCAATACTTGATATATTTTAATTAAATAAAAACTAGTGAGTTTGTATAGATACAATTAAATGTGCATGAAAAAAATATTATGTTGTGTAGTTTCCGAGATGCTGGAAATTCATTACTTCGTGGTATTTTTCTGTGAAACCAAAACTAATGTATTCGTATATACAAGCTCTACTTTTTTTTGTTTTGAACAATGTTATATAGGTACCTCGGTTCTCTAACCTAAAATTCAGTTTATGATATTAAGACGCTTCATCAATAATTAATTTAAGTAAAATTAAGTCTAACAGGACTTAACCCTGGACATATTGTTTGATGAGATGTCACTACTATTAACGTTTGTAAATTATAAAATGTAAATATGCGAATTAAGTACAAATATTGACATTAAAATAAAGATATTTTTAAGCATAACATCACATTTAGCTGAATTCAACTCCTTAATTAAGAAGAAGATACGAAACGAAATTAGTAATTAGTGTTTTCCAATAGTGGCGCTACTAGTAGATGGCGGTTTCCGAAATGTGCCTGGAAATCGAAGAAAACAAAAATAGCCAGTCGAATTGCTAGTATTAGGGTATTACCATTTTCTAGTACTAGGTCGTGTCTCTGTTATATATTATCTACATTCTCTATATGTCTACATACAAAAGTGGAACAAAATTTAAGAAGGTTCGGTTAGCTTTAACCATGTTAGCAAAGAAGTTGGAAAAATGAAAATTAAAGTCAAAAATAAGAATAAACTCGTACACACATGATTTTGAACTGAATTATATTCCTATACATGAAAAAGTTATTTCGAAATTTTGATTTGCACGTGAGAAAAGTCACGGATAATTGGGTGGGCTAACTTTTTGATATACATCTCACTCCGGAACGAAGAAATTGAATTGAACCAAATAACATCATAACTCTGGCCATTAATTTACGTTGACGTGACGTTTCATGAAGTTAGCCGAAATTCCAGAGCCTCCGTTAAAATTTGTACCAAACCTCATAATTTTGTGTCTTCCCTATTGTACAAATTCACAATCCAAGGGGGATTGTGTTACCCCCCTTACCAAATCCATAGAATACTAAATAACATCTTTTCACATTGAATATATTTTCTTCTCCATAGAATACTAAAATTGAAAGGTTTATTGTTTTTTCATTTTATTATAAATTGCTTTAATTAGGCTCAACAGAAATGTTTGTAAACTGTATTATAACTTCTTTGGCCTAAATTCAATTCCAAGAATATCCTTCGGTTACTTAATAAAGTTGAAAATTTGGATACTTCTCATATATATGCCAATATTTACCGTGATAAATACACAACTCACAATAATTATATCTGTAATTTAATAAATTTTAATGAATGTTTTTTATGCTTTCACACTAAAACTACTCTGACGATTATCATGAAACTTTGTACACATATTTTTGAAAGTATTAATAGTACCAAAGGATACATTTTTTTTCTCGCGGGCAAAGGCTAGTTTATATCATAATATATTTTATGTCATTTCAGGACATGTGGATTTTTGACCCAGGTAGTCAAAATCTGCCCTTTGGGTGAGAAAACCGCTACAAAGTACACAATATGAATACGGGAACACTATTATATTTCAGGATAAAATTATTATCTATGTCTTTACTCTGGACTCAAAGTATCACTATGCAAAATTTCATCGCATTCAATTCTACGGCTAAGTTCGAATTTCACCAACACAATATTATGTTAAAGTTTATCATTCATTAATATCATGTTATCCCTCTCATATTTCCTGTCAATTGATGCGAAGGCATGATATTCGAACAATTCGTTAACACTAATAGTCGTTGGTAAATCGAACTAAAGTTTAAAGACTTATACTGGTATACTTTTTATATATATGTAGTTATATAAAAAAGTATGTCTATCAGCATAAGTTTGGTAAAACGAGCAAATAGCCCACCACACCACTACAACTCCTGAGTAGCCAGGATGGACAGTGGTAACCAACCTCAAAAACCCTTTTATATGATCTCAGGGGTGTCCGAGGGACATGCTAGATCTATCTTGGTATTTATAATATTTCTATACTATTCTAAAATCTGAAACGTATAGGCATACGTGGTTTGGCCCTACAACTATTTAAAAGTTATTTATCTAACCGTAAACAATTAGTTCAAATAGATAACTAGCTGAGTAATCAGTGTCCTGCAGACTTGGGAGTCTTTCCGGGGAGTATGCTGGGCCCAACTCTCTTTCTGATATATATGAATAAGATGTGCCAACTACCATTATCTCAAATCAAAATTGTCGCTTATGCAGTGATGATGATCACAGCTCTTATAATTCACGGGAGAGACTGGAACGATGTCCGACAAAATGCTGAGATATCATTGAAAACTATTATGCACTGGTTGGTTAAAAATTTGTTTCAAAAATAGTAGAGTAGCCAGAATCGACAGTGGTAACCAACCTCAAAAACCTTTGACATGGTGTGCCCGATGGACATGCTAAATATTAGGAACAACAACAAAACCATTATGAGTATGGAAGTATATATTTAAATATTATAATAACATACATCCGTAGGTTTTAAAACAAAAATCAGTTTTCTGGTTCGTTGCCAAGGGTTACTCACATTACCGCGCACTGATGCTAACGACTGATGATAATCATTAACATTATCAATAACCTGTGAGATATTGCGAAAATAATTATGTCACAACCACGGCAGCTACATTCGCAGATATTTCGTCTTTTATTAATTTTGTCATAAAAATATACTTAATTTATTTTATATCGCCTGGTGTTTAATTCCAAAAATTCTTAAATTTGCTTGAGCATGTGAAGCTAAATCTTTGAGTACAGTTTTAGAAGATTTTTTTTTGCAATTTGCAAATTTTAATATTTATAATGTGTGGTTATAGTACAATGTTCAATGAATTTCATAATTACTGCTTAGGGTTGAAGTAGTCGGTTTTTATACAATAATAATATATTCTACGCTTAAGTCAAACATTGTAGACCCAAATTTTAGTATGCTTACAGACCTGAAAATAGGTCTACCTACCTAAATATAAAATCTACATATCACTAAAATGTGGGTCTTAGTTGTTTGAGTTTAGAATCCAACGTTTGTGTAGAGAAAAAGCTGACTAGCCAGTCTTAAGCTGGGTCTACATTACGCGTAGAGGTTAACCTCACGTGGTCGCCTCGACCTCTCAAGGTCAAAAACGATAGAAACCGGAGACATCCACATTAGTTTGCTTCTATGACACTATGAAAGGTGACGAAGCCTACATTCATAAAATAATTACTAGCAATATTAATAATTTGTTAATATTACTAAAAATGCGCTTTCTTTAAATCTGGGCTAACTTTTAACTACTAATTACACTCACGTCAAAAACATTAAGTACACCAAAATTTGTTGAAAATACTTTCCAAATTGAAAGTATAAATTAGAAATTAGCAATATTTCAATTCCGGGGTCCCAACAAAAATGGCCAACTCCTGTCGTTAAAACTTAACTTTAATCATCAATTATAGATGCCCTAACTTTGTCAAAGTTCGTCCATTCGAGTCGCAATCGGCCGACATAACCAATGTAATTAGACCTCGCACTTAAATAAACTTCATAATGGGAACTTTGGACCAATTATAGGCCAATTCGACTTGGTCCAACCTGCCTGTTAATTTGGTTGAGCATCGGACATCTGTTTTAAACGGCTTTTTGTTTTTATAAAAAGGCTGCGTTCAATAAAAATGATCCTTTAAGCGGCCCTAATTGCTTCCAACTTTGCCTCCTTTTTTTCGAGGCAAGAAAATCTATTTGAATTATGAATTATAAAACAAATTAATACAGATAAAAATAAAATTCTGAATAATTCTTAGCCAGATGTTACTAGGATTTGTCTAGATTTTTTTTTTTCTTGGGACAAAATTTATAACCTATCAAAAGCAATCCGATCTAAAATTGAAATACAATCGTACGTCAGTTTTAACGCCCACGTCATAAATATAACTTCATTTTATATTTTCAAAGCGCTAAATAAAATGACAAATGGTTATTTTCGTTAATTAAACATTCGGCTATAACGAACGTACGGCAATGAGAAATAACAATAAAAGCGTTTATAAATACACTTTTATTTTACACTCGAAATTGTCTGAAATCTTTGTACACGAAATAAATATAAATCCGGCATATATAATATGTATATTAGACATTGTAGACACGTAGACACATAGTATAACGTTTTTAAACAGTGTCATGTAGCAACTACATATCGCAGTTTAGTTGTTACACAATACTATGCTGTGATGTGCAGCTTGACAACACTACATCAATGCTACGCTGCTCTACGCCACGTTCAACTACACTACATCAACGCTACTCTGCTCTACGCCACGTTCAACAGCACTACACCAACACTACGCCACGTTCGACAACACTACACCGAGCAACGCTACACTGCGCTACACTGCGCTACACTGCGCTACGCTGCTTTAGGTATGTAACACAACACTACACCACACTACACCTGCTCTGCGTTACCTTACGTAGCGGTACACCGGACAACACTGTTCTACGCCACGTTACATAACGCTACGTCGCGCTAAAATTCTCTACGCCACACTACGCCGTACTACGACGCATCATACAGTCCAGTGTGTCAACAGCATAGAAGATGTGTCAGCTGCTTAATTCCGTGACACGTTTGACAGCGTGCGAGCGTGACACGTGACGTGTGACATGACACCATAACCGCGAATATCTGCCGACGTGTTACTAGGGCAGCCAATTAAGTCCCGCCCGAGGCGAACAATCACACACTAATGAATCTCGGCCAAGTTTTTTCGGGAACAAAGAAATCCTTCCGCAACAATGGCGTAATCTTACGGATTTTGTGTGTTATTAAATTTTATATTGCGGATTAAGCATTGTGTTTTCGGACGCGCGTTTAATCCCAACATATATACATATATTCTTTAATGGAATGGCCTGGAAAACCAGCGGAACAATCGTGTGATGGTTACTGCCTATAGACTATTAAATATATTACGTGTTATAATTATAGTTAAAATGTCAATGATTATTATTTATTGTATAAAAGTATTAAATATTTATCTAATTGTCTGGTCACTGTCACACAAGTTATTTGAATACTTAGCACGGGGACAAATTGCCGTTGTGTGAAGCTTCCATAGACATTATAATCATATTATTATTATATTATAACTATTAAAAATTTATAAGATTGCTTCCGATTTTAAGATCGGAGAGACGTGTCTAAGTCGGATAGTTTAAAACTACACAAATAACATTATGATAAAAAAGGCTGTTTTCTATTTTTAATTGCATAAGCTGGAAAAAGTTTTTTCGATACCGGAAATTTTTACTTTCACAACAGATTGTTTTATTTCTAAATCTTTGAATCATTCTTATTTCAAATATGTAATTTTTGTATTTAAAACAAATGCATATTACCTACTTTTGGTGCTAAGCCTATAAATTTAATTTAAAAAAAACTCACATACATGATACAAACTTTAACTTCAACCAGATGAAGCAATGAAATTGACTATATCTCGATCGTCTCGTATAAGGCAATACCCGGGAAAATAATCAGCTAAACTCAAATACCAACACAAGATAAATCGATAGCGTGTCTCTATTCCCAAAGATAGGAAAAGCCTGGCTTAAGTGACAGGGGGTAGCGAGCTTATAGATCATAATAATGCCTCCCACACCGATTTCGGCGACGGTGGCCGCTTTTATTGAAACTAGTCCAGCTACGCGGGAGTTATTTTATAGCGCCCAAGTGTGTGGGCAATACACATAAACACTCTTTCTTCCGTCCCACTGGGCCACCAGAGTGTAGCCGGCAATCTGCCGGAAGATCAGGTGCAGGACCGACTTTTCACATGCCCATCCGACGCACGCATCTTTCTTGTCAGACAATCGAGTGCCTGCATTGTCCTAACCAAACGTGAAAACAACCTTTTTGTTGAAACACGGGATTTGAATCCATGTTCGAGTTGACAGAGTCGAGAGCTAGGCTCTTTTAACCACTAGACCGCGAAGACTAGGAGTTGGTATGTTTATAATATGAATAACAATAATTGATACCAAATAGAACCAACGTAATTGCAGGCTGATCACCTGATTGTCTGACAAGAAAGATGATCCATGCGTCGGATGGGCATGTAAAAAGTCGGTCCTGTGCCTGTTCTCTCGCCAGTCGCCAGTCGTGTCGGTTTACCGTCCCACTGGGTTATGAGAGTAAAAGAAAGAGAGAGTGCTTCGGTGTATTGCGCACACACTTGGGCAGTATAAAATAACTCCTGCGTAGCTGGCCTGGTTTCAATGGAATCGGCTACGGACTCCGAAATCGGTGAGGGGAGCTATTATTATTATATTAACGTAATTGAGAGAGCATCATTTGAAACTGCAGTGAGGTGGAATTTTCAAGATTCTTATTAGGCCTTGTAATCTCTTTTCAATTTGAGTGTTACACATCATATACGTGGGGTGCTTAAGTAAGAATGTCGCCTCCCCACCAACCATCCCGTGGGTGTAAAAGGCGTGAAACAAACAAAGGTGACCTAAGGAATATAACGAGTGCAAAAAGGTGACATAAGGATTATAACGGGTGCAAAAAGGTGACATAAGGAATATAACGGGAGCAAAAAGGTGACATAAGGAATATAACGGGTGCAAAAAGGTGACATAAGGAATATAACGGGTGCAAAAAGGTGACATAAGGAATATAACGGGTGCAAAAAGGTGACATATGGAATATAACGGGTGCAAAAAGGTGACATAAGGAATATAACGGGTGCAAAAAGAACAGTCACTATAACTACATTACTAGTACTACATTTTCTCATTCTAGAAAGATTTTGAATTAATAAAAAATAAAAAAAATATATATGCTTTCGTTATTCTTGCGACAAGAAAGTAAGATTTTATAATTTTTATACAAAAAATAATAAAAAAAAAAATTCCAAAATGAGGCAAGGTAGTATAATGGTATCTCAAAGTTATAGTGACTGTTCTTTTTACACGCTGTATTATATCCGGAAATGGGCGGCAGCGTCTCCACAGACATGGATAGTTCTTAAAACTGCGCTCGACAATCAGCCTGTGTGTGTGTGTGTGAGCGTGGCAAGTATAAGCAACTACCCCCTCAAAGGGATGCTCACGTCCAGCAGTTGACGTCACAGCTGAACCAAAGATTCCACATGTAAGTTACAATGATCAGCACATTTTGCACAGATAAAAAAAACATTTGAGGGTAGTTAAAACAACCGTAAGTCATTCCCTAATGTATTCAGTACAAACCGAGGAGCCTGGAGCGAAAAGTTTATTATGAAGGTAAATATTCAAGTATTCTCAGTAACGTCTCGTACCCTTAATAAAGTCTGTGTGTGTTTGACAAACATTAGCTTCTTGGTGTATTTTTGGTGAAATTATTAAATGTGTATAATATAATAAAAATCTTAAGGATGTGCAGAAAAGTATTTACTGTGCCTAGTACATAACTTTTTCAGTTCACCACGGGAACAGTTGGGCAACTAGTATATTCAGATAAAAAATTTTAAGTGACCAAATAAAAAAGTACCGCTCAGAAAATTCGACGGGTGCAAAGTAAAAAAAGTCATCAGCAATTTTGAGTTTTTTGTTTTTTTGTGGAAACTAGCTTAAAATATCATATTCTACAACAGAGCAAAAACAAAAATTAAAATATCACCGTATATTTGGTAATTTTGTCACGTAAAAGAAGACCTCTACACCTGTTTTGTGAAATTATACGGTCGCCTATACGCGGGACGAGCGGGGGGCCGGCGGTCAGTCATATTGAGTCATCAGGCAGATGACATGTGCTTCACTGGCCGGCACGATCACAAGTGCCAAGTACAAAGACTTAATAATGACTCCTAAGTAAATGTTTAATTTAACCTCCTTCTAAATCTTCTCTTGCAACGAATCGACGGCGTAGAAAAAGATATCTGTGCAGTTATGTTCTGAAAATGGTGTATTTGAAACGATGTGAAACGAAAATAAAGATGTGAAACGGATATTAAATTTATTTAACTATACTTATAAAGTGTTACACTTTACGTATTTGCTGATGTATAATATTAATAGTATTTTTTTTTATCTATTTTTTTTAATTCCCACGTAGAAACGACCAAGTGGTAGTCGTCAACTGTTTGACAACAGAGTAAGATATTTTAAGAGCAATGTAGATGCAGACAACTACAATATCTCGTAAGTTAAACATAATTATAAGAAATGAAATATACATGTGGATCTATTAATAAATAATTAAGCAATTATGAAAATTTCAATAAATTAAGTTAAAAATTGACAATTTTTTTTCCTATTATGCGGTCTCCTGAAAAGTAACTGTTTTGTAGATGACTCATTTTACTTTGCACCCGTCGAAATGATGGGATAGTGCTCAAGGTAATTTTATGATATAGTAACAACCTTCTAAGCGATCAAAGAGAATATTATAATCACTACGTGTAAGCGATATTCACCTTGGTTCATTTCACAGGTTAATTTTTTGCATGAGCTTGTAGTCTATTAATACAGCGTTTTGTTCACAAAATTTTGTAAATCTTATTAAAACAATCCATAATTATTGAAACCGCTAAGTGTTAATGTACCTGTTAATTCATTTTAATACTTTTGTAAGCAATCAATCTAATTATCGCCTCCGTGGTCTAGTGGTTCAGAGCTTCGCTCTCGACCCGGAGGTCGTGGGATCCATTCCCACGTTGGAACAACAAAAAATGTTGTTTCCAAGTTTGGTTAGGACAATGCAGGCTAATCACCTGAGTGTCTGACAAGAAAGATGATCCATGCGTCGTATGGGCATGTAAAAAGTCGGTCCTGCGACTGTTCTCTCGCCAGTCGTGTCGGTTTACCGTCCCACTGAGTTATGAGAGTAAAAGGAAGAGAGAGTATATTTGTGTATTTCGCAAACACTTGGGCACTATAAAATAACTCCTGCGTAGCTGGCCTGGTTTCAATGAAATCGGCTACCGACACCGAAATCGGTGATTATTATTATTAAGCAATCAATTTGGTTTCGAACCCACTACTTTGAGTTGAGAGCCAAGCTCTAAGCCACTGTGCTACTGAGGCGTTAAGTTCAACTTATGACATACACCACACACCCAACTGCTAAGACTGCTCAGTAAATTCGCAGTTAAATTGAATTGCATCGGCGAGTTAAGCCGCTAACAGTGTTAATGCACACGCGAACACCAACACAAAGAGATAAACGCGAGACGGAGCCATTCCTATTTGAAATATCCGTACTTGATACAGTTTGTACAGTGGACCCTCGTTAATTCAAACCTGCGATAGTTCAAACATCTCTATAATTATATTGTTGAACGAAAGAAAGAAAGAAAAGAAAATTTATTAGGCAACTACATGAAATACTTTGAGAGAGGTTTATGTAAGCGGACGTCATAGTTGAAATAACGTAATTATTAGGGTATATAGGGTCAGTACCCAATTTAATGTAAACGAACAATATAACACAAAATTATAAGTATGAATTTAAACGCATAGTCTTAAAGAGATAATATAAAAGTTTTGTACGTGTAATATTCTACAGGCTGACTGGTGCCATACTTCCCATTATAAATATGTAATAAAATTAGGTAATTAATATTTTTACAAATTTTCTTTTAAATAATTGAATCATGGATACTATGAAAACTACGCGGCTAGGCAAGTAGGCATACCTATGTAGCCGGCGCGGCGCGGCGGTGTGCGACATCAACGTAGGTAGTACGGGCGCAACCTACCCGCGGTGTCCATGCGTTAGGTAAATAATTATTCAAGTTTAAGATACATTTACTCAGCGATTAACTGATATTATTATTTATATTATTTTTTGTGCATCTCATATAATATCCAAATATCACGTCCTCAAGTATTGTTCATGTCTCACCAGTCACACTGTATTCATTTCGTAGTAACTTATGAAATGTGACTTGTCTTTAACATTTCATTTTTGATTTCACCGTTCGCCGACAAAGTTGGGTAATTACTGTAAACAAAATTTAAAAATTAAGTAACCCCGAATATTCAAGCAGTGAGCAATGTAGTGATCATGAACTATTATACCTAAAAACATCCACGATCGCGTAAACTATATAAAATCAGTTCATCTGTTAGGAAACTACGATGCCATACTCTGTTTTCGTCAGAGGTTATAAATAGTAAGACACATTTTAACAGTAGACTTCCATCTTTCTCTCCCATTAAAAAGTCGTATCTCGTATTACATGTTTTATCGCCGGGATGTGACCCCACGTCTCAGCACTGAAGCCACACGTCAGCGCCCCTGGGATTTATTCTATTAGCACCACAATTTTAGATCGATGTAGAAAACTGTAAAGAGTTTTTTGAGGTGAAAAGTACGTTAGCAGCGTTGTGTACTTTTTGGGATGTTGATAAGGATGTAAAAAATGTTGAACTCGCGTCAGGACACGTGACGTGATCGAAAATTCGTAAGATGAAGGGGCGTAGAACATCGGTGCGTAGTAGGAGAGGAAGTAATACTGGGTGTAAAAAGAGCAGTCACTATAACTTTGATATACGATTATACTAACTTTACTTATTTTCGAAATGTATTTTTTTGTCAAAAACTAATAAAAAGTTTTTTTTTTACATTTCACCATTTCTTTTTTTTTTAGCAAAAATAATATAGCAAAACAACTAAGCAAAAAAAATATTTTTTATTGGAAATTTTGTAAAAAAAATGAAAAAAAAAATACATTTCTAGAATGAGAAAAGGTAGTATAATCATATACCAAAGTTATAGTGACTGCTCTTTTTACACCCTTTATAGGGACTCCTGCTGTTTAGTTTTTCAAGTTGCAGAGGGTCTTCATAACGTTCTGTCTTTTGCGTTGAGTAATCTTATTTTTATTGGGCATATAGAGTGGTATTTGACCCCTGGACATAGTTTCCCGCCCAGGGCCCTGTTCTTTGTCTTCGACGTGTCTACATACTCTGGAGTTTTTCAAGGCCCCAAGCGTTTTGCTACCGAGCCGCAAGATTTTAGTTCGATCAGAAATCTTTAATTAGAGAAAGAGATAGAAGATTTAATTAAATATGATCCCTTGAAAACCCTTTTATTTAGTATCCTTGTGTGTAAGGGCACTAATGTCTTTAATGGTTAACGATGTCAAAGCTGTTTTTGATCAGCTGACATATGGTTTTCACATTACTCAATACGGAAACGACAAAATGGATTGAGTTGTCAAAATGTCATTTTTTTATTTAACGACACGCAATGGCCAACGTGACTTGTATTCTAAAGTAAACGTACTAAAGTTCAGCTTTGAATACACAAATATGTAGTAAATTATGAATCGATTTTTATGACTAGCCTACTTCACATATAATTTTAGACACACAAAAGTTTTCGCGGTAACAATCAGTACCACGCGCTGGCTGATAGACATCGGTTTTACAATAACATTTTTATGTTTCCCATCTGACTGTTGTTTAATCTAGGTTTTATTGTAATAAAGGTTCGTTACTCAAAAAATTCTCGCAAATATTTTCATGTTGTTACAATATTATTCAATTTTATGCTCACTTTAAATTGTGTTCATGGTCAGCGTATCCGTTAGTTATTACTTTGATATACGATGAGTAATACAGTAATTAAAAAAGAAACACAAACAAATGTGAACATAGAAAGAAACACATAAACATACAAAGAGAGAATGAGAGCAATATAGAGAGAGAGAGAGCCGATAGAGATAGAGAGAATGAAAGCAATATATAGAGAGAGAGAGCGATAGAAAAAGAGAGAGCGATAGAAAGAAAGAGAGTGATAGAAAGAGAGAGAGAGAGCGATAGAAATAGAGAGAGCGATAGAAGAGAGATATACACCGGGTTGTCCGGGTTTTAAAAAATCGTTGTGTAAAGAGATAGTACAGGACTACAAAACACAATGACGTAAATGTAACTTTTAAAAACGTCCCCACAATCCTTTGTAAATTAGAAATTCACTCACGTAATACAAAGGTTGTCAGCGCAAGACAAATATAAATACATCGTTCACAGCAATTAATCCGACCGCGCTTAGCTAGCCGCTGCCGTTGACATAGACATAGGTAATGTAGACAGGTACAGTCTAATAAATTATATTATCATCTACATCTACACTAATATTATAAAGAAGAAAGATTTGTATTTTTGTATTTTTGTATGTAACGACTTAACACAAAAAGTACTGGACCGATTTTAATAATTCTTTTTTCATTAGAAAGCTACATTATAACTGAGTAACATAGGCTATATAAAAATAAATTGGTGTTCGTTAGTCTCGCTAAAACTCGAGATCAGCTGAATTGATTCGGCTATTTTTGGTCTTGAAATATTCGTAGAAGTCCCGGGAAGGTTTACACGGTTTCCATGCTCAACGAAGTGGGCACGGGTCAGCTAGTTACAAATTTTAATAATATTAAAAGTATTTAGGATAAATGTAAAGTGATCGTTCACGTTCTATCTGTTTTCTATTATATCATTTCTCTCTATTAGGGCTGCTATAGGAAATTTGTCATTTAGAAATGAGCAGTACCCTTGTGTCGTATTGTTTTTCCATGTATTTCCATGTAAATTGTTATGTTATAAATGTTTCTGTGTACAATAAACTGAAAAAAAATATATATATGCGTATCTAATTGTAATAGATTCTAAACGGATGAACCGATTTTTTGTCTCTATTCCAGTGGATTAAATTTTTTTGTTTACAATTGCACCCGGTAGATGGCGCTGCTATTTGTGCTAAACGTGATTCTAAGTATGTACGAAGTGTTTTCCTTTTTCTTATCTGAAGTGTTTACAGAAAATCAGACAAATGATAGTAATATACAAAGTTCGCAAATGTAAACGAAGCGATTTGTTGTTAATGAAAATTGAACTTTGTATATTATACAAGTAAAACACGATTCATTGTAACACTTTAAACTTCGAGAGAGAAAATTTCAATATCTTCAAAATGTATCTGTTTTAATAGACCCTTTACGATGGTTCCTTATAATTAAAAGTTTACCAATTATTTTTATTAAGGTTAATCTATATGTCAATGAGAACCAATGGAATATAAAGATTCGCTGTGACAATGGATACTTATTTATAATGTTTATATTAATAATAAAAAAACAGCAACCATAATAACATCTCGAATGAACCATAATCGAAAACGATTTAAGGGTGTATAATTTTTACTATGTAGATTACTCATTTAAATATTTAATTTACCGTTTCGTTTTCCGAGTAAAATAATAAAATAAAAATAAAATAAAATAAATCTCCTTATCGACCATTTTTCCCGTGGGAATTGTAAAAGGCGAGAGAGAGTTTTCGCAGACATTGATGTGATCTGAAATTTGCGCTTGCCAACCCGCGTGTGGCGAATATAGGCAACACGTTACGAACTACTTTCGGGGAGGTTTATGTCGAGTCATGGCCTACCATCCCATACAATCTATCTTTAATACAAAAAAAATGCAATAGATGTCACTATATAAACGTTTGTAAATTATAAAATGTAAATATGCCGAATTAAGTACAAATATTGACATTAAAATGAAGATAAGCATATTTTTAAGCATAACATCACATTAAGCTAAATTCAACTCCTTAATTAAGAAGAAGACACGAAACGAAATTAGTAATTAATATTTTCCAATAGTGGCGCTAGATAGCGGTTTCCGGAATGTGCCTGGACTTCACCCTTTGCCAGTCGCATTGCCAGTATTAGGGTGATACCATTTTCTAGTACTAGGTCGTGTCTCTGTTATATATCTACTTTGTGATCGAGTAGTGGACATTTTACCTGAAATAATGAAACTCACATTATTATTAATTTTCCTTATTTACTGATAAATATCCTGCCATATCTATCAGAGCTAAGGCCTCGCCGTGTCCTGTACAAAGCGTTCTAATTATACACAAACTGTCACAATCGTTAACAAAGGCCTGTACCTGGGACTCTTTTACTGGCTAATACTGTGTGATTGTGTGATATCATTCTTTTGGATAAAAAGATAAGGCCCTAGTACCACATAGGCTCTATACTAGTATTAGGCTTAGAGCGTATTTCACCAAACAATGTTAAAGTAATACTTCGTTAAATATCATGTTGTTCCTCTCGTTATTCCTATCAATGAAGCCAGGGGCCGTACGTAGGTACGTATCTTTTACAATACCAGCCTGGTTCCAGGCAATTCAATAATACGGTATTAAACTGCCTTGTTCTTTTTCATATTACAGCGACATATTAAACTGAATGTATCCACCCTAGTTTGGTTGTCTGAAAATGACATTCGGAAGCAAGTCAAGTGTCACGTGACCGCTAACTAGCTGTCATCATGCAGTTATTATGTGATCGTAATACGAAAATTCCAGGCAGCCATGTTGAATGGCTGCCTGGAATTGCCTGAATTAAGAGCTTGTAATAGGTAAAGTAAAATGCATAACGTATTTTATTTCTTAATAATATAACTTAATTTTATTTCGTATTTCTTTAATAATACGAA
Source organism: Celastrina argiolus (assembly GCA_905187575.2). Lineage (NCBI taxonomy): Eukaryota > Metazoa > Arthropoda > Insecta > Lepidoptera > Lycaenidae > Celastrina > Celastrina argiolus. The sequence continues at coordinate 3,667,008 of LR994582.1, read as the reverse complement.
AGATATACGTAATAATACGTATATCTTTGAAAACCAGGGCAATAGCGAAAATTGCGCAATTTTTGCTCTTAAACTTTGTTGCCTGTTAAAAGGTAATATTATAAGCACCACGAACAAAATTAAACATGAGTAAAGTTTAAAAATGCTGAAATATTAATTTGGCGTCAATGTTTGTTTGACGTTACGTTTAATTAATCGTTTCTATGATTGCCACTAAGTTATGCCAACTTTGCTAACTCTATGACTCTCGAACTTACAAAGTTATATTCTAAGCTATCATTGTTTTCCTTCAAAGTTTGTCACAAATTAGCCAGAGAGGTTTGGAAGGTAAATTAAAGACGGATAGACTTGACGTAACTATATGGAAAGATGTGTGAATTAAGAAAACCTAAAAACGTCGACTTACTACTGTACTCGCCTCCGTGGTCTAGTGGTTCTGAGCTTCACCCTCGACCCCCGAGGTCGTGGGTTTGATTCCCGCGTTGGAACAACAAAAAATGTTGTTTTCAAGTTTGGTTAGGACAATGCAGGCTGATCACCTGATTGTCTGACAAGAAAGATGATCCATGCGTCGGATGGGCATGTTAAAAGTCGGTCCTGCGCCTCATCTCTCGCCAGTCGTGTCGATTTACTGTCCCACTGGGTTATGGGAGTAAAAGGATGAGAGAGTGCTTCTGTGTATTGCGCACACACTTGGGCACTATAAAATAAGTCATTCGTAGCTGGCCTGGTTTCAATGAAATCGGCTACTGACACCGAAATCGGTGAGGGGAGCTATTTTATTATATTTTTGCACAGCGCCTCCCAGTTTACTTAACTAGGATTTCTCAATATTTTTCATACACGAAATAAACAAGAACGCTTTCTTGGTTAACTGAATATCAGTTGTATTCAGTAAAAACATCCTTGTTATTATAAGTACCTTCATTATAACAAAAATAAACTTTTATTTATATCAAGCAATTATGAAACAAACAGTCAGGCAACGTAAGGGTTATTACTGCAACGTCGAGTGTTCTGAGTCCGCTCTGAGAACGATTTAAGTGAATGAATGTTTTATTTAACGTGACGGAACTATCAAAAGCTACGTTACGTGTGCCCTAACTGTACAATAGGGCTGGCGCAAAAGAGTTTTTTTTTAATACAGGCTGATTCATGGTTTATACATTAAGCCGAATAGTGTGAAGAGAATGACACGTAGAGCATTTTTTGTGTTATTTACTTCATATAAATTACATAATACAACTCAAAAAATTCAAAGGTCTAAAATGAGAACAAGGAGTGAATTTCTTACTGTGCTGGGGCTCGCGGGCCCCTAGTCTATATAATAAAAGAACGAAATAAAAATTATTTAAACATAAGCTAAAATCGTAATAATAATATTATAATTATCAGTGACATAATTAAATGTGTGTACAATAAAATAAAAGTTTAAAAACTATAACCCGACTTCAAAAAAAATGGTCTAAAAAGGCTGAAACAAGAAAAAATTCAATTTGAAAACCATAAATGCATAGGTAAAAAAATGGTCAAGCTAGAGTCGTGGTCGCACCCGCTTTTGGGATTGAATATTGCAACAGGAGACGAATATTATGAGTTAGCGGGTCCGACCTCGGCTCTAGCTTGACCATTTTTTTACCTATTCATTTATGGTTTTCAAATTGAATTTTTTCTTGTTTCAGCCTTTTTAGACCATTTTTTTACGAAGTCGGGTTATAGTTTTTAAACTTTTATTTTATTTTATATTTTTCTGTTTCCACATCAAATACCTATAACATTATATTTTTATCAAACTAACGTTCAATTAACGCATAGAAAGTAACTAAACAACTCCTAGATGCTACTTGTACGACAGCATTTTAAACGTTATTTTGAATTTAACAATGAAATATAACAATTAATAAAATATTCAAATACATATTCGTAATGTCCTTGCCAAGACCTATCTTTTGATACCAAACACGAGACAATTATCTTAATTATTTTTTTTTGGAGATAGTTCTTGAGGTATAATTTTCAAAATCCAAAATTTTTCGAAAAATTTTATAGCCTATGTTACTCGCGGCATCATTACCAATCGATTGATACCTCATTTATTAAAATCGGACCAGTAGTTTAACCGCTACGAAGGAACATACATACATACATACATAGACTGCCAAAATCATTACCCTTCCTTTTGGCTCCGCCGAAGTCGGGTAAAAAGTATCGCAATTATAATTTGAATAAATGTTTTTACCACATTGTGTAACATATTTTTTTTTATTTAAATACACATACTATTTGATACAAAAATAGCATTTTTTTTTATTATATATTAAGTTACATTTAAAAATAAACGTTTTGTTTGATTTTTTTTTATCTAATTTATTAACGAGGGTTTGTTCGCATTGCGAGCATGTCACCCTTTTGATAAATTTATAAAAACTAAATTAAAACAATTAAAACTTGTGTTATAGTTTCCTTCCCTTAATAATAGTTACCTATATCTTACCTGTTAAGTTTTCATTAATCGCTTGGCTAGATATTATGTTTGAGCTAAAATCAATTAAACTTCATTGTATGCCTATCGAAAAGTTTTTAAACGTGACAGTTGTCAGCTGTTTCACTGATTGGTATAAAACATTTTTTTTAAATTTAAGTACCTAACCCCCGATGGTCAAGCAGAGTGATATCAAAAGAAACTGATGATGATGAATGACTAACAGTGTTCTTATCTTAATTCCAACCGAGAGTGTTCTCGATCACGTCAGCTTACAAGTAAAAATATTTATCAAAATCGGTCTATCCATCAAATAAACAAATGTGTGTGTGCATTTGTATGTGAGTGACACACATTCACAAAGAGATGTTACACTTATAACAATGTTATAAGTGTAACATGTCTAAAAACCTCGACAAAGATATCATATATATGTCATATCTTTGTCGGGGTTTAAAAATAGTATTGTTGCAAAATATATCGACAACCCTATGGCATAATATATAAAATTTATAGAGCTGAAAAACTTAAATGAGCATTTCCATATTCAAATATTCTTAGCTAACATTAAAATTAGAAATATAAAGTTATACTAGAAAATATGGCTTTGAAGTAAAATTTACACTTGTACTGGCACGGTATGAGATGCTTTCTTTTATTCCTTACACAGAACTAACGGTAATTACATTTAATTATTATTTGATTTGGGGTATATTTATTGTTTTAAAGGTACAAATAAGTATATACAATAAATCGGTTATACATAATATTATATAACTATAAAAAATTACTTGTTTTTCTTGTTGACTTTCCGAAAATATCTTGTTAAGTTCCATTTGGAAATAAAACCGTTTTTTATTATATCGGTTGTTCCCTTTTCTATTCTATTATATTTAATAGTTTAATGCCTTTATTATTTATAATGGTAGGAACTCAAATAGTTTTAGCTTTACATTATTTGTTTACGAAGGTTTATACTAATAACCAATAAAAAAAAACGGAATTTTTCTACGTGGCGGTTGGAATTTTCCTATGTGCGGGTTGGATCGGCGGGCTCCCGCGGTACGATCTGTGAGTGTGCTATTGTCTTAGAAAACACATTGTGAAGACTAGTTATAAGCTATTCGACCTAGTTGGCAGTATTAAGACCTTCAAGGGTCCACAGTTGTAAAAGGGAATTAGCTTTTGTATTGTTTGAGGCAAAGCGGTTAACTATACAACTCTATAGTTGTAATAGTTTATTTTCTTAACAATAATTGAAATACTAGTTTAACATTTTTAATATAGTGCAGCCTTAGTGAGACTTTAGTCTTAGAGTACCCATCCACGTCCGATTATTAATCGGTGACAGATTTTATAGGTGATAAATTACATACTAATTATGTGCAACGCACATGTCATGCTATAAAAAAAGTAGAAAAAGTATGCCCAATTATCGGAAAAAAGGACTAAGGAATATCCCGCTTGTGTTTTAGGGCACCAGGTGTCCAATCCTCGTTTTTGTAGTACGTGTAAAAAATATAGTATGACTCCACGCTATTTGTAAAACAATGTAAATATTTATACAATTAAATGCAGTTGTATTTAATTGTTTGATGATATTTTTGAAGTTAATGAAAGATATATTTTTTCCGATCCTTATGGGCGTGTTTCACCAAGCGATGTTAATGTTAACGCCATGTTAAAATACCATGCCTTCTCATTCATTGACAGGAAATACGAGAGGGATAACATGATATTTAACGAAGGATTAACTTTAACATGGCTTGGCGAAGCACGCCCTAAGCTTTTTAAAAAAATACTAACCTATGGACCATATTATAAGTCCGAAATAAAGAAATTTGTATTGTATTTTAAATCGTTATTCCTTTCGACGAAACTCAAGGGAGTTTACACTGTGATGTAATATCGTGGATATCGATGTTTACGTTCCCCGTCAAAGGCTGCTAAAAATAAAGCCTACCCGCATACACTTGTTTTGTTAGACAATCGTTTGAACGGTTCGTCTTGTATTCACAGCTGAAGCACGTTCTATTATACTAGATTCTTAAAACGTTTATTTAAGCTGAAAATTACAGTTTAGTTGTTACATAAAATGTTTGAGATTTAACACGACGTGTCTGCTGTGGCCCGAGTTTCGATCTGAACAAAGCTGGCGGACCAGTCCGTCAACCTAGAACGACAGAGTGCTGATGCAGCATCAGCATCGTACATTTTGCTATGGTAAAATGTAGCCTATGTATTTCCAGCATGTAAACTACTGCAATACCCAATTTCACTATCTAGCATATCCCTCGGGCACCCCTGAGAGCATATCAAAGAGTTTTTGAGATTGGTATGAGGACCACTGTTAATCTTGGCTACACATGACATACAGTGGGGTTATGTGGTGGGTCATTAACCCCTTAAACTACGTACCTACATAATATAATGATTTTATTAATAGTAGTCGACTTCTGTGAAAATTACATTTTATATGAAAGAAGGTAATTTTACGTGGTACATAATTGGCCTCAGGTTAATACTTTAATTCGAAATATGTCTTGCTTTGCCTTCAATTAAAATTATTAATTGCAGCAGCGAGTTTTTAATATAAATCATAATATATTATATTTTCACTGCCTTCGTTCGACAAAGATAGTCCCGTATATTTTGCATATTACAGAAAATAACTTAACTAGTCTTTATTCGTTCTAGGGTTGAATAGCCTAGAACGGAACAAGCAACAATTATATGGATACATCCACACTTACAAACTTTCGCATAATGTCACTTTCCCATTAGAGTCGGACATATTACAAGGATATAAGGCCGCCCTGTAGGGGAGGAATGAAAAATCCCTGAGGATTATCCCGCCCTCCTAGTAGAAAAAAAATGATAGACATATCGAGTGCATTGATTTTTGGTGGAGATTTATCACTCAATGTAATTAAAGAATTAGGTCAAGCCCGGGTTGGTGACCTAATGTTAAATTCTGAGTATCATTATCAGTATCTTGTACAGAGTGCAGCTTCTATTCTAGGGCTAATGCTACTGAGCCAGAAAAATTTCTTTGATGCTGCTGCTAGATTTTAATGGTTTATGTATTTACCATTAAGAAACCCAACTGAATAGTTAGGTACTTTACCTAGTGATTTTGCTTAGATGATTTACTCGATTATTATTAGAGCAATTCGAGCTAAATACAAAGATAAACCATTTGGGCCATTAATATTTTAGCCTCGGAATTTTATAGCCGATACACTGTGGTACGTTTAGGCTCCCACCGCAATATGGAATAAAAAATTATGGCTTCAAAGCACGATATAAATCTAGGGTTGACGCGATTCAAAAATTATAATTCACTTCACTTTTGATGAGAAAAATATAAAAATTTTTACTAATCAGTTATTATTAAATGAACATAATTAATACACATTTCAAGTGATCATAAACAGCCGGATTTGAAGCAATTAATTTTTATATTTCGTTGTTGCCAGCGAATGGTTTGAATAGTGCTTCCATATTTTTTAAATGCAATGTTCACCACCGCGTTTGTTTTCTTACCAGTCATGTCGGGTAAACGTCACACTGGGTTATGAGACTGAGGGCGTGTTTCACCAAGCAATGTTAAAGTTAACGACATGTTAAATATCATGTTATCCCTCTCGTATTTCCTGTCAATGAATGAGATGGCATGGTATTTTAACATGGCGTTAACTTTAATATTGCTTTGCGTTTCACCTAGCCTAAGGCCGTGTTTCACCAAGCAATGTTAAAGTTAACGCCATGTTAAAATACCATGCCATCTTATTCATTGACAGGCAATACGAGAGGGATAACATATTTAACATGGCGCCCTTAGGGCGTGTTTCAACAAGCAATGTTAAAGTTAAATATCATGCTGTTCCTCTCGTAATTCCTATCAATGAATGAGAAGGCATGGCAATTTAACAAACCGTTATCACTAACATGCGTTGGAACAACATGATATTTAACGAAGGATTAACTTTACATTGCTTGGTGAAACACGCCCTAAAGCCCGTATTAATAAAGAAGTCTCAAAACCTAACCAAATAAAGTTGTTCACTTTTAAAAGTGAAATGAAACTTTTATTTAATCTGTCAAATAGGTTCTCAAGTGAGGTAGGGTTTTAGAGTTATTAATACGGGACTAAAAGAAAGATAGAGTACCTTTGTGTATTGCGTACACAAGGACGTCTCTTTGAAGACGTTCTCAGGAAGTACTTATTAGAGTACATTACGAAAACTGTTAAGTACACAATATATTCAAAGTATATTTTATATAAATTCATAAAAGCGCCAACCCTGTCATAGCTATTTGAAATGCAGCTATGATCGGTACACAGCTAGTATGCTCCGTATTTTGTTATACATTGGAATTTTATGACCTCTCCTAGCTCAGTGGTTGAGCTCGATACTCAAACCGGAGGTCGTGGATTCCCGCGATGTATAAACAAAAAAATTGTTTCCATGACAATGCAGGCTGATTGTCTGATAAAAGAGATGATCCATGCGACGGATGGGCATGTAAAAAGTCGGTCGGTCTGATCTCCCGCCAGTCGTGTCGGCTATCCGTCCCACTTGGCTACGAGAGTGAAGGAAGAGAGAGTGCTTCTGTATAGAGCGCTATATTCTGTATAGCGCAGATTTGGGCACTATAAAAATAACTCCTGCGTATATCGATGTGGTAGGTATTATTATTAATAGGGATGATTATAATAATATTAGGGTTCAATAAATTGGAATAATGAAAATATTTCAGGCCAAATACGCGTGTTAAGAATACTGAAGGCATTGTGTTTGAGAGCTCTCGCGGAGGTTGAGAGGGTTAGGGAAAGAGGAGGCACTTCACTCGGTATAAACACAACACGTTATAGGCTATACTGATGTTTTTTATTAACAGCTGGAAGTTTGCCGCTTCTTTGTGGGCGCAAAATTAAATCCCGTGAGAACCTTACATTTTGGAGCCGTAAAAAGTAACCTATGTGTATATCAAGAGAGTCATCTAACTCCATACCAAATTATATTAAAATCACTCCAGCCGTTTAGGCGTGAAGAAGTAACAAACGTACACACTCACTCCCAACATTCAATGTTGAAATAAAGACAAATTTTGTCTTAATATAATCAGTCTGATAAAGGGTGTTAAAGGAAACTTCAGTACGCGAAAAAGAAAATCATCTAAGAACTATACATACTGCTACTAAAAATTATTAGATGTTGCACGAAACTTAAGGCCAAAAAAAAGTTATGTAGGACGTAATATAATACTCGTACACATTTTGCCAGTTAATACCGCACTAGGCGTAACTGAACTGCACCGGAACTGCGCGACACGACGCGTCATTTTTGGGTATACCGCACCTGAATTGCAGCGGCGCTCCAAAAATATATTCAGTATCTAGGCAACCTCTGCTCTGAGCAAAATGAACGACGAAATGGATACGATTATTATTTCCTTATTGTTATTTCTTGAGCTATTTCACTCCAAAGTTGTTTTTTTCTGGAAGTATTCATATAATTTTCATGCTGGACGTCATATATCTCCGGATATTGGCTCACAATTACAATTAATTTTTCCTCGTCCATGGACATTTTAACTGATAATAGCGCTTCCAACCAGCTGACTGACTATGAAAATGAAGTTTGTCAAACCGCACTGCGCGGCAACGGAACTACACGTCACGACAAGTCGCGACACTTTTGGTCAGTTGATCAACTTTGCCGCGCAGTTCAGTTGCAGTGTAGTTCAGTTGCCGCGTAGTGCGTGTTGTCTCATAAAATTTCATACAAAGAATATTTTGACGCGTCGTGTCGCGCAGTTCCGCTGCAGTTCAGTTACGCCTAGTGCGGTCTTACCTTAATAGAAAAAAAACTACGTTTAAAAAAACCGACGACCGAAGCCTAAACGAGACTAATTACAAAAGGTATGAGTAAATAAAATATCTAGGTCTTGCATCTAACTAAATATCATAAGCAAAACTGACTATAATATTCGGATAACAAACAGCTAGCTTATAATAGTATACTTAATGATATACAAACATATCATTATATAAATAAATTGAGTCTAATAACAAGCTGCAAAGAAACATCATAATGTTATTATTTGAATTTGTGAGAACAATTATAATTGTTTGAATAAAACATTTAGAAAGTAGGCTGAGTGTAAAACTTATTAATACCGACTCTAAACTATCGTGAATAAGCGTAAATTATAACGTGATTATTATGGGGTATATTTAACTATCAATTTTTATGTTTTACGGTCCCCTACCTCTAAAAGAAAAAAACGGACCTCTTAAATGTCTATTGTCCCTAGAAGCTGTACAAAATTAGACATCTTAACCAACGCAATCAAAAAACGTGCAGCTGTTTGTGCAGCTTATTTTCGACATTTTTAAATAGGTTCTCTATTATATATTATGATATTGAAACTAATATCATAATATACTCTATTCTATAATATAAGCTGTAACAAAACCAAAACGGAACCGATGCGCGAATCTGACGCGCTATACCGGTTTTTAACCGCCTTCCAGAAAAGGAGTAGATTTCTTAACTCGACTGTATTTATGTTTTTTTTTTTTAATGTTTGTTCTTTATACAACAAGTACTTTACTTCTTAATACGTTTTAATAAAATAAGGTTTAATTAGGTAGTCTGTTTTAATTCCTGTACATCATAAATAAATTAGTGAATCATGTAGTTCTCGAGCGTCTACCGTTTCCATTGGTGTACATATTATTCATACTTAATTACGCTATATATTCATTTTCCAGTGCCATGCTGAGCTGAATTTTTGCGATAAGATATTAATAAACAAAAATATTGTTAAGTAACCTCTGAATTGTTAAGCAGTGAGCAAACGAATAATGAACTATAGCTAGTAATTCCCGCAATGAGATCAGCTATTTAAAAAATAGCTCCAAATCGGTTCATCCATGTGGGAGCTACAATTCCATAAACAGACTCACATAGACACTTCAAACTTATGTGTTATAAGTTTTCCTCACTTCTTGTCGGGTGCTAAACATAAAATGCAATATTGTGCCAAATGTATTAAAAAACCTAGAATAAATGGAAAATATTTAAGTTAATTAAAATAATGCTGTATTGTATAAAATAATCTCTGAATATAATCAATACTAATATAATAAAACTGGAGTATTTGTTTGTTTACTTGAACGCGTTAATCTCAGGAACTACTAGTTCGATTTCAAAATTTCTTTCAAAGTTTGATACCCTATTTATTGAGCAAATGTGTGACCATATAGGGCGATTCATGGTTCATATAAGAAAATTCTTTACATCCTAAACTATGTCTCTGTACTTGTACATTATGTTTTATTTTCTATTTTCACTTTATTCTAACCACCGACTTCATCTTCGTTTCTTTATCTTTCTGTTTATCTGAAAACTTTTAATTGGCCTTCTCATTTGTGTAATTCTATCTACTTTTGTATCTAGCCGTAAGTTTTCCAAATTTAATAAAATAAAATATATTAAGCCGAATATAGTGTGAAGAGAAGGCTGCGTAGAGCATTTTTATTTAGACACCTCGTATCTATAATTACAAGTACCGTAACGCGACAAATAACGATTAAAGATCTTCATAAAAGTCACAAAATAGATGAGTTTCAATCCTGGTCAGGTCTTAGGTCAACGACCAGTGCGTACATGTGTATATACTAGGAGCCTTTACACATGTACGCACTGGTTGAACCCCAGCATAGTCAGATTTACTCCTTGTGGTCATTTGAGACCTTTTTTTGAGTTATATTAAGTAATTTATATGAGGTGGCAAAACAAAAAATGTTCTACGCGTCCTTCTCTTCACACTATATTCGGCTTGATATATAGTATAGTCACATATTTATAGTCTAGTTCACAGAGACGCGTGTGTAGTGTGAAGAGAATGACGCTTAGAACATTTATTCATTCGGCTTAATATATGAACCATGAATCATTCTGTATAACATCATGCTCAGACTAATGGGAGCGGAACACCAATGAAGACATTTTTTATTGGTGTTCCGCTCCCATTCGTATCTTCAACATTAGAAATTCGAATCTGCTCTCTTACGGCTGGAGTGCACACGCGCTCTCCCGCTGATACATAACAGCTTAGACTAGAAATTCGGAAGTAAATTCATTTAAATTTGTGCAATTAGGACATGCACATGTCGACGAGAGCTCAGCAATACCAACTCCAAAATACATGCAAAATTTACTTATCACTGTTGTCAAATATTGTCGTCTAGTTGCGAAATTGGTGTTAGTTTCGATGGACAAATTTGAATCTCTGCATTCTGTTGATAGTGTTCATGAGAACAATGTTATTGTTTTAGTTCCAGGTTATAAACAACATAGGTACTCGTATTATAAGCTTACTCAATGCTGGGTATAGCAAGTATAAGCGAATACTTCATAAAAAAGAAACTAAATTAAAAAAACTAAAAAGCATAAAATAATACTTATACAATTTTCTTTTTTATTTTCTTTTTAGTGTTTCCAAGTCAAAGTTATCGTAAGTTATCGTTTTTACATGATACAAACCTCCTTTTATCTGCACATGCAGGCCAAATTTCGTTTTTAACAATTCCTCTACCCGTGGTTGCCTGGATAAGTAATAAGGCCGCCATTGTGCTACCTGTGTATATTGTTATGTTTCTCATATAATATTATGTTAATGTTGTGTGCACAATAAAGAATTCATTCATTCATTCATTCAAAGTAAAAGATAAATCTGATTTGTAGCTACGATGCTACAGACAGACTAACAGACACCATATTTATAATTTCCACCTCTTTTTTGTGTCGATGGTCAATTATAAATTCAAAAGCAAAAAACTCCAAAATTAGCCGCACTGAAACTACATAATAATAATATCATCGACATCAAAATTTACCGACAAGTGTTGATTCGTTATTGGTGAAATATGTTCATAAAATAAAAAATATAGTGCCAAACTATGTAAAACTTTTATAGTACAAAATGGCAGCTATTCTGCGTCGAATAAAAAAAGAATCACGCAAATCGGATCATTAACCTCAGAGTAATCGGTAAGTACATACATATAAAACGGGCCGAATTGAGGACCTCCTCCTTCTTAAAAGTCAGAAATGAAAATGGCCAAAATACTTCAATATTAAATACGTAAAGGTTACTTTTATAAATCCTAAGGTAATTAATGCAGCGGCGCTGCGGTGTCGTGTGAAAACCATATTTCTATTATAATCAGGTTATATCATTAATTAGTGATAATATTTTAGGGTGTGTATAGGACTCGTTTGTAGAGTTTTCTATGAAAGTACCAGCGCTGAATGAGGTAATTTAATTTAATTTAAATATTGTATGGGAAAATTCATATTTTGGGACATTTCTTATACAAACATGAAAGTCGAAAGTAAGTCTTTCAGCGATGGTACTTTCACAGTATACTCTACATAGGAGGCACATACACACCCTAAAGTATTATCACTCATTTATTTCACACCTTGTATAGTTAGGAATGGCTTTGGCTACTTGAAATGAAATTAAATGGCATACGTTTATTTTTCACTTACACTGTCTTGTCTTTGGGGGCTAGTCACAATATGTGTTTACCCGGTACAACGCTAAAACTGCACAGATCAAAAGGCCCGTTTTAATAACCTATCTATCTACAACCAATAACTATCTACATAAATAGATAGGTTTTGAAACCGTCTGAAAATCGACTAGTGAACGTCGATTGGGCCAATAATAACCCGCCTTTTGTTCCTGTTCCAGATTTGAATTTCTTATACATTTTAATATTTTCATCGTTTTACCCAAGAGCCAGTACTTAAAAGTTTGTCTGGGGATTAATATTCAATGGTAAAGCAAATTCTCTTTTTCCCTTACAGTCAATTAAAAATAGAACACTTACAACAAAGTGTTGTATAAAGTTGTTTTAATATTCGAATCATTATTTTCTTTTTTCTACGAAAAATATTTAGAGAGTAGAATTTCATAACCTTTTTGGTGCTTAGAATATTTAAATTTAGATTTAAGATTCCACGTCTTCGTTTTAGCTAAGATTAGATTTTAACCCTGACGAAAAGAGGGGTGTTAGAAGTATGACGTGTCTACAGTGCATGTTTCTCTCTATGGCAACGTACCGATTTTGATCTAGTTTTTTTATTTGATTGATTGAGAGTGTTCTTGGTTATAATTTTTAATTTTGTTTAAAGTTATTCGGAAGGATTCTATACTAGGCACTACAAATGCGTGTTAATCTGTTATGACTTTACATCTTACTTTGAGCCCCGAGAAGGACTTAGGATAGTTTGGGCGACAAAATGCCGGAGACCTATTTTCAGATCTAAATAATGGACTAAGAGTTTCAGAAGTCGGAAGTCCTTTATACAAATAACTTAAATATTTTTATTGATTTCTAAACGATATTATTGGTCACAAAAGTATTCATTCCAAAAGGAACTCAGAATATATTTCCCTTTTTCCCCATTTAATCTCTCCTTCTATCCATTTATAGCAAAATAAATAACTTTTTATTAAAATTTAAAAAATAAATAACATTTTATTTAGCGTTACCATTGCTACTCGTTTCATTAATTGCCAAAAAGCGACAAACCATACAGCTCATTCATCAGCTACTGTATATGTACCCGTTCAGAAAATCTCAATGAAATAACCACCCTATTCCAAAACCGTACAATTCAAAATCTCAAAAACACACATTTCAAATTTTGAACCACGCTATTATAACCCTTGTCACTCGGCATTACAGGTCTGTTTTTACTGGAAAATGGAATATTTTGTTAAGTCACGTACGTGGAAATAAGCACGAATCTAGCGTGAGGTAAATTCTTGAAATGTTTCATCAAACTTCGGCAATTCTCACGTTATAGTTAAGTCTCTTCATAAGCAATCAATCACGCGGGGCATCGATCTTAATATTTTACCGGCGCTTTCAAATTTTATACATGGATATTGGGTATTGGTTCAGAAAATGTAGCACTTTTGCATTCACGCCCCTGTGGTCCAGTAGTTTGGAGCTTGGCTCTCAATTTCAGTCGTAGAATAGATTCCCGCGTTGAAATAATAAAAAAATAGTTATTTTTGAAAGTTCAAATGGCCCACCATACATTCCCACTAATACTCTTGTGTACACAGGATTGACAGTGGTAACAAACCTTTTGCACCTGTGATTACACAGGTTTTTTATTGATTTATTCTGATCGTCTTACTATGCAGGCTAATCACCTGATAGTCTGATAAGAAAGGTTATCCATTTGTCGGATGGGCATGTAAAAAATTGGTCCTACAACTGATCTCCCGCATATAATTAGCAAATGAACGAGAACGGCGTTAACACCGTCGCAGGCTCAATCGGAAATTAAAATGGTCGCCTGAAAACAAAACACTAAACATAATTTGTACCATAAAACCTTATTAAATAAAACCAACCAGAAAGGGGTAATGGTGTGAAACACAAATTGCACGACTAAAATGGATGATTCATTTTAATAAACGCAATAATTAACGCGTCAATACGATAGCATCTCATCGGGAAATGAAAAAATAGCGATAACCATCAAGTAAATTGCGGCCTGACTTCCGCAAGGCATTATTAAAGTAAAGCATTAAATAACAGGCGACACTATCTACATCGCCCCAACTTATACTAGGGGAGCCCAGGAGGGGAATTTTTGACGTAACTTGAGTGCGTAATACTGCCGTGGTATCACTATAATGTCGTTAACTTCTTAAAAAGTCGACGGCATCATAGTGATATATTGTATCATAATATGTATCACATACCTCTGTTATCTTGGCAAGAAAATAGTTTATTTGGGGTGTTAAACAAATATATATTATTAAACGATTTAGTCAGATTTAATGTTGGATATATTAAAAAAAAGTCAAAGAAGCTCCGAACTACTGACCGATTGGAATATCGGGTCGGGTCATGGGGATTTATGTAAAATTTTAAAAGTTTATTTCAATAATTAAACTTGTCAGATATTTTATATAACTAGTACTCTAGTCAATCTTGTCTGACGATATTAAGCTAGTTTTTCACATCGTTTTCTAAAAATAGACTTGTTATTTAAAAAAAGAAAATATTATAAGCTGATCCCACTACTAAACTGAAAAACTTTAATAATAATATGTTTTTTATTCTTATCATCTAATCACCAAGGTTTCTACAACACTCAAGTAACTACGCGTTTAACATCCTGGGCTCCCCGGCTGTTATAAACAGTGGAATTATACCGTAAAATGAGGTTATAGTACAGCATTTAAACGTAATATATGAAAAAAATTACAAACCCTAAAAAATATTATATAATATGATTATAGAACTCCAATTAGGTATCTACTAACTGTTATAGTGTACATTTGCAATTGAAGACTTTAATGGATGAAGGTGATATGTAGCAAAATTATGATTTTGAGAAAATTTAGTTCCAACTGTCACCTAAACATAGAATACGTGGTAATAAAGTATTAAGTACATTAATCCAAAGATCTGTCTTTAGAATCAATGTACTTAATACGCTACTATTTTAAACTCAATTTTCTGTGTAATTTTTTTTGCGACATATCACCTTCATTGATTATGTCTTCAATTGATTCTTGGATCGACTTATGAAAACACAATAATTTAAAACTAATGGTATTCATTTGTTGTATTATTTGAAGACCTCCGCGGTAGCTCGCACGACCGGTCGTTGTGGAAGACCTTGGGGACCTATATTCAGCAGTGGACGTCTTCAGGCTGATGATGAAGCGGTAGCTCAGTAGATGACGATGATCAGCATCGCTACAGTAAGTTGTCCCAGCGTCAACATCAAACGCCGTTCTAGGACGGTCTTTTTTTGACTCGTAACTACACCGTACGATAGTTTGTAGGATAACTTTTTCTAATCGGGACGCACCTTAAGAAGTTAATTGGAAAAATATAAATTATGATCGAATTTCGACGAGAGGGCGACCTCTAGTTGTTAAAAACTCCGTCAGTTCCTCGTAAAATAAATCACATTTTCCGCTTTATTAATTGTTTACATTAATTATTTGGTAAAATACACGACCGTTTTCGACTAAGTTATCATCAGGTGTAGGTAGGTTACTCATAAGTTTTTTCAAGTAGAGAGATCTCAAACAACACAAAGACTAAGTTCATTAATTTCATATTTACCGAAGCATGTATTATTGGAAAAACTTTCCGAGTAATATGATAGCTTTACCTATATTAATTATTCATATTATTTTTTTTCTTATCTTCTTACTCTTTGGTAAGACCTACGTCTGACTTAAAGTTTGTTTAGTTTCACTATCATCAGACCAGATAGAAAGAGGTTTGATCAAACACTAGAGATATATGAAATCTATCTATTTTGTCTGTAGGTTTTCGTGCAGAAGGTGGCTCTTTCCTATATTTACTTTCTGTCTGTAGGTTATCCTACAGAAAGAAGCATTTGCCTGTATTTATATTCTGTCTGTGGGTTCGCCTAAGCTTTATCCTATCATACATAGACATTATTTGCTAAAACACGAAAGCATTTTACGATCAGATGATCATTTAAAAGGTATGGTAAGGTATCACTTATCCGTGACAGGAATAGGGTTATAGCAAAATAAAAAAAAGTATTGGTTAATGTTAAAGAACTACATTTTATTATTATTAATTAAATGTGTTGCACGCTATTGTAGAGGCAGAATGTTTTTGCACCTCTCATAGAATATATTATAAGATCATAATGTACATATTATAACTACATTGTAGCAATAAAGGAATTTGATTTGATTCGAAAACACATGCCGCTGGTACCTTTAATAGTAAACTAAGCCCCAAATAGTACACCAAGTGTACGATAAGGGTTTTATAATTTCATAGAATTTGATATCGTAGTAACATGATAAGCACAAACTATTAAAATTACTAGTTTAGTACTCGTAATTAACAGAACTGTTTTATATGCCAACACCGCTACTAAACTTGTGTTTAGTATTGTGTAGCTATTATTAATAATATTTACACATATAGTAGGTATTTGTATTATATACCTATATATAAACGCTTTTATTTTCCAGCGTCCTCTGATAATGTTATTTTTCAAGATATTATCACACTATTTTTATGAAAACAATCTATTCTCGAATGACATTAATACTTTGTTAATGGAATCAGGCGTTACTTTGCTGAAATCAATAGCATAAAATTTAAATATATCTAGCAATATCCCGCGTTTTTTTTTGCGGGATTTCGCTAAATATAATATTATATTTAAATTGAATACATTGCACATTATCAATGTACTAGGCCATAAAAGGGTAATTATGGACCGATACAAGTTATTTTCAGACACCGCATTGCCAAGAAAACGATGACAAGCAAGATTTTATGTCATTCCATTTGCGAGGTGTACAAAGCGGCTACCGTAGAAACGTGAAACAAAAGAAAATATTTATTTAAATATAAAAGTGAAACTGGGTCGGCCAATAGCCCGTGAAGGTCCAACTTTCATAAAACCGGTCATTCTATTTCGCTTAATTGGTCCGTCCGTTGTTTCCATCTGAACCGTGGAATTGTTCAAGTTTTTTCAACTTCTAAGTTTATGAATAACCTTTCACTGGAAAATTCTAATCCGTAGGCATAATAAGGAATTGATTATTGAACATGAAATTACTGAATTATAAAATCCAAACCAAAGTTGTTCTCATTCATTTATGTAAATTCTAATATTGTAATGATTATAATTTTTTTTGTACATTTTCCTATATATCAGTGATTCTCATAAAATTTATTAGAGCTAATTTTAAATAAAAAAAATATGTAATAATGTTACTTATTTAATCCTTATAGCCATATAAATACAGTGTGATTCATGATTCATATTATAATATTAATAGTAGAATATACTAGTGTGAAGAGAATGACGCGTAGAGCATTTTTGTCACCTCATAGAAATTACTTAATATAATTATATCTCAAAAAGTTAAAGGTGTAAAATGACCACAAGGAGTTAATCGAGCATAGTGATTGGTCAATTCGGGTACCGCAAGCTCGTCTCCGCCCCGCTCCGCGTCAGTGGAATTCCGGCCATAAGCCTCCCACAAAGTATTCCATAGTTGCATATACTTGCTGCGCTTGGCAGGCGGGTTGGCGAGCGCAGTTTTCAGAACAATGTTCGCAAAAACTACTTCTGGATATCTAATTCTATTCTCGCCTTTTACAACACAAACCGGAAAGATGGTTCATGCGGAGGTTTTTTTTATGCAGCACCCCACGAATTTTATTCTTCCCCTCAGGAGTTACGTTACTTTGGGAGGTACGATGCCACAGACACGTCAAACTCATAACACTTTATATTTTCGAGAGTTAAAATTAATACCGTAATTCTAATATTTGGGTTTTTTTCTCTTTATTTAAAGGCATTACGTCTTAAGATTAAGTCAGCCTTACTTTCGAGTTAACAATTAATTTTCTAAATCTAGATCCCTTAAGTGTAAAGAGTGAAAAACATAACTAATAAATCTTGAGCTAAATTCGGTTTTAAAATTATAATATTTGGGTTAAAATTTTACAAAATCCGCACAGCTAGCATTAGTAAGATTTCAATTCTCAAAATTATCATATGCTAATACTGAGTATACGCCTAAAAGCCAAGTCAGCTTCAAACTTCCAAGACTAACAAGGAACTAAATGCATCTGTTGAGAATATATTAGGCGAAAACTTGGCGTCGTACAGTATTCACTAGAATTCGTAGGTAATTGTGAAACTGATTAACAAAATATTTATATATAGCTCCCCTCACCGATTTCGGTGTCGGTAGCCGATTTCATTGAAACCAGGCCAGCTACGCAGGAGTTATTTTATAGTGCCCAAGTGTGTGCGCAATACACAGAAGCACTCTCTCTTCCTTTCACTCCCATAACCCAGTGGGACGGTAAACCGACACGACTAGCGAGAGATCAGGCGCAGGACCGACTTTTTACATGCCCATCCGACGCATGGATCATTTTTCTTGTCAGACAATCAGGTGATCAGCCTGCATTGTCCTAACCAAACTTGAAAACAACATATTTTTTTGTTGATCCAACGCGGGAATCGAACCCACGACCTCCGGGTCGAGAGCGAAGCTCTGAACCACTAGCCCACGGAGGCGATATTTATATATATTATGTCGCAGTCATCTAATTGAAACCGCACTTTCATTAAGTGACTAGAGTTTTTTCGAATGACGACATTACATTGAAAGACTAAAGGACAAATTCGACATGTTGTTTATTGCAACGTCCAACGACTGAAGGTCATTTAGTCATTAAGCGTAGTAGACAAATTACCTACTTATGGAATATCTAGTTAGGTGACATTTTTTTTCTAATTTGCGCTCATACTACCGATATATAACCCTAGTCACTCAATGAAATAGCGATTTCAATTAGATGACTGCGACATATACACTTTAATCCCCATTTTTACCCGACTACAGCGAAGCGAAAAGGAGGGTTATGATTTTTACCTATATGTAATGTATGTGGCTATGGATGTTCATGAGTTCCCCCATTTCTTCTAAACAAGTTATGATAATTCGACAAAGTCGTTGGAAGCCCCTTGATCGTTCACTGGGCAAAATGACGTCACGTTAAAATGGCTACAGCGCCCTCTAGGGGACTTAAAGTAGAGAAGTAGAAAAAAATCAAATATGTAAATATTACCTATTAACTCTTGCTCACAGCTTTTCTTGGAAACACATGATAATTGCAAGAGTTTATTGGAGCGTGTTTTAGTAGTATTTTAAGCCTGTTGTTCTAGGTAGTCGGGTTTTTTTTTCTTGTATAATAAAGGTAATTTTAGCTAAAAACCAGACTGCGTCACTCTCACAGTAAACACGAATCTTAAGACATACTTATCAAGCTAAAATCTGTCGAAGAGTTCAGTGCCAAACTATTAATACATACGAGTACAATCTAAAACTATAATCCTTCTGGCGCAGTAAATACCAATTTACACTACATACCCTAATCCACGTTGCTGTCTTTGTGGTAGAGAGTTAAGGAAAAAGGTTTTATTCCTTATCCCTTTATTCCATCGATAACAAATACAATAATTAGCAAAATTGGTAAATGACAAGCCCAATTCTCTTAAGTATTTTCAATGTAATCGCGGTGCGTGTAAGGCGCTGATCCTTTGTAAACGCGTCAATAAGTATGTATAATCAGCCTCATTGTTGTAAACTTGAACATTTTATTTTATATTTCAATGTTGGAATCGAACCCACCACCTCCGGGTCGAGAGCTTTGAACAACTAGACCACGGAGACGTTAAAACACACATTATTATAATAATAAACTAGATCTCGAATGTAAATTATTAAAATTATCGTCTCAATAACAAAAAAATTATCCTCGTGAAGTTAAAATAAATATTAATGAAGACGAGATTATAATTAAGCGAAAAATCATTTACCCGACCAAATGTACCGAAAAACGTATCAGACAAGAATAAACATTCCGTAATTATATACACATAAGGCTTATATTTGCATGGTCTGTAATTAAAAACTTCATTTCCTAATTATTTTCTTTGAACGGGTCCATTTCATCGACAACCAATTTGCAAAGATTAATGAAGCATTTATTTACTCTTTACAAATTATTATGTTAAATATTATAAATCCAAAAAAGAGCAGCACGCTTACTATTGTAGGCATAATATTATGTCTTCAGAAGAATGTACTGATTGCAACAAACTGATAGATTTATTTTATCAATCTCATTTAGAAGTTACAGGGTTAGGTTACTGGGGGCATATTTCCTCTTTGGAAGCGACTCTCACGCAAACTATTAATTAAAAAAAAAATAGAAACCTCAAGATTTTTGAATCCATAGATACCCCACACGTATGGGTCGGATGAAAAAAAAATGAGTTTCAGTTCTAAGTATGGTGAGCTCCAAAAAATATGTTTTTACTTTTTTCTATTTTTGTGTGAAAAGCGCAGTTCACCAAATACATCTATCAAGTTTCATTATTATAGTTATTATAGTTTCAGGAAAAAGTGACTGTGACATTCGGAGTACGGACGGAGAGAAATGACGAATACATAAGGGTTCCGTTGTATGCCATTTGGCTACGAAATTCAAAAATAAAAATGCTACCTACTGGAAAAACACAAGACGCGGCGCTTTGACTGTGCACTAAGTTGAGCCTAAGGGCGTGTTTCACCAAGGAATGTTAAAGTTAACGCCATGTTAAAATACCATGCCTTCTCATTCATTGACAGGAAATACGAGATGATATTTTACATGACGTTAACTTTAACATCGCTTGGTGATACACGCCCTAAATAAAACAAAAGTTTCACCAACATATTTATCTAGTTAAAACTTCTGTATCTCAGTAATAATTTTGGCAACGTGCGCTCCCGTGGGATCATACTTGTTCTTGATGTCTTCTAGATCGTTGGGGAACTTCTGTATCATGGCCTTGATGAACTCGTGCACGTAGTGCTTCTGCGATGGGCTGCATGCCGCGCAGTTTGTGTCCACTGCATCTTTGAGGTTACCTGCAAAATTTAGATGACTTCTAGAAGGAAATACATACATTGTTTTTCGTAGATTTTTTATTTATTCACTAGCTGTGTGAACAAACTCTTCCGCATTTTATTATTAGTATAGACTATAGATATAGAAATTACATACTTAAAACCCATTTAACCAGATATGACCGAAATAATCGAAACCGTGTTATTTTATAAAAAAACTTTATAATATGTAGATTTTAAGCTATTTGATTTATTTTATTGGTGTATCTGGAAGAGATTTCTAAGTAAGCATTAAAACCGCCATTTTGTACATTTCATTTTATTGCTTCATAATTTTAGTTATAGAAGTTAAAAAAACCCTTACTTTTGTAAGTCAACATCGATCTCGTGCAAGGTCCTTTGTCCAAAAAACAGGCGGCATACTTCTTTAATATAATGTGGTTACTCGTAATTTCTGTTATATCTATATTTTCATCAACCATGTAATACGCTGATACTGAAGCACGTAATAAAGTCATGAAAATGAGGAATTTCATATTTGATTGATCCTAAAAATAAAATGAATTAATAGGTAATTATTTTTATTAGGCACATACTCAAAAACATAACACATATTTGTACAATAACATTACATTTTAGATACATAAATGGTTTAGGTAGAGCCGTGGTCGTATCTGCTAATAAAATCTAAGCACCAGCTCACACCAAAACGGTAGAAGAAATAGAACTTGAAAAAGCATAATATTTGTCTGCTGTGGCAATATTCGACGCCAATAGCGGGTACGACCACAGCTCTACCTTGACCATTTTTGTACATATGCATTTCTGGATTTCAAATTGAATTATTTTCTTGTTTGAGCCTTTTAGACTTCTTTTTTGCGAAGTCTGGTTGTAGTTTTTTTCAACTTTTTTGTATTTCATATTTCTCTATTACTACATCAAACATAACATGTTTATATTTTTATTAAATTATCCATTACATACAAGGTAACTAACCAATTCCTAGAAACTTGTGGGACCGCATTTCAAAGGCATATTTTAAATTTAATAATAAAATATTATGATCATTAATTTCACATATTCGTGATGTGCTTGCCAATTATCTTAATTTAATTTTTTTGGAGTCAGATTCTGAGGTTTAATTCCATCAAACAAACACTAAAATCAACATTTTTAAATAATTATATAGCCTATATGTTACTCGCGAGACCAATACGAATCGATCGACACCTCATTTATTAAAATCGGACTAGTAGTTTAGCCGCTGCGAGGAAACGTACATACATACATGGCCCGCCAATATCATTACCCTTCCTTTTGGCCGAAGTCGGGTAAAACAGATTGTGAAACGCTGTTTAATCGTTTGGGAGCAATTCCAGGAGCAGACACACACTTCAAATTAACTACTTTAACCCTCTATATTAATAAGAATTTAAAAACTTAGTGAATTATTGTATTATGATCCAGAGTAAGTGTATATTTTACTTAAAAAGAGTAAAGTTTTTACTTGAATTAATAAATAAAATATACATACATAACTTACTTACCATAATGTTTAACTAAGTATGCTGTGACTATCTATACATAAAGAAAACACTTCAATCTCACTACACCAACAGTATTATAATAAATAATAAATTGACGTCTAATTGTCTTTTATAATTATTCGTATATTATAATTCTTATGTTAATAATTTTTTTGGGTATTTTTTCTTTGTTTGCTTCCTTTTCAACCTCTTTAATATTAGAATCTGAAAAAATAAAATATTTGTCTCAGTATTTAAAGTTGTTACATTATTCCAAATATTTATTAAGATATTTTTGTGTAACGTCACCTGACTGACCAGTATTATATAAACATTAATATTAGAGTACTTATGGTAAGCAGAAGTATGTATTAGATTTATTCAATTAATAACACAAATGTCTCTTTAAAAATAACATAATAAATTAAAAACTATTTAAGGTAAATTATTATTATCTAAACTATAAACTAAAGACGTAATAAAAAGACTATAATATATAAAAAACTATATCTGCCGCTGATAATGTACCCAAAAGGCTGGCAGTATTACCTCGCTGTATCGCCGATACGTTGGCCGAGGCGACGTAAGCGCCAGCCCTTGGGTCGTTTGTCTTTTCCTTTAGTCTTTTAGAGAGGTCTTTCAAAAGGCGTTTAGCACTTGGACCCAATGGACCCAAAATTTCGAAACCAAAAGGTAGTAAAATGTATCCATCGCCGATGGATTCATATTTTCGTCTTTTGTGGGTCTATTTATTTTAAATTTTTCAAAATTTTTACTACCTGCATCACTTAACGATTTTTATACATATGACATCGCTGCGCGCTCACAGTGAGTAGAATGCGGGTTTAAAAAGAATTGTCGCGAACAAGAAAGCCAGGTGGTCGGCGATGTCGCAGCGATAAATAAATCGCCGCGATTACGCATCGCCTAGAAATCGCTTATGAAAATCGGTATCCCGACTATTAAGCTGTTATTTTCCATTCTAGACTACCGGACATCTAAGTGGTTGTTTTTTTTTTCATTTTTTTATTATGTACGTAGTTTGGTAAAATTTTTACAAAACTTTGTATTTTCTTAATTTTTTTATTTCCAAGCTCTTTCTAAGAAAAGGCCTTTGTGTAATGTGTAAACATTACACATAATCCTCTTTTGCATAATTGTCGTAAAGAGAGTAAAAAATCTTTAGTGCGTGTATTAATATTATAATGCAGTAAATTATTCTCTAACACGTAGTAATATTTTTTTTATATAATTTGGTTTACTATATTACATTCTAAGTCCGTAGATTTTTTATTGCATTCAGTCACTAGCTCTTAGCGGTTTTACCGTCCCTGTCCCACGTCCTATATGAACAAAGGGTGACACGCAGATAGGTGCCCATTTATAATTCAGCGTGGTCCCACATTAATTCCTGGGTCTGGCCGCTTCATATTCAAATATGCACACACTATGGGGGCCGGCGTTTTAAAACTGGCAATATTCTATGAATACAAAATGTAATGATGCATATCCATCAAGAGGACGACGTGGCAATTATGAACAACCAAACTTTTTGACAGAGCGATGGTAACACGGCTTTTGGACCAAGTCGATATTGCTGATTATGAGGACGAAGATCAAAAATATTAACTAAATTAAAAATATAAAAAAAAACCCCGACTTAGCGTGACACATTCCTGTCACACCTAACAATCGAACTGATGACCTTGAAGACCTCTGGCTTACTCTCCAAACTGATTCGTTTTTGATTCAGATTCGATCGTGCCGTGTACTTCCGAATAAATTGACGTTTGTTTATTTTGATTCTCAGTAGATTGATATGGTCGGGAGTACAAAAAGTTACGATCTATTGATAATCTTTATACTGGTTAGTTTTAAAGTAATCCACAAAATAAAACACCAAAAGCCATTAAGATCGAACTGATCTGATTCTCAATTGTGTCAGGAGTAGACCTGCTGAACCGATTTCCACCAAACATAGCTAAGAAAACTCTCGACTGATATAATTTTCAAAAAAAAAACCGCATTAAAATCGGATCATCCGTTTGGGAGCTACGATGCCATAGACACAGACACATACATACATTTACACAGACACGTTTAAACTTATAACACGCCGTCGTTTTTGCGTCAGGGTGTTAAAAACATATGGGATTTGCTATAAGGCATATTTCAACCCTGGGGTTTTTTTCGCAATGAAACCATTTAATTTTCGACATATTGACTGTACTATTACGAACATATTCAAGTTCAAAAAGCTTCGCTAAGTGACAAGCATAAAATGTGATAAGCATTTCTATGTCTCTGCATGTAATCTATACATATAATAAATCTGTAGAGGGGTCATGTCTGTACATTAAGAATATTTAAGTGAAAATTAAAAAAAGGGGGTCTATATAAGCCACAGAATCTAAAAATAACATTTTTGAAAAAAATGTCTGTCTGTCTGTCTGTCTGTCTGTCTGTCTATCTGTCTGTCTGTCTGTCTGTCCATATGGGAATGTTTGTCGTCGCATCACGCTAAAACCACTGTATGGAAAGAAATGAAATTTGGCAGGTAGGTAGCTTACGACCTGAAGAGCATTATTGGAAATTATTATCCCGAAAAACGAAAGGGTTCCCGTGGGATCTTCAAAAAATTGTAGCTACCTATTTGACGGTATTTAAGCCAAACTACTCAACGTATTTAAATGAAATTCGGCAGGCAGGTAGCTTATGACTTGAAGAGCATTATTAAAAATTGTTATCCCGAAAAACTTAAGGGTTCCTGTGGGATCATCAAAAAATTGGAGCTACCTATTTGACGGTATTTCAGCCAAACCACTCAACGTATTTAAATGAAATTCGGCAGGCAGGTAGCTTATGACTTGAAGAGCATTATTGAAAATTGTTATCCCGAAAAACGTAAGGGTTCCCGTGGGATCTTCAAAAAATTGTAGCTACCTATTTGACGGTATTTCAGCCAAACTACTCAAAGTATTTAAATGAAATTTGGCAGGCAGGTAGCTTATGACTTGAAGAGCATTATTGAAAATTGTTATCCCGAAAAACGAAAGGGTTCCCGTGGGATCTTCATAAAATTGTAGCTACCTATTGGACGGTATTACAGCCAAACTACTCAACGTATTTAAATGAAATTCGGCAGGCAGGTAGCTTATGACTTGAAGAGCATTATTGAAAATTGTTATCCCGAAAAACGTAAGGGTTCCCGTGAGATCTTCAAAAAATTGTAGCTACCTATTTGACGGTATTTCAGCCAAACTACTCAACGTATTTAAATGAAATTCGGCAGGCAGGTAGCTTATGACTTGAAGAGCATTATCGAAAATTGTTATCCCGAAAAACGTAAGGGTTCCCGTGGGATCTTCAAAAAATTGTAGCTACCTATTTGACGGTATTTCAGCCAAACTACTCAACGTATTTAAATGAAATTCGGCAGGCAGGTAGCTTATGACTTGAAGAGCATTATTGAAAATTGTTATCCCGAGAAACGAAAGGGTTCCCGTGGGATCTTCAAAAAATTGTAGCTACCTATTTGACGGTATTTCAGCCAAACTACTCAACGTATTTAAATGAAATTCGGCAGGCAGGTAGCTTATGACTTGAAGAGCATTATCGAAAATTGTTATCCCGAAAAACGAAAGGGTTCCCGTGGGATCTTCAAAAAATTGTAGCTACCTATTTGACGGTATTTCAGCCAAACTACTCAACGTATTTAAATGAAATTCGGCAGGCAGGTAGCTTATGACTTGAAAAGCATTATTGAAAATTGTTATCCCGAGAAACGAAAGGGTTCCCGTGGGATCTTCAAAAAATTGTAGCTACCTATTTGACGGTATTACAGCCAAACTACTCAACGTATTTAAATGAAATTCGGCAGGCAGGTAGCTTATGACTTGAAGAGCATTATTGAAAATTGTTATCCCGAAAAACGAAAGGGTTCCCGTGGGATCTTCAAAAAATTGTAGCTACCTATTGGACGGTATTACAGCCAAACTACTCAACGTATTTAAATGAAATTCGGCAGGCAGGTAGCTTATGACTGAGGAGCATTATCGAAAATTGTTATCCCGAAAAACGTAAGGGTTCCCGTGGGATC
Source organism: Celastrina argiolus (assembly GCA_905187575.2). NCBI lineage: Eukaryota > Metazoa > Arthropoda > Insecta > Lepidoptera > Lycaenidae > Celastrina > Celastrina argiolus. The sequence goes on along the minus strand of LR994582.1, from coordinate 3,640,358 downwards.
TTCAAAAAATTGTAGCTACCTATTTGACGGTATATCAGCCAAACTACTCAACGTATTTAAATGAAATTCGGCAGGCAGGTAGCTTATGACTTGAAGAGCATTATTGAAAATTGTTATCCCGAGAAACGAAAGGGTTCCCGTGGGATCTTCAAAAAATTGTAGCTACCTATTTGACGGTATTATAGCCAAACTACTCAACGTATTTAAATGAAATTCGGCAGGCAGGTAGCTTATGACTTGAAGAGCATTATTGAAAATTGTTATCCCGAAAAACTTAAGGGTTCCTGTGGGATCATCAAAAAATTGGAGCTACCTATTTGACGGTATTTCAGCCAAACCACTCAACGTATTTAAATGAAATTCGGCAGGCAGGTAGCTTATGACTTGAAGAGCATTATTGAAAATTGTTATCCCGAAAAACTTAAGGGTTCCTGTGGGATCATCAAAAAATTGTAGCTACCTATTTGACGGTATTTCAGCCAAACTACTCAAAGTATTTAAATGAAATTTGGCAGGCAGGTAGCTTATGACCTGAAGAGCATTATTGGAAATTGTTATCCCGAAAAACGTAAGGGTTCCCGTGGGATCTTCAAAAAATTGTAGCTACCTATTTGACGGTATTTCAGCCAAACTACTCAATGTATTTAAATGAAACTTGGCACAAAGGTAGATTGTAACATGAAATAACCAACATAATATTTTTAACCGACTTACAAAAAAGGAGGAGGTTTCCCAATTCGTAAATATATGTTTGTTTTTTATGTTTCTTCGCGGATATCTTCATCGTTTCTGAAACGATTTTAATTTTTTTTTTATGTTGTGTAGGGTATAATTTAAATTTGGTCCCATTGTCACCAAAATGGTGAACTGCTGATGGGATCCGTGAGGAATCGAAGGAAATCCTCAAAATTTATGTGGAATAATATATTGATTTTGATTTTTTCTGAAGTAGTCTAAGCATATGTTACCAAACAGTAAGGTTTTGCACCATATCCTGGATCTATAATATCAAAAAATTTCGCGTTTCAGTATAACTATATATATATATATATATATATTTATTTAAAAAATTCGCGCTGCTCTGGCTTACGCCAGAGCAGCAGTAAACTATATATATAATATATATATATATTGAAAAATTTCGCGCTGCTCTGGCTTACGCCAGAGCAGCGGTAAACTATATATACAATATACATAATATATATATATTTCAAAAATTGCGCCGCTCTGGCTTACGCCAGGCTAGGCTAGGTAGACTTTTTCTCTTTCTACTATTTTTTTTTATCTAATCAAAATAAATAAAATAAAAAAAGCTTTTGTTTTTCATTTTCCGTCCTCAAATAATCGTCGTCTGATCATTCGAGAATTATCCCTACTCAGTCTATACCCATCACTAAAAATCTGAAAATTAAATAATTTTAAACAAAAAAAAACGACTTCAAAAGGTAAACTAAAAGGAACAATTAAATTTACTTCGCACAAAGTAATACTTATTAACCGACTTCCAAAAAAAGGAGGAGGTTCTCAATTCGTCTGTATGTTTTTTTTTTTTTTTTTTTTTTATGTTTGTTACCTCAGAACTTTCGCCTGGGTGAACCGATTTGGATGATTTTTTTTTTATTTGAAAGGTGGTGCTTCCCGTTTGGTCCCATTGTCACCAAAGTGGTGACCTGATGATGGGATCCGTGAGGAATCGAGGGAACTCCTCAAAATTTATATGGAAACATATATCGATTTTGATTTTTTCTGAAGTAGCCCAAGCATATATTACCAAATATTAAGATTTTGCACCATATCCTGGACCTAAAGTACTGAACAGAACTTCTGAGTCCTTAGAGATACACGTTTGAAGATTGCACCGTTGTTTAAAGAAATGCAAGCATACGCCACTACATCAATTACAGTGTTGTACCAGTGTTTACCAAAGTGGTGACCTGATGATGGGATCCGTGAGGAATCGAGGGAACTCCTCAAAATTTATATGGAAACATATATCGATTTTGATTTTTTCTGAAGTAGCCCAAGCATATGTTACCAAATAGTAAGATTTTGCACCATATCCTGGACTTAAAGTACTGAACAGAACTTCTGAGTCCTTAGAGATACACGTTTGAAGATTGCAGCGTTGTTTAAAGAAATGCAAGCATACGCCACTACGTCAATTACAGTGTTGTACCAGTGTTTACCAAAGTGGTGACCTGATGATGGGATCCGTGAGGAATCGAGGGAACTCCTCAAAATTTATATGGAAACATATTATATCGATTTTGATTTTTTCTGAAGTAGCCCAAGCTTATGTTACCAAATAGTAAGATTTTAAAGTAGTGAACAGAACTTCTGAGTCCTTAGAGATACACGTTTGAAGATTTCAGTGTTGTTTAAAGAAATGAAAGCATACGCCACTACGTCAATTACAGTCGAACATGGTCTCATAGTTATCAAAGTGCATGCCTGATGATGGTGTCGTGAGGAATCGAGGGAACTCCTCGAAATTTATAGGAACACTCATAGTAATTTTGTATTTTTTTCGAGTAACATGCTTATGTTACTCGATATGCTTATATCCGTCTAAAAACAAACATAATTTTGAATCAACTATCAAGGTATACCGCATAGATCAGAAACAGGCATACAGGACTGCTTAGTCTATGAAGTTATACGTTTGGAAATTACGACATCGCTTAAAGTACTGCAAGCATACTTTAAGCGATGCCACTATATCAATTACAGTACTCAACACCACCTCTGTCTTCACCAGATAGTAGGTATCCATATATACTATCATAACAATATGACGAAATAGGTAAATATTAAAAAGGGAAAAAAATTGTTTTAAGCCAAATAAAGAAATGTAAATCGACTAAAAATATTAAAAGAGTTATATAGAAATCATATTCAGTTTGGCTGGTACCGACTTTGATATTATTAAAATTTGTATATCATTTTATAGTCAATCAACTTGATATATACAATTTTTGCGCTGCTCTGGCGGTACCTAAATATCCCTACTCAGTCTACCCATAACTAAAAATCTTAAAATAAAATAATTTTAAACAAAAAAAAAACCGACTTCAAAAGGTAAACTAAAAAGAAAAAAATAAATTTACTTCGCACAAAGTAATACTTATTTTCACTTAAGTAAATAAATTTATTCTATAATTTTGAAGTCGGTGCCAAGTGAGTACTTCAACAACCTTACTGCAATATCAAATTACTAAATATATGTAGGCAATCACAGAAAAAAGAATCAGAAAAAAATATACAAAAATGTAACTATTACTATATATTATGTACCTACCAAAGTACTGGCTTACAAACAATATTAAATGAAAAAAAATTATGAAAGAACGCTGGACTTGGCACCGACTTCAAAATTATAGAATAAATTTATTTACTTAAGTGAAAATAAGTATTACTTTGTGCGAAGTAAATTTATTTTTTTCTTTTTAGTTTACCTTTTGAAGTCGGTTTTTTTTTTGTTTAAAATTATTTTATTTTCCAGTACAAGTGAAAATAATTATTACTTTGTGCGAAGTAATTTATTATTATACTTAGGTTTTGCAAATACGATTAATAAAGTATAGGGGTAGGATAGTTTGTTTTCAAGATATGAATGAGATGTCATAGGTACATTTAAATTAGAAAAGTTATGTCAATATAAGTAAGATTTATGTTTTTCATGATATTTTTATTTATTAGTTTTCATGCTAGGGTACGACTTGGGTTTTTTCTTTCTTTTGGACTTTTGTTATTTTGTCGTCTAAAGGAAGTTAGTACTTTAACCGTAAAGTCCCTAAGTAGGCTACATGTTTGTTAGCGTAGGTAATTAATAAATAAAAAACCGGGCAAGTCCGAGTTGGAATTGCGCACCGAGAGTAGACTTTTAAAAAATTTGGCGCTCGGCGCCAGCAGCGCAGCGTCGGTGTGAAAACGATCATCGTCTGCAGTCATAGTCCATACAAATCTCAGTACAGAGATCTTCGTCGCGTATATCAGCGTACTATCAAGTAGTCCCGTTCGCATAAAAGAAAAAAAAATATTATACATACAGACGAATTGAGAACCTCCTCCTTTTTTTGAAGTCGGTTAATAATACACGGTCATTTTTCGAGTTGGTAGTAGGAATTGCTAGCATTTTCTTAGAAAAAATACCTCAAAACATTTACGTCAAAAACGGCCATTATTTGACAGTAAACTATTATTATTACTCCATCGGCCTACTTCTTTTGCCTATGCACGTCTAATACCGTGTATAAAGAAGCATTACTATAAATTAGTGATTTTAAATATCCAAACGACAGTGTTCATAAACTAAAAATGTATTTGAACTGCTGCCCTAAATCACTTTTCCACGCGTACGAAGTCGCGGGCACAGCTAGTGATAAATATACATCAATAGGAGTAGTCATTACTAAAACTAAATTGGGTATAGTGTATTGCTGAATTGCCATCCCAAATACGATTAGATACGAAATATGTGTTGTCGTAATTTGGAATAATGTAAAGTATGTTTTATGTTTGTCTTTGACTTTTAAAACTGAACAACTTTACTTATGTTAATATTTTATATTTAAAACGAAATATTGACAATGTAGATAGATTATAGAAAAATAATAAAATAAGTTTATACTTATATAAAATATATTTTATAATCTTTATGTTTACGTTTAAAAAAAATAAAGTTGTAACATAAGTTAAGTTGTTAATTTTAAAAGTGTAACGATACGTTGTCATATAGGTTCTTAAGTAGGCACAGGTTGTGATCGCAATTCTGCAGACCAAGTTTGAGATTGTATTATAAATACAGGCATCAGTTATGTTATGTCAGTAACATAGCGTCATTCTGAGTAACATAGCGTCACTTTACCTTTACTGCCTCGTATCTAAAAAACTACAACTTTTCAGTAGAGTTAGACTCTACTAAACTTAATAATTCCTGATTTTAGATTCAGTTATATAAAATTACTAATTTTTTCGACTCTACTGAAAAGTTGTAGTTTTTTAGATTACGAGGTTGAGAAGGAAAGGTGACAATAGGCTATACTTATAACTCAAGGTAGTCGGTTTAAAATATATGTATGAAATTGTTGTTAATAAGCAAACAAAACTAAGCGTAAATTACTAAGTCATAAAATAGGTTACGCGCTATTATCTACAAGACATTTTTTCCCAACATTTTAATCACAAACGTAGCTTTATATTTTCGAATAATACTCTTACAGCGGCACATTACAATGCATTCAAAGAGCTCTTTATAATATTTCATTCAGGAGAACAGTTTCAATATTTTCCATAGCGCTGAAGTTGTATTGTGAGGTATTTCCCTCTGGTCCCGATATATTATTTATGAGGCATAAATATCTATTTTCCACATTATTAACATCGTTGGCTTTGTTCGATATCTAATAGTTAAGATCCAGCGGTTGGATTGGAGGACTGTATCTATAAATATATATTTTAAGCCCCCGACGAAACACAGGGGTTCAGGTGCAGGACCGACTTTTTACATGCTCATCCGACGCATGGATTATCTTTCTTGTCAGACAATCAGATGTACGGTCTGCATTTTCCTAACCAAACTTAATAAGATCATTTTCAGTTGTTCCAACGCGGGAATCGAACCCACGATCTTCGAAGCTCTAAATCTCTAGATCACGTAGGCTGTACACACAAATGAAATAGTATTAATATAATTACTGACTAAACTACATAAAAAAAATTCAAATGAAAAAATAAGCTTTTTTGGAAAGTCGATAAGATAAGAGGCTACGACCGGTTCAACCCTAGCCAACAAGAAACTCGCACGGGAACTTTAGGCAAAAACATAGAAAACTGTTATTCATTTTCTAGATACCTACTATCGTTTCAGTGGAAGAAAGAAAATACGTTTAGTTATGTTTCTTCCATGTAAAACTGAGTTTTATCTAAACTTATTTTCTATACGTAAGAAAACCTCACACTTTTCTTGCCGTAAACCCAAGCCCGGTATAAATCATTATAGTGTTTAGTTTTCATCGGAGCGCGTCGAACCTCCGCAATTAATTGGCCTATCCCTTACAATAATAATTCTACGTCGCTCTAAGCCCTGATAAACTGCTATCTGTCTTGGATCCAAGATAGGATTTTCAAAGGATTTTGCAGCAGTTAAGTAGTTTATTATAGCTACTTATATAGTGTCATTATCGTGTTATTTGAGTCTCATTAGCGTGCGTACGATTTCGCGTTTAGAAAGTTAGAAAAATTTTAATGATATAAATAATTGATATTCATTTTGCCTATTAAATAAAAAAACGCAATAAATTACTATTTTATTAAGCAGATGGAAAGTAAAAAAAATATTTTGTAATATACTAAGGGCCGGTTTCAGAAAGTCTAATCAAATCTATGATCATCTAAGATGGCATTTTAATTAACAAGCGAACCTAATTGAACGCTGATTGGTGAAAAATGTATGAGAGAGAAAGCGCAGACATTATATAATTGCATCACGCTCGCATTCGCAAAGCTATTTCAAACCACAGAGAAGCTAAAATCACCAAAAAGCCATCGATTAGTTGACATACAATTGAAATAACCTTATCTGTGGTATTTTAACTAGAGTTGCGAGCGTGATATAATTATAATAATTATCTGTCTCTCTCTTTCTCTTAGATTAATGTCACACCAATAAGCGTTCAACAAGGATTGTCAACTTAAATGCCATGTTAGTTTATCATAAATTTGACGAGCCTTTCAGAAACCGGCCCTAAGATTGTAAAGGCACGAGGAACCTCCATTAGCCATTCATCCTTTATAACAACTATATAGCTAATAATTATCTTGACAAATCTCATTTATAAAGAACGGATTATATTAATAAAGTTAGCAATAAAGTAAAGCAAACACGCCGTCCGCAGCGACGTAATAGATTTGCGGTTGTTCAACAGAGTTCAGCAATTTAAGTATTCCACTATTTAAATTTTACCCTTAATGGGCAGTTGGAGCCGTTAGAGATTTATTATTATGTAGACGTGATCATCTCACAGATAACCCGACTACGGAGAAATGAATGGGAGGGTAATGATTTTGGGAGTGTAATTATGTATCATCGTTGTACAGGTTCATAATATTAGGTTGGGGAAGATGTTTCTTCGCATTATATAAAAAAAATCTAAAGGTTCTTTATAAAGTTTATTTACAATTGACTAAAATATAATTATAGGTGCCATTTTGTTCGGTAAATTTTTGCCATATTGTTGGTAGGGACATGATCCCGTTGCTATAAAATTTTGGGGCTTCTGATGTAAAAACTGTGATAAGTGGTTTTGGCAGTCCTCTTGTGATGTCAACCTGACACTGCCTAAGGAATTCTGCAGCGACCGAAAAATCTGAAGGTGTAAGGTTAACTATACCGCGGAAGCATTAACACCTCCCAGCCAAACTCCCGTATTTTTTGCTGAGTGGCTAAATATGTATAAGGTTTGCGTTATCATGGTGAAAAACCACACCACGTTTAGGTATTAATTCCGGCCGCTTTCTCTCAACTTCTTGCTTTAATCTCATCACTGTTCGGAGTAGGCTCGCTGTACGATTGCAAAAAAAAAACCTGGTCTCTCATAGTCCCTGAAAATCATGCAAACTACTTGATCGAAACAACCAATTATTTCGAATTCCAAATTGCCACCAATACGCTCAAGTATAACGTTAAAGTGTCCATGAAGCCTTTAAACATAATGAAATTTATAGCCGAAATGCTATCAGCGTGTTATTAAAACGTTAATATAATTTGGTTAATGCAATCCCGGCGAATTTGCTCCAAGCAGCGGGATCCGTGCTGATTGGATTACGCTGCGCACTTCCCAGCTTGTGTGGGAATGCTAACGCTGGGAATAGCTGTTTTGTCACTTTTTCGGGTTCTTAAGATTACTCTATAATAATGAGGATATTATAAATTAAAAATATGATCTAAAAAAATGTAACGGAATTTCTAAAATATAATTTGGTTAATGGTGCTGATTGGATTACGCTGCGCACTTCCCAGCTTGTGTGGGAATGCCAACGCTGGGAATAGCTGTTTTGTCACTTTTCCGGGTTCTTAAGATTACTCTATAATAATGAGGATATTATAAATTAAAAATATGATCTAAACAAATGTAACGGAATTTCTAAAATATAATTTGCTTAATTATGGTGCTGATTGGATTACGCTGCCCACTTCCCAGCTTGTGTGAGAATGCCAACGCTGGGAATAGCTGTTTTGTCACTTTTCCGGGTTCTTAAGATTACTCTATAATAATGAGGATATTATAAATTAAAAATATGATCTAAACAAATGTAACGGAATTTCTAAAATATAATTTGGTTAATTATGGTGCTGATTGGATTACGCTGCCCACTTCCCAGCTTGTGTGAGAATGCCAACGCTGGGAATAGCTGTTTTGTCACTTTTCCGGGTTCTTAAGATTACTCTATAATAATGAGGATATTATAAATTAAAAATATGATCTAAACAAATGTAACGGAATTTCTAAAATATAATTTGGTTAATTATTATGGTGCTGATTGGATTACGCTGCCCACTTCCCAGCTTGTGTGAGAATGCCAACGCTGGGAATAGCTGTTTTGTCACTTTTCCTGGTTTTAAAGAGTATAGGCTCGAGCCTAAACATTTTTAATTAATTATGATAATCTAAACACTTTTTAATAATTTAATAATTAATATCAATAATTTAATATTAATTTCAAATTGTTTATTAATATTATTTTAAGATAGTGATAGACAGATAGTGTAAATTTAATACTAAGCTAATCTAAACAAGATTAATAATAATAGCTACCCTCACCGATTTCGGTGTCGGTAGCCGATTTCATTGAAACCAGGCCAGCTACGCAGGAGCTATTTTATAGTGCCCAAGTGTGTGCGCAATACACATAAGCACTCTCTCTTCCTTTTACTCTCATAACCCAGTGGGACGGTAAACAGGCGCAGGTCCGACTTTTTACATGCCCATCCGACGCATGGATCATCTTTCGTGTCAGACGATCAGGTGATCAGCCTGCATTGTCCTAACCAAGAGAGCGAAGCTCTGAACCACTAGACCACGGAGTTATTAAATTTACATTATCTGTGCATCACTCTAACGTTGGCTGGTAAAGATTGGCGATATTGTTTAAATACAAAATGTAAAAAAAATGTGGATATTGCTAATTAACTTTGTCTTCAATCAGCTTTTTCCACCAATCATTTTTTTATTACTCTAGTACAGAACTTGGACATGGTGGGGAAGGAAGTTGTCCATAGACAATAATAGGCCCCGAAAAGCTAAATGTTATAAGTAATCGTCACAATTAAGTATTAAAGTTACATAACTCAATCGACTTTATTGGTTCATTTAGCACTCAAAAGTGTATTTTAATAGGCATAATCATCATTACATTTTGACCCTTCGCTGCGTAACAAAATTATTTTACGGCCCTATCTTTATGGCTTTTAAATTTCAAGGATCCTTATGAAATTAGACACACGATAAGGGGCCATCCACAAATTACGTCATACGTTAAGGAGGCGGAAGGGGGTCGACGAAATGTGATGATTTGTGACAACGGGTGGCCGGTATTCTAAAGTTTGTCGCATCATATGATTTATTTTGATTTTGACTTCCAGATTGACTACAATTTTGTTTTAAAAATGGATGATAAAGCTTGTGTGCCTTGCTGTTCGTTAGTCTAAAACTCGAATGGACGAATGGACGCGGGTCAGCTAGTGTGTTATAAAATTAATAAAACTAATTTCATGACTGTCGTTTTGATTTAATAATTTTTAGATTAAAATTTGCAATTCTGTGATATGAGCATTTCACTAGGGAGGGATGGCCACAAATACGAGTAGCTGAAACGAGGACGGGGTTAAAAAAAACATGAATGTCACGTAATTTGTGGATGGCCCCTTAAGACACAAGTTGACGTCATAAAATCTAAGTTCAGTAATGAAGGCTTTATGCGCCATCAAAAAGTGATTTACCCGGGATCCAAGTTTAAGGAAATGTTTTGTTTAAGGACAATCTGTTTTGACATCATCATTAACGGATTCGGTCAATACTCAACATCGTACAGACTAATGTTACTCCTATACAGTCTGTAATATTAGTGAGTGATAATACTGTGGTGTGTATTCCTCTTATTTAGAGTACTAGCTGTGCCCGCGACTTCGTACGCGTGGAAAAGTGATTAAGGGCACTTTAGTATTTTTAAATATATTTTTAGTTTATTGGCGCAACCGCTGACAACTTTCGCTAATTTAATAGCTACTTCCCAGTGAATCCCAGTGTTGATCCCTATCCAACAAGTCACGTACCCGGCAAGCCTCTTGGTATGCAGGGTATAATAATAATATAGTACCATCCTTCCGGGGCTCGGTAAAGTAGGTCTTCGAACAATATGTAGAAGTCAACAAAGGTATTCGAAGTCAGGATTCGAATGCAACGTATAGACCTAGCCAATTTTTCACGTTAATTTAGTAACAAACTTCGATGTCCGTCTGTCTGTCTGTCTGGGTGTCAAAACATTAATACGTGTAGGTATCAAGCTAAAAATCATATTAAATACTCAGGATCTTCTGTCCCTTCTGGCTCTACCTAAAGATTCAGCCGATTATGTCGCTAATTTTCGTAATTTTCAACACTCCAAAGGGAACTAAAACCTAAAGGTTACTTCCCGGGAACTCAGAATTTTTAAATTTGATATGAAGCAACGTCTTAATAGTGCCGACATAGGATAAATTTCGAAACCATAAAAATATCTTTAATTTTTTTGAACTTGTAGTAAGTTCAAAAAAAAAATTCGTTTTTGTCATTAATGTTTTGAGATATTAAATTGAAACTTATATTGCAATTACAAACTAAGGACGTATTCAAAACGAAACTCTCGGTTAGACATGGGCGCAGTGGCACGCCCCGCCGAGGATCCAGCAGGCTTACTCTCGACACATCCGAGAATCGAATCAATTCGATCTCAACGGTTTTTGGTGTTTTATTTGTTAGATTACTTTGGAACTAATTAGGATAAAGAAAACCGTTAGAAATAAACAAACGTAAATTTATTCGGGAGTATGCGGCACGATCGAATCTGAATCAAAATCGAATCAGTTTAGAGAGTTAGGCCGATCGGTTTTAGTAGCATTTTTTATTAACCTACCGTAAGTATAATAGTAATAATATAAATAAATGAAATTTAGTTTTAAAGAAAATATAAAATAAAAAAAGATTAAATTTGAATGGTTGATGCAGCGCGGTTCCCGCCGCGCTTCATACAAACGTCCAGCAATTTTTTTTAATTGTCATAAATTGTTTGTTATTTATGAACCGATTGAGATGAATTAATAAATATTAAGTCAAGATTACTACATTATAATATGATTGAACCACATCTAAATCGGATAAGCCATTTCTGAGATTAGCGTGCACAAATGCACCGACAAACAGACAAAAATTCAAAAAAATATTGTTTTGGGTACTATTGCATACTTAAATAAAAGTCTCCTATAACACAGGCAGTAGGCACAGATAGCACAGTTAGCGGCTGTGCGTGGTTAAATTCAAGCACCGGTACTGCTTGTTAGCACATTTTAATAGTATTTTTTACCCAGCAGTGGGGTGGAGCTCCTTTGGTTGACCTTCGCCAAAGTTCCTACCTACCAGCATCTGATACCTACACTAAACCAGCCCGGCTCGGACGTACGACGTAGCAGCCGGCGGCGCCCGGTCGAATCACGGCGAAACGATTTTAATTTTGATATACCTATTTCCTAAACTATTCATTATATTTGCATGGTATAAAGGGCAAATATAGTCTTCATGGAATGCTTAAGCCAACTAACGTATTAAAATGATAAGGATTAATACAGTGATGGTATAAATAGCTTTCCAAAAACCGCTTAATTGCCCGTTTTTTTAGTTTATCGCGAAAGGCATTCTTTTAATAATACAGTTAGGTAATTAAGTTGATTTTATACAATAAATGATAATTTATTTCAATTTGTGAAGTAAGTTCAAAAATACAATTTTTATATTATTATGACACTGACACTTGTCTTCCCAGAAAACAGCTGTGTAAGCGATCCCCCCGCGCCCCCCGCACGAACCGTTCGACCGAAGGCCGCGCGCGCGAAATTCATCCGACTTGCTTCAAATTTATCGTCACTGCTCGGCTCCTATGTATCGTAGCGTTATGTTATATAGCCTATAACCTGCCCAGGAATATGAGCTACAATCGTACCAAGTTTGGTTAAAATCCCTACAGTAGTTTTTGTTCCCATCGCGCACATACAGACAGACAGACAGACAGACAGACAGACAGACAAAAATTTTACTAATTGCATTTTTGGCATCACTATCGATCGCCAATCATCCTCTAATATGTATTTTGAAAAAATATTCAATGTACAGAATTGACCTCTCTACAGTTTTATTATAAGTATAGATATTGTGAAAATATCAGCGCTGAAAGACTTAATTTTGATTTTCATGTTTGTATGAGAAATGCCCGAACATTGTAAATTTTCCCATACAATAATTTAAAAAAAGTACCTCTTTCAGCGCTGGTACTTTTACATTAAACTCTATATACGACACCCATACACACCCTGAAGTTTTATCACTCATTAATAATATAGCCTCACTAATATTATAAATAGATATACATATCGATGGCTCCTACATAATATTATATTGTATGTCCAAATCACATGTTTTGGACACAAGATATACAAGGTGTAAAAGAACAGTCACTATAACTTTGAGATACGAATATACTACCATTCCTCATTTTAAAATGTTTTTTTTTTGTCAAAAACAATTTTTTTTTACCATTTCTATTTTTTTGTTGCAATAATAACAAAAAAAAAGTTATTTTAAATATTGTAAAAAAAATCTACAATGAGAAAAGTTAGTATAATCAAGTCCCATGTTTTACCCTTTCTATTTTTTTGTCGCAAGAATAACGAAAAAAAAAATATTTTAGTTTTTGTAAAAAAAATACATTTGTAGACTGAGAAAAGTTAGTATAATCATGGACCAAATATATAATTGGTCTGTGCCCTATGGTAAAATCAAATACCAGTTATAGTGACTGTTATTTTTACACCCGTTATATATTATTAACTTGAAATAATGTCCGCGGAAACCGCCACTATCCATTTCCGGAAATATATTCCCTCTATCGTCTTTTACGACACCTACGAGAAAGATAGGACTCACTCCAAGATTAACAATCAATAATTAATATACAAAAGCTTGCTATTTTATTTCTAAAACAAATTGTCTATACAATACGTCTAATATTGTCTACGCATATACTCGTAATATGCATCAACGCGTAAAAGTGACAAAAGTACTAATTTTACCCCATTATGTTTGAGTCTAGCCCAACTATAACACGCTAATCTCTAATAGAAAACAATAGAGAAATGTTTACAATAAAATGGGGCGAACATATGAAAACTTTCGCAGTTGCTGTTCATAACTCATTTCTAAGCATCACGAGCGCTCTTGAGAACTGCGCGGACTTGCGGAAAAACCGGGCGCGAAATGTAGGAGATAGCGATTTTCGTTATCGTCCGAAGCACGCCCGGATTCAAGATGCCATCGCTATTTATCGCTTACGAAATTCCAAAACAAAATGTATATAATTATAGGGTTTGACATAAGCTTCGCTAAGTGACTTACGCATTCGCTCGTCATTTAGCTAACTTTATGTCAAATCCCGTTCATTTTTGTTTTCGGACTTCGTTACTGATATTTATGGCATCTTTAATTAAAGCTCTGGTTAAAAATGTATATCGTATATTGAAATTTTATGTTTTTTTACTAAAAAAAATAAATAGTCGGCGGACAACGCACCAAATATTTTATTTTCATCGTATAATAGTACACGATATTACTATCTCTTCATATTAAAACGTGTTAAATAATTTTAATTTGATTGGGTATGTCCTTTTAGGGTAGGGTAAGTACTTTTTCACTACTAATAAAAATAAAATATCGACACAAGAAAACGAAATTGCTTTAAGTGCAGTACTTACATGCATTGTAGTTACAGTATTTTCGTTTCCTTGCGTCAATATGTAAACTAGTTCGGTACGTTTCATAAAAATTGTGAGATAAATTCCTTTTCCTTACTCATTCAAATAAAGACAGAAACAAAAACAAATAACAACTACATAATTGAGGCTACCTGCTATTGATTTGGAGACGTCATATTATGTATCTGCCATACGATAACCTTTATTATTCTTATTGTTACCTACTCTTGTTTTCTTTGTAACCTGTCTTTTTGTTATTTCTTTAATTTATATTCATTTTATGAGTCTCTGTGTGAGATGAAAAATAAACTTTTTTCTTTCTTTCCATAGATTTTTTCATTGATTCACCCACGCAAACCGCTACCACCTGTAAACTAGCCCCGGTGCTGCCGCGCACAATTAGGTCACGTGTGCTGTATAAATCGTAGGCGCGCTGTCAGTTGCGTCAAATGAAATAATAAGTTGTGGCCTGTGACGTCACACGGAATGTCAGCGTCAGTCGTCCGCTGTAAGTTTTTAATTTACGGTCTACGGCGTATTGAAATGAAATAAACGTACCTGGCTAAAATGTACGAAGAATAGTATAACTAACGTTACTTTGTTAGTTATAGTGGCACTCAAAGGGTCATGTTGTCCTTTACAATCCGCAGTATTAGTGATAGCATCTATATATCAAATATCCGTCCGTCCTTTTGTCAGGACAAAAGGACGTCCTGGATAATGCCCTATGAAATGTCTACTATTATTGTTGTTGTACACAAAGTATAAAAATACCTTTTATTTACGCACGTATATGCAATTTACTTGCATCTACAAATTGAACAGCAAAAGAGTATAAATTCCTTTTAAATAAGATTTATTTTCACCAGTGCCAGATTTTGTTTTAGGTACTCATCGTGACGAAATACAATTTTTGGTATAGCATCGAATTAGTTACCATTGTTTTGCCACTAGGCAAATGCAGTTAACTTTTTCATGGTCAGTGACAAAAACTCACACAGATTTCTGCGAGGCTGTAGTATCATTCCTATCGAGCCGTCCTCTTCCACGCGTTAATCTGTTTACCACCAAGCTTTGTTTAGCATTCATTTCGGCCCGATTGATAAAAGAGCCCGCTCGCTCTGGTCTGGCATGTTAATGACGTCATCAATACTGGCAGTATCGGGACAGAATCAGTTATCTGCCGCGCACAGATCAGTTTCACGATTGACGTACTTTAAAGGAAGTCGCAAAGTAGAATGACAGTGGAATGGACAAGGTGTAGATTGTGACGCAGATTTACACTGTAGGAATGGTTTTGCATCAATATAAATATTATGGCCAAACTCAACTAAAGATGCCTTGGCCTCATACAAAATCGGTATGATAGACCTGCGTAGATTTGAGAATAGTGTCTGCTCGGTAGGTAATATTATTATTTCAATAAAGGTTCAACGGTTAAGAATCTATGGTTCCTAGACCAATGATAAAATAAATTTTATATTTCCCTTGCGAAATTGAAAAAAATCTTACCATTAAAGGTGAACGCAGATCTAGTACCGCACACCCTGCACGTGCTTTTGTATCGAACTTTATATTATTGAATTATTAGGTGCCTGCGGTGCATTATGCGTTCACCCCATGCGACATCCTTAGATAACGACGTCGATGTTCAGGCGTCAAACTCATCGGAACTCGTGGCATAAATCTCCGCCCGTCCGTTCGAATTCGTCTTTGTTTTAACTTTGAATTTCGAATCGAACTTTCGAGATGAGGTAACTTTGTGTGTACTAAGATTTATCAAAATTGTTTGAAATATTTGCATAATGCGTAAAACCTTTATAATGGTGTTGCTCCTTGGCGAGTCGGTTCACACAGAAATGCGAAACTTAGCGAAATTGTACGAGCAGTGAGCACTTGCAATGAAACGTGTATCTTGTTTTGTAGTAATTAAAATAAAATTATTAGTTGCTGTCCTAAAAATGCTGCGTCGTGTCTCGTTCTGTGTGGTCCTTCGACACTGTAGAGCGCTACCCCTGATGATGATGATAGGTGCAGCTGCTACTTGTTGATAGAGGATATGGTTAGGCACCTGTGATCAACTGTTTATTGTTAATCCTGTCTTAATTTATAAATATTACATTATTTGTTTTTTCTGTCACATAGGTTCATAAAGAGATGCGATCACAAGTCTTGAGACCGAGTTTGATATTGTTTTATTAATACGGGCCTAAATATAACTAGTTTTTAGTCCCTCACGAAACGGAGAGGTCGGTTGTTCGAGAACTTTCCTTCCCCATCTGGTGTCTGTTCTCCGAGCGATGTGGCCTGCCCATTACCACTTCAACTGACTGATTCTACGAGCTATGTCGGTTACTTCAGTTCTTCTGCGAATATCCTCGTTTCGGATTCTGTCCCGCAGAGAAACTCCGAGCATAGCTAGAGAGCTATGCTCGGAGTCACTCAACGAGCTATGGAGAGCCATAGCTCGTTGAGTGACTTGAAGCTTACGCATAAGACCAACAGTCAAGGACCACGTCTCAGTTCCGACGAATTCCGCAGTTTACCGAACGCTGCCCAGCCGAGTTGGATTCTAAATTTAATATTTATTCAAAACCTAATTCGAGGGTTAGTTACTTAACTTCTTAATTCTAGTTAAATGTCTAGTTACTTATGAGAATAATTTGGAAGATCAGATTTGTTCAACTCGTTTTCTTCAAACATACCTCGCCTCATAAATTGTATATCCCCGGCTTCGTAGAAAGGCATTACGCGATGACGTCACTTGATGGCACCCCGGGGTGTGCTACAGGTAATGTAGTTAGAGACCGCTTCTTTGTAATAGGAGTATACAAAATGCAGTATATCTTTAACAGTTTTTCGGTGTTGTTCAAACAAAAGAGCCTACAGCCTGCCCACGAGCTATAATCGGTGACCGACTTTCAGTACATAAAAGAGAATATTCGAGTATTGATTGCAATTTTTAACGCACACGTTATATTATAATCGGTCAGAAATAATACGAGGAAAAGCTGTCCGATTATCGGTCCTACGAAAAGTACGCCGTCGTCGTAATAATAAAAATATAGATTATACTTATTACTATTTATTGTAATCTATAATATGAATATTACGGTATAAAAAGGAAAGAAATTAAAGTACTATGTAACATTAGTAAAATTGTTCATTTTTAAAAGTGAAATACCTTAACTACTAAGGCCCGTATTATTAATAAAGAAGCCTCAAACCCAACCTCACTTGAGAATTTATTTGACAGATAAAAAAACGTTTCGTTTCACTTTTAAAAATGAACAATTTTATTAATGTTACATAGTACTTTGATTTCTTTCCTTTTTATACCGTAATATTCATATTATATAGATTACAAAAAATATTAATAAGTATAATCTATTTTTTTATTATTACGTTTTAAAAAAGAAAAAAATTAAAGTGTGTAACATAAGTGAATTTTTAAAAGTGAAAGAAATGTTTTTTTTAATCTGTCAAATAGGTTCTCAAGTGAGTTTGGGTTTGAGATAGTTTTATTAAGGGGCTATCGATATAGGATTTGACATAATTGACATACAAATCTGTAAGTCAGTTAGCGATGTTTAGGATACATTCCAAACATTGTTTGGAACTACGTAACTAAGTTTCAGTGTCGGTAGCCGATTTCATTGAAACCAGGCCAGCTACGCAGGAGCTATTTTACAGTACCCAAGTATGTGCGCAATACACAAAGACACTCTCTCTTCCTTTTACTCTCATAACCCAGTGGGACGGTAAACCGACATGACTGGCGAGAGAACAGGCGAAGGACCGACTTTTTACATGCCCATCCGACGCATGAATCATCTTTCTTGTCAGACAATCAGGTGATCAGCCTGCATTGCTAAACCAACCATTGTTGACTGGAGTTAAAAAATAAGGTGTGGTTTTGTGTATCATTGACTCCTGCGTAGGCTTGATTTCAACGAACCAACCAAAATGGTTGTGAGAATTATAAAGATAACTAACCTATTATACGCAAGTCTGTAATGCAATTAGGATGTATGTTCGTTGCTCTTTTACGCAATAACTACTGAACGGATTCGATAAAATTTGGTATGGTAATATTTCACACATAGGCTGCAAAATGTGCGATTCCATCAGATTTTATTTTGCGCAATGAGCGGGAAAAAAGCGGGAATATGTTCCCCAGACATTTGTACAGACATAAAAGTATACTCATAGTCCTTATTTATTATGCATCTAAGTAAGAAGGTCTTGACTTTGCTTTTCTCGTGCTCCACTTAATTTGGCTGCATGGAGCTCTTAATTTGGTCGTATTAAGACAAAGGTGAGCAGTCTGTAGTAAACTCGCTGGCCTCACTTAACGTAACTTAAGCCGCAAGCTCCTTGTGGCGATGTTATCTTACGTGCTTTAAGGCATTTTAAGCTGTTGCAATAGCTTTATGCTGCACTCTCGATATATAATCGCTTCTGCACCGATTTCGGTACCCCGGTTTAATTTAAGCAGGCACGTAAGAGTCATATTTCCCAAGTATGTGCGCTATACTTCTCTTCCTTTACTCTCATAACTTATTAAGAAGATTCCAAATTGTCAAGAGCGAACTGATGCTCGTGATGATAATGAATTATAGTTAAAAACACTCTCACGTCAGCATTCCAACAATAAAATAAAAGTTAAAAAGACTTTATAGTCTTCGCAAAAAAGAGGGGTCTAAAACGGCTAAAACAAGAAAATAATTCAATTTGAAATCCAGATATGCAGAAGTATAAAAATGGTCAAGGTAGAGCCAATTTTTGTCAAATTTTTTTGACCCGACTTCGGCGAAGCGAAAAGGAAGGAACCACTAAACAAATTTAAGCGTCAGCTCACACCGAAATACGGTAAAAAAAAGAGCTTGAAAAATCATAATATTCGTCTGCTGTAGAAATATTCAATCCCAAATAGCGGGTGTATCCATGGGGACCGAAGTCGGGTCAAAAAAATTTGACCAAAATTGGCTTATCCGTCTGAGAGATACAATGTTCATACATACACGACAAACTGACACAACTGTTTTCGTCTGGGGTTAAAAAAATATCAAGTTACTAAGTTGGAAATATCACAAAAATTGCAAGTTTACCAGCGAAAAAATCTCTAACTTATTTAAAAGTAACCCTTGTGGGCTCTCAAAGTAGAATCTTAGAAGTTTGCCCTCACAAAGCGTTCCGAACCCTAAACTTTCGGAATACATTTCCCATACGATATTAAAACTACGCGAAATACCAGCCGAGAACTAGTTTATATAGTTTGGAGTTACCATCATCAGAATGTCATTCAATATTTAGCGCCTCCGTGGTCTAGTGGTTCTAAGCTTCGCTCTCGACCCGGAGGTCGTAGGTTCGATTTCCGCGTTGGAACAACAAAAAATGTTGTTTTCAAGTTTGGTTAGGACAACGCAGGCTGATCACCTGATTGTCTGACAAGAAAGATGATCCATGCGTCGGATGGGCATGTAAAAAGTCGGTCCTGCGCCTGTTCTCTCGCCAGTCGTGTCGGTTTACCGTCCCACTGGGTTATGAGAGTAAAAGGAAGAGAGAGTGTCTTTGTGTGTTGCGCACACACTTGGGCACTATAAAATAACTCCATTATTATACAGTTAGGAGCTACCATCATCAAAATGTCATTCAATATATTATTTTGTTAAATATTGCAGATTTTGAACAAAATACTTATTTTCCTAACGATATAGGTTATATCATGGACCAACAATACTGGTTGGTTATATTTACATTAATTAGACTCTTTGAGTCAGTGATTGAGCACAAATTACGTTAAGAAGTATTTTAATTTTATTTTGTTTTAATTTGGTTAATGAATGCCTGGAAGAAACTGCTTTTAGCAAGGCCGCCAATTTGAATATTTTTTATTTTATTTTCATTAATGTACCTACTATATAATTTTATCTTCGAATAAAGAATTTTTCTTATTATTATTATTTTAATATCTATACTAATATTATAAAGCGGAAGAGTTTGTTTGTTTGTTTAAACACGCTAATCTCAGAAAGTACTATTCCCATTTGAAAAACTATTTATTTTGTGTTGGATAGTCCATTTATAGAGGAAGGCTTTAGGCTATGTGCCATTACGCTGCGACCAATAGGAGCGAAGCGTCAGTGAGAAATGTTGCAAAAACGGGGAGACTTTCGTTGCGTGCGCTGCATAAACGGTATTAGTCCCTCAAAAACCACGCGAACGAAGTCGCGGGCACAGCTAGTCAAAGATAAGTTGTTTTTTAAAGTTCCCAAAATCATCCTACTCCTTTTAAAACTCAGTATGTAGACTACGAAATTCCTATTTCATTCAAAAGTCTCGGAGTCACAAAGTGTTCCAAACATCATACATCGATATTTCTAACTTTGCCAATTTGTAAATGCTCAAGCCTAGCCGTTTCAGAGATAGGCATTTCTCGTTACTAAACTTGAACCAATATGAAATATTAACTTTCAGGTCATATTAACTTGTCTTTCGACCAATGTTATGAAAGTTAAAAAGAAACCTATGCTCAACAAAATAAACATCTTGAATCAATTTTGAAGATTTTTTTAAGAATTTAATGTAATGTTTTCAGATTTTGTATAACGCCAATGAGTTTAACTACTGTTTGTTTGGCGAGAAAGGGGTATCGAAGACCGGAGCGTTTTATTGAAATCGTATAAAAACTCTTTTTAACAAATTTTGACACAAACTTTGCAAAATCTAAAATGTTCCCTGAATATTGTCTGATATAAAAATGTAGTAATTTTCACTCTCGCGTCACCAATACATAAAGATATATTATATAATAACCATCTCTATTTCGTTAAACAAGGATGTACTTTACATGTTATAAGCTATGTTATAACAAAAATATAAAATTATAAAACAAATATCCTCTGGTAAATATAATGAATAATATTATGGATTTTTTATATACGGGCCCGAGTGTAGTTTAAAATACTCTTGTAGCAATCTTTCCAAAGTAATATTCTATGAAACAGCAACAACACTGACTGTGTTAATATCTAACCCTTTTCCTCTTAAGCTTCGATATTGATCCCAACAATTCACCAATCACGTTGCTGTTACAAATGTTGCGAATTGTAATTTTTCTATCGTTTGGCATAATAATGTTATATATAGAGTTTTCAAAATAAGTGTAGTGTAAAAAAAATAGTTAGTCATTCGTTAATTACTTTTTAATTCATTAGTCATTCAATTTGGTAGGATCAACCTCTTTTAAATGATTGCGTCACAGCAATATTATCTTGAATGGTATTGGATACCGTTATTGTGTCTACAATGATAAAGATGATCATTCAGATGCTTTTCATAGCCATTTTTGCAATTAAAAGTTACCAGAATTTTTTTTTCTCTCTAACGTAACAGAAAAAATGTAATCTAATCATTAAAAGCACTAATTTTGTATCTAAAACGTGTATAGTAACAATAAACAGTAAAAAGAACTATCCCATCAAAAACACTTGTAAAAAGAGCCAAGTTCGAAATTTTTAAGTTTTTTGTTTATACACTACTTGTATTTCTAATTTGAAGCTTCTATGACTGCTAGAAGTGCCTAATACTTTTGATGATTGGTCAGAGAGTGAGTGTGTGAGTCAGTGACAAAATTAGGAACTTTGACAAGATTCATTTCTAAAACTTCCGTTTCAAATTGAATAAAAATTTAAATAACTATACAGTGTCTATACAATGCCTGCTTGGTAACTAAAAATACAGGCTTCTAGTTTTATCCACAACAAAGTTATAGGGAGTCGAAAATAGCCAGGGGGCCTACTCAAGATGCCATCGCTAATTATCGCTTACAAAGTTCGATAACAAAATGTATGGGATTTGACATACGGTACGCTAAATAATCGCGATTAGGTATGTCATTTAGCGTACCTTATGTCAAATCCCATACATTTTCTAAAACTTCCGTTTCAAATTGAATAAAAATTTAAATAACTATACAGTGTCTATACAATGCCTGCTTGGTAACTAAAAATACAGGCTTCTAGTTTTATCCACAACAAAGTTATAGGGAGTCGAAAATAGCCAGGGGGCCTACTCAAGATGCCATCGCTAATTATCGCTTACAAAGTTCGATAACAAAATGTATGGGATTTGACATACGGTACGCTAAATAATCGGGATTAGGTATGTCATTTAGCGTACCTTATGTCAAATCCCATACATTTTGTTATCGAATTTTGTAAGCGATAATTAGCGATGGCGTCTTGAGTAGGCCCCCTGAACTTTTTCGATTAAAAGGATGGTACAGCCGTGCTCAACTTGGCGGGGGTACTACCGTGCCCCCAGTAACAGACAAAATAACGTGTTTAGTAAAATCAAACTAAAGTACAAAAACCTTCGAAAATAGCAAATTATGCAATACCGAAACATGTCCGATAAACCTTGAAGTTAAATGGGACTGCCAAGACACTTCTATGACCGTTTTTGTTATGCGGCAAGCTGAAACAAAAACGGTATTAACAAACTAAACCAAAACTGTTATAACTTATTTTCGCATCTAGTTAAAGCGGGAACAAAATTTAAATTTATTAAAAGTTTTGCGAGGCGAAAGAGCAGTCCATCCAATTAACAAGTTTGACATATACCGTAGCCACGCTATGTACCAGGTGTACAATACTGCAATATACCTATTACCATTCTAGATTCTTTTAAGCATCCGTGTCGATATAAAAATAATAAAGTAATATCTATGGACGCTTCACGCCACGTCAATCTAGCCCCGTGCTATATAAGTATCCGAAGAGGTAACAGGTAACAGATAACGGAAATATATTCAATTATTCTATACTCTATAATCTACTAATAAAGCTAGCTAATAAAGAGTTTGAGTTTGAGTTTACTTAAGATTTTTACGATATTAATACACATACATGAGCCAGCACATAACTTTTTTTTTCTTCGGCGAACCCGCGACCTCTCAATCGAGCACCAACGCGCTTAACCTCTGCGCTATCCGTCCCCTTCTGTCTGATAATATTCCACCAATCAGCGTTTAATATGGTTTGTTGATTTGAATGCCATGTTAGTTGATCATTCATTTGAATAGCGTTCGATAAACCGGGCGTTAGAGTCGCGTTTCGTTGTGAACAGACGTATAAAAAATTCGATCAAACAGATTTAAAATCTAGTTTCATTTAATCCCTATCATTATATAAGATACATTTAGATAATAAGTTTCAAATAAAAGATTTATATAAGTTCTTGTAGGGCCAAAGGTAACATGTCCTTTATTCGGATTCCCGGAACGCCTATTTATTCCCTTTGACCCTGGAGATACAGCTAAGTGAGCCCTGACTAATAGATAGCGGGAATCCCTTCAGGATTAAACAGTTCCGGATGCAGGGCTATTTTTAGGGACCAGACGTACCCCATTTTGGTCCTAGCTTGTTACTATAGATACCTCAAAATGGTATTTAAACTATAAATAAATTTAAAATTAAAAGAAACCCTGAATTATCGAGCAACAAGCGAACTGAAGATAAAAATAATAAAGATAAAGAATGCTAGCTTGCGATTATGAAGTCAAAAATTGCATACATCCTTAAGTACCGTAGGTATAATATATTTTTATATATTTTATTTACAAAGAAAGACGACCTTTGTGTCGTCTTTCTTTGTAAATCGTTCTATTGTAAATGTATTTCTTGTGTGCAATAAATGGTTAAATAAATAAAAAATAAAAAATATGATTTATAAATTACTTTTAAATCTCTGATAAAATGTAGGAGCGTAATTTCAATTACATTTTTATGCTTGTTTGTAATGGAATATGTAATGAAATACTAACCATTGATGATGAAAGTCGTTTATTTTGTACAAAAAATAATTCGTTTGTTACCGTCTGAAAATAATCTGAGACTACAATCTTTTCTACTTGTTGCACTATTGTGTCGTAAGTATTGAACAATTTAAAATAGTTTTTATTGTATTTGCATTTATATAATATTTCTTATTTAATCTGGTTAGTGCTTACTACTTACTTAAACTATATGTTTAACA
The DNA here is from genome assembly GCA_905187575.2 of Celastrina argiolus. NCBI lineage: Eukaryota > Metazoa > Arthropoda > Insecta > Lepidoptera > Lycaenidae > Celastrina > Celastrina argiolus. The sequence continues at coordinate 3,616,261 of LR994582.1, read as the reverse complement.
GGCTATAATACTAATGAGTGATAATACTTTAGGATGTGCATGGGTCCCGTATATAGGTATAGAGGTTACTGTTAAAGTACCAGCGCTGAAAGAGTTACTTTTTTAAAATGATTGTATGGGTAAATTTATGCCATTGGGACATACATCATAGAAACGTGAAAGTCAAAAGTAAGTCTTTCAGAGCTAGTACTTTCACGGTATACTCTACATAGAAGGTACAATGTACATACACGCTCTAAATTATTATTGGTTATTTATTTTACATCTTTGATAAAACCTTTAATCCGACTACTTCAATTGTATAACTTAGATTATTAACCTGGCTATTCCTGTCTATTGACACCTCTTTCATCACAATGGATTATTATATTAGTGGAACAAACATACATAGGTACATAGACTTATAGAATTAGCACGTTTCGCTGAAGTCTGAAAGTTGAAAAACATATTACTTCTTATATTTATGATTTAACACAAAACTTTATGGAATTGGTAAATCTAGCACAATTGGGAGAAGCACAGGATACAGGCATTACGAATGAAGTTGTTGAAAATACAGAAGCCATTACTTCCACCATGGATGATATCGAAACTACAGAAGTAACCACTTCCACAACGGATAAGGTCGAAAATGCAGAAGCAAGCAATTCAACTATGGACGAAGTTGCCACAGAGACAACAGTTAGCTCGGAAGAAGCTCATACCAGCAGTAGGCGCCCAAAATGTGAGTATATCGGTCCGTTTCCAGAACCTGTCTATAATAATAAATCAAATCAAATCAAATTAAATAATATTTTTATTCAGAGTAACTTATACAAAAAAAAATCTGAACGTCGTTTATATATAGGTATAAGATGCCTACCGGTTCGGGAACTAGCCCAGCAAAAATAACCGGCATAAGAAACTCGCATGGTGCCGTCTTTTACCAAAAAGATGGAAAATTTCTCTTTTAAAAAAAGGATAAATTTACATAAAAATATGTTAATACTAAAACTAAATAACATGAGTACATACTAGCCTTGTAGGGGGCTACTTTATTCCCAAGGGTTATTCATATAATAATTAACTTAATCTTAATCTTTTGTACACAAACGTTCTTTGACTACTTTCTTAAACTTATTAGTTGAAAAATTTTGAACGTTTTCTGGGATCCTATTGTATAGGCGTATACATTGGCCTTTAAACGAATTCTTTACTTTGCTTAGTCTAGTCACTGGAACAACAAGTTTATTCTTATTCCGAGTATTTCTATTATGATTATCACATTTTCTTTTATACAGGTTTACATTTTTCTAAACATAATATAATAAATTTGAGAGGATATACTGAGAAGCTACAGTTAGTATTTCAGTTTCCTTAATAATAATATGGACACTTCACACCACGTCAATCTGGGCCCGTGCTAAGTATCCGAAGAATTTCTGTTACAGGTACCAGACGACGGAAACATATTTAATACTATCCACATATTTAAGATTTTTATTGTAATAATATACACCAATTTAATACACAGGAACATTGAAAATTTTTTATTCCCTCGTCGGGATTTGAACCCCCGACTACTCGCTCGAGCACTAACACGCTCAACCACTGCGCTACGAAAATAAAATCAAAGAATTTTTTGCATTTAATTCTAATTATAACCCAAACGTAAACAAACCTATCTATGACACAACCATAGACTAGTTAGTGATGCGAATACTATGACTATTGTTTGCTACTATGAATTACACTATATTCTACAGTCGGCAGAGTCAAAGTTTTTCTTCAACTGTTATAGCATGTTTTGGATTTTAAAGTACTTTTACATTCCGATGAAATTGTCGATAAGTGAGCGTAATAATTAGATATTTGAAAATTATGGTGTTTTTGGTTTGTCTACGTTTAGGTCAAACTCAAATGGGACTGGAGTTTTATTGTTGTCATCTGGAAAGACCGCACGGTTGCCGTTTCGGTCTGGAATGAAGATGTGGGTACTGTACAACTGTTACCAAACTACAGTTAGATCAATGTCTGTAGCATAACAATTCTTCTTTCAGTCATCGATTACCACCGGGAGAACGCAGAGAGACTATACGGCATCCTGAGTCCCATACAAATATCGAGGAAGCCTAAGGACTTGGACGAAATATTCAACTGCGAGTGTCCGCGAGTGTACTGGCCGGTATGCAGCGTGGGCGACATCACTTATGTCAACGCCTGTATCGCCAACTGCCTGCGGGTGAAGATCAGGCGACCTGGCCCCTGTGTGTATTACAGGCGGAGTGAACCAACACCTGCTTTTGCATAGCATCGCTGGCTGCTTACACCTGCTTTTGCCATTGCTGCATAGTGAAGAAATAAAATATGTTTTTTTACGTAACACCTGCTTTTGCCATTGCTGCATAGTGAAGAAATAAGATTTGTTTTTGTACCCAACACCTGCTTTTGCCATTGCTGTATAGTGAAAAAATAAAAAAATATTTTTTTCCTTTCACCTGTTCCCGCGTGTGAAATTGATGAATGAACATGAATATTGATTAATGAATTCTTGCATGTCAAATTTTACCTACTTTTCGAGCAATTGCACTTTGTCTGTCAATACAATAATATAATAATAATTATAATATCTAAGGACGCTTTACACCACGCCAATCTAGCCCCGTGCTAAGTATCCGAACGTTATACCCGTTGTCTGGTACCTGTAACACAAGTTCTTTTTCTATTTAATACTTTTATACTATACACATATTATGTTAAGTTAAAACTAATAATAATAAATTATAATGTTTAAACTGGTTTTTTTTATGCTCAACGAAGTGGGCACGGCTCAGCTAGTTACTGTATAAACCATCCAATAAAGGATGTCAAGGCTTACTTTTTAATGATTGTTAGTCCAATCAGCAAGGTGTATCTTACACCTGGCAGCTTTAACGTCAGCGACATTTTGGCACAGGATATCGTAAGTTTTCACGTTTTTTCGAGAATTTCGATCTCAACAAATAGCCCGCTAGCGCCAGTAGAGGCAATACCACGCTACGCAATGAAGCCAGATTCGTTTGTAACCTCCCCGAAATTTCCACGGGACAGAGGAGTTAGGACATAGACACCATCAAACATGAAACATACAAAATATGCTAAACTAGATAGATACAGTAAACACAATTTTTATAAAAATCTTTAATTGCCAAAATAACTCTTATTTTAGATATGAGTGTGTTTATTCATTATGAATAAAACTTCATATTACGTTAAAATGTGATATTCGATAGTTATAAGATTCGATAATTAATGTTTTTTTGAAGTGGGTGTGAGTTTCAAGTCAGCAAATTTTAGATGTTGTTCTTTGGCTGACACCGACTGCAAAAAGAACATTAAAAAAATAGTTTTATACTTTTTTAAACGTAGTTTCTTTTTTATTTTTACTTTTTAGTGTAAGACTAAGTAAACTGCAGTAGTTTTTTTTGAAAATGTTGATAAAATTAAAACTACAGGGTTTAACTATGTAAAAGTTTTATGGGGCCAAATGGCAGCAATTCGGCGTCTTATGAAAAAAAATCACGCTAATCAGATCATTAACCTCAGAGTAATCGATGTACAAACATAAAAAAATAAGCCGAATTGAGAACCTTCTTTTTTGGAAGTCGGTTAATAAAATAGAATTCTTTAGCAGGTATGTATTGTCATATTTAGTAACACAATGTGGATTTATTTTTGATACTCGAAAACGTCGCATTATTTGGACACGTGAAAAGGAAAATAGAAGGAAAATTGAGTTGGAAAAGATTAAAGAGCTTAAGTGCTCAGGTGAGTCCTTCCTCGTTGTCGAATCGTTTTTATATTTTATGTACATATTATGTCGTAAATCCGTAGAGATATCATATTAATGTTATGATACAAACATTATTTTCATAATATAGAACCAATTTCATCATCATCATTTCAGCAACGTCGTCCACTATTGGACGATACTCGCCACGCTTGGGAAGCGGGTTGGCGAGTGTAGTTTTCAAATGAATGTCCGCGGATTTGAATTGTGGTATTTCCGTATAGAAAATCTTCACTAAAAAGCACATTTACTGAGGAATCAGTTTATATTTGACATCCTATGTATCATGTTTATAAATATAACGGGTGTATAAAGAACACTCGATATAACTTTTGCATATTATACTACACTTTCTCATTCTAGAAATGTATTTTTTTTTATGAAAATATATTTTTTTTTGCTTATTCGAATAACGAAATTGCGACAAAAAAATAAGAAACGGTAAAAAGAAAAAAATATTTGTTTTTAGTTTTTGACCAAAAAAAAATACATTTCCAAAATGAGGAAAGGTAGCATAATCGTATCTCAAAGTTATAGTGACTGTTCTTTTTACACACTGCATATATACAGGCATATTATAATATTAACGCGTGAATACTTAACGTGTATGGATCCTGTATATAGGGTTTACTGTGAAAGTACCAGAGTTGAAAGAGTGTTCATATTTTTGTACCTACTCTAAAGTATTATCACTCATTTATTTTACACCTTGTAGATTCATATCGTTATCAATTGGGAACTGTATGGAAATTATGATTGCGGCCATACAATTGACATTTGATGACGTTACGTAGATGTCTATTGTTCCAGCTTGCCTTAAGGTCTCAATATTTATAAGTAAAAAATCCCAAGTACTCCAAGAAGCACAAATATCGAAGAAATTATTTGGTAACAATTTCAATACAAAAATCTCCGACCACTTTGTGTAAGGAGCCATTGTAATTTTTGGAGAAAGGATTGGGGGGGGGGACTTTTTCGAGAACATCCAATTCGAAATTTGAATAACAATGTTCGCGTGGATGGGTTTAATGGAGTGTGGCGGTACTCGAATCCGATTTCCGCCTCCCGTCCACTTGACCTCACCTTTAAAAGGGTATTTTGACGCGTATTTTTGTATAAAATCCGCTTACAATTGGGACACATTGTCGAGTTCCGTAGTAATTATTGCGAGTGTGTTTTCAGGGATTTGGAGTTGCAAACTGCTTATGTTTGGAATGAATTAAAATCTTTCTTTAGGTTTAAATATGGTTTTTCTCATTTAGACACTATCTTCCTTATTGCAACGATTAGACAGTCTTTCTTCTTATTCATCTTTTGGCATAAGTCAAAGTCAAAGTCAAAAATTCTTTATTTCATAAACTATGTAATATATATATATATATATATATATATATATATATATATATATATACATATTACATAGACTTGAAAACGTCAAAATAGTAAACATGTACAAATATTACATATGCCACACTCTCTTGATATTTGCATATTTGGCATATGTACATATGCCAAATATGCAAATATCAAGAGAGTCTCGTGCAGAAGTTCACAGTATGGGAAATTTGGCACTCATCTGTCGAAATACGATATAATTCTTAGAGAATAGAACTGCAGATACAAGTTAAAATAAAATTACAGAATTTTAAACTGAATAATTTGTTTAGACACTCGTTAAGCGAAACAATGTTTTGTCACTCTCTGTCAAGTGTCAATTCTAACGTATTAGACAAGGAGACAACATTGTACAGCGTATACAGCGTGTAAAAACTTTTATTAGGAAGGGGTTAAGACACAACCAAAACAGTATTTATGCCGCAGTCATCTGGTTTAATCTGAAATTTAATTGAATGACTAGCGCGTTCATTGAATCCTTTTTACCAACAAATTCGAGTATATAATCCGAGACTAGGACAGCCATTTAATATTTTATTTTTAAACTTCACAATTTCCGAATGAGTAATATTATTACGAGTATAACGCACATTAAAGTAAATTAATCAAAAAATATATCAACACATTGCTATCTGTATGACCTGTTTGACGCCATTAAGTAACCGCGCTAGTCATTCAATTAAATAAACAGATTCAATCAGATGACTGCGACATTTATATTACAATTGCGTTCGTCAGTTCGTTCTATAAATTTATTAGAAATATTTCTTTCTATAATAGTAGAAAGGTGGATTAAAATTATGTAGGTACGAATAACGTAAGTTATTGTAAACATTTTAAAACTTACTAAAACAGTCACGTGCCAAGTCAGAAATTGGATGTGGATTAAAATTATGTAGGTACAAATAACGTAAGTTATTGTAAACATTTTAAAACTTACTAAAACAGTCACGTGCCAAGTCAGAAAGTGTAGCTTCGATTCAGTTTAATTGTTTTACAATATATAAGTAAAGTACTGAGAGTAAAGTTTACTGTTAGACTCTACTAGGAGCAGCACTCTCAGGGGACTTACTCTACAAACTGTATAAAAAATCGAATGATTTTGATTCAGATTCGATCGTGACGCGTACTCCAGATTAAATTGACGTTTGTTTATTTTGATTATCAGTCAATTGATATGGTAGGGAGTACAAAAAATTACAATCTAACAATTTTCTTTATCCTGGTTAGTTTTAAAGTAATCCACCAAATAAAATACCAAAAGTAGCTGAGATCGAACTGATTCGTTTCTCGATCGCGTCGGGAGTAAGCTTGCTGAATAGATCAGTAACGTCCGGTTTCTCAAAGGCTGATTAAATTGTCGATCAGATAAGATTATCTGATATATCTTTAGATGAAGACTCATTAGTGAACATAGCGATTGCGAACGTTGATGCGAATGAATGTTAAGATTAGCCGATCGACGATTTGATCAGCCTTTCAGAAACCGGACGTCAGAATCGTTAATTATTACTACAGATTATAATTATTCATAAAATTTTTAGAAACGACTAGTGACTTCTGTGCAATCAACGAATGTATCTAAAGGTTAGCAATTACATCCTCTTACATTGTAGTTACCATTTTAACGTTCCACGGGTGAACTCAACGGCCATTAAAAGTAATAAATTTGCGATAAATCCAATTAATTACTAATTAGACGGCAAAATGTGTAGGTGTTCGTTAATACAGGTGTTTTTATTTTGTAAGTAATTCTCTTTGCAATTGCCTTTTACCAATAAATCAATGTGATTCGAAGAAAATATATAGTAAAACACTTGCACTTTTTTCCCACTTTATTTGTTATTTTACATTAATTATTACTTAAAATACACGACCGGTTTCGACATAGCCATCATCACCTCACGAATTTCACATATGTACATAATATGTCGAAGAATATACTTAAAATTCAAAATTGGTTCACATTCCCACCACTGCAACTCCTGTAAGCCACGATCAACAGCGGTAACCAACCGCGACAAAATCTTTGATGTTCTCAGGGGTGCCCGAGGGACAAGCTAAATCCGTCTTGGCACCCACAACGAAATTAATCATAAAAAATACGTAAAATGATGTACATTTTTAGACATACTTTGCTAATTAAATTTTTTCTAAAATCATTCTAAATGGTTGCATCGATTCCGGTAAAGTTTTCGATTCTCTTCCACATACTAGCTGTCAACAATGTATACCTTAAGGTGCGTTTCCACCGGTGTTCTGAACAGTTGCGAACATTGTGCGTAACAGATGTTTGTTCCGGTGGACTCGCTAACGCAACATTAATAAATTGGAACACATACAAATTGGCACAGCTGGAATTCTGAAAAAAATGTTGGCTAACAAATGTTGTGAACACTATTTTGGTGGAATCGTACCTTAAGAATAGCACCTCCACATCAACCATCTTTTCCGTGGGTACCGTAACAGGTAATATCCGGAAATGAGCCGCTTTTGTGAACAATGTTATTATCTTAAAACCACACTCGCCTACCCGCCAAGCGTAGCGAGTATATACAACTATCCCTTATTAAAAGCTTTGGGGGAGGCTTATAATAATAATGCCTCCCACACCGATTTCGGTGATGGTGGCCGGTTTTATCAAGTGCCCAAGTTATGCGCAATACAAAGAAGCACTCTCTCTTCCTTAACTCTCGTAGCCCAGTGGGACGGATAACTGACACGACTGGCGGGAGATCAGGCGCAGGACCGACTTTTTACATACCTATCCGACGCATGGATCATCTGTCAGACAATCAGGTGAGCAGCCTGCATTGTCCTTACCAAACTTGAAAACAACGTTTTGTGCAGTTCCAACGCTACGATGACCCCCGAGAAAGCTAGGCTCTAAACCACTAGACCACGGGGCTGGCTTATAACCAGTAGTGGACGTCATAGCTGAGGTTATAAGGTTCAAAATGCCAAAACTGTAACCATAATTTTTTTTACTTTCAGCTTTATACGTCAACGCAGCTTACGACAAGGGGACCGAGTTCCAGTCCTTCTGGAACCTCTTCTCGCTGGATGTGCCGGATCTGGGCAAGATCCCCATCACTCCTGACTGCTCCACGTGTCCCAGGATCTACATACCGGTGTGTGCTACTGACAACAGGACGTACATAAACGAGTGTAGGATGAACTGCTACAATCGGGACCGGGATGATGTGACGGTGGTCAGGCGAGGACCCTGCTCCATATTCCCGGATTGGTGATTGATTGGACGAAGCAGATCGCATTTGTAAATACAATATCCTACAGGACCACTACGCTTCTGCTGTTAATCCAGGGTGTAATTTTTCCATAGCTTATCAAATTATAAAATATTTTTATTACAATCTCTTCTTCTTCTTTTCTTCTTATATATAAAAATGAATTGCTGTTCGTTAGTCTCGCCAAAACTCGAGAACGGCTGAACCGAATCGGCTATTTGGACTTGAAATATTCGTGGAAGTCCAGGAAAGGTCTGAACGGTTTGTATGCTCAACGAAGTGGGCACGGGTCAGCTAGTTAATAATAATAATACAATCTATGGACGCTTCACACCAAGTCAATATGGCCTCGTGCTAAGTATCCGAAGAACTTGTGTTACAGGTACCAGACGACGGAAATATATATTTAATTTTATACTGTACACATATACCTATAAATTTTTTATTATACTATTATACACAAATTTAAAACACATCCTTAAAATGGGAACATAAAAAACTTTTTGTTCCCTTGGCGGGATTCGAACCCGCAACCTCTCGCTCGAGCTCCAACGCGCTCAACCACTGCGCTACGGTGATCTTTAATTGATACACATTTACGAACTTTCGTACTTTTATATTTCCGTTTATCAGAGAAATACATAACAACACAGGTAACTTGTCTGTATTAACCAGAAATTAAATACACTTTTAAAATTTTATTCCCTCGATCAAAGCAGAGTAAGTGTTATAAAATTATTGATTTTCATGTAAATGTGTGTATGTTCGTGGCATCGTAGCTGACAAACAGATGGTTGGCTTTTTTTTTTTGTTGTTATCGAGAGTGCTCTTCGCTATAATTTATATTATTTTTTTTATTTATTGTTGTTAATGTATTTATTATGATTTTGATATAGTATACATGTAATGTATTTATGCACGCTCTATCTGATATATTTTATCCCATATCTCTTCCTTTGTGTCGTCTGTAATTTGTAATATTGTTAAGTATATAATTAATAAACAATTAATTCTTAAATGAAAATAAAAGATGTGATTCATCTTGGAATTACATTATTTAAGTATGTGAGATTAAATATTATGGTCATGTTCTAATCTATAAAATAATCAAATAATATAAGATTAAATATTATATGATTGGGTCTATATATAAAGAACAGCTCATTACTTTGGAGCGAACAATTTGAATTTTATTACAAACTTCTTATCGGTTATGAAGTGGCCGAAGAACTGATTTGCTGCAGAATTTCAATTTTCAATTACAAGATTAAATATAATTTGAAAATTATACAGCCATGAAGAACGATGCGGACAAAATTACACTGGGTGAGATTGGTATTAAGAATGAATATTTAACATTGACTCGTGGCTACATTTTTATTCGCTATTCGATCTATTTCTTTCCCTCTATATAAGTTTTTCTCTTTCTCCCTCGCTCTATCTTTTGCCCCAGTAAACCTTTTTTGTGTCTGTGTGGTATCATACGAAGGTATATATAAGTATGTTATTGCTCACTTATTTTACAAAGTATGTAACATAAAGGGACTGTAATCAACAGACAAATTGTGCTAGCAGTTTAAGGGCGTGTTTCACCAAGCAATGTTAAAGTTAACGGCATGTTAAATATCATGTTATCTCTCTCGTATTTCCTGTAAATGAATGAAACACGGCCTTAACGTGTAATCTTAGCGTAAGAAATATATGTAAAATATATGATGGACGTTTATTATAGGTTACATTACTACTAAATGTTTAGTGAATAAAAAAAGGTTAAAAAACTATAACCCGACTTCCCAAAAATGGATCTAAAAAGGCTGAAACAAGAAAATAATTCAATTTGAAATCCAGAAATGCATAGGTACAAAAATGGTCAAGATACGTACGTGGTCGCACCCGCTATTGGCAATATTGCAACGGCAGACGAATATGCTCTTTCAAGTGCTTTTTTTCTACCAGTGTGAACTGCTAAGATTTTACAAGCGGGTCCAACCACGGCTCTACCTTAACCCTTCCTTTTGGCTTCGCCGAAGTCGGGTAACCCCTTGTTAAATATTTAGGTACAACAAGGATATCTGTATCGTTGTATGTCATGTGGCTTGTTCAACGTTTAAGGCAAAGAAATAAAATTTAATAAGTGTATCGGTGGTGTAAATATTTTTATTAATAAGAGGATTAAAGTATATATTTAATGAGTAATTCAATGGTATATTTCAATATCACAGTACAAAAAAACAGTTTAAGCACTTTTTACTTTAATACGCATAGAAATTGAATAATTAAGTTAATTTTGTGTTTGTAGAGCAAAAGTTATTGAAAAACATCGCAAAAGTTTGACGGTGGCCTGATTTCCAAGTTCTAAATAAAGTATTGAGGAACTAGCTTCGTTTAAAATTATTATCAGAAGTTTAAAAAACTTTTGGAGCGGATTTAACGCGCTGAAATGGCAGAGCAGACATTAAAAAATTAAATTCCAAGTTAACGTTAGAAAATTGGAGCGCACGCAATTAGTACATGAAATAATTTTGAAACGTAAAATTCAAATTCCGAATTAATATGCTATGTTTAGATTGGATTAATTTAGTTACGTACATAAAAGTTTGACGCCTAAACATATTTATCGATGTGAAAAATAGAATTTCAAATACAGTATCTCAGTACTGTTTCAATAATAAATAGCATATTTGAAAATGGTTAAAGCACAGACAATAATATAATAAATAAAACAAGAAGTTCTGAGAAATAAAAGTCTTTGGAACAACGAGAAAATGTACTCGGCAATTTATGAAAATAAAATACATAGTTACAGTCACGTACCGTGTGGACAGCATCGGATAACTTGCCTATGTATTTTTGCAAAGTAAAGCAAAGAACACTATACAGGCTGACTGGTGAGACATGTGCAATACTTACGGAGAGTACTCGGTACTCGATTCCCATTATAAATATGTATTAAAATTAGATACTTAATTTTTTACCATATTTTCGTTCAAATAAATGAATCATGGATACTATGAAAATTACGCGGCTAGGCAAGTAGGCATGCCTATGTAGCCGTCGCGGCACCCCGGCGGCGGCGTGCGACATCAACGTAGGTAGTACGAGCGCGTTCCTACCTGCGGTGTCCATGCGTTGGGTAAATAATTATTTAAGTTTAAGATACTTTACTCAATGATTAATTGATATTATTTTTTTTATTTTTTTTTCATCTCATATAATAGCCAAATATCACGTCCTCAAGTACCAATTGCTCATGTCTCACCACTTCACCAGTCACACTGTATAGGATTTAAAAATAACAGTCACTATAGTGACTACGCTAAAACGTTGGGATATGATTATACTAACTGTTCTCATTCTAGAAATGTATATTTTTGTCAAAACCTGTATTTTTTTGTGAATGAATGAGAAAAGGTAGTATAATCATAATATTCCAAAGGTATAGTGACTGTTCTTTTTACACCATGTACCTATAGATAGTATAGTAGTGTAGAATAAAAAAAAATAGTAAAAAAAATAAAGAATAGTATAACAGGTCATATAAGGAAATTAAACATTTTAACTATTAATTTAAAGTAACATTTACTTTTCTAAATGAATTAACGAAAACAAAATGGTTTCCTTATTATGGTTTTGCAATATTTGTGTAAAGAATTTAAATTAAATTCTGACGAAATCGACGAAGCCCACAAAATATTAAATGCTTTTCGTAACGTCAACGTGTCATAATCATAATAAAACTTTTTTTATAAAGCACAATAGTCAAACATTAAAAGTTTGAATATTGTGCTGTATAAAAATATATTTGCAATTATCTAGGAAACAAATTAGGACTACATTTTATGATGAAATCGAAACGGAGGAACCTATTTTCCTCAAGCCTTTTTTTAGTTTATAATGAAAAAAATACATAAATCGGTTAAGTTTTGGAGGAGGAAAAAGGGGTTTCCTAATCGTCAATTTCTCCTACTTTTAATAGGTATAATTTCAATTCAAACTACAGTTGAGACTATCGTTTTGATCAGGAATTTGCGAGACAGCGATAGACTTTACAAATACCTATTTTGCATTTCTCTAGCCTGTGGTGTTTTCTCTTAAGCCGCGGTTTCAAATCCCGTTGACAATGGAGCAAAGTATTCAAAGCTAGATGTTTCCTTGATGAAATTTCTTGCGGTGAAAAGTAACCTATGTGTTAATCTAGCATGTATACTACAACCTTACTAAATTTCATCAAAATCAGTTCAGTGGTTTTGGCGTGAAAGAGTAACAAACTTCCATCCATCCATGCTTTCAAACTTCGCTTATGTAATATTAGTAGAATTTTTCGGTAATTCATGTACATTTAATGTGTCAACAATAATATAATATACTAATATTATAAAGCGGAAGAATTTGTTTGTTTGTTTAAACGCGCTAATGTCAAGAACCTACTGGTCCAATTTGATTTTTTTTTTTGTTGGATAGTCCATTTATAGAGGAAGGCTATAGGCTAAATAACATTACGCTACGACTAATAGGAAGCGTCAGTGAGAAATGTTGCAAAAACTGGGAAAATTATTCACATTTGAGGACTTTCGTTGCGTGCGCTGCATAAACGGTTTAAGTCACTCAAAAACCACGCGATCGACGTCGCGGGCACAGTTATTCTTTAGCATCATTAAAAAATAGTTTTTTATATATATATATATCTATATATAATTTTTTCGAGACTTAATGAGCGGTTAAGCAGACGACTTCATACTGTTAATTTTGTGTCACAGGTGCGCGCGCATCTTAAAATTTCAGTCTCATCATTTTTTCATAACGCGCCTAAAGAAGTATAACTTCAAAAATTTCAAATATATGTAATTAATAAATTGTTTCCATTGTCTGGTGTTACGGTGTCACTCGTACCTACTTACTTAGAACCATAGGAAGATTGACGACGTTTGAAAACAAAATCTTATTTCAGTATTACTAGCGGCTACAGCGTTTATATGCTGTCAGGACAACAGGATACTGAGTAAAAAGGAGGCTCAGCATATCCAGGAGAATTACATGGAGAGGATAACTGATCCAGTGCCACTTCTGGAGCTGATGACGGATTGTGACGAATGCCCAAGGGTCTACCTTCCAGTATGTGGGACCGATAATAGAACCTACTCAAATCTGTGTTGGCTGAACTGTGTGAGGACCAGGTTCAAGAAGGTGGTTTTTCATGCTTATGATGGTCACTGCCATCAGTTCCTCATGCCCTTTGACTACTGAATAAAGAGTAGTCCGAACTCCAAAGTCGAGTAAAATGTAGTGTTTTTTTTTTAATGAAAATAATATAGAGTTTCGAAATTGATTAAAAATATTCATTATTTCACATTGATGTAGCTAACAATCATTAAAAAATTGGTTGTCTGTATATTCGGTTTATGAACGATAGCTTAACGAGACAACGTCCAGGCAATCGTGCCTTTCGCTCCGATTGTGACGTTAGAATGAGCGTAACGTTGCAATAAGCATAACGTTACAATGAGTAATCCTTTTTCGAGCGTGCAGCCAGCGTCCATCGCTTTATTTGACGTTGTCACATCAAAATGCGAGATAAGTTAACCGAATTGTTTAGTAAGCTAAAGGGTCAGCTAACACCTTGACGCGACGCATACACTTTAAGATAGCAATTAAAAATTATACTTTATACTCTACGCAAGTAAATAAACTAAATTATTACAAGTGTCTGTCTGTGTCGAGATGCACTCAAATACCTTAATAGGTTAGATTTTTTTAAACATTTACCTAACCTCGCCCTATAGAGAGATAAAGATCTATCTAGTTAAGTTTATTTCTCTCTTCTTAGATCTATCTAGTATTAAGAGAACTACTCTTTAGAGCACTTTTTCGTAAGATGTTTAAATGATTAAAGACACATAAAAACGATTTCAGTATTTTCCAGAAAATGGTAATCTTAATAAAACTCGAGTATTAATAAAATATTCTTAATTAACCACAGAATTAATTAAGAATATTTTCTTATTGAATCAGACTTCTTGAAGCATTCAAGATGTTAAAAGGTAATTCTGGAGTCTTAAAAATTACTTAAACTCGGTATCTTAGTTTTTATTATTGTTGACTCTGCTTAAGTTTACTTTAGTTCTGTTTCAAGTATAACAATTTATGAATGCAAAGAAAATATTTTCCAAGGTTATTATTATATTGAAACATTGCTCAGTTTAAATATCTTATTTCAGGAAATACTTCAATTTGACTTATATTAAGTATTATTAAACTTGCGATGGCTTACTGCTTTTCTTTTACAGGAGTGTTTCTTGAATGTAGATTGTACATTTTATATGAATTTATACTTGTTTTATTCATAACATGGAATTTTGATAAATGTTATTACGTACTAGAAGTCAGCTTTTATACTCCGACTTAAATTCTGTTATGTTATTTTTTTCTTTTACAGTAGGTACGGAACAGGGAAAAGGAAATATATTTAAAAATATCTATAATTGGTAATTTGTAATTGGATACAATTGGTTTGTTACAGTCAAATGGATCATTTTATTAGTATTGTTCAAAAAAACATCAACGCAAGACGGTTTGAAGACTAAAATCGAACGGATATTGCCTCCGCTGAACCAAACTATGTCTTGTGATCAGTGCCCCAACGTCTATTTTCCCGTGTGTACCACCACCAACGAGACTTTCATCAATATATGCCAGATGAAATGCGTGAAACGTGGTCTGAAGATGCAAAGACGAGGAATTTGTATAGATTTTAAATAATAAAATATAACATTTTTCAAACGTAATAATAACGTGAAGCTTTGTAGCTACATGAAGGGTAATAATTTTAGAAGCCTGTGTATGTAATTATTTATGCGTGTTGTATTTATTTATATTGTGTGTATTATGTATATAAAAAAGATCCGAACTTTCAATTTTTCTGCGATAGTAACTAGTCGTCTGTGCCTTATTTTTTATTAATTTTATTAAATATGCTCGTAGCTTCAGTGTTTAGTCTAATTGGAGACGTGAATGGATGAAGTTGATATGTAGCAAAATTTTTAATCGAGAAAATTGAGTAACATTTTAGAATATGTCGTAATTTATTAAGTACGTTAATCTAAAAAAACCGTATTTAGAAATAATGTTCTTAACGACATACGACTAAAATGTTTAATTGACAGTTCAAACTCGATTTTCAAACGAGATTTTTCTCGATGAAAACTTTTGCGACATAATATCATCTTCATCTATTCATGTCGTCCATTCTCTATGAATGCAAAAAAAAAACAAATCCGTCATCTTTATAATATTAACTAAATATGGTATGTTGGTTGGACTCAGTTACGGATCAATCTCCAGAAGTGAATAGGCATTAAGTAAACAACGATATCCCAGCGTCAATTAGAATGAAATGCTATTTATTCAATTATTGAAGCCAATTTTGAACCGGTTAACCGCGAATAATTTGGTCTCACCAGCGCGGCAGCGGTACGGTTATAAACTGCTGTGGGTTAGTGGTGTGAAAAATCTAAATTTAAAAATATGTTTTAAATGGACAGTTTTCAGATAATATCAATGTTTGCGGAGATGCTACTGCATATTTCCGTCTGTCTCCTTTTTTTGACACGTCATCGGAGGTCGTGGGTTTGATTCCCGCATTGAAACAACAAAAAATGTAGTTTTCAAAAAGATGATCCATGCGTCGCATGGGCGTGTAAAAAGTTGGTTCTCCTGCCAGTCGAGTCGGTTACCCGTATCAGTAGGAACTGGGCTATGAGAGTGAAGGAAGAGAGACTGCTTCTGTGTATTGCACACTTGGCAATACGAAGTAACTTCTGCGTAGCTGGTCTGGGGGCCCACTCAAGATGCCATCGCTAATTGTCGCTTACAAAGTTCTAAATAATCGCGATTTGGTATGTCATTTGGCGTACCTTATGTCAAATACCATACATTTTGTTATCGAACTTTGTAAGCGATAATTAATTAGCGATGGCATCTTGAGTAGGCCCCCTGGTATCAATATAACGGGGACCGACCCCGTCACACGTAATCGGTGTGGGAGGCATTATTATTATTTATTTCTCTGGTACCCCACTACATATTTTTTATCGGCAGATAACTTTTAACCTAAGGAATAAAAGTGAAATTGAAAAAAATATTTTGTACGAAAAATTAACATATTATATTTCCTTTGTTTGAAAAATCACCTCTTAATCACGTTTAACTGGTTGTTACTTTGTTTAACTATGAACGTTAACCAGACAAATGATATTATAATCTTTTGTTCTTAAAATATCAAACGAGATTCAAGTTTATAATTAAATTACATGGTCCTGACGACTAAGAGAGACATTTAATTATTGTACGAGCTTGGATAATAAAGAGAGAGTTCATTCGCCCTGAATTAAGATGTAATAACGTATAAATATTTGACATACAAGTACTCATGTGACATAGACATACTCTAAGAATATAAGCATTACTATTATTAAGGGATAGTTAATATGCAGAAAAAAATATGGACCCGCATCACATGTTTAACGGACATTGACCCACCTTACATTCCCACCTCTGAAACTCCTGTGAGCCCGGAACGACAGTGATACCCAATCTCAAAAAGCCTTATAAAATAAAAATAAATAAAATAAAATAAAATCCATTTATTTCAGGCTACATGGCCCATATTATAAATACCTTACACACTAACATACATACAAAATATACTCAAAACTACACATAAACCCGCGGTGTACCGCGGCGCTGCGCCGTGGTGATACACACCTGAGTGGTCGCCATTTCGGATTCCAGTTTTTAGACATTACACTGTCAACTGACCTTAGCTTTGTTTATTTTTTATCAGTGTTTTTTTTCATTTATTCGTGTTTTTTTCTTTCTAATGTGTTTATATTTACTGTCCTGTAATGTCTAAAATGTTGTCCGAATAAAGATTTTATTTATTTATTTATTTATTTAAACTACTTAAACTACACGTGTTGTCGGCGACGTGTAGCGCGCTTCATTCCGGAGTCTCCCCCGGAACCTCCGGTAGACCACACCCGTCGGCCAGAACGCCTCTGCCTCGAAGGTGGAAATAAGATGAGTCGGTACTCTCACCACAAAGGAACTAACGTTGACCTTGTGGCGAGACTCCAGACGCTCCACCCTCAAGGGGAGGGATGTCTTCTTACGGATGTAGTCCACTACATCCTTAACCTCCATGGACCAGTGCAGGCGGGACACGTACAGCGGCGTGGAGCGTACTTCACACCGCAGGCGCTGCTCGGGTCCGCAGGGTGCGGTGCCGCGATGGTTGCGGACGGCGGGCTTCTTCTTCCTTCTCTCTACCAGTATGAAGCCCTCCTCATCGCACCTTCTGATCTCGTCCTTGCCAGATTGAGGAGGCTGAGCCTTGCGGCTTTCCGTAGCCTTGCGGCTTTCCGTAGCCTTGCGGCTTTCCGTAGCCTTGCGGCTATCCTATCCCCTTTTATCTTCGCCCGCTGGGGATGAGCGGGGTGAGCGGCGATGCTCGCGAAACTTTTCCGCTGAGTCGCTTGTTGACTCGGCGATTGCGCGACACGGAGGGCGGCGGCGGTTGCTGACTCTTCAGATTCCGCTGACGCGCAAAACGATGTGTCAGCGCGCGCGCCGCCACGACGTGTGTTGACGTAGGCAGTTGAATGATCGGGTGACCCACTTAATGAATTATTACATTTTAATTGTAATACCACGGCACTACCACGGCACCACCACGACACGACCACGACACGACCACGACACGACCACGACACGATCACGGCACGATGAAGACGCAGTAAGTAAACGGCCACGGCATAAGTCGCTTGGACAAACGTTCCTGCGGGTGGCATAGTGTCATTTAGATTAGAAGTCATCACTGTGGCTGGACAGAATTACTAAACAAAAGGTCTACATTCGCCCATTGTCATTTTAACCGACTTCCAAAAAAGGAGGAGGTTCTCAATTCGGGCTGTTTTTTATGTATGTACACCTATTACTTTGAAGTTATTGATCCGATTTACGTGTGTAACTACTTATATTTACCTCCGTACTGCAGTGGTTCAGCGCGTGTGTATTGATATACACAAATTTAATACACATCCATGACCCAGGAACATAGAAAACTTTTCGTTCCCTCGGTGGGATTCGAACCCGCAACCTCGATCGAGCACCTACGCGCTGAACCACTGCAGTACGGAGGTAAATATAAGTAGTTACACACGTAAATCGGATCATTAACTTCAAAGTAACAAATTTAATACACATCCATGACCCATAATTAAAATCTTAAATATGTGTATAGTATAAATGTATTAAATATATATTTCCGTTGTCTGGTATCTGTAACACAAGTTCTTCGGATACTTAGCACAGGGCCAGATTGACGTGATGTGAAGCGTCGAAAGATATTATATGTTGTCTCTAAGGGTCACTAAATAAAATATTCGAAATCTTTAATGTGTTTAATATAGTTACAAGGTTGCAGTATAACTAAACCTAACACAATCTAACTAAACGGCAGATTTTTTTATTCGACGCAGAATAGCGCAGAATAGCTGCCATTTAATCCCCTAAAAATTCAGTATCGTAAAATTCAGTTTCGTGTAGTTCAGACAGCGACTCCAAAAAAGAACGTAAAATCTTATACAACGTGTGAAATAAACGAGTGATATTATTTATTCAGTAAGTTTGACAAAACATTTAATAAACCAATACGCTTCCGAGTAACGAATTTATCAAACCCTGTTTCCCTTTAATAAGAAATGTTCCCAAACACTGTGAAGTCATCAAGTATTCGTAACATATAATATTCAAGCTGAGGGATCCATCAGTTTCCATCTGTGCCTATCTGTTCCGATCTGTCCCGATCTGTTCCGATGCAGATTCCGAAGCAATGAGATCGTGACAGTTGTAGCTTTGAGAGCATTTTGTTTGCGCATCTTGAAATGTTCCCGAAGGCTTCAGGTAACTGTCGAATTCGGAAGCAAGTTTTGGTGTATATTATTTTCCTTTACATTTTTGCATTAGGAAGCCTTTAACATTTTTACTGGTATTGGATTACACGCATAGAAATATCAGCTTTGTTTAATTATGTTTACAATATGTTGAGATTATTTTCTTTCTACAACAAGATTTAACGTGAATCTTTAAAAAGGACTTGGTAGGCGATATCCGAAACTATAGGAGAGAGGAAAAATGCTGAAAGGGGATATGAGCTAGATTTCAAATAAAAAACTGCAGCATTAGATTTTATTTCATTTAAAAAAATCTCTTGCGGGGTATAATACCGACTGATTAAAAAAATCACTTGTCAAATAAAATTAAAAGAATACATATTTTCTAAAACGAGAAAAGGTGAAATAATCATATCCCAAAATTATTATGACTGGTCTTTTTACACCCGGAATAGATAGTGCAGTGTTAAAATTGCATGCATATAGCTGCAAATTAGATGTTTTAACACGCTGTTATAAGCTAGTTTCTTTCATAATATTATTATGTACGAGCATATCATATTATGTAGTTATGAACATACATACTCGTATGATATACGGAATCTTTGAGCATAATTTTCACCAATTTCTAGAAGTCTGGTTAATGTTTGATGAATGATGAAAAAAATTATGAATGAATTAACGAATTTCTTCTTTCTTGTGCACACAATATTTTTTAAAAAAGGAAGATATACACAGATAACACAACGACTGCCATATTACTAGATAGAAATTTCTTCACGACAACCACGGTAGAGGAATTGTAGAAGTAGAATTTAGCGTTCGTGTGCAATTATAAATAAAATCAATTAGGTAAAAATAATTTAATAATAACATAATACACATTATATATAATAGTATTATAAATAAGTATTTTAACAATAAATACATAGATACATCCCACCAAAAACGTTTTCATGTAAAAATGTTGCCAAGACGAGTCTACATAGCTTACCCCATGAAAAAGTTATCAGATCTCATTTAGAGCCAAGATTCTTTTTTTCTTTACTAGGCCTAACTTCACATACTCTACATTTCAGTCAAAACGTGATGCTTTGTCGTTTTATTTCACACACGACGATTTAACCAGCTACGACATTCAAACTTTGTATGTTTCATGTTTTTACTCGTGTCATTATTCTTGAAATTTTCAACTATTAAGAATCCAAAGCAAAGTTATGAGAGTTCCAAAAAACGACGAAACGTTTTGAGAAAAAGTAGGTAAGTCATGCGCTTCGCTTGGCTCGTCTTAGTGGCGCACTGCCGTGCCCCCAGATACATACCTAAAAATTATAAAAAATAAATAAATAGATAATAATGATCATAATATACGAGTAAGTAAATAATCATGGTAAACGCAGAATAAGGGGCATTTTTTTATTTGCTTATCTATCAAGGACCAATAGTAATACAATTAAGCGTGTTTTTTTAGCTTAACTATTACTTATTTACATATTTCACACACCGAGATTTTGGATTGATAACTAAATGCTGATGTGTAAGCACCCTTAAGATTTATTTACATGAGACGGGGGCTGTAACTTTGTTATTGTTATTCGAAAACACGACACAGCGCCGTAATTAAAATTGTGTTCTCACGAAACACAAACTAAATTAAATGTCAACATTACTTGTTACACAATACACAATATACGCTACATTAGAAAATTGGATCGTGTTTGGAGTAATAAATGACAGAAAAACATGTTATTATAGTTTATATGAATATATCCTGTATGATTATTTCATACAGGATATATTCATAATTATATCCTGTATGAAATAATCAAAGGACAATATAATAAAAAAAAATAAAAACAAAATAAAATCCATTTATTTCAGGCTACATGGCCCATATTATAAATACCTTACAGACTAACATACATACAAAAATATACTTAAAACTACACTTAAACTACACGAGTTGTCAGCGACGTGTAGCGCGCTTCATTCCGGAGTCTCCCCCGGAACCTCCGGTAGACCACACCCGTCGGCCAGAACTCCTCCGCCTCAAAGGTCGATAGAAGATGCGTCGGTACTCTCACCACAAAGGAACTGAAGTTGACCTTGTGGCGAGACTCCAGACGCTCAACCCTCAAGGGGAGGGACGTCTTCTTCCGGATGTAGTCCACGACGTCCTTAACCTCCATGGACCAGTGCAGGCGGGACACGTACAGCGGCGTGGAGCGTACTTCACACCGCAGGCGCTTCTCGGGTCCGCAGGGTGCGGTGCCGCGATGGTTGCGGACGGCGGGCTTTTTCTTCCTTTTCTCCACCAGTATGAAGCCCTCCTCATCGCACCTCCTGCTCTCGTCCTTGCCAGGTTGCGGTGGCTGAGCCTTGCGGCTTTCTGTAGCCTTGCGGCTCTCTTTCTTCCCCTCTGTCTTCGCCCGCGGGGGAGGTGCGGGGTGAGCGGCGATACTCGCAAAACATGATATATATATGGAACAATTATCTGCGGCGACCAAAGATATAATTATTAGGTTCGGATTATATTCAGGCACCTCCGTTGTCTAGGAGCTTCTGGGTTCGATTCTCGCGATTGAACAACGCAAAATGTTGATTTCAAGTTTGGTAGGAACAATCCAGGCGAATCATCTGCTTATCTGACAAAAAAGATGATCCATGTGTCCATAGACATATAAAAAGTCGGTCCTGCTCCTGTTCTTTAGCCAGTCGTGTCAGGTATCCGTCCCTAGGCTTGCGAGAGTCAAGAGTAGAGACAGTAGTGTATTCTTTTTACAAATTTTTTATTTAGTTTTTTTGGTATTCTTGCGACTAAAGAAACATAAATTATAAAATGTAAAAACTTTTCTTTTTAGTTTTTGACGAAAATAATACATTTCCAGAGAAAAGGTAGTATACTCATATCCCAAAGTTATATTAATATAATAAATCTTTGTACACCCAGTATCGCGCACACACTTGGGCACTGTAAAAATATTATGGGCTTAGTATATCCTGTTCGTAGCTGGCCTGGTTTCAATGAATCCGGCCAACGTAACGGGAATCGGTGTGGGAGCATAATATAACGTATAATTAACCTAATTAATAATATTAAGTTAAGTTAGTTTAATTGTATCTGGAATAAAAGTTTAGTTATTCCAGATACATAGCATATTTCCAGGAGGTGGGGAAATCCTGATATTTCAATTCATCACAGAAGCGTCCTTAGATATTTCTACTTCTCTGAATTGAAATAGTCACGGAAAATTAAGTGCGAACGATTATTGTAAAATCTAAAAATATTTTTGTCTGTGTCAACGATTTTTAAGAACTGGTTTAAAATTATCAATGCTTAAAATATTAGAATTAATATCATCAATCATGTATTTTTAGATTGCTAATAAAAATATACCTCGAAAGAGTCGAAATATTAATGAGTGATAATACTTTGGGGTGTGTATGGGTCCCGTTTATAGAGTTTACTGAGAGAGTACCAGCGCTGAAAGAGTTTTTTTAAGTAAATTATTGTATGATAAAATGACTTTGGGGCATTTCTTATACAAACATGAAAGTCAAAAGAAAGTCTTTCAGCGCTGGTACTTTCACAGTAGGCACTCTACACTACACTAGACACACCCTATATTATTATCACTGAATTATTTTACACCTTGTATATACGCAGCGATGCCGCGATAAAAACTAAGTTATAAAGTGAAACCTAAAACTTACTTTGAAATATTTCATAAGCTTTTAAAACTATTCGTGTCTTAGCTGAGATAAACGAAACTCAAACAGAAAAACAGTTCCATAAATATGCTCAGAGGAATCCTTTATATGTCCAACAAAGGTGAAACTATGCAGCCTTTGAAAGTACATTTTTAATTATATAATTTTAATGGAACCTTCTAAAGTGTTGCTCAAGTGAGCTCTTTGATTTTGTTTTATAACGTTTTATTTATAACTTATTTTTCAGTCTCTAACATATTTATGTTCACTTGAAAATATATAACTTCATTACTATTGTTCGTTATGTAGAGATAATTGAAGACATAAATGGATAAAGATAAGAAGCAAAATCTGATTTCGAGAAAATTGAGTTCAGAATGTCACTTAAACATTATAGAATACGTCGTAACGTATAAAGTTTATTTATCTAAAGGTCCGGTCTTAGAATCAAAGTATATCATAGGTTACTACATATCCTAAAATGTTTAACTGACAAGGTCTGGGTAAAAAATATTTGGTGACATATCACCTTCTGGGGATCAGTAGCTTAGAGCTTGGATTGCGTTTGCAGAAGTCGTGAGTCCGATTTCAGAACTCAGGAACCTTAAGAACTAAAAATGTTGTTTTCATGTCTGGTTACTGGCTGATCACCTGATTGGCTAACACGAAAGATGGTTCATGCATCAGATGGGCATGTAAAGTGTGCTTGATCATTCGTCGTGTCCTCCACTTTACAAGAATTAAAAAAGAGATTACTCGTTCCTATAATCTGTCATTATAATCGAAATCGATATTCTAAAACTATAGAATAGCGTTTATCACAGGTTATAAAATTGTCCCAATTTTGAACTCATTGTTAGTTTATCAACGATCTTGTGATCCAACATTTGGGGACAAACGGCCTGGCCAAGAGAGAAAATTGTGTGGAACATATTAATGTTATATAACTAGTTGGCAAATTAAACTTTAGTCAGTTCATAATATCTAAATATTCAAGTTGAGTAAGTTGTGCCGCGCGGTAAGCGGGGACTACCGGGAACTCGATATGAACTACAACTATGTTAATTATACGAGAGGGAGTGTATTTAGGATCCAAACAATGCGGTATAATATTTATTTGATGTGTAAACATATCCGGCAAATACAATACCATCAAAAACATAACTTGTAAAAAGTGCCAAGCCTACTTTATTTTGCCGTAAAAAGTTGGGAGATCCGTGTGATGCCAAGCCGGGGTAAGTCGGTCTAACGACCTCATTAAAAATCTATCATGTTTACAATAAATAAGTAGATTGACTTGGCAATCGCATAAAAACACAATGTTCATATTAACCATCTCATCTCATATTAAATCAGATTGCCAAGTCAATCTACTATTTATTTATAACATGAAAGATTTTTAATTTTTTTTTTTTTATTGATGATGTTAGGCCGAGTTAAGTCGAAACTGTTCCTCGTTTCAGCTATAACGTCCACTGCTGGACAAAGACTCTCCCGAAGTATTCAGGGGTTGCCTATACTCCCATGAAATACTTCGGGGAAGCATTCACGCTTGGAAGGCGGGTTTGCGAGCGCAGTTGTAAAATTATGCTGCCCATTTTCAGATATTAATATTCTCTCTGTTACCACCCACCCCACCTTTACAACACTCACGACAAGATGGTTGACGGACTGCACCAATCTCAATGCTGTTTCCACCAATAGGTACAGTTGCTTGACGCAATATTTTGTTTCATACAAAATCGGTCAGTCACATATTAATTTATTCGACAAATGGCTCACTTTGTTCTTCGTAGAACTCTGTTTATACTTTTTATTCCAAGTTATTGATAGTTGCGAATGAGTTATTCTTGGAACTACAGTCGAATACTGAACCGTCATACTGCGGCACAAATATTTGAGTAGCCACAAGGCTCTTTATAAGGAATACGTACTATGACAAATGTAACATGTTCGGGAGTGAGCCGCAATTCGAATAGCATTTAGAACAGCAACGTTTCAATATTCGTCTTTGCTTTGTCATTGACGTGATGTGAAACGTCAAGGATTTAATTCCGTATTATTCCATTAATCCATATTACTGTGAAGCTTTGCAACTAGTCGTCGAGTAGAGGCTGGTTCTTCTTCAAAGGGAAGCTCTAGTCTGTACAATAGTTATGAATTAGGATAAGGGTAGAGGTTCTAAAGGGCTAAATGAGTAAAGAATGTAGTCATACGAGCCCCCAGGAGTCATGGACATAATCTACACTATCTACATCTACACTAATATTATAAAGAGGAAAGATTTGTATTTTTGTATGTAACGAATAAACTCAAAAAGTACTGGGCCGATTTTAATAATTCTTTTTTCATTAGAAAGCTACATTATCACTGAGTAACAAAGGCTACACAAAAATCAATTACTGTTCGTTAGTCTCGCTAAAACTCGAGATCAGCTGAACTGATTCGGCTATTTTTGGTCTTGAAATATTCGTGGAAGTCCCGGGAAGGTTTAAACGGTTTCCATGCTCAACGAATTGGGCACGGGTAAGCTAGTCTTATATAAAAAATCAATTGCTGTTCGTTAGCCTCGCAACGGCTAAACCGATTCGGCTATTTTTAGTCTTGAAATATTCGTGGATGTCCCGGTAAGGCTTAAACAGTTCATCACAAACTATTTCTATGCTCAACAAAGTGGTCACGGGTCAGCTAGTAATGCATAAGAGTGTGCTCACCAGATTTTCTCACATTTGTATGGGCGCAACTTTTACCTATCAGGAGCACGATTCTCGGGCAGTGGAAAAAAGCTCGAATATTAGTATATCCCGCTCGCACGCGCGGTAAATCTTTTTTTACTATCGGTCTGTCCCGCTCATGCAAATGAGATTTACCGCGCGTGCGAGCGGGATATACATTATTGTGATGGGATATACATTATGATGATACATTCGGAACTAAGTTCGAGGCTTGAGAATGCCGCCCTGGGACTGCATGTGAACAATGTGATGGACGATTAACATCAAACGAGCGAATGCTCATTCTATCTATTAACTAATGCGTGTGCCTGGTTTCAATGAAACCGGCGACTATCATAATATAATAGCTACTATTAATTATCACAAGGACAAGGCTCATCCGCGTTCATCCTTACCCACTCGCAGCGTAATATTTTTACGGGAAATGTGGGACATTTCGGTTGACGTGTGGCTGCCAGGTGCGGTCGCGTCTGGCAGACGAGGTATGATTTATTGTGTCCTGGCTCGTGCATTATTTATTCTGATACGATTTTGACTACAGAGTGGTTGGGACGAGGAATTGTTGTAGAATTATACAAGACTAGCTGTTCCCGCGACTTCGTTCGCGTGGTTTTTGAGTAACTTAAGCCGTTTATGCAGCGCAAGAAATCAAAGTCCCCAAATTTAATTAATTTTCCCCGTTTTTGCAACATTTCTCACGGACGCTTCGTTCCTATTGGTAGCAGCGTAATGTTATATAGCCTAAAGCCTTCCCCTATAAATGGACCAACAAAAAAATATTTCTTCAAATCGGACCAGTAGTCGCTGAGATTAGCGCGTTTAAACAAACATACAAACTCTTCCGTTTTATAATATTAGTATAGATAATCGCAATTATATTCTATGTATATAATATATTTATTTTACTTATGTATTATTTTTATTACTTCCTTTTTTATTACTTATTTTTATTATTTTTATTTTACTTATGTATTATTTTTATACCTTTCGTATGCTCGGTACAGGCAACAAAGATAAAACTGTGTGGACGCAGTAGTCACAATATACTTGGTGTAAAAGGAGCAGTTACTATATCTTTGGAATATGATTACCTTAAAAAAGTATCTAACGCAAGTAAAGTTCTTTACTTTTGAAAGTGAAACGAAATTGTATTTGTTTTTTTATCTGTCAAATAGGTTCTCAAGTGAGGTTGGGTTTGAGACTACTTTATTAAAGCCTAGGTCAATGTGTTACAGATTTCACTCCAAGAATAGCTATCTGGGTTTTTTTTAATTTAAGCCTGACAGGCATAACTGGAATAAAGACAATGTTTAAAAACTGGTCGATCGAACTTTGCTGATATTGTACCTCAACTTCGGTTCATGGGAACGTTTTCATTAAAAAGTTTATAAAGTTTTAACAATGTATAAATTACCCCATTATATGATAGGCTGAAAAAAGATGTGAGTTCGCTGCAAAACCTTATCAATATAGATCGATGGTCCAAGAAATATGCATTTTGTATTACACATTATCTATGAGGTTTTTATGAAATACTAGCTGACCCGTGCCCACTTCGTTAAGCATACAAGCCGTTTAAACCTTCCCTGGACTTACACGAATATTTCAAGCCAAAAATAGCCGCATCAGTTCAGCCATTCTCAAGTTTTAGCGAGACTAACGAACAGCAATTAATTTTTATATATAAGAGAAGAGAGATGACGATTTAAAACATTGACTGACATTTTGTAGGTTTAAAATAGAACATACTGTTTGAAATGGGCCAACTCACAAAAAGTCGGTCAGAAATTATATGAAAAAAAATCTGACCAATAAATCGGTTCTACAAAATGTAGGCAGTTAATGGGCACCCTAACTATTTATGAGGTCCATAAACATCGCTGGTCACCTTTGATCCCATGCCCTTTTGATAATTTTGTTAGTGATTGTTTTTGCCCTGTATGGTCATACGAACGTGAACTTTGAAAACAATGGCAAGTACGATGTATAGCAGCGCTCCCCAGTGTTGCCAGCATGGTTTCCCCTATACTACTTTTTATAATACAACCATACCACTACCGTACCTCAGTGTGCATGTACCTTTTTCATCTTCTTATACAGTGTGTAAAAAGAGCAGTCACTATAACTTTGAGATACGTACTACCTTTCCTCATTTTGGAAATGTATTTTTTTTTTTGGTCGAAAACTAAAAAAAAAAAAATTTTACTTTTCACCATTTCTTATTTTTTTGTCGCAAAAATAACAACAAAGCAAAAAAAATTTTTTTTTTTGTAAAAAAAAATACATTTCTAGAACGAGAAAAGGTATAATCATATCCCAAAGTTATAGTGACTGCTCTTTTTACACCAGTTATATAAAAATGAATTGATGTGCGTTAGTCTCGCAAAAACTCGACAACGGCTGAACCGATTCGGCTATTTTTTGCCTTGAAATATTTGTGGAAGTCCAGGGAAGGTTTAAAAGGTTTGATTGCTCAACGAAGTGGGCACGGGTCAGCTAGTACCTTATAAAATAAAATATACTAGTAATTCATGTTATACATACTATAAAAGGGTATGGGTAGACTACAGGATTTTAATATTTTGGCTAAACCGTACTTTTGAGTTAAATTCGTACCTTTTCAGAGAGCCAGTCGTACTTTTTTGGGAAATCATACTGGCAACACTGGATGCTCCCCTAAGTTTACTTACCGCAGCAGTAACGGCGTCGCAGCGGTGTCGGTTTAACTTTGGCATATTATGATTATTTATACTACCTTTACTCAATCTAAAAATGTATTTTTTTTCTTACCTTCTACGACCCCCACGGGAAAGGTGGTTGATGGGGGTTGATGGGGGGATGGGGGGTTTATGGGGGGGGGGGAGGTGCCATTTTTTCTCCGGCACCCCATGGATATGAATTGTGTAAAAAAAGTGTAAATCAGCAAAATTTACAAGTGATATTATCAGGAAATTATAAGTTCTGTTCAGACATCTGTCTTGATTCTGCCTATAAAACACTAGCTGACCCATGCCCACTTCGCTGAGCATACGAGTACGAACAGTTTGTGATGAAATTCAATTAAAAATTAAAACTAAAACCCGAACCCAGAACCCACATCCCGGAATCCGCAACGTGGAACCCGCAACGCGGAACCCGCAAACCCGGAACCCGCGAACCTGGGCTTTTTACACTTTGGGCTACATTTTTGGGGTTTTAGTAAGGAACCCGCTTTCCAACGGCGATTTTTCATATTGATTCAGTGGTTTCAGAGCCTATTCAATTCAAACTAACAAACAAACAAATGTTTCATTTATCTTTATAATATTAGTATATACAAAACATAAGGTAAATTCGAACCATATCAAACACATAGTTCAGGACTTCACAGGTTTACTATGTAACTTACAGCTTACACAGCCTTTATCTACATAGTATGTACACAGCCAGGGAAAATTATTGCTCAGCTGTTTTGTCGCCGTCATAAATTGTTTCTATCATGACTAACTGCTGGTTTCAATAACCTGTATCGGGTGTAAAAAGTACAGTAACTATAACTTTAGGATATGATTATACTACCTTTTCTCACTGTTTTAACAAAAATTTAATAAATAACATTTGTGTTTTCCTTTTTCGTTATTCTTGCGACAAAAAAAATAATAAAAAAATACATTTCCAAAATGGGGAATGGTAGTATATTCTTATCTCAAAGTTATAGTGACTGTTTTTTTAATAGCCTGTATATACAGGCTATAATAATAATGAGTGATAATACTTTACGGTGTGTATGAGTCCCGCTTTTTTACTGTGGAAGCACCAGCGCTGAAAGAAATTTTAATTATTGCACGAGAAATTTATAATGTTGTGGATTTCTCATACAAACATGAAAGTCAAAAGTAAGTCTTTCAACGCTGGTACTTTCACAGTAAACTCTACATAGGAGGCACATTCACACTTTACATACCCTAAAGTATTACTCATTTATTTTACACCTTATATAACTAAAAGTAGAAAATGTTTAAAGGCATCGATTTTTTGCAACTTTTTAATTTTCAGATATAAAATATATATAGGGTACTGAAACCTGTAGTTTAGCGTTAAACTTTGATTTAAACGTTACATTGCTATAATTCGGGTTATTCAAGGTTTAGTTTGCAAGGTTTTAAAAGTAGATTACAAGAATAATAATAATTATTATTATTGCTATTGTAACAAACGTATTTACTCCTTATCTAATACATAATATAGTATGGAAAAAGTCTTAATAAAATAAAGGCCGAGGCCGAGGAACTCCGCGAGTACTTCGCCGAGGAACTCCGCGAGTACTTCGCCGAGGAACTCCGCGAGTACTTCGCCGAGGAACTCCGCGAGTACTTCGCCGAGGAACTCCGCGAGTACTTCGCCGAGGAACTCCGCGAGTACTTCGCCGAGGAACTACGCGAGTACTTCGCTAAGGAACTCCGCGAGTAGTGTAGTGTCACACTTCGGACTGTTGCCAAAGTATCTCGAGTACTTAGCCGAAGAACTCCACGAGTACTTCGCCGAAGAACTCCGCCAGTACTTCGCCGAGGAACTCCGCCAGTACTTCGCCGAGGAACTCCGCGAGTACTTCGCCGAGGAACTCCGCGAGTACTTCGCCGAGGAACTCCGCGAGTACTTCGCCGAGGAACTCCGCGAGTACTTCGCCGAGGAACTCCGCGAGTACTTCGCCGAGGAACTCCGCGAGTACTTCGCTGAGGAACTCCGCGAGTACTTCGCCGAGGAACTCCGCGAGTACTTCGCCGAGGAACTCCGCGAGTACTTCGCCGAGGAACTCCGCGAGTACTCCGCCGAGGAATTCCGCGAGTACTTCGCCAAGGAACTCCGCGAGTAGTGTAGTGTCGCACTTCAGACTGTTGCCAAAGTATCTCGAGTACTTCGCCGAGGAACTCCGCGAGTAGTGTAGTGTCTCGAGTACTTCGCCGAGAAACTCCGCAAGTACTTCGCCGAGAAACTCCGCGAGTTCTTCGCTGAGAAAATCCGCGAGTACTTCGCTGAGAAACTCCGCGAGTACTTCGCCGAGGATCTCCGCGAGTAGTGTAGTGTCCCACTTCGGACTGTTGCCAAAGTATCTCGAGTACTTCGCCGAGGAACTCCGCGAGTACTTCGCGAGTAGTGTAGAGGAGTCTTTACAATGACAGGATAGCAAACTTAACATAATATGTATAAGAGACAAAATAAACAATAGTAATAAACTAAACTCAAAATAACTTGACTACAGTTGACTAACTTCGTAGTAGTATCGTATCGTCTTAATAATTATATACTTATTTTGTTCCAATTATTTGTTACTTTAGTGGTCCACATTATTTCAAGTAATTATTTTCTATTTTCCGAAAGTAAAGGCCAAAAAAGGTCAAAAAAGGTTATTTTTAAATTGAAAAAAGTCCATTAACCAGCTAAAAAAAAACAATTAAATCCTACCAAAAACATTTTCATGTAAAATGTTGCCAAGACGAGCCTACATAGCTTACCCTGTTAAAAAGTTATCAGATATCGTATAAAGCCAAGCTCTACACTACACCTTAATCAAAATCTATCAAAAAGTGGTCAGATCTCATGTAGAACCAAAATTCATGATCTATGCGCCCTTACTTCACCAGGCTTAACTTCACTTACGCTACATTGCAGTTAAAACGTGATACTTGCTACCGTTACGAACATTTCATACAAATTCATTAATCGTGTGCGAAATAAAACAGCCAAGCATCACGTTGAATTTTGTTATCAGTTTGAAATTTTAATCCAATATGGTGGTCCACCACATTGGATTCAAAAGCCCAGCGTCGCGACGCCTGCCGACGCCCAGCACCATGACGCCTGCCGACGCCCGGCACCGTGACGCCTGCCGACGCCCAGTGCCACGACGCCTGCCTACGCCCAGGGCCACGACGCCAGCGCCACGACGCCTGCCATGCCCAGCGCCGCGACGCCGAGCGCCGCCCAGCGCCATGACAACCAGCGTCGCGTCGCCTGCCGATGCCCAGCGCCGCGACGCCCAGCGCCGCGACGCCTACCGACGCCCAGTGTCGCGACGCCTGCCGATGCCCAGCGTCGCGACGCCTGCCGATGCCCAACGTCACGATGCCTACCGACGCCCAACGTCGCGACGCCTGCCGATGCCCAGCGTCGCGACGCCTGCCGACGCCCAGCGCCGCGACGCCCAGCGCCACGACGCCTGTCGATGCCCAGCGCCACGACGCCGAGTGCCGCGACGCCTACCGACGCCCAGCGCCACGATGCCCAGCGCCACGACGCCTACCGACGCCCAGCGCCACGACGCCTGCCAACGCCCAGGGCCGCGACGCCGAGCGCCGCGACGCATGCCGACGCCCAGCGCCGCGACGCCTACCGACGCCCAGCGCTATGACGCCCAGCGCCGTGACGCCTGCCGACGCCCAGCGTCGTGACGCCTGCCGATGCCCAGCGTCGCGACGCCTGCCGACGCCCGCGACGCCCAGCGCCACGACGCCTGCCGACGCCCAGCGCCGCGACGCCCAGCGCCACGACGCACAGCGCCACGACGCCCAGTGCCGCGACGACTGCCGACGCCCAACGTCGCGACGCCTGCCGATGCCCAGCGCCGCGACGCCTACCGACACCCAGCGTCGCGACGCCTGCCGACTCCCAGCGCCGCGACGCCCAGCGCCACGACCCCCAGCGTCGCGACGCCTGCCGACGCCCAGCGCCGCGACGCCTACCGACGCCAAGTGTCGCGACGCCTAGCGCCACGACGCCCAGCGTCGCCTGCCGACGCCCAGCGTCGCAACGCCTGCCGACGCCCAGCGTCGCGACGCCTGCCGACGCCCAGCGTCGCGACGCCTGCCGACGCCCAGCGCCGCGACGCCCAGCGCCACGACGCCCAGCGTCGCAACGCCTGCCGACGCCCAACGCCGCGACGCCTACCGACGCCCAGCGCAACGACGCCCAGCGCCACGACGCCCAGTGCCACGACGCCCAGCGCCACGACGCCTGCCGACGCCGACGAAACCTTTCCAGAAAAAGTAGAAAATGTTTACAGCCATCGATTTTTTGCAACTTTTTAATTTTCAGATATAATATAATATATATAAATAGGGTACTGAAACCTATAGACGCCCAGCCGCCGCTATAGACGCCGAGCACCGCGACGCCTACCGACGCCCAGCGCCATGACGCCCAGCGTCGCGTCGCCTGCTGACGCCCAGCGCCGCGACGCCTACCGACGCCCAGCGCCGCAACGCCTGCCGACGCCCAGCGTCGCGACGCCTTCCGACGCCCAGCGCCGCGACGCCTACCGACGCCCAGCGCCACGACGCCCAGTGCCGTGACGCCGAGCGTCGCGACGCCTGCCGACGCCCAGCGCCGCTACGCCTGCCAACACCCAGCGCCGCGACGCCTGCCGACGCCCAGAGCCACGACGCCGAGCGCCGCGACGCCTGCCGACGCCCAGCGCCACGACGCCGAGCGCCGCGACGCCTACCGACGCCCAGCGCCATGACGCCGAGCGCCGCGACGCCCAGCGCCACGACGCCTGCCGACGCCCAGCGCCGCAACGACTGCCGACGCCCAGCGCCGCGACGCCTGCCGACGCCCAGCGCCGCGACGCCTACCAACACCCAGCGACGCGACGCCTGCCGACGCCCAGCGCCACGACGCCCAGCGCCACGACGCCCAGCGTTGCGACACCTGCCGACGCCCAGCGCCGCGACGCCCAGCGCTGCGACGCCTACCGACGCCCAGTGTCGCGACGCCTGCCGACGCCGCGACGCTTATCGACGCCCAGCGCCATGACGCCCAGCGCCGCCTAGGCCTGGCAACGCCCAGCGCCGCGACGCCTGCCGACGCCGACGAAACGTTTCGAGAAAAGGTAGGTAGTGCCCTTGCGCTTCGCTTGGCTCGTCTTGACGGGGGCACAACCGTGGCACATACACACTTTACACACCCTAAAGTATTACTCATTTATTTTACACCTTGTATAACTAAAAGTAGAAAATGTTTACAGCCATCGATTTTTTGCAACTTTTTAATTTTCAGATATAATATATATATAAATAGGGTACTGAAACCTGTAGTTTAGCGTTAAACTTTGATTTAAACGTTACATTGCTATAATTCGGGTTATTCAAGGTTTAGTTTGCAAGGTTTTAAAAGTAGATTACAAGAATAATAATAATTATTATTATTGCTATTGTAACAAACGTATTTACTCCTTACCTAATACATAACATCGTATGGATAAAACAACATGTAATAAAAAAAAGTATATAAAAAAAATAAGACGTAAAGCAAAAATGTTGATAAAATTTTTGGACAATTCTGTGAAGTGTCATAATATTTATTGTTACAATTAATATAGAATTTGGCTAAGGATTTTTAATATCTAATCTTAAATCAAATAAATAAAATAAAAATAAAATTGTAAAGTCGTAAAGTTCTTTGAGATTTCGCTTCGTGTCATTCAACCCGACCCTTTTCAGCCACGCTCGGCGGTTCCGCGTGCTTCTGACTTGACCTCTTTCAAGGATATTATGTTCATTTACAATTAATATTCCAGGCCATGCTCACAAGTCACATGGCACAGAATTGGCGCTTTCTTTGAATACAGATCAAGTAATAATTCTCACCCGAGCCCTGACTGGGCACTGCGATCTCTATAGCACATCCAAGATAAATTTAACCTAAACGTAAACCCGTCTATGACAAAACCAAAGACTAGTCAGTGATGCCAATTGGCCAATAATAATTAATACAATGATTTTTGTTTGCTATGAATCCATAGACTATATAGGTTTAAATTCTACAATCGGCAGTGTCCAAATGGCGTATTTTTTCTGTGAAAGATTTTCATTTGATGGTTAAACATTAATTATTATTGTTTAATTGTTATAAAATGTATTGGATAATGAAGTGTAATCCTTTAATATACATGTGAAAGTGTTTATAAGTGTGCATAATAAGTAAATAAGGGAAAATTTCGATGTTTTCGGTTTGTTTACATTTCGGTTAAATTTATCAGGGACGAACTATACAAACATGTCTGTAACATAGTTCTGGGGACATTACGTTGTGATGCCAAGGAGTCAGACTGGATCCGACCAGGTCGCAGTGACATCATGGTCTATTAAAAAACCAGCCTTCGGGGAAAATAATGCTCGGCACAAATAACGAATGTCTCGAACTCCAATAGAACCGGTGTTAACTTGTGTGGTTGATGTGTTTTTACAATGATATAATCAAGCGACTTTTCTACATATTGTAGCCTTAACTTTTAAGGCTAGAACTATTCTGGAATCTGCAAGTCTTTAGGTCACTGAAAACACCTAACCTTCCAATTCGTCGATTCGACGAACAATTTTTGGCAGCGTATAATTTTATATAATTATGTATTTGTTCGATAGTTTTCGTGGTTTATTAAGTAAAATATATATTATTTTAGTGAAATAAAATCAAATATAGTAGTTTAGTAAGAAAATATTCATTTTTTTACGAAAATTTGTAACATACTAAAGTTTTGAGTAACATTGAAGACACCTAAATGTAAACATAAAATTTAGAAAAGAAAAACCAAAAGAAGTCTCCTTTTCTTTGGTAAATATAAATTATAATCGTCTTATTACTTCGTAAAACAAAAAAAATAGATATTTTTATGCACATTGTACATGAAAATCAAATTTATGTTCACCACAAATTTCTGTACTACATTTTGAGCAATAACATTTTGTATGAGCACAGGCTACAGCTTTTTCCTTGTCTATACGCACTTTCGGCTGGCTGAACATCATTTTAGATGATTGACCTTGACCTTCCTTGGTTTACACCCCTAATACATTTTTATCTTTTCCTTCACGTCGCGTGCCGAGACGGCATAGTACGAGTTTCCAGGCGGATATTGAGTCATGGTTCTACCAGTTGCATATACAGCTTATTTTGCTTCAGCGAGTGATTACTTTTTGTCCCATAACACTAGTATTGTGGTAGAAAATTATTACTGCTACTCTACTCGAAGTGCCATCTTTGCTTGTTTTCCAAACATGATGGACCTGCTTTTAATATTTCTATGGGATAAGGTACAAAATACTTGAATTATTACCAAAGACTTCTTCATAATATGGTTTTGGGGGTATTTCTAACTCCAGTACATTGTCGTGCAGGTCAAGCGAAGAAATGTCCTCATAGTCGGAGACCTCATCTTAAGCGTCTCTTTCTTCACCATCTACCTATAATTAAAAATTCTTTTTCGCGGTTCGATGACTCTTCTAATTCACTGGCATCTTACTCATTCATTAAAAATTTCATTTGTAAGCAATCCTATAAAAGCCATGATAAAAACAGCTAAAAGATCAATCATTATTATCAAAATGATTATACACAAACCCTAACCATTCGTCGAAACGACGACTATTTTCGTTATATTTCAAAATGGGAAGTACTTATCTGCCGGGCGTGGTCGCTATTCAAAAAAGCTCGGCATACACTGAATTGACAAGTGAAGACTCGGTGATCGGTGTGCGCGTCGAAAAGAAATAGCGATATTACTGCGGCATGTTCGTCGAATCGACGAAGGTTAGGTGTCTAGGGTTAAATTTGATAACACGACACTCGTGTCTTCAATATTTTCCAGTCTCTGGCTCAAACATTAAAAGTAGAGTGATGTGATTAAAAAAATATATATGTCATGCTTCTCATACTTTTACGGGGCTCTCAAATGTTCCTGTTCCAGGATTAGCAGTTGACCACTTTGTATAAATATTTTCAAACGTCAATTGCCTTGTATTTATAAGGGCGCATGCAATTCTGTTTCGATAACGCCATGAATACATATTTGTCAATAGTTCTCCCTTGAGTATCTTATATTGCATATTTAGGGCGTGTTTCACCAAGCAATGGTAAAGTTAATCATGTTGTTTCTCTCGTAATTCCTATCAATGAATGAGAAGGCAAGGTATTTTAATACGCCGTGAAATCGGGACTAATAACGCTATGAATAACTATAATTAGTATTAGCCCAGGGTTTTTCTCAGTACTCTAAAATGTTTCGGGACTTTCGGATACCGGATAGCCTTTTATCGAAACCATCCGAATCCGAATTCCGTTTCAATCAGCCGTATAATAAAGCACATTCGGTTTACAAGTCATTGAGTCTGTTCGGTTTATTACACAAATATCGTAAAATCATATTGACGACCATTTTATTTTCAATTTCGCTTCGTTCCTAATCGACTTCGTGTAACTGCTTAGCTTCGGATAATTAAATGTTTTTATGCGCAATGTACGCTATTATTTTAACTCGCTACTCTGAAACCTTTATGTGGGTTTCTGTTTTATTCTTTCCACGTCCAATTAGTACCCACTCAAATGTTGAGAGCCTGCAAAATTAAATTACTAGGATTTTAAAATCTACTATAACAATAAGCCGTCATTTGTTTAAATTATTGTGTAGTGTGTCGCCACCAATTAGCGCCATAATCCTAAATTACGCTTCTGAACTGGTGACGCAGTAAGAATATCTTATCTTGAATTACTGTGCTTGCCAACTCGCCTGCAAAGCTTGGCAATTGTCTACACAATGTCATGTAATACTTTGAGAGAGAGGTATAAACAGTGAACTTAGTAGCTGAAACGACGATATTAAATACTATAAAGGTTGTAAAGAGAGCAGTAATTATAACTTTGGGATATGACTAGGTATACTACCTTTTTAACCGACTTCAAAAAAAGGAGGAGGTTCTCAATTCGTCTGTATGTATAAATTTTTTTTTTCTCATTCTACATTTTTGTTCGTCAAACTTAAAACCAGTGTTTACTCTTTACAGAGTATTTTTTTAGTGGCAAGAATAACAGAAAACCGATAACAGAAATATGTTTTGTGAAAAAAAGAAAAAGATTTATAGAAAAAGATATTATAATGATATCCCAAATTTATAGTGACTGTTCTTTTTATACCCTGTATTGTACTTAATATACAGGCTGTAATATTAATGAGTGATAATACTTCAGGGTGTTTATGGGTATTGGGTCCCATATATAGAGTTTGAAAGTACCAGCTCTGAAAGAGTTAATATTTTTACGTATTGTATCCATGGGCAAATTTATGATGTTGGGGCATTTCTCATACAAATAATTTTGTAAGCATATCATGTATACATAAGTCAATATTTTAGCGCTGGTACTTTCACTCTACTCTACATAGGCAGAAATCACCCTAAAGTATTATCACTCATTTATTTTACCCCTTGTATACCTATTAAGTATTAACTACCTAGGGACTATATGAAAGTGGTGTGCATATTCGGCTGCAGGCGTTGAATGGTGGTGTACATTTATCTCAATCCATTGAGCGGGAACATCGCGCCGCTGATCGATCGGCGAATGAGCGAACGATTTATAATAAAAACGGAACAGACATTTGGAGGTGCCACACACGGCCGCGGAGGAATAATGAGATACTATATAATCCAACTAGCTGTCCCCGCGACTTCGTTCGCGTTATTTTTGAGTGACTTAAACCGTTTATGCAGCGCACGCAAAGTCATCAAATGTGAATAATTTTCCCCGTTTTTGTAACATTTCTCGTTGACGCTTCGCTCCTATTTGTTGCAGCGTAATGTAATAAAGCCTAAAGCCTTCCTCTATAAATGGACTATCCTACAAAAAAATAATTTTTCAAATCGGACAAGTAGTTCCTGAGATTAACGAGTTTAAACAAACAAACAAACAAACTCTTACGCTTTATAATATTAGTATAGATAGTAATAGCAAGAATGAAAGACGAGCGTTGGACCATAAGGGTTACCCGGTGGAAAGGCCCAAAGTGGCAAGCGCTAAAGAGGAAGACCAGTAATGAGCGGACGACCTTATTAAAAGAAAATGTGTGCCTTCAAGAATATGTTTACAAAGTTTTACGATAATCGGTTAAGTAGTTTTTTCGTAAAAACGTTACAAACAAGCAAGCAACAACATTCAAATTCATAATGATTGGGAAGATGGTTTTGTATTTCGAGACAAAAACATTGTTTATTTTTCACGAAATACAAAACTAAAATAGAACATTTGTTTCGAGCTATAGACACGCCTTTTCTGTGTGTAAATATTTTTATTAGTAACGGGATCACTAAAATATGTAGATCAGATAATAGTTATTCTGTTATTAATCTATTATTTAAATCCTCCCAAGACGACTCTCGCACTCCATAGCGCAGTGGTTGAGCGCGTTGGTGCTCGAACGAGAGGTCGCGGGTTTGAATCCCGCCGAAGGAACAAAAAAGTTTTCAATGTTCCTGGGTCATGGATGTGTATTAAATTTGTGTACAATATAATAAAAATATTAAATATGTGTATAGTATTTTTTACTATACACATATTTAAGATTTTTATTTTTATTATTATACTTTTGTATTAAATATATTGATTGGGTATTGACTGGTACCTGTAACACAAATTCTGCGGATACTTAGCACAGGGCCAGATTGACGTGGTGTGAAGCGTCCATAGATATTATTATTATTATTAAAGGCAAGCGGTATGATAACGAATGGCACAATAAGTTTTTCTTTCAGTACAATGTGTCTCAAGATAAAGTACTCCAAGAAATGGGGCGTCGGGCGTTGATGCAAACGATATTTTTCACGGCAATAATTTTATATAAAAGATTGATTATGCCTTTAGAATATTATATTCATGTGCTTGTATATTTTACATTATACACAAGCACATGAATATAATATTTGAATACTTCCTACTCCTCCTTTTTTTTTCTTCTGATTAATTTCGTTGTGGGTCCTAAGACAGATTTAGCTTGTCCCTCGGGCACCCCTGAGATCATATCAAAGGGTTTGTCGTGGTTGGTTACAGCTTTTGATCCTGGCTTACAGGAGTTGCAGTGGTGGGAATGTGTGGTGGGCCAATGCCCGTTAAAAAAAAATACATTATATAAAGATGTAACGTTAACCAGGACAAATAAGGTTTTTTGTAATTTTTTTTTGCCGTCGATACTGAGTTTTTTTATGGATTTTATATTACTTGTAAAGTTTATTAATTTTGTACTACACAAAGTAGTAAAAAAGTGTATATTTCATTTATTAAATAAACGATGCGCAAAAACAATTTGAAAGATTATAAGCAGAACAAAGGATTTTAATAATTAGAACGAAAGCTTTATTTTCAAAGAAACCTTTTTAATTTTGTAAGCATTGGTTCTTGGACTTGTGAAGGGCGTAAAATAAAAATTAAACATAAAACACTTTAAACTTACAGACTTTTTAAAACACTAGTAACAAAATTTAATAATTTATGTTTAAATTTTCCACATAACATCATCATAATTAATCTAGTAATTACAAGTTTTGCACTAAAATTACATCATATAATACATAACAAAGGTATTTCATAACCCGTTAATTTAACAAGCCTCGACGCAAAATGCCTAATAATTGGGTCCTAATTGGACTTACAAAAATTACATGCCAACATTACAATGAGTAGTGAAAAAATAATTACGTACCTTCGCAACAGACGTAACACACTACAGAATATAATAATGTCTGAAAAAAAAGTTAGCATATATTTTTTAATGGTATCATCTTTTTTCGTCGGAGGTTAAATAAAGGCAGTAGTTTGTAGTCCGCCGCATGAGACGCACGCTGAATGATAATCTTTGATTAATCATAGTGTGTCACTTGTGCTTCCTTAAGCCTAGGGCTAGTTTCAGGAACACTATTAAAATGTACAATCAACTAAAATTACATTAAAATTAATAACCCATATTGAACGCTGATTGGTAGAAAATTTATCAGAGAGAAAGGGAGGGACAGATATAATCACATCACGCACTCGCAAGGCTGGTGAAAATTCCAAAGATATAGTTGATTAAACCATATATTTGAATAACGCGTTTCATAAACCGGTCGTATGTCTACTAGCAGAGAAGTCTATTTTCTTTCTAGTTTGTGAACAAAGTAGCAGCTTTGTTTATGTAATATGTATACAAAAAACTGAGGCTGTGTTTTATTCAAGTCCTCACAACATTGTAGACTTTCGTTTATTTTCGCCCACTCAGCGATTATCTAGCCTACTTGTTCAATTTATTACTTTTACTCAGAGCTTGTGTCTCGATTACAGATGTCGTGAGTTCGATCCTGACATTGGAACAACATATTATATTGATCTGATTACCTGATCACCTGATTGCTCTCTGGCAAGAAAAAATATCCATGCGTCGGATGGGCATGGGAAATGTTGGACATGCCTCTATTCTCTCATTAGTCACGTCGGTTTAGTAACTTCAAGTCTATAAACAAAATAAAAAATCTAGTACCCCGGAATTCCAAGCAGTGAGTTGAAATAATTTTATAACAAAACAAACACTATCAAAATTAGTTTATCCGTTTTGGAGCTACGGTGCCACAGACGCACAAAGTAATACGTCGAACACAGCTCTGATTTTTTCGGTGGCTAAAAGCATTTAAATTCCAGGAATCGAACCTTCGAGTCTAAAATAGACTGAAGGTTGTATCAAACCTTTTATAAATGGGCTGTTCAAACTAAAAATATTTCTTTACAAAATTACATATCACGTATTCATGTTTTCATGAATATGAAAATAATTCACTTAGGTTCTTGTTCAGAAATTGAAAAATAAAAGGTCTTTGGAAAGCTTTAGCCATTTGGTTAATTGGGACCTTATGTTCGTGGGAGGGATTACCCTAAGCTGGTTCTGGGTCCCGTATGTAATATTAATTATTTTTATAAATATTTTCCGTTCGATATAAGTTATGGAATATGTTCGTAGAAAGAAATAAATAAATTTAGTAAGAAGAAAATAAATTTAGCTATTGCCCATGGCTCAGTAACAACAGTATCCCAAGGGAACTGTACCTTGCGGATGGCGCCAATAGTCCAGTCAGTTTTATAAACCATTCTTTATAAAAAATTACCAGCCGTTTGGTCAAACGGCACACTCTACTAAATGCTCCGAATAATATACTTTTTCAATTATTCATAATTATGATTGCAGTTTTTTTTACAAAAACGCCTTAGAATAAAAGGTGATACTCAAAATATGAGTAACTCAGATGATTATGCAAATTATATTAAAGGATTTCACAAGTTATGTGATAACGCTTCATGCAAAAGTATGACGTCCCGTATTTTCGTAGTTGTATGAAATAAAATAAATGTATATAGGCCACAAAACCCTATTTTTCAAGACATTATTTATACCACATTACAAAACGAATCATATTTTATACCAAACTTAACCAATATTACAGAATATTTAAAATTAGACATATTATAGTCAACAACCCAATAGGGAAATTAATACATAAGCAATCATAAATATAATATTTATGTATGAATTTCCCGAATTCACATTATTTATTGTGTCTGCTAATCCCAAAAAGCTCCTCAGAAACATAATATATAAAAGTCTTATATTTTTATCTAAGTCAAATCAATCTGAGATAAAAAGCATCGGATTTCACAAAGGAGGATTTCCCGGGCAAATCCTTTTCCCGCCTGCATTGCGGATTTAGACGTCCTTTGCTCAATTTATACGAATTAATGGTCACTTACTGTAGCCACAAGTCCAATTTTTGTAAGACATTATAATTAATAATTGCAGTAACCCTACGTTTTGTTTTTACTGGATAGTATAATTTATAATACTATAATCACACGTTCTGTTTTTAAAGTAAATTATTATGAGTTTATAAAATGGTATTTGGATATGAACTTTATAAACTAAAACTATATAAAATGGATTTGGTGAACTTTATAAAGTAAAAAAAAGTATCGCTCACGTTTTAATTGAAAAAAATAATTTATTTTAAATTCGAGGAATATTATTTTATCTATAAGACCATATAAACAATTACTTTAACAATAAAGAAAAATTACTTACTAGTTAAATTACGCCTAGCGCAATTATCGAAATAGGATTAGGGGTTTGAAATAGGGTTTTTATGGACTCACATATAGTTATAAAAATGTGAATGTTTTCCACTATACTGCAAGATTTGACACGCAAGACAAAACTATATTATTCACACGGTAGTGTGAGTCATAAAACTGAAATAAGAAAACGAACATATGTTTTAGTGTGTATTTGCTTGGTGTATTTTTGAGCATTATTATATAAAGCGCAGTTCACGTTTATTGCTCTTAATAATCCCCAAGTACTGTAATGATACTGTAAATAACATAAGACCTAAGAAACCGCTTCAGGTATATAAAAAAAACAAAATGTTGGTAATTTTCTTATCCTTAAAAATGCTGAAACAATGTACACCCTAGTTACCCCCATTACGCGATGAGTCCCGGTATCGTTAGGCGTTTGTTTTGCGAGATTTATACTGCCGGTGATAAATGTCCCGGGCCATCGGGAAGAATCTCCTTGGAACACTATATCCAATGTGAGTACTTCATTAAGGCACAAAGTAGAAATATTATTAACAGATATACGACCCAGTAATAGAAAATGGCATCACCCTAACACTGGCAATTCTACTGGCTATTTTTGTTTTTTTCGATTTCCAGGCACATTCCGGAAACCGCCATCTAGCGCCGCTATTGGAAAATACTAATTACTCATTTCGTTTCTTCTTAATCAAGGAGTTGAATTTAGCTTAATTTGATGTTATACTTCAAAAAAAATATGCTTATCTTTATTTTAATGTCAATATTTGTACTTAGTTCGGCATATTTACATTTTATAATTTACAAGCGTTAATAGTTC
Organism: Celastrina argiolus; assembly: GCA_905187575.2. Lineage (NCBI taxonomy): Eukaryota > Metazoa > Arthropoda > Insecta > Lepidoptera > Lycaenidae > Celastrina > Celastrina argiolus. The sequence goes on along the minus strand of LR994582.1, from coordinate 3,572,681 downwards.
TATTGCAATTGTTTTGTATTAATGATAGATAGATAGATGGTAGGCCATGATTAAGGTAACTGTTTGTGAATGCTCAAATGCACTGAACGGATTGCACTTAACGCACCAATATTTATATTATAATGTTATAAAGATCAATTATTTCATTGTTTATTTGAATTGAAATGGATGAAATCGAAACTACTAATAGTGGTTAACGCGAAATATCTTAGCTACTTTCTTTTGCTGCAAAATGTATGATAATTGGGGGTTTTATTGTGACGAAAAAAATAGCTTAGAAAGAGTTTACTACTATTTTGCTACTTATTACCTACATGTAATAAAAACGTCCTATTTTATGCAACAAAAACACAAAATCACACTATAATTATTATTATAATCACCAAGTTACAATATTACCACATAATGTATGTATAAATCAAATTATCTAAACTTAACACCCACCTCTAATTCTAAATTAACATAATATTATTACAATAATTTTTGACTAGCCAACTTTTAATTATCCATACATAAATAAAACTCTAACAAAATATTATGTTGTTTGATAAAATTGTTTGTATGGCCGAAAGAAAACAAAAGCCTAATGAATCCCTGATTGTATAAACCCGGCTTTGGGCTTAACGCAAAATTACCGCGTAGCACCCTCGTAGCGGCGTATTGTCGTAGCGTCGTAGAGGCGTAGCGACGTAGTGGCGTAGCGTCATAGCATCGTAGCTGGGCGCTACGCCCTCGTTTTTGATAGCTGACTTGATCAAGAAAGTTCATATCTATAGGTATGAACTCTCTTGATTCATCATCAGCATCGCTTCATGCTTCGCAATTTGAGGGTTACTTTTTTATTTCGTTTATTTATGAAACGCACTCTAAATGACATCCTTATAGGTCAAAAAATTGTAAATAAAATAGCAATACTATTAATAACATATATTAAAATATTCGAAAAGTTATTTAAAGTAGATAAATAATAAAATTCACTGCACAATAACGTGTACCTCATATTTTGTAGTAAATATTTTTAATTGTTTAATTTTGTACTACATAAAATGTGTTTCAATAGTGTTTTGTATAGAAGGTGTTGGCTTAAACACCGGGCGCCCGAACTTCCAGGTTCAGTTTACAACCTGAATATGAAACTAATGCCAACTTTTTGTATTAACTTTCATTATCACGCACATAAATTTGACCCGTTTTAGTGACCTTTTAGTTTAGTAATTTACATTTTTCGTGACACTATCATCATCTCGTTAGATTTTTAATTTCGGTATACATTTTTGTCCTAATATGCAAAAATCGAGGAAAAGATACTGCTACTACCACCTTGGATTTGATTGTATAATATAATCCTATTGATCATAAAAAAATCAATAAGCCCACCAATCTTCATATTATAAGTATTGATCAATTTGGGTAAAGCTTTCTTCTAAGAGCAGAATAAATACATTTTTAGAATGTGAAAAAGTAGTATAACCATATCCCAAAGTTATTGTAACTGGTATTTTACATTCTGTATAACGACGAATGAATATTACACACATTTCCAGAATGAGAAAAAAAGCTATTATAATCATATCCCAAAGTTATTGTAACTGGTATTTTACATTCTGTAAAGCGACGAATAAATATTACATATATTTACAGAATGAGAAAAGGTAGTATAATTATATCAAGGTAATATAATTATATCAAGGTAGTATAATTAGACAAGCGCGAGGTAGTAACAATTTCCGCGGAAACGCTGCAGCCCATTTCCAGATATATAGCCTTTTACGACACCCACGGGAAAGATGGTTGATGGGGAGGTGCTTAAGAGGAAACCTCACGGTTGAGAGAAATACAGAATAGGTATTTATAAAATCTATTGCTGTCATTAACCGATTAAAATATTTTTTCATTACAAACTAAAAACCACTTGAGCTATGTAGGTTCCTATGTTTTGATTTTATTGTATAATGCAGTCAAATTTGTGTCCAGTATGTTTAAACACGGTGAAAAGGATGGTCACTTTTTTAGATTTTTAATCGTCCATATCTCACTAAATAATAAATTTTTTAAAAAATAAAATAATAGAGACGTACAAATAATAAACATAGATATTCAGGAAAAAATTGTTACTCTAGCGGCATTATCTAGGGAGGAATCAGGGAACGAGTAGACCCCAATTTCAATATGGAAAAATAGGCGTTGTGTTTTATTTTATTTTATTTTATTTTATTTTATTTTATTTTATTTATTAGGTATAGTTACAGACCACAGAATAAGAACATTTAACACCAACAATATATGAACAAATTACATTAATACTGAAGTCCAATTCCAACCATACACAACATTTATTAAACTTGACTACATACATACAAATTACAATAAGTGATACAGAAAAAAAAGAAAGAACGAAACATACTAAAATGAAATGTAAAACTGACATAAAAATAAAAACAATAACACTGATTACAGAACATTCATTTTACTAGACAGAGCCAATACAATACAATAATATAAATATAAGTGCTTAATTATGAAAAAAATGTTGTAGAACCCTTGGCTAAACCATTTTTAAAAGACATTAGACTATCATTAAAAATATCTGAACGACCACAAATTATATTATACATGTGTTTCCTCCTAATACTCCGGCACGCTACAGACAGGTAATCTTACATCATTTAAATATTACAGGAACAAAAAGCCACACGGTACGTAAAATTAAAATACACAGCTGGCTGGCATTCAATCAGGAATTCGTTAAGAGCATCTTGATACTGTATTATTATACAAAACGGTCGGTTCCCCTGGGGAGCTTGTACCTCGTATACATAAAATATTACTTGTTGTTCTTCCCTGGCAGGATGATGACATTATCTAATAAATTACTAGAGGGCTTATAGTACAGTCAATATGTCGAAAATTAAATAGTTTCATTGCGAAAAAAAACCCTAGAGTAGAAATACTGATTAGGTTTATGAACACTTTTTTAACAATTTTCATGAGGTATTATTAATAAAAAAAATTACTTTTGGTATAAACATTTTCACAATGTACAACAAAATCAAAAGTCAATTTTTTATGTTCACTCCCACCTTCTCCTAATGCAGCAGATTTTCATAGTAAAACAGTTCATCTGCAAGTGCAATCTTGGTTAGGAAATGATTTGATTTAACTAAGGAACAACATGTTCATTTACACTTTTGCATTAAAATACAATTTTCAAGTTGAAAAAGTGGATTTCACAATTATAGACACTTTAGCGGCACCAGCCATGCGCATTTGTCAATGTACAGCACTACCACCAATGAGATAAAATGTATATCTCAACGTCCTCTAAAGTTTTATGCAAAAAAAGTCCAATTTAAATGCATACAATTTTTTTTGGACATTTTTTTAGTTTTTCAAAAAACGCGGTCGAGTTGCAGGTGCCCCTGTAGAAATGAATGAGAATGATGTAAGTTAGGTACCTTAAGTACCTTCAGGGTCAACTTACATCATTCTTCGAGGAAAAAAACATATTTCAACTTTAGGGTTTTTTTTCTCAAAGCTCATTTGACAGATTTACTGTACTATTAGCCAAATTCGTTAATTACAATGACGATCTTTGAATTAAAAAATATAATAAGGGATTGACCGTATGACAGTCGCTAATGGCGCGTATCAATAAGCTATAGAAGGTGAAAAAAATGAGTGATAATTCTTTAGGGTGTTCATGTGCCTATGAAGAGTTTACTGTCAAAGTACCAGCGCGGAAAGACTTACTTTTTCCTTTCATGTTTCTATAAGAAATGTGGCAATACCACAAATTTGCCCATACAATAATTTAAAAATAGTAACTGTTTCAGCGCTGATACTTTGGCAGTAAACTCTGTATACGGGATCCATTAACACCCTTTAGTATTATCACTAAATAATATTACAGCCAGATAATAAAAAATATATACGGTCGAATTGAGAAACCTCCTTTTTTGGAGAAAAAGATTGATCATAAAAAATTACCGCTTTCCGCTCTCTCTTTCTATTATGACAAACTTATATCTCCCTCTCACTGTCGGTTCGCCTTCCTCGATCACACTTTTTGTAACTCCAGCGGCACGTATATCACCAGTTTACTCCAGGGTCGGGTATAGGTGCATAGAGAAGTTACTACAAAAGTATTTTTTAAGACTTTTTAGGGTATCGATAATAGTATCTATATATTAAGGCTAGCTATTTGCTGATAAATATATTTACGCAACTAATTAGCACACGTTGGAAAATTTCTATAATCAGACTTGATAGATAGAGACAAATACATTAAATAAATAATCAGTTGTGTATATTATATTTTTCAATCGTCAGATAACTTTTATCTGTTAAATAAACATGTGACTTTGACATTTGTTCCATACAAAATCTGCCAAAGTCACATATTTCTTCCTTAGATAAAAGTTATCTGACGATTGAACAATCGGCCCTTAGTAGGAAATAAAAATCTTATGAAATTGTTATCATTTTGGTATTATCATAAATGTAAGTGAGGTCACTGTGATCTAGTGGTTTAGAGCTTGGCTGTCAACCCAGTCTTGGGTTTGAATCCCGCGGAAGCACAACCAAAATATTTATTTTCATGTTTGGTAAGGATAATTTACCTTGCTGTCTGTCGCATGGGCATAAAGTTGGGTCCTGCGCCTGTTCTCTCGCCTTTTATGTTGAGTAACCCTCCCATTAGGCTCCGAGAGTGAAGGAAAAGAGTGTGCTTCTGTTGATTGCGCACACACTTGGGTATGAACATAAATCCTGCTTAGCTGGCCCGGTTTCAATGTAACTGGTCGCTGACACCGGAATCGGTGTGGAATATATATCATGCACGAATACCAATATATTATCAAAGGATTTTCTTTATCCTTGAAATCGTGTGCTATTGATATTGATTAATAGATACAGCCGAGTTTGTCTGACACTGACAGTTTTCCTTTACGCTTCAAAAAGTTTGTATCTAAATAATGGCCGAATCAGATAAGGAACAAGGGGAATTTTTCTCCCATTTCTCAAGCACCTAACATCTTTCAAAGATATTTATTGCCCGAGTCTTTCCAACTTGATTTACATCCTGGCTAGGGTTGAATATCTTAATTGTTTGAACGCTAATGGCCAAAAAAACTTTAGACGAACTCGATATTTTAAAATACTTTTAACTAATTAGATTTAATTACTTCGAGTGATTAATATTACCTAGATGTCGAGTTTTCATTACGCATCACACATTTTGAAGCAACTTAATCCATGTCAGGTCATTTACGTGCAATTTTATTTGCTGACTGACCGGCCGGCCGAACAAACTAGGATAAGATGTCCTAGTCTGATTTGCGTAAATTTCTTACACGTACCGGGCTTCTAGGCGTTAGTAATAATAATAATAATATAATAATATCTATGGACGCTTCACACCACGTCAATCTGGCCCCGTGCTAAGTATCCGAAGAACTTGTGTTACAGGTACCAGACAACGGAAATATATTTAATACTTTTACACTACGAAACATATTTAAGATTTTTATTATATTAATACACAAATTTAATACACATCCATGACTCAGGAACATTTAAAACTTTTTGTTCCCTCAGCGGGATTCGAACCCGCGACCTCCGGGTCAAGAGCCAAGCTCTGAACCACTAGACCACGGAGCGTCGTTAGTAATGCTTATTTCATTATAAAAGTTTTAAAATATGAGTGAAATAACTTATTGTCACGTATTATTTAAGAACTAGCTGTGCCCGCGACTTCGTACGCGTGGAAAAGTGATTTAGGGCACTTTAGTATTTTTAAATATATTTTTAGTTTATTGGCGCAACCGCTGACAACTTTCGCTAATTTAACAGTTACTTCCCAGTGTATCCCAGTGTTGATCCCTATCCAGCAAGTCACGTACCCGGCAAGCCTCTTGGTATGCAGGGTATAATAATAATTTTCGTTCCTTTCGGAGCTCGGCAAAAGAAGTAGGTCTTCGAACAAAATGTAGAAGTGAGCAAAGGTATTCGAAGTTAGGATTCGAATGCACCGTAATAATGCCAGCCAATTTTTCACGTTAATTTAGTAAAAAACTTCGATGTCCGTCTGTCTGTCTGTCTGGGTGTCAAAACTTTAATACGTGTAGGTATCAAGCTAAAAATCATATTAAATACTTAGGATCTTCTGTCCCTTCTGGCTGTGAAAAAAACAGACTTCTTAGCCACATCTACCCAAAGATTCAGCCGTTTATGTCGCTAATTTTCGTAATTTTCGACACTCCAAAGGGAACCAAAACCTAAAGGTTACTTCCCGGGAACTCAGAATTTTTAAATTTGATATGAAGCAACGTCTTAATAGTGCCGACATAGGATAAATTGCGAAACCATAACAATATCTTTAATTTTTTTGAACTAACTTACTACCGTTTTTGTCATTAATGTTTTGAGATATTAAATTTAAACTTATATTGCAAATACTAAGGTATTTAAAACGAAACTCTCGGTTAGACATGGGCGCAGCGGCACGTCCCGCCGAGGATCCAGCAGGCTTACTCTCGACACATCCGAGAATCGAATCAAATCGATCTCAACGGTTTTTGGTGTTTTATTTGGTAGATTACTTTGGAACTACATAATTAGGATAAAGGAAACCGTTAGAAATAAACAAACGTCAATTTATTCGGGAGTATGCGGCACGATCGAATCTGAATCAAAATCGAATCAGTTTGGAGCGTTAGGCCGATCGGTTTGAGTAGCGTTTTTTTATTAACCTACCGTAAGTATAATAATAATAATATAAATAAATGAAATTTAGTTTTAAAGAAAATATAAAATAAACAAAGATTAAATTTGAATGGTTGAAGCAGCGCGGTTCCCGCCGCGCTTCATACAAACGTCCAGCAATTTTTTTTTAATTGTCATAAGTTTTTTATTTATGAACCGATTGAGATGAATTAATAAATATTAATTCAAGATTACTACATTATAATATGATTGAACCACATTTAAATCGGATAAGCCGTTTCTGAGCGTGCACAAATGAACCGACAAAGAGACAAAAATTCAAAATATTATTGTTTTGGGTACTATTGCATAAATAAAAGTCTCCTATAATAACACAGGCACAGTTAGCACAGTCAGCGGCTGTGCGTGGTTAAATTCAAACACCGGTACTGCCTCTTAACACATTTTAATAGTATTTTCTACCCAGCAGTGGGGTGGAGTTCCTTTGGTTGACCTTCGCCAAAATTCCTACCTACCAGCATCTGATACATACACTACTCCAGCCCGGCTCGGACGTAAGACGTAGCAGCCGGCGGCGCCCGGTCGAATCACGGCGAAACGATTTTAATTTTGCTAGGTATATTACCTAAACTACTCATTATATTTGCATGGTATAAAGGGCAAATATAGTCTTCATGGAATGCTTAAGCCAACTAACGTATTAAAATGACAAGGATTAATACCGTGATGGTATAAATAGCTTTCCAAAAACCGCCTAATTGCCCGTTTTTTTAGTTTATCGCGAAAGGCTTTCTTTTAATAATACAGTTAGGTAATTAAGTTGATTTTATACAATAAATGATAATTTATTTCAATTTGTGAAGCAAGTTCAAAAATACAATTTTTATATTATTATGACACTGTGGAAACACTTGTCTTCCCAGAAAAAAAAACCTGTTAGTTAGGTACTTATTTCATGTTCTAATCTACTTTAGTGCCACGTTCTATTGCTTCGCGTCACTGTGTAAGCGATCCCCCGCGCCCCCCGCACGATCCGTTAGTCAGCAGGCCGCGCGCGCGAAATTCATCCGACTTGCTTCAAATTTATCGTCACTGCTCGGCTCCTATGTATCGTAGCGTTATGTTATATAGCCTATAACCTGCCCAGGAATATGGGGTCGAATCGTACCAAGTTTGGTTAAAATCCCTTCAGTAGTTTTTGTTCCATGCGTGCACATACAGACAGACAGACAGACAAAAATTTTACTAATTGCATTTTTGGCATCAGTATCGATCACCAATCATCCTCCAATATGTATTTTGAAAAATTATTCAATGTACAGAATTGACCTCTCTACAGTTTTATTATAAGTAGTATAGATATATTATGTAGAAGATATGTTGGCGATGAAGTTTTATGTTAGTTGTTTTTACGTTTGATAATTTACTAGCCCTTAATGAAAACGAGAAGATGGTAACGGACAAAAGGAGAAAAAAAACACAAAATAAGTTAGAATAGAAAAGAATAGAATAATAGTAAGTTAGTCGTGTCGTGTAATATTATGTGTGATATATTTTTTTATTATGTTCAAAAGGTGAAGATGTTATTTATTTATTGTGGTTCATAGGACAATACGGGCAGCTAGTTTTACGGAACAATCAAAACATATTATCTATATCTATACTTATAATAAAACTCTAGAGAGAGTAGTTCCTGAGATTAGCGCATTTAAACAAATAAACAATTCACATTTGGGGACTTTCGTTGCATGCGCTGCATAAACGGTTTATGTTAATCAAACACCACGCGAACGAAGTCGCGGGCACATTTAGTCAATAATATTATGTTTGTACAAATGTATTATTATCAATATTATGTTTTGTTTGTCCCGTAATACTAACTGTCCCGACAAATAACTACAAAAACAATAATCTGTATTTATAACATTTTTAGTATTCACAATAATTCAACTCACGATGTAAAAAAAAAACCATAATTTAAATTTCGTATACCGTGACAGGTTGTTTTTTTTTGTGAGTAACTTTGCGTGCAATGTCTTACACCTAGACAAGCTCATTAAATCAGTAATTTCTTTATAAGTCGTTAGCACCTGGCAATTATCTGTTAACCGACTGCAGTATAGCCTGGCAGACCGCCAACCGCTTAGGCTTAGCACAAGACATAATAATACGCTGGCTAGACTCCATTACACTCATCCGATTTCCAGAAATTGCTTTTTGAAGTTGGAAATTTTAAGCTCTTTTATCGAACCTTCTAATACGCGTAGGAGATGTGTTGAGACTGAAAAATATGGGAAAATACGAAACGACTGGAAAACAATAGTAGGTTTTCTAAAGACGCCCAGTATGATACTACTATAGATTAGTTTTTTACATTAATTCCGATAATTATAACTTTTAATTCCAACTTCTAACGATATATTAATCAGAAAAAGTAGTGTGGCGGTACCACTAGGACCACAATCAGAGCTCCGAAACTATCGGATATCCGATATAAATATATATCCGTAACCGAATCCGAAATTAAAGTTGGTACTGTAAAAAGGAAACCAAAATTTAATATCCGTAACCAAAATTATCCGAAACAAACGGGTAATCCGAAATAATTTAGTATCCGTATCCGAATCCGAAAAAATGCATATACAATTAACATAAAATTCTATATGAAAATATACAAAGGATTTATAAGAAGATACACAAAATATATATAAAAAACATAGATATAACAAAATGAAGATGGAGGAAAGGCTCAAACGAAGAGCCCGTCCCGCAGCGTACAAAGCTCAAAAGTTCCCATTATTATCAATTAATATTTTATAAAACCGCACATATTTCAAACTTAAACGGTTTTGATGTAAAATAAGACAGGATTTATGAATGTTATTTTTTAATAATATCAAAGATTTCGTAAAAAACTTCTCGGAATGCAAAATCTTCAATGCATCATTATTAAATTCAATATTTAGAAATTTCTAGAATTATAAAGATACTCATTTTACCAAACCTTTGATCCTTTATGAAAATATAAAATTTTATTATAGAAAGCATCTAGGTCCATAATATTACAATAAGATTATGATTAAACAGAACACTGTAGTAATACTAATATTACGTGCTTTAGCTTAATCTTTTGGCCACTCACCGGAGTGCAGGCTTAATTGTCTTGCTTTTTTGGTTGTTTACTATTAAAACCTTAGAAAATCCTTTGAATAATGTGATATTGACTTATATATAACTAATAATATTGACTTGCTAATTGTTGAAGATGTTCTTCACGTAATATTTTTTATCTGGATAAGATTATGATTCAATTTTGAAACTGATAAATATGATTTTAAATACGAGTAATAGGTGTAAATCCGTCCCGTCATCCTAAATCCATCATTCGAGCTTTTCCCCAAAACTCAACCCCGTCGGTGCTTCTTAAAATCGAACTAAAAAATTGAAAAATCTAAACTATTTTTTATGTGAACTTCTCTATCGATGCAATCGGCATCAGAATAGGTCCTCTCTATATATAAAAAGTAAATCTGTCCTGTCATACTTAAATGCTTCATTCGAATTTACATACTCACGCTCAGAAATTCACAATCGAAATTGAAGTCAAAAATTCTAACAATGAACTTTTTTTGGATTGTGTCTATCGATGCAATAGACATCAGAATTGGCCCCATCTACATATGACATCATAATTACATTGTCACGCGATACAAATGCAACTCAACCGGAAATCTGGAAGTGGGACAAATGTAACTGGAAAGATTTGCTTACACACAAAGGGGAAAGGGAGTAGTTATGGCTGACATTTTTCAAAATGGCTGCCTTACTTTTTGCCTTTCCATTTGTAAAAATCAAAGCGCGCTCCCATTAAAAAATATTAATACTTGGCAGTAAGGTTCCAAAGTAGTACAATAGTGGTAAGGTTCAAAAGTAGTACTAAAGTGGTAAGGTTCAAAAGTAGTATTAAAGTGGTAAGGTTCAAAAGCGGCAGTAAGGTTCAACGTGGTAAACTGGTTGGTTTTTGTACAAGTGAAAGAATATTAGTCAAACACCTCCTTTAAGTATAAACTTACTAAAGAATATTAGTCAAACACCTCCTTTAAGTATAGGCATGTTTCAATTTCTCATCTTTGAAAGCTTTCTTCAGTGCAAGTTTGCAATTTCCTAGCTGATTTGATATAGGCATGTTTTAATTTCTCGCCTTCAATCCTCGCTTATTTTTACATACAAATCACGAAAAATCTAAATATAAGGTTTATTTGAAAGAACATTCAACGTACTTAATACTTTCAACTTCTATAACTAAAGCTTGCTAATTGAACTATACAAAATTAATAGAATTCTATAAATAGTTTAGAATAATTAAACGCCAAAAGTTATCGAAGTATTAAATTATAATACAATGAATTAGAGTAATAATATCATAATTTAGGTTTTTAATGACGGTCATTATTTATCTTTTTGCTGCGCTTTGTAATATCGCTTCAATAATATCGATACAATAATAATATGAATATTTATCGCACAAACTGCTATAAATATGTGGAATGGCCGGAAGGACGCTGTTATTACTGGTAACGGATATTTATATCGACGATTATAATAACTAGTAGTTCAAATTAAAAGGGGAGCCACGCTTAGCAGACGGGTTTTTTTATCTATGGACGCTTCACACCTACTCAATCTGGCCCCGTGCTAAGTATCCGAAGAACTTGTGTCACAAGTAGGTACCAAACAACGGAAATATATTTAATACTTTTATACTGTACACATATTTAACATGTTTACTATGTTATACAAAAATTTAATACACATCAATGAACATTGAAAACTTTTTGTTCCCTCGGTGGGATTCAAACCCGCGACCTCGAATACCAACGCGCTCAACCGCTGCGCTACTGAGGTCGTCAAAGTGGCGAGCGTAGTTTATGTATATAATTAATATAGTTCGTCCCTGATAAATTTAACCTAAAGGTAAACAAACCGAAAACATCGAATTCCCTTATTCACTTTTTGTGCACACTTATCAACACTTTCACAGGTATATTACATAAGGATTACACTTCATTATCCAATACATTTTATAACAATTAAATAATAATTAATATTTTTAAACATCAAATGGAAAACTTTCACAGAAAAACTACGCCATTTTGACATTGCCGATTGTAGATTATAAGCCTATAGTCTATGGATTCATAGCAAACAAAAATCATTGTATTATTATTGGCCAACTGGCATCACTTAATAGTCTTTGGTTGTGTCATAGACGGGTTTGTTTACGTATGGATTAAACTTAGCTCAGACGTACTATACAATGTCCGGGGAACCCTGCTGCCTTTATCTGGATATTTCCTTTGTCACCTTTTATGATATGTGGTTGATGTGAGCTATAGCTATAGTCGTGGACCACATTCGAAAGAAGACGTCTCTCCCCTTGAGGGTTGAGCGTCTGGAGTATCGCCACAAGGTCAGCTGCAGCTTCTATGTGGTGAGAGTACCGACGTATCTACTGTCAACCTGTAAGGAGTTCTGGGCGACGGTGTGAGTCTACCGGAGGTTCCGGTTGAGACTGCGGAATGAAGCACGCTTCACGTCGCCGACAACACGTATAGTGTACATTTTAGTGTATGGTTTTTAAGTATTTTAAATATGTATAGTAGTTTGTAAGGTATTTATAATATGGGCCTATCTATCCTGAAATAAATGGTATTTAGTTTAATTTATACACAGCTGAAGGTATTTTATATGTGGTTTAGGTCATATAAAATACTTTAGGCTTATTGTTCTTCGACAATTTCAACAATGACCCGATTGATGTGGTGTAAAAGCGTCCGTATATTTTATATATCACTAGCTGATCCGTGCTCACTTCGCTGAGCATACAAACCGTTTAAACCATCCCGGGACTTGCACGAATATTTCAAGACTAAAAATAGACCAATCGGTTCAGCCGAGTTTTAGCGAGACTAACCAATAGAGATTCATTTTTATATTTAAGAAAGAAAAAAAGAAAAGACTAGATGACCCGTGCCCACTTCGTTGAGCATAGAAACAGTTTGTGATGAACCGTTTGAATCTTCCCTGGACTTCCACGAATATTTCAAGACTAAAAATAGCGGAATCGGTTCAGTTGTTCTCGAGTTTTGGCGAGACTAACGAATAGCAATTGATAAATGCTATATGATTATATGAGGTGGGAATTAGAAAGAAGAAGAAGATTAGTATATGAATATCATAGAGGTTAAACATGAATAAACTCTAGTTACCGGCTACCGCACGAAGGTACTGCGATGTATAAAACAGCATAATGTAATAAGTTTCCAGCATTCAAATATTTATCCTGTCGAAATCAGAAATGTGGTTATTTGATCACACGTGCCTTAGGGAACTGCTCCGGCTTTTTTAGGGTTGTCGAAACGTGAAAATTAACCTGACTTGGGTAAAAAAAATATTTTGCACATAGCTTTTTTATGTATTGTATATTTCATGTGTATGTTTATCGATTATATTGCGGTTTATTTTCAATTGGGTTCCTATCGATAAATTTCATACGTTTCTTTCCCTTCAATAGTAAGTAGTAAAGAGTGGTTACTTCGCTTGAAGAATACTATAAAATCATCCAAAAATGGATGAAAAGGCCTATATTATTCGTACAACAGCAACCGTGGTCATAGGAGAACTTATATAAAAAGAGTGATAAAATCCGTCTATGTCCTTTTATTTGATATCAAATGACGGACTAATGATCACGTTAAAATATTCTTCGAAAAAATTCTCACTAGTTTTAATTATTAAGCGAATTTTGAGTATTGTAAATTTGTATTAACTTTACAATCGTCTTGTCACTCTCTATGCTTATATTATATTATAGCGGAAGAGTTTGTTTGTTTGTTTCTTTAAACGCGCTAATCTCAGGCACTACCGGTCCGATTTGAAAAATTATTTGTTTGTTAGATAGTCCATTTATAGAGGAAGGCTTTGGGCTATATAAAATTGCGCTGCGACCAATAGGAGCGAAGCGTCAGTAAGAAATGTTGCAAAAACGGGGAAAATTATTCACCTTTGAGAACTTTCGTTGCGTGCGCTGCATAAACGATTTAAGTTACTCAACATAACTTTTTAATAATCATAATTACAAAAACCAATGTGAGCAATCAAAAGTTAATCGCGATATATATAATCGTGTTGCCGACAACCACGTGAACGAAGTCGCGGGCACAGCTAGTAGCTAAATAAAGTATTGAATCGTAATACAATAATTTTTGTATTCCAGTTGTGATACGTAGTCATTCGGCGAGAGTTTTAATGTCCAAAATTGTTCGCTCTATTTATTACATTATTTGTATTAACTAGGTCTGTTCAACCCTAGCCCCCTATCAGACGGTTCACTCTGTCATTCCTGTCTTTCACCGTATCTGTTTCGTGCTGAAGCGAAACGTTTGAATTTGCAATGAAACGGGCTAGAACCGAAAACGCAGCGCAAATTCTTGCGGCTCTGCCTTACAAACCTGCAGGTCCAACCTCAGATTAACAAACCTATAGCTTTTAGTTAACAGATCGAAGCATTTGTTAAAATAGGTACTGTACTGCAATCAGTTGAAATATTTATTAATTTCTACCGCAGAAAGGTACAAAAATAACAATGATGTATGTAGGCACATAACCGGTGTAAAAAGAGCAGTCAATAGCTTTGGAATATGATTATATTACCTTTTCTCATTCTAGAAATGTATTTTTTTTACAATCATTTTTTGATTTTCTATTTATCTTGCTATAAAAAATAGGAAATGGTAGAGTAATATTTTTTTAGGTTTGACAAAAAAAATCCAAAATGAGGAAAGGTAGTGTAATCGTATCGTAAATTTCTCTTATTAATCTTATATATTTTTTAATTTATTAATCTTAATAGATTTTTAGAGTTTCGTACTTCAAATCTGTCTGTCTGTCAAGAGCCTTTTTCTCAGTTCCGCGTAGGGGTATCAAGCTAAAAATAGGACTACAGGCTTACTCCCGACACAATCGAGAATCGAATTAGTTCGATGTCAAGGGCTTTGGTGGATTACTTTGAAACTAACAAGGATAAAAATAATCTTTATATCGTAACCTTTTTGTACTCCCGACCATATCAATCGACAGAGAATCATCATTAAGCAAACATCGATTTATTTTAGAGTATGCGGCACGATGGAATCTGAATCAAAAAGCTATATGTGGAAACGTGTGAATAGTGTTAAGAGTTTACTTAGTCTTTAAGCAGTTTATATGTAGGTACACTATATTGTGTTTTCCTATGAAATAAAAATAAAATAAAATCGAATCAGTTTGGAGAGTAAGGCTCCAGTTGAGTATTGATATGATATGATACTTCCACGCTTTCCTAAGAAAAGGACATACAGGCAGACAGGCGGACGGACAACAAGAGTTTCGTTTCTTTCAAGGTACCCTAAAATGAAAATATACCTGAATTTTGAAGCAGTGAGCGAACTGATATTGCTGAATAGGACATCCGCAATAACGTCAGCTTAAAAAAAATCTAAATTGGTTCGACCGTTTGTTACGATGCCTCAGACACTCGTCGGGGCTTGATGAATAAAACAAGTACAAAAATTTAATAAAGTTTCAGCAATTCTAAAGCGTCAAAATATATTATTACGAGCCCGCATGTACTGCAGCGTACACACGACGACTAAAATTACGGAAACCATTTTCATAAAATCTCAAATTGCGATATGGCTCTTTCACACAGTACTTTACCGCAATATTTAATATACAGCTATGTATATGTGTCTGTTAACGTACAGTATAATATATACTTACGTCTTCATTGGCATAGAGCGTGGCTCCTGGTTAGTTGAGTTCGATTCCGACGTTGGAATAACCAAATATGTCGTTTTAAACTTTGGTTACGACAATACAGGTTGATAACCTGACTGTCTAACAAGAGATATCATTTATGTATCGGATGAGCATATTAAATGTCGGTCCTACATTTGTTCTCTCGTTACTCGTGTCGTGTAACCGTCCCACGGGGTTTTAAAACCCCTCTTCATTTTGTACTTAAGTACAAAATGAAGAGGGGTAGCCTATGTGTCTTGCTCACACACTTGTGCACTATAAAAACTAATCCTGTGGTTGAGGACGTGAAATTAAATATCATGGATCGGTTCCGATGTGCAAATATTTGGCACCATAACAATGATAATAAAAGAAACAAAATAAAACAACTTTTATGGCAAAAATATTGTAAACTAGCTGTGCCCGCGACTTCGTACGCGTGGAAAAGTGATTTAGGGCAGCAGTTCAAATACATTTTTAGTTTATGAACACTATCGTTTGGATATTTAAAATCACTAATTTATAGTAATGCTTCTTTATACACAGTATTAGACGTGCATAGGCAAAAGCAGTAGGCCTATGGAGTAATAATAATAGTTTACTGTCAAATAATGTTTTTTTCGTAAAAGTTTTGAGGTATTTTTTCTATGAAAATGCTAACAATTCCTACTACCAGCTCGAAAAATGACCGTGACATATTATTAACCGACTTCAAAAAAAGGAGGAGGTTCTCAATTCGTCTGTATGTATAATATTTTTTTTTCTTTTATGCGAACGGGACTACTTGATAGTACGCTCATATACGCGACGAAGATCTCTGTACTGAGATTTGTATGGACTTTACGCCGCAGCGACTGCAGACGATGATCGTTTTCACACCGACGCTGCGCTGCTGGCGCCGAGCGCCAAATTTTTTAAAAGTCTACTTTTTTATTTATTAATTACCTACGCTAACAAACATGTAGCCTACTTAGGGACTTTACGGTTAAAGTACTAACTTCTTTTAGACGACAAAATAACAAAAGTCCAAAAGAAAAAAAAAAACACAAGCCGTACCTAGCATGAAAACTAATAAATAAAAATATCATGAAAAACATAAATCTTACTTATATTGATATAACTTTTCTAATTTAAATGTATCTATGACATCTCATTCATATCTTGAAAACGAACTATCCTACGCCTATACTTTATTAATCGTATTTGCAAAACCTAAGTATAATAATAAATTACTTCGCACAAAGTAATAATTATTTTCACTTGTACTGGAAAATAAGTATTACTTTGTGCGAAGTAAATTTAATTGTTCCTTTTAGTTTACCTTTTGAAGTCGTTTTTTTTTGTTTAAAATTATTTAATTTTCAGATTTTTAGTGATGGGTATAAAATGAGTAGGGATAATTCTCGAATGATCAGACGACGATTATTTGAGGACGGAAAATGAAAAACAAAAACGATTAGATAAAAAACAATAGTAGAAAGAGAAAAAGTCTACCTAGCCTAGCCTGGCGTAAGCCAGAGCGGCGCAATTTTTTTTAAATATATATACCTATATATATATATATATATATATATATAGTATACCGCTGCTCTGGCGTAAGCCAAACCTTACTGTTTGGTAACATATGCTTAGACTACTTCAGAAAAAATCAAAATCAATATAGGTATTATTCCACATAAATTTTGAGGATTCCCTTCGATTCCTCATGGATCCCATCATCAGGTCACCATTTTGGTGACAATGGGACCAAATTTAAATTACCTACACAACATTAAAAAAATTAAAATTGTTTCAGAAACGATGAACATATCTGCGAAGAAACATAAAAAACAAACATATATTTACGAATTGAGAAACCTCCTCCTTTTTTGTAAGTCGGTTAAAAATATTATGTTGGTTATTTCATGTTACAATCTACCTTTGTGCCAAGTTTCATTTAAATACGTTGAGTAGTTTGGCTGAAATACCGTCAAATAGGTAGCTACAATTTTTTGAAGATCCCACGGGAACCCTTACGTTTTTCGGGATAACAATTTTCAATAATGCTCTTCAAGTCATAAGCTACCTGCCTGCCGAATTTCATTTAAATACGTTGAGTAGTTTGGCTGAAATACCGTCAAATAGGTAGCTACAATTTTTTGAAGGTCCCACGGGAACCCTTACGTTTTTCGGGATAACAATTTTCAATAATGCTCTTCAAGTCATAAGCTACCTGCCTGCCGAATTTCATTTAAATACGTTGAGTAGTTTGGCTGAAATACCGTCAAATAGGTAGCTACAATTTTTTGAAGATCCCACGGGAACCCTTTCGTTTTTCGGGATAACAATTTCCAATAATGCTCTTCAGATTATAAGCTACCTGCCTGCCAAAATTGCATTTAAATACGTTGAGTAGTATGGCTGAAATACCGTCAAATAGGTAGCTACAATTTTTTGAAGATCCCACGGGAACCCTTTCATTTTTCGGGATAACAATTTCCAATAATGCTCTTCAGATCATAAGCTACCCGCCTGCCAAATTTCATTTAAATACGTTGAGTAGTTTGGCTGAAATACCGTCAAATAGGTAGCTACAATTTTTTGAAGATCCCACGGAAACCCTTTCGTTTTTCGGGATAATAATTTCCAATAATGCTCTCCAGGTCGTAAGCTACCTGCCTGCCAAATTTCATTTCATTCCATACAGTGGTTTTAGCGTGATGCGACGACAAACATTCCCATATGGACAGACAGACAGACAGACAGACAGACAGACAGACAGACAGACATTTTATTCAAAAATGTTATTTTTAGGTTCTGTGGCTTATATAGACCCCCTTTTTTTAATTTTCACTTAAATATTCTTAACTAGCTGTGCCCGCGACTTCGTACGCGTGGAAAACTGATTTAGGGCAGCAGTTTAAATACATTTTTAGTTTATGAACACTGTCGTTTGGATATTTAAAATCACTAATTTATAGTAATGCTTCTTTGTACACTGTATTAGACGTCCACAGGCAAAATAAGTAGGCCGATGGAGTAATAATAATAGTTTACTGTCAAATAATGGCCGTTTTTGTCATGAATGTTTTGAGGTATTAAATTAAAACTTATTATTTATTAATTACCTACGCTAACAAACATGTAGTCTACTTTGGGACTTGACGGTTAAAGTATTAACTTCCTTTAGACGACAAAATAACAAAAGTCCAAAAGAAAGAAAAAACCCAAGTCGTACCCTAGCATGAAAACTAATAAATAAAAATATCATGAAAAACATAAATCTTACTTATAGTGACATAACTTTTCTAATTTAAATGTACCTATGACATCTCATATCTTGAAAACAAACCATCCTACGCCTATAATTTATTTATCGTATTTGCAAAACCTAAGTATAATAATAATAATAACAATAATATAAATAAATTACTTCGCACAAAGTAATACTTATTTTCACTTGGATCAATGTTCAGCGTTCTTTCGTAATATGAAAACAAATTACGAAAGAACGCTGAACTTGGCACCGACTTGATAATTATAGAATAAAATTTTCTATAATTTTCAAGTCGGTGCCAAGTTCAGCGTTCTTTCGTAATTTGTTTTCATTTAATATAAGTTTGTAAGCCAGTACTCTGGGTACATAATATTATAGTATAATAACTTTACTTTGATAGTTAGTTGTTGTACATAGTTTGATATTGTAGTAAGGTTTTTGAAGTAGGTACTTACTTGGCACCGACTTGAAAATGACGAAACGAATAGAATAAATTTATTTACCTAAGTGTAAATAAGTATTACTTTGTGCGAAGTAAATTTAATTGTTCCTTTTAGTTTACCTTTTGAAGTCGTTTTTTTTTTGTTTAAAATTGTTTAATTTTAAGATTTTTAGTGATGGGTTTAGTCTCGAATGATCAGACGACGGTTACTTGAGACGGAAAATGAAAAACAAAAACGATTAGATAAAATTAATAGTAGGAAGAGAAAAAGTCTACCGCTTCTTTCCCGCTGCTCTGGCGTAAGCCAGAGCAGCGCGAAATTTTTTAATAAATATATACATATATATAAGAAAAAAAGTTTATATATATTATATCAAGTAGATTGACTATAAAATGAGATACAAATTTTCAGAATATTAAAGTCGGTACCAGCCAAACTCAATATTATGAGTTCTATAATATAGCCTATTTCATCATATTGTAATTGATATCACTATATCTATAGCGATGGAAATATGCTTGCAGTATAAGCGATGTCGAAATTTCCAAACGTATATCTTCAAAGACTCAAAATGATGTTTTTAGTCGGATATGCTTATGTTACTCGAAACAAATACAAAATTCCTCACGACGCCATCATCAGGTCTCCACTTTGATAACTATGAGACCAAGTTCGACTGTAATTGACGTAGTGGCATATGCTTGCATTTCTTTAAACAACGCTGAAATCTTCAAACATGTATCTCTAAGGACTCAGAAGTTCTGTTCAGTACTTTTAGATCCAGGATATAGTGCAAAACCTTACTGTTTGGTAACATATGCTTAGACTACTTCAGACAAAATCAAAATCGATATATTATTCCATATAAATTTTGAGGATTTCCGTCGATTCCTCACGGATCGGTGACAATGGGACCAAATTTAAATTATACCCTACACAACACAAAAAAAAAATTAAAATCGTTACATGAACGATGAAGATATCCGCGAAGAAACATAAAAAAAAACATATATTTACGAATTGAGAAACCTCCTCCTTTTTTGGAAGTCGGTTAAAAATATTATGTTGGTTATTTCATGTTACAATCTGTGCCAAGTTTCATTTAAATATGTTTAGTAGTTTGGCTAAAATACCGTCAAATAGGTAGCTACAATTTTTTGAAGATCCCACAGGAACCCTTTCGTTTTTCGGGATAATAATTTCCAGTAATGCTCTTCAGATCATAAGCTACCTGCCTGCTAAATTTCATTTAAATACATTGAGTAGTTTCGCTGATATACCGTCAAATAGGTAGCTACAACTTTTTGAAGATCCCACGGGAACCCTTTCGTTTTTCGGGATAATGATTTCCAATAATGCTCTTCAGGTCATAAGCTACCTGCCTGCCAAATTTCATTTAAATATGTTGAGTAGTTTGGCTGAAATACCGTCAAATTGGTAGCTACAATTTTTTGAAGATCCCACAGGAACCCTTTCGTTTTTCAGGATAATATTTTCCAATAATGCTCTTCAGGTCATAAGCTACCTGCCTGCCAAATTTCATTTAAATACATTGAGTAGTTTCGCTGAAATACCGTCAAATAGGTAGCTACAACTTTTTGAAGATCCCACGGGAACCCTTTCGTTTTTCGGGTTAACGATTCCCAATAATGCTCTTCAGGTCATAAGCTACCTGCCTGCCAAATTTCATTTAAATATGTTGAGTAGTTTGGCTGAAATACCGTCAAATAGGTAGCTACAATTTTTTGAAGATCCCACGGGAACCCTTTCGTTTTTCGGGATAATAATTTTCAGTAATGATCTTCAGATCATTACCTACCTGCCTGCCAAATTTAATTTAAATACGTTGAGTAGTTTGGCGGAAATACCGTCAAATAGGTAGCTACAATTTTTTGAAGATCCCACGGGAACCATTTCGTTTTTCGGAATAATGATTTCCAATAATGCTCTTCAGGTCATAAGCTATCTGTCTGCCAAATTTCATTTAAATACGTTGAGTAGTTTGTCTGAAATACCGTCAAATAGGTAGCTACAACTTTTTGAAGATCCCACGGGAACCCTTTCGTTTTTCGGGGTAATAATTTCCGATAATGCTCTTCAGGTCATAAGCTACATGCCTGCCAAATTTCATTTAAATATGTTGAGTAGTTTGACTGAAATACCGTCAAATAGGTAGCTACAATTTTTTGAAGATCCCACGGGAACTCTTTCGTATTTCAGGATAATAATTTCCAATAATGCTCTTCAGGTCATAAGCTACCTGCATGCCAAATTTTATTTAAATACGTTGAGTAGTTTGGCTGAAATACCGTCAAATAGGTACCTACAATTTTTTGAAGATCCCACGGGAACCCTTTCGTTTTTCGGGATAATAATTTCCAATAATGCTCTTCGGATTGTAAGCTACCTGCCTGCCAAATTTCATTTCATTCCATAGTGTGGTTTTAGCGTGATGCGACGACAAACATTCCCATACGGACAGACAGACAGACAGACAGACAGACAGACATTTTTTTCAAAAATGTTATTTTTAGGTTCTGTGGCTTTTATAGACCCCCTTTTTTTAATTTTCACTTAAATATTCTTAATGTACAGACATGACCCCTCTACAGATTTATTATATGTATAGATATAGATGTACAGACATGACCCCTCTACAGATTTATTATATGTATAGATGTTATTTTTAGGTTCTGTGGCTTATATAGACCCCCTTTTTTTAATTTTCACTTAAATATTCTTAATGTACAGACATGACCCCTCTACAGATTTATTATATGTATAGATGTACAGACATGACCCCTCTACAGATTTATTATATGTATAGATAAAGCTACCTAATAAAATTAAAATAAATTATCGACAGTTATAATATTATGTCCAGTCCAGTATAATACTGTATTGTTATACACAAGATTTTTGTTGACATATAATATAATTATTATTATAATAAAAGTTACTCTGGTAAATGAACATAATAATTATTATGTAACTCAGCAATTTCTTAATGGGGTTTGAAAAGTAAACGATTTTCTCTGACTTTGAGATTGTTTGACACAGAACATTTGTGAATACATTACAACAAAACCAAAAGTGAACACAATTTGATAATTAAAAACGACAACTCTCGAAAGAAATATTTAAAATACAATACATACAGTAAAACTACGTTACGAACTGACTAAATACTTTTTGTCTTTTCTTCTGTGGGTTTTACAGAAGAAATACTAATTAAATAGATATGGTATACGAACCAGTAGCACGCGCTGACAGGCAAAAAAAATAAAAACAAAAACACTTTACTATCACGAATCAGTCCGTTTTCATTACATTACGTTCAGTTGTATTAAGGTTTACTTTATTCATGCGATAAAGTAATTCGTGTACATATGTTATACATTAGCATGAAAATTATTGAAAAAATTTAGTCAATTGATATAATTGTTTTTATGGAGTGTGTTACCTATTAGTGATGTTCCAAATATCCGTATCCGTGTCCGCGGATATCCGGGGTAAAAGAAAAATCCGTATCCGTGTCCGTTACTTTTCACGCGGATCTTCTATGGATCTTTTTCAGGTGATTAAGAATTATAAAATTCAAAAAAACTATAAAATTCAATTCCACAGGATTATTTTAATATTTGCACCTTTATATTGCAAACATTTAGATAGATAGATATTTATTTTAAAATAAATATAAATTTAAATATTTTTTTTTCAATATCGATTCGAACGAAACCGCGGATCTTGACACTAAATATCCGTATTAAGATCCGTATCAATGGATATACATTTTTAACGATCCGGCACATCACTGGTACCTATACATTAATACATTGTCTAAAGGTAGCCAGAGACAGCTTTGTCGCGGTAGAGAGCTATGTCGAGCTTAGTCGCGATAATACTGTACTGGCTGGTCAACAATACGTATTGCGAATGAAGTATGTCCCAGTTGACCATGATGATAAACAAATGAATGTTTCCTACTTTTCTTACCAAAACAAAACTTTAAATTAATAATGTTTGGACGTCCCTCATAGACACATTACCTTACCTTCTTAAGCCCGTCCCTAAGAGGGTCGCATCTAATCTCGACTAACGTTTTAAACAGTGTGGCTTATAATGCTCCCTCCTCTTTATAAGATACATGTTGTAGTGGAACAGGTAATTAGGGCATTCGAGTAAAAACTGTGAACTTTATGATTCCTAATAATTTACACGTCAATATCCTGTGATAAATATCCGAAGAACTGGCGTTCCGAGGTACCAGACAACAGAAACATATTTAATACTTTTTAATACTTATTTAAGATTTATATTATTATTCAAGAAATGTTTTTTAAATTTTTTATATTCTTTATACAAGTGAAGCTAATTTAAAGCGAGAATATTTTTTAAAAATTATTGGATTTTGGTGTTAACACTCTAATAGTTAGTTACTAGAAATGTATACTATAAGCAGTTGTTATTATGTAGGCTTGCTTTGCTTAGTTTATATAATCAATCATGCGACTAGATTGGTGCAGCAAATAAAGTAAAGGAAAACCATCTATATATTTATGAATACTTTAAAATGGTTCTCAATTCAATACTTACCATAACTTTATTCATTTGATAAAACCGTTTAATAGGCAACATTAAAATTGTCATACTTCGAGATTGTAACTACTACATAGATTCAGGGAAATAGGAAAGTTATTTGCGGTAACATCGGATATTGCCGCTCTCAAGAGATACCCGTATATTGAGGTTTACTACTATTAGGTAATTACAGCTAATGTCACAGGGTTTGAACAAATTAACCTGATACAAGTATGCAGTACTATGCACTATGAAATGTTAAAATTTAAAATATTATTATACATACACGTCCGTTGGGTACAGGAGTAAATCCACATCGACCTTGTTTCCTGTGGGTGTCGTACAAGGCTTCAGAGGAAATATCTGGAAATGAGCAGCTACTTATTAGTAGACATTGCTTTTACTTAGTACTCGTAGCGCCTCTAGTAGTGGTCTAGTGGTTCTGAGCTTCGCTCACGACCCGGAGGTCGTGGGTTCAATTCCCGCGTTGGAAACACAAAAATGTTGTTTTCAAGTTTGATTAGGACAATGCAGGCTGATCACCTGATTGTCTGACAAGAAAAATGATCCATGGATCGGCTTGTAATAAGTGGGTCCTGCGCCTGTTCTCTCGCCAGTCGTGTCGGTTCACCGTCCCACTGGGTTATAAGAGTAAAAGGAAGAGAGAGTGTCTTTGTGTATTGTGCACACTCTTGGACACTATAAAATAACTCGTGCGTAGCTGACCTGGTTTCAATAAAATTGGCTACCGACACCGATACCAGTGAGGGGAGCTATTATTATTATTAGTACTCGTATGCACTGAAAAATGTTAAAATATTACTATGACTACACGTCCGTGAAGTGGCAAAGTTAGAATAACACTTCTTCTACAACCATTTTTCCTGCTGTGGGTGTCGTAAGAGGCGACAGAGGGAATATCCGGAAATAGCAGCGTCTCCGTAGTACATTGACTGTACCACTGCGCTTGCCAACCCGCCTACCATGCAGTCAGCATAGGCCAACCACATGGAATACCATGCAGGAGGCTTATATAGCAGTGGATGTCATAAGGTGAATTCCAGTTAGAAGGAAATAACGCCTTGAACTAAATTTTTAATCAAATTCCCGTTTCTATCATCTCAACAACAAATTCGTAATGTGCGTAAAAACAGAATGGGATTTTTTTTTTTTAATTAAAGAAAATTTTCTTGCAATTGGAACGCAATTTATACGCTAAGTTTGTCATCATTGCTACAGGTGCGTTCCAGTTGCATTTTGAACGATTTTTTTGTCACATTCTGTTTTTATGTACATTATAAATTTGTGAATGAACATAAAAAATAATGAACTTAGGCCAGAAGAAACAGAAAGTGACTGATAGATGAGGAGTATAAATCCAAACTCCGCAGAACCAAATTTGAGTTAGTAGCACCGTTGGAAACCTCGTAAAAATTGCTTTAAAATATTTGGCTAGTTTCGCACCAAAACCTGCTAAAACATACAGATACCCACCAATAATAAAACCCACAAATAGATTCAAAATCAATAGCCCCTATTGATATAGGGTTGCATACCAGTATCAAAATCCGATTAAGCTGAAACGTTTTTTGTATCCTGTGATATTTTTGAAAAGTGCGTTTTAGTGGGTTTTGATACTATATAGTATCAAAACCAAAAATTACTTTTCAGTTAATACTTGCACGCACTTTATGACTACCAAATACTTTATTTATTTCATATTTGTAATATAAGTCGCCTTATCTACCGTGAAATAAACTAGATTGCATATATTTTATAGTAAACATTTTGTTTGGTTTTCAAATCGATCAATGTTTGTGGTCTAATGGGAGCATAATATTGACTATTGTGTGTAGAGTATAGAATATAGAGGTGGCAGTTATCCATCTAAGTAACTAGAGGTCACCCTGTCCCTGCTAACGATAAAAGTTTTTACTTGCTTAAAGTTATTTTGCCTCTTAGATATAAAATATGTTAATGTTATTTATAAAATCTTATTTGCAAATGTGTAAATAGTCAGTCCTATTTTTGTAAAAATTTACATAGTTTTTGCTTCATCTAATAAAGATTAACAAATGAACGTCATTATTTTCATTATGTTTATTGTCATTAAACATAAACTGTATAATATACTCTAGTGTGGGCTCACACGGAGAGTACTTTAGAAGACGCGTGTAGGCGTGTATGACTCACGCTTATTGCTTAATACATGGTGCAAAACAGTTACCTATCAGTTGTACCGCGATTGGCAAAAATAAAGTAAAAGGAGGGCTGAAAATAGAGGATGTTAAAAAAACATAAATGTACTGCATAGACATATATTTTAATTTAAATAGAAAACAATATCTACATTCTTAAACTAAAAATACATTTCAAAACTTAAATTGATAATATCACATGTCAGCAGCGACGTTCAAAACATTTTCACGATTTGGCAAGTCTAGTTTGTTGCATACTCTATGGTAGCTTTTGTCAAGTATTTCATTATACCTTAGGGTCAGCTCGCACTGAACGCGCGTTGCCGGTGTCCCGGTGTAAACTGACGCTGAAGCATCTGTTACATTCACTCGTTTTGCTGGGAAATTCTCATAAACTACTAAGTTAAAAAATCGCACAATCTCAATCATGCTTTAACTTTTCTTTCAAAATTATCCTACAAATACAAGAAAATATTACATCTTGATAACAATAAATTCTAATCCTTCTTATTTCATAATATATTAAATATTATATCGACGATGTAGTATATCTCATTTCGGTCCCAAGTTATTTCCGAGTATAATAATTAGTATCTAAAATATTCTTAAACAAAATTTATTATGCATTTAAGAAAGATTTGATACTTAATTTGTTACCAAATTTCCCTTTAAATAAATGAATCAACAAAATCAATCAATGGATACTATGAAAATTACGCGGCTAGGCAGGTAGGCATACCTATGTAGCCGGCGCGGCACCCCGGCGGCGGCGTGCGACATCAACGTAGGTAGTACGAGCGCGTTCCTACCCGCGGTGTCCATGCGTTGGGTAAATAATTATTCAAGCTTAAGATACATTTACTCAGTGATTAATTGATATTATTTTTTTTTATCTCATATATTAGCCAAATATCACGTCCTCGATAATAAGGTTGTCATACTTTAACTTTTACATTACATTTCGTTATTGTGAATTATGACAAATCATTTTGCAAATAATAAAAAACACCGGGTAAGCGTAGTGGGAATGATTCAAGTTATACTTACAAAGAAGCGATATAATATTACACAAATACAATTGTCCGTTTTTGTTCATACATAGTTTAGACTACAAGTAACAAAAAGATGGCAGATGTACGACTTTCTTAATAATTTAAAATATCTTGTTAAATGCTATTCAATTAATAAATATAATTTATGTTAGTAAAATATTGATCACATTTTGCCAACCAAATATATTTCCTCCTACGACTGTTTGTTTCATTAGACATTTGTAGGACGATATCCCAACAGGTCAGCAAGTCGCAGGACGAAATATTGAACTGGTTTTCAGTTTGTGCGTCTACGTAATCAATTTTGTTCGTTGTAATGGTGACACTTATTTAGAAATAAACAATAAAATATTTTACTTAATCTGTTTGTTCGATGCATAAAATATAAGTACTATCCAATAAATAATAATAATAGATTATAAGCAGTACAGTGTGTGGAATATATTACAATCATTTATAGTAAAATGTAAGTACAAATTCATAGGACTACGTAACCTTACAGTTGAAGGGAATCACAAATCTCATAAAGTACCTAATTACGTTGATAAAATTAATTTCAATAAGCAAATACTTAATAATATAGAAGAACTAGTGAAAGAAACAGAGGAAGAGGTTGTATTATTTACATAAACTACTGGCCACCAATGGTTTATGGATATCACTTGGTCATTGGAGGGCTTACGTGTGGTTGCATGCTCCAACATGTTGTCAGGCATGTAGTTCCCACAAGTGGGGAAGTCTGGTGGAATGGGAGTCATGTCTTTATGCTCGCCAACTTTGAATATTAACGCCATACCGACTTCCACATGAAACTCTATGTGGCAATGGAAAAGCCAGTATCCAGGGTTGTCAGCTTTGAATCGTATCACAGTGTAGCCACCATCTGGCACTGTCACCGTGTCTTTTAGAGGAGCATTCTTCAAGTTTCTTTTCAAGAGACCGGCTTCGTCGAAGGCTTTTATTTCTTCGATCGTCGTGTCGTTGGCTAGTCTTCTCATGCCGACTACTCTGAAGTAGTTTCCGTGTAAATGGAAAGGATGGTTTGCGTCGAAAGTCACTCCTTCGTCTACTATGATTACTTCTACGACAGAGTTCTTCCTCACCGATAGGACATGGGAACATTCGCAGTAGCCTTCTTTGCATTCCTCGTCGATGCTTGATGCGTTGCAAAAGTTATCTGCTGATGGTCGAGCCACGAGGAGCGGACTTGAAGGCATCTTCATACTGATGTGATTCAGCTGGGGCGTGTACAGTCGGTTTTCCTTTTCGGGCACTGTTGATAGAAAATTAAAGTTAATTTTTAGGCATTCAAATTAGATAACTGATTTAATGTATTGTTGGTTCTTAATGGAAATTCATATTTACAATTATAACACACAACGTTTTATTTAAACTTTTCCACACACCCGATGATGATTCTGAACCGAATTATTCTTATTTAATTACTTTTCATGTATTTTGTTCATGGTGTAATCTGTCTTGTTTATCGTGTTATTTTTTCTTATTTTTTCACTGTTTAGTGTTTTATTGTGTGTAATCAATGTGCTGTAATGTCTAAATTTTTTTGAATAAATGTTTTATTAATATTATTATTATTATCATTACTTAATCGAAACCGTTATTTTGTAAAACTATTGGAATAGTGGAAAAGTTTTGATAAAAAGTTGTGTGTCATTATTGTGATATCATTTATAATAATCAAAGCCGTGAGACAAGTCACCAAATTCTATAGATTTTTGAATTTAGATCTTTCTGAGACTACAGTTAATTTTATATCTCGTAATAATCCGCGATAAAATAACTACGACTTTGCAAATGTGTGAGTGCACGCATTTGCAAAGTCGCTTGCGGTGGTAGCTTGTTTTTCTTGTTGACTTTCCGAAAATATCTTATTAAGTTTCATTTGGAAATAAAACGTTTTTTATTTATTTTTATTTTATTTTATTTCATACATATAGGTATTCTATAGATTTCCACAAAATAACGCCACAGAACGCTAGCTGCTTACTTTGGCAAATTTCTCATTTTAAAGTCTCTAAATCCAGCGCATTTTAAAGTAGTTTTTATTAGCAGCTTTATAACTTTCATATTTTTTGTAGATGGAAAAAACCGCGAATTTACAGTCATATAGAACGCGCAATAACATTCATATCGTCGAATATGAAAACGAATTCGAAATAGAATTAAAAAATCGTTTGAATACGCTAGAGTTTAAACTGGGATACAGAAATAATTTGATGCTGTATCGGCTATGTACGGATAGCATTTAAATATTAATGCTATCGAAGGCAATGGATGCGGGCTGAAAATGTTATAGGAAAGCCTTCAAGAAGTAGACAAGAAAACTCTTTTTCTAGTTGTATAACCCAAGTTGATTATTTTGTACAACCAAACTGCTTTATTTTTACACATATTTTATTGCCATGTTTTTGCAATCGCCAGATAACTATTATCTGTCGAATAAACATGATGTGACTTTGACATATTTTGTTGCATACAAAATCTGGGAAAGTCACATATTTATTCCACAGGTAAAAATCTGGCTATATGTACGTCTACTGTTATTTAATGGAATTAAAAGATGCACCATTATTATGTCACGAGGCACGCATTAGTCCGGTCAAATTAGCTTAAGAAATAGGGGTAAGGTTACATTAATAAACCTAGCTAAAAAACACACAATTTAAAAAGTAATAGGGTTCCCAACATTCATACAAATCTTTAGCTGATTGCGAATTAATATAACCTTGAATGTCTATTTCGGGGAAAATTATTCACATTAGAGGACTTTCGTTGCGTGCGCTGCATAAACTGTTAAGTTACTCAAAAAATATGTATGAACAATTAGTGTATAATGTATAAATATGTATGAAGAATTATTCATTTTTAATAATTATAATAACATTATTTGTCGAAGAAGGCGATAGGCTATATAACAATACACTGCTGCCATTATTATAAGTTCACGATCATAATAACAAAAACCAACGTGAGCAATAAAAGATAATCGCGATAGTGTTGCCGACAACCACGCGAACGAAGTCGCGGGCACAGCTAGTAATAAAAACCCTTACCTTGGTAATACCCGTAATACGGCGACCGATGGAAATGCGAGTTGTTCTTGGCGTAAAAGTCATACGCGACGTAGAACTGGTAGTCCGCAACCTCCTTGAGGCTGTCGTCGTAACCCTCCAGAGATCTCATCTCAGCGACGCTGATGGTCTCATCCTCTTCCTCGCCTTTGTTGAGTGCGTTTAGTTGCTGTAAATTCGTTGACTAAGTTACTTGTCCCATTTAAAGTGGCGTTTATTAACCCCGGGTCAGTGCGGTGTTGGAATGAATCGAAAATGAAATTAAATGAAATAAGTATACTTATTTATTGCAAGAATGTACAATGTACATGGGTGTTAAACATTTGAAATACAGTTCCTGTACGTTCTGCCATCTAGATGGCGTGCAAAATACAGTAAGTTTAATTTGTACAAAATATAATAGGCTAATTATAATACTCGTAGGCTAGCCGCAGTCCTGTGTTTAGACAGATCCAGGCACTCCACCCAACATAACGGCTGATGGCAATCCGCAAGTGGTTTTAGTGGGTAAACCGGCCGTAGCGAGCCGGGAGTCCCACATACCCCTCGGGGACCCTCTCGGGGGGATGCGTAACGCATTTCCCTTGCGAAATCAAAAAAAAAAAAAAAGGCTAGCCGCAGTCACTAGCCTAAAATGAAAGACTCGAAACATGCTGTAGCCTACAGTGTGTTTCAAGACGTTCATTTTAGACTTATGATGACTGTTATTGACGCGATATTTTTGGAGAATGTTTTTAACAAATTCAATTGGTGTTTTACGACAATTTGAGTTGAAGCTATACATTACCACCTCATTTATTACATACTTAAATGTAATCATAAATAATATTTGATGCCATAAATACATTTTTGCAAGCGAGGGTAGCAAACAGGAAAAAAATCAAAAGAATATTATTTGTAAAAAGGAATTATTAAACGTAAAGTGGACCGTACATCATAAAATTAAAGTTGCTTTGTAAACATTGCTAGCGCTCATTAACTAGTTTGCTCAGTGTTATTTACTTACTACTTCAGTGCTATATGCGAACATAACACCGCTTTAAGTGAGAAATTTCAAGTAAAATAAGGGTCTTGAAAGCAATTCATGGCTTCATGCGGGTTACTGGAGTTCTGAGAAACCTGACATTTTTCTAAGTCGAATAAGGTTTACTTTAGAAATATTTTGTAAAAACATACCAACATGTTAGGAAATTGAAATACGTTTTCTTTGATCTTTGACAGTGTGATTTTAGGGTGTGACGTCTTTCTGTTTTTGAAATCTATTTTAGTATGTATCCGATTTTTTTAACCGACTTCCCAAAAAGGAGGAGGTTCGACCGTATATATTATGTTTTTTTTTTCGTTTACAAATTGTATTATTATTTTCAATATGTTGAAGCAGTGGAACAGAGTATAAAGTTTTCACTTCAGTAAATTCTTAGCTGGTGGATAAGTAAACTCTTAGATAAGAGAGTTAGACACCATTTCTATAATAATCACCACAATACGTAACAAGAGGTACTCGTATATAACACTAACTTGGATTTCCACAAACATAGAATACATTTTTTATTCACAATCCGAAATCTCTCTAACACAGTCGGCAATTATCATTTTAATAGAACGCTGCGGCCAGTCCTGGCGCGCGGCCAGCCACAGTTAGATTTAGAGCAAAAAACTGAGCGCTGTCTAAGCTCGATTATGGAAATATTTGGTGTGGATTCAATTATTTTAACATCGTACAAATGTTTATGAATGTTGAAAACATGTTTGGACTATGAACAAATGAACCTGTAAGCAATGTTTGCAATAGAACCTGTCACAGGTCACATTAATCGCACATAAAGCCCGCGATTTGATTCGATTCCAAATTGTGTCGGGAGTAGACAGACTGTTTTATCGTTGTTATCTGTAGCTATCCTAAATATGGTAAGTTTATCCTACTAATATTATAATGGTGAAAGTTTATGTATGTTTGCTAATTTTTCACTCGAAGACGCAACATTAATTTTAATTGCAATATGAATTTGGTATTCAGGAGCTGACACACATTTACTTTCGAGTTAATCGCGATCAAAGTTTTTTTCTATATTTTGTTGTCTCTATGAAACTTATTAATATTCCAAATATTTTTTGCCTTTCAATGTGGACCTTATACGTGCGATATTATATGTACATAATAAGTTAATTTACGATATTATTACGATAGTTATGACTAGTTATAAGATTGGAATAGATCCACATATTTTGTTTATGATTAACAACATAACGAAAAGTATAATAGCTAATAAATAGTCCAGTCATTTAAACTTAAATTTGGTAAGAATTCGGAATTAGATACACAGCTGTAAATCTGTTAATACTTGTATATTGGCTCCCCAAAAGTTGTCTCAAAACCTACATATTATGATAGGGTTTTTATAGGGTATTTTATAGAGCGAGACGAAAAGGCAGACGGGCCACTTGATGGTAAGCGGTCACCGTCGCCTATGGACATGGGCAACACCAGAGGAATCGCCAATGCATCGTCGGCCCTGAAGGAGAACTTTTTTACACCTTTCTTGAACAACCCCATGTCATAGCGTTCCGAGAATACCTTAGAAGCTCATTCCACAGTTTGCAGGTGCGCGGCAAGAATGATTCGGAGAATCGGACCGAATACGTAAAAGGGTGTACGCTACTATTAAATTTCAAGGGTCAAAGGTCACAAAAATCGGTTTTTTGCATATATCTCTTTTCTTATGGGTTTTTGCTATTTGTATTTACTATCAATATTGTAGAAAACAAAATTCTCTACAATTTTTGTAATTTTTTTTATACGGTGAACCGTTTTTGAGATAGAGGGCGGAGAGCGCGCGGTCATTGCATCACTTCAGGTCAACCGGTATCTGGTAGGTCAGCTGGGTATCTCGAATTCAGAGGTTACTAAAATGACTGGACTATATTAGAAATTTATTTATTATTGTGATTGATCCTGTGGGCTTACTCCCGACACAATCGAGAACCGAATCCGTTCGATATCAGTGGTTTTTCGTACTTTATTTGGTGAATTACTTTGAAACTAATCAGGATAAAGAAAATCGTTAGATCGTAACTTTTTGTACTCCCGACCATATCAATCGACTGAGAATCAAAATAAACAAATGTCAATTTATTAGGAAGTACGCGGCATGATCGTATCTGAATCAAAATCAAATCAGTTTGGAGAGTAATGCCCCTGGTACATCCCGTTGCGGTGATTCCGAGTATACTATTAACAATTTTTTTTTGTTGGTTATGATAAGGGCGGCAGAATGGGAATTCAATTCTCGTTGACTCACCAATCCCTCATTGTGCGACTCCTCCCACGTCAGGTCTCCCGCCGGCTCCGTCTCTATGGCACCCTCGTAATGCAGAACAGCCACTTGCTTCGCCTTTGTGAACCTAAAGATATAACCATTGGTTTAAATATTTATCTAAATACAACATACTCCTTACAGTTTAGGATCTATGACTACAGTAACTGTGAAGGTAGTAGAGTAAAATAAGCTCTAACGCCTCCGTGGTCTAGTGGCATCTAGCTTTCGTCTCTGAGGTTGTTCGGTCGAACAACAATTTTTTTCAAGTTAGTTGAAAACAATGCAGGCTGATCACCTGATTGTCTGGTCAAACAACAATTTTTTTCAAGTTACTTGAAAACAGTGCAGGCTGATCACCTGATTGTCTGACAAGAAAGATGACCGTGCGTCGGATGGACATGTAAAAGTCGGTCCTGCGCCTCATCTACCGCCAGTCGTGTGGGTTATGCGTCCTACGTGTTCTGTGTATTGCGCATACAATTGGGCACTGTAAAAAAACTCCTGCGTAGCTGGCCTGGTTTCAATGAAACCGGCCTCTGTCAAATCGTTGTGGGAGGCATTATTGTTTTTTTTACCGAAGGCTGGCCTTGTCAGACGTCACTGCGACCCTTCTGGATCTATTGTGACTTGGCAGGCATTACTGTTACCTCTCGTCACAGTCCATGAGGCCGCGGTATCGGATCCAGTAGTTGTCGATCTCGTTGTTGGCCTCCAGCACGAAGTCGTACCGCTCGCCCGCGTATGTCACTAGCGAGGTGGCTGTGACAGACAGACAAACAAAATCAGTATAGTTATAATGTAGTATGCAAGGTATGCTTTTATGGTAAAGGACGGAACCCCAATCCTCTATCACAGAATTTAGTTATACTTTCTAGGTTGCGTTGTATATTTTATGCTGTTGGTTGCAAAACATAGCCTCAATTCTCTTATTTGTCCTTAATTATAATTGAATCGTTTTGATTTTATAGACAGAGCGTTAACTCAAGATGCTTTAGCTATTATCACGTACGAAATTCGATATACGAATTGACTTGTCATTTAGCGAACCTTATGTCAAATGCCATACCTACATTATTGTTTTGAAACTTCGTTATTGATAATAGGCATCTTAAATAAGGACTTGTAACCTAGTTGCCGTAATTACGGTGACAAAGTTTGAAAAATATTGCCAAGTTACATAATCGCTGTGTCTATTAGCGTTGCTTATGTCCCATGTACATTGTATTTTGTCGTTTCGTTGTTAGCGATAAAAACCTTTGCAGCCCAAGCAGTAACATTTGAAAGTTCCATACAGTAATCGATTGTCAATTGAATTGGCGCTGTTATGCTTTTCATACAATTATTGTTCGTTTACGTTATTATACGGAGCTTTCAAATGTTCCTGATTGGCCTAATGATTTTAAGTTTGGACCAAAAAAACCTAACAGTGGTTAGTGCAACTTTTCATGTTTCCAGTTAGGTATCTCTTTAATAAAGCAATATTCCCTTAAATACCTCTGACGATTGTGACAAGTAACTGATTTATTGTGTGCAACAGGCTGGCACTAGCTCAGTCAAAGCCGACAGCCCGCGAAGACATAAAATAAACACCAGGACACATCTGTTGCACGACAGACTGCATAGCAAACACTACCCAACTGGTCCATTACATTTCATTGTTGTAATAATGTCTAGGCTGTAATGTTTTAAAATAGATACGAAGGGCGGGTAATACAAGCTTAAATGGGAAGTTTTTTTTTCTAATTTAAATGGCTAATTTATAGACAAGAAACTTGAAATTTATTAAAAGCCTAAGAGGGTTAACCGGCCAAATATTTGAATACTTAGATGACTTAAGGCTCACTTGTGCCAGTGCAGTGTGTTTCCATAGTAGTAAACACAGAATTAGCTCCTTATTATAAAGGTGCAAGTGCACTTTTTCAAACTATCAGGGAGATTCGTCTGAATCTCATTTCATAAGAAGATAGAAGGGTCAATCCGTCAACTAGTCCACCAGTCAGTCACCAGATTCATTTTTACCAATAAATATTGCACGACGCTCAAAGGCATAATAAACATGTACTGGGAAATGTACTGTAACACCTTAATATTGTGCACCCTGTTTGAGTAAAGAAATACTATTACTTTAAAAAAATATACATAGGCTATATCATTAATGAGTGATAATACTTTAGGGTGTGTATGGGTCCCGTATATAGAGTTTACTGTGAACGTACCATCGCTGAAAGAAAAATAATGGAAAAATTTATGATGTAGGAGCATTTCTCATACAAACATGAGAGTTAAAAGTAAGTCTCTCAGCGCTGGTACTTTCACAGTATACTCTACATAGGAGGCACATACACATCTTAATGTATTATCACTCATTTATTTTACATATTGTATATAAATACTGGGAATAAAGCTAGTTGACCAAGTACGAAACACCACGCTGCGTTCCAAAACAGGCATCACTTACGTAGGAATAAAGGGATTCAAGGTAAAATATCACTGGGCAGGACACATAAGTCGCATGCACTCCGAGCGCTGGGCAACAATATGCACGAATTGGGTACCAGAGGATGGACGCCATCGCCGCAGCCAGAACAAGATGGCGCAACTGGATGCATACCACCCAGGCTGGCCAGCGGTAGCGCAGAAAAGAAATACCTGGAGGACACTTGGGGAGGCCTTTGCCCAGCAGTGAACAGTTTAGGTTAGTAATAAATAGATATATCAAAGACCTCACCAGTAATAGGCTCCAGATCGTATCCATCAGACGCGATGATGGTGATGTTGTGCCCGTCCACCGACAACTCTATGGGACAATTGAGGAACTCTGCATTGATGACCCGGAATCGGTATTTGTAGCCCTAAAATTATCAAAAAATCAGTATCTTCATAGTATTAAGATTACTCACAAATTAGTGTCCACTCACTTTCCAATATTGCTCTACAGAAAACGATAAAAAACCAAAGTACTCGTATATTATACAAATGAAATGGGCCTAAGTTGGATATTATGTCTATAAGTTGTGTCTCTTTACTACGGAGTTCATATATTAGCCACGTTTCAGCTTTATACGAGTATGTCATCGTAATATTGCCTTGTCACACAAAGTACATAAAATTAAAACATAAAATGGAAATGAATCCAGTTTCATTATTTGTCACGAAAGTAATTACTAATATGTCGATAAGAAGAAAACCATTAATATTAAATCTGGACTGAGTGTGTGAGTTGCATGTAAGGTATCTCTTCTTCTACGTTAAACCTAGTCGCATTATAATTTTACACGCGTATTAAACATGGTCATGTAGAGAAGCTTGGAGCTGCTGTTGAACACACTGAACGTTGATGAGCAGCGTGGGCGGCTTGTTGTCGCCGCGGGAGTGGCGGTGGTCGGTGAACATAAAACCCACCTGTTCTACATTAAACCTCGCCGCGGTCATGTAGAGTGGCTTGGAGCTGTTGCTGGCCGTGTTGTTGAACACACTGAACCGTCCCACGCCGTTGATGAGCAGCGTGGGCGGCTTGTTGTCGCCGCGGGAGTGGTGGTGGTCGGTGAACATGCCCACGGACAGCTCATGGATCCAGTCCGTCACTATCATCACGTGGTCGGATCTACAAAGGATCATTAAAATCCGTTTAGCCAGGTAAAAGTTTCGTATCTACTGGGTCTTCCACAG
Source organism: Celastrina argiolus (assembly GCA_905187575.2). Taxonomy (NCBI): domain Eukaryota; kingdom Metazoa; phylum Arthropoda; class Insecta; order Lepidoptera; family Lycaenidae; genus Celastrina; species Celastrina argiolus. The sequence goes on along the minus strand of LR994582.1, from coordinate 3,535,512 downwards.
AGTATATTGTGTGAACAACTGAATTTTGCGTGAAAGCATGCATTACCATAAAACTTCAATGTTATCATATGAAAGAAAGTGTTTAAAAGTTTAAATTAATGAAGCTTGGTATGAGCGACTATAATGGTACCAATTTAAATGCTACTTATTAGATGGAATTTCAATTCTTTAGAATACAGCGTGTAAAAAGAGCAGTCAATAACCAGGCAAGAGATATATCCATTGGTACTAGTCATTTGCTTTTAATCCACCGTTTTAAAAATTTAAAAATTTTCAATAGGCAATGTACAACGTGCACAACACAGCGATCAGCTGATTACGCTGAGAGGTCAATAGCACGCGTAATACGTTCATTACGTACTAGGGCAAAAATTATAAAATTTAATAATTTGATGCAGAACGTTGTTCCAAACAGTTCAGCCTTGCGACTAAAAATAATAAATTGCAAAAAAAAAATTTTTTTTTTAAATAAATAATGAATAAAATTCATTTCTAGAATGAGAAAAGGTCCTTTTATCATATCACAAAGTTATAGTGACTGCTCTTTTTACACCCTGTATAATATGAGCAAAGCATAGTAGAATTTATTACCTGTCATAGTCATACATGTCGCCGTGCGCGTCCTGCGACTTGGGCTTCCTGATGATGAGCGCGCCCGCCGCGCCATCCGCGCGCTGCATGCCCGAGTGGGAATGCCAGAAGTGGGTGCCAGAGTGCGTCGCATTAAACTGGTACCTGCGGGGAAATGTCGAAGTAGAATTAATTAAAAAGACGTGTGGCTCTCGGGGCCTGCCGCGGTAAAGCTATTGCATAGCATTTTTTATCAACTTATCCGATACAACCAATGCTACCTAGAGGCGAGTTGCTGAACTAAAGAGACAAGCGTGATATTTCAGAAAAGTCATTAAAAATTCTGCTATTAATCCATAGATGGCAATAAAAATTATCACCGCTGTGCAGGTCGGAGTGGGGGGTGTTATGTCATTTTCTTTACGGAATTTCTGGACTCGGCCTCCACGATCAAGGCCCGCGATAGAAGCTATGGAATAGCTTAAAAATAGAACCAAATTGTAAAGTACAGAACGGATAATTTTTCTAAGCAAACTTTTTATACATTCTATTCTGTTCCTCTGATTCTGTTTATAATTTTCAAAATCCTTTATGTTAATTATTATAAAGAGACAATAAATATCAAATAAGTCCAAATCATTCAGGGTTGTGTCCTTTTACTACCGCCTACCTCCATTATAAAATTAGGGTCCCCATTCTCGTACCTCGAACTTCGTTTCGGATATCAGTCTATCTACGTGCAAAGCTCATTGTAATTGTAATATTGCAATATCACACAAACCTCACAGCTCATTGTAATCGTAATATTGCAATATCACATACACCTCACAGCACATTGTATTCGTAATATTGCATTATCACACAAACCTCACAGTCCATTGTAATTGTAATATTGCATTATCACACAAACCTCACAGCTCATTATAATCGTAATATTTAATTATCACACAAACCTCACAGCTCATTGTAATCGTAATATTGCATTATCACACAAAAATCACAGCTCATTATAATCGTAATATTTCATTATCACACAAACCTCACAGCTCATTGTAATCGTAATATTTCATTATCACACAAACCTCACAGCTCATTGTAATCGTAATATTGCATTATCACACAAACCTCACAGCTCATTATAATCGTAATATTTCACTATCACACAAACTTCACAGCTCATTGTAATCGTAATATTGCAATGTACTCGTTTAACAAATATATAATATCAAGAAAGGATTATTTTATGGATCAGGATAATAAAACGAAACCATTGTCTAATAACACACACAATATAACAATACCCGTTTCCCATCATACATATCGGCTTACTTCAATCTGTTAAAAATTCTCATCCATGCGCCGAAAAAGAGAAAAGAACGCCCCACGTGATTAGAATTTTTAAACTCGGCTGTACAATATTTTCGGCCATTTTGTTGTGTGAATCTCTATTTTTATTTCTGGTGTTTACGTGAATGCTATTTTATTATATTTTACTATTTGATGCTCCAAAAAATATGTGTAACTAGCTGACACGTGCCCACTTCGATGAGCATAAAAACCATTTAAAGCTAGCTCCCCTGGACTTACAAGAATATTTCAAGACTAAAAATAGCCGATTCGGTTCAGCTGTTTTCGAGTTTTAGCGAGTAACTACTACGAACAGCAATTAATTTTTATACATAAGAGAGAGAAGAGACAAGATAAATCTACGTTTTTCCAGGCTACAACGAATCTCTAAGAAATAACCGAGGTAGCGTCTGTGAAAAGTTACTATTTAGTTTTCAATTTTTTTGTATTAAAGATAGATTGTATGGGATGGTAGGCCATGGCTCAGGTTATCAATTACCTGAAGGTAGACTCCGGCAGTATGGGGCACTGTGTGACGTACGGTGTGCCGTCCATGTACGGCGTCCCCCGCTGGTGCTGGCCGTGCCAGTGGACGGTGGTCGCCTCCGTCATCAGATCGTTCTCCACGTCCACGATGATGCGGTCGTGCTGACACACCTGGAATGGGGATTGTCCAATTTTTTTAATTGTGCCCATTGCAAAAACATTTCGAGTAATAAAGTCAGTGATCCTTTTTCTTTATGTAAACAAAAAAAAATACCCACTAGTTTAATAATAAGCAAATATGTTTAACCTTAGTTTGACCTTCAATGACTTCATTACTGGAAAGAATTATCTTCACTTCATTACGTCTAGGGATTTGAGATTAGTATTTCTTATGAGATTTAACACCATGTTGAATTTTGACAATGCTCTTTTTTTAATTAACTTTTATGTATTCAATGCTGCCCGCCGATGTTTACGTCATAGATCCGAAAACTTTAAAAATATTTAAAAAAATAGCCAATGAATTTGAAAAATATTGATTGATATTCTTAAAATACCCTATTTCAACGAAAAAAAATATAAAAGTACATGTGATATTTTTTTGACAATGCCCATTGACATGGATCATGATTGATGATTTTTCTACAACGTGATTTGACTTGATTAATTAATTAAGTAAAATATATTTAATTAATTAATTAATTATAACTAATTAATTAGGTAAAACAAAAACCTGGAAGCTAACGCTAGGAGGTCCTAGCGTTAGCTTCCAGGTTTTTGTTTTACACTGTAGAAGACTTTGGAGAAGAAATGCAATAAAAGTTTATATTAATTAAAATGTAAAATCTACTGAAAATGCCACGAAAACAAATACATTTCTCATTGTGATTGAATTTATTTCGTAAATACATTGTAGAACTCGAATGTAAATAAACGTTAATACTCTAAAGTTAAGCCTTCGCGTATTATGTGTTGGTCCAATTCCGTCTGAAGTGCAAAGAAAATCTTTCCAAAATAAATGAACATTAAGTTGTTTTTACGAGAAATAACAAATTGTAAAATATATTAATTTTAAAATCGTGTTCTTCTTTTTAACTCACGCTCTTTTCAACGCTAATGAAAGCAAAAACTAACTCTTAAGTCCATTAATATTTTTTAACAAAAAGTGCTGCAAATTATCTTCGTCGGATGAAATACAACATACCCGTGAAGCTTCATTATTTTCATTGCAATTAATTTAATATTAGTGAGTTTCTCTGTTGCGATATTTTTTATTTCAACAGCACTCGAATGTTTAAAAGCTTCTCAATTGATTTCCCAGATTTTAATTGGAGAACTGAGCGTCCGATCCGATTATGTGAGATGATCTTAGAGTCGGCTTTATTGATACGAGGGAATCGTGTCGCGTTGATTGTGCAAGCAGATTAAAAAGCTGAGATTAATTAACAGTAGGTTAGTCGGTTAATGATATTTTTTATATGTTAAAAAGTGCCCAAGTTTAGGAAAATAATATTTCTGCTCTTTAATTATAATGAAAGCCGCTGTCAAACAACATGTTTGCAAACGTGTCCTGTGTATAGTAACAATATATATACGGTCGAATTGGGAAACCTCCTCCTTTTTTGGAAGTCGGTTGATAAATACATATATAATTCATATTTCTTTGATAGTTACAGTGGATGTACACTATTAAATCCTATATTGTTTGTATACCACTTACCTCTATCGCTGGACCAGGCATTTTTCTGTTTATGACATTCAGAGATCTACTAATTCCGTCAGCTGGTATACAGTCAAGTCTCTTGCAGTCTTCAGGGTTATATGGGCAATCGTAACACGCTTTGCTCATCGTGTGGTACCACTCTAGGTTGAAATGGTAGAAGCATATCATCGGCTCTTCTCCTTCTCTACATTCTCTTTGACACGGATGATCTCCGTCTACTAATTCTCCTGTCACTTCGTCGTATCTCACGTGAGCTCTTAAATCATTCTTTTTCATTATTCTTCTATCTCTAATTCTTCCAATAACACTCTCTTGAGTATCAAGATTCTCAGTAACGTTTTTCTTCTTCGTTAGATACGTTATAATGTTTTGTGAATTATTAAACGTCGGTGGTACGAGTATGCTTGAAGCACTTTCTGGTATGATCTCTTTATTTTCATCTACGACTTTAACATCGGATTCATTTTGATTATTGTCTTCTGTGTCAAGGGAAATATCATCAATTGGACTATTAACATTGTTAGTTTTAATATTTCCTCTCGCTATTGACGGTTGGGATTCCCGTTCCTCAGTTGATTTATCCAAAGTGACACCTTTTGCATCTGTAAAGAAAAAAAAATACATATATTACAAATCTAAGTCACACTATTTTATTATTCCTAACAGTAAAAATGTGTAAGTAAAGTGTGTGTGTAAACCCCTTTACTACTACTTATGTAGCAATAACAATTAATAGCTGACAAAATATTTAACTCAAATTAACTGGTTGCTATTAATTTACTCTAGGCGGTTTAGGGAGTGAGTGTGTAAATTAAATCTAATCCTTATTGAACACTTAACTAGTCATCCGAAATTGTTATTAAAATAAATTAGACTCAAGATAGCACCTCAATTATAATATTATCTCATAAGTACATTTTGAAACTTATCAGAACAAATCTTATAAAATTGTTAATAATTTTAAAATGTTACGCTGTCAACATAAACACTGAGCAGTTTCTGAAACGGAGTTTCAACTAAACACTCCAAAAAATGTACAACAACGTTACTGGATTCCAAAACAGGCCAATTTACTACACTCGAGGGGACGTTATCAAAATTGTCATCAACAGAGTCCCAGGACTTAAACCAGATTCAATCAAAGCCATGGCAAACATAAATTGAATCCAATTATCACCATGTCCATGTTAATTGCGCCACGCTGTTTGCAGATGACAAATATAGTCATGATGGGAACCCAATAAACTAATGAGTTAACACTCCACCATCATCTCATTACTCTTAATTAATACCAATAAATAAAGAACCGGAACCGGCAGACAAAACAAAATCAATCAACCATAATCATATAATTGATTAACCATTAAAATTTAACTGGGGTTACCCCGTGATCGACCATAAATCGTATTTTTTATTTTTAGATGTAATTTTTTTTGTATTGATTTCCCTCGGTGTGTTCCGTTTACGAGTATAATGAATAATCATTGTCCCGATAAAACTTAAGCAAATTCGTTATTTTCGCATGGTTGGAAGCATGGTTTTGAAATTTTGTTTGAACATTGGCATTTTGTATTTCGCAAAATTGATTAACTTTTTATGAATTCTTGCGTTCCAAACAGGCGACAATGATCTTAATTAACGTATTAATGTATAGATTATTTACCGTGAAACTTTTCAACGAGTCAAACAAAAATTTTGTCTCCTTGACACTGATAAAAATCGGAACAAGAAATTGGAGCTTCGAGAAATCTATTAGAAATAACAATTCCGTTACAGTAATGAGATAGAATCTCGTTTTAAAAGAACCGCGTAAAGAGTTTACGGAAAGGCAATATGGAGTTTATAATTTAATTCCAGCGGTAGCCCCGAAGAAGTTTGAACGTCGAAGTAATATTGTTTCTTGTAAAAACTTCCCCGCTAGAACGTTTGAGAATACGCGATGCCACTGCGATCATGTTCCGCTAAGTTTTTGCCATATTTCGTTTTAGCTTTTCCACTACTTTTAGTTAGTAATGTGCAAAATGGCGTTTACATTTTTTGCGACATTTTTCTACTCGTGCACTTATAATATTAACGTAGGTAAACTTTTTTGTTTCATACTGGTATGTACCAGTGGTGTTTTCTCTTATTTTTTTGGCCTTCTGAGTCATTACAATTTTGCTTGGGGAGGGAAACTGAAATACTTCCTACTCCTTTTTTTTTCTTCTGATTAATTTCGTTGTGGGTCCCAAGACAGATTTAGCTTGTCCCTCGGCACCCCTGAGATCATATCAGAGGGTTTGTCGCGGTTGGTTACCGCTGTTAATCCTGGCTTACAGGAATTGCAGTGGTGGGAATGTGAGATGGGCCAATTAAAAAATACTGGTCTATACAGGCTGTAATATTAATGAGTGATAACACTTTAGGATGTACATGGGTCCCGTACATAGAGTTTACTATGAAAGTATAATCGCTGAAAAAGACTAGTTTTTTACTTGCTGAATGGGGAAATTTATGATGTTGGAGAATTTTTAATAGAAACATGAAAGACAACAGAATATTTCTGTACGGTACTTTCACAGTACATATACTCTACATATTAGTCACATACACATCCTAAAGTATTAACACTTATTTATTTTGCAACTTGTGTATTATAAACTTTTACTGTTTTAATATAGATAAGTATATCTATTTGTATCAATTAATATTAAGTATTATTGTAAAATTAGAACTAAGATGCGACTCAGAATGGTTTAGCGAGCCTAATTACTTTTTTTTATACGTGAGACGTCACAAGGCTAACGTGCTAGTTTTTTCGTAGTAATCTATATTATATTTATGTGGGAAGCAATCTTTGTACCCATTTTTAACGATAACTGCGCGGAAGGAGATGAAGGAATATAAAATGCAATGTTTTTAAAAAATATCCAAAGTCCTACCCAAAATTATATAATAACAAACACACATAGCTTCTTGAAGCTTCCTTGAAGTTGAACACTCTGCTGGAGACAAGTTGCATTCTAAATTATAAACTTAAGAGATTAGATCAGAATAGTTTAGATTATAAGCAGCCTAATAATGTTAAACTAGCGTCACGTACTCAATGCCAGTTCGATCCAACTCCTAAACAACATTCGCGTAACTTAGCGTTAGTCTCTGACTAAAACTTTGATTTACACAGATAAATAATGTTCATTACATTTCCGCCTACTCTATTGTATTAAAGTTTGTACCACACTGACGTAAAATGTGCACTTGTAACAAAATACTGAATCCTACACCCGTAGGCTGATTATGTACATATCTAGCAACAGCAATTCGACAGGCGTAAATTGTACAATTGTTTACAATATCGCTTTCAAACGTATACACTTGAGATATACCGGTTTCCCGTACGCTATTCAAAAGAATGATTAACTAACATGGCATTCAAATCAACAACCCATATTGAACGCTGATTGGTAGAATATTATCAGACAGAAAGGAACGGACAGATATTTTATATTTACATCACGCTCGCACGTGAAGCATTTGTTAAAATTCCACAGATAAGGTTAATTCACCAAAGACACCGATTAGCTGACATTCGATTGGAATCAGAGAGCGAGCGTGATGTAAATATAAAATATCTGTCCGTTCCTTTCTGTCTGATAATATTCCACCAATCAGCGTTCAATATGGGCTGTTGATTTGAATGCCATGTTAGTTGATCATTCATTTGAATAGCGTACGGGAAACCGGGGGCATGTATGTTAAAAAATTGTAAAAGCTAGGTAGCGTTAGCTGTATTACTTGCGACAGATTGAGTTAAATATTAAACCCAGAGTTAGTTTATAACTGTCTCTTATTTTAAGGGGCCTACCCTATGTTTGTTATTTGGTATTTACTAATATTATGGCATGGCAACATAAAATACCTACCGGACCCCATATTTTCTTAATACTGCAGTGTGGTGCAGCCATAATTCTAATAAATCTTATCCAGAACGTTCCATAGAATCTGTGTTCCAAACATTAAGCACTGGTCAGAATTCTGAAGTCTTTCATATTTATGAAGTGATATAGAGCTACTGGGTTCATGCTCCGCGGCTTACGGAGTTATTTTACTGCAGTGCATTTCTCCCTTATTTAACTGACCTCAAAATGGATGCCTTGAATATAAGTAATGAATCATAGTTGGCCCTAGTGACCGTCATTATATTACCCCTAAAGGATATGGATCGCGATCCATACACGTCTGGGCCACAATCATGACTGTGGCAAACGCAAAAAAATATGATAGGTTTGGTATTACTAGTTCAAAAGATATATAGTAACCAGTAACTATTTAAGTAGATGACAAAGTCTTAAACTTAGTGAGCGAGATGAATGTTAGTAGAAATTGTTCTAAGCAGTTCCGAGCTCAAAACGTGTTCTTTAGCTGTAAATAAACTGTGAAATTAAATTAACAACAATGAATTAATACAGATTTGTGAAAATCTCCAACAGTTCGAAACCGCCGCAAGCCGCCGAACTTGTGGCAGCTCTGACAGGTTTGTATTTGTAACTAATTCTTTCCCGAAACTATTCAAGCACTAGTTTCAGTAAACTCGCTAACCTTCAAAGATCAATCGTAGTTATATTATAATATTCAAGAGCATACTTTGACTAGCGGCCGCCCGGTGATCGAATTCATATTGAAAGTATTTTTTAATGGTTAAAATAATCGCGTTACTTTGCGGAAATCCATAGATTAAAATTTGAATATAATATTAATTTATTTTTATTTTTTATTATTTAATTATATCTAGCAATTAAGAAAAAAATTATAACCAGAACTTTTAATTAACATTAAACGCATGCCTATGGGTTCACTCACTCATTTGCTTGCAGGTTTTGGTTATAATTTTTCCGCGGGATATTGCTAGAAATAATACATTTAAATTTTATGAAGTATTTTTTTGGAGTTGTATGAACATGAACTAGGTATATTTAAAACTTTTAGTTTCCTCAGTACGATTCGAAATGGTGACCACTGAGCCCCAGAGGTCAATTTCTTATGCTGCGAATTGTTGGTCACACAAACACAGTCGCTAAACGTATCAAATGTATATCTTTCTCACTCATTTTATTGTTTATTATCCCTTTCACACATTTTTAGGCTCCTCGACTAAGGCCTACGTTTTTAGAAACAGTCCCGGGCAGATTGTATGACGGGTGCGTTCCACTGTTGTAATTAGTATTATATTTTTCACCTACAATTAGTCGATCACCCCTCGCATCACTCGGGCACCTTAGCTGGAAGAACTCCTAGCCTAGGTCAGATCTAATCAAGCAGAAAAAGCGCTTAGAGTTTACCATACTTGCTATGTGAAAAATAAAGCGACCGGCAACGGTTGATTTATAATCCTTGTAGTGGGTAGCGGGGCGTCTGTAGTCGTTTGTACATCGCAGTCCCGACACAACCAATCAAGTACCGAGTCCGCTTAATCGCACTATTCGTCTTTCTTTATAGCGCAACCGAACACTTTTGATACTCAGTATCAACGCGATATTCAATTGTCCTTTTCATTGCATTTTATTCCTGAAACTTTTGTATTCAATTTATATTCTTAAAGTAAACTTGTTACTGTGTACTTATTGTATGACATTATGTGTCCTATGGATGCGCTTTGCACGTTGTGTATGTAAATTGTAGGTGTAGGTAAACTTCACAAGTAAAACTATTTAAATGCCAGCAAAAAATGTGTAAATTAAATCTGACTTTAAGAGTCATCCGAAGTATTTTGATACTTGCACGCGCTATGTAACTGCACTATATTGCTATACCAACAAGCTATAAATTCTTTACTTAATGAAACACCTCAGTTTTTCTAACAAAACAATTTTTTTTCTCGCTTGCATCAACTAGCAAGTTAGATTGTATTAATAAATTAGTAAGGGCGCCGCGGTATTTACTTGAAATCGGTCCAAGAAACTTCACCGTGCCTTAACTTACGAACTTAAATAAATTTCCCGCTCTCCCGTGACGTGGCGGTCTTCAAACTATTTGAAATTCGAATCCAACTTTCGGTGTATTCTTTTTTTTCAGCCAAGGTCTTGAATCTAATTTAACAGATACATACACACACACACTACTGTAAAAAGGAAAAAATGAACTCCGAAATTCAATATCCGTAACCGAAATTATCCGAAACAAACGGATAATTCGAAATTAATATATCAAATCCGTATTCGTGTCCGAAATTTCATTTCCATTTCATCCCTGCTTCATCCATTCATACCGTCCCACTGGGTTATGAGAGTAAAAGGAAGAGAGATTGCCTCTGTGTATTGCGCACACACTTGGGCATTATAATATAACTCCTTCGTAGCTGGCCTGGTTTCAATGAAATCGGCTACCGACACCGAAATCGGTGAGGGGAGCTATTATTATTAAATTTTATACAAACTTGGTCTGTTTGAATAAAATAATAAGCTTTCTTACTAAGCGGACTTGTCCCATAATAAATAGGAGGATTACAAGCTAACTCTAGATTAATTAATTAATCCCAGTCTGGTGCAAGTAGATTTCATAATGTTATGCTTTTTGTATATTGTTAAATAAATAGCACTCCGAGTATTCTGCAAGTTATGCCGAGAATACATTTATGAAGTCAAACTTCTTTATTATCGTAAGAGATAAATTAAAATCATCAGATTATTCTGTTAGACGCCATATTTGTTTCTATGTCATAGTTTTCTATTAGGTACGCGCCATTTTTTTTAACAACAGAGTATCGATTCACTTCTTACGTGTGTACAAAAATACATACACACATTTTCACACGACTACGGCAAAGCAAAAAGGAGGGTTATGATTTTGACTTGTATTTAATATGTATATTCTTCTGTATAACTTCTAAAATAGTTACGATAGTTAGACAAATGAGGTATAGTTGGAAGCCGATTGCTCAGGGGCCTTACTCTCCAAACTGATTCGACTTTGATTCAGATTCGATCGTGCCGCGTACTTCCTAATAAATTGCCGATTGTTTATTTTGATTCTTAGTCGATCGATATAGTCAGGAGTACAAAAAGTTGCGATCATACGATTTTCTTTATCCTGGATTGTTTCAAAGCAATCCACCAAAAGCCGATAAGATCGAACTGATTCGATTCTCGCTTGTGTCAGGAGTAAGCCTGCTGAACCACTAGACCACGATTAAGTTGGTATTGGGAGAATCTCAACATTTGAACTCAAAGCGCACCCAAAACTTGTTCTACAAGTAAATCACAGTCCTAACTACACAAATGTAATTTTCATTAAAAATGAAAGGGCAGTAAAGTTGGAGCTCCAGTCCTTTTGTCGTATGAGAAAGTTTGTTCCAATTACTTGGAGCTTGTCATCAATTTGTGTTACTCTTCATTTTAACCTCGTGCGGGGTGGAAGTTTACGAGATGAGTATGCGAATAGAAGAGACATTTTTTTTTCTCCTATTTATATGCCAAAATAGTAAAGTAGATAAAATTAAGTACCTAATTATAATAGTTGTAAATTTTTTCATGAAGTGGGCAACATTAATTCCATATTGTTTACAAATTATTTTTAATTTACACACGAAAGTTAAATATTTTTCATCTTAAACCTGATGATGATTTAATCGAAACCGGAATTTTTGTAAACACTTATTAAAATGTAATAAAAAATGGAAAAGTGTAAATAAAAGTTGTGTGTTATTATTATGATAATTGTCTTGGCAGTATATTTTTGTTCCACAGTAACTACTTATCCTATTTTAGCTTATAACCAGATCTAAAAAAATGTAAGCTCAGTCGCTATACATATATAAATTAAAAAACACATAATAAGTATCTTAAACTTAAACAAATATAATAAGTATCTTAAATATATTATGTCTAGTATAAAAAAGTATATCATATAATTGTCTGATGCTCGTAACACAATACATGTTCTTCAGATAGGTACTTAGAAAATTAACTCGAAGCCACATTGACATGATGTGAAAGCGTACATATAAAAATACTAGCTGTGCCCGCGACTTCGTTCGCGTGGTTTTTGAGTGACTTTAACCATATATGCAGCGCACGCAACGAAAGTCCCCAAATGTGAATAATTTTCCCCGATTTTGCAACATTTTTCACTGACGCTTCGCTTTTACTGGTCGCAGAGTAATGCTATATAGCCTAAGGCCTTCCTCTATAAATGGACTATCCGACAAAAAAAGAATTTTTAAAAATCGGACCAGTAATTATAATAGTTGCAAATTTTTTCGAGATTAGCGCGTTTAAACAAACAAACAAACAAACTCTTCCGCTTTATAATATTAGTATAGATATCACTACAATGTTCTACAAAATATACATGTATGCACTCCTCTTTCCCGATACTTGCTCTATGACGGTTGTTCTGTTTTACTTCGCTGCGGCATTAAACAAAGATTTCCAAGGCCTAAGTCCAAATTTATACATTATTATACGACACAAGTTATTAAATTAGCGACAAAGTTTCAGTCATTTCACTGACAGTTTTAGGGCCCGCTCCACAACACTTTAATATGTGATAGCTTATTCGGAAGTTTTGTCGCATCTTACTTTGTATAGCGCAATAGAGACAAAATATGACAATAAGTTATCTGGCACTTATTTTGAGACATAATATTATATTGTAATATTGTAATATACCTATACTAGCTGACCGTTTAAACCTTCCCTGGACCACGAATATTTCAAGACTAAAAATAGCCGAATCGGTTCAGCCGTTCTCGAGTTTTAGCGAGACTAACGAATAGCAATTCATTTTTATATATGACTAGCTGACCCGTGCCCACTTCGTTGAGCATAAAAAACCGTTTAAACATTCCCTGAACTTCCACGAACATTTCAAGACCAAAAATAGCCGAATCGGTTCAGCCGTTCTCGAGTTTTAGCAAGACTAACGAACAGCGATTCAATTTTACATAATATATAAGAAGATCTTGAGACATAATATATACAGTGAAACCTGGTTAAGTGAGACATCAAGGGACCTGCAATGTCGTTTCACTTATAGAGGTATTCCACTTACCCAGTGTCTCAGATATACAGGTATTAATAAATATCTGTCTCATTTACAGAGGGTTCCATTAATAGAGGTGAGAATACAGGTTATTTCAGTTATACAGGTGCGATCATTAAATAAAATAACGTGTTATGTATGTAAATGAGTTTTAATAAAAAAAAGTACATAAAGGTAATCATACAAATGTAATCAAAATTAGTACTTACGTACTTGGAATTACGTGTGGAATTTGTGGGTAGAATAAGAATGAGTAAACAAACAATGTTATCTCAGTTACAGAGGTTTATGCATATAAAATTTACTCGCTGTCTCAGTTATAGAGGTAACTATGATGATAAATCGAAAGAACAAATCCCAGATATAGAGGCTTACCTCGTCCCAATAATAGAGGTAATTCAGTGCCAAAGTGTTGGGACCTCAACATGAGTTCCAGTTAGGGAGGTTTCTCACTTATCCAGGTCCCACTTAACCAAGTTTCACTGTATTATATTTTCGTAATAATAAAACCCCTCCGTCGCATCTGGACACAGTAGCAACTACATGCAATCTCAAGAGGACGCATCACCAAACCCTGGATTCTGAAAGGCAAGTCAACAATTAAATTAACAAATTAGTGTTCAAATCTCTTCTCAGTTGTCAAATTCAATACTAAATTTAAATTCGACACGAGATTTGAACACTAAGTAGGTTTGAGTTTGATTGGCCTTTCAGAAGCTGGAGGTAAGTAGGCGGAGGCAAAATTATGTGGAGTGTACCAGCGTTTGTTAAAATTGGGATTTATTATTACTCTATTTATCAGTAGAGATATTATTATGATGATGAAATAATGTTCCAAAATTATATTAACGAAACTGTTGTATTTGTTTATAAAACTTTGCAAATAAAATAAAGCAGAAAAAACGCAATTATAACACGTCTCTTTCAAAAGTCACAATAAAAAATAGATAACCATACCACATTATAGGTATACAGTATTATAATGTATTCAATATTACCCTACAAAATTAATAAAGATTATGATGATTAAAGAGAAGAAAACCGTAAGCATGGCGCGCTGGAATTTGAGACAATGCGGGAATCACTTGGCTCATTTCCCAGGCGGGGCTGTGAGTCGGTGGCGTGTAATGGAGCCTCAAGCCGCGTACACATTACAGCTCACTAACACTACACATACTATCTAAATGTATAAAAGGAGAAACTGACTGACTGACATATCAACGCACAGCCTAAACGGCTAAACGTAGGCACTTGAAATTTGGAAGTGACGTAGCTTAGGTACCGTAGAGATGCACTAAGAAAGGGGTTCCCGAAATTTCCACGGGAACGGGAGTTAGCGGGAAAAAACATTTGTATGAAAAATATAAACCGCGTAAGATAGATGTTGTGGATTCCGAGTTAAGGGTTGTGGGTTCCGCGTTGCGAATTCCGCGTTGCGGGTTCCCCGTTGCGGGTTCAGGATAGTGTTAAACTATTTATATGCTTAACGAAGTGAGCGCGGGTCAGCTAGTAGTCTATGAAATAAAAATCGTTTTATTTCCAAATGAAACTTAACTATCTGTTTCCGTAAAGTCATGAAAACAATGTATGTGGGAACGCTGACTAAAAGGTCTGAGGGCTATGTTACGTTTCCCTCGCAGTGCGTACACACCTCTAGCTTTTCTCATGCAAATATGAGGCAGGCTAATTTACCGAATGTAGAGGTGACATGATCTGCGTAGGGCTGCCATTTCTACTTATCTCCGAGTAAACAGTAAACACCGTGCGACAGTGAGAGGAAATGGATTGTAAATGTTAGCATAGCAACAACATTTTTTTACTTATGTAAATTCAAACGTTTCTATGAAGTAGATAAGTTTTTTTATAATATTATATTATCTTCTGATAAAGCTTTCGTAGCTTATCTTATATATAAAAATGAATTGCTGTTCGTTAGTCTCGCTAAAACTCGAGAACGGCTGAAACGGTCCGGCTATTTTTCTTGTCTTGAAATATTCGTGGAAGTCCAGGGAATGTTTAGACGGTTTTTTTTTATGCACAACGAAGTGGGCACAGGACAGCTAGTAGTTTTATATAGAAAGGATTTATTGTTATGATTGTTATTTTTATGGCATATACAAGGTGTAAAATAAATAAGTGATAATATTTTAAGGTTAATAAGTATGTGCCTCCTAAGTAGAGTTTACTGTAAAAGTACCAGCACTGAAAGACTTACTTTTGATTTTCATGTTTGTATGAGAAATGAACATCATCAAAAATTTTCCCATACAATAATTTTAAAAGTAACTCTTTCAGCGCTGATAATTTCACAGTAAACTCTATATACGGGACCCATACACACGCTAAAATATTATCACTAATTAATATTACAGGTAGGATTTATTGTTAAGACTGTTATTTTCTGTTGATAAGCTTGACTGCTAATTAGCTAAAAGATTATAAAAGTTAACTTAACCGAACACATTTTTTAAACCCAAGCTATGTGTACAGGAAAGTACATCTTGCAGTGTTTCCATGCTTACTAATATCAAGGAAGCTTTATTAGATCTACCCGCGGAGCCTTTGATGTGTAAACCTTAATTAAAATGTTAATTGGCCATGCATAATGTACTCTTGCTCGTGTGCAAAATATATTTTATGATAATGGAATAAAAACAGGACTTCCTCAAAGTATATAATATGTCTGTAAGTATTTGACTGTTACTTTATGTGTATGTAGTAGGTAAAACTTGCGTCTTCGCCCTAATGAAATACATTTGTACACTCATGGGGGTTGAATTTTGAAAAATATTCCTTAGTATAGGTACATACATCTTATTGTATTTTTTTATGAACAATTTTTGCCTATTTTTTTTGCTAGTGGCAGTCGTGCGAGTTTCTTACGCCGGTTCTTTTCGCCGGGTTAGGGTTCCGAACCGGTGATAACTGGTTATTGTAATTTATTATCAAAATTGAACTTCAAAAAACAAACTTCATGTTTTAATTTTGTGTAGTGGATACCTACGACATAATAATGTGGGCGAAATTTAAATTTTCTAGCCCTGAGGGTTTAGCCTGTGAGTTACCTCAGTCAAAATCAAGGTGCTTTACCTTTCATATGTATATAGTTTTATTGTAGTGGAAAAGAAGGTAATTGGGTGACGTAATATCAATATTACTTACATGCTGTCGCAGCTACGGCCAATAAAATAAAAATCTGGTGTTTGTACATCGTGGCGAAATCTGAAACAAAAATCTTCAATAAGTACATGTAAACTTCATCAGATCTGCTATTAACATCATGATTAATTATGATGATGATGAATACAACAAATGACGAGGTCGCGGACAAAAACAAAGCAACGACGCGTCACATGATTGAGATGCAATATGACGTATTACGTTCCGTTGAATGACCTCACTGACTATTCCGTGACGGTGATTCTCGTTCACGCAATGTAAAAACGATATAAAAGTCACATAATATATTATAGGTATAGTCAGATAAAAAATAGTAAAACGATGCATTTTATATAATACTAGCTGTGCCCGCGACTTCGTACGCGTGGAAAACTGATTTAGGGCAGCAGTTTAAATACATTTTTAGTTTATGAACACTGTCGTTTGGATATTTAAAATCACTTATTTATAGTAATACTTCTTTGTACACTGAATTAGACGTCCACAGGCAAAAGAAGTAGGCCGATGGAGTAATAATAATAGTTTACTGTCAAATAATGGCCGTTTTTGTCATGAATTTTTTGAGGTATTAAATTAAAACTTATTATTTATTAATTACCTACGCTAACAAACATGTAGTCTACTTTGGGACTTGACGGTTAAAGTACTAACTTCCTTTAGACGACAAAATACAAAAGTCCAAAAGAAAGAAAAAACCCAAGTCGTACCCTAGCATGAAAAGTAATAAATAAAAATATCATAAAAACATTAATCTTACTTATATTGACATAACTTTTCTAATTTAAATGTACCTATGACATCTCATATCTTGAAAACAAACCATCCTACGCCTATAATTTATTTATCGTATTTGCAAAATCTAAGTATAATAATAATAATAACAATAATATTATAAATAAATTACTTCGCACAAAGTAATACTTATTTTCACTTGGGTCAATAATTTTATTCTATAATTTTCAAGTTGGTGCCAAGTTCAGCGTTCTTTCGTAATTTGTTTTCATTTAATATAAGTTTGTAAGCCAGTACTTTGGGTACATAATATTATAGTAAAATAACTTTACTTTGATGGTTAGTTGTTGTACATAGTTTGATATTGTAGTAAGGTTTTTGAAGTAGGTACTTACTTGGCACCGACTTGAAAATGACGAAACGAATAGAATAAATTTAATTTAATTACCTAAGTGTAAATAAGTATTACTTTGTGCGAAGTAAATTTAATTGTTCCTTTTAGTTTAACTTTTGAAGTCGTTTTTTTTGTTTAAAATTGTTTAATTTTAAGATTTTTAATGATGGGTAGACTGAGTAGGGATAATTCTCGAATGATCAGACGACGGTTGCTTGAGACGGAAAATGAAAAACAAAAACGATTAGATAAAATTAATAGTAGGAAGAGAAAATGTTTACCGCTGCTCTGACGCTAGCCAGAGCAGCGCGAAATTTTTTCATATATATATATTTTATATATAATATAGTTTAAAAATTAACATTTTTGCGTTTTTTTAAACTATATTATTTTATATATTTTAGATATATATAAAAAGAAAAGTTGATATATATTATATCAAGTCGGTACCAGCCAAACTCAATATTATGAGTTCTATAATATAGAATTTTTCATCATATTGTAATTGATATCACTATATCTATAGCGATGGAAATATGCTTGCAGTATAAGCGATGTCGAAATTTCCAAACGTATATCTTCAAAGACTCAAAATGATGTTTTTAGTCGGATATGCTTATGTTACTCGAAACAAATACAAAATTACTATGAGTGTTTCAAGTCATTTCAAGGTGTTCCCTCGATCCCTCACGACGACATCATCTGGTCTCCACTTTGATAACTATGAGACCAAGTTCTACTGTAATTGACGTAGTGGCATATGCTTGCATTTCTTTAAACAACGCTGAAATCTTCAAACATGTATCTCTAAGGACTCAGAAGTTCGGTTCAGTACTTTTAGATCCAGGATATAGTGCAAAACCTTACTGTTTGGTAACATATGCTTAGACTACTTCAGACAAAATCAAAATCGATATATTATTCCATATAAATTTTGAGGATTTCCCTCGATTCCTCACGGATCGGTGACAATGGGAATAAATTTAAATTATACCCTACACAACACAAAAAAAAAATTAAAATCGTTTCATGAACGATAAAGATATCCGCGAAGAAACATAAAAATAAAACATATATTTACCAATTGAGAAACCTCCTCCTTTTTTGGAAGTCGGTTAAAAGTATTATGTTGGTTATTTCATGTTACAATCTACCTTTGTGCCAAGTTTCATTTAAATATGTTGAGTAGTTTGGCTAAAATACTGTCAAACAGGTAGCTACAATTTTTTGAAGATCCTACGGGAACCCTTTTGTTTTTCGGGATAATAATTTCCAGTAATGCTCTTCAGATCATAAGCTACCTGCCTGCCAAATTTCATTTAAATATGTTGAGTAGTTTGGCTGAAATACCGTCAAATAGGTAGCTACAATTTTTTGAAGATCCCACGGGAACCCTTTCGTTTTTCGGGATAATAATTTTTGGTAATGCTCTTCAGATCATAAGCTACCTGCCTGCCAAATTTCATTTAAATACGTTAAGTAGTTTGGCTGAAATACCGTCAAATAGGTAGCTACAACTTTTTGAAGATCCCACGGGAACCCTTTCGTTTTTCGGGGTAATAATTTCCAGTAATGCTCTTCAGATCATAAGCTACCTGCCTGCCAAATTTCATTTAAATATGTTGAGTAGTTTGGCTGAAATACCTTCAAATATGTAGCTACAATTTTTTGAAGATCCCACGGGAACTCTTTCGTTTTTCGGGATAATAATTTCTAATAATGCTCTTCAGGTCATAAGCTACCTGCATGCCAAATTTCATTTAAATACGTTGAGTAGTTTGGCTGAAACACCGTCAAATATGTAGCTACAATTTTTTGAAGATCCCTCGGGAACCCTTTCGTTTTTCGGGATAATAATTTCCTATAATGCTCTTCAGGTCGTAAGCTACCTGCCTGCTAAGTTTCATTTCATTCCATACAGTGGTTTTAGCGTGATGCGACGACAAACATTTTCATACGGACAGACAGACAGACAGACAGACAGACAGACAGACAGACAGACAGACAGACAGACAGACAGATATTTTTTTCAAAAATGTTATTTTTAGGTTCTGTAGCTTTTATAGGCCCCCTTTTTTTAATTTTCACTTAAATATTCTTAATGTACAGACATGACCCCTCTACAGATTTATTATATGTATAGATAACATAATAATATTAATAATTGTAAAATATCATGCAGGCACGTATCGTGAGGGTTATTAAACGATAAATACCGAGTAAGTTAATAAACCAACACGATTTTGCAGCATGTATCGTTGCCTAATCATTCCTAAATTGTGTTAGCTCCAGGGCCCAATTTGTGTTCGCCGACAGAAAATTAGGTATTCAGGAAAATATTATACCTAATATTAAATATTTAAGAAGCATTATTAGTCAATGAAATATCGACTTTTATAGATTTAGTATTATTTCCCGTTGCATATACTAGTACTGTTTTCAAACTAGCACACCGTAGTGCTGGATACGGCTTAGTTTTGTTATTTTTATTCACGCTCGGAGTATTTCTAGTATTTGCATTGTACAGTTACATTCTTTACGAGCCAGGTGAGTCCGAACTCTACAGATTAAAAACTTTCAGACAATATTCCAAAGCCAAAAAACAATAGGAAGGCCAGAGAACATTAAACAATACTTATATTTTCCTTTTTTCCGGAACTATTGTATGACTTGTATGAATTATATTATTGTTGTGCTTGCAATAAGTATTCTTAATTAATTAGTCATACATTCAAGTCACGTCGATAATAGTAAACCATAAATTAAATAAAAGATAACTTAATACCGCAAGCCTTGAATAATATGGCGATATAAGATATAATTTTATGGTCTTATTACTTCTACATAACTTATTTCTTATTAATATGAATTTATTTAATTCATAAACATTAGACATAATTGAAACATGTAAATATATATTTTATTATTAAAAATATTAAGCTAATTATTATTATTAATTTGCTATATCAATAACATCTCTCTACTTCAAAGGAAACGCAATATTTATTATCAAACGCTAATTGAACAACACACAACTGCGACGTCATTTATGGTCTACTTAATTATAAAACTCTCCTTTCGCCAGCGAAATTAGACCCGTATTAAAAATAATTTACTGGCGTAATAAAACGCCTTTTTGGCCTCAACATAAAATACGTAATTACTTACTCTGGATTAACGAATTCGCGGGTACTTTCGAGATCGTATTAAGATCGCTTTTCTTATCCGTAATAAGCCGCGGGCGCGTATTTATTACGTCATTTCGTTAAGTGTGTCAATGACGAACAATCCACGGTTTTAACGTATTTTTGTATGCGTAAGTATTCTAATATTACTTTTTTATAATGCCTTAAAGGTTGGTGACCGTTAAAGGTATATATTACAAAACAAAGTCCTCGGCCGCGTCTGTCTGTCTGTCTGTTCGCGATAAACTCAAATAAACCACCAATCTTCATGCTGTTTTTACCAATGGATAGAGTGGCTCTCGAGATGGATTATTTATTAATTGGACCCGGTAGGTGGCGCTACTGTTAGTGCGTCAAAGTACGCAGTTCCCAGGGACGGCTAGCTATTTTATACTACCTTATTTTATTATTATTACGAACAAATATTATCAATACCTAGTCATTTTTTAAACAAAATATCATACACTATAGATCTAAATATACCTAGGGCGCCGGAGAAATCAAACATACTCGTATTTCCCGCGGGTGTCGTAAAAGGTAACAGAGGGAATGTATAAGGAATATCCGGAAATAAGCAGCAGGTTTCGGCGGACATTGTTATTATACAGTGTGTAAAAAGAGCAGTCACTATAACTTTGAGATACGATTATACTACCTTTCCTCATTTCGGAAATGTATTTTAAAAAATAAAAAATATATATTTTTTCTTTTTACCATTTCTTATTTTTTTGTCGCAAAAATTATAATAAAGCAAAAAATTTTTTTTTTTAATTTTTGTAAAATAAAATAAAAAAAAATACATTTCTAGAATGAGAAAAAGTAGTATAATCATATCCCCAAGTTATAGTGACTGCTCTTTTTACACCCGTTATGAAAACTGCGCTTGCCAAGTATAGGCAACTACACCTACTTTGGGGGAGGCTTATCTCCAAGTGGACATTTTAACTGAAATAAAGATAGTTAATGGAATCAGGCGTTACTTTGCGGAAATCCATAGCATACAATATTCCGTGACGGTGATTCTCGTTCACGCAATGTAAAAACGATATAAAAGTCACATAATATATTATAGGTATAGTCAGATAAAAAATAGTAAAACGATGCATTTTATATAATATAACATAATAATATTAATAATTGTAAAATATCATGCAGGCACGTATCGTGAGGGTTATTAAACGATAAATACCGAGTAAGTTAATAAACCAACACGATTTTGCAGCATGTATCGTTGCCTAATCATTCCTAAATTGTGTTAGCTCCAGGGCCCAATTTGTGTTCGCCGACAGAAAATTAGGTATTCAGGAAAATATTATACCTAATATTAAATATTTAAGAAGCATTATTAGTCAATGAAATATCGACTTTTATAGATTTAGTATTATTTCCCGTTGCATATACTAGTACTGTTTTCAAACTAGCACACCGTAGTGCTGGATACGGCTTAGTTTTGTTATTTTTATTCACGCTCGGAGTATTTCTAGTATTTGCATTGTACAGTTACATTCTTTACGAGCCAGGTGAGTCCGAACTCTACAGATTAAAAACTTTCAGACAATATTCCAAAGCCAAAAAACAATAGGAAGGCCAGAGAACATTAAACAATACTTATATTTTCCTTTTTTCCGGAACTATTGTATGACTTGTATGAATTATATTATTGTTGTGCTTGCAATAAGTATTCTTAATTAATTAGTCATACATTCAAGTCACGTCGATAATAGTAAACCATAAATTAAATAAAAGATAACTTAATACCGCAAGCCTTGAATAATATGGCGATATAAGATATAATTTTATGGTCTTATTACTTCTACATAACTTATTTCTTATTAATATGAATTTATTTAATTCATAAACATTAGACATAATTGAAACATGTAAATATATATTTTATTATTAAAAATATTAAGCTAATTATTATTATTAATTTGCTATATCAATAACATCTCTCTACTTCAAAGGAAACGCAATATTTATTATCAAACGCTAATTGAACAACACACAACTGCGACGTCATTTATGGTCTACTTAATTATAAAACTCTCCTTTCGCCAGCGAAATTAGACCCGTATTAAAAATAATTTACTGGCGTAATAAAACGCCTTTTTGGCCTCAACATAAAATACGTAATTACTTACTCTGGATTAACGAATTCGCGGGTACTTTCGAGATCGTATTAAGATCGCTTTTCTTATCCGTAATAAGCCGCGGGCGCGTATTTATTACGTCATTTCGTTAAGTGTGTCAATGACGAACAATCCACGGTTTTAACGTATTTTTGTATGCGTAAGTATTCTAATATTACTTTTTTATAATGCCTTAAAGGTTGGTGACCGTTAAAGGTATATATTACAAAACAAAGTCCTCGGCCGCGTCTGTCTGTCTGTCTGTTCGCGATAAACTCAAATAAACCACCAATCTTCATGCTGTTTTTACCAATGGATAGAGTGGCTCTCGAGATGGATTATTTATTAATTGGACCCGGTAGGTGGCGCTACTGTTAGTGCGTCAAAGTACGCAGTTCCCAGGGACGGCTAGCTATTTTATACTACCTTATTTTATTATTATTACGAACAAATATTATCAATACCTAGTCATTTTTTAAACAAAATATCATACACTATAGATCTAAATATACCTAGGGCGCCGGAGAAATCAAACATACTCGTATTTCCCGCGGGTGTCGTAAAAGGTAACAGAGGGAATGTATAAGGAATATCCGGAAATAAGCAGCAGGTTTCGGCGGACATTGTTATTATACAGTGTGTAAAAAGAGCAGTCACTATAACTTTGAGATACGATTATACTACCTTTCCTCATTTCGGAAATGTATTTTAAAAAATAAAAAATATATATTTTTTCTTTTTACCATTTCTTATTTTTTTGTCGCAAAAATTATAATAAAGCAAAAAATTTTTTTTTTTAATTTTTGTAAAATAAAATAAAAAAAAATACATTTCTAGAATGAGAAAAAGTAGTATAATCATATCCCCAAGTTATAGTGACTGCTCTTTTTACACCCGTTATGAAAACTGCGCTTGCCAAGTATAGGCAACTACACCTACTTTGGGGGAGGCTTATCTCCAAGTGGACATTTTAACTGAAATAAAGATAGTTAATGGAATCAGGCGTTACTTTGCGGAAATCCATAGCATACAATTTAAATTTATTATATCTAGCAATATCCCGCGAAACAATTATAACCACAACCTGCAAGCAGATGAGTGAGTGTACGCATAGGCATGCGTTTGATGCACCTCCCTCCTCCCACACTGCTTATGCGTACACTCGCACGCAAAAAACATGAAAACACCACCACCGCACAAGTGCAAACTTTGCACGATCGTGTTAACATTATTGCTTGTGAAATAAAGACAATGATGATGATAAATGAAAATATAACGTTTTGTTATGTTGTGTTCTTTAAAAATTTTTTTTTTTATTTCAGCTCGGGTTCAGTTCAAGATGTAATTACGATGAAAAAGAATGACCGTCCAAATACGTTTCTTAAGTTTTTATGTGTTGCAAATCAATAATTGATGCTAACAGACTCACATATCAAGAGACTACCACACGATTATTTTCTGATTAAAATCCATTAAGGAGGCAAAAAATATTACTTTTATCATCAACGGTCATTTAGTTTTTATTAAGACATTTTTAGAGATCCTCTCCATCTTGTTAACTTCTAGAATTATATTAGTAATAATAATGGCTTCCATTCGGTGATGGTGGGCGGTCTGATTGAAACCAGGCTAGGTACGCAGGAGTTATTTTATATTGCCCAAGTGTGTGCACAATACGCAGAAGTACTCTCTCTTCATTCGCTCTCGTAGCCCAGTGGAACGGATAACCGACACGACTGGCGGAAGATCAGGCGCAGGACCGTCCTTTCGCCCATCCGACGCATGATTCATATTTCTTGTCAGACAACCAGGCGATGAGCCTGCATTGGCCTAACCAAATTTAAAACAATTTTTGTTTGTTGTTTGAACGCGAGATTTGAACCCACGACCCCCGGTATTTAGTAATCTGTGCCCCCGGGTCGAGAGCGAAGCTCTGAACTACTAGACCACAGAGGTTATCACCTCCATTATAGCTTACAATATATTTTACTTTAGGCGTCATAAAATAATACGGTTACGGTCACACCTATACACAATATACCTATCATCTATGAATTCCGAGTCTATAATCTGAGAAGTGAGCCAAGTCTCAGTCAATATTATTATGTCGTATGAAAATGATAGGATATTCATATATAGCGATTGAAGCTTAGTGCGAATCCCTCTGCAGTTTTGATATAAAATCGATAATTGCGTATTGTTATGAGCCATCCTATACACAATTCAAACTAATAAGTAATAAAACAAGCATTACCTGTAAGTGGAGAAAATACAAAATTACTATTATGTAAGGAACAAAAGATAATATGTTATTAAAATAGTTATAGTTACAACATGTTACATGCCAGTCGAGATGTGCAGCCCTATATACTTTAATAATATTTAGTACATAAGTATTATCAATCATAGAACAATAAAGGAGTTTGTAGTAGGCTTTAGTGGTAACAATACAAGTTCTATGACCATTATTTATACAAATTATATACAAAGTAGTAGTAGGTGAGTGAGTAACCACTTTATTTATACATACAACCAAAAATATTTCAAGTAAGCAGTGAGTTTCAAACACATAATATGTAGTAATGTGTGATTTACTAAGAAATGCAGTATTGTGCTGGTTTAAAATAATAATACTGTGACACCTAACAGGAGATAAAGTTGGCATATAATGTATAAAATAAATATGATATTTAAGGCAAGTAGATATAAGTAATTTCACCCATATGCATGTGTAACCACATATGATATTGAGATACTTCAATACTACACATAAAAACTCACAAGTCATGTTACCATTACCAGTAAATATTATATACAAAATGTTAGTTAAGGCTAACACTTTATCTAAAATACATGTAACAGACAGTATTGAATCATGTACAATATGGGATATTTTCATGTGAGTGATATTAATATAAGTTGCCCATAATACCATTTAGGTATTTATTAATAAATGAAAATATTAAGTGAGTTATGAAGTAAACATACATTTTAGTAGTACAAATCGTTTTGAATAGATTTACCCATATATTATCCAGTTGACTATATCGGTTCATAAGTAATCCAATTGCATTGTAAAAAATTAATAAAAATTAATAATAAACATGACTTAGTTAACTGACGTAACTGACGGAGATCTCCCTTTGGAGCTTCCCCATCAATGATTTAACTCAGTGTTTACCCAATCAATAAAAACCATTAAACACAAATACAATTATACATATAAATAAAAAATAAAATGCGAGTCGGAATAAACTCCGAAAATTCAATGGTAGACCAATTAATTTTTTAGTTTTTTGCAAAAAACTGAAACTCGGACTTAAGAATTGCGATAGCAACCTCCACTTGAGAACCTATTTGACAGATTGACAACATTTCCAATAATAATCTATACTATGAATAGAACCATGTATAATAGGTCCATGATAGAACGTAAAAGAAAAAAAAATGAAACATAAGTAAAGTTGTTCATTTTTAAAAGTGAATTCGTTTCACACACGTTGTTTTATCTGTCAAATAGGTTCTCAGGTAGTGGTTGCGATCTCAATTCTTGATACCGAGTTTGAGATTGTTTTATTAGTACGGGCCCTATTTAAGAAAAAAGATTCTAAACGGATAAATACCGAAAACTCGTAATTTTGCAGAAGTACTTAACCTTTACGTGCCTATGGTTGCACGAAGCTAAGAAAAACAGTAGTTTGCAGATACATACTACCACACTACATACTACCTAAGCCTTTACGTTGTACGAAGCAGTTAAAAAATGAGAGGAGGGAGAAGCGAGGAATAACCGCAACTAGCGCCACTCTTTTTAAAATAAATTTTACAATGACACAAAGATCTTATTAAAAAAAGTAATCGGTTCAAACTTTAAGTAAATAGTTAAACTAATTTATTGGCATTTAATTACAGCTCTAAATCCTATACTGTATTTACTCTCGTAAGTAATAACTAAAACGGCCATTTTAGTTATTACTTACGAGATATAATATATAATATTAGTTTAACTATTATATATTACTATAATAAATTAGTTTAACTATTTACTTAAAGATTGAACCGATTACTTTTTTTAATAAGATCTTTGTGTCATTGTAAAGCTTCTTTTAAAAAGAGTGGCGCTAGTTGCAGTTATTGCTAGCCTTAACAATTTTTCTTAAATATACCTTTAGATTTATTTTGCAGGTGTACTGAAATTTCCAAGGCACCTTTGAAATTTTCTGTGTAGCAGGTATACTAAAACTTTTAAGATATTAAGTAAGTATTTAAGATTGAGTGTACGTTGCAGGTGTACTAAACCTTTTCGAAGAATGAAGCGTTTAAGAACGCTTAGATACAAGTACGCGACCTACTGGCACGTCTGGTCATAGCAACAAGGATAAGTTGCGAAACTAGCGACGCCTTTCATTTCGTCAGTATTAACTGGTTTAACGTATTATGTATAATCTCGTGTTATATGTTTGTGGAATGTTAAAAGCACTATGTTTAGATACCGCTCCTATGAACGAACCCTCTTTTTTTGTGTGAACCTTAAAGTTCTCTCACCGGTCCCTCATTCAAGATATGTGAGAATAATATCTAATTATATCTATAGACGCTTCACACCACGTCAATCTAGCCCTGTGCTAAGTATCCGAAGAACTTGTGTTACAGGTACCAGACAACGGAAATATATATATATTTTTTTATACTATACACATATTTAAGATTTTTATTATATTAATACACAAATTTAATACACATCCATGACCCAGGAACATTGAAAACTTCTTGTTCCCTCGGCGGGATTCGAACCCGCAACCTCTCGGTCGAGCACCAACGCGCTAAACCACTGCGCTACGGAGGTTGTCAAAGATGCCATCGCTATTACCACTTACGCAGTTCGAAAACATAATTAATAGGATTTGACATAAGATCGCTATGTGATAAACGAATCCGCTTGTCATTTAGCCAACTCTATGTCAAATCCTATACATTTTTGTTTTCTAACTTCGTAAGTGGTAATAGCGATGACTATTATCTTGAATCAGGACCCAGAGAAAGCGCCTTGTTTTTCACATATAGCATAATTTTCATCTAATTTTTTTTACTATTAACCCTAGAATACTAAACATCGCCTGACAGGCCGCGTGCGTTAAGTTTTTTCTGATTGTTTAAAAAACGCGCCGGTGGTTCAAATTGTGCTTTTGTGCCAACTCTGTGTCACAACATCGCCCCGCAAACCCGATTCATCGTTAGTATTAACGATAAGCTTTTTTTTTCCTAACTCATTTTATTTTGCGAATATTATAACATGTAGCCGTGTTAACATAGAGCAAATGTTTATTTTATTGTTAGATGAATCTTAACGAAGAACAAATGCCGATTATTCATTAAATTGGAAGTATTAAGCTGTATTCGCCTTAACCCTAGGGTTAAGGTAGAAATTACTGGACAAATATAATAGGGAGCTTGCAAGCGCGTCTTTATTTATTGCAGGGCAACTATTATTTTGTACATGTGAAAAAAAAATGCTATAGATGAAAAACTGGACGCTTCGACTCTGCCAGTCTAAGGCCGATCCGATTAAGAAATTACTCTTATCTATGGGCCGATCGTACATTGCATATAGTCGAAGCGTCGCATTTTTTCGTGTTATCCTTATAGCATATTCATCTACATTTTCTAACGATTAAGGTACAAATTATGATTATGTATATCGTATAGATCGGGTAAACGCCCGAAATGATTTTTCCTAGTCAAAAACATTATTATTATAAGCCTAAACTGTCCCACTGCTGGGCAAAAGCCTCCCCCAGTGTCCTCCAGGTATTTCTTTCCTGAGCCACCGCTGCCCAGCCTGGGTGGTATGCGTCCAGCTCGTCGCGCCATCTTGTTATGGCCTCGGCGACGTCGTCCATCCTCTGGTGTGGTCTTACCCAATCGGTGCATATTTTAGCCCAGCGCTCGGAGCGCATGCGACTGATTAGTCCTATTTTAGCTTGGCTCCCTTTATTCCTACGTCTGTGATACACGTTTTGGATGGCAGGTGTTTCGTACTTGGTCAAAAACATTTAACATAAAAAAAAACATTAGCTGTCGAGTCACTCGCCAGTGAGTATATTTTATTACTCGTCATACAAATTAGACAGTTTGACCCCGGTAGAGACATTGAGGAGTGCGGTGGCGCATGACTACAAATCATTGTTTTGACTCACCTATTATATCTGTGTGCTAACACCTCCGTGGTCTAGTGGTTCAGAGCCTAGCTCTCGAGCCGGAGGTCGTGGGTTCGATCCCCGCGTTGGAACAACATAAATTGTTGTTTTCAAGTTTGGTTAGAACAATGCAGGCTGATCACCTGATTGTTTGACAAGAAAGATGATCCATGCGTCGGATGCGCATGTAAGAAGTCGGTCATGCGCCATTTGCCGCCAGTCGTGTCGGTTATCCGTCCCACTGGACTACGAGAGTGAACGAAGAGAGACTGCACACACTTGGGTACTATAAAAACAACTCCTGAGTAGCTGGTCTGGTTCATAAATCATATGGGATATGCAGGTTTAACATTCAATCTCTGCATCACAGCGCCGCGTCTCTAGGACCTCTCTAAATCTCCTCTCATTGAGAGATCATCATCATCATTCTAACTGGTAGATAACAATGAAGTTTTTGACGTTAATGACAACGGCTGATGATGAACATGGCGTCGCAGCTGATGCTGATGATGATAACGATGACATCCTTATGACAACCTCAAGGATCCGAGCCGGTAGTCGCGGACGGCGCACGCATATTCTATCAGATCTTATCCTATATTACGTGAAGTGATATTGTAGTATAACAACCTATTGAGATTAAATAATCTAGATAAATACTATTAGCGATAATAAATATTTATTTAAGCTAATGCCATAAATGGCTATGTTAGCTTTAGCGGTCAGCGTTGACGTCATCAGAACTTGTCCTCGTGTTTTCTCCTTTCTCTGGAGAATTGCACCAATCAATTAATTTATTAAATTGACAACGTTTTGATTACGCAATATTGCGATTATTGCACCTGATACTCGTGACACAATAATTTTATTATCTTGTCACCATTAGGGCGAGTTTCACCAAGCAATGTTAAAGTTAACGCCATGTTAAATATCATGTTATCCCTCTCGTATGTCAATGAATGAGATGGCATGGTATTCCATGGCGTTAACTTTAACATTGCTTGGTGAAACACGGCCTAAAGGTATCGGATATTATAAAGCTGATATGTTTCGTTTGTTTGTTTAAATGCGTTACACTCAGGAACATAAACTACCTTAATAGTAGAAAATTAGGCAACTACCACCATGAAATACTTTGTTGCTGCTGAAATGAAACATAAGTCCATATGGTTTCCGCGTGCCTGTCTGCTCTAGTTTCTGGGAAAGCACAATAAATAAAAAAAAACAAGTAGATATGCAAATAAAATCAGTTTTCCACGATAACAGTTAGTAACAGTTAATTAGTGCAAGTTAAACAAATCATCGACTGATTTACTGTATATTTTATCATACAAAGCGTACAGTCTGCAAAAAATAATCTTTGCACTCTACTTACGATTACGGTAATGTACGGTCAGCATGAGATATCGTTATTGCAAACGATTTACATGTACCAGGTGACTGATAGTCGCTTCTATTAGAAAACAATTTTCGAGTCCCTTCAGTTGCAGTTTTAAAAAGAAAGAAAATCTATTTTACTCTGGAGATAACCTGGGTCCTTACTCTACTGATTCGATTTTGATTCAGATTCGATGGTACCGCTTACTCCCGAATAAATTAACGTTTGTTTATTTTGATTCTCAGTCGAATGACATGGTCGGGAGTACAAAAAGTTACGATTTAACGATTTTCTTCATCCTGGTTAGTTTCAAAGTAGTTCACCAAATAAAATACCAAAAACTGTTGAGATCGAACTGGTTCGATTCTCGATTGTGTCTGTAGTAACCCTAGTGGACGTTAATTATTGAATTTTGAATCATTTTTAGAGCAATTGTTTCATATTCTAAAGTACAAAGACTTAGGTCTGCTGAACCGAATATCTGGGTGTAACTAGACCAAATAAAACATATATATATCATATATAGAAGTCGGTTAATAAAATTAAGGGCGGACGACGACTCCCGAAAGGACATTTCAATTAAAAATAGAATAATCAAGCTATGAGGAAATTGATGATAAGTTTTAGCTAAAGTCGAAAGTCAAATAATTTTATTCAGAATAGATTTTTCAAAAATGTTTTCTGAACGTAGTTTCTATATGATGCCTACCACCGGTTCGGGAACTAGCCCAGCAAGAAAAGAAGAACACTCGCAATCAAGTCAGCTTTCAAACAAACAACTAAATCAATCTGTTCATCCGTTTTGGAGCCATGCCACACACGTAGACATGTTTTGACACGCATAATATAGTCATTTCGAGATCATCCAACATCTTAAGATGGTTAGAGTCCACCTGTGGTCAAGCGACTTCCTTGACCCAGGTTCAAGGGTTGTTGCATCACGCGGCGCGCACGTGCCGGTCTACTGGTTCACACATATACGGCCTTTGGGGTAATCGGTCTGAGTGTGATGCAACAACCTTAGAAATGTGAGGATGGTTGTATGTTTGTTACGACTCAATATTGCGAGTTACAAAAAAAGCCTTGACAGCCACTGCATTTAACTATCGGTATAATACCGTATCAGATTTTTAACGCTCGACAAATAAAGAGAGAATTGAACTACATGATCTAGAATGTTCCTACAAAAATATGAAAAATATTTATTTAATCCGCGAATGGGGTTATTTAATGAATATTAAAATTTACTTCTGGACTCATTACGAAGAAAACTCAAAAAGATTAGCAAAATTTAAAATAAGAATAAGGATATTAAGTTTTAAGTAATTAAATAAAATTATCTTTCTCGCAAAACAATATTTGTTAGTTTGTGTAATGTCTATGTAGAGTTAACAACGTGACAATCGGTTGTTCCCTTCTCGTTCGCACATTATATTAATTTAAAAGTTTAATATTTTCATTATTTTTAATGAAAAACTTAACTTAAATAATTTTAGTTACACTATTCACTCATCATTCATTACTTGTTTATATTAACATCAATTAAAAAAACTATTCATAAGACTAATTGTCAAGCTTGATTTCGGAAGCGTACGACTTGATGATGATGAACTGAGAACATCCGCGATAACGTCCCTTTTCAAACAATAAAAACTAGATCAAAATCGGTTCATGAGTTTGGGAACTGGGACGCCACAGACACAAACACGTCCGACTTATTTTTGTCTATGGTTAAAAATCAAGTCTTTTGGAGTGTGAATTCTGACCCAGAGCCGTCCAAAATGGCCGCGGCATTCACGCTATGACGCACATGCTGTTACCAAAATATTTCAAATTGCAAAACCTGATAAATATTTATGGCTTAAGAACTGAGGATTATAATTAAAAACCCTTGCAGTAAAAAAAAAAACAATTATACTTTTCTGCTGATGCCAATAAAACCGGACAAGAGTTGGATTCGTCAGGGTTCCGTGCAGAGTAAGGACATAATTAATAAGAGGAATCTTCAGGTATTTCTGGTGAGACGAAAGTGTATGGAGAAGCTATTATTTTTAAAGGTTCATAGTATATAATAAATAAATAGGTTATTATTAAGCTTGTTACAAGTACAATTTTCTTCTCTCCCTTGCGTGGTCTACTGTATTTGAGGACTGTGGCCAAACTAGACGTAAGATGCGAAATCAATTGAAAGCTAAGAGTTTGCGGCATGTGTTATTATTGTTATTTATATTTTATTACCAGCAACAGGTTTTAAACCTTATCTAACTTCATTCGTTTTCGTAATTGTAACTTTTTATTTGTGTTTTTTAAAATATTTTTGCATTATTCATTTTACTATAGAACAATTACAGAATTTTCTATAATTGCGATATTAAAACTCGTTTCGTGATTCACGAGTGTACATAAAATGCTTGTTACTGAAGTATCATCTACCTACGTGTTGGAAACGCGTAATTCCCATTTTGTAGCAATCGAGGAATAGTTGGTCAAATTACACACATAATTTTATTATGTTTAGTTATGATGCCATGCATACATTAGGGTCTATTTACACGTTCAATGATACAGGTGAAATAATTTTATAACTACGTTTATTTAACATATTATTATACAATATCTTATAGCTAGGTACATAGGTCCCACCTTAATGGCCTCTACAAGAGGACTATTATATAGACTATCTTAAGCTTCAAAGGCAAACGTCATATTTGACATTACATTGTTTTAAGCCTAATTCATAATGGTATAGCATTATGTAAGAGGAAAGATTTGTAACCAATGAAATTATAAACTTCTTGTTTTATTGAATATCATTGTTTGTAACGAAATGGCTCAAAAAGTACTGGGCCGATCTTAATGTTTCTTTCACCATTTTAATGCTACATTAACACTTAATAATATAGGCATTTTTAATTGCAAGAAAAAAATTAAGAAAACCCTCTACTATAATGTTACCCAAGGGGTAAGAATGTCTATCGCATGCACTGCAAAAATTATTGATGGATTCAATGATTGGATGATAGAACAAAATAACGTTTGTCAAATGCAAAATGTTTAAAAAATAAATGTCCACCGGTGCGTAAACGGGCCGCTAGTTATTTGTAATTAATAAATTTTATGAGTCGTCACAGTATCTAAAGATTTTCCTGTCTAAAATACGTACGCACTTCCCATTATCTCAACGGTGACGTCATGCATGTAATATTCTAAAAATATTTTGGAATAAATTATATTGACTTCATAAATAAAACCGGCAAGCCGAATGCAACGGAGGTTCTGTACAAAACAGCAAAAATACGTTTGTTATATGAGAGCACCCCTAAATATTTATTTTCAACTTTCTACTTATTGTTACTCTTAAGATTTAGCCTGGAAGCTGAATAATAGGGTTCTATTTTTACTATTTGAAACCCTAAAAACCTTGATAGTATACAATTCTCAAAATATCTCGTTTTATTAAATTGTTTCTTCTTTAAACATATAATTAAATTATGAATCTTATTATTAGTGATTATGAAATGTTATAACAAGAGATATTATGAACCCTTTGTTCTATGCGATTGGTTCATTGATATAAACGTATTATGAGGTTAATCATAACAATGGCTTTTCTGTTCCTGGGTCATTAGGTTTATTATACTTTTCAGGGTTCCGTAACTAAGGGATAAAAACGACAACCCGAGACTTAGGCCCGTATTAATACAGAATTCACAAACCCAACCTCACTTGAGAACGTGTTTGACAGTTAAAAAAAACGTTTCGTTTCATTTTTAAAAATTAAGAACTTTACTTATATACTTTATACTTTAATTGTTTTCTTTTTTAAAACGTAATAATAAAGATTATAAAATTATAGATTTATTTTCTGTAATTTATAATACAAACCATACGGTATAAAAATAAAAGAAATTAAAGTACTATAAAACATTAATAAAGTTGTTCACTTTTAAAAGTGAAACGAAACGTTGTTTTATCATTCAAATAGGTTCTCAAAGAAGGTTGGGTTTGAGACATCTTTATTAATACGGGCCTAAGACTTCGGTGTTTCTCTATGTGTCTCCAGGCTGTATGTCCTTGACCGTGATATATATTGATATCTATATAAATTACGCTGATGATGTATGTTTGTAATCACTATAACAGCAAATACTAAAATCAGAAAAATATTTAAGTGGTATACTTTGTTGTAGTTTCCTGTGTTGTTTGTTAAAGAATAACTTGTAATGTTTTATTTGATAATAAATGTTCATCTGTATGAAATGTTCCGTACAATATGAAAAAAAATCACGTTTACAGAAACGTGAACTTTTTGTACGGAACCCTTCGAGCGTGAATCCTACTCGCACTTGGCCGGTTTTTTACCGGGCGGTTATCCGAATATTTATTTGTACAATAAGTTAATTAATATTTTATAGGTGGAAGTGGAGTGGTGGACACTATGATTACTACTAAGTTGTTAAATACAAAAAATTCCGTGAAAATTACTCTACGAATAGCCATTTATTCGTAGAGTAATTTTAACGGAATTTTCAACGACGAATGATGATTTATTATAATTAGACTTAAATATTATGCTATAGGTGACTAATAATATGAGGTTTCGTCTCGTCGCCGATTCTCAATGTTAGTTGCGCCGATGAAATAAAAATGAAAAATATTTTATTTCTAAATACTTAAGTTACAATTTAACACTGTCCGGGGACATAATTCGACCAAATTATTTTTTTAGGCAGTGGTTTTTAAATATTTAAATTGTAAGCATTATAGCCCTACATATTTAGCTTTGTTCATATTTAAACCATAATCAATCCCAACAGAATATACCTCTAATACATAGTTCTTTATAATATGAACCTCCTCAGTGATCCACTGGTAAACTTACCACTGGTAGACCTCTTGACCCGGGTTCGACTCCCGCGTTGGAAGAACAAAAATGTTGTACTTCCAAGTTTGGTTACGACATTGCAGGCTGATTACCTAATTATCTGACAAGAAAGATGTTTTATGCGTCGGATGCGCATGTCAAAAGTCGGTCCTGCGCCTGACTACGACGCCTGTTATCCGACACGACTGGCGGGATCGCCAGTCGTGTCGGATAACCGTCCCACCGGGCTATGGCCTATGACAGTAAAAGCAGAGTGTCCTTGTATTGCGTACACACGTGGGCACTATAAAATGATGCGTAGCTGGGCTTATTTCAACAAAATCGGCCACCGACACCGAAATCGGTGAATTTTATTAATAATACAGCCAGGCGTACATTACATGTTAATCTTGGTGGTTAAAGTGTAACTATTATGCAAGGTAGCAACAGGATAAATGTAATACATTATGCAGAGCTGTCAAAAGTGGAGTGATGAACTATGAAATAAAAATTTCGTCAATTCAGATTTTATCGAAAAATTTCGAGAAAGCGATATCGGTTAAGCAATATTGCATGAATAATGAATATGCATGAGCTGTGGATAACAAGGAGCATCTGTGGTCTAGTGAACAGACCGTTGTTAGCACTCGAAAAGGTGCAAGTTCGATTCCTGGTAGTGCCAATGATACTTTTTCAAGTCTTAAGTATACAATATTGACTTTCTAACGGTAAAGGAAAACATCGTAAGGAGACTCGCACTCGATCGGGCCCAGACGTATGACCAGTTCCTCTGGACTAGACCAACTATTTTCAGAGAATGCCGCATATGCTGGCATTCTACGCGACATTAAAAACCGCCTGGCTGAGGCACTAGAGTAGTAAAGTTCGCTCGGAGAATATTGTAAAAATCGTCCAATTGCATAACATTATGAGTGGATAGACAGTAGACACATGAGGCGCTTCCAAACGCGCGCTTTGTCAACGCGCGTTTTGAGAACCAGGAGTTCTACAGACCGTGTATTCTGTACATACTCCAGAGCGCGTTTGCTTTATCCAAAAACTCGCAAGTAAAGCGCACAATAAGCGCCTAATGTGTATATATATTCTCCAATAACGAATATATCCAAAATTTCCAAAATAACGAAAATTATCCAATAACGAATGCAAAGGCCTACTTTTGTGCATAACATTAAGTTGTCCGGAGTGGAGATTTATGAGATGAGAGAGAGACAGAGTACCAGGTTCAAACCCAGCCAAAAAAATTACTACTCGTAACGCAAACATTGGGATATTTGGGGGAGACTCCGGAGCGAGGCGCACAACACGTCGCCGTTCATAATACGTGATAAAGTTTAGTTAAAATAATTATAATACTTATAACGGGTGTAAAAAGAGCAGTCACTATAACTGTCAGTTACGATTATACTACCTTTCCTCGTCAAGGAATAAGGAAATGTATTTTATTAATATTTTTTTTTGTCAAAAACTCAACAAAAATATTTTTTTACTTCTTATTTTTTTGTCGCAAGAATAACGAAAATGCAAAAAAATTACAAAAGGTAGTATAATCATATCCCTAAGTTATAGTGACTCTTCTTTTTACACCCGTTATATTGAGCACTTTACATTTACAAAAAATTCTTTAAGAAAGGGTAATAAAAGCTGTTAATTATATTAATTAGCTACAGGTAAACCTAAGAAAGTTAACGCTTGGTTAATCAATGGTTAATCCAACGTTTCTTATTACTATTTATAGCACTCTGTCTATGTTCAAAGGTGTAACAAATGAGTCATATACAATCATAAATTCGATAAATAGAAAAGTAAAATATTAAAACGACAGTTAAAAATATTAATAATATTTTAGTGCGGGTCATTCCTACTATCGATTTAAAAATAGTATACCAACTATTCTCAGACCCACAGAAATTTTCAGATAAATCAATCAATTTTTTGCGCGAAAACGTACGAGATGTTGTTATAATAGATATTATCGCAATATTTGCAATTTGTGGTTTATGAATAAAAAATGTGTAGTAGAGGCACGCTGTAAGTTTAAACGTACAGTAAAAAAACGCAAATACGGAAAATATTTAATTTTAACGGATTATATTCGCATAAAAATCAGTAATCAACAGTTATAAATAGAAATCAGACATATTTAATTATTTACGCTCTTCTAAAGCTTAAATTATTAATCGCTTGACTTGCACATCATTTCAAAATTTAAACTCTCTAGCTATCGCGGTTCTTGAGATACAGCCGGGTGACAGACAGACAGACAGACTTATTTTAGTAATATGGACCCATTTTTACTCTTCGGGTACTTTTACCTTACCTTAAAACTGAATGTGTCAATCTTGGTATAACGCACTTCTGTTGCATTAATTCGCAAGAACTCGTTTTTAGGAGCAGGACCAAATAAAATTATTACCGAAATATAAATAAGATACCAGTATGCTCTACATTATCAAGTACAATTATTATTTTTTATATCAATGTGATGAATCTACAAGTGTCAATAAATGGGTAGTTAACATTTTATATTAATGTTTCTTTTTAGAATAGTATGCTTATTTTACCTCAGAATAGGGATTCGGTTCAAAATCGCTATGGATTTTTCAATGTTTGTAAAACTAGTTAATATAATTACAGTTAACACAGAAAGGTGCATCAATTCAATATGATATATTTTTTCATAACAAATTGAGTGTTTTTTTAAACCACCCATCTATTGACACTTATAGATTCAGCACATTGGTTTTAAAAATAATAGTGCTTGTGTAAATGTATAATGTTATCAAACAAAACAATACGCCAAAAAATAAATATCCAACTATAAAAAAACATAACATATGTATGTAAAAAACAAAAAAAAACTCACATTAACAACTTAGAAACAAATCCAGTGCACAACTATTTAAGAAAAAAAAATACACTCGTATTTGATTCTAGAATTTCGAACGCCGCGGCCGTTCGATCGTTCGCCCGCGAACGGTACATGTGGTTGGTGGACTGTGAATGACCATACCTCGGTCGCATCATGGTCCAGACCACACAACTATATTATACCTTATTGTATATACATTATACAAGTGTATACAAATAATTCCACTTTACAGATTACGCGCGACCTTGTCGATAGAGGGGTTTCGCTTGGAATGCTCACGGATTGTGAAATTTTCACTGCCAAGGTCGATCGTTACGTTAGTCGAAGCAAGCTCGATTGCTTTCATATATTGACGATGTGGTTCAGTGCTTGACCGAGTCGGTGTAGGACGTCGCAGGTTCGAGTCCTGCCAGTAACAACCAAGTTTTATATGAACATGATATGAACATGTACTAATATAAAATAGAATGCATCTTATATACAACTACATAAATTAATTTAATTAAATTTTAATAACTTAATAGGCTTAATTTCTGGAGCACATTTCGTACCTGACTTCATTTATCATATAAAATATTATAATGCATCTTACATACAACTACTCACTAACTTAATTTAATTAAATTTTAATAACTTAATAGGCTTAATTTCTAGAGCACATTTCGAACCTAAGGCAGCCATTAGCTAAAGTTCCAAGTGTACTTTCTGTCTTCATTATTAACACTATAATAGGTTCCTTAAACAACGAAGGAAAAGCAAATTCATAAATACACAAAAGAGAGACATAACAGAAATCAAATCCAACCAAACCAGTCTATATCATTGCCAAATCCAATCTCCTAAGATTTTAAATTTGTCATATGTGATCGGATGAATTAAACAGTATTCTTAACTCTATCGAATAACATACACATACGTAAATGTGCATGGCATCATAACTTTCAAACGGATGAATCCATTTTGAATCATCATCTTGCTGTGTAGCCCAACTAAGTAATGGGGAAAGGGGTTTTTAGTTAGTAGGTTAGTTCAGAAGAATCAGAAGAATGACTACCAGTCAGTAAAACTTCTTGGACCAACTATATGTAAATTTCCACGCAATGTTTTTCTGCAACATTGTTGATGAACCCTATACCCGAGTCAAACGGACTACCAACCAACCACTTACGACTGTTACGCTGTCCTTGTCATTCCGCCTAGTAGTGATAGTGACTGTCTATAACTGGGAGGGAACTCCTAACTTTATTGAGCGTCAGTATTCGGCTGTTGCTCGTTAATTAATAAAATAAAACAACCATTGCAAAAAGGGTTGGAGCTAATAATTACTGAGATCGGGTGTTTTAATTTAAATAAATAATTTATTCCCATTAGATTACACCTTGCAGTAAGTAGAAAAGAAATAGAAAGAAAACCTACAATATGAAGGAAAAACAAAGAATATTAAAAAAAACTTAACTAAATACTCGTATTAAATATATATACCTATATTAATATGGCACTGCAATGCCCAAAAAATGGTTATCACTTAGGATATGACAGCGACAGTCTCCACAGTGTCTGGTCTTCTGTGATACCCTGCTATATTTATGGGTTATTCCTACAAATAGGTTACTTCAAAATATCTATAGCGGGTGTAAAAAGTACAGTCACTATAACTTTGGGATATGATTATACTACCTTTTCTCATTCTAGTTTTTTTTTACAACAATTAAAATTGTTTTCTTTTTGCTTTTTCGTTATTATTGCGCCAAAAAAATAAGAAATGGTAAAACATTTCTTCTTTTAGTTTTTTTTTATTATTTACTTTGTGGTGTTGGACAGTAAAATACTTTTCTAAAATGAGGAACCTTTCCTCATTAGTATAATCGTATCCTAAAGTTATAGTGACTGCTCTTTTTACACCCTGTATAAGATTTAGTTCCACTAATTTCTGCCGGACTTTCACGGAATGGACTCTATATTATTACGGCGACATTTGTACGTCACGTCACGCCCCCCCCCTCCCCCTTAATAAATTTTCCCAAACAATAATTTTAAAAAAAGTACCTCTTTCAGCGCT
This sequence comes from Celastrina argiolus, assembly GCA_905187575.2. Classification (NCBI taxonomy): domain Eukaryota; kingdom Metazoa; phylum Arthropoda; class Insecta; order Lepidoptera; family Lycaenidae; genus Celastrina; species Celastrina argiolus. The sequence continues at coordinate 3,495,360 of LR994582.1, read as the reverse complement.
GTTACTTTCACAGTTAACTCTATATACCCATACTCACCCTAAATTATTTTCACTCATTTATTTTACATCCTCTATACAACTACAATAAATATAATAATATTATGACGGTGATTTAAAATAGTTTATTATAAAAAATAAAACGTGACTGGCGCACGTGCCGCGGTCAATAAGAATGTAGTTTATGTTAATGAGATGTTTAGTGATGGGAGCAGGTTCTTTTTCGCTAAATTCGAAAATTCGAATGTAAATGACCTCGGTAGCTCAGTAGTTGGCGTCGGCGGGAACACCAGAGGTAGCTAGTTCGAATCCCGCCGGGCATTAAATGTAATTTATGATATTCTGTCATTTATATGTTAAATAATATGTGGATAATGTAATAACATTGCGTATAATATAAAAGGATTAAAATATATTACTTCTGTAGTTGTCTGACTTATGTTCGCTAAGTAACGAATTTGCTTGTCATTTAGTGAAGCTTATGTCAAATCTCATACATTTTGTTTTCGAACTTCGTAGCGATAATAGCGATGGCAACTTAAATCAGGGGGTAGATGTTGTTCATGCTGATGATGATGATAAACATAAGACTAAAAAAGCAGTTTAAATAAAATTGGTATCCGAACTAGGTCCGAAATTTAATAATAATTAAAAAAAATACGGATTATGGAACCTTAAAAAAATCGGACAATTGTGCCAACCTTACAGGGGTGCAGGTTTTATACCCAAAACCCAGATTCTCGTAATTCGAACTTCGATTCAATCGTCAGTCTGTCCCGCTCGTATGCCCTGCCCGGCCCTACGAAAGCGCCGCATATGTGCAATACTGAGATTTGAAACGAAGTTCGAGGCACAAGAATCGGGTACTGGTTGTGGTATGTATCTACCAATGAGACTTTTTCAGATCTCAAATACATTATACGGAAGCTCTAACGGTGAAGGAAAAGATGGTGAGGAAACACGCACAGGTTGGCCCCAGACGAATTGACAAGTGATTTCTATGGATTATGTATTTTTTTTACATTAGTAGTTGGCAAATCTGATCTATAAAAACTATAAGTGTGTCAAATTTTACAATTCCCTGTTCGCACAGTTCTCGTAAATCTGTACCTAAAGTTTTTGCTTCATGTATTACGTAAAGACCCATCCTAAATCTATACTTAACGCACGTGTATCAAAAGCAATTAAAGTTAAGTTCGATTAATTTTGCATCCGAAACCAGTTCGGAGCCTCCCTAGGGTATTCCCCTGGTCATTTCTATTTGCAGAATTCCCAGCGTCGGTATTTAAGTAACAAGATCTGGTTTCAAAGAACAGGTAAATACAATGTTAAAATCGAGTACATTTTCTTATTACTTAAGTGCAAAATTTTAATAAGTATTCTTTTTTTCTCACCTTTGTTTTTGTGAAAATTTGATGTACTCTGTTAATGTCTTATTAGTTCTTCACGATGTTTTAAGTGTGAATCGCGAAATGCAGCTGTTTATTAATTAATAGCTTTGCTTGCGACTTCGTTCGCGTGGTTTTAGAGTGACTTAAACCGTTTATGCAGCGCACGCAACGTGAATATGAATAATTTTCCCCGTTTTAGCAACATTTCTCACTGATGCTTTGCTCCTATTGGTCGCAGCGTAATGTTATATAGCCTAAAGCCTTCGTCTATAAATGGACTATCTAACAAAAAAAGAATTTTGCAAATCGGACCAGTAGTTCCTGAGATTAGCGCGTTTAAACAAACAAACAAACTCTTTCGCTTTATAATATTAGTATAGATTTAGTGCAACAATATGAACTTTTATAACTTTATAATTATTATATAACGAGTGGTTTCGATGCGGCATACGAATGAGTATATCACTTAGCGAAGCTTATGTCAAATCCCAGACATCTTTAACCAACTTCGTAAATGATAGTAACGATAGAAACTTGGCTAAAGGCCATTTTTGTCTCAAACTGTATAAATTTCGAATTGTATAAATATCATGAAGAAACCTGCGCATATTATAAAAAAATTAGACAACCCATGAAGTCTGTTTATCCGCTATACAGTGTGTCACATGGTTCATATATCAAGCCAAATATAATGTGAAAAGGACGCGTAGAGCATTTTTTGTTTTGGCACCTCATATAAATTACTTACTATAACGCGACAAACTTGCTCTACTAGTAAAAAATGACTAAAATGACCACAAGGAGTGAATCTTACTATGCTGGGACTCGCATGCTTCTATATATACACACGAATGCACTGGTCGTTCACCTAACACCTAACCACGGTTGAAACTGATCTTTTTGTGACTTTAATGGCGATCTTTAATCGTGATTTTTCGCTTTATGGTAAGTAACTTGTTACATGAGGTGTCAAAACAAAAAATGCTCTACGCATCCTTCTCTTCACACTATATTCGGCTTGATATATGAACCATGAGACAACCTGTATAATATATGATGTACACTTTGTGATGTGACTGGCGATGATGATGATGAACAGGTAAGACCATGAATGTGAATATCAATCACAAGGATGATATTATACAGAACGCAGCCATCAATGGTAATTGCTGGCATTCAAATTAACAGATGGTTTATGCGTTAACGCGCCAAGACATTAGTGGAAGGTAACGAACTTATTGTGTTACCTTCGATGTTATATCAATAGTAAATATTATATAGTTGTTAAACATATTAACGGTATTTATGCAGTGTCTGTCTCGAGGCTAAGAGTTATTATTGAATAAAGATTCTAAGGTTAAATCTATCTAAATGATATGCTTTGTATAAGTTTTAAGACGAGCCACTGTCGACCCAACTGATTGAAAACTACAATACAGGCCCCATAGAGAAAGAGTAAATAAGTACAGAGCCTTTGTAGACAAAGTTTAAAATTATACAGCGTGATTCATGCTTCATATATCAAGTCGAATATACAGTGAAGAGAAGGATGCATAGAGCATTTTTTTGTTTTGGCACCTCGTAAAAATGACTTAGTATAACTCAACTGTATTATATCAAAATCCATTTATTTTAGTCTTCAAACTTCGTCATCTATGGAGATGTCGACTTCCATTGAAGGTCGAAAGAGATGAAAGTATGAAAGCGCAATATAGTCCTTGGAATTTTAAGTGTGTCCCTTTTGACATCTTTTTAATGACGATTATGATTTTATGATTTGACCTTTTTTAATGTTGTCAAATAATAACAATTGCAGTGGTCTTAAAGCTAAATCAATTATGGGCCACATTTTGAGAATAGCACTCATATTGTTTTGCCATTTGTACGGAACCCGGTGACACGAGTTCAACTACCACTTGGTTTTTTATATTACAAGCACGTGACTGAAAAAGACTATCGGATCTAAATACTAATACGGAAATACTAATCCCGTAATGCCATTTTAGTAGACAACCGGAGTATAATGTATTAACTAAATTAGTCTTTATTTCCTACGGTGACTTACCGCGGGGCTCGGAGCATGTAGGACATCCGACATTACTACACGGACTTTTGCGAAAACATTTTTAAATTTTGTTAGTATTTAACATATTAGTAGTAGTTAATAGTTCCCCTCACCGATTTCGGTGTCGGTAGCCGATTTCATTGAAACCAGGCCAGCTACGCAGGAGTTATTTTATAGTGCCCAAGTGTGTGCGCAATACACAGAAGCACTCTCTCTTCCTTTTACTCTCATAACCCAGTGGAACGGTAAACCGACACGACTAGCGAGAGATCAGGCGCAGGACCGACTTTTTACATGCCCATCCGACGCATGGATCATCTTTCTTGTCAGACAATCAGGTGATCAGCCTGAATTGTCCTAACCAAACTTGAAAACAACATTATTTGTTGTTCCAACGCGGGAATCGAACCCACGACCTCCGGGTCGAGAGCGAAGCTCTGAACCACTAGACCACGGAGGCGATAGTAGTAGTTATATATTATGTAAAGTATGTTAATTCATTATTTTAAGTTGGTACATCTAATATGGTATCATGAGGCCAATTAGAGCGAGGCCCCATCAGTACGTTGCGTAGCCGCACCGTCAACGCTGCATTGTTTTCCGAGGCCCATGTCATCCATACTTAATATTATAAAGTTTGTTTGTTTGTTTAAACGCGCTAATCTCAGGAACAACTTGTCCGATTTGAAAAATTCTTGTTTTTGTTGAATTGTCCATTTATAGATGAAGGGCATATAACATTACGCTGCGACTAATAGGAGTGAAGCGTCAGTGAGAAATGTCGCAAAAACGGGGAAAATTATTCACATTTCAGGACTTTCGTTGCGTGCGCTGCATAAACGGTTGAAGTTGCTCAAAAAGTATGTATGAAAGAATTATTTCTTTTTTATAATCATAATAACAAAAACCAACAATCAAAAGATAATCGCGATAGTGTTTCCGACAACCACGCGAACCAAGTCGCGAGCACAGCAAGCAACAAATATATCAAAAATCAAGGCAGCGCCAACGACGCAACGCAGCACAACGCACTAATGGGCCCTCGCTCTTAGTGCGTTATTTTGCTTCGTCGCAGCGGATCAACGGATTGTATGCGACACCTGCGTCGCGTTGACGCTGCGACAACGCAACGCAGTATGCTTGCCGCTGCGTCGTAGCGATGCAACACCGCGAAAGCAGACGAACATACAAACAACACAATTCTACTGGACATTGGAAAATCACAAGAGATTGTTGGAAATATGAGTGTTCGGATAAAGATACTTACACAAGCATAATAAGTAGCACATTATCAAGCAGACGTTATCGAAAGTAAAAATCAGTGCAAGTACTTGCATGATGTAACTACGCACTAATGAATGGCAATTTTTCGAAATTGTCCATCAAAAATGTCTTGCATAATTACGCACAGTTCGGACCGCGCATTGAACTGCGTTCTTAGCCACAGATTTTTTTTTGTATGAAAAATAATAGCGCCAAACATAAAAGGTATAATTATGGAAATAATCTTTCCACTGCAACTCCTACGTAGCCAGGATCAACCATCTTACCACTGTACCAATCACAATTATAGACCCTTTAATATGATATTAGGATGTGGCGGTTCTGCCTGTGCCACAATCCTGCATCGCGCTATCGAAGTTTTCTAAGTCTGGCACTATATATTATACACAGTGGGCTTCGGCCTGACCGAGCATACCATCTCGCTCGGTCGGAGATCTTTCCCCTTTGGGGTTCCACTAGTATTCCCACAAGGGGTACCCAAGGAACAAGCTAGAATTGTCTTGGGACACGCAACGAAATTAACTATAATGAAGGAGCAGTTGACTTCTTACAGTTGAAGTTCCATCAATGCCAGATCGGAATATTGGCGCGCATTTACGTTCGGTTCGGAACGCTGGGCGGTTGGAACGGCGCGTGCTATTTCCCCAACCAACAGTATAGTGTGTACGCTAATGATGATAAGACGCTGTGACTAATAATAATGCCTCCCACTTTGGTGACGGTGGCCAGTTTCATTGAAACCAGGCCAGCTACAATTGTTGTTGTAGTGTACTGTTGCAGGAGTTATTTTATAGTGCCCAGGTGTGTGGGCAATATACAGAAGCACGTTCTCTTCCTTCACTCTAGTAGCCCAGTGGGACGGATAACCGACACGCAGTCGTGTCGGTTATCCGTCCAGTGGGAGATCGGGCGCACTGTCAACTTTTTACATGCCCATCCGACGCATAGATCATCTTTCTTGTCAGACATTCAAGTGCCTGCATTGTCCTAACCAAACATGAAAACAACATTTTTGTTCGTTCCGCGGGAATAGAACCACAAGGTCTGAACCACTAGACCACGGAGGCGTTACTAATTATGTGATGTATGGTGGTGATGATGTGAACAATAATTTACAATCAACGTTGTGACGGTTTTCATTGATTTCAGTGGGAATGACCCTGTATACAAATTATCTTAAAACAAGCGCGAAAAATTCTTTAGACTCTTAAACAAATGCATTTTTGTAACGGTCACCAATTCGTCAAGCGCCAGTTTATTGTGAATACGCTTCTTTCTTGAAAAGCTACGGTGCGAGCAAAATCATGTCTAACATCTGAGTATTGTTGTTAGAATCTTTCTTATATATCAAAATTAATTACTGTTCGTTAGTCTCGCTAAACTGAAGAACGGCTGGTCCGATTTGGCTATTTAGTCTTGAAATATTCGTGGAAATGTCAGGAAGGTTTAAACGGTGCCGGTGTATTAGGCTCTGATAGTCCAAAACCCGGCAATACTCTGTGATATTTGAAGTTTATAGGTGTAGTTGTAAATGTTTGTGTAGTTGTATATAGGTTGTAGTTGTAGATATTGGTGTAGCTTGTAACTTGTAAGTGTTGTTGTTTATTCATAGGAAGGACATAATAACGTCAGGTCAGCTAGTTATTTTATAAATTATGCAATGAAATTTAAATCAGCAGTACCAGGTGCGTGCAGAAACAAATAGCTTTACATTACAGAGGACGCGGCTTAAGCGAGCTCAAGTACGTCTGCGAAGGGGATTGTTATAATAATTTCTGTAGACAATTCTCCTTAAGAGGGTAAATATAAGATGTTTTTAATCTAGGATTAACTATTACCTATTTCAGGCCCATGTGCGCCAGTCTGGGTTGAATTAATAAACTAGGTAGTGTCCCCATTCTCTGGAATAGATGCTATTAACTCGAGTTGGAGTTATTTGAAAATGAAAAATCTTCCTATCCCATATAGGTTAGAAACTAAAAATTTTAGATTAATTGTCCTACAATATGGCCAATATAGAGGCAGAAGTATCACTATGTACTCGTATGCTTCTGACAAATCAATTTATTTTAGAACTTCGTCATCGGAATAAACGATAGCAACTGGGAGGTCCAGCGGGCTTATTCAAGATGTCATCGTTATTATCACTTACGAAGTTCGAAAGAAAAAAATAATGTGATGTTTGACATAATGTTCCCTAGAGTGCTGCATTTTGATAGCAGCAGGATGTGAAAGGAGGGAGTTTAGTCCCTAGGTTGCTGGGCATTTTTCCCAGTAGAGTCGGACATAATATGCTTGTAGGGCCCACAAGGAATCCCTGAGGATTCTTTCGCCCTTCCTGTGGAAAAAATTCAAAGAAATAAGGTTCCCTACATGACAAGAGAATTTGTCACTTAGCGAAAGCTATTTTATATCCCATACATTTTGTTTTTAACTTTGTAAGTAATAATTGCGATGACGTCTTAAATCAGGGATCAGGGGTCGTATGATCTTTAATAATACCAGCCTAGTTCCAGGCAATTGAATAATACGGCCTTAAACTGCCTTGCTCTTTTTCATATTACAACGACATGTTATTCTCAAAGGATTCACCATAGTTTAGTTGTCTGCTTATTCTCAACGTCTTTGCTTGACGTAAAATAAGCCGTCAATGTCGGATGTACTGTCATAATACGAAAATACCTGACAAATTTCGATGCAAAAGCAAGTCAAGTGTCACGTGACCGCTGACTGGCTGTCAATAAGTGACAGTAATACGAAAATGCCAGCCAGCCATGTTGTATGGCGTAAACCGGCTGAAATTAAGAGCTTGTAAAAGGCCCCCAGCTCTTCATCCCTCTCCGGTACCTTCACTCGGCAATATACAACGGAATCTCAATTTACGCCGGTTCTCTGTGAGGCTCTGGTATGTCCCCAGTAGGACCAGTCCATTTGTGCCGACATGTTTGCATCGTTACGCAAACATTTAAATATTATTTATAAAATGAGTTTCTGGCAATGAATAAATAAACACTTAACATTAAATACCTAATAGACCTTGTCCATGTTATTTTATTTTACTTTATAATTGTAAAGTTATTAGTAACGTATATAATAATAATAATAATAAAACATTTATTTGACTCGTTAACAACACTACACTACACATTATACAAAGGATTACAAAAACACAAAAAACATAACAAGAATTTTATCATAAAATGTGAGAAATTATACAATTATAAACAAACACAGAAAAACCAGAAAAAAATAAAGACATAAAACAAACTTGACTTAAACTCATATCACATTTTAACTTATTCACTAAGATTATACTTATATGTAAACTTATATCCATCCAGCATCCTGGAGAAAGAATAGCAGCACCCTATTGATCATCTTTCCCGTGGGTGTCGTAAAAAGCGACATGTAATGAAAAAAAAACCTTAAACTAGGTAAAAACTAAATGAGGGGTATTTAAAAACCAAAATCCGCTTATGCTTCTGGACCAAATTTGAGTTACTAGCACCGTTGGAAACCTCGTAAAAATTTATTTAAAATGCTTGGCTAGTTTCCTACCACAACCTGCTAAAACATACAGAAATATGTCCACCAAGAATAGATTTAGGGCGTGTTTCACCAATCAATGTTAAAGTTAATCCTTCGTTAAATAGCATGCTGTTCCTCTCGTAACTCCTATCAATGAATGAGAAGGCATGGTAATTTAACAAGCCATTATCACTAACATGCGTTGGTGAAATCAGGACTAAAAATCAAAAGCCTCTATAACAGTGCATACCAGTATCAAAATCCGATTAAATACCTTTTTTGTATCCTATGATATTTTTGAGACTTGTATGTTTTAGTACTATACCCCTGAAATGCTAAATATACTTTTGTACAGACTAGAATACAGCTGTACATTGCCCACTTATATGCTTAAAGCCACACGCATTGACCAGGGCCCTAATTCTCAGGCCTCGAACTTAGTTTTTACTATCGGTCTGTCCCGCTCATGCAAATGAGATTTAGCGCGCGTGCGAGCGCGATATACTAATATTCGAACTTTTTTCCACTGCCCGAGAATCGTGCTCCAGGGCCCTAATTCTCAGTCCTCGAACTAAGTTTTTACTATCGGTCTGTCCCGCTCATGCAAGCGAGAGTTACCGCGCGTGCGAGCGGGATATACTAATATTCGGAACTATGTTCGAGGCCTGAGAATCGCCGCCCTGGGCCCTAATTCTCAGGCCTCGAACTTAGTTTTTACTATCGGTCTGTCCCGCTCATGCAAATGAGATTTAGCGCGCGTGCGAGCGGGATATTATACTAATATTCGAACTTTTTTCCACTGCCCGAGAATCGTGCTCCTGGGCCCCATCAATTTTCCATCAATTTTGATTGATGATTCAAGATGCCATCGCTATTTATCGCTTACGAAGTTCGAAAACAAAATGTATGGAATTTTTTTAGATGGACCCATGTAAAGTGTGGGTCCTACTTCCCCTTATTATTCGACAAGGTCAATTATTTTCTTTATACTTAACTACCATTTCATATTTTAATGTCACATTTTTCTTTTTTATTACAGTAAGTTTTACATTCGTCCTCTATCCATTTTAACATAACATAGATAAATGTATGGGATTTGACATAAGCTTCGTTAAGTGACACAGGAATTCGCTTGTCTTTTAGCGAACCTTGTGTCAAATTCACATCTTGTATCAAGGGCCAGGGCAGAGCCGAGGCGTCTAATTTTCCGTCCTTATCATTTACACGTCACTCCTTTTGTTTCCGTCCCGAATGTCAGTGTAAAGGTTCACTAAACATACTTGCGGTAGAGAGCCTTATTAACGGGTTAATATTGATGAATCCAGTAGGCGTGTCCCTCGCCAGTAATCTACAAGGTCTACGGTCTGCGGGACTCACGCCGTAGATCCGTCTCACGTCACGACGAGGTCGCGCGCTTCCGTATGCGTCACAAATACCATTGTGACGGTTCACTGTGACCTTCCACTCATAACTTAAGTGTTTGTAAATCGGATCACTTTCATTTTACTAAAAGTACTTTTTATGACACATATGAGCTGGGCTAGTCCTTCTATAATAATCAACATAGACCAGCAAACAGCTGATTAACTTATTAAAATTGTTTTAATCGTTTTTAAATCAGCTGTGAGGTAAATCACAGATTCAAGAGTCTAAAGTCAGTGGTTTTAGCGATGATTGTACTTTTCTTTCCAATTTAATTTATTTCTGCCTAAACATAACCAGTAATTCAAGTTTCCAGACTTTCTTTTAATTATTATACCATACTAGCTGTACCCGCGACTTCATTCGCGTGGTTTTTGAGTGACTTAAACCGTTTATGCAGCGCACACAACGAAAGTCCCCAAATGTGAATAAGTTTCCCCGTTTTTGCAACATTTCTCACTGACGCTTCGCTCATATTGGTCGCAGAGTAATGTTATATTCCTCTATAAATGGACTATCCAACAAAAAAAACATTTTTCTAATCGGACCCGTAGTTCCTGAGATTAGCGCGTTTAAACAAACAAACTCTTCCGCTTTAGTAGTATGAAAATTAACGATTTGAAAAGCGCTAGCTAAAGTCTGTTGGCATAACATAAAGCTGCGTTTCCACTGACGCGGAGCGGGACGGAGAGAAGCTTAGCGGTGCACAAATTGACCAATCACTATGCTCGTGCTGTTTCCGTGGAAACGGAGAGGAAATTTCGAGCATAGTGATTGGTCAATTCGGGCACCGCAAGCTCCTCTCTATCCCGCTCCGCGTCAGTAGAAACGCAGCCTGAAGTAGGTATAAAAATTATCATTTAAAGCTAGCCTCCTGTCTGTTTGCATACTATGAAGGCTTTGAAAAATTTTAACTGTATTTTAAATGGTGACTACAAACACGGCTGGAGTCGTTTATATGATTTATACATCGTAAACACTTGGGAATATATCGCCGGTACTTAGTGTCCCGCACAGCGTCTAACTCTTCCCTTGACGGGAAGCGCTAACGAAATTTAATATTTTTCAGCATTTTATGGCCATAAGGCTCGTACGGTGTCAGATGCGACTTGGTCTTAGGATCCGTCAATGTTATACATTATGTGTTTAATGTACATACATACAACTCCTATGGGTACTTAGATCAAGATGACCAATCTTTCTTATCTATCTGTTTAAATAAAAATGAATTGCTGTTCGTTAGTCTCGCTGAAACTCGACAACGGCTGAACCGATTCGGCTATTTTTAGTCTTGAAATATTCGTGGAAGTCCAGGGAAGGTTAAAACGGTTTGTATGCTCAACGAAATGGGCACGGGTCAGTTAGTTCTATACAAAAAGTTTCGCATAACCTAAAACATGAAAAGGGAGGACGGTTTTCACCAACCATACCCTACTGTTGTGTCTTCTAGCGGCTTTTAAGAGGATGTAGCTCTTCAACGTATATGTGCTACCTTAGTCCTTAAGACGTAGGTGACACACAAAAAAATATGATTTATACAGCGTGACTGGTGAGACATGTGTTACTTACGGAGTGTACTCGGTACACGATTCCCATTATAAATATGTAATAAAAATAAGTACTTAATTTTTTACCAAATTTTCCTTTAAATAAATGAATCATGGATACTATAAAAATTATGCGGCTAGGCAAGTAGTTGCATACCCATGCAGCCGGCGCGGCACCCCGGCGGCGGCGTGCGACATCAACGTAGGTAGAACGGGCGCGTTCCTACCGCGGTGTCCATGCGTTGGGTAAATAATTATTCAAGTTTAACCTACATTTACTCGGCGATTAATTGATATTATTTTTTATATAATTTTTTTTCACCTCATATAATAGCCAAATATCACGTCCTCAAGTATTGCTCATGTATCACCAGTCACACTGTATAATATAGAGATAGAGTAATACAATATACTCTTGTTGGCCGTTGAGGCGTTTGGTCACAACGACCATTAGTCAATAACTAGAGGCTGCCCTCGGGCCAAAATTTGACCATAATGAAAATTTTCATTATATATTTCTTTGCATTATTAACAAAATAATATATTAGCATTCGGTAACTTTACATATAAACTAAAGTGTGCCCAATTATACAACTCTTCGCACAATTCTCACACAATTGTATGTACCTGAAGATTATGGATAATAATAATAATAATAATATCTATGGACGCTACACACCACGTCAATCTGGCCCCGTGATAAGTATCCGAAGAACTTGTGTTACAGGTACCAGACAACGGAAATATATTTAATACTTTTATACTATACACATATTTAAGATTTTTATACACAAATTTAATACACATCCATGACTCAGGAACATTTAAAACTTTTTGTTCCCTCAGCGGGATTCGAACCCGCGACCTCCGGGTCAAGAGCCAAGCTCTGAACCACTAGACCACGGAGGCGTCAAATTATTAATAGAACTAGCTGTGCCCGCGACTTCGTTCGCGTGGTTGTCGGAAACACTATCGCAATTATCTTTTATTGCTCATTTTTGATTGGTTTTTGTTATTATGATTATTAAAAAATAAATAATTCTTTCATACATATTTTTTGAGTAACTTAAACCGTTTATGCAGCGCACGCAACGAAAGTCCTCAAATGTGAATAATTTTCCCCGTATCCTCGTTCCTCTATAAATTGACTATCTAACAAAAAAATATTTTCCAAATTGCTGAGATTAGCGCGTTTAAACAAACAAACAAACTCTTCTGCTTTATAAAATTAGTATAGATATGGATTTCGATCTTTCCCATTTGTCCATCATGTTTTGCTCGTTGATATTTTTTGTTTCTAACTTAAATAAACTGCTATAAAGCCCGTGAAGGTTAATTGCTTGTGAAGGTAAATAACAAAAACAACGCTTTGAGATGCAGGATGTCTACTCTTGAGGCATTCCATGACCTTGAGCAACAGAACTCGTACGTATGAACTCGTATTTCATAACTTTTGCAACACAGTGTGAATTGCACTTGACATGACATGGTGTTATATTTGACAACATGGTGTTACTGATTTAAACTGGTTTAACCAACGTTTGACGACTGTTTGATGTCGTGCCATATTTTGGTGTGGTTTCATGTTGACTTTTTTAACTTTCAGTCATAAATCATTTCTAATATTTGTATAATTTTTAAAAAGGATTTACTTTCAAATAACATTGTCACTTACATAGGAACATTGTCTATTACAAACAAAGCTTAAACCACTAATAATAATAAAATAGCTTTCACGTACAAATATTATATTATGCGCTCATGAACGTACATCCCACAGAATATACATAATGGCCGACCACTTATCTTGTGTCTAGTGTGTGGGTGTCCTTAGGTAATCACTACCCGTATATTATTATATTGCCACATTTAAAAAAAAACATAATCCTCACCACGATGGCTATGATGGCTATTCTAGGCTATTATTGCGAATCTTTTGAAATTTCATTAACATCCTATCAGTAGTTTAAGCGATACCGAGCGATAAAGATACAAACATAGACAGACAAATGTTTCCCTTCCTTTTGGCTTCAGGTTGGTCGGATAGCTGTGGTTTTGTAGGTTTTTGTTTTAACATTTCGAGAATAACTTCTTTAGTTTTAATTAGAAATAAAACAGTTCATTTCATTTCATTTTTCATATATATGTTAGTTCTCCTACTCGTACAGTTGTGTGTCTTTCAGAATTTAGGATCTTCAAATCGTAAGGGTTGGTAAAGCTGATAAAAATCGAGTAAAACGAACTCGACTGATATACTTACATATTATATAGAAAAGACAATAATTCTTAACTTTTACATAAAAAAATACAACAATCATAAAGCAATGAAAGGAATAATGTACAAAAAGGTAGTCTTACTGCTTACAGTAGACTCTATCAGACAACCTATACCCACATCCACACACTATACGAGTAGAATTAAAAAAAATGAAGTGCGTTTTACATAAAAATATTGGAGTGCGTTTTACGTAAGAAAAATATTGAGGTGCGTTTTATTTTCCGTTCTGTAATCTGTAATCGAAAATCCGGGGCACCCCGACACGTCTAATGTATTCCTAATGGGGCGATGAATCAGCGAGCGGTATATCGCCGATATTATACACGCGGAAAATGGAAATTACTGATCGCTGATTAACATCGTCAATTGTGCTCGCCCACGACTAATAATCGGTGAGCGACTTTTTGTAGATGAAAAATAGAGCATACTGATTGCAATAGCAACATACAAAAAGTGGGTCATAAAGTGAAATTATTAATGAATGACAAATGAATGATAGCAATTTTTTTCTTTAAAAAAATGATTAAAAAACTATAACCCGACTTTGCAAAAAAAAAGGGTTTAAAATGGCTGAAAGAAGAAAATAATTCAATTTGAAATCCAGAAATGCATGGGTTATTATTATTATTATAGGTACAAAAATGGTCAAGGTAGAGCCGTGGTCGTACCCTTAGCCAACCTATCTTTTGATACCAAACACGAGACATTTATCATATTTTAATTTTTTTTTGAGATAGTTTTTGAGGACACGCACGCACGCACGCACGCACGCATACATACATACATTCATAGACTGCCAAAATCATTATCCTTCCTTTTGGCTTCGCCGAAGTCGGGTAAATACTAATCGATGCTTAACATATTAACATAAAAGATGATGATTATTATTATCTTTAAGATTTTATAGAAAAAGATAATGTAAGCTAGATTTATAAACTGTCGAATACTCAGAAAAAAATATATTAACATTTTTCCAATATCCGAAGCCGCGATTGAAGAGTATTTGGATGAAGGTTCAGATTCCCTGAGGGATGGACGATGTGACAGAACAATTATTTATTTGGATCCGGGATCCACATGACAATAAATAATGAAACAATGACCTTTGGTATTCTAGGAACTTTATGACAACCGGCACGTTAAAATAGAATCCTTTAGATGGAATATCGGGAGGTTTCTGGAATGTATGATCAACTAACATGACATTCAAATTACTAACCCATATTGGAAGTTGATTGATGGAACATTTATCAGATTAAAAAGAAGTGACAGATATTTTTTAATTACACTAGCTGTTCCCGCGACTTCGTTCGCGTGGTTTTTGAGTAACTTAAACCGTTTATGCAGCGCACGCAACGAAAGTCCCCAGATGTGAATAATTTTCCCCGTTTTTGCAACATTTCTCGCTGACGCTTCGCTCCTATTGGTCGCAGCGTAATGTTATAAAGCCTAAAGCCTTCCTCTATAAATGGACTATTTAACAAAAAAATAATTTTTCAAATCGGACCAGTAGTTCCTGAGATTAGCGCGTTTTAACAAACAAGCAAACTCTTCCGCTTTATAATATTATAGTATAGATTACGCTCACACTTGCAAGGCGGGTTAAAATTCCACAGTTATGGTTAATTCACAAAAGACACGGATTAGTTGACATACGATTTAAATAGTGTTTCAAAAACCGGTCGTATGTCAGATACTATTTTTGATTTCGACAATGTGGGGTTTATGTGGGAAAAGTTTTATCACTTTCGAGTGACGTATCTAAAAGACAATCTGGGGACACGGCAGTGCCTTCGCCAAGTAAGCAGGGCCGTACCGTACCATCCTTTCTTGAAACAAGACCCCTTATAACTTCGTTGATGGTAAAACTATGCATTGTTAAATACTAACTAGGCATTGTATAAATATACCGTATATTTAAAATTTCGCAAAATCGCACTAAACGATCTGATTTAATATGTATCACTTGTGAGATAAATATAATGTATATTGTTCCAATCAATCTACTTATTTTTTAAAAGTATGAAAGATTTTTATTAGTATTGATATGATCGCTATAAGTTGTTGTTAGACCGACTGACTAACCCCTACTTGGCATAACATGTATGTAGCGAGACTTGGCACTTTTTAGAAGTTATGTTTTTGATGAGGTATATTTTACCGTAGGAAGTTAATATTTTCCGTGATTTATACTAATAGGTTCAACTCACATTGGCTCAGATATGAAGCGTCGCGACGCGTAATCTATGTATTCAATTAGTACCTTAATAATTTGAATATAGAGATGAATATGATATGGCGAAAAAACGCGACGTTTCAACTTAGTTGAGTCATAGGCACGTCGTTTCAATTAACATTATCCATCCATCTTTATTTACCTATTACAAGCTCTTAATTCCAGCCAGTTTACGCCATACAACATGGCTGCCTGGAATTTTCGTATTTACGATCACTTATTGACAGCCAGTCAGCAGTCTCATGACACTTGGCTTGCTTCCGAATGTCACTTTCAGAAAAATAAACTAGGGTGGATCCATTCAGAATAACATGTCGTTGTAATATGAAAAAGACCAAGGCAATTTAAAGCCGAGTTACTGAATTGCCTGGAACCTGGTTGGTATTGTAAAAGATCATAATACGGCCCCTGGGGTCATTCATTTGTTACGTAAGACGACGTATATCAAGACGAAATGGTTACATCTATTCCATCAACAACTCTTGACAACGAGGAAGTTAAAAATCCAACGATGTAAAGTTGTTTACAAAACAACGATCTCAATAAATCAAAAATACTGTTTCAATCGTACGCGATTTTGAAGGCTTATTTGTAAAATAAGCCGAGAACCAGGTAGCCAATATTATTCTGACATCATACAAAAACAACTCTTGTTCCTTTGTAATAAGAGGTACGGGCGAGCAACAAAATGTTTGCGGAAAAGCTACATCCATGATATTTTAATGGGACAGGGGATTGGAGATTTAAAAAATAATTTGATTTATACAACGCCGCGGGCCGTAATAGAACCATTGTTGCTGAATTTCTTATATAAATAACACGCAATTTCCGGGTTCACCTTTTTATCCCCCGAAAAAATGGAGGGGGTTATAAGATTCATGTGTATGTATGTGTGTCTGGCATTCAAGGCTCGCTTCCAAACGGATGAACCAACTTTGATCTAGTTTTTAAATTGAAAACTTCTTTAGGCACACAGATTTTTTCGTGATAAGTAACTTAGGCTGATCTGTCATGCTATGAGGTGAAACGCTCGATCGGGTGAACTCGGGACCGCCGAGTGTACCCGAGCGAGAAAGATACAGTCAGCTGCTCTTCGCAGTTGTATTGCTGTATTTCTTTGCGGCGATTACTCTTTTTTTTAGTTGACATGATTGAGAGAGTTCTTAGCAGTAATCATCATCAGTTCGTTCACTGCACGGCAATATATGGGTTATTTTAAAAAAAGTGCGCTGAAGCCTGCACCACCTTTGAGCATTGCACGAATAGAGAAAATTGATAAAGAAAATCTGTTGTTCGTCCCCACAAGCTTTTTCCTCGCTTTTGTTGTTGTTTTCATTAACTTTGTGTATTTTTAATCGCGATTCTACAAAGTATAAAGCGATATAAAGCGATTCTAAGAAATATATAATACTAACTTTTGCTCGCGGCTTTGAACGCGTGAAACAAATGTCCAAAATGTTACTTCTAACTCTAGAAGCAATTTTACCAACACGTGTTAAAGTTAATCCTTCATTAAATATTATGTTATCCCTCTCGTATTTTTTGTCAATGAACGAGAACGCACGGCATTTTAACAAGCCGTTAACCATTTTAACAAGCCGAAGCGTTGGTAAAATCGGGACTTAAGATTAAGTGTATTGATGATGTTTTTTTCATGATGATCGGTTTTCGACATTATGAAATGCGTGAAATCGTAACAAACAATAATATCTACTAGTAATAATGATGATAAGTAGGAAATTTCATACTCCTCCGTCCGCGCAATTGTCAAATTTTTTGCATGATATATAGATAAGAAACGGACAATCTTTATTTCGTAACATATTAATTGTAATACGAGCTAAGACTTGAGCAGTAAAAACAGTTCAGATCCTGGACGGTATTTCCTCAATGACATCATGTCTGGTGGGAGGGGGGGGACAAAAACCGCACCTACATGTTTTGCCACGGGGATTCTCCGACTTGCGGTATATTTTGATGATGGTAGATATTAAAATCGTCTAAACATGGACATAAAAAAAGTCCAAGATTAGTGCGTTGAAACCTATAGCTTCATAATATAAGCTGTCCATCTACTTCGTACTGTACGCGCTGACAGCACTGCCACCTATCGGTTTCTATAAAACCTTCATCCAAATCACTCTAACCAATGTATAAACAGCGGTTAAACGCTTGTATCTAGGTAGATAATTTGAAATTTTACATACAGCTATGTATGTAATTTGCATTTTAGCCGTGTTTTGGTTTTAGTTTTTCAAACTATGACTAGCTGATCCGTGCTCATTTTGTTAAGCATACAAACCGTAAAAACCTTCCCTGGACTTCCACGATCCGTTCTAGATCTTTAGCGAGACTTACGAACAGCAATTCATTTTTATATAAATAAACTACTGACCCGTGCCCGCTTCATAGAGCATGAAAAATACAAAAAAAAACGGGTTAAACATTCCCCGGACTTCCACGAATATTTCAAGACCAAAAACAGCCAAATCGGTTCATCCGTTCTCGAGTCTTAGCGAGACTAACGAACGGCGAAAAATTTTTATATAATAGATTTTGTAATATGTAAGGAAGTATAGAAAATTTCTATAGTAAAACTAGATGTTGATCGTGACTTCCAATCCGAAAACAACCCCACGGTAACCGTACATTTTCTGTGTCTAATGTGTGAATGAACATAGTAGACTACGTTTATTCTATGTTAATCCAAAATTTCGTCAAACTCTTTGCGAGTGGATTTTGAAGTGTAAGGATTATTATACTAAGGGCTGACTTTTCAATCGTCAGATAACTTTTAGGGCTTGTACACAAAACGAAATAACGTTACACGCCCATACAACACGGGTGACAATTCTATGGCTGTGTAACGTCATTTCTGCGATGCGGCGTCGCATCGCAGAAATAACGTCACACGCCCATACAACACGGGTGACAATTCTATGGCTGTGTAACGCATCGCAGAAATAACGTCACACGCCCATACAACACGGGTGACAATTCTATGGCTGTGTAACGCATCGCAGAAATAACGTCACACGCCCATACAACACGGGTGACAATTCTATGGCTGTGTAACGTCATTTCTGCGATGCGGCGTCGCATCGCAGTTTTGTGTACAAGCCCTTATAGATAAAAGTTATCTAACGATTGAAAAATTTGACCTAAGGATAATATCAGGCATAAATCAGTAATGATATTGTATATGTATTTTGTATAATAATAGCTTCGTTGAGGGGAGTTCGGTGTCGGTAGCAGATTTCATTGAAACCAGGCCAGGAGCTATTTTATAGTGCCTAAGTGTGTGCACAATACACAGAAGCACTGTCTCTTCCTTTTACTCTCATAACCCAGTGGGACGGTAAACCGACACGACTGGAAAGAGAACAGGGCAGGTCCGACTTTTTACATGCCCATCCGACGCATGGATTATCTTTCTTGTCAGACAATCGGGTGATCAGCCTGCATTGTCCTAACCAAACTTGAAAACAAGATTTTTGTTGTTCCAACCCGGGAATCGATCCCACGACCTCCGGGTCGAGAGCAAAGCTCTGAACCACTAGACCACGGAGGTGATGTTTTTACTACGCTTTTATTTGTATAATATTAATATAACAATCGACAAGATAATATAGAACAGTATAACCAAGTTTCTAATGTATTTCTGGAACCCTCCTGTTTTAGGTTTCCTTACCCCAAGGGACCCTATTACTGACTTCACTGTCCGCTCGTTTTTCACATGTTTTTCATAAATCGTCTATCATTTAGAAAAACGAAGAGTCAAGGATTTGGTTATAACTCTATACTACGAGTATATACAGAATGTAAAAAGAGCAGTCACTATAACTTTAGGATAGGATTATAGGACCTTGACTGATTCTAGAAATGAGATTTTTAATTATTTATTTTTTGAAAAAAAAAAATTTTTTTTGCAATTTATTATTTTAGTCGCAAGGCTGGACTGTTTGGAACAACGTTCCGCATTAAATTCTTACATTTTATAATTTTTGCCCTAGTACGTAATGAACGTCTTACGCGTGCTATTGACCTCTCAGCGTAATCAGCTGATCGCTGTGTTGTGCACGTTGTACATTACCTATTGAAAATTTTTAAATTTTTAAAACAGTGGATGAAAAGCTAATGACTAGTACCAATGGATATATATTCTCTTGCCTGGTTATTACCCAACGAAGTTATAGTGACTGCTCTTTTTACACCCTGTATAATTTGAACATGTTATATATTATAAAAATATGTTCCGATTAATGTTTTGTAAAGAAAAGAAATTAATTCGAACAAATTAATAGTAAACACCAATCATTGTATTCTTGAATTACGCGGTGAAGAAGGAAATTAGGAAGCATTAAGAAAATAGGATAAATTAATACTACTCGTAAACTTTGTTTACATTACTATCATATTTATATATAGGTATATATAGTAGATGTGTTATCATTACAATCACTCTATTTAACATATAAAATATTCTATAGACGTTTCACACCACGTCAATCTGACCCCGTGCTAAGTATCCGAGGAACTTGTGTTACGGGGACCAGACAACGGAACTTTAATATTATACACATATTTAACATTTTTATTATATTATACACAGATTGAATACATCCAGGAGCAAAGCTGTAACTTTTTGATCCTTCGGCGAGATTCGAACCCGCGACCTCCAGCTGGGGCACTAATGCGCTACTACTCAACCACTGCGCTACAGAGGTCGTCAAGATAATACTATATTTCAATTGACACAATATTTTGAACAATCATAAAATTCCGTTCCCCAAATACTGATATTTAGAAATCACAAAACGTGGCCCACTCCAAACAAACCCGAATTTATTTTCAGCTCGAACGACAAATTCCCGATCCCAATACAATGGAGGGATACATTTTGACAACCCCGCGGGCGGTTGACGAAGTTATCTTTTTATTTGCACCCCGAATAAACTGCTCGTAAGCGCCAGCTCACACTGACGTAGGTTTTTCATCATCATCATTTTCAGCTGACGTCCACTACATTTAATCCTTCCTCAAAATATTTCATGATGGGTTGTTGGTTATACCATAGACCAATTATAATTAATGTATAATTGGTCCATGGTTATACTCGCCACGCCACGGCTGGTTGGTGCAAAATTTGTCAATAACAATATCCGCGGAAATAAAGAAAAAAATTGAATATCCACGGAAAGTGGAATATCCACGGAAGTAAGGAAAAAAATTGAATATCCGCGGAAAGTGGAATATTCACGGAAATAAATATAGATATAGAGCTCAAGTTATCGGATTTTAGACACATGTAGAGCTCAAGTTATCGGATTTTAGACACATGTAGAGCTCAAGTTGTCGGATTTTAAACACATATAGAAAGTTATCGGATTAGACAAAGGCGTAGAACTCAAGTTATTGGATTATAGACACAGGCGTAGAACTCAAAGTTATCGGATTTTTAGCCCGTATTAATTAATACAATCTCAAAGTCGGTAATTTTTGACAAACAAAACAACGTATCGTTTTACTTTCAAAAATTAACAACTCTACTTATGTTTCATACTTTTCTTATCTTTTTGGAACGTAAAAATAAATATTTAAATAATATAAATTATGCTCATTTTAATATTTTCCCACATATTCTGAATTAGGTTCTCAAGTAGACGTTGCAATCTCAATTCTTGAGACAGAATTTGAGATTGTTTAATTAATACGGGACACAGGCGTAGAATTTAAATAATCGGATTTGAGTCTTAGGCCAGTATAAATAAAACAATCTCAAACCCAATCTCACCTTGAGAACCTTTTTGACAGATAAAACAACGTTTCGTTTCACTTTTAAAACAACTTTATTAATGTTACATAGTATTTTCATTTATTTTCTTTTTATACCGTTATATTCATATTATAGATTACAGGAAACAATAAAATAAGTATAATGTATATTTTTATAATCTTAATTTTTACGTTTTAAGAAAGAAAAAAATTAAAGTATGTAACATAATTAAAATTCTTCACTTTTAAAAGTGAAACGAAACGTTTTTTTATCTGTCAAATAGGTTCTCAAGGTGAGGTTGGGTTTGAGATTGTTTTATTTATACGGGCCTTAGAAGCGGTAACCAAGTCTTATAACTAGTTATCACACGGTCTTCCTACCTACGAATTCCTGAAATTGTGTTTTAGAACTAGCTGCTTCCTTTCATTAAAGCATTCGGTCTGCCCACCTCACGCCGGTGTTATCTGCCTTTTTCTAACGATTTTTGTGACTAAATTTGGCAATACTGCAAATTAAACGAAGGAAACTGTAGGTACTCTTTCACTGCCCAACTGCTGAGATTTAATATACATTGTGACAGCAGATCAATCACATTGTATCTTATATATAAAATGAATCACTGTTCGTTAGTCTAGCTAAAACTCGAGAACGGCTGAACCGATTCGGCTTTTTTAGTTTTGAAATATTCGTGGAAGTCCAGGGAAAGTTGAAACGGTTTGTATGCTCAACGAAGTGGGCACGGGTCAGCTAGTAGGTTAATAAAAATAATAATAATAAAATTGTGTGTTGGGGCCTCTGCGTGTTGGCTTCGGCCCCACGCATACCTTCCGAAGGCCCGGGACTTAATTGCCCGTGAGCAAGGAAAGCTATACACAAACATAATATATATGGACGGTTCACACCACGTCAATCTAGCCCCGTGGTAAGTATCAGAAGAACTTGTGCTACGGGGACCAGACAACGGAAACATAGTTAATACTTTATACTATACACATATTTAAGATTTTTATTTTTCACAAAAGATTTCTTGTTTTATCTGCGGGATTCGAACCCCCGAGCTCTGGCTCGAGCACCAATGTGCTCAACCATTGCGCTACGGAGATCGTCACAAAATCCTAGTAATAAATTAGGTACTTGAAACAGGCCTTTAACTATTCTGACTATTGTTTAAGCTGTTTTGGTTTCTAATATTATTAAAAGTTAATTTCATTAAGTTTAAATCATAAAAAGTCACATTACATTACACTATTAATTGTTACAATATGTACATTGTACGTACCTATATTTTGTAAATAATCAATAATGTTTAGCCCGTGTTTCATCAAGCAATGTTAAAATTAACGCCATGTTAAAATACCATGCCATCTCATTCATTGACAGGAAATACGAGAGGGATAACATGATATTTAACATGGCGTTAACTTTAACATTGCTTGGTGAAACCACGCCTTTAATGTTAGGCAAAATTTAAAAAACGTTCATTCTCTCCTGTATTCTACTTACTACTAATATTATAAATGGGATTCTTTTTAATAATAAAAAGATCAAATAGGTTCTCAAGTTGAGGTTTCGATTGAGATCGTTTTATTTATACGGGGCCTGATTATAAAGGAAAAACACTCTTAACCGACGTTAAAAAACTGACTTTACTTTCTCAGATATAGTTGGTTAGAAACTATTTTCATTGTCATAATATATTATGCATTCTACGTGTTGTACCCATTATGATGTAACATGGTTCAGTAAATAAAGCCATTAACACACTGGGACTAATCTACAAACGTGCTCACACATGTTATTACCCTAACATTGTGACATTATTACTAATACTAAAATCTTTAGGTCTGTTTGTCCATAAAAGTGTGCATAAAGAGTTATTACTTATGAAAACACCATAAAGGAAAATTGCTATTCTAAACGTGTACTTACAGGTAAGTACTGAATATAACATTATATATCTTTTTTAACGTTATCAGATTTCATACTACGATGCCATAACATGGTGTATTATTATTAATCTTTGGGTATGTAGGTAATTTGATGTGAAGCTTTCGTCGTTTTACTTAACTTTGCTTCAAATATATTATAGAAAATAATTATGTATGTCTTTAATATCTTAATCAAAGATAATAGCCAGAAGTAGCACCCCGAACATATGTATGCGTGAAGCCGCGAAAGCAAGGGTAGGTATAAAATTAAAAGTGAAATTTCACAATAAAAATGGACGATTCGCGAAAAAACATAAAGAACCTTTACTGTATTTCATATATTTTAAACGTTCTTAACGTCTTTTTATACTTTTTGTAACCGATTTCAAAACTACACTTTTTCATTATTTTTTTACATTCAGAAATGATATCATCACAACTTGGTAAAAGTACTTTACATTTACCATGTACTTTACTTTTACCAAGTACTGTACTTTTACCAAGTACTGTACTTTTACCAAGTACTGTACTTTTACCAAGTACTGTACTTTTACCAAGTACTTTTCATTTACCAAGTTGTGATAACATATCTAAATGTATTAAAAATCTATTTTTTAACATAAATAAGTACAAAATGATGATGACTCTGTTGCCTGCCAAATCGAACTAGCAAAAAGTTTGTTACGCATAATGAAATTCCTTAGTGGTGATTTAAATTAGTTTTCAAATATAATAACTTAATTTTATTTATTAATGTGAAATTAATAAAAATAAGACATTTATTCAAAAAACATTTGTGCAACTACTCAACTACATCACATTAAAAGTACTGAACGAATTTTGATGAAATTTTGTTATGGTAGTAGTTTACATGCTGAATTAACATATAGGCTACTTTTTACCGAGGCATAATGTAGGTACTGTTCCCGAGGGAATTCATTTTATATGTAGCTGGAAACATTTAGTAGTAAATATATTTAATAACTGTTTTTTTTAATAATATTTGAACTACAAAATAAATGAGTGATAATACTTTAGGATGTGTACGTGCCTATGTAGAGTTTACTATAAAAGTAACAGCACTAAAGACTTACTTTTGACGTTCATATTTGTATGAGAAATGCCACAACATCATAAATTTTTCCATACAATAATAAAAAAAGTTCCTCTTTCAGCGCTGGTGCTTTCACAGTAAACTCTTTATACGGGACCCATACACACTCTAAAGTATTATCACTCACTTATTTTACACTCTGTATAAAATAAAAAAACAAGCTACCAACGGTTCAACTCTAAGTCCTAACCCGCCGAGATGAACCGGCGCGGCGGCGTAAGAAACTCGCACGGGGCCATCTTGTAGCAAAAAGATGGAAAATTTATATTTTTTAAAAGTTTATATATTTTTACAATGTAACTTAATCTATATTATTATTATAAAAGTTAGGATATATAATATAAGAAAATACAAGCAGCCATATATTTGGACGATCTCCGTAGCGCAGTGGTTGAGCGCGTTGCTGCTCGAACGAGAGGTCGCGGGTTCGAATCCCTCCGAGGGAACAAAAGTTTTCAATATTATAATATAATAATATCTATAGACGCTTCACACCACGTCAATCTGGCCCTGTGCTAAGTATCCGAGGACTGGTGTTACAGGTACCAGACAACGGAAATATATATTTAAGACTTTTTATACTATACATATATTTAACATTTTTATTATATTATATACACAAATTTTATACACATCCATGACCCAGGAACATTGAAAACTTTTTGTTCCCTCGGCGGGATTCGAACCCGCAACCTCTCGGTCGAGCACCAACGCGCTGAACCACTGCGCTACGGAGGTCGTCGAGATATTATTATATACAAGATGAGAATTCATTTAGACCTGATTTTGTGTCTCGTGGTCTCTTCCGAGACCGTAAATTTTCTGGACGATAAATAATATCGTGTTTACTGTATAAACGACGCACCCCTTCCCTTTGTGCAATATATCTTTTTCATATTTCCTCAACGAAATCGCTTTGAAACTACCGCATATTTAATTTCAGCGCTTCGAATAAAACTGTCTGCGTGACAGTCACATTCTAGTCGAATAAGAGTACTCTGGGATAGTTTTATTCATTCCCTCTGACCCTCTAATCGAAATTCGACCATAATTAAAATAATAAGTTTCAGCTTTTTACGTTTAAATTAAAAAATAAAGGTATTACAGGCTTTTTTAAAAAGAAAGTGCTGGAAATTGCATATAATTCCTCCGTCTGTCCGATTTTCTTGCAAGCAAAGCGTTAAGTTTCTCGTAGACCAGCGGTCGCCACTTGGTCCTGCAAAATTTTCGAACTACTTCTTTCCACTTGCGATTCGTCTTGTTGAGAACGTGTCCAGTTACGCCAGCATCAAAAAAGCGTATTGCCGTTTCTGCCCGCAAGTGATATCATATTTATTAAAAGCTCACCCGTACCCACTTTGTTGAGCATAAAAACAGTTTGTGATGAATCGTTTAAATCTTCCCGGGACTTCGACAAATATTTTAAGACTAATAATACCCGAATCGGTTCAGCCTCTCTACAGTTTCAACGAGACTAACGAAAAGCAATTCATTTTTATAAGAGAAGATGATGATATACTATTATTATAAGTAGAGGATTTTTAAAAGCGAGAGAGAGAGAAAAAAACTTCTCGCGAAATCTTACTTACAAAAGAACGAGGAAAAGAAGAAAGAAGAAGTCCCACAGGAATAGAACATTTACTCGCAATAAAAAGGATATATTCCTTCCACGTAGTCTAATCTATATTCGTGCCAAATTTCATTAAAATCGGCCCAATGGATTTGGAGTACATATCAGGGTCTATCATATTAAGCGAGATATACCCGCAGTGGGAGTCCTTATTTCAGAAGCGTAAAGTCATTTTCTCGACGTAAAAAATAATAATATTACGAAATATCCGCAAAATCGACCCACAATTTACTTAAGTCATGGGTATTTTCCACCGAATTGTATACAGAAAAACTGGGGTAGCGTGAACTAGTTTGCTCTTCTCGGAAGCCTCACGTAGACGTATTCACGTGTTCCTAATGTATTTTTTATCGCAACCTCAATGGCCAGTTCCTGTGACATAATGCGCTCAATTATATCAATTGCTCCGCTGGCCAATCGCCTGCGACTATTCCCACGTTGAGATTTTAGTGTAGGTGTCACGTAGGGCTGCCCGTCGTGCGCTGATCCCGGGACATGTGACCTGGGATGTCCTGAATAGACTTGAACATGGCTTAGGAATTAAAATACGGGCGCCATTTTTAATATTTTACGTTGCCTTTTATTATAAAA
Source organism: Celastrina argiolus (assembly GCA_905187575.2). Taxonomy (NCBI): domain Eukaryota; kingdom Metazoa; phylum Arthropoda; class Insecta; order Lepidoptera; family Lycaenidae; genus Celastrina; species Celastrina argiolus. Next base: position 3,468,573 of record LR994582.1, on the reverse strand, counting down.
CAAAGGCGTTATCCCCGCCCCTCAATCTTTATATTTCGGTTATTATCATTCGGTATTTGATCTAATTTACTTACAAATATCATTATTTTAGTTACCTTTGTTTTGACTATACATTAAAAACGATTACAACTTCTTAATGTTTTAACTGGATTGTCCTAGTTTCTTTCAGTACTAGTTTTTTTTTTATTTAGAGTCCTAAAATACCACCATCATTAGCATGTTCTTTCATTAACAAACTGTAGTTTTTTTTTAATTCTAAGTGCTACATTAACATCAAATTATTCAGCTAATCTTAACGCCAACAATGAGTGTTGTATAGAAAAGCAGCCATTATGTGGGATCAATTACTATCATCTAATACTAACTAATATAAACTAACATCCAATCAAAGTTCAGACGAAGTTCTGCTTACTAAACAGTGAGGCCGATCGAAGCTACGCCCCACTGTGTAATTTTATTGTTTTTTTTTTAAATAATAAAAGTCTTTATTTAATTTTGTTTAATAATAAGTCTTTATTTTTCAAAGTTACATTTTAAATCATGCAGCCCACGTCCCATGCAGGCATGCATCGCGGTTGTGTCACGCGCACTTAGATAACGTAACTACGCCTTATAAAGTGAACTCTCACTGTATGTGGTTGTTAAGTAGCTACACACTATATAACAACCATCACAGGAAGAGCGTCCGTGGCCTAGGCCAGGAGCACGATTCTCGGACAGTGGAAAAAAGTTCGAATATTAGTATATCCCGCTCGCACGCGCGCTAATTCTCATTTGCATGAGCGGGACAGACTGATAGTAAAAACTAAGATCGAGGCATGAGAATTATGGCTCAGACCGTTCGTTAGCCCTCGAAAGGGTGCAGCTTCGACTTCCAGGTTGTGGCATGCACCAATTAGACTTTTTCAAATCTCAATTACACTATACAGAATGTCTAACGGTTAAGAAAAACATCGTGAGGTAACCCGCACATGGTTGGCCCCTGACGTATTGACCAGTCATTCCTCTAGACTAGGCCGACTATGTTGAGAGAATGCCGTATGTGCCAGGTAAACATGCGACATTTAAAACCGCCCGGCATTACAGTATTTAAATAGTGGTCCTTCGTAAAATACTGTATAAATCATCCAATAACGGATGCAAAGGTCTACTTTTAAGTAGCCACCACAGTTGAAGAACGGCCATTTTTATGTTCGAGAAAGCTCTATATTAAGACTGCACCTTTTTATTTAGTCTGAGCTAGCGTATTGTTCTCCCGACTAAGTGTGCGGAGATGGTTGATACTAATGGCCTAAACGGTGTACCTTAGGGTTGCCAACCGTACCATACCGTTTATTATTATAACTGTATATTATTTTATTACGAACTAGCTAACCCGTGCCCACTTCGTTGAGCATGGAAACCGTGTAAACCTTTCCGGGACTCCCCGAATATTTCAAGACCAAAAATAGCCGAATCAGTTCAGCTGATCTCGAGTTTTAGCGAGACTAACGAACAGCAATTGATTTTATATAGCCTATATTACTCAGTGATAATGTAGCTTTCTAATGAAAAAAGAATTATTAAAATCGGTCCAGTACTTTTTGAGTTATGTCGTTACATACAAAAATACAAATCTTTCCTCTTTATAATATTAGTGTAGATAATACTTTAACTTTAGTAAGTAAATCTTAATTTTTTTATATTATCTAGTCAGGATGGTACGTCCAGACCCAGGAGGAATATGAAACGTCGACGTTAATGTAATAACAATTTTTGCTGTAAAGGTACTATTTTCTTTCTAGAAATGTTCTATTTTATTAATTTTCTTAAAACAGAAATGGTGACAACCCTAGAGTACCTAAAAGGCCTAAAACCTTTGGTACATGTTTACTAAGCAGAGATAATAGTACACCATCAGGACTGCTTTTGCCATTCGACCACCATTACCATAACAACCATTACAAAAGAACATATACAAGATAACTCAAAGGCTTTTGGATGGTGCTTACCAGTGGTAAGTTCATAACAGTCTTCAAATCCTGGCTACACAGGAGTTTTTTTTTTACAATGGACCCATGTTAATCATGCGACTTGTTTCCCCTGTCATAAACAGGGACAATTATTTTCTTTATTTATTTTACAATATTTTGTTTTTTAAATTTTGTACATTGATTTCTTATTACACTTTTAGTTTTTTACTTGTATCTTATTTATTTATTTGTGACTATGATATTATCTTATGCAATTTTTGTATACTTCAGATTACTATATTATTATTTACAATTCATTTCTTTTCCTCGTACATTTTCTGCTTACATACTACGCGCGCTGCGCTGAGCCTCCCATCGGATGTTATTGTGACTCTTAATTTGCAATATACTTTGTACCAATTTGTGGTCTGCTACACGGGAGTTCCAGTGGTGGGAAAATGTAGAATTATATTTTTTTTAAATTGAAAATTATTAGAAGCCCTTTATACTTTTAGTTAATGTTTAGTAATAGATATTTAATCAAATGTTGTGTATAGTAGTTATAGGATGGCAGTGTAAAGTGCCTTTTTATTATGTTTCTTTATTATGTACCTGCACTGTTGTCTGTTACTGTACCTAATGAATAAAATAAAATGAATAAATAAATAATAAAATAATAAAATTCAAATGCCTAATTGCACAATCCGTTGTTTTAAATTGTCATCAGGAGTCAGGACATCCCCGCACCAGTGCACTAAGTGCGAGTTTTTAACCGACTTCAAAAAAAAGAGTATGTTTTCAACACATTTTTTTGTTTGTTTACAAGTTTGGCAAAGTAGTTTCCTTTTTTGAACATTTTTGTGTTTTGTATACGTCATTTAAGTTTGTGTGTGGCTAATTTAGAAGTTCCTCACTTAAAAGTAACAAATAATAAGTAACTGCGTGTAAAAAACCGACTTCTAACCGACAAACATAAAGTAACTGATTCCATGCCATACAAATGGTAGTTAATTCCGGTTAAAAAAATATATCGCAGAAAATGTGTGATATCACTAATCAAAATGTAATTTTGTATTTGTTTCGAGTAACATAAGCATATCCGACTAAAACATAATTTTGAATCAACTATCAAGGTATACCACATAGATCAAAAATGCTGGACTGCTTAGTCTTTGAAGATATACGTTTGGAAAATACGACATCGCTTAAAGTACTGCAAGCATAATCAAGAGCTATATCAATTACAGTAGTCATCACCACCCCTGTCTTCACCAGATAGTAGGTATCCATATTATATACCTTCATAACAATATGACGAAATAGGTACCAAAGTATTATATCTTCTCAAAGTTTCTTAATTTTGTAACTGACTCACTCACACACTCATTCACACACTGACCGATCATCAAAAGTATTAGGCACTTCTAGCAGTCTCTATGACTTCAAATTTAGAATACAAGTAGTGTATAAATAAAGAAAAAACTTAAACATTTTGGAATTTCTGTCTAGTTATCTAGTTACGCCAACTGCGTACATAGTCAATCTACTTATTTATTTAAAATATGAAAGATTTTTAATAATATTGATATGATCACTATAAGATGTTGTTAGTCCAACCGACTTACCCCAGCTTGGCATCACATGGATCTCACAACTTTTTACGGCAAAAGAACTAAGTAGCGAACTTGGCACTTTTTACAAGTTATGTTTTTGATGGGATAGACAATTGAGATAGAAGCATCATCAATGATCGACCATGACTTTCAATGATGTCCAATTAATTACAAAGCACATCCTTCACGTCAGGTCCTCGTCAGGTGGCATTGTGGTCCAATATTGTCCAATTGGGCCATTGTCAGCTACCTTGACTATTACTGAGATTGGCCCACGTCAGACCGATACAATAGTTGTGAAATATCATGACGGTAGTGCGTCTTGATATTTCACAATGGAGAATGTTACTAGGTATACAAAATTGATTAAAACTGTTATCCCGGTAGGGATTGTATCTGTACAAATACACTAGATTTATTTCATTGAAAAAAAACCTAGTATTTAATGAGTTTACGAAAATTTCAATGACGTCATCGCGTCGAGAATTTGAAACAAATATATCTCGGAAACTACACGACGTATTGTAATATGTTTTCAGACATATTATTTATTTTCAAAAGAGTTTACGGCTAAAAATAAAAATTTGTGAACATCCTCGTTGACTATAGAAACCGTTTAAACCTTCCCTGGACTTCCACGAACATTTCAAGACCAAAAATAGCCGAATCGGTTCAGCCGTTCTCGAGTGTTAGCGAGACTAGCGAACAGCAATTCATTTTAATATATAAGATTAATGTTCTAATTTAAAGCCTTACAGCCATACATTACCTACATGCATAAGTATTAAGTACCTACTTACAGCCAATCGCTTGTCTTCGCTTTCAGTTTGTATGTAAAACAAAAAAATATATAATTATCTACTTCTCTTGGTCTTTTTATCACATATCAAGCATTTCATATATTTATGTTATTTGTTATCAACAGACATTAGTTGAGTTGTGACGCTCAGATAACACCAGGAAAACAACTTTATCAGATAAATGATGAATGAATTTGGCAGAACATAAGTACTATCACATGCTGAAGATGTTTAGGCACGTATTCACGATTAGTTCGAATTTACGAGGATGCGTTGCGATGAATGTGTGTTTTAAGAACCAATAGAATCTCTTCATTTACCTAGCCCCGCTCAGCAAAACGATTCCATTGGTTCGTGAAAAACTCATTCCTCGCCTCCTCGCACCTTATTTGTGGAACACAGCCTAATCAGTAATAACTATAAATTGGGCAGATATTCGGTTCAGCAGCAACCGAATATCTGCATATCTCCCCTATTTATGGTCATCTGCCGGCTAGTTATAGTCCGACACAGCTAAATGGGCTTCATGCCATTAGTGAGTACCCTTTCGAAAAAAAAAAAGGTTCAGCAGCAGAAGAAGCCATACATCGCTCATTATTCTCCGACACCTCAAGGCCTACTCTATAATCAAAGTTCAAAGGATGGAAATTAGAATCGCATTAGCATTTGAGAGTTCTCTAATAAAAACGACGCTAGGGCCAGTTGGTTTGAAGTCGAGTGTCAATTTTATGGAACTTAGTGAAATCAGACTCACAATGTCGATCCAATAATATAAAAATCAAGAACAAGATAAAAAAACGATGTCCACCTAATCTATATCTTATCTTACTTATAATAAAACTGTAGAGAGGTCAATTCTGTACATTGAATTTTTTTTCAAAATACATATTGGAGGATGATTGGCGATCGATACTGATGCCAAAAATGCAATTAGTAAAATTTTTGTCTGTCTGTCTGTCTGTCTGTCTGTCTGTCTGTCTGTATGTGCGCGATAGGAACAAAAACTACTGAAGGGATTTTAACCAAACTTGGTACGATTGTAGCCCATATTCCTGGGCAGGTTATAGGCTATATAACATAACGCTACGATACATAGGAGCCGAGCAGTGACGATAAATTGGAAGCAAGTCGGAGGAATTTCGCGCGCGCGGGCTGCGGACGAACGGTTCATGCGGGGGGCGCGGGGGGATCGCTTACACAGTGACGCGAAGCAATAGAATGTGGCACTAAAGTAGATTAGAACTTGAAATAAGTACCTAACTAACAGTTTTTTTTTTTCTGAGAAGAGTGTTTCCACAGTGTCATAATAATATAAAAATTGTATTTTTGAACTTGCTTCACAAATTGAAATAAATTATCATTTATTGTATAAATCAACTTAATTAACTGTATTATTAAAAGAAAGCCTTTCGCGATAATCTAAAAAAACGGGCAATTAAGCGGTTTTTGGTAAACTATTTATACCATCACGGTATTAATCCTTATCATTTTTAATACGTTGGTTGGCTTAAGAATTTCATGAAGACTATATTTGCCCTTTATACCTAGCAAGTATAATTAATAGTTTAGGAGATAATATAGCAAAATTAAAATCGTTTCGCCGTGATTCGACCGCCGCATCGCGGCGCCGCGCTATACAGGCTGATGCGTGACGTCTTACATCCAAGTCGGGGTGTAGTGTATAACAGATGCTGGTAGGTGGGAATTTTGGCGAAGGTCAACCAAAGGAACTCCACCCCACTGCTGGGTAAAAAATACTATTAAAATGTGCTAACAGGCAGTACCGGTAGTATGAATTTAACCACGCACAGCCGCTAACTGTGCCCCCAGTAATAATCGTGTTAAAAGTACGGCGTATGGCGTATAGATGTCGCTTTGATTTGAAGATATATGACAATAAAAAAAATACTGGACTTTTGTATGAAGCGCGGCGGGAACCGCGCTGCTTCAAACATTCAAATTTATTCTTTTTTTATTTTATATTTTGTTTATAACAAAATTTCATTTATTTATATTATTATTATTAATCTTAGGGTAGGTTATAAAAAACGCTACTAAAGGCGATCGGCGCGGCGCGCCGAGCTGGGGCCTAACTCTCCAAACTGATTCGATTTTAATTCAGATTCGATCGTGCCGCATACTCCCGAAGGAATTGACGTTTGTTTATTTTTATTCTCTGTCGATTGATATGGTCTGGTGTACAAAAAGTTACGTTCTAACGGTTTTCTTTAACCTAATTAATTTCAAAGTAATCTACCAAATAAAACACCAAAAACCGTTAAGATCGAACTGATTCGATTCTCAGTTGTGTCGAGAGTAAGCCTGCTGGATCCTCGGCGGGGCGTGCCGCTGCGCCCATGTCTAACCGAGAGTTCCGTTTTAAAGACCTTAGTAATTGCAATATAAGTTTAAATTTAATAATACTTCAAAACATTAATGACAAAAACGGTAATAAGTTGAAAAAATTGAAAATATTTTTATGGTTTCGCAATTTATCCTATGTCGTTTAAATTTGATATGAAGCAACATTTTAATAGTGCATTAAGATGTTGCTTCATATCAAATTTCTATTCCCGGGAAGTACCCTTTAGGTTTTGGTTCCCTTTGGCGTGTCAAAAATTGCGAAAATTAGCGATATAAACGGCTGAATCTTTGGGTAGATGTGGCCAAAATGCCTGTTTCTTTTCACAGCCAGAAGGGACAGTAGAGCTGAGTTTTTAATATGATTTTTAGCTTGATACCTACACGTGTTAAAGTTTTGACACCCAGACAGACGGACATCGAAGTTAAATACTTTACTAAATTAACGTGAAAAATTGTCTGGGTCTATACGGTGCATTCGAATAATATTATCCTAACTTCGAATACCTTTGCTGACTTCTACATATTGTTCGAAGGCCTACTTCTTTTGCCGAGCTCCGAAAGGATAGTAATATATTATTATTATACACTGCATACCAAGAGGCTTGCCGGGTACGTGTCTTGCTGGATCGGGATCAACACTGGGATGCACTGGGAAGTACCTATTAGCGAAAGTTCTCAGCGGTTGCGCCAATAAACTAAAAATATATTTAAAAATACTAAAGTGCCCTAAATCACTTTTCCACGCGTACGAAGTCGCGGGCACAGCTAGTATATAAATATAGTAATTATTCAAACATTGTCATGTATGTAAACCTTCATATTAAAAGCATTTTTAACAATACAGTCATTGTGATTATCGATGGTATGTTGGAGAGTATCTCTCTCTCTATACAAGGTGTAAAATAAATGAGCGATAATACTCTAGGGTATGTATGTGCCTTATGTAGAGTATACTGTGAATATACCAGCACCGAAACAATTTCCTTTGACTTTTATGTTTCTATGAGAAATGCTCCAACATCAAGAATTTGCCTATACAAGAATAGTAAAAAAGTACCTCTTTCAGCTTCATTGGTACTTTCACAGAAAACTATGTACGGGATCCATACACACCCTGAAGTTTTATCACTCATTAATATTACAGCATTTATATTATTCAATAGTGTTTATTATATTACTTATATATAAAGGGTGTAAAAAGAGCAGTCACTTTAACTTTGGGATATGATTATACTACCTTTTCTCGTTCTTTTTTTTTTGGTTTATTGTTATTTTTGCGACAAAAAACAAGAAATGGTAAAAGGTTAAAAAAAATGTTTAGTTTTAGGCAAAAAAAAATTTTTTTTAAATACATTTCTAAAAAGGGGTAGTATAATCGTATCTCAAAGTTATAGTGACTGCTCTTTTTACAGCCTGTATATTGAATTTATAATATATATAGTATGTTCAATATATATATTGAACATACTATCTATCTTTTGTATAAAAAAGCTACATATTATATAATATTTAAATCAATACACAACAAAGTATTATAAAGACGTAATATTCAAATGAGACTCATCTATTGTATAACACGACACGATCCGATATTACTATCATCCATGGAAGCCAAATCTAACCTGAGCGTCATATTATTTACCAATTCTAATATTTATATTAGGCTGGGAAACTACTGAACAGATTTCGATTAAATTTGACACAGATATAGAGTAGACAACGGAATAAAAGTACTCGCTGAAATATGCAAGGTTCCTTCGTGATTTCATTTTGCGAGGGTACATACATCTAGTTGCTTACACATAATATTAAGATCACTCTAGCAAGAAGTGCCATTTGATGTCTCGTTATTAAGATTTCAACATTGTTTTACCCCTACTTGACGATCGTTATACAACGGCATACGGTTATATCTGTTACCTGAGGTTTCACTTATCTATTGACATCTCTTTCATCAAAATTGGATGACGAGATGTAGTTACTGTAGGGTGTGTATGTGCCTACTATTTTTTTGGACGACCTCCGTAGCGCAGTGGTTGAGGGCGTTTATGCTCGAGCGAGAGGTCGCGGGTTCGAATCCTGCCGAGGGAACAAAAAGTTTTCAATGTTCCTGGGTCATGGATGTATATATTATAATAAAAATCTTAAATATGTGTATAGTATAAGAGTATTATATATATTTCCGTTGTCTGGTACCTGTAACACAAGTTCTTCGGATACTTAGCACGGGGCCAGATTGACGTGGTGTGAAGCTCCCATAGATATTATTATTATTACTATGTAGAGTGTAATGTAAAGGTAACAGCGCTGAAAAACTTACTTTTGACTTGCATGTTTCTATGAGAAATCATCAACACCAACATCATACATTTTCCCATACAATATTATAAAAAAGTACCTCTTTTATAGCTGGTAAACTCTCAGTAAACTCTAAAGACCTATACACATCCTGAAGTATTATCAATCATTTATTTTAGCCTGTATAGATTGCTACAATCATTACCTTTCCTCCCGGTAGTCGGGTAAATATAAAGTTGACAATGTTGCCAACCAGACCGAAATCGCAGCCAAAAGGTGAACAAGTACAAACAAAACTTACCTCGTTCTAAAGTCGCTGTTGATATGTGAATAGTATCAGAACAAACATTTCAGAACATTAGTTCTATAGAAAAGCGCAACTTCTTCTTGAAAACTTTCATTTTCCTCTTCACGAACGGATCCACCGTGACCGTTTGAACGCACCAATACGGTTTTTCGATAATCACGCGCGCGCTAAATCACCCGAACGCGCTATTTTTGAAATTACGCACGCGTAAAACATGCGATTACGCGATTTTACGTTTTACGCGCGCTCGTAAATTTCGCGTGGCCCACGGTCCCGACGGCAGACGACTGATCCTTTTCGTCCTCAAATATTCTGCTTAATAATTTAAGACCGGTGTATACGATATAGGGCTATACGAACATCTCTGGGATCACTTAACATATGCGACTGGATCTATATGGAGCGGATATTACTGAATCTCATGAAGATAATTATTTTTATTCTTACCAGTACCAGAACATGGGAAGGAAATATTTGATTGTTTTTAAGGCGTGTAATATTCGTTAATATGTATAGAAACAAGCTTCCTTTGCATTGTACATGCTAAATTTTCAAATTTTGATGAATTTTAACACAGATATCGATGATATTTTTTTTTTAAATACATAGCACTTCCAGTAAAGTAGCACAAAAATGTAATACTTTTCGCAATAAGTAATTTTATTACACACTAGCTAACCTGTGCTCACTTCATTAAGTATATAAATAGTTTTACACAATCCTGAACCCGCAACGCGAATGAATTTTTTATTTTATTTATCGATTTGGAATACAAAATATTAAACCAAATAGTTTAAACTATATATATTTAAAATTATATGCGGTATGTATAGCATTTCACAATTTTTATTTTCCATTTGCAAACAATTTTGTTACCATGACAACGGTATCATATAGATTGGTAACGACGGAAAAGATCGAGTCCAGGTTCAAACCCTGGTGACTATTACGTTTATTTTCTTTCTTTTTAATTTTTTTTAAAATATAATATAGCCTATATTCAGCGCTGATAGTGTAGCTTTCCAGCGGCGAAAGAATTTTTCATATTGGTTCAGTGGTTTCAGAGCCTACTCCATTCAAACAAACAAACAATCAAATGTTTCCTCTTTATAATATTAGTATAGATGTTAATTATAGGTATCACCATATTTTATGAAGATGTAGATGATCTACTAGTTATATGAATTTGTCATTTACTTTATATAATAAATCTGAAAGATATTTTTGTAAAGTCAAAATGTAAAGCTTCCGTGAGATTTCTTAAAGCGTGCACGACATCCCGTACAACATATTATAGTAAATTAATATTCACAATACATGTGAAAGTATAATTCAAAACTATTATAACTAATATTAATAAAGTAATTCACTACCTCAATCATACGATTTAACCATAATATTGTTATAAAGTTATGTGTCACATTAAAAGTGTATTGTTGTAACAGCTCCTAATCTATGCCAACCTTATACCTAGTGTACACAGCTATATGATTTCATTGTGCACTTAGTGCGCCTACATCTTGGTCTTTGTTCTACAATCGTTATAGTACAAATTCGTTCAGTCAGCGTTTCATCTCGGGTCGTTAGGCGAAAATAGGCTTTTTCGCCTTCCATTAAGTATTAGAATACTATTAAAGTTTTTTTGTCAGTCGAGTCAATTATAAACGTCTGGCTAAGTGCTAAGGGTGAACACACACAGGAATCATTATTTTTTTCGTGTCTGTTCGTTTAGTCGGATTTTATTTCCAGACTAATTATGTCCTTAGTTCTTCTACGGATCTCCTCATTTCTGATTCGATCACGTAGAGAAATACCGAGCATTGCCCTCTCCATAGCACGCTGAGCGACATTAAACCTTTTGAAAAGATCCTTCGTGAAGCACCACGTCTCAGAACCGTAAGTCATCACTGGTAACACACATTGGTTGTATACCTTTGTCTTTAGGCACTGAGGTATTTTAGACGAGAAGACGTTACGTAATTTACCAAACGCTGCCCAGCCGAGCTGGATCCGTCTACTGACCTCTCTCTTAAAGTTGGACCTACCTAATCGGACAGCCTGCCCTAGGTATATATATTCGTCAACAACTTCAAGAGTAGAGCTCCCAACAGTTAGTGCGGTGGGTGCAACATGGACATTGTGCATGATCTTTGTTTTGTCCATGTTCATTTTAAGACCCACTTGTTGAGAAACTCTATTGAGGCCACCGAGCATGCGCCCCAAATCTTCCAACGATTCTGCCATGACTACTATGTCGTCGGCAAATCGAAGGTGAGTGATGTATTCGCCATTGATGTTGATGCCAAGTCCTTGCCATTCCAGTAGTTTGAAGGAATCCTCCAGAGCAGCGGTAAACAGTTTCGGGGATATGATATCCCCCTGTCTTACTCCTCTCTTTAAAGGGATATCCTTCGTGCAGTGCTCCTGTACTCGGACTGACATGGTGGCGTTATTATACAAACACTTCAACACTTCGATATACCGATAGTCAATACGGCAACGCTGGAGAGATCTCAGGACCGCCCATATTTCGACGGAATCAAAGGCTTTCTCATAGTCCACAAACGCCAAGCATAATGGCCGATTATACTCTTCGGTCTTCTGTATAATCTGCCGCAGCGTATGTATGTGGTCTATGGTACTATAGCCTTTTCGGAAACCGGCTTGTTCGGTAGGCTGAAAGTCATCTAGCCTGCGTTCGAGACGCAACGTAATAACTCTCGAAAACAGCTTGTAGACATGGCTCAGCAGTGTTATGGGTCTATAGTTCTTCAGTAAGGTTTTGTCGCCTTTTTTGAAGAACAGGACCACAACACCCCTGTTCCATGCCTCTGGCGTTTTCCCATCGAGTAAGGAAGAATTGAAGAGCTTCTGAAGGACTTTTAGTACCGGCGTGCCGCCCGCTTTCAGAAGCTCTGTAGTGATTCCATCCTCACCCGGAGCCTTGTTGTTCTTAAGCTGTTTGAGAGCTACCCTAATCTCGTACAGGCTGATGTCCGGGATGTCTTCGGTATAGTGTCGGGTTAGCCTGGCTCTTGGGTCTGCAGCTAAACTAGCAGGTTCAGCTGAGACCGAGGTATACAGCTGTCCATAGAACCTTTCTATCTCCCGTAGTACCTCGGACTTATTTGACGTTACGCGTCCATCTTCGGTCTTCAGCTTTGTCAACTGGCTTTGCCCAATAGATACGTCTCTTGCAAACACTTTGGAGCCTTGGTTCCGCTCTATCGTCTCTTTAATACGCTGGGTATTAAAAGAACGGATATCGTGTCGCAAGGACTTCGTAATCTGTCTATTGAGCTGCCTATATGGCTCAGCGTCACTCGAAGTTTGGAGCGTCATTGAACGTCGACTAGCCATGAGGTTCCGGGTTTGGTCGGATAGTTTCTGAGGTCTATTTGTACGGTGGGTCTTAAAAAATTTGGACCCCACCGTATGGACAGTTTCTACCAGCCTGCTATTTATATCGTCCACTGATGCGCAGCTGTCTAGCCATTGGAAGCGATTTGACAGTTCAAGTTGAAAGCTCTCGGGGTTTTGGATATGGGCATTCGACGGTCGGAGCGTAGACTTCATCAGACGCGATCTCTCAAGTTTGACGTTGATATTCAACATGCCTCTGACGATTCGGTGATCACTACCGGTCTTAACCATGTTGATCACAGAGACATCGTTGAATATCTGCCGCTTGGTGCTCATAATGAAGTCAATCTCGTTTCTAGTTACACCGTCGGGACTCAACCAGGTCCATTTCCTCTGCGGCGGCTTTTGGAAGAAAGAATTCATCATGAAGAGTCCTTCCTTCTCCATAAAGTCCGCCAGCATCTGTCCTCTGGGATTCCTCTGCCCAAATCCAAATGGCCCCACTTTCAGCTCATCATCGCTTCTGCAGCCCAGCCTCGCATTGAAATCTCCCATAACAACTGTGAAGTGTGTTTTAGGGCTACGTATGGCCCTACTGACGTCCTCATACGTAGCTTCTACTTCATCGTCTGGATGTGTTGACGATGGGGCGTATACCTGTACAATCTTCAACGAATATCGTTTTGAGATTCTCAGTACAAGGTATGCAACCCTATTTGACACACTCTCGATGGACACAATGTTGTTGATGAGAGATTTGTGGACGATAAACCCAACACCACCTTGGGATTTCTGTTCTCCCTCCCGGTAGTAGAACAAGTGGCCGGACTGTAAGGTTATCGTATCCTCGCCCTCTCTTCGGATCTCCGATAAACCAATAACGTCCCAGTGCAACTTGTTCATCTCCTCTTCCAGCTCTACGAGCTTCTCGTCCAACCTCAAAGTGCGCACGTTGTGTGTTACCAGGGCCAGTTGTCGTTTATAAGGGGGGTGGTAGCCGGATCTCTTCCGGGGATTCTTAGCACCCCCCGCCCCGCCGTTACCGTGGCCGCTACCGTAGCCAGGAATAGCGGGGCCGCCGGGGACTAGGGGCCTGGTCTTCTGGTGCGTAAACATAGGAGGTTTTTAAAAGCCTACTGATACCACGCTGGCTAGACGGGTTGGTACAGGGTTTTGTATCAAGTTTTCCTTCTCTCACACTAGTTGTTGTTATGTGTGTGTGCTTCCTTTTAGTCGCCTCTTACGACTCCCCTAGGATAGTATCGGGGGTGGTGACAATTGTATTCTAATGCCGTCACCACACGGCGAATTCTAATGCCGTCACCACACGGCGAAGAACTAAGGTTGCTGACATTGCCCGACATTGCCCGTAGGATCAGTCAGCTGAAGTGGCAATGGGCCGGCCACATAGCACGAAGATTGGACGGTCGATGGGGCAAAAAGATCCTAGAGTGGAGGCCACGTACTGGCAAGCGCAGTGTGGGACGGCCACCTACCAGATGGACCGACGACCTGGTGAAAACTGCCGGGTCACGTTGGATGCAGGTGGCAATGGACCGAACACACTGGAAATGTGTTGGAGAGGCCTATGTTCAGCAGTGGACTCTAAAAGGCTGAAACGACGACGAATTATGTCCAATAACTATGCTCTCCGTCTACGTCAGCGGTACTGATCATAAAAAAATGTACCACCGATATTATCGTAAAGAAAAAAGGTTTATTTTGTCAAACTATTGTCTACTTACGCTATTTTTAGGCCACAACAACAACTAGATTAGCAGTTGTCCAGACGTGAGAGGGCAACGGTCTCCCTAGACCAATGCCCCTAGACTCTAGACTAAATAATGTGCCTGAACTAGGATGCATATCCTTACTAATCTTAAGCGAGATCATTTGTTAGAGATTCACATTTTTTCGCCTATCTCCGAAAATCATAATTATTTATAGATGTTCCCCGCAACTTCACACCACGTGTACCGAAACAAAATCCACGGGTACCGAACATTTTGCTCTGCAAAAAATAGCCCATGAAAATCCCGGCTCGTAGTTACTACCATACCAAATTACATCAAAATCAGGTCTCTTGTTTTGTGTAAAAGTACCAAACATCCATAAAAAGTAATTTTAAATCTGCAAAAAATATTCAAATGACAGCCATTACAGCAGTCTTACTCCCGACACAGTCGAGAATTGAATCAGTTCGATCGATTTAAAACAAACCAGGATAAAGAAAATCGTTAGAACGTAACTTTTTATGCTCTCGACCATATCAATCGACATAAAATTAAAACGAACAATCGTCAATTTTTTCGCATCTGAATCAAAATCGAATCAGTTTGGAGAGTAAGGCCCCAGAATGTATGATGATTCTAGAAAAAGACTAGATGTTAGTAAGCACCTATTTTTTTACCGGTCCAATCACCAGAATCGATAGTAGACTCACAAGCATAGATTGGTATGAGAAATGTATTGGAGTCAATAGTAACTCCTTCAGTTTTAGTACTTTCACAGTGAACTCTATAAAAGGGAGATATTGTATGCATCCTTATACAGGCTGTAATATTAATGATAATAATTTAGCGTGTGTATGGGTCCCGTTAATAGAGTTTACTGTGAAGGTACCAGCGCTGAAACAGTTACTTTCTTTAAATTATTGTATGGGAAAATTTATGATGTTGGGCCATTTCTCATAGAAACATGGAAGTCAGTCTTTCAGCGCTGGTACTTTCATAGTATACTCTACAATCTACATAGTAGGCACAAAAATATTATTTTACACGATGCATATCAAATAGTTATTTTCTTAATTAAAAATTTAGGTATTGATTACTGAAACTGTCAATCAAGATTCAATCTGGCACGAAATGAGCAATAGAGAATTTTCCAGAACCCACGTGCTAATGTTCACGTGCTATCAACTATTGATTTCCATATCTAGGCCATTAGCTAATAACTCCGAAATACTAGACTAGACTTCTGGCTGGCTGGTGAAGTGTTGTCTATGAAAAAAAAAGTTTATCGTTATTTCTGGAAATGGCAAAGCTGGATAACGGATATAGATCTAGATCTATATCCGTTATCCAGCAGTGCTGCCTAGGCAGTAGCATTAGAATTTAAAGATAAGCTATATTGTCCGCGGCTTTGCCCATAATTTACACAAATAAAATTGATAAATAGGTTTTATAATGTTCGATCAAACCAAAACAAATATACTTTATTGTGCACAAATCATTATAAAATACAGACAACAATTAGGTACATGAAATCAGACATGCACACAAAGGCGGTCTTATTACTTCAAATCAATTTCTTCCCGCCAACTTTTGGATTTTTGAGATATTGGAAAGCATGAAGCACATGTGCAAAGTATATTCTTCTTATATATAAAAATGAATTGCTGCTCGTTAGTCCCGCTAAAACTCGAGAACCGCTGAACCGATTCAGCTATTTTTAGTCTTGAAATATTCGTTGAAGTCCAGGAAAGGTTTAAACGGTTCTATGTTCAACGAAGTGGGCACAGGTCAGCTAGTATTAAATAAATGTTGTTTGTAATTTACAAATAATTGTAGAATTCTCAATGTATTTTAACTGACAATTAGTAGTTATTAAAATTCGAACTTAAGGGCGTGTTTCACCAAGCAATGTTAAAGTTAACGCCATGTTAAAATACCATGGCTTCTCATTCATTGACAGGAAATACGAGAGGGATAACATGATATTTAACGAAGGATTAACTTTAACATTGCTTGGTGAAACACGACCTTAGACTATTGTTTTTTATTTTGGTTCACTGTACCTATCTTAGTTTTTTACTAAGAACATGTTGGTAACTTTTATTGAAAGGGAGTACTTGAGTACTGTAATGAGAAAAACGAGACTATCGCATAAACCGATGGCACAATAAAACTATCACTAACCGGACGGACTGCTTTTGTTTTCAACTTTTTCTCATCGATGTAAATTAAAGATACACATTGTGATTTCTTATCTACATTGCCTTACAGATTAATTTTTATTATTTATTTTATATTCTGTAATAAATTAAAAAGAGTCTTAATGTATGTAGTTGTAGGTTACTTTTTAAGTATCTTACCTATTAAATACATTTATAACGTATTATACGTTTACGTTAATATAAATCTTTATTGTATTCATTATTACCGTATCCCTGTAAGCAGTAATTAACTTTTTTCTTTTTGAATGTTTGTTATAAATATGTATGTATTTAATTTTGATAAAAACAGATAAGACTAAATTTTTTTATTAGCGACGTCTTTCGTTATACTTGTTAAAAAAAATAAAAAAGCTTAGGAATACTAAAATAATTCACAATTTCTAGGAATTTTTATTTTTATAGTACGTCCGAGATAAATTTAACCTAAACGTAAACAAACCCGTCTATGACACAACCATAGACTAGTCAGTGATGCCAGTTGGCCAATATTAAGAAAATGATTATTGTTTGCTATGAATCCATAGACTATATTCTACAATCGGCAGTGTCAAAATGGCGTATTTTTTCTGGGATAGATTTTCATTTGATGTTTAAACTTATTAATTATTGTTTAATTGTTATAAAATGTATTAGATAATAAAGCATGATCCTTTAATATACCTGTGAAAGTGTTGATAAGTGTGAGTTTTCGGTTTGTTTACCTTTAGGTTAAATTTATTTGGGACGAACTATACATATTATTTTCCAATCATCGCGTCGGGTCGAAATCCCTTTGCGTAGTGTGATGTCAGAACGTTCGACTGCCGACAGCGGCCAACAGAAGCCGACAGCGCCGACAGTCCCAATAGCTCGGACGTTCCACGTCCAATTAGAACCAGCTTCGAAATTTAAAAAACAGGCATACAAAATTTCAATAGTGTTATGTCCTCTGAAAAGACTAGGAAAGTCTAAAACTGACATAACGCAGAGTGCAACAACAAACTAAAATATTAAGTACTTTTTTGTTCCGACCGCCTCCGAACTTTTAACCAAGGTTCCATCGCTAATTACGACGACAATCTTCGAAAACAAATTTCATAGATTTTTTGTTTACCTCTCATTTGGCCCCTGATTTGAAATCTGAAATATATCTATGATTTAATTTCACATCGACGCCATTTTTTCTCAGAAGTATCCAAAGTCCGGATGTTAGAGTCGATAAACTTGTGAATCTACCCACAAATCACGGAGACTTTTATAGAATTATTGCTGCAGGCGACGCTGCAACCAACATCCACGTATTTTTAACCTGCAGATGCTTCTTCTTTTTGAAAATAAAAGGTTCTCTAGCTCTTTTAAAGTAGGTATATATCCTACACGTACTATTCTGCTACTTAGATCTAATAAATTGTCATGTTATGTTGTTACTAATAAAAAAATAGAATACCTAATATGAATCTGGTGCACTAAAAATGCTGTAATATATAAATTTATTAATATATCAAATTATTCAGTGAAAATTATTGATTCCCGATTGTGTCGGGACCAAGCCTGCTGGACACGAGTAGACAAATCGTATCCATAATCTAAGTCACACATCGATATTGAACGTTTCAAATTGATACAATCGGCGTTAACCCTTAGCACATCCCTTAGTATGGGCGTCACTGAAAGATAACCCTAAATTACTGGAAGCGTAAGCCGTGAACAAATGCCGTACGTGCCTCGTCATAATCGCCGCCATGTTTGCCGCCAAAACTCCGGCGTATTGACCGTTCCACTAATAACGATTAGAATGTACTAATGTAGCCATAGGACATGGCTTCCTAGCTATTAAGGGCTGATTTTTAAATATCAGACAACTTTTACCTTAGGAAAAATGTGTAACTTTATCAGATTTTGTGTAAAACAAAATATGGCAACGACAAAAAAAATCTACAAAAAATTACAAATAAACAAAAAATAGCTAGCAGTACCAATTTTTTTTAAATTCCCGCAATATGCTGAACCAAGGGACTATATTATTATGTTTCAGACACCGGAAAAATAAAGAAAATTCAGATCCCTTAAAATAGCAATCTGAACTAACAATAGAGATGAACTCATCTTTTTTCAGGTGCGTCATGTGTTCCAGATTCAAAATGAGATTTTTTTTTATCATAATAATTTTATTCGATGACTAGGTTTACAATTTTGGAGGAACCGTCAAAACAAAAATATGTGGCTAGTCTGTGCCCGCGTATATTATACAGTATCCCACAGGAGCACTACTTAATATTTTAATTCTGAGTGAAAACTACTATCAATAGAAGTTTCATCAAAGTCCGTTAAATAGATTTTGTGTGAAAGATTTACAAACATATTACCCACAATATTTCACATTTAGTTATAATAATTGGAACTAGGATAAGTAGGTAAGTAATAGGATTTTAAATTATTATAATCAAACAAAAACAACTAAAATAATTTTTATTATTGAATGTACTGATAGTTTCTTGATGGAAATACGAGTACATGTTACACTGTAATAATACACAAATTACTTGCACTTTTTCCACTATTATTAAGTGGAAAAAGTGCAAGTAATTTGTGTATTATTACGGTGTAAAATAATTTTATTATTACTTACATTTTTTTCAGTGCATAAATAAATAAATAAACTTTTCAATTTCGCAAACAAACCCAATTCTTAAGAAAAATTATATTTGTAAAACCTTTTGCTTCGTGTAAAAGTTATCGCTTAATCATTAAGAAATATACCGAATGGGTTTCCAAGAATAAAGGAAAATGGTGAAAATGAAAATCTGATAAATACTCTTTGATGAAAAATCGTGAATTAAATTGTAAATAAGGTACTTTAATCAATACGAAATAAAGAGTTAGTATTTGTACTGTATTTTTAGAATTTTGTATTAACTATGTACCTAAGTACGTGTATTAATATGTAGTAGGTAGGTATGTATAATTATCAATTAGTTATGTATTCTATTGGATTTTATGTTCAAACTCTCTCTTCACTTTTGGTAAAATATGTTAGGCGATGAGAGAGTAGCATATTTTATAATTTTAGGTTAATATAATAATATTATTATCTTTGTCAAATTCTTACAAAAATTTATTAACAATAGTTTAACTGTTTGTTTTCCTAAATAGATAAAAAAATACATTTACTTTTGATCGCCTTTTTTTCTCCACTTCCAAGAGATGTATCTTCCAATGTTTTCGGCCATGCGGAAAATAGGCCAGCTAGATTATATTACCACAGAAAAATACAGACAGAAACCGGGGTGACATCAAGGCTGTAAAGTATGAGGCTTGCGTTGACAGCGATTCCCGAACGTAGAAAAAAGTAAAATACCGTACCTCAGTGTGGACCGTATATTTTTCGTACCTTATAAATTATACTGGTAATTCATTTTTAATACAAACTATATAAGGGTTAAGCATTAAGTTGATTTCGGTTTAGAGTTACAAAAATAAGGGCCATACACAATGAATAGTGCATTTAAAGAGTTTAGACTGATTTATAACCATATTGCCTACGTTTAATACAATGTGAGCATTGTGTCCCTACAGTAGAGTATAGCATTTTAAATATTTTGGCAAAACTGTTTGAGACTGATGGAAGTACGCAAGACCAAAAATATGGCTTTGTATTTAATGTTTGCACAATTTTAACATCATAACAACAACGTAATAAAATTAAACATTCATACTTACGTAAAGTACTGCAGCCACTTCAAAACTTATGTTTAACAATAACACTTGTATTTTACACAACACAACACAAATTCACTGTTTTAATTATATACGTCATGTTATATACATACTAAAGTGGCATAACACTATAGAGTATGGAGTCTGTGTTGTAAATGATACGAAAATATACTATCTTATCTTATTTAAATCGACATCTTACTTTTACTCGTATACCTATGTAGAGGATGTAAAAAGAACAGTCACTAAATTAAGTATATTATAATACCTTTTCTCATTCAAGTTTTTTTGTTTATGACGAAAAGAAATATAAATAAAATACATGTCTAGAATGAGAAAAGGTATAATTATATGCTAAGTTTATAGAGACTGCTCCTTTACACTCTGTATATTCTAATGCCAATTTAGTTTTTTTTTTAATGAAGGTAATATTTCGGACATTATATCAGCGATGGTATAAAGGCCCTTGCCTGATTAAGGCATAAACCATATTATGACCACCATAGCAATGGCTTCTGTCTAAGGACGAATCTAAGACAATATAGGAGTTTCCATACCTCCATACTTATCGGCTTCATTTATCTTGTGAAGACCCCATTCAGGGCTTCCCTCTAAAAGAGAAGCAGCCTTTGCCACTGATAGACAAAATTTTAGGTTGACGAAGAAAATGTGTTTTTGTCCGTCCGTAAATCTGTATTTTATTGACATAATACAAAGTCTATATTGTAGGGTAGTAGGTAGTATGTAGGGTAAACCCTCTGTGCCCGCGACTTCGTTCGCGTGGTTTTTGAGTGACTTATACCGCTTATGCAGCGCACGCAACGAAAGTCCCCAAATGTGAATAATTTTCCCCGTTTTTGCAACATTTCTCACGGACGCTTCGCTCCTATTGGTCGCAGCGTAATATTATATAACCTAAAGACTTCCTCTATAAATGGACTATCCAAAAAAAATATTTTTTCAAATCGGACCAGTAGTTCCTGAGATTAGCGCCTTTAAACAAACAAACAAACTCTTCCGACTTTGTATAACGAGTGCATTATAAATTATAATTGCAATGAATAGCTATAATATGTTCTTATTTTCATAATAAGTATGTTTAAAGTTGATCCAACTTAAAAAAATATTTAGGTAGGGATATTTTTAAAATAATGCTACAATTATACTTATTCTTCAGATTATAACACAATATGCAGAGAGAGCGCTCTGAAAATCTGGGTAAAGCAAATACAAAAGTAAGTACTGTCTATCAGCCACTTCCTCTAATAAGTATTATCTTGTGAATTATCCGCAATTGTATACTGTATTCTTTTTAGTTCAAAGAAAACACAAATATTAGAACCAATTACTTAGTGTAAAACAGGTTTCAGTTACACAAACACGAAACAAAGCAACTCATTGGGGTTTTGGAATATTTCCAGGAAAACATTGAAAAAGGAAAATAAGAACAAGATTCCCGTATTCTTTTACATAATTCCCCCCTGTTGGGGAAGTATAAAATTAATTAAACAAACAAGCGCGGCCTTATATTAAATGATCTTAATCAAGACGCTCGCTTCTTTTAATATTAATACATTCTGTGATCTTTTCATAATTTGACGTGAATTTCGAAGTATTAAGGCGAGGAATAACCGCTACTAGCGCCACTCTTCTTAAAATAAATTTTACAACGACACAAAGATCTTATTAAAAAAAGTAAAAGGTAAAATTCTAAGTAAATAGTTAAACTAATTTATTGGCATTTAATTGCAGCTCTAAATCCTATAGTGTATTTATTTACTCTCATAAAAACTACCAAAAGTGGCCGTTTTAGTTATAACTCATGAGAGTAAATACAGTATAGGATTTAGAGCTGTAATTAAATGCCATTAAATTAGTTTAACTATTTACTTAAAGTTTGAACCGATTACTTTTTTTAATAAGATCTTTGTGTCGTTGTAAAATTTATTTTAAAAAGAGTGGCGCTAGTTGCGGTTATTCCTCGCCTTAAGGGTCAACCCAGATGTGCCACAAATAACTGCGAGCAATCGCCCATGCTAACATTTACTGTTCTTTGAAAAAATAACTGGACCCTGATTCAAGATGCCATCGCTATTAACGTCTACGATGTTCGAAAACAAAATTTGCTTTTCGAACTTCGTAAGTGGTATTGACATCTTGAATTAGAGCCCAGCTCGACACGTCGCGTTCGCATTTAGGTCCGTCTACAAGGAACCTTAGTTTTTTGGGATCCGTGGTTCCCGTCTCGGAATTATAGTTTTGACATGTCCATTTGATTTCAGCTTCTCATCCAAACAGCTGCTAGTGCTACAAAGATGAAACTTTGCATGGTACGTGTAGACATGACAAAACTATAAAGGTTTCGAGACGTAAACTACGGAAGTTACATAATACCATGTCTTATCATAGAAATATGCTTTGGTTATTAATCTGAGTGTCTTTTACTATACAAGACGTAAAAATTTTGACATGTCATTTTTTAATCGTGCTTTTAAAAAGGTCAAACATTAAAATGACCCGTGATGTTCATCCAAGAAAGGCCATCAAAGTTACGTAATGAGGGGGGCATTGCGAGGGCGAGCGTGAAATAATCAAATGTTATTGAACACTTCAATCTGTGGTTTCATTTAGACGTTCGGTGCGCTCTTATTGATAAAAACATTCTCTACTGAAATTCAATAAATTCAGAGTACGATTCACTACGGCCCGAACTACATTAGAGTTGATCGAACACACCTAGTGTCAGTGCCGGATTAACCACGTAGCAAGAGTGGCTGCAATTGCTACGGTCCCCGCGCGAAAGGGGGCCCGCATATTTAACGCATATCTTTGCCTGAGCGTACTTTTTTACGTGATACTCCACAAAAACACTTTACTACTTTTTAATTTAAGACAATCAACTAGGTAGGAACCCGACTATTTCCTTCGCGTAAATATTTTCATACCGTAAAGGCATAAAAAAGAAAACGTTGCTTGTATAAACGTGTAGAATTTCAGTCGGCCTGATAATAATCAGCTCTACAAAATGTTTGCCGTATATGCAGGTCAGAGAATTTGCTACGGGCCCCGCGCTTGCTTAATCCGGCACTGCCTAGTGTGTGCAAGAGCGGATCCAGGGGGGGGGGGTCATGGGGGTCAATAATCAACATGCTCAATCTGCTAAAGACTATTTTCCACAGAGCTATATATTAGGTCTTTACCTATGAAATAGCGGTTTTGTATGAAAAAAATTAAACTACTTTTTTCATTTATTTTTTATTTGCGTTAATAGAAGTAATCATTTATCACCCATGCAATTAATGCATCTTTGCCAACGCAGTGGCAGTTTATTGATGCCTTTCTTGCCCTTCTTAAAGAAATCAGCTGGAAGGGAGGCAACAAATTCTTTAAAGGCATTTTGTACTACCTCTCGGGTGTTGATTTTTTTTTCCGCCAGAAATTATCCTAATTATGGAAAAAGTAGTAGTCTGTAGGTGCAAGGTCTGGCGAGTAGGGCAGATAACGGAGAGCTTCCAACTCCATTTCTGGCAACTTGAAGAGCATCTCCAGTGATGTATAAGGTCGCGCGTTATCGCGCAGGAGCAGTTCATCCATTGTTCAGTCCATTGGCGTCAAATTGGCAACGTAAACAAGCTTGACAAATAGGTGCCACACGAACTCAGTGATCGCCAGCGCGAAGTACGCGTCAAGACGTGCCTTTCACTGCTCAACAGACACACAAATTAAGGAATTTTGAACCGCATTATTTCCTGCGATGAAAAATGGATTCTGTTTGATAACCGCAAGCGCTCAGGAAGTTGGTTGGATTCTGGTTCATCACCTCAACGTAAACTTACCCCTAGAAAAGTGATAGTCACTGTTTGGTGGTTTAGCGCCGGTGTACCTCTTACCAAACGGGGTTTGCATTACTGCAGATGTGAGTTATAAGGAATTGAATAAAGTGATGGAGAAGCTGGCATGTCTCCAACCAACATTGGTCAATCGCTTATCTCCGCTGCTCCTGCATAACAACGCGCGACCTCATACTGCACAGCAGACGGTCACCAAGTTGCAAGAACTGGGGTTGGAAACTCTCCGTCATCACCCCTATTCACAAAACCTTTCGCCTACAGATTCCTACTATTTTCAGAACTTGGATAACTTCTTGGGGACTAAGAAAATTCCATACCTATAAAATAAAATAAATATTTTTTATTCTTATTCTTATTCTATACCCGAGAGGCAGTACAAAATTTCTTTAAGAAAGGCATCAATAAACTGCCACTGCATTGGCAAAGATGCATTGATTGCATGAGTGATAATACAAAAATACCTACATTAAAAATAACTTTTAATTTTTTTAATACAAAACGGCAATTTCATAGGTTAGACCTAAGAAATAGGTTGCCGAACCACGGAAGTGATAGTGCTTCTCTAGATGTCTTCAAGAGAAGATGCAATGTGTATGTGTTAAGTTTTTCAAGTGTACCAATCTATACTAATATTATAAAGCGGAAGAGTTTGTTTGTTTGTTTGTTTAAACGCGCTAATCTCAGGAACTACTGGTCCGATTTAAAAAAAAAACTTTTTTCGTTGGATAGTCCATTTATAGAGGAAGGCTTTAGGCTATATAACATTACGCTGCGACAAATAGGAGCAAAGCGTCAGTGAGATATCTTCGGCCTCACGGTGTCGGCGTCGCGGCGTCATGCGTCGGCGTCGCGATGTCGGGCGTCGCGGTGTCAGGCATCGGCGTCGCGGTGCCGGGCGTCGCGGCGTCAGGCGTCGCGACGTCGGCGGCGCGGCATCGGCCTCACGGTGTTGGACGTCGGCGTCGCGGCGTCATGCGTCGGCGTCGCGGTGTCGGGCGTCACGGCGTCAGGGTCGCGGCGTAATGCGTCGGCGTCGCGGTGTCAGGCGTCGGCGTCGCGACGTCGCGGTGCGAGCGACGGCGTCGCGGCGTCGGGCGACGACGACGCCCGACTGGTTTTGGTCGCAGCGTAATGTTATAGCCCAAAGCCTTCCTCTATAAATGGACTATCCAACAAAAATAATTTTTCTAATCGGTCCAGTAGTTCATGAGATTAGCGCGTTTAAACAAACAAACAATTCACATTTGGGGAATTTCGTTGCATGCGCTGCATAAACGGTTTAAGTCAATCAAACACCACGCGAAGGAAGTCGCGGGCACAGCTAGTTAAATTATAAGTTCTTGACATGACCACGAATATGTGACCCCCTCCTGGTTACAAAGCTGGATCCGCCCTTGAGTGTGTGTTCGATATATTCAGTCGTTGAGTTGTCAATTTTGACATTAATTCAAAATGAAACATAACAAGCTACGAGTATTTTCGGAAAGTCAAAAAAAGGCTAAACCCTAGCCCGCCGAGAAGAACCAGCGTAAGAAACTCGGACGGGGCCATCTTTTATATAGGTATATTAAAGTTTGCCAGTTAATTTGACACCCGTGTGTTCGTTTTTTAACTCTAGTGTTTTTTCCTAGAACACAAGAGTAGAGTTATAATATATTATTCAATGCTCTGAATTTTATCCGACCTTCCACATTCCCGACCGTATAGACTCAGCCTTAATGTAGCAACATTAGATAGCAATTTTAGATCTGAGGATCTAAGCAGAAGTGCTCACAGCATCTTTAAATTGCAGCCGAAATGCTAAACAATAACCACCTACAATATCTAATCTTTCATCTTATATTCGGCAACAGTATTATGTTGCCTACAACAACACAACTACAGCTGTTCATGGGCTAACTTGCGGTGCCGACTGTACTTTATGTCTTTCAAGTGTTTTCCTCAGTAAATAAAAGATAAGATATCACTCAAGTACACTTTTACTTGTGATATGCAAAATCATATTAATATACCTACAGGGGGTATCTACTAATTACAATTGAGTTTTTTTAGGATATGAAGTAACGTACTAAGTACATTATTTCTAGAGATGGGTCTTTAGATTAATGTACTTAATGCGTTACGACGTATTCTAAAATGTTTAAGTGACAGTTTAAACTCAATTTTCTCTAAATCTGAATTTTGCTGCGTAACACCTTCATCCATTCATGTCTTCAATTAATATGTTACAAGTTTTTTAGGCCCGGCGCCTATTATCGGCATCGGCAAGGTTAAGGATCCTTCGTCATCCTACATGCAAGCGCACACTATCGGCAATTATGCTTTGGCATGCTGCAACGTTCGTAGGGATGACGAGGCGTCCTTAAAGATGCCTGTAGCTTGCCGAAGCGTCTCAATATCATATAATCATCATCAAGAACAGTCTCAGAGTACGCCGGTTCAGTATGCCGGCGGCGTACCGAAGTACCGTTAAACAACCGTACTCGGTTGTACGTACAGGATCGTACAGGATCCACTTTTCATCACATGTAATGATCCGATTTAAAATTCCTTCATTATTGTGCCGGTTGAGCAATGTAACGCAGCAGTCGACGCGCGTTTGTCGGTTTGCTTCACTCAATTCATGAGGTACCCACCTATCAAGCTTTTTCACCTTTCCAACTTGCTTCAAGCGGATTAAAACGGTTTTATCACTAACACCGCAGCCTGTTAGCTAACTCTGATGTGGTTTGCGATGGATCTGCTTCCACAATAGCCTTCAATTCATCATTATAGACCTTGGTCTCCGGCCGTCCACGGGGCTTGTTCTGCAGGTCGAAATTTCGAGAACGAAAGCGTTCTTTTGTGACACCACCCCCATACACATCATTAATCCTTCGAGCCGTTTCTGCAGCACTGGTGCCACGGTGGAACTCGTACTCGTAAATAATGCGATATTTTAAGTTTTCCATTTTTTGAAATGAGTGACGGAGAAAAAAAAGCAAAAGAGAAAAAAACAAATGAATTACGGTTTTCAAAACACAAATGCATGAGTAGCTGTTTAAATTTGAATTTGGAATTCCTAAAAATATTTAAAATCAAAGTGGCCAGTACGACAAAACGCCAATTTCATTTGTAAGGACCTAATAAAATATTGCTAAAATCCTCAGTCGTGCCGATGCCGGTAATGGGCGCCGGGCCTAAGTCTAACTTCGTAAGTAAATTGGTTGACATGACGTGACTTTAAAAGATAACTTTGAACATGTTTATCAGTTATCAACTTAACACGTCTGATGCAACGAATTTTGAAATTTCCTTTGCAGATTCTAAACGATAAAATACTTCTATCAGTAACTTATTTTAGATGACTTTGACGTCTGAAATTTGCAAAAATTATATTGTTTAGTTGGAAATTCTACACTTGATGTTGTGGACCCCTACATGATAAAATAAATAAATAAAATATTATGTTTATTTCAAGCTCAGTCCTTAGTAGACAAACAAGTTAAAAATTATGTTAGTAGTTACAGTTTAATTAATTTAGGTATTTGCAGCCCATTGGGGTTCCCGGGAACAGGCAATAGGCCTATTGTGTGTTTGTGCCCAGTGTCGCAGAAACGTCCTGTCCATCTAAGCGCTGAGCACGCTGAGGACGGTGTTACGGGCTCCAGCGCGCGCGGAACATCAGCGATGCGATGCGACGTCTCAGCATAGTGTAGGAACCGTCAGTGCGCGCATGCACATCGCAGACGCACTACAGTAGCGCGGAAGAAATAACACTAATTATTAGTCTAAATTTTCTTTAGTATTGTTAATATCAATTTCAAACCAACACCCTGAAGCGTTATTATACTGTACTCGGAGAGCGTGAAATGGCCCGCTGCGGGGAGCCACAGACGAGTAAGGGGATCGGGGAGCTGACCCACAGATTGCAGGTGTAAAGAGTTTGGCAAAATTCTTTGAACAGTGTAATTTTAACATCTGTGCTACACCTCGCGAATCTGCGACATAAAGTTTTAATAATAAACCTGGAACATAAAGTTCAGTTAGATTGTTTTAACTTTGAAAAAGAGGGACCAATCGTCGAAACTAACTCGTCTGGCATAATATTATACAAGAGTGGTAAAGAGTTGTCTAAAGTCTTAAGACAACAAAAAATATATATTGTCTAGGGTTTTCAATAAATGACGTACTATGTCATAATATTATGACAGTTGACATTTGACAAATCATTAATGCAATGATTTTTCTGAACACAATAAAATAATTCGAAAAGAATCTTGAAAATCTAACTAATGTCTGTGTTTGATAAAGCAGTTTTTAATTCCACCTTGTACGAAGCTCTGTATCTTCAGATAGAAGATACTTTGACCTTCGCCAAGGAATTCTTTGAGTCCTGCGTTTCGTCTCTGCCAATTATTGAAAGTTTGCCGAAATTGCTAATCGGCTTACCTGAATTATCTTTTTATGTTGAATTCGCTGAAGTATTCTACTTCAACGAATTTCAAGTGCTATTGCTGAAAACTTTCCTTCTTATTTTATTATTTACGCTTCTACTGATATTGATCTCTTGGCGTGTGTACGGCACTAGAATTTCGGAGCGGTTTACGAAACCAGGTGAGATTATAAATTTGTATTTTAAAAATATGTAGAACAAAGAATGTAACTTCGTATCACAACAATGACTCATGTTCAGTTAACTATGTCATTTGCAAATTCATGTAATTCCCTGGCTAATATTTTGTATTTTATAATCATTTCAAAACAATCATGGTTTCATTCCAGCTACATCAGCAACTATAGAACAGCTGAAGGAGAGCGTCTCAAAACTCAAACTTCCAAAAGAGTACACGCCAAGAAACTAACATGGCTGACAAGATTAAAAAGTTTTTTCAAAAGAAGAAAGCTGATGCAAAGTTCAAATTGGCGGGGCCGGGGCATAAACTAAGTGAGACAGCAGCGAGGGACCAACCCTCAAACTCGTCATCAAAACAAGCTCCAGCTCCTAAACGCTCAGGCTTGTCTGAGGAAAGCAAACTAGCCGCAGATGCAGCATTGTCAAGACTACAACAGAAGAGAGAGAACCCAGCATTCAATACTTCCTTAGCTGCAATTAGAGTAAGTTTATAGTAATACTAGCTTTAACACGTTGTCAGACAGTACCGCCCACAGGCGTAAAGACTAAAAAAGTGATATGACAGAATGCCTCTCGGCGTAAGACTTTATGTTGAGTTAATGGCAGAACGCCTTAAGACAATAAATTTTTTGTACTAACTACTTGACAGTACGTCTTACGACGTATACGCCTTCAGGCATTCTGTCATATGTCATAATCTATTTACTATGTGTTGTGACACAACGCCTATAGGAAATGTATGAAAAAAGTAGTGTCAAAGCAGCTACAATCGGTGCAGTAGTACTGTCCGTCAACATGTTAACAATAACAACTTCTTTCATAATCATTGATGGCTCATATTTGTCTTGTGACAAAAAAAAACCTTTTTCAAGTGGTAAGTGGGCTATCTAACACTGAAGACTTTTTTATTTTAAATGAGACAGGTAGATCCTGAGACTAGTGCATTCAAGAAACAAACATTTCTTGGCTTGCTATATTAATATCTAAGATATTGTTGATTTAAAAGTTTTACTTGGTATATATTATATTTTAATCATTAAGTTGGTAATTGTATGCGTGGGTAGATAATTTTATTACATTATTCCTTTTTATAGGCACAAGTTAA
Organism: Celastrina argiolus; assembly: GCA_905187575.2. Taxonomy (NCBI): domain Eukaryota; kingdom Metazoa; phylum Arthropoda; class Insecta; order Lepidoptera; family Lycaenidae; genus Celastrina; species Celastrina argiolus. The sequence goes on along the minus strand of LR994582.1, from coordinate 3,438,654 downwards.
AAAAGAACTAGACACAGGAAAGGAAGAGCTGTCTACTGAACTAACTCAAGTAAAGGAAAGGGTTGAAATTGAGTCAGATTTACCTAAAAACTTAGCTGTGTCGGGTGTATTTTTCAGGTAAAAAGTCATCTTTACTGAAACTCTACATTATTTTCATAAATTTGATAGAAATGTTTTCTGAACATCCTATATATATTATGATGCTTACTAACTGCTTAATTTTGGAACAAGCCCAGCAATTAGAATTGGAATGAAAATAATTGTACATTAGAAAACATCTATAATGTTGAAAAATGTGTGGAGAACAGAGAATAAGTAGAACATAATAGTTGTATAATCTTTTTTTTCAGATGTCCTATAATTAGTAATGATATACTTACAAAAGATGAATGGAAGATGAATATAAAAACTTTCTTGTATGAGCAGTTGGAGGAAGAGAGAGGCTTGACAGCCTGTCTCATGATACAGTCTTGTAATCATAACAGGGAAAAGGTTGGTCATTATACCATAATATCTTTATAATAATTTTTTTTTATCAATTGTTGTACACACAATCGACACTTTATACACATAAAAAACTTATACCTAGCTTATACAATGGTGAACCTTTTTAAAATTATTGAAAAAAGTTATACAGCAGGACCTCTTTAATCCGAACTCCGAAAATTTACCCCCTGTTCGGATTCGTGGAGCATTCGGATTATAGTACAGATTTTTTTTAATGAAATAAAACAAATAGTAATGTGAAATTTCAAATGTATAATCATCTATATACATTACATTAATTAATCTTTTTTAAAGAAATCCAATATTTTAGTTTGTCGGGAGGTATTTAATGACAAATAAAAAGCTTTGTCTCGCAATTTACGTAAAAGCATTTTTTCTGGCAAAGGAATGTCCACTTGGTCAGCCCATTCAATAGTCGCTACTCGATAGTCGAGACCGCGAGACGGTGCGGCGAGTGAAACAGCAGCGTAGGCGGGGGTGTGACGTTCGGATTACAGAGGGGTTCGGATTATAATAGAGGTCGTGCTGTAGCTGTATATGATTACTCCAGATGGATATCTGCAGCAAAAGAAAAGTTACAAGTGTTCTACATCTTTAAGCCAGTATATTGTATTAATTATAAATCATGTTTTTCAGGTTGACAGTTGTGTGGAGACACTATGCAAGTATTTAGAGAATATAATTACATACCCAGAAGAGGAGAAATATAAGAAAATAAGGATGTCTAACAGGTGTGTACTTCCTTACTAATATTATAAACATGGATTAATAATAATAATAATTATATCTATGGACGCTTTACACCACGTCAATCTAGCCCTGTGCTAAGAATCCGAAGAACTTGTGTTACAGGAACCAGACAACGGAAACATATTTAATACTTTTATACTATACACATACACATATTTAAGATTTTTATTATATTATACACAAATTTAATACACATCCATGACCCAAGAACGTGGAAAACTTTTTGCGACCTCTCGCTTCGAGCACCAACATGCTCAACCAGCATGCTACGGAGGTCGTCAAATGAGGATTTTTTGTAATCTTTTACCATAAACATGGATTTTGATGAAATCTGTTATGGTAGTAATTACGGAACTTGGATTAACACCTATCTTCTTTTTTATCACAACAGATTTTTTTTTTGTTATTTTATATTTGTAATTGTGTAGATTCTTATTGATTTATCCAAAAAATCTTATAAATCTTGCTGTTATTGGGTAGTTGTCAATTATAAGTCCTCAATAAGAGCACTTACACAAATAACTGATTATTTATACTCATTTCTTAGCAATTTATTGTACCCATTTTTTATCAATTTATTTGTACAGGGCTTTCACGGAGCGGGTCCAACCAATAGAGGGTTCTATGGAGCTGATACAGGCGGCAGGCTTCGAGCAACAGAAACTGCTCCACACTGACGGAGTGGAGGAAGACTTTTTGGTGTTCAATCCTGAAAATGTGCCTTCTGTTGAGAGTCTTACAGTAGGTTTACTAATTATATACCTATTATTGTTATATATTATTGTTATGTATATAATTGTTATAAAGTTATAACAATATTCCTTTTTAATGTAAAAATGTTCGCCCAGTATCAAAATGCATTGTATAATGATGCATTTTGATTTTTGACACATATGTCATTCACACATACAAACTTGGTATACGAAAAAGATCAAAATACGGTCTGACGACATTTCGAGGGTACTGCGCGCGCCGTGAATTTTTTGGGAAGCCGAAAAATTTGCGAGAGAAAGATGGTCAATATTTGTTATCGCTTGAATCTAAATAACTTCTTTGATATTTTAAAAATATTACGCCCGAATACTGAAGAAAGTTAAAGTGAGCGCTCGTATCACTTGCTGTCATTGTCAACCCACCAACCGGTGATAGTGACAACATATGAAACTCCTAAATTTAACAACTGATCCTCTTCCAGTCTCTGATATATGCGCTGCGCTCGGCCGAGCCCATCCAACTGGAGCTGGATAGAAACCTCCAGGTGCTGCTGCCATCGCAGGCCGCCGCCAAGATGCAGCTGCCGCCCTCCTTCTACGCCCTCTCGCCCGCAGAGATCAAGAGGGAACAGCAGCTCAGGTATACTATCGACCCCCGGACGAGTCCTACATACCCCGGTGACCCATCTATTCCTTCTAATGGACTGATTGACTAATAAAAATTTGACAGCTTACAGGCTGTCACTTGTATGATCTATCATTTCGTCGCTTTACCGAGAAGATAACCTCGTATCTAAAAAATTCTGAATCTCGGATCTGAAAAATCAATGTTTTCGCGATACTATAAAACTTAATTTTTATGTACTTTAGGTCAGTTAAAAAGCTAGATATTATAGAAGTGTTTTACCTGAAATAAAACACATATTAAATACTTACCTTAGTTAAAGTTTACAACCTTGAGAGTGGCAACACCTAGTTTCCATCATATCTTTTGTCCTTTTCTTTCCTTTTTAACCTTTACCTCTATCTATCTCGCTCGCTCATTCCCCACCAGGTAGTGTCGAGCTGAAAATTAAGCTCTGACACCTGCCTCATTGAGTCGAGAGGAACTGCCAGGCAGAATTTAAATTTGTAAACTTTAACTAAGGTAAGTATTTAATATGTGTTTTATTTCAGGTAAAACACTTCTATTAAACACTTGACCGTTAGTTAAAGTTTACAACCTTGAAACCTTGAGACGTGTTTGTTATCGCCTGGTGGGTAAATTAAATCTGTATAAGGACGCCAATGTGATTTTGACATTATAATGTAATGCATACAAACTGAAAGTTTAAGAATATTCAGTATAAATTAAAATAGAATGCTGTGTTGAAACAACTGGCATTTTAGATTATCAATATTAACGTATTGAGCGAGAATATAATACAATTTGTATAATACATATTACTATCATTTAATTGTAACTCATTTATTACAACATCATAAAATGTACCCATCATAGGCATAAGTTACTGTACAAATAAAATGAAATAAAAAATAAATATCAGTGCAGTAGTGTTACTAATATTAATATAATTTTTGAACTTAATTATAAAGAGATTATAAATTGTTATAATGTACAAACCAAACTTGGTTACTTTCATAATAAAATATTTATGGAATTATTAGTTACAGTAAACAAATATCTTGATTTCACAAAATATGATTAGACAATTTTTACAATTATTAAAGTAATTCAATATAGTTCATAAGTTGAAGGCAATAGGTATGTAGCTTAATTATAGCTAACCTAATGCAAAGGTCATTGTGAAATTGAAACTTTATAACAGTATAATTAAGCAGGGTTAAACAAGCGTATAAAACCGCTATTATTAACATCAGATATACGGTAAAAACGTTTAAATGTCGTTTTTGACCTCAAGTTTCCCCCCGACAGGATGCAGTCTAGTGGACAGTTAGTTTACTGATAAGAGTATGGAGAGGCCGCCTTTGGCGTGCTCCAGCTTTACCCAAAATACTGGATCAAGGTTTTTTATTCTCATTATTGCAATAAAACCCCATCCAGACTGCCTGTACGTGGCAGTGTCGGTTTTAGGTACAAAAACAGGCCATAAAACCAAAGAATTGGCTAATTCAACATAATGTTTTGTATCTGTGGTTAATAAAGTTCATGGACCCTGCGGGCAGAGCAAAGTATTATAGGAGTTGCTGTATGTCGAGAAGTAGCAAATATACTAGTCTCGTTCACAGTTATAATGCGCAAGTATGTAATTAAAATATCAAGATCCCAAATACTTTTCCTTACAGGTTTTGTAAAGCTATAGCTTTTAAGACATGACATACTTACACGTCTGAACTCAAATTACTGGCATTATCAGGGTTAGTTAAAGTGGCTACCACGGACTTACGAAGATTAATCGTGTTATAAGCCAGTCCCTCTACAATATGTAAATGTGCAAAATATCAACAGTGATAGAGATCCTTGACTATGAAGCGTGGTGCTATACGGCTCGTGCCTTCAGTGCCGTTGGGAACGAGCGTTCTTGATCTTGCCTCAAGGGGTCTACGAGGAGATAGATTCCTCGTGCAAGGTTCTGGTGTTTCAGGACTTTCAGAATAATGCACGGTGGTGGGAACACCCGTGCTGTGGGAAAGTACCATACCTGTGAGAAGGCAACGTGAAACGTTGCTATCATAGTCCTTCTGTTCTAGTGACAAATACCTAATTCATGACCACATTTACCTGTTCCGACGCGAACAAATCTATCAGAGGAACACCGAACCTTGGAAATATTTTCTCTATAGCCTGGGGAAGCAGATGCCACTCGGGTGGACGCTGATGACGAGAAAGATGGTCTGCATGACCGTTGTATTTGCCCGGAATATGTTGGGCTACCTAAATCAAGTGTTTTTTTTTTTTTTTTTTTTTTTTTTCAGCAGTGCTCCCCACGGAACGTCTGATGCGTCTACCGTTAGAAAATGTTCCGCTGTTGGAAAATGAATCATCGATTCCCCATGACAATTTTCTAACCACCACCTCATCTCCTTTTGTAACTCCGTTGGCAATATCACAACATCAATCATAGGACTTTATTGAGGTAAGACAAGGTTTCTCGAAAGTGTAATCTGCCTTATGGAACTGCGAAGCTCGCAAAATTCAATATGTCTATTAAGCTCTAAAGATTTTTAGTTACATCTCGTAGAACTTCCTCGAGACGTAAGCGTAAGTAAACTATTTTCCCGTTGGGGAGCATATTTTTGTTTAACCACGTGACCCAAAGGGTATCGAGGAACACTAATTTCTTTTGGGAATTAGTCACTGACTTGATAATTTATCTGCCACCCCAAAAACTTTTAGACGTGCAAGGACGACCTGCACATGTGAGTGTCTGGTACTCTTGGTGTACTACTAAAAATTGTCCAAATTATACTCTAAAGGACTCTGATGCCTTCGTCCGTTAAAGTTTGGGCCACTCAATTCGAAAGTGTTGCGAAGATATTCGGAGTTGTACTGAGGCCGAACGGCAGACAAGCCATTTGCAGTAATTTCCCTTTGTACACTAGCCGAAGAAAATGTCTGTGACTGTGTCAGATGGGCACATTGAAGTGTGCTTGCGAAAGGTCTACTTTGCAGAACCAGTCGTTTTGTTGGAGAAACTTTATATTATATTTAGTTTTAAACGCACTGTATGTACACCCGTAAGGGTAGACTTTGTATTTTGTCAAATGTCAATATGCAAATAAATATTTCAACCCTGGCACCCGAAACATTAACTAGTTTGAATGGCTGAGTTGCGACATACCAGTTAAGACTTTGCAGGTTGAAAATTGGTCCCAATGGACCCCGTGGACTAATGTCCACGGGGTCGAAAGGACCCTCGTGTGCTATTGTTTCCAAGCTATTGGTGCCAAATGTGCCCTACGTGGGTCTGGTATAAAAGTAACCCTGCGTGGGTTGAGTACACGACGAGCCCTGCGGGGGCTATCTTTGGACCGTACTCTAAGAGTGTATTCTATGATTATTATCAAACCCCTGCGAAGGGTGATAATTATTATTATTATGTCTGTGTATACAGATATAATAATAATAATTAAAAAAGCTATAGCTATAGCTTCCTTGCTCACGGGCAATTAAATCCCGGACCTTTGGAAGGCATGCGTGGGGCCGAAGCCACACGCAGAGGCCCCGTTATACAATATATTAATTATTTTTATCACAACCAGTCGTTTCATTGGAGAAACCCTGGCACCCGAAACATTAACTAGTTTGAATAGCTGATTTGCGACATACCAGTTTAGATTTTTCAGGTTGAAAATTGGATCGGTTTGTGCCGTCTCCTTTAGGGACTAAAAACATAGTCGAGATAAAGCTCCAAAAAAGAGGAGCCTCCTCCAGAACTCCCTTTTCCGAATCATTTGTGATATACTGTCGGACATGGGTTCTGACTCTAGAGTCGTCAAACGTCCTTGATATTTGAGAAATAAGAGAGGAAGTCTCGCTTGAAAGGGTATGCGGTACCCTCGGATATCTTTTAAAAGTGTGCGATGTGCACCTAGATATCTCAACCGGTATGCAAAAAAAAATTAATTGGCCCGCCTCGAAGTGGTCAGAATCGACGTCGCCTATTCCCCGATTGTGAATCCTGGGGACCACGTCTCCTAATTCCTGTACCAGGATCGTGTCTGTTTTGTGAAACTTCACGGGGTCGAAAGGACCCTCGTGTGCTATTATTTTCAGGGCTATTGGTGCCAAATGTACCCTGCGTGGGTCTGGTATAAAAGTAACCCTGCGTGGGTTGGGTATACGACGAGCCCTGCGGGGGCTGTCTTTGGAACGTACTCTGAGAGTGTGTTCTATGATTATTATCAAACCCCTGCGAGGGGTGATAATTATTTTTGTTTAACGCCTGCGAGGCAAATAAGTGGTATAAAAAATTTTCTTACACCATCTGTTTTCTCTAAGACAGTTGTAATGTAATGTCAGTTGTTTAAATAGCTCAACAACTTTTTTATGTAACTCGTTAGCGTTTACAGTATTACAACTATCTCGCGCCCAGGATATAAGTTTATATATGCTATCTTGGAACAGTTCTTTTTGTTTTAAAATACAGAAGGAAAGAGCACCAAAACATTTGTCACTGTAAGCAAAGCGACGCTGACCATCATAAGCCATAACTTCGTCATTAATTTTTCAACTGGGTAAAACCCGGGGAATAATTATTATAAAGATTTTGAAAGTCAGCATAACTGACATCAAACTACTCATTCTTATTGAAATGTTGGATTTTTTTTTCTTTTTTTTTTTTAGCATTTCAAAATAATAATTTTCTGGGCCCTTAGATGGTTCCTTAAATTTAACTAAAAAGTCAATCTATCATATAGCGGGATTTGATCCTTCAACCACAGTGTAATTCTAAATTAAAATTCGTACTAATCTCATTATTAGTATTATTGTCAGATAGATCACAATTATTTAGAACCTCATAATCATTAATATTTAACAAAGAAATTTGATCATAAACCTCATTTTTAAAAAAGTTAAATCATTAGGAATGGTAGAAAAATCCTGAGATCCTTGATGATTTATACAAGAAGGTTCGCCTTCATAAATATGTCTGCGAAGTTCGGTTACTTCGTTCGATAACTTCTATAACAGGTCATATTTGCGATTATGTTTGCCCCACCCCCCCTTTTTTAGGGAAGTACGATGCGAACGTTCGATTTGCAAACCAGAGGGCCCTGCCGTAGATTGGCAACCAACAAAAAGCCAACATCACGCGAACATTCCCAGGCGGTCACCCATCCAAGTTAGTACATGGATGGGTGACCGCGCCCGACGTTGCTTAACTTCGGTGATCGGACGAGAACCGGTGTGTTCAACGTGGTGAACGGTGGACGTTTTTGCATTTGTATTATCCATTATAATTATCTAAAAGGAAGGAGAAATAGTGTGCGACAAAGTGAACATTTAAATTTTATTTAAAGAATTATCAATGAAATGTGGGTAGTACGATTGTAAATTTGCAACGCAAAAGTTATTTTTATCTTTACCAAATCTATTACAAACGTTAGCACGTTTTCTTACGACACAAAATATTGTGTAGGTACCCACATGATACCGACAAAAGTACTAAATTATCCACAGAAATATATTAATTCACTTTGCAATAAGTAACTCCTGACACTACAAAGGACACAACATAAAATAAGTTAATTAATAATAACATTCTCTGAAACAAAGAAAGATTCCTTATTTCTTCGATATTTAAGAATATAAAATTCTATGAATAGTATGCAAACGGTAAAAACCGTTAGAGCTTAGAATCTTTCCATGAGTTTCAGAGGTTCAATAAAGTTATAATTATAAGAACTCACCGGGTATCCTGCGGCAGCACTTCGATAATGACTATAGTATCGAAAGTGAACCGCTGTTGATGGAAAATTTAACGCCAATGAGGCAGGTGTCAGAGCTTAATTTTCAGCTCGACACTACCTGGTGGGGAATGAGCGAGCGAGATAGATAGAGGTAAAGGTTAAAAAGGAAAGAAAAGGACAAAAGATATGATGGAAACTAGGTGTTGCCACTCTCAAGGTTGTAAACTTTAACTAACGGTCAAGTGTTTAATAATACATAAGTGAACCTCATTTTAAATATATCTATGACATAATAAAATCTAAAATTATTAAGTTTTTTTACTCTAATGAAAAGTTGTAGTTTTATAGATACGAGGTTGTGATGGTAAAGCGACGATTTCTTATAGACAAATAGGTTATAGAAACGCTTATAGACAAATAGGTGATAGAAATAAATGACACACTGCATTACTAAACATTGTTAAAAATATGCATTCTAGGAAGGAGGCGATCGAGAAGAGTCAGATGCTGCGCACCAAGGCGATGCGGGAGAAGGACGAGGCCCGGGAGATGCGCAAGTACAAGTTCGCCATCATGCGGGTGCGCTTCCCGGACGGCATACTGCTGCAGGTAACAACATTAGTATTTATTTATTTATTTAACACAAACTATCATTACAGGCATAACCTAATGCGATAGAAGTGACATCAACATTTTATAACAATAATACCTTTTCCATTGACAATTTCATATTCAATAAATTATTAAACAATATAAATAATAATAAAAATCAGAATTTAACTATTACTTAAAATATATAATATTGCTTATTAATTAATTAATATATGATTAGTCTGAATTTATTTATTTATTCAGAAAACTTACAGCTTATAAATGACAGTAAAGAAAAACGTAAAATTAATTTGTTATTACATTATTTTATATTATTGTTGAAGTTGGGTTTTTTTTAACATTGTTTCTTTTTATAGTCAAAGTAAAAGATAAATCCATGTGGTAGCTACGATGCTACAGCCAGACTGACAGACACCATACATATTTTTTTTGTGTTGAGAGTCAATTATAAATGCGTAAGTGAAAAACTCCAAAATTAGCCGTACTGAAACTAAATCATCTATATTAAAAAATGTATCTTCAAATATGTATCACCTCAGGAAATGGATGAAAGATTTTCATATAATAACAAGTACAAGCCCAAACTATGTAAGTTTATATAGCACCAAATGGCAGCTATTCTGCGTCGAATAAAAGTATCACGCAAATCCAATCATTAACCTCAGAGTAATCGGTGTAGGTACATACATACAAAAAAAATTAAGAACCTCCTCCTTTTTTGGAAGTCGCTTAAAATATTTTTTTACATCCATACTTGTTTATGTTTTGCTCGCATTATAAATCTAGTATTTAACTTAAATTATGTATTTTATATTACAGGGCACATTCTCAGTGTACGAGCGCTACAATGAGATCCACGAATTTGTGCAGGAGAACCTCGAACACAGCGGTCTACCGTTCGTCCTCAACACGCCTACCGGACACAAGCTTATGTACGAGGAGGACGCGAATAAGACCCTTATCGACCTAAGACTAGTACCGGCGACAGTGCTCACATTCACGTGGCACCATTCTGTGGCTGATGATATCAATAATAGTCCAAACAAGGATGTGTACTTGAAGCCCGAAGTGATGGTTTTGGTTCAAGAGATTTAGTGTTTGCCCCGTTATTTAGTTACGAATATAATAACTAATAAGTTATAATATTAAAGGCAGATTTGTGTATCGTCAGATAACTTAAGAAGAATAAATACTTCAATAAACTTTGTATGAACAAAATCTCATTTTTATTCGACAGATAAAAGTTATCTGACGATTGAAAAATCTATTCTCAAATGAATGAAATGTGTGCGTCTCGTGACGTCTGACTGAAGTGATAACTTTTTACAATAAATTAAACTAGCGCTGTGAGTTTGAGTGGGACCCGCCTCTCCGCTCTGCTCCGTGGGACGCGGAGCAGGGCGGAGAGGAGCTTGGGGTGCCCGAATTGACCAATCACTATGCTCGAAATATCCGCTCCGCTTCAACGGAAACAGCACGAGCATAGTAATCGGTTGAATTGACCAATCACTATGCTCGAAATATCCGCTCCGCTTCAACGGAAACAGCACGAGCATAGTAATCGGTTGAATTGACCAATCACTATGCTCGAAATATCCGCTCCGCTTCAACGGAAACAGCACGAGCATAGTAATCGGTTGAATTGACCAATCACTATGCTCGAAATATCCGCTCCGCTTCAACGGAAACAGCACGAGCATAGTGATTGGTCAATTCGGGTACCGCTAGTCAGTGGAAACCCGGAATTAGAGTAGTACCTGTGGTAGCTTGTTTTTTTGTTGACTTTCCGAAAAAAGCTTGTTAAGTTTCATTTGGAAATAAATATTTTTTATTATTTTATTTTAGACTGCCAACTTTGCCGTATGCGTAAAATAAGCCTATAGTCTATATAAGACAGACGCGCCGGTCTGTCTAGCTTCCCTTTTTTGGTTCTAGCCGCAAGAAGTTATCACTTCAAAAGAAATGTTTAGATTACAGTAGAGCCTCTTTAATCCGGATCCCCGTTACTTCAATGCTCGCTATTCATCATAATTATGCCTATGTCGTCCACTACTGGACATAAGCCTCATCCAAAGTATTTCTTGGGGGGTAGTTGCGTATACTCGCCACGGTCGGCAGGCGGGTTGGCGAGTGCAATTTTCTGATCACAATGTCCGTGGAAACGTTGCAACCCCATTTCCGGATATATGGAATAACTCCTCTCTGTCGCCTTTTACGATTTTTGTTTTTTTTTTACCGTAGGCTGGCCTTGTTAGACCCTGACGTCACTGAGACCCTTGTGGACGGTACTCTACCGTACCGTCCCCAGTCCTATGGTACTCATGAAACGCCCTTTACGATACCCACGGGAAAGATAATTGATGGGGAGGTGATATTCTTCCTCTGGCATCCCACGGACCATGCGAAATACATCCACACGAATTAGATACGATCCGGACACTTTCATAATTGAAGACATGAATAGATGAAGGTGATATGTAGCAAAATTATGATTTCGAAAAAATTTAGTTCAAACTGTGAATACGTCGTATCGTATTAGTTCATTAATCTAAAGAACCGTCTCTAGAATCAATGTACTTAATACGTTACCACATATCCCAAAATATTTAAGTGACGGTTTAAAGTCAATTTTCTGTTTTTTTTTTTTGCGACGTATCACCTTCATCCGTTCATGTCTTTAATTAGGAGCTCGATTTATCCCTAACCGGATTAGCGGCCCTACTGTATTCTAAATATTGGCGTGTATACAGACGTGACTTGAAAGAAAATGTTTGTGAAGACTAAAAGGAAAATACTGATTATTATGCCACCATAGTGCACCATAGTAACACCACAAATGTAACAACAAATATAGGACTGCTATTAAGTATTTTAGTACTCTGTTTCAAACGGCAGATATATTGTAATTTGGAATATAATAAATTCAGCGTATAAAACTTATGATATAACCGTGAACAAATGGCTTAGATTCATCGTTAGTCTAATAAAAATAAAACCGTTCATAAAAAACATAATAACACTTCCATTAATAAATTAAGATAAATATTTCAATTAATACACACTGGCAGAATGGTGCAAATCCTATTTTACATCGATTGTTGAAAATTAAATATTAACTTTATAATTTAATTTACTGCATGATGCATCGTTAAAACTGATTTTGTGATACTATGCTCTGCTCAAACTTTTGTTTAGGTTAACCACGGCGACTTTTTGCCACTCGCTACTGCATCGCGACTGTATCGATGCAAACGCGCGACCATGTGCAAACATCAACAAAGAAATAATGGAAGGAGGACCCGTCTATGACACAACCGCAGACTAGTCAGTGATGCCAATTGGCCAATATTAATATAGTTCGTCCCTGATAAATTTAACCTAAAGGTATTTTGACATTGCCAATTGTAGAATATAAGCCTATAGTCTATGGATTCATAGTAAGTAAATATGTGAAAATTTCGGTGTTTTTGGTTTGTTTACATTTAAATTTATGCGAAGGCAGCATCGCTATTACATCACAAAACTCGCCGTGGTAAGGACCCTTATGCTTAAATTCCTAGTCTGTGCCGGTACTAATTTTATCGTAACTAGGAGCAAATTTATTTACTTGCATAAAGACTATAATATCTTTAGTTTCAACTATTTAAATTCATTTTTAATGTTAATAGTATTTTATATTCCTAATACGGCACGTTAGTTACTATTCACTTGAGGTTTGTCACTGTCTAATGTTAAAAACTTAAGTTATTAAAAACTATATTATGTGTATTATGCACTGTTTTACATTTTTTATACTTTATAAATTAGACGTTTTGCCCATAAGATTTGTAAAGTTTTGGTGTACATTTTTCTATGTTTATTTAATTTATTTCTTATTAAAAGATATCAAATTCGCTTTATAACAATGCGACGTTAAGAATGTTCAAAATAGCGTAAATAATTTATGTATTTATTGTTGTGCTATTGATAGCCTACGGTGTATTATTTATTACTAGAAGAACGACGGATTGACGTGCTTTTTCAGCTATTTCATATGTATATGTGATATCAGAAAGTATATTTATGTAATGTTATCATAATAAATATTATGATTGGTATTATTTGTTTTCTTTAGTGTCATGAACTCTACAACTGGTCCTAAATATTTTTAATTGACATTATAACAGTTTGAAAAAAGGAGGACATGGGAACAGCACGAACTTAATTTTGAAACATTTTCGACTTATCAAATCATAATATTACCTCGCTTGAAAAATATATTCTTCTTCTTTCTTTCTTATATATATAAAAATTAGTTGCTGTTCGTTAGTCTCGCTAAAACTCGAAAACGGCTAAACCGATTTGGCTATTTTTAGTCTGGAAATATTCGTGGAAGTCCCGGGAAGGTTTAAACTGTTTCTATGCTCAACGAGTGGGCACGGGTCAGCTTGTACTATATAAATCAAGGCTGCTCAACATTTTGAAGAGTCGGGCTAGAGATGTTGTTCAGTTAATGATGTGCGGTATTTATTTTTTACATAGATAATTAAGATCTAAAAAAACCTTTTCACATGCATATTATGTTGATCCAAAACTACTAAAAAACTGTAACGCCAGATCAGTTATTGCTGGAAATTCTATTTATTTTGAAAATGGAAGTGACGTTTGTTTTCCGTTCAAAAAATCTTGAAGCCAAAGCTACAATCGTCAACAAAAAGAAATCATTCAAAGGTAAACCTTATTGCATAATATGTTTTAAGTGTTAAAATATATATTGCAACAATTCTACGCCATTTATGTTTAATTAGGGATGTTTAAGAATATCAAAATGGCTTTTTCCAATTGGTGAATGTGAACACATCCCTGGTAAATTTTGACATATGCAGCAATAGCTCTCACTGCTCTCATAACTTATAATATCTAAACTGTGACGCTCGAGTATTAAATTTGTATAAAAACAAAACATAATAAAGCGAAGCCAAAAGGAAAAAAAACTATTTTGATTATTCAAATAGTTTTTTTTCCTTTTGGCTTCGCCGAAGTCGGGTTATAATAACAAAAAAAAAAAACAAATAATTAAAATAGTTTTATTTAAAATATATTCTTATAATAATTTGTGCTTTTTAAACTGGCGGCACAATGTCTTTAGGCTCGGGTATCTTGTTCTCTATCGTGACCGACTTCGTGCAGTCCTCGGTCTTGTATATGCCCACGAGTCGGTTGGACACTTCGAACATGTTGTACCGCAGGGATATGATTATAAACTGAGCGTTCCTCGTTCGTTCCTGAAATATGGAAAAATGAAGTTAAAATAACTTGCAAAACTTACAGATTGAGAAGTAATAAGATAATTACTGACAAACTGTGTGGCTATGACGTTACGAAGCTTATCTACAGATGATTCATGATTTATATATTGAGCCAAATATAGTGTGAAGAGGACGCGTAGAGCATTTTTTGTTTTGGCGTCTCGTATAAATTACTTATTAACCACAATTAAACATCTCCGTAAAAGTCACAAAACAGATGAGTTTCAATCCTGGTCAGGGGGCTTACTCCACGATCTCACACGATCGAGAACCGAATCCGTTCGATATCAGTGGTTTTTCGCACTTTATTTGGCGAATTACTTTGAAACTAATCAGGATAAACAAAATTATTACATCCTAGCTTTTTGTACTCCCGACCATATGAATCGACTGATATTTTTAAATGTCAATTTATTAGGAAGTACGCGGCATGATCGTATCTGAATCAAAATCAAATCACTTTGGAGAGTAATACCCCAGGTCTTAGGTCAATGACCAGTGCGTTCGTGCGTATAGAGCCCCAGCGTAGTAAGATTCACTCCTTGTGGTCATTCTAGGTCATTTAATGAGGTGCCAAATCAAAAAATGCTCTATGCTGACGCATCTCTTCTTACTGTATTCGGCTTAATACAGTTACAGTGTATAAAAAGAGCAGTCACTATAACTTTGAGATACGATTATGCGACCATTCCTTATATAAGATAAATGTATTTTTCTTAAATATTTCTTTTGTCGAAAACTAAAAAAAAATTTTTTACTCTTCTCCATTTTTTATTATTTTTTCGCAAAAATAACAATAAAGCAAAAAAAAATTTTTTTTTCTAATTTTTGTAAAAAAAAAAGGAAAAATAAATCTAGAATGAGAAATGTAGTATAATCATATCCCAAAGTAATTGTGACAGCTCTTTTTACAACCGTTATATGAATCACGATTCACTCTGTATAGCGTTCGTACCTTAATGTAATTGGCGACGATGGAGACGTTCTTGAAGTCCAGCGCGGCGTCGATCTCGTCCATGACGTACAGCGGGGTCGGGCGGTAGTAGTGCAGCGCGAACACCAGCGCGAGAGACGACAGCGTCTTCTCGCCGCCGGACAGGTTCGATATGTTTTTCCACGACTTGTTCGGGGGACGGACGCTGGAATAATAATAATATCTATAGACGCTTCACACCACGTCAATCTGGCCCCGTGCTAAATATACCAAGAACTTGTGTTACAGGTACCAGACAACGGAAATATATTTAATACTTTTATACTATCCATGACCCGGGAACATCGAAAACTGTTTGTTCCCTCGGCGGGATTCGAACCCTCGACCTCTCGCTCGAGCACCAACGCGCTGAACCACTACGCTACGGAGGTCGTCTGTAAGATATTAAGGCTGAACGGTTTAGAACAACGTTCTGCATTAAATTCTTAAATTTTATAATTTTTGCCCTAGTACGCAATGAACGTCTTACGCGTGCTATTGACCTCTCAGCGTGATCAGCTGATCGTTGTGTTGTGCACGTTGTACATTGCCTATTGTAAATTTTTAAACTTTTAAAAGCAAATTACTAGTACCAATGGATATATCTCTTGCCTGGTTGTTACCCCACGTAGTTATAGTGACTGCTCTTTATACACCCTGTATAACACAATATGACCTCAATTATTGATCATATTATCCTATGGATTTAATATATTTTTTATACATAGTGCGCTTGAATGTCTAAAGCGAGCGCGGCGAGGCAACAACCGTTTATTCGATTGCGTCAAAGCATCCGAGCACCAGTGCCCGCGCCGTCGCTGAGCGCAAGTCGTCGCACATGACCAATCGAGATGTTAAAAAAAGTTAATAATGTTATTTACATAAACGAACCCTAACGTTAGTTTAAATATATCTCATGCGAATCCCCTTCTTCACAGTGGCTGTCTCTTATGTCGCGGCTCATCTTATGTTCCCGATAAACTCAAAGACTATTGGCGCCAAGGTGTTCAAGATTTTTCCCACTTCACGTTATACTTCATTTTACCTCCAACACAAAGTAGATACATAACAGAGACACAACCTAGTACTATAAAATGGTATCACTCTAATACTGGTAATGCGACTGGCAAAGGGTGAAGTCCAGGCACATTCGCACCGCCATCTAGCGCCACTATTGGAAAATACTAATTACTAATTTCGTTTCGTATCTTCTTAATTAATGAGTTGAATTTAGCTTAATGTGATGTTATGCTAATCTTTATTTTAATGTCAATATTTGTACTTGATTCGGCATACTTATATTTTATAATTTGCAAACGTTAATAGTAGTGACATCTATTGCATTTTTTTTGTATTAAAGATAGGTTGTATGGGATGGTGGGCCATGCCTCCGCCGAACATAACTTCTTGAAGTAGGGATAGGATACCTGAATATAATCCCCTCGGTGAAGGGGTCCAGCGAGTCCACGAGCTCGAGCTCCGCGTCGCCGCCCAGAGTGATCATCTGGTACATCTCCTTCAGCTTGTTGGTTATTGTGTTGAAACCTGGAACATAAATAATAATAATCTATAGACGCTTAACACCACGACAATCTGGCCCTGTGTATCCGAAGAACTTGTGTTACAGGTAGCAGACAACGGAAATATAATATATTTTATACTATACACATATTTAAGACTTTTGTTATATTAATACACAAATTTAATACACATCTATGACCAAGGAACATTGAAAACTTTTTTTGTTCCCTCGGCGGGATTCAACCCGCAACCTCTCGGTCGAACACCACTGCGCTACGGAGGTCGTCATATCAATATACTAATGAACAATTAAACAACAAACAAACAAGAACAACCACAATAATAATTATTATTTCTAACTATAATAATATTTTATTATTATCTCACACCAGCTGACCCGTGCCCACTTCGTTGAGCATAAAAACAGTTTGTGATGAACCGTTTAAACCTTCCCGGGACTTTCAAATTCAAGACTAAAAATAGCCGTTCTCAAGTTTTAGTAAGACTAACGAACAGCAATTCATTTTTATATACATAAGAGAACATTGGGTTGGCCCATTTCCGACAATCGGTTAGCGGTTTTTTGTAGAAGAAAGAAAGATAGAACGTAATGATTGCAATGGTCAATAGTGCATATGTCGCAGTCATCTGATTGATTCAGCTATTTGATTAAATGTCTAGCGCGTTTTGAACGACGACATTTAATTGATTGACTAGGCCGAACGTTGGTTGAACAAGTGTCACTCAAAGACCAACTAGTTAGTGGATTGTAACAAAGCCCATTTAACAGAGCGGACGTAAAATCAGTCAGTTTATTGAAATTTAGTTAATTTTTTCCCGCAGTGGCGCTAGTAGTCACCAAAACAAATATGGCGGCAAACAGCTCGCACAGATAGTACCTACAATCTACATAGTTGATATTTTCATTTGGTGTGATATGTCATGTCCTCATTTTAAGGACCTTTTAATTAGGTATGGTCAAACCTACCCCTACCAAATATTACAAAGTATGCTATATCCCATTCAATGACTCTCTGCTAAAGGTCGTCTTTTCATAAACGCGCTAGTCGCGCGCCGATTCAATAGGATGACTGCGACAGATACACATCATACAATGAGACGGTCAGAAATAAAATGGAGAAAAAATCTGCCCGATTATCGAGCATACAAAAAGTAACGTCGGCGCGCAACCCTATAATGTGAATAATTTACCACTGAGGAAGTCTGTGGTACGCTTCTTCCTGAGCTGGTCGTAGAGCGCTCTCATTTCGTTCCTCTTGGTCGTGATCTCGTCCAACTCCGCCGCACGTTTCAGATACAAGTCTTCCTTCGTTCTGTAATCCTGGAATTATAATATTTTATAAGCGACATTGCAAAGTACACAACACAATCTAAAGTTCTCATTTAAGTAGACCCTCAGACTAAAGCTGGCGATAATTTCAGGATCATTTGTAGCAATAGTTTATTAAAATTTTCAGCCAATTTACAACGCAATCGACGCAGTTAATATTATCATAAAATTAAACTTTGTGCATCTTGGCAACCAACGAGCTTACCCTCAACGCGATCGAGAATCGAGTCAGTTCGAGCTCAACGGCTTTTGGAGTTTTATTTGGTGGATTACTTTGAAACTAACCACGATAAAAAAAACGTTATATCGTAACTTTTTGTACTCCCGACCATATCAATCGACTGAGAATCAAAATAAACAAACGTAAATTTATTCGGGAGTGCGTGGCACGATCGAATCTGAATCACGAATCAGTTTGGAGAGTGAGGCCTCTGCATGGTGGTGTGGGCTTTGCACGATCGTGTTAACATTATTGCTTGTGTGGTTGTGGTGTTTACACGCTTGCGAGTGTACGCATAAGCAGTGTGGGAAGGACGTAGGTGCATCAAACGCATGCCTATGCGTACCCTCACTCTCATTTGCTTGCAAGTGTCATTTAATAACCTATATGAAAATAAAAAGTTTTGATTTATTTTCAGGTCGAAGTTATCAATAATTTTCGGCGGGACATTGCTAGATATAATTTACTAAAATTTTATGCTATGGAAATTTCCGCAAAGCAATTATACGAGGTTTCCAACGATGCTACTAACTCAAGTAGCAGCAGGAAAGAATTTGGTCCAGAAGCATTATAGCGGATTTTGGTTTTATACCCCTCATAAAATATAATCTCGACGTGGGATGCATAAGGTCGGATGTCTCTCTCTGGTCGGATACAAACATGCAACCTTATGCGTCTCACGTCGCCTTACGTCGAGATATATCGACTTAACGTTGTGTAAAATGTACCTGTATAGCCTGCACATTGGGTTTGTTGTCCCCGACTCTCGCCTTCTGCGCGGCCAGCCGGTTCCGCAGCTCGTCGACGGCGACCTCGTCCAGCTCCTCCACCGCGTGCGTGGCGAGCGGCTCCGGCCGGTCGATGCCGGGCACCCCGTCGAGACCGGGGTCTTCGAGCTTGAGCGACGACAGCTGCAAGTGACGTGGTGTCAAGTAATTAAAGCAAATTAATATTTCAACGACAATTTCATAACATATTACTTTGTCAGAAAGGTCAAAGTACGAATTACTTTACCCGGCTAATGAAATAACTTTAAAAAATGATTTAAAACGTAGATAGTGGCACTATCTAATGATGTAATATTGTTTTATTTATATCTTGTAACAAAAAATTTCAGTTAATCTATTATTCTGTCAAAATCGGTTTATAAGTAGGTACTTTTCGCGTTTTTCGCTAATCCTTATATTTACATCCAAGCTTTGTAGAAGTATTTCTCATATCTTTTATCACCATAATATAAGTGCCTACTAACTGACAAACCGAATACTAAAACGAATTTAAATTACGGACCGCACAACACTGTCCTTTTTTATTTTACAAGTAGTGGCAGTGAAAACAGACTTTTGCCTTTACTAAGCGTTTCAGTATTTTTGAGCGTAAATTCCCTAATCTTACTTACTTTATATAATTTTACTATATAATACTTATCAATCGGAAATGCAGGCATAATATAGATACGACGTGAGGTTCAAATTTAATTTTTCAGTATAAATACTTCCGAACATCATTATTTGATTAGGTTTAGGTTTAAAGATATTTATTATCAACAAAGGCGAGATGCCACTTACGTGATAACATTGTTTTACTTAACCCATTAATGGTCAAAGGAAAACTACAAGTATTAACTTAAAACTTTTTTGCTTTAATTAAAATAAGGACTTCAAAAAAATATGAGAACATGAAAAAAAAATATATTTTATTTTATTTCGTTTTTTTATAGGGGTGTACCCAAATTGGTACACTGGCCACTTAAGGGTGTAATTTTTTAAACATGTTTTTTTCCATGCACAATATTTTTTTGGATTATTTCCATCCCTAGGAGCTCAAATTGGGCTGAATTACACAGCGAACTCGTTTCGGTAGCTTTTCAGGAACAGTCGGCACCGTTCAGTTGCAAACGACCTAGTTTAGATGTCCAAGGACAAGTAGAGCGCCCCAAAGAAATTGTCTCTGAGGATACGCTGCTCGTCCTTTCAGATAAAATGTCTGGCTATGTTTCGTAAACGAAAACGTAAATGTTCAATCACTTCTTCTCTGCGTTGTAAATGCCATCGACAAGCGTTCGATAAGGGCATATCAAAGTGTAAGCGTGGCGTATTAGTAACTTTAGTCGGCAATCATTGCAAATATGTAATTCATACCAAAAAAAATTTAAAATTGTTGAAACAAAAGAAGATGCTGAAGATGCACTGCTTCTATCATGTGGTTCTCGTTTTGTTTTTGACAGTCACAGATTCTCCATGGGTTGTATAATTTGGGGCATTTGATATGAATAAACTTAGGCTTATGGGCTGGTTATTTCCATGAGAAACATGGGATCTAATTAGAGACTCTCTTGTCCGCTAATGTCTCATCTTTGCCGCTATTTTCTATATCTATATATACTCACTATAAGAGTGCAAATATCGCGAACAAATATCATAACATTTCCGGGAACATTTACTAAAAAAAAGTGGGGAATCTTTATCAAAACCCTCTTCTTCGTCAGTAAAAAAACTGGGTTCTGGTGGAATTTTACCAAAATAATACTCCAAACCATTACTATCTCATAAGCAAGGAACATAATATAAAGGCTTCTTATAAATTTTCAAAGTTAAAACTAGCACTATATCTATGCCTACAACTCATTTTATAACTCTGAAAATATATTTTTTCTATATCACGTGTGGCCATTGTACCAGAATTGGCACAGCGATATTTCGAATGTCATAAAATCTTATATTTTTATTATACGTAACTACAATATAGTACATATCAATAATTATTTATTGAACTTCAAATAATTATGAACAAGTATGGTGTTTATATTTTTCTACATATTATAATATTTAAAAAACAATACACATCTCCACACCTATCGCGATAGGAAAATTCAACAACTAATTACCACTAAATCACGAATGATAGCTAAAACTTATTATTGCAAAGTAAATCAATGTAGTTTTAACTACTTAAAAATGTAAAAATATTTCCGCCTGTGTCAACACTTTTTTTTTCTACCCTCAATAATTAAGTGTTCCCAAATTGGTACAGCGACCAAGAATGGGTTAATCTAAGTACATAATAATAATAATCATTTATTTGCCAGAATGTTTATGTATGTAAGATGGTAATAAGATTTTAATGACCAAAAAACATTCAACTAATTTAATAGTATGCAAATGTATAGGTACTTTTTAAACTCTATTAAAGTTAACTAAGGTAGTCATAATGTTAAATATACAATATAATTATATAAGTATATTATTTGTATGTATTCTACCTCCTTCTGCCACATCGGCGTCTTGCTAGTGCAGTCCTGTATGCTCTTCTCCATCTTGCTGACGGCGTTGTTGGCCTCGAGCCGCTCCGTCTTGGCCTTGGTCTCTTTGGCCTGGAGTTTCGAGATCTCCTGACGCAGGCCGGAGAATTCACCGGTGCCCTCGTTTATTTGTTCTTCGAGCTGTAGGTCAAATGTATTTATATACGCATGGAAGTTAATTTTAAATTAACTTTGAACCATAATATTAGATAGGAAACATATCGTTTTCATATATTTAAATGAAAAGAACAAAATGGAGGCATTGTAATGTGGGAACAGTGGGGAGTGCATTCTGCGTACATGAAAATGTGTCCATCAAAATGCATAAACAAGAGGCCGCCACGAACGCAACAGAATATTTAAAAAAATATTATTATTTATTTAGGAACATACAGTTGTTAAAATTTATTCCTTTGAAAAGTTTAGAGCATAGAGTTAAATTGGTCAGAAATATATTTTTTACTAGATAAAACACAATCACATCCATACACCGTTGCAACTCTAGCGCCACTGTAGACAGTTTTAAAACTAAAATTGAAGTATTTTCATCGGACATATTAAGTTTTGTGTCTTACAGAGACACTTCTTACCTATAGCCCATCTGTTGTCTCCATGGCCCGACGAATGTTCTTGAAACATAATAGTTTAATAACTGGCTACTTAGATTCGCAACGATGTATGATGTGAAGTAAGCAATAAGTACTGAAAGGACACTTTTTCTTGTACAACTTGTTAAGTTTTATGATGATTTGTGTTAATTAATTAATGTTGTGCTTATCTGTAATAGGTATAAATACTATTAAGTTATTTAAAATTATTATTGTCATTGTAAGTATTATTGTTGATATGCATTTAAAATAAAATAAAACAAAATAAAAATACATAGTTGATACGCCTTATTCTACATTACGCTACGTGTCAAAACAATGCTTAAATCCCTTGTCACGTGTCAAATCCCACTTTCGAACTTCGATAACGTAATTAGCGATGACAATTTGTCTAAAGCGTCGTTGAAATATGTGATACTGACCTCTTCGAACTGTTTCTGTAGCTGCGACGTGTCGAGAGTCAGTTGTTTCTTCTGGCCGTTGAGGTTCTCCAAGTTCTTCAGAGTCTCCTGTAGGTCCGCCTCCATTTGGTTTATTTTGTCTTTTGACTTTTTAGCATTCCTGAAACATCAAAATATTATTATACTAGCTGTGCCCGCGACTTCGTCCGCGTGGTTTTTAAATGACTTAAACCGTTTATGCAGCGCACGCAATGAAAGTCCCCAAATGTGAATAATTTTCCTCGTTTTTGCAACATTTCTCACTGATGCTTCGCTCCTATTGGCCGCAGCGTAATGATATATAGCCCAAAGCCTTCCTCTATAAATGGAGTATCCAACAAAAAAATATTTTTTTTAAATCGGAGCAGTAGTTCCTGAGATTGGCGCGTTTAAACAAACAAACAAACTCTTCCGGTTTATAATATTAGTATAGATAACGTATGGGGCATTTCACGTCAAGCGGACCACAGAAAAATAAAGTCAGATCTTGGATATTGTTTATAATTGGATCAATTGCACTTCCATAGCACCTGAATAAAAGTACGTCCTTATTTTACTTTTTAATGCCTAGTTAGGAATTTATGCGCCCTCAAAGAATCATCCTGATTTTTCGAAAGCTGTTAATGAAGGTAATCAGATGGAAAAAATAACAGTTAAATAGTGTTTGTTTGAGTATTTTAATTGATTTTCTAGACAATAAATTTAAATTAGAAAATAATTAAAATACTACTAAACCAGAAGATTTTTTTTTCAATTGAGCGATTTTTTTTAGCTTTAAACATGCCCTGTGGTATGAAATTTCTCGAATTGTTCAGAAGATATACGCACTAAAGTATGTGTATGCCGATGTCGCGCAGTATGGCCGGTACTTTAGAATGGTAGTAGTAATACATACTTACAAAAGACTACTTACCAAAGACTTCTCAATATCTTCTAAATAATTATTCGAGGAACCGTTCTATAATCTCACCTCACACTAGTGTTGATAGCGACTCGCAACTTAGTGATCTCGCTGGACACCTTGTCGATCTTCTTGGCTAGATCGTCCACTTGCTTCTGTAGATCCCGCACCTTGCTGCCTGCTACCGCTGAGATCTGAGCGTCTACCCCAGCCACTTCTTTTTCCACCTGGAAATTATTTAATACTACATGTTTTCGCTACTTTTTACCCGCAAAAACAATCTTATATTTTGTTGTGTTAAAAAGTAGTCAAACTATTACCATATAAAATTCATCAAAATCCGTTCAGTAGTTATTGCTTAGAGGGACAAAAAAAAGACACTCTTACGCCCAGTTTCGTATCTAAAATTTCGTACCAAATCAGCTAATCTGAACGCTGATTGATGAACATCACTTTGCAGTTACTGTTTTCACCAATGAGCGTTCAGATTAGCTGATTTGATCAATTGATCAATTTGATCAGCCTTTCAGAAACCGGGCGTTACATTCGCATTTATAGTAATATTAGGATGTGAGACCAAAATGCGAATATTGGAGAAATTAGTCACAATTGAAATGAAAAATAATATTATATAAAATATGTATGTATGTATGTATGTAAGGGAATCTTTGCGCACAGATTTCACCAATTTCTAGATGTCTGATTAATTTGAAATTTTGCATTATGTATGGAAATTTTAAATTAATCAAGGAACAATGACAATATAATAAGCGTCTTTCTTTTATATTATTTTTTACATTAGTCTTTATTTATTTATTGTATAATAGCTTCCCTCACCGATTTCGGTGTCGGTAGCCGATTTCATTGAAACCAGGCCAGCTACGCAGGAGTTATTTTATAGTGCCCAAGGGTGTGCGCAATACACAGAAGCACTCTCTCTTCCTTTTACTCTCATAACCCAGTGGGACGGTAAACCGACACGACTGGCGAGAGATCAGGCGCAGGACCGACTTTTTACATGCCCATCCGACGCATGGATCATCTTTCTTGTCAGACAATCAGGTGATCAGCCTGCATCGTCCTAACCAAACTTGAAAACAACATCGTTTGTTGTTCCAACACGGGAATCGAACCCACGACCGAGGTCGAGAGCGAAGCACTGAACCACTAGACCACGGAGGCGTTGAATTTATTGTAACAAAAAAGGTGAGTATAATACATACAGTCTGTTTTTCTAGTTCTTAAACTAGGCCTAGCCTGTGCCTTAAGAACTAGTTATTTCCAGTCCTACCTCCCCGGCGTTATATTTGGCTTTATCCAACTTCTCCTCAGCGGCTTTGAGGTTCTGTTCCAATTTCTCTTTCTGTTTTGCGTCCACCTTGCTAGAGGCCACTTTCGCTTGTTGTTGTTTTATTTGAGCCTAAAATTGAAAGTTAATTATAATTAACAATAAGATTTATTTGCAATACTTTTATAAAATTACACAAGTAAAAGGCTATATTTAATACATCACGTTAAATTAACGCCGCGACACAAATATAGTGTTGAATTACATTCAGGGATAATTTCAAAACAATAAACAATTTCAATATCTGGCTTGTTTTCCATTCCAGACAAATTTATATACATGTAAATTTGTTAAACTGACATTATAATAAATACTGATACTACTCCCGTCCGACCGATTTGCAAAATTCTTTGAGTGTTATATGATAGGCTATTTCTCAAAGAATCAACACTTTCACAGGTATATTAAAGGATCATACTTCATTATCCAATACATTGTATAACAATTAAATAATTATTATTTAAACATCAAGTGAAAAAGATTCACAGTAAAAATACGCTATTTTGACACTGCCGACTGTAGAATATAGTCTATAGTCTATGGATTCATGTGGCCAACAATAATCATTGCGTTAATATTGGCCAATTGGCATCACTGACAAATCTATGGTTGTGTCATGGGCGGCTTTGTTTAAGTTTAGATTAAATTTATCTCGGACGTACTATGTCGTTTATAATAGCTTAATGTCTACATACCTTCAGCGCGGGCACCTGCTCCGTCAAGCTCTTGAGCTCGATGTCCAGCTTCTGCAGCGTCGTCCGCCCCTCCCGCGCGCTGCTCTGTACCGCGACCAGAGACTCTTCCAGCTCAGACTGTTGGCTTCTTAGTTCACTCAGCCTAAGAAATATTAATAAGATATGGTCCGATTGCCGCGTTGGAACAACAAACAAAATGTTGTTTTCGAGTTTGGTTAGGACAATTGAGGCTGATCGCTGGATTGTCTGTCAAGAAAGATCAGCCATGCGTCGGATGTGCATTGAATGTCAGTCCTCCGCCTGCAGGTATACTCCTGACACAATCGAGAAACGAATCAGTTCGATCTCCATGGCTTTTGGTATTATTTTTTTTGTGGATTACTTTCAAACTAACCAGGATAAAGAAAATCGTTAGATCGTAACTTTTTGTACTCCCGACCGACCATATTATCAATTAACTAAAAATCAAAGTAAACAAACGTCAGTTTATTCGGGAGTACACGGCACGATCGAATCTATATCAAAATCGAATCAGTTCGGAGAGTAAGGCCCGAGATCTCCTGATGTGATTTTATGTAAAAACGCGATTATATATATTATATATAACCGAGCGACGATATTAATTGTTGACATGTCTCACCGCTGCTGGAGCCCCTCCAGCCTCTCCTCTTTGGCGGCGACGTCGCGCGGGTCGTGCGCGGTGTCCTGCTGCACGCTGCTCGACATGCGCCCGCGCAGCGCCGTGCGCCCGCCGCCGGACATTGTACCTGGAGTATAAAAATAAAAAATAAAAATAAAAAGCTTATATTCAAAATTAAAACATAAAGTTTGTTTTTGAAGGTCAATTTTGAAAATAAATTACAATTACAGTTACCAGTTACCACCGGTTCGGAGCCCTAACCCGGCGAGAAGAACCGGCGTAAGAAACTCGCACGAGTGCCACCTTTTAACAAAAAGGGTAGCCAAAATGTCAGTAAATAGTAGAGTGTCATGGCGAATTGCAATTTAGTTTAAAATATTACCTACTACTGTCATAGTAAAAATGTAAAAGTGCAGACTCAGAACCTCCACTAAGACGTGTGTATTTTCGTAGGTTGATAAATTAAATAGGTATATACTGTCAACCCACAAAAATACTTTACTTTGTCATTATTACTTTGTGATGTTATTGAGTATTTGTTGGTGACAAATAGACCCCACTTTAATTTACTTTAAATAATCGAATACATATACGGAAGAAGGTGATAATATGTCATAAAAATTACTTAAAGTTTTGGGCGTTGCTTAACCATTGTTAAGAACGCTTAATAATCTATTAGACTTACTTTAGTACTTAATATGTCACGACGTATTCTAATATGTTTAAGTGACAGTTTGAACTCAATTTTCTGGGTAATGTTTGCGACATATCACCTTCATCCATTCATATCCTCAATAGGCGTGACGACATTAACAAATAATCAAAGATTTAATCATTTCAGGGTAAAATACATATAAAAAGGATTTGAAATACTGATATACTTTTGTATAATAATTTGTGATTGTTAAGATTTTCAATAAATTAGAAGATTAAAATAGTGCAATCAATGTCATGGTCCATCGCTGCTAGTCATTATATATTACTGTTTTATCTATGGTTAACTTAAGCATCTGACGTTTACCTAGGCGTGACGTCACACTCGACGCCATGACACTTCGTCCTGTTTTGGCGCACTATTGAAAATATATTAGAAAAATGGCTAGAATCTTCGATATTCATTAGTTTGTTACCGACATAAAGGTTTTTTCATAATAAGCAAATGTGTATCCACTATACAAAAGTGGATTTCAAAATCTTTCGTCATGCCTATTGCAGTTTGATCTAAATTTTTTTAATTTCACTCACCAGCGATTTCTATGACGTCACCGTGTAGCGTGACCACGCGATACCGCGTGGAGCCGTACCCGATGCGCGAGGCCTGCTCCAGGTCGGCGGCGACCAGCGTCTCCCGCAGGCCGTAGTAGAACGCCGGCAGGACGCGCTCGTCCTTCACCTTCACGAGGTCGAAGAGACGCGGGACGTTCTCGGGGCTGAAAATTGTAATTAAAGACATGAATCGCTGAAGGTGATATGCCGCAAAAAAATATTACCTAGAAAATTTCGTTTAAACAGTCACTTAAACATTTTACGATATGTATAGTAATTAGTACGTCCGCGATAAATTTAAATATTATGGATAATTTTTAACTATATGAATTATTGTTGTATGATCCTTTAATATACCTGTGAAAGTGTTGATAAGTGTACACAATAAGTTACTAGATGAAAATTTCAATGTTTTCGGTTTGTTTACCTTTAGGGTAAATTTATCAGGGACGATCTATAGCAAGCAGTATTAATTGCATTAATATTGGCCAATTAGCATCACTGACTAATCTATGTCATAGACGGGTTTGTTTACGTTTGGATTCAATTTATCTCGGACGTACTATAGTAACATATAAGTTCTTTTGATTCTAAAGACGAATCTTTAGATTCATGTATTTAATATGTTATGACGTATTCTAATATGTTTAATTGACAGTTTGAACTCAAAATCGTAATTTTTCTACGTGTCACTTTCATCCATTTATATCCTCAATTATTAGGCGCTTCGCATGACGATCACTAATGCTAGCTCATCAGCTCGTAATCAACTTCGATACAAAGGTGCATTGACGTCATAGACATGGAATCATTCAATTTATTGATGGAAATATTCAATTTAGAAATTATTCAAATTTCAAGTAACTTTAAAAAAACTTTAAACAAACTTTTTTAAAACATTATCATGCTTTACAACATTGCGATTATTATTATTGTGGCATATCAATTGCCACTGAGCAACCAAATGCTTTTATTAGGCTCAACGAGTGTAGCTCAGTCTATACATTGTTGCTTTGGGCAGTCCACACTGACTACTGACAAGAAAGCACACTTCGGGGTTTTAAACAAGGGAATTACAATATGTACTCACTACGACAACTTCCGTTGATATTGAGCAACCAAATGCTGCTGTTTATCCAGCGCTACGAACGTGGCTCGGCCTATATCGTGCTGCTTCAGGTACTCGACGCACGCCTGAGCGGTCTCGACGCTGTCCACTACAATGTTGTCCAGCGCGCCGCAGCAGGTCGATATGGCGACGTCGTATTTAGAGTCGATACCGCCTAGGTCACCCTGAAAAAAAAAATTAAAACTTTAAAATAAACCGTTAACCGTCGACGTTTCAGCTGTGGTTGGCTAGAGCGCCAGGGGATGTTGTCTATATTCGCCACGCTTGGAAACGCTGCTGCCCATTTCGGGATATATGATAATAATAATGTTGACAATGTTTATTTCTCACTAATAAATACGTATAACAGAAAGCACAAAGTAATATAGAAAACAAAGAAGTGAGGAATTTGGTGGGCAACCTGAACTAGGAGGTTCCCGTGTCTCAGGTAACCAACCCTCCTCTCCACACAGTGTACACTATTATTTTCTTTTAACACCAAGAAAACATTTAAACACAAATTATTTTTATGGCAGACATTAGAAATAAACCACAATTTGACAAAATATGTTTAACAAAAATAAAAACTAAAATGAAAGTAAGTATGATTTTTTCACAAAGGTCTGCTTGTGGTCCAAGTTACAAGCTGGCTTGAGGCAAATTTAATAAAATAATTTGTTAGTTAGTTAGTTAGATCCCTCTATCGCATTTTACGATACCTACGGGAAAGATGATTGATGGGGAGGTACTATTGTTACTCCGGCGGCACCCCACAGATAATAATTTAAATATGTAGGTACTAAAATAACTCTTTTATATATTCCCTCTATCGCATTTTACGATACCTACGGGAAAGATGATTGATGGGGAGGTACTATTGTTACTCCGGCACCCCACAGATAATAATTTAAATATGTAGGTACTAAAATAACTCTTTTATATATTCCCTCTATCGCATTTTACGATACCTACGGGAAAGATGATTGATGGGGAGGTACTATTGTTACTCCGGCACCCCACAGATAATAATTTAAATATGTAGGTACTAAAATAACTCTTTTATATATTCCCTCTATCGCATTTTACGATACTTACGGGAAAGATGATTGATGAGGAGGTACTATTGTTACTCCGGCACCCCACAGATAATAATTTAAATATGTAGGTACTAAAATAACTCTTTTATATATTCCCTCTATCGCATTTTACGATACCTACGGGAAAGATGATTGATGGGGAGGTACTATTGTTACTCCGGCACCCCACAGATAATAATTTAAATATGTAGGTACTAAAATAACTCTTTTATATATTCCCTCTATCGCATTTTACGATACTTACGGGAAAGATGATTGATGGGGAGGTACTATTGTTACTCCGGCACCCCACAGATAATAATTTAAATATGTAGGTACTAAAATAACTCTTTTATATATTCCCTCTATCGCATTTTACGATACTTACGGGAAAGATGATTGATGGGGAAGTACTTTTGTTACTCCGGCACCCCACAGATAATAATTTAAATATGTAGGTACTAAAATAACTCTTTTTAAACTATATGATAGTAATAAAATACCAGTCTTCCGAATATGCCCGGCAGCCGTCCTGCCTTCTTCTCCTTCATGAGCGCGTCCAGCACGCGCCCGCGCGACCGGTTCGCACTCATCGCCTGCCGGGACTCCTCTAGCTGCGCTCTGTATAAATAAAAAAAAAAATATATATATATATATATAGATATATATAACATATATCTATATATAATTTTTTGAGACTTAATGAGCGGTTAAGCAGACTACTTCATACTGTTAATTTTGTGTCACAGGTGCGCGCGCATCTTAAAATTTCACTCTCATAATTTTTTCATAACGCGCCTAAAGAAGTATAACTTCAATAAATAAAATGTTTATGACACACCTAATATTTTAATACAGTTGAATAAACATGTAATACACATCATATTCTTTTTTCTTTTTGAAGTTATACTTCTTTAGGCGCGTTATGAAAAAATGATGAGAGTGAAATTTTTTAATCCAGAAAATACTACAGTTATAGTTATTGCGTTAAGAAGTCACTAATATCCTCACAAATGTAGATATTTCCAATTACCTCAGGGTCCTGGTCTGTGCTGCTATGTTCGATTCCTCTGTCTTGACGCTTTGCAGTTGGTTGCGCATTTGCACTAATTCCTTTTCTTGTTTTGGGACTGTTTTTGATAATTCCTCTTGTTGTCTGTAAATAAGAAAATATTCAATTACAGATTTGATAAACCATCGAAATAATATATTATACTTCCTAAGATAAATATAGCCAGCTACTATATCTTAAGAGATAATAGAGAGAAAATTTCCCTTGTGACATTAAAAAAAGTATTTATAAATATTGGGTCTGCATTCATTGAATTATCACCTCTGTGGTCTATTGGTTCAGAGCCTACTCTCGACTCTCGGCCGTGGGTTAGATTCTCACGTTGGAACAACAAAAAATGTTTTCAAGTTTGGTTAGGACAATGCAGGCTGATCACGTGACTGTCTGACAAGAAAGATGATCGGATGAGCATGTAAAAAGTCGGTCCTGCGCCTGGTCTCCCACCAATCGTATCGGTCATCCTATGGCTACGAGAGTGAAGGAAGAGTGCTTCTGTGTATTGCCCACACACTTGTCCACTTTAAAATAACTCCTGCGTAGCTGGCCTGGTTTTAAATGAAATTGGTGTGGGAGGCATTATTATTAATTCATGGAATACAAGTTAATTTACATTTTCTTTTCAGCCAAATCTTTGGTAGCATTCTCATAAGACTCCGTCATTTTATCGAGTTTCTCATTTTCTTTCTCTTCTGTACTGATATATATTTTCAATTCTGATTCTGCCAACTTGAATTCTTTATTCGATTCATCGACAATTTTCTTCAAATTGATAAGTTTTTCTTGTAGTTTATCTTTTTGTTCCTGTAGACCTTGCGTCTTAGATCTGTAAAATAATTTTCAATCTTTAGCAATGTGAATTATATGATCACTCTAGTGTTTGCCCTTATAACATTTGGACTTTATAAGTATTGTTTTGCTTCTTACATAGAAAAACAAGCTGTCATGTTTCACAAATATTAACACGTAATCAAATAGTATCAAATGCAAGCCCGTGTAAGATATTTGAGGACATGAATGAAGGTGATATGGCACCAGAAAATTGAGTTTAAACTGTCTCTTAAATATTTTAGGATATGTAGTAACATATTAAGTACATTGATTCTAGATGGATCTTTAGATTAACGTACTTAATACTTTACGCCGTATTCTAAAATGTTTAATTGACAGTTTGAACTCAATTTTCTCAAAATCATAATTTTGCTACATATCACCTTCATCTATTCATGTCTAGGTAGTGTGTGTTTTTGATATTTTTATAAATTTCTAAGCATTATAAATTAGTATTAGCTTTGTGCACATCTTCCTCTGCATAAACTTTAACTGTGCCTAATTTCATACTTTTCGTTTCGCACATTTATAATAAAACTCAACGTTGTTCTTCATATTTCGTAATAGTCATCTCCTCACCTGACACTGGCCATCACGGTCTGGAGCTCCTCTTCAGCTTGCCTCTTACTCTCCTTGCTTTTCTCCAACAATTTCTCACAGTCCTCAATCTCGCGTTTGTTCTTTTCTGGAACCTAAAGAAATACTTAAATAATAATTATCCTTTTAAATGCCTTAAACTTAATATTAAAAAAGCTTAGATATTAAAAAAGCACTTATAAACAAGGTCAGAATTATAATTTTATAAGCAGTACCAGCGATTTTCGTACCACCTAACAATTAAGTTTCTTAACGCACTGACAGCAGCGCCATCTATCACGTCTCATCAATACACAAATCCTTTGAGAACTGTCATATACATTGGTGAAAATAGCATAAAGACTGGTGCAGTAGTCTTTGAGTTTATCGTGAACAAAAATATACAGTGGAGGACTTTGTATTATGTGTATGTATAGCACATTAACAGGTACTTGATTTTGTTTAATAAAAACACCATGTCAATCAAGCCCTGTGCGAAGTATCCGAAGAACTTGTGTTACAGGTACCAGACAACCGAAATATATTATATTTAATACTTTTATACTATACACATATTTAAGGTTTTTATTATATTAATACACGTCCATGACCCAGGACCACAGAAAACTTTTTGTTCCTTCGGCAGGATTGGAACCTCTCGCTCGAGCACTAACGCGCTCAATCACTGTGCGATCGTACGCGGTCCGTCGTCGTCGTGTTTTGTTGTGTTAACATTTCAATACAGACAAACTTCTAACTATGTATATTATTTATATTAAATATTTACCAATTCCAACTCAATAAGCTTCCCTTTCTCTTGTTCCAGTAGTTGTTCCAAGTTCTTCTTCTTTTTGTTTGCCTGTGTGGTGTCTCCCTGTACCGACACAGTCTTCTTCTTACAAGACTGTAATTTCTCTGCTATTTCATCTTTCTGTTTTTGTAGTTTATCATACTTCCTATAAAAAATAAAAAAAATAAATGAAAATAATTATTAATTATATTGTGATTTGTGCAAATAACTACAAAATATATGTGTTTAGCATTTAAGCAGTTTAGAAATGATCATGAATTTAAGATATAATAAAACAAGTAAACAATTTATTTTATTTTATTCTTATGTACATAATTCCAAATCTAACTTAAGACTAACGCAAAACAGTGATAGACGTACATAGCTTTGTTACTTTACATATATATATTTTTTAAACTTACTGTGTTCCATTTTTAAGTTCTGTAGTCTTTTCATGTAACTCTTCTTTTAGCTTTGCTAGTTTCTCATCAATACTGGTCAGTGTAGCTTTTAGTTCTTCCATCTCTTTATTTTTACTTTCTATTATTTTATTTGTTTCATGACTGTAAACAACATTCAATAATGTATCAACATTAATGTAGCAATATGCTAGTTAAAAAATAAATTTAAATAACAATGCTCTGCATGTTTTTGATTGTATGAGAATAAAGGTGATAATATGTCTGATGGGCATGTAAAGTCTTCTCTTGACAGGCAGTGTTGGTTATCTGCGCCACTGGGTTATGAGTGTCTTTGTAAAGGCAGAGTGTCCTGGTGTATATAATAATTATAAAAATAACTCTTTCATAACTGCCCTTGATGCAACTAGACCGGTCTCCAACACCAAAAATGGTTTGGGTGCTATGATAATAACAAGGATGCTTCCATACACCTAGTAGTATATTTATGTGTATGAAAATAAATCCTTAATTTACTTACATATACTTCTGCAATAGCATATTCCGTGTCCGCAGTGTAGTGTTTGTCAGGTTCATCAGTTCAACGGCTTCTCTCATCGGCTGCTCCAGCTTGAGCTTCTCTTGTTCCACCAGACGCACTCGGTTCAACTTCTCTTTCCGCATCTCACTATATTCCTCTACCTTCACAGAGAGCTTTTCTATTGGTTCCTATAAAAATATTATAGCATTGGATACATTTATTTAATAAATACCAGCCAAATGCGAGTGGATTTGTACACGAAGGGTTCTGCAAAACACAAAAACTGACATATTTAATTTATGACAGCCCTTAAGTATTTTTTTGATTTTGTTTTTGTGTTTACTATTATGGTGGCAAGAGAAAACTAATGAATCATTTGTTAGAATTTCAACTGAGCTATAGATTAGTGACAGGCCAAGAGGCAGCAAGGCTTAGTAATGGGGCACCTAGCCACTTAAAATACTTAAAATAATCTTAATAAATGGTCATATATAAAATTAAACATCTTACTTTGTATCTAGAGGTGCCAATAATATCCTCCAAGTACTCCAACATTCCAGATTCATGTTCCGTAAGACCCTTTGGCTTCATCATGGCAATTTGTTCAACTTCTCCCTGAAAATATAGGGAGAACATAATATAGAGTTAGTAAATATAGCAATTAACATTTTTATTCTAAGAGCCTACTTCACATAATAGGTATAACTGATTGAATGTACTGTTGTTATATAATAGGGATGGAAAACTAGACCGTGAAGAAGGTTGCTCGATAATATAAAAAAGATAGCAAGATATTGCTAGGCAAAATTCCAAAAATAAGATAATTTTGAGTAAAATGGAGAATGCATGTACTCAAAAAGTGGTTTTTAATAAATAAAGAATAAAATAGACTATGTATATTCTACTTAAATGCAAACTATGTGTTAAGGATAAATATGTATAAACTTATTATTCAAAGGCCCACTAGCACTCAATAGCTCTATATATATATATATTTAGGTCAAAGTTATCTTCAGAATACAATTGACTCTTAAAATTAATTTAACAAAAATATTTTGATGTTTATAAATATTTCAAATATTGTATTAAATAAATGTGAAACAATAATTGTTTTACTAATTTTTACCTGTAAAATTAAAAATCTATTGTGGTCTAGATCAATCCCATTTGATCTCAACATTTTGGCTACTTCCTTAAACTGCACTCTTCGCCCGTTTAAAGTGTAATAAGATGAGTTATCTTTGTGCGCTGTTCGGGCCACCACAATCTCACTGTTTGGCACTACTGTGAACTCCTCTCCTTCCTGATAAATATTAAATATTATATTTTTTATTTGAACCAGATACAACTGGTAGTTAATTTTTTTTACATAGATAATAGTACAATAATGCAAAAGACTTTTCCACAATGGATAAAATTTTTTGCTATGACAAGGTTTAAGAGCACTAATATATTTTATAGAAATTATAATACAAACTTTTAAACATAGAGAATATCATAAATCTATATTAATATAATAAAACTGAAGAGTTTGTTTGTTGTTGTAGGCTATTTGTTGAGGAAGGCTATCATCAGAATATATCATCACGCTCATACAAATAGGAACAGTGTACCAATGAAGAACATTTTAAAATCAAATTTGTTAGCTGCAAAAACAGGCTACAGAGTTCAGTATGAAGTTCACATAGACAGATAGTTATATTATAAAAGCATTATAATATGATATTACCCCATCAATAATTTTGCAGAAGTGTACAGCAACACTTGCATTTGTAATGTTGGGAAATTTGCTTGAGGAATGGATGAGAACAGAAATTTTCTTTGATCTGATTTTGGTGGCTCGATAGCCAAATACAAACAACATTGAATCTATCACATTACTCTTGCCACTACCGTTAGGTCCAATGATAGCTGTAAAACTCTGAAAGAAATAAAATTACCAGTTTAAAGATTTTTTTTCTGTTTTCAAACTTTAAAACATTTAAAATAGACTGATATCTCATATCTTTGCATTGTAACAAATAAGGACAGACCTTATGAAAAGGACCCAAGACTTGGACACCGGCGTAACTTTTAAAGTTTTCATTCACTATGTGAGTTATTATCAACCTGGGGCCAGTTGTATCAAATGTAAGAGCGGGTTTGGGTGCTGGTGGAATGTATATTTCTCCTATTCTCGTGCCACCCTCTTCATCATCTGATATATGATCTATTTCATCATTATCAAGGTCCCCGTTGCCGTTTTCGTTCGCATTTTGGTTAAGATTTTCATCAACATCCATCGGTTCCTCATCGCCCTTCTTTTTCTTACTTTTCTGCATTTTACCACTTTATGAGAACGATCGACTGCAGCAAAAGTCGTTAATCGACGAGTTTATATTTACGCTACGGCTACACAATTTCGATAAATGTTTTAAAAGAATTTTTAAATTGAAGTACCTATTTGGTAAACAATCCCCAAGAAAACGGTTTTTTGTATTTATGATTTTGACAGCGCGCTATCTATGTACCATCTGACTTTTGTTTTTTTTTCTTAATATTTTAATCGTCATATCTTAAAAGTTTCAAAATCTAATACCCATAGACAATTTGATCATTTATTAGATAATAAATGGAAAATAAACAAAATATAAGAAAGTATAAGAAAATATATAGGTATATAAATGGAGATGAGGGATAGGGTCAAACGAAGAGCCCGGCCCGCAGCGTACAAGGCTCAAAAGTTCCCATTATACTAGCCGCGTTGCCGTGCTGTATATTCAGATATAGGTAATTAAGGTATTTTTAAATTTGCTAACTTATTAATATTAACTTAACCTTTAAACTTTTGCGAACCAACTAAACACTTAACTATACGTTTTAAGATAACAATAATATAAACTTAAAAAACTTTTCAGTACAACTTTATGTTAGGTGTTGCATGCAAGAATAAAAAAAACCCACTGTTTACTACTGTCAAGTGTCAACTGTCAAAGGCACTTCAAAAATGGCGAATCGCACGGTGAAGGACGCTAAATCAGTCAGAGGAACGAATCCACAATATTTAATTGAAAAAATCATAAGATCACGAATTTACGATTCTAAATATTGGAAGGAAGAATGCTTCGCTTTAACAGCAGAGCTGTTAGTCGACAAAGCTATGGAGTTACGGTATGTTGGCGGTGTGCATGGAGGATTCATATACCCCACACCGTTCCTGTGTTTAGTATTGAAAATGCTTCAAATACAGCCTGAAAAAGATATTGTAGTGGAGTTTATTAAAAATGAGGAGTTCAAGTACGTTCGCGCCCTTGGCGCCTTTTATATGCGACTTACAGGATCGTCTGTAGATTGCTACAAATATTTAGAACCCTTGTACAACGACAATAGGAAGCTACGCCGTCAATCCCGCGAGGGGCAGTTTGAAATTGTTCATATGGATGAATTCATTGACGAACTTCTCCGTGAGGAACGCTTGTGTGACGTCATATTACCTAGAGTACAAAAAAGAAACATCCTAGAAGAGAATAATGAGTTAGATCCAAAAGTATCTGCACTTGATGACGATTTGGATGAAGATATGCCTTCAGATGATGAAAACGCAGATGCTGAAGCCAAAGAAAATAAAAAGGACAAAGATAGAAGAGAAAAAGATAGAAGGAGAGAAAGGTATGTGTGTTTCTATGGG
This sequence comes from Celastrina argiolus, assembly GCA_905187575.2. Classification (NCBI taxonomy): domain Eukaryota; kingdom Metazoa; phylum Arthropoda; class Insecta; order Lepidoptera; family Lycaenidae; genus Celastrina; species Celastrina argiolus. The sequence goes on along the minus strand of LR994582.1, from coordinate 3,401,089 downwards.
AAACTAGTTGGGTATTATTAAACAGTTTTACTTTTAAATCTACACCCAACCTTTAATCTATATCTATAACCTACATTAATTTACTACTATCACTATTATGTTACATTTTATTATATTTATAACCTCTTCTATTTTACTCATTAATTGAAAGTTTCCAACCTTTGCAAAGGCAAAGGCCTACACCAATCATCTCCATATTATCTTGTTTTCTTATATCGCCTCCGTGGTCCACTCTCGACTCAGAGGTTGTAGGTTCAATTCCCGCGTTGGAACAACAAAAAATGTTGTTTTCAAGTTTGGTTAGGACAAAGCATGCCGATCACCTGATTGTCTGACAAGAAAGATGATCCATGCGTCGGATGGGGATGTAAAAAGTCGGACCTGCGCCTGATCTCTCTCTAGTCGTGTCGGTTTACCATCCCACTGGGTTATGAGAGTAAAAGGAAGAGAGAGTGCTTCTGTGTATTGCGCACACACTTGGGCACTATAAAAATAACTCCTGCGTAGTGAGCCTGGTTTCAATGAAATCGGCTACCGACACCAAAATCGGTGAGGGGAGCTATTATATTATCTTGTAATCTTTTGTGATTCTTGTCCATGTTTTACCAGATTATTCTCCCATCTTTTTAATGGTTTCACTCTACTTCTCTTTCTGCCTCTTATGTACCATAGCTTTCTGCATCTTATATACCAACATGCCCTATATTTCTCTCACTCTTGTAATGTATCCAGCCCATTTCCGCCATAGTTACTAAGTCTCGATTTCACCAATCCTTCTTAGTGTTAACAACTTCTTAAAATACCATGTCTTCTCATTCATTGACAGCAAATACAAGAGGGATAACATGATATTTTATGAAGGATTAGCTTTCACATGACATGTTGGTGTAATTGGCACTAAACCTATAAACATTTTTGATAATATTTAAATCTTTTTAATAGTTGTTCTGCTTTTCAGAGATAAATACAACGAATCAAAAGCAATGAAAATCGGTCCAGATGTCCTTTTTCCCTTGGCCTTAAAGATTTAATTGTACCCTAAAACAATAATTTCTTATTTCAGATCGCGTGAGCGTCGAGATAAAGATCGTAAGAGAGAACGATCTAGAAGTAGAGATCGTGATCGCAGACGAGAGCGGGAAAGGGAGCGTGAAAGAGAGCGCGAACGGGAACGCGAGAGGGAAAGGGACAGAGAACGCGTCAGGGAAAGAGACAGAGAGAAGGAAAGGCGGGAACGGTATGAAGCTGAAAGAAGGCGAGACAGAGGACGTTACTAGTTTTATAACTTTAAAAATAATATAAGTAATACAACCCAGATCTGCAGTTTAATATTTTAACTACTTCCCTTTGTATAAACATGCACAACAGAGATAAGTAGCCATTTGGACAAATAATAATCTACATTAATTCTAGTTCCAAACTTCAGCAGAGGTGTGTATTAGTAACGAAAAAACATTCCCTCATGTAGTCATTACTTTCCTATCGTTACTCGTTACTTCTGATATCTCTTCTACGTAGTATTTTTGTTGACTTTCCGAAAATAGCTTGTTAAGTTTAACTTGGAAATAAAATTTTTTGAATTTGAATTTGTATCTTATCATGCTAGCTTTATAAAATATTATGTTATGGGAGAGTAACGAATCAAGTCGTATTACGTACGCGTACAGTATACGTTCCGGCGCGGCGCATATTGTATAAGAATATATAAGTATATGTACTAGGCGCTTTATAATTTGTTAAGTTTTTAAATTCGCAGAATAGCGCGCATGCTCGAAACATACAATCAGCAAGAAAACGATAGATACATTGCGTGGTTAAAACAGTATATAAAGCTATGATATGAAGAATGCAAGTAACGAAAAATATTCGTGTGTAACGATTCCTTACTCGGTACTAGACGGCGTACCCGTTACTTAGTAACAAATAGATACGGTTTGCTACAGCTCTAACTTCAGCATTCATAAATTACGCGAATGTTTACGCCCCCATCTCCCCTACATAAGACCCCGTAAGGGTGTACACTGGGAAGTTATCACATAAAATGAAACAAAAGTAAAACATTTGCTAACATTAAAATAATTTACTATTTATTGCATTTAAAATATTTACATTAAAAATCTCATAACTTGATTCAATATACAAATATATTTGTTTCATCTCATTTTATTTACATAGTATAGCATTCCCTTGAACTCTAATAGGCATTGGGAATTTTCTAGCCATGATTGGAATAGTGCAACTATTTTTTGCTTGAATAGCACTTAAAATGATATTGTTAAATATATTTAGTGCAATTTACCTATAGATTCACATAAGATATTGGAGCATTATTTGTGTATAAATATATTTCCATAGAGGATATACATAAACTTTAATTTCTTTCTTAATTTGTAAGCTTTAATACTTGAAAGCCTCAAATTCATAGTATAGATAGTTCAACTCTATTGTGGGAGCGGCAATGTGTAGGTAACATATACAGAACATGATTGTTAAGTAGAAATTGAAGACATGAATGGATGAAGGTATGTAGCAAAATTCTGTCTTTGAGATAATTGAGTTCAACTGTCACTTAAACGTTTAGAATACGTCGTAACATACACACACCGGCATATTTAGCGGAACATAAAAAAAAGGTTTGATTTCAGTATCATGTAAGGTTGCTGGCTGGTTTATACGTCATTTAATTTAAAAATAAATAATTTCAAATTAAGAAAACAACTGAACATCACATTTTATGCAATTGTTTAAATTTTATTCAAATACACCTTATTTGGAGCGAACTTCGAACATTTCTTCCTTTTGAGTTTGATTTAAAATTTCATTGAAATATTGTTTTTTGTTTTTTTTTTAATCGCGTATATTTTTGGAGTTGAGGACTGAATAATGCCTGACTTAGCCCCAACGGAGATTGCTCGGGCGCTCGAAATGCGAAGAAATGGTCAAACATACAGAGTGATATCCAGAGATCTTCGTCGACCAGTTTCAACGATCCATCGCAGTATCCAACGGTTCAGGGAGACCGGTACTTATGTGAGAAGAGCAGGACAAGGCAGAAAAAGACGCACTTCGAATAGGATGATCGTTTCATTCGGCTTCTTGTACGTAGAAACCCCCGTTTGACGGCCGTCCAAGCCCGACATGAGTTAGAATCGGTGCGGGAAGTGAGCGTACGGCACGAAGAAGGTTCGAAGAAGCTGGTTTGGGTTCATTTGTGCCCGCCAAAGCTCCAAGGCTGGAGGTAAATCATCGTAGAAACAGATTAACTTTTGCTCAGGAACATCGACTTTGGAACGCGGACCAATGGAGTAAGGTATTGTTTAGTGATGAGTGCAGAATTCTCTTAAATCAAATTGACGGCAGGCAAAGAATATACAGACACAAAGGAGAACAATATATTCAGACAAATTTTGAAACTACAGTTGCATACGGTGGTGGATCAATAATGGTTTGGGCGGGCATTTGTTTGGGAGCTAGCACAGACTTGGTAGTGATTGACAGAGGGAGTCTGACTGCAGATCGCTATATCAGAGAAGTTTTAGAAGAAAATGTCGTACCGTTTGCCCCATATATCGGTGACGATTTTGTTTTTATGCAGGATAATGCTCGGCCGCATACCGCTCGGGTAACCCAAGCTTATCTTAATGATATGAATATAACTGTTATGGAGTGGCCGGCGAGATCACCAGATATGAACCCAGGTAGAGCACGTTTGGGACTTGCTGAAAAGAAAAGTTAAGTCCAGAATTCCAGCTCCTGCCAAGGTGGATGAGCTGCGAATCGCCATAGTTGGGGAATGGCAGAGACTATCCCAGGAGACCATCGATAACATAATTCTCAGTATGCCTAGACGTGTAGAAACTTTAATAAGAGCACGTGGAGGAAATACGCGATATTAATCACCATTTTTCTAATTTAATTAATTGTTATTTTAATACTAATTTTCACTTTTCCCGGTTACAATGAAAAGTTCAAAAATGTACCTTTTTTCACAAATGCCCTTTACTCGCAAAATCTGTTCTTAATATGATCTCATTTTAAATAAAACAAATGAAACTTTAAATTACAAAAAAAATATAGTAAGTAGATTTTAAAATTAAACCATATTTTTCAAATTATGGACGATGGTGTTCCGCTAAATATGCCGGTGTGTGTATTATGTTAATTAATATAAAGATCCGTCTAGAATCAATGTATAGTACGTCCGAGATAAATTTAACCTTAACGTAAACAAACCCGTCTATGACACAACCACAGAGTAGTCAGTAATGCCAATTGGCCAATATTAATACAATGATTTTTGTTTTGGTTGTATTCTACAATCGGCAGTGTCAAAATGGCGTATTTTTTCTGTGAAAGATTTTCATTTGATGTTAAAACATATTAATTATTGTTATAAAATGTATTGGATAATGAAGTGTAATTCTTTAACATATCTGTGAAAGTGTTGATAAGTGTGCACAATGCGATTATGGGAAAATTTCGATGTTTTCGGTTTATTTACCTTTAGGTTAAATTTAGCAGGGACGAACTATACTTAATACTCAAAATGTTTAAGTGGCAGTTTAAACTCAATTAACTGGGTATTTTTTTTGCGACATATCACCTTCATCCATTCATGTCTCTTCAATTCTGATATACGAGCACGCGCTGCAAGTAAGGCTTATAAACCTGTCATTAGGCTCAGTGTGTTTTTATCGCTATGCCTCAGAAATATGGTAAACTTTTTCTTGCCAGGAAATTATACACGTGAGCACATTATGGATTGAGGCGGCGCGCGTTTATTCCTTGTAGATTGGACAAAGTAATTTATATTTAATTATATGTTCTGTGGAAACTTGTATAGTAACACAAGCGCACGAACACAGCGCCGACCGCACTTTTGAGATGCACTCTCTGTTATGAGGTAGGAAAACACCCAATTTTCCTGAATATAAATACATCATATTTTAACTAATTGGTGTTTTTTTTTCTACTCTACAAAGCCATTAGCCACAGAGTCTGCTTAGAGTGACACATAGAACACCTTAATATTAGAGTCTTTTAAGTTCCTTTTTGGCAACCAGGCAAGTACTTTGCAATTACATGATTCAGCACGGTATATTATTGCCATTATATCACAGATAGTGATAGTTTCAATTCTCAGTACTAGAATTTCGACTGATCGAATTTTTGATCATAGTTCTGAGGGTAACCTTGGGCTAGAAGGTTGGTGCATTCATAATAAATATGCTCTTCTCCTCCCTCTTGATCCAGCACAGAAGACGGTCTATTGCTCTTATTGCGTGGTCTTTTTCCATCAGCGCGTCGAATGTTACATACAATTCAAAACCATTGGTCACCTGAAAGAAAAAAAAACAATTATTATGTAACTTAGTAAACAATAGAGATAATCAAATGCTGATATGTGTGTTGTTGTTTTACAATGATCTGTGATACAATATACAAAACATGGATGATATGCATGCATGATAAATATCGCAAATGAACACTGCATCATGATAAATATCAAGCATCTAACATTCACTGTTCATGATTCAGCTGATTGTTTGAGCTAATAAAATGTTTACATTATTATAAAAATAATTATAATATAAAGAGAATAGAGGAAATCAAATTTCGCTGACAGTTCGAAAGTTTTACTAACAAAATATATTTCCAAACTTACCCAAGCCAGCACTGTATTCTCACAGTTAGATCTGAATATTAATTTAGCCGGTGTTGTAGCACAGTGTATTTGATTACTAAACTGTCTGTAGGCCCGCACATAGTCTATATCTGACAGTTTGGTAATTTTCTTCTGTGTTATATTGCCACCTTCTCTATGTCTCTGTCTGTAATCTTGTAATCTGTCGAGGCTGATTGGATCAGAAGTAAAAAGTTGAGCCGTAGACTTACACTTGTACATGAAATGCCTTATCTCAGGTATACCTATATGCTTCAAAGGATTAGTAGTTGGCAATTCTTCATTACGGTTCAAAGCATCGTTTATAGCGGCGAGACATTTGGATTTTCTTAACTTCTCGACTATAGTGTGCTTTGCCTGTGACAGTGGATAGAATGCATCTCTCTGTACAGTCAGCAGCAGGAGACACGCTTGGCAATCTTCTGAGATGTAAGATACATGCCCATGAAGGAAACCACTGAAATTTAAAGCATATTTGTAGTAAATAAGACAAAATTTATATTAAGTTCATCAAGACAATTTTATTATATGTAAGTAAGTTTCTACAAACAAAAAACGCCTTAAAAGGCGAAATATCCTGGACTTAGACACATTGGAATAAGATCCCATATAAACTTTATAGACATATTCCCAATGGGGAATAACGTCTTCCTGCCATAAGCCACACAACAGATCTGCTCATAGTCACCCAGACTGATCGCATGATTCATATAAAAAAAAAAAAAAAAAAAAAAAGTTTTTACAAACGATATTCTAAAAGTTGAATTATAAAATACTGATTAGAGTAACATCTTGTGTAATTGCAAAAAACTGTGATTTAAAACTTACGTCGCATCAAATTTGGGCAAGCAAATAGGTGTCCAGCTCTCAGCAGTTTTGAAAGATTCGGAACTTCTCACTAAATTAAAAATTAAATGTATATCTGACGGATGCAGGGTGTATTTCTTCATTCTGACTAAAGTGATCAGTTGGTTACCAGCCAACAATATGGCGAACACCAAATCCCTTATTTTACTACACGAAGATATTATAGCATTTGTAATACTTTCTCTGGACTTTTCTGGCAATGGCAGACATCTCACTGCTCCGAGTAAGAAGGCTGGATCTTTCTCTATAAAAATTAGTAAATGGTCTATCAGTCTTTCAGCGCCAGCCAGAAGTCGCCGCAGATCATAGTTCCGTCTTTGTTCAAATATTCTGTTCAACTGTGTTAGTGTTAGCACTGACACTATTTGATTGTAAGCATACCTGAAATTGAGAACAGTTGATTTTGTTATACTCAGATTGTAAGTAAAATAATAGTGAACTGCATCACAATCCATAAGTGTTTTAACATACATCATTTGTAAAAAAATTATGGGAAGTGGTAGTGGTATATTATGAATTAAATAATAAAAAAACTAATGAAGTACATAAATTGAAACTATTGGCATAACAGTGACTTGATTGTTAGTCAATTAATAATAGGATAAACTATAACCAATTTTAAAATCATTCTTAATGAAAGCAGGTTAGTAATATAAATAAATTTTTATTATTTAGATCAATGATGAATGTGGAGTACATTCTGATTTTCTTAATCATTTCTTCACACAAACTTTTTCCAGTTGCAGTCTTTTTAGGGTAAGAAGTGAAACATCACTGCTGAGTTTTAAAAGAAATATGTTGTGTAAGAAAAATGTGACTTAGAACAATTGAAATTTCTCTAATAATAAATATTGATAAAGAAGTTAAACTTCAATTACTTACGTAAGTTGTAGGACCAACTGTGTCTCGCTTTCATTTGATTTGGAGACAGCCACAAGTATCAGTGGACCTTTCACGAGAAACACCGCCTTACAGTCTTCTGTTATGATAGACCGTAGAATATCCTGATTCTGTTCCTCCACAACGCTGACAAGCGCCTGTATTACTCCACACAGTCCTGCTAATTTGTCCTCATTGCCATACCTATAAGAAGAGTACAAAAACCTTTAAATTATTTCATCACATCAGCATTATTTATTCAATAGATAACATAAAATCACCAAACATCAAACACATTACCATATTTTGTTCTACTTTTTGTAACTATAGGGTAACTTTACTATTTCTCAATAATTTAACCTTTATTAGTAAAATCAAAGTAGATACTTTGTGACCATACTTACTTAAACTGTATTAAATAATATTTTTCATAACTAAACAGATATGAATTACGAATAGTAAAATGGGCTATCTAGGGTCCATATAGGTATTACAAAAAATATGGTCTATACTCTGTTTCCATTCTATGTGATATAAATATATAAAACAAAAAAAATATATTGTCATATTTTTAAGCTTACCTTGAATAAATTGGTTTTCCAGCTGAACTAAGTATAAATACATGCTTTTCTTTATTAATTAATTCTGGTGAGTGTAAATAGTTCTCAATCTCATCATTTTCACCATTTTCTTCCACTAAATTAGAGCAGCTTACTGATGCAGAGATTGAATCCTGTGAAGCATAAGATAAATTTGCAGTATTATTTATGATATGATCCGCCCAAAAATTATACTATACTTTATAAATTCTGAATACATTATAAATGGCAAATTAGAATTTCTGTTTTGTTCAATGGTAAACTCGTAAAAATTTCCCCCATTATTGATTGCAGCTGGCATAAAGGCTTAGGATAAATAGTTATTCGGCCCCTAAAACTTACATCTTTACTTGGCAAGTCGTCAGTAGATTTCGTGTTTTTAAGTTGCGCTGTTTCAGCCGATATTTCGGAAATCTCACTTTGAATCTCGCTGATAGTGCTCGTCTTTTGTGCCAGCGCACTACTTTCTTCTAGACTTGAGCTCATTTCAGTTGCAAATTCTTCGAAGGAGTCGGTGGGAATCAGAATGCTCTCCGGGCATGCACCTGGCTCCAAGCTGTCCTCGTTATCTGGAGGCGAATTTGAAGTCATATTTTCCTTTGATGTGGAAGCCATTATGCTATTAAATGCGATACAGTAAATAATAATAATATTATACAGAATACTTAATTTGATGAAAAATTAAAAACAAGTCATATTTTTTTGATTCTTTGAAAATGACAGAAGTCAGAACTTATGTCAATGTCAATTGTCAAGTTTGACAAATAAGTTTTTTAACGTACCTACCTAAACTATGTAGCCAACAGTTAATGTCAAACGGGATTAAATTTTGAAAGAAAAAACAAAGATAGGTTAGTCATATGTGGTACCAATTAGTAATATAAAAAAAATATTTTAAAATAAAAATTACTGCATAGAGACAATCCACCCATGGCCATTTTTAAATCATCAGTGTTCTATCACTTTTGAAAATTCGAGAGTCGCAAAGAATTTTAAAACTGCTCTGTAAAGCTCTGTCAAGCTGAAATCCTGAAAGCTGAAACGCTTTAATAACATTACCTACTACCAGAGTTTACTTTAGAGTTTTAATATTAGGTAGAGTCATGAATGAATCTCCAATCAGCCGGGAATTAACTCCCCTAGACGCGACGGACGACGATGCTAGTCAGAATGCCTAATATATAATATTATTATTACTAGGTGTATGATCTCAAAAAAAGGATAACAATATAAATTTACTGAGATCGAGTGTTTTCTTTGCCGGTTTATCCTACAAATAATTACTTAATTAGCTGCTGACAATTATAATTATTAAAATTAAGGGATATCTTTCATGAAAAGAACTATATAATTATGTTGTATACTGCCGAGTTTCTACATAATTGATCGTAATTACCACAATGTAAGTTGCACAAGCTATCTTGTGTATTACTATCAATGATAAAAAGATTAGTAGGTATTTGCATAGTTTTATTATTGTACATGATTTCCAGGGGTACATACGCTTACCATGCCCACAGTCAATGTTTGTGATATTGTATTCATGAAGACGACATTTTTAAGTTAGAGTTAATGTAAATTATAAACTTGTGTTATGTGTAAGTATGATATGCCATGCTAAAAAGTTAGTCGAAAGCACCGTTGACTGATTTTTTTGACCTTTTAGCAATTATAGCTCGTAACAATAACCTTCCTATCTACATAATTAGAGTTTGTACCAATTTACGCGTTGATAGTTATGAAACCCTATACATACAATTATACGTCCTGAAACCTGACAGTATGCACCCGAATCTTGGTTAAGTTTTATTATTTATTTGTATAAATAATATATATTTACAAACGGCGTAGCTAGAGCTGTTCGGTAGGCTCAATATGTATCTCGCAACAGTAGTTCGACAGGTGTAAATGCACAATTGTGTATAATATCGCTGTCAAACGTAATTTACACTTGACACAACGCCTCCGTGGTCTAGTGGATCAGACTACAGAGCTTCGCTCTCGACCCGGAGGTCGTGGGTTCGATTTCCGTGTTGGAACAACGAAAATATTGTTTTCAAGTTTGGTTAGGACAATGCAGGCTGACCACCTGATTGTCTAACAAGAAAGATGATCCATGCGTGGGATGGGCATGTAAAAAGTAGGTCCTGCACCTGATCTCGAGTCGTGTCGTTTATCCGTCCCACTGAGCTACGAGAGTGAAAGGAAGAGAGAGTGCTTCTGTGTATTACGCACACACTTGGGCACTACAAAATAACTTCTGCGTAGCTGGCCGGTTTCATTAAAACCGGACCGTCACCAAAATCAGTGTGGGAGGCAATATACTTGACAGCGATATTGTACACTTAACGCCTGTCGAATTGCTGTTTCGAGATACATCAGCCTGTCGATTATAATCCTGGAGGGTCTTTTTTTGATTCTAATTACAACTTACAAGTAGGTACCTACCTACCTATCTACTTTAGAGAAATTATTGTGATTAGATGTGAAGAGTCACTGAAGACACTTGTAGGTAAGTAACCCTACTCAAGATTATCTTTACCGATAGCCCGATAGGTAATATAAAATTATTAATCTGATTCTTAGATTTTTGATTGTGTAATTCCTTATCGGGTAATAAAGAGCGCCGGTGAGGCGGTAGTAATGAACTAATGAACACTAATAAAAGTGATAAAAACTAATCCTGTGTTTTCGCAATCACTGCCAATATCACTTAATACCAGCTACAGAATTACACCGAAAGTACATTAGATATAATAATAATATCTATGGACGCTTCACACCACGTCAATCTGGTCCCGTGATAAGTACCTATCAGAGGAACTGTTGGGTACCAGACAACGGAAATATTCGTTTTTTATTATATTGTGCACTTATTTAACATACATTCATGGCCCAGGAGCACAGAAAAGTTTTGTGCTTTCGGCGGGATACGAACCCGCGAACTTCGTCTCGATCACTCAATGTGCTCAACCGCTGCGCTACATAGGTCGTCAAAAGTGATATAGGTATAAATTATGATGAAATAATTTTCCATTACGCTGGATTAGTATGTATTTTCGTAGTAGGACTTGCGCCTTTTAATCGCCGACGTTGTGGCAGGAAATCCATACAAATAGAGCGGGTCGGGCGTCGCATGCGATAGGCGAATTTAGGGGCGATTTCACCAATGCTATTAAGCTGGCTTAGTATACGTTGTATTCGCTTTACGCGTTTAAACGCACTTAAATCGGAAATGCATTTCACCAACAAAACCTAAGCGCTGCTCTAGCTGAGCCGAGTTTAGAGTTCTGAACTTAGGATTTCGTCGGCTTAACTTCGTTGAGCGAGCTCAAGAGCTGTTACGTACCAAATGTCATGTTAAACCAGTTGAGGTGGTTGTATTTTAAAATTCTGTTTTAATTTGTGTATATTATTGCAATAGGTTACTCACTTCACGTAAATAGTTAAAAAACACTTATGTGTATGTGTAAAGGTATTTTAATTTATTTATACTATTTGAATTCAGCTTTCGTAAGCCAAGCGTTGCTTAAAAACATGGTGAAATCCGTTTGACATAAGACGAGAATTATAAGCGCGCTAAGTAAGAACTAAAGTTTTATAAAAAAGAAACTACGTTTAAAAAACATATATACGGTCGAATTGAGAAACCTTCTCCTTTTTTGGAAGTCGGTTAAAACCGACCCCAACAACTAAAAAGCATAGTCATCAACAATCAAAAACATGGAGTCGGTGTCAACTAAAAGAACAACATCCTAAAGTGCTGACTAGAAACTCACCTTTGCTGACACTTATATCAACTACCTACTTTGTGCTGACACCGACTCCAAAAAAAACATTAATTCCAGTAGAGAAGATTATTTTATGCTTTTTAGTTGTTGAAGTAGGTTTTTTAAACGTAGTTTATTTTTTATTTTTTACTTTTTAATGTCTCTAAGGGCCGATTTTTCAATCGTCAGATAACTTTTATCTGTTGAATAAACATGACTTTCACATTTTTATTCCTTAGATAAAAGTTATCTGACGATTGAAAAATCGGCCCTAAGTCAAAGTAAAAGATAAATCTGTTTGGTAGCTACAGACATACGGACAGACCGTATATTTATAATTTCCACCTCCTTTTTGTGGCCAGAGTCAATTCAGTCAATTATAAATGGGAAAGTGAAAAACTCCTAAATTAGCCGCACTGAAACTACTTACATAATATTATTATACATAAATCATCTGTGTAAAATAAAAAAATGTATCGTCAACCAAGTAGGTATCACCTTTGGAAATTGGTGAAATATGTTCATAAAATAAAAAGTACAAGTTCAAACTATGTAAAATTTTTATGGGACCAAATATCAGCTATTCTGCGTGGAATAAAAAAAGAATCACGCAAATCGGACCATTAACCTCAGAGTAATCGGTGTACACAAATAAAAAAAAACCGGCTGAACTGAGAACCTCCTCCTTTTTTTGGAAGTCAGTTAACAAAGCGGAGTTTTCGTTGTGAATGGTGAAATCGCCCCTTTGAAGTGCCTTCAGTTATACAGCTGGTAATACCACTTTTAGGATGTAATATGATTGAAATGGTAGTAGAGGTAGTGGACTTATTGACGATACAGTACAATCCGTACATACATAAAAATAACTCTCTATTAAACAAAAACAGTTAATATCTAATACATCAGATACAGATAATTTTCCGGAGAGATAAAAGTATATTTCCATAGATATAAAAGTAGGCAGCTAATACTATTAAGGCAGAGATAAGGTTAGGTATCAAACTATTATTTTCTGCGATCACTTGTTTGTGGGACGCAAAATGTTGCGCTTCTTCATATTAGTGAGTGTGCTCACTTTTGCCGCTGCAAATGAGAGTAAGAAACTAATTTCCAATTTATAATCTATTTAAGGCTTTGTATAGTAGGCGATTAGGTGCCTATAAACGAGGTGAATAGATATTTCTCTGGAATCTGTCACCCGCAGGATTAGGGATTGATTGATATGTTCGGGTATACATAAAGTTACGATCTAACGATTTTCTCTATCTATTAGTTTCAAAGTAATCCACCAAATAAAACACTAAAAGCTGTTGTGATCGAACTGATTCGATTCTTGATTGTGTCGGAAGTAAGCCTGCTGGTCGACCTCTCCTACGAGCCGAGTGCCGTCAGCCGTAGGCCCAGGACGTGACATAGTAGATAATTGTTTTAAATGTAATGTTTGACTATTTTGATGTCTTATGTTATTCGTGTTTTCATAACAAGGTGGAGTTTAGTATAGTCCAGATTCCAGAGAAAAAGGTCATCTGAGGCGTGATGTTTTTAACCTTAAAAAAAGAGGGATGCTATGAATTTGACATCTCTCTCTGTCTCTGCGTGTGGCATCGTAGTTCCCTACGGCTGCGGATGATCCAATTTTATATCTATACTAATATTATAAAGCGTAAGAGTTTGTTTGTTTGTTTGTTTAAACGCGCTAATCTCCGAAACTACTGATCCGATTTGAAAAATTTTTTTTTTTAGATTGTCCATTTATTAGGCTTAAATAAATAACATTTCGCTGCGACCAATAGGCGTAGAAATAGAGCGAAGCGTCAGTGAGAAATGTTGCAAAAACGGGGAAAATTATTCACATTTTGTGTGTTGACTTTCATTGCGTGCGCTGCATAAACGGTTTAAGTCACTCAAAACCTACGTGAACGAAGTCGCGGGCACAGCAAGTAACCAATATTTTTTGTTTGAAAGATTTCGTGATCTCAAGTGTTCTTAGCTATAATTGAAAAAACATCTTACAAAGTCGGTGGTTAATGAAAAAAAAACAATTTGTTTATTGTAACTGACCTGTTCTCAGGGAAAGTCGTGTGTTACCACGGAACATGGTCCACCTACCGGACTGGCCTCGGCAAGTTCGACGTGACGGACATAAACCCTCACCTCTGCACGCACCTGATATACACGTTCGTGGGCATCGACGACCAAGGCCAGGTGATATCGCTGGACCCATGGGTGGACTTGCCGGACGGTAAAGGTAAGTACATTAGAATTAATTGTAAGTGCTAAGAGAAATTGTTTGCACTAAGTTTATTGTACACTCACGCTTTTTTGCGTATAAATCGAAATTATTACGCGAAGTAAATTAGATTTTCTCGACGTGTGGGTACTGCTGTGATGCTACTGCATTTGATTAGGGTCCAGTAATTTTTTGATCACTTTATATCATTTAATATATTATGATACATCTTATATCTAGGTAGGTACATAGGTTCTACTATTATATACTCTCTTTGACGACTGATATAGACTGTCTTAGGCATCAACGTCAACACATCAATGTGACATTACATTGTTTTTAATCCTAAACTTATGCACTAGTATATTATTATGTAACTGGTACAATCAGCCTTATTCTTACTCCAACCGTTCCACGTTTTAAAAGTTCCGTCACCATCTGGAATCTGGATAGCAAGTCTTGAATCTACCACTGTGCGCTTTTCTTGAATTATCTATTATGCCGCGCACAGTAATACTCAGGAATGAAATGTCGTCAGCGGTATTACGTGGTAAACACACCACGATCTTCAAACCTTGCGCCTCCTTAAGTCCGCAGTGCTAGTGCATAGACTAACGTAATTTTTTCAAGAAAAAATTCAATACTTAATTTTCTTTTAGCCTCATATAATATAATTATGCATTTTCAGATACTTTCAGGAAATTCAATGCATTAAAAAAGGTTAACCCAAATCTAAAAACCATTCTCGCTGTCGGAGGATGGAACGAGGGATCAGCGAAATATTCAACCGTGAGTAATTTCAATTGAAACAAGACATATGACTTTTCTAAAGCATCAAAATATAAAAACAGCAATATTTAATAGCTAATCAGTTGTATAAATATTTATTAGTAATGGGGAAATGTTTTATGGTAACTAAGTTTTTTCACACTAGCAATTGTTACGTTGCATTCGAACTACGAAAACGTAACGCATACTACTTGAATAAGGCTAAAATAATCAAAACTTCTTAAAAATATCGTAATCGGACCTTGTATGCGTCGTATTGTTTAACGAACGTTCTTATTTCAAAACTACAAAGATGGCCGCCGACGCGACGTTACGTGCGAACTTCGTAAAGTCCGCCCTGAAGATGGTGCTCACGTATGGCTTCGACGGCTTCGATTTGGACTGGGAGTATCCCGCGCGTCGCGACACTACCCACGGCGCCGCCGATGTCGACAACTTCACGAAGCTAATCAAGGTATGGTTCAGGGGTAACACGGGTTCAGGGGTAAGATAACATTGTTTTTTGCTATGACAAAATGGCAATTGAGTAAAATTTCCCCGATGCCGATAGTGCAGTAAGAGCACTTTAAAGTTACAGTAGAATAGCCTCAACACAAATGGATCGACATGGACACCTGGAGAAATATAACGTTCGCGTTGTGAATATTATTGACCAAGTTGTATTTGGAAAATGTTGAAAATGTGATGCACACTTCCGCATGTAATAGCTGGAGATGGAAAAGGTAGAGACTAGAGAGCCCGTTTGCGGCTCTCATACCAAAGTCCAACCTAAAACAAGTCTATACTTTTTCTCCCGGCAGAGAACTTTTCAGAATATTTTGACTAATAATGTTTGGTTTACTAGGAACTGCGAGTGCAATTCGACAAATACGGTCTGCTGCTGTCGGCTGCTGTTTCCCCTACCGGTGCCACTGCATCACAGTCATATGACATTCAGAGCATTTCTAAGTAAGTTCCATAGTAGTTAGGTAACTAATAAGTGACGAATGCGATAAGTGTTTTGTAAGTCATTGGCAGGATTTATTATTTCAATTCTAATCACTTTTATGTACCTATATATTATACAATATGTGTAAAACTTTTATAACAACATATTTTTGTCACCCCGATCTAGAATTAGGTACCTACATACCATTTATTAGGACCATAGAAATTCAAAATATTTTATTTCCAAATGAAACAAGTCAATGTAAACATTTTCTGTAAACACAGAACACCATGTAAACTGTAAACACATTATTTGACATTATGTTCGCCGCAATAACACGATGTATGACGAAGCTTCTAGAAAGACAATGTGTGTGTTATGTTTAGAGTGGTTTTATATTACCATTAAATTTTATGTTTTATCTGCTGCAATTTTATCTATTGCAACACGGTAAAGACAATTAAATTAATGACTTAATAAGAGCTTAATATGCTATCGTTCTTTATATGTGTTTACAGAACATTTATGTTCAACGGAGTATAGTAATCGAGTCAATGAGTTTACATTGACTAGTTTACTATACTCCGTGTGACTTTTTAATAAAAATCAACATGGGCGGCTATCATTTAAATGTCACTATTCACCGCGCTGTAAAGATAAAAAGCATATAAACGTTTAACGGTCGAACTCAGAAACCTCCTCCTTTTTTGGAAGTCTTTAAAAAAAGGCACATTCATCATTTTCATAATTTCAGCTATGACGTCCACTACTGGACATATAAGCCTCCCCCATAGTATTTCATAGGGGAAGACACATTCATTTGATCGAATTTCATTTAGTCCACGTTGATCAGAACGGAGTATACCTACCTAATGTATAACCATTTTAGGTACTTGGACTTCATAAACGTGATGACGTACGACATGTACGGACCCTGGGACTCGACTGTCGGCCACAACTCCCCGCTGCACAGGGCCGAAGGACAGGAGGATATCGCGAGAGAAAACGTCAACTCTGCTGACGTGTCACTTGACTACTGGTTGGGTCAAGGTAAGAGGCCTATTTCACGAATACTCAAACGCGTCTTAGATTAAATACCTCTCAAGTTGCAACTGAGGACATACAATCTGGACTGCGTAACTAGCAAAAAGTTTCTGGTGGCGGTGACCTAATGATCAAGAGTTCTAACGACCATAACCTTGGGTTGGAGTTTAGACTTCAAGGGCGTTTGCCACACATAAATAGTGATTTAGGGTGTCACTAGGCCCTAAGCTAGGCTTTATGAATTCGGCTCTTAATTTGAATACCACCATACCGCCAGCAAAATGTAGTGATGAAAAACACTTAATTCGAGCAAGAGCTCATGTGCCATACAAAAAGTATCTGATTTATCACAAACTGTATCTATGCTCAACGAAGTACCGGTTATCACAGTAAGTTAATAATAAACGACTAAGTGATCGAGGGTTCTAACAATCCTTAGCTTCCTTCTAATTAGCCCCCGACGCAAAAACGACGAGGTGTTATAAGTTTGACGTGTCTGTGTAAATGTGCATGTGGCATCGTAGCACCGAAACGGATGATCCGATTTTAATGCGTATTTTTGTTTGAAAGGTATATCAGTCGAGTGTTCTTAGCTATGTTTGTTGGAAATCGGTTCAGATCTTCAAGGTCATCAGGTCGTTTGTTAGGTGTGATAGGAATGTTACAGTCGGGGGTTTTTATTATTGTTTTGTCGTGGCCTATGAAGTTCGAACAAGTGATGAATATAAACCCTATGCCCTCAGGATGTCCACCGGAGAAGTTGCTGATGGGCGTGCCCTTTTACGGACACACGTTTAAGTTAGCCGACGCGTCGGAGAACTTTGTCGGGGCGCCGTCAGCCGGTGCGGGCTTTGCGGGTCCCTACACACAGGAGAGTGGGACGATCGGTTACAATGAGGTAAGTGATATCCACTACTAGGTATGTATGTCGCAGTCATCTGGTTGGATTTGCTACTTGATTGAATTACTAGCGCGTTCATTGAATTCTATTTTTAGCAACAAATTCAATGAGTTCGAGACTAGGACGGCCATTTAATATTTTATTTTCAAAATTTCCGTTCTATTTTTGAAGAATAGCGCACATTACGAGCTGTTAGACGCGATTAAATGACCGCGCTAGTCATTTCATCAAATAAACAGATTCAACCAGATGACTGACATGTATACCGCGTGGAAGTCGTAAATTTTCCGCGATAATTTATCGGGTGTAAAAAGTACAGTCACTATTACTGGGGGATATGATTAGGTATACCTACTACCTTTTCTCATTCTAGAAATTTCCTTTTTTTTTTCTTTTTTCTTTTTTTGGGACAAAAAAATAAGAAATCGTAAAAAATAAAAATTTTAGTTTTTGACAAAAAAAAAAAATACATTTCCATATCGAGGAAAGGTAGTACAATCGTATCTCAAAGTTATTGTGACTGTTCTTTTACACCCTGTATAGTACAGTCCTTCCGAAAGGTCTAGGTAATATATTCCTGTATCTACTTATTAGTAATTAAAATATTTAAAAAAAGGATTCCTTATAGCACAAAGTAGTTTAAAAAACTTATATTTTCTAACTGGCACAACGATAGTTCACCACGCCACGGGTTGGTCAGTATTTACACACATTAATCTCAACTCTCAAGTGATGAAACATACATTAAAAAACCTTTTTTTTAAGTTTTGCAGCATGTTGCAAACACAAACATGGGACGTTCGTTACGACGAGAAGGCTAAAGTCCCGTACGCCGTCAAAGGAAACGACTGGGTATCGTACGATGACGTGGATTCCATGGCGAAGAAGGTGGAATACGCTATCAGCCGTAACGTGGGTGGTGTGATGCTGTGGAGCATAGAAACTGATGACTTCCGTGGTGTCTGTGGCGAGAAGTTCCCTCTACTGAACACTATAAACCGAGTCATGAGCAAGGTCAACTCGACTAGTGCAACTGTTACTACGACTGCTAAACCAGTGACTTCCAGTTCAACGACTAAACCAACGGTATCCAGTTCAACAACAACGAAACCATCAACGTCCAGTACGGCCTCAACCACTGCTTCAACTACAGGTATAGATTTCATTTGATATGCATTATTAAAGCGCAGATTTTAGGATTCTTTTTTTATGTGGGAGGTATTGATAATATCTGCAGGCGCCTACAACATTACGATACGTTGTGTGCTGTCTATAATTTATCATTACGTGCCAACTACTCTTATCTAAAGGCTTATGTACTTATGTGCTTATGTGCACTTATAACAATTAAGAGTTAGTGGTAATACGCCTCTCAGAAAATAGGAGTGAACAATGCTTGCTTTGTGTTTCGCCGCGCCAGAAAAATTCAGAAAATAGAAAATTACATGCCAAGAAAGAGTCGGGGCTAAATGTATTCTTTATTGCCGGGTAGAGTAGAATCGGGCTATTTTTCATACTATATTTTCTACATTCACAATTTACCCTATCAGCATTAAATTATGTAGGTAGGTACACAAAAGAGGCCCCACTGAAATTAGTGGAATTAAATACCCGCATAATATGGAGGCCATTTGATCATATTTTTTAGATTTTTATACGTCCATACTAGCTCTTTTAATAATTATTTATTAAAAATAATGACGTACTAATAGTGGCATTAATTATCCAGAGTGGAAACAGGGGTTTTGTATAGAAAAACGGCCGCTGTGTTTCCCTAACAATTGGCGAAATAAAAACTGACAGCCAAATCCTGAAACGCCCATGAAAGTTAGGAGCCCTCCTATTCATAGACACTGTAACTGCTTGACGAAAAAGGACAGCATCACACTTTGAGCACCACCTTAAATCGTCTTGTTATCATAAGCCTTTTGGAAATACGAGCTACCAAAACGCGTTTAGCGCTTATTAGCCGTAGTATTGATTGTCAGCATGATGATGATATTATGTTTCAGTAATCTGCCGTGAGCTGGGACCGACAAGTAATCCGGACAACTGTTCCACCTTCTACATGTGCGCTTACGACAAGGAGGGGAACATGTCGCCCATACTCATGAGGTGCCCCAGGTTCACATACTGGGACCAGAAGAACTTATACTGCAATTATCTACATGAAAGCGATTGCAAAGCTTAAAGCTAGGTGCCTACTAAGGCTCGTATAAATAAAACGATCTCAAACCCAACCTCACTTGAGAATCTATTTGACAGATGAAAAAACGTTTCGTTTCACTTTTAAAAATGAAGAACTTTACTTATGTTACATACTTAAAGTTTTAAATTTAAGTATGTAACATAAGTACTTAAACTTACAAAAGTACTTAAACTTAAAACGTAAATATAAAGATTATTAAAATATAGATTATACTTATTTTAATGTTTTTCTGTAATCTATAATAAGAATATCATAGTAGGTATAAAAAGAAAAGAAATTAAAATACTATGTAACATTAAGTAAGTTTGTTCACTTTTAAAAGTGAAACGAAAGGTTGTTTTTTGTGTCAAAAGTGGTTCTCAAGTGAGGTTGGATATGAGATTGGTTTATTTATACGGGCCTAAGTTCTGTTTTTACTTCTTCTAAAGCCCGTCTGCCTCCCTCTCTCATACAATGTTGGAACGGGACAGACAAATCCATCCCAGTCTAATGAGTTGGTGAAATTAGGGCATAGATAAAAAGTCTATTTTATAAGATTACAATAATAGCATAGTTAACGATAATGGTTTGCCTCTTAGCAGAAGCAAACTTGTTTGTTATTTTTATAATTTTATACTTACTAATAAAGAAATAAAACTTATTAATATCATTAATATGCAAAATATTCGTTATATTACCTTTATAAATAAATTTGCACAAAACATTCTGAATTTTATTTTAATTAAGTAGGTACATACAATCATTTTATTGAAAATGTACCAGTAACTAATCTACCAATTCACTCAACAGAAAGAATAAAATCATTTCCCACTTTTGTAATGTCTACGACGATACCACGAAGATCGAAAGCCAAATGTATGGAATTTTGACATAATCTTCGCTAATGACATGCGAATTCGCTCGTCACTTCGCGAACCCTATGTCAAATCCCATACATTTTGTTTTCCAAATTCGTAAGCGATAAATAGCAATGGAATCTTGAATCAGTGCCCTGTACTCGTGTGTTTGGAACTCTCTTGTATAACCGCAGAGTTCTATTCTCAGCGCTCTGAATTATCTCCGTACGGGAAAATTCCGGACTAAAATAGTTCGAGCTTTAATATCGTCTCGGTATTGTCCGTTCCGAAGAAAAAATAATACCTCCCCATTAACCATATTTCCCGGAAATAGGCAAAAGTGTTTCCTTATTATTTAAACACTGCGCTGCGGACATCGTTATTATTTTAACACTGCGCTGCGGACATCGTTATTATTTTAACACTGCGCTGCGCACATTGTTATTATTTTAACACTGCGCTGCGGACATCGTTATTATTTTAACACTGCGATGCGCACATTGTTATTATTTTAACACTGCGCTCTACGTACAGACAACTGCCAGCCCCCAACCCCAACCTCCCTCGAAATATTTTGAAGGAAGCTTATAATTTTATCTTAAAGTTATAGTGACTGGGCCCTGATTCAAGATGCTATCACCATTTATCGCTTACGAAGTTTGAAAACAAAATGTATGGGATTTGACATAAGCTAATTGATGAGCGAATTGTCATAGCTGAAGTGATGATGATACCGCAGATACCTAGTCTAAGTATAATTTAAAACTTGTCTACGCTAGCGACGAGCTTGGGAAAGTGTACGCCTTCGGGGTCATACTTCTTCTGGTACTCGTTGTATTCGCTCGGGAAGTGTTCCTTGAACCCCCTGAGGAACACCTTGAACAGATGTCTCTCGATGTCGTTGCACTCCCGACAACCGTCGTCCACAGCTTCCCGCATGTGCGCTGTGAATGTTACGAGTCTATGAAACTCTCAATTATACATATCTAACTACACTAGTTTTTATTTCATTGAAAAATACTAAGTACTCATGAATTTACAGACATTTCAAATTCTTGTGTAGTTAAAGTGTTGGAAAATGACGTCATCGCGTCGAGAATTCGAAATAAGTATAATATCTCGTAAACTAGACGGTAGGTACGGTAGGGACGGTAGTAGACATCTCGGTAAACTGTGTTGATGAAAATATAAGTGAAAAAAATTTTTTTCACTTAGGTATATTTTCATCAACACAGTTTACCGAGATGTAAATATTAAAAATAGTGAACATTCTCCATTCGCCTACTGAGATTGCGTGATTTCATTCACAGTTCAAAATTCCTCCAATATATTATCTAGTTAAGATTTAATTGCACTAATTAACCCAGAACTTTTTCGTGGTAAGACCTATGGTCAAAAATGTATACTTCACTCACTCTTATACAACAGCGTGTCCTTACTACACGGTCCCTTGTCCAGGTAGCACGCGATGTGTTTCCTCATCTCGTCCAGGTTGTTGACAACCGCGTTGATGTCCTCGTTGTCGTTGATGTCAGTGTAGGCTGAGCACAGCGCGACGACACTCAGGAGATACACAAACTTCATTTTCCTAGACAGAAATGTTTCTAGATTTAATAACTTACGAGCCAATGTTTAGAAAATATCAATGATTTGTCTAAAGCTTCAGCCTCGAATTTTGCGGGAAGCGGGGCGGCAGCGGCGGCGGCGCGGGAACGGTGCTCGTTACCCGCTCCCGCGCCGCTGTTTTCGGGAACCGCAGGCTGATTATGTAACTCGCAACAGCAATTCGACAGTCGTAAATTGTACAATTTTGTACAATATCGTGGTCAAGTGTATACGTTTAATAGCGATATTGTATACAATTGTACAATTTACCCCTGTCGAATTGCTGTTGCGAGATACATAATCAGCCTACCGGTCCATTTGATTTTGCAGCTCGCAAAATTCGAGGCTGAGGCCTAAGAGACCTGAACGCCCATTTTCTCGAAAGAATCAAGCTCCACCGACAAGGTCATCAACCGTTTAATAGAACCCGACTACGTGAAAATAGGACATTAAAGAACTGGGGGCTGATTCAAGATGCCATCGCTAATTATCGCTTACAAAGTTCGATAACAAAATGTATGGGATTTGAAATAAGTTAAAGTTTTGAACCCAGACAGACAGACAGACGGACATCGAAGTTTTTTACTAAATTAACGTGAAAAATTGGCTGGGTCTATACGGTGCATTCGAATCCTAACCTTTGCTGACTTCTACATATTGTTCGAAGACCTACTACTTTTGCCGAGCTCCGAAAGGATGGTACTATATTATTATTATACCCTGCATACCAAAAGGCTTGCCGGGTACGTGACTTGCTGGATAAGGATCAACACTGGGATACACTGGGATACAAGTTATTAAATTAGCGAAAGTTGTCAGCGGTTGCGCAAATAAACTAAAAATATATTAAAAAATACTAAAGTCCCCTAAATCACTTTTCCACGCGCACGAAGTCGCGGGCACAGCTAGTATAAAAATAAATATGATGTTTTTTTCTTATCATTTAAATAAAAGTGTGACTAATATATTATTAGATATCCATATATAATTTTATGATTAAGAGCATAAGTTCCTAATCATAAAATTATATATGGATATCTAATAATATATTAGTCACACTTTTATAACAAAATGTATGGGATTTGAAATAAGGAACGCTAAATGACATACCAAATCGCGATCATATTATGTCAAATCCCATACATTTTGTTATCGAACTTTGTAAGCGATAATTAGCGATGGCATCTTGAATCAGTCCAGTATGTTTTTCGGGCCATTATTAGGATTAATTTGAGACCTCATTCATTAAAACGATGAGCCGCTACGGTGGAATAACCATACACACATACACTTACTTACATACATAATACTTCCAGCCTTCCAAAATCGTGATACACACTTCAATTTGGCTTCAACATACCTATCTACAGTTGAAAATGTTCCAGTCGGCAACGCGTTCTTCTTTTTTTGTCAAGTGAGGACCGACGACCTAGAAGGTATACCCTCCTTCTCTCGAGAAACATCACATTATTATAATTATATATTTTTATAACTTACCTTACTAAAAAGATAACTGGATACAATATTTGAAGGCAGGAACACAAAAATGTTTTCGGGTGTCTAGTGTGTACTGCGTTCAAAATTGTCAATTTGCTTCTTAAATACTAGTTCATAAATAAATTATCTATTAAAGTTTAGACAAAGAAATAAAAATTCATAGTTTATTTGCTATAATATGTATGAGATAACGCACGGAACTTAATTCTCTTAAAATTATAATAATTATAATATTTCACAATACATACTTACTTAATACAGTTTAATTATAATTATGTTATATTAATGAAGAGGATAGAATATATAATTATTATAATGAATAGGATCTAAGTACCTACAGTTAATAAAAAATAGCTGACCTGCGTCCACTTCGATAAGGCGAGTAATAACCGCAACTAGCGTCACTCTTTTTAAAATAAACTAAAACGGCCACTTTAGTTATTACTTATCAAAGTAAATACAGTATAGGATTTAGAGCTGTAATTAAATGCCAATAAATTAGTTTACCTATTTACTATAAAGTTTGAACCGATTACTTTTTTTTAATAAGATCTTTGTGTCGTTGTAAAATTTATTTTAAAAATTGAATTTGTTTAGTTTTTTACTGAAAATTGTAAAGAAATTATATACTTACATAATCCTATCTCAATTCTTTCTATATGTATTATGTACCTACTGGGGTAAAGCGCATTTAAATAGGCTTCGTATCTTCTAAGGATATACCGTACAAACTGACAGAGTGAATTCGAATGACTTGCTTTTATAATAATATGTATTGTATACAAAATTTTGTGACTAATAATTACTAAGTGCCCCATGTACGGAACACTTAGTAATTATTATACTTATGATCATTAAGGCCCTTATTAATAAACCTGCTCTCCAGATTTGCGATCGCAACCTCTACATAGACGAAAAAAAAACGAAACGTTGCTTTATCTGTCAAATAGGTTCTCAAGTAGTAGTGGTTGCAATTCTCGAGACCGAGTTTGAGATTTTTTAATTAGTATTAATGCCCTAGTGTCAGAACTCAGATTACAATTAAGACTTGATCCAGGGCGGAAACTGATAAACTGTAT
Source organism: Celastrina argiolus (assembly GCA_905187575.2). Classification (NCBI taxonomy): domain Eukaryota; kingdom Metazoa; phylum Arthropoda; class Insecta; order Lepidoptera; family Lycaenidae; genus Celastrina; species Celastrina argiolus. Next base: position 3,376,173 of record LR994582.1, on the reverse strand, counting down.
CATATTGTGTTCCCGGGAGTAATTTATGCTCTTAATCATAAAATTATATATGGATATCTAATAATATATTAGTCACACTTTTATTTAAATGATAAGAAAAAACATCATATTTATTTTTATACTAGCTGTGCCCGCGACTTCGTGCGCGTGGAAAAGTGATTTAGGGGACTTTAGTATTTTTGAATATATTTTTAGTTTATTTGCGCAACCGCTGACAACTTTCGCTAATTTAATAACTTATATCCCAGTGTATCCCAGTGTTGATCCCTATCCAGCAAGTCACGTACCCGGCAAGCCTTTTGGTATGCAGGGTATAATAATAATATAGAACCATCCTTTCGGAGCTCGGCAAAAGTAGTAGGTCTTCGAACAATATGTAGAAGTCAGCAAAGGTTAGGATTCGAATGCACCGTATAGACCCAGCCAATTTTTCACGTTAATTTAGTAAAAAACTTCGATGTCCGTCTGTCTGTCTGTCTGGGTTCAAAACTTTAATACGTGTAGGTATCGAGCTAAAAATAAAAATCATATTAAATGAAAATCATATTATATAAGATCCTGAGATCTTCTGTCCCTTCTGGCTTCTGGCCAAAGATTCAGCCGTTTATGTCGCTAATTTTCGTAATTTTCGACACTCCAAAGGGAACCAAAACCTAAAGGTTACTTCTCGGGAACTCAGAATTTGATATGAAGCAACGTATTAATAGCGCCGACATAGGATAAATTGCGAAACCATTAAAATATTTTCAATTTTTTTGAACTTACTACCGTTTTTGTCATTAATGTTTTGAGGTATTAAATTGAACGGCGCAGCGGCACGCCCCGTCGAGGATCCAGCAGGCTTACTCTCGACACATCCGAGAATCGAATCAGCTCGATCTCAAAGGTTTTTGGTGTTTTATTTGGTAGATTACTTTGTAACTAATGAGGATAAAGAAAACCGTTAGAAATAAACAAACGTCAATTTATTCAGGAGTACGCGGCACGATCGAATCTGAATCAAAATCGAATCAGTTTGGAGAGTTAGGCCTATCGGTTTTAGTAGCGTTTTTTTATTAACCTACCGTAAGTATAATAATAATAATATAAATAAATGAAATTTAGGTTTAAAGAAAATATAAAATAAAAAAAAGTTTTAATTTGAATGGTTGAAGCAGCCCGGTTCCCGCCCAAATACAAACGTCCAGCAATTTTTTTTTTATTGTCATAAGTTTTTTATTTATGAACCGATTGAGATGAATTAATAAATATTAAGTCAAGATTACTACATTATAATATGATTGAACCACATCTAAATCGGATAAGCCGTTTCTGAGATTAGCGTGCACAAATGCACCGACAAACAGACAAAAATTCAAAAAATTATTGTTTTGGGTACTATTGCATAAATAAAAGTCTCCTATAATAACACAGGCACAGTTAGCACAGTCAGCGGCTGTGCGTGGTTAAATTCAAACTACCGGTACTGCCTGTTAGCACATTTTAATAGTATTTTTTACTCAGCAGTGGGGTGGAGTTCCTTTGGTTGACCTTCGCCAAAATTCCTACGTACCAGCATCTGATACCTACACTACTCCAGCCCGGCTCGGACGTAAGACGTAGCAGCCGGCGGCGCCCGGTCGAATCACAGCGAAACGATTTTAATTTTGCTATATTTCCTAAACTATTCATTATATTTGCATGGTATAAAGGGCAAATATAGTCTTCATGGAATGTTTAAGCCAACTAACGTATTAAAATGATAAGGATTAATACCGTGATGGTATAAATAGCTTTCCAAAACCGCTTAATTGCCCGTTTTTTTTAGTTTATCGCGAAAGGCATTCTTTTAATAATACAGTTAGGTAATTAAGTTGATTTTATACAATAAATTATAATTTATTTCAATTTGTGAAGCAAGTTCAAAAATAGATTTTTATATTATTATGACACTGTGGAAACACTTGTCTCCCCAGAAAAAAAAATCCTTTTAGTTGTACTTATTTCATGTTCTAATCTACTTTAGTGATCCGTTCGTCAGCAGGCCGCGCGCGCGAAATTCATCCGACTTGCTTCAAATTTATCGTCACTGCTCGGCTCCTATGTATCGTAGCATTATGTTATATAGCTTATAACCTGCACAGGAATATGGGCTACAATCGTTCCAAGTTTGGTTAAAATCCCTTCAGTAGTTTTTGTTCCATGCGTGCACATACAGACAGACAGACAGACAAAAAAATTTCTAACTGCATTTTTGGCATCAGTATCGATCACCAATCATCCTCCAATATCTATTTTGAAAAAATATTTAATGTACAGAATTGACCTCTCTACAGTTTTATTATAAGTATAGATATAGATATAGATTAATATTATAAGGATTCGTTTGATATTCATACACATCTCAGTTAGTTTATCTTCAAAACTAGATCACAATAAAAACTTATACAATAAATACTCCACCATAAATCCTCCTCCTCTACCATTTAAAAAGTATAACTGTAAGAATTAAGTATTATTTCATGTGTATTAATTATAAATATCTGAGGATACATCCGGTGCATCCGGTATAGCATAATTATTAATTGGAAATTGTTTAATGTTGTATAAAATTCTTAAAGTATTGTATAAATGAATTATAAATTATTATTAATTGATTCATAATTGTAAATAATTTTTGTAGTACAATTTTGTATTTTATTTATTAAATAAGAATTATTTTTAATAACTTCCGGTAATATTGGCGCCACTGGTGGTGGTATAAAACCCCAGTGTCACCAATATGGCAGTTCAGTTGTCAGTTGTAAGTGAGAATAAAGAAATATTGATTGTAAACAAGTGTTTCTATCTCCAATAACCTTCGGGTAGTTATTATAACTGACTAATCTACTGTACTCTAATCTACTCACTTGGAAAAGTTTGTTGGTATCGTTCTTCCGTATAAAATACTTTAAAAGTGCTCTATAAATTTACTGTACCCAGTCACCCATAGGGATCAATTGTATCTCTCCTCCCGTATATTTTAATATATGTAACTCTTAACGTTCAATTTAATTTTATTATTACGGGAAATGAGTGTAATTAATAGCTTTACCTACTTACCTAGTTTTAAGACTGTCTACATGAATATTCTACACAATATTAAAATGTTAATTTATTACCTTCCAAAATAGTTCTGTTGACATCACCACAAAGTAGATAATAAACATCATCTAAGGAGTAGGGACTAGGTATATATAATTAAACATCAATTTGCATTTAGTGAAAAATTTTATATTTTCCATCTTGACTATCGCTGTTTCTTGATATTTTAGTACTCTCATGCCTGTTTACGCCAGTATTGGTTAATTAACAGTTAGCCCTTTGCTTTGCTGTTGCAAGGTATACTTAACAAGTCTGCTGGATGTATCTTTTAAAATATGTTCTCTCTAATCTCTATTATTACATATTAATACTTTATTTAGTAAGCAGTCAGCATCGTCGCAAACATCACAGACAAAACGACAAACAGTATCTTGTCCATGATGACTGCCACCTCCATGGTGTGCGTGACCTTGCTCTCCGTCTCGTCATCATCAGCCTCGGGGCGGACCACGGGTAACTCTTCGTCCTGCGAGTAACCTTCGTTGATGTTCACGTATATTGGTCTTGCCTGGAATGTTTACATTTATCATTTTTTTACATTTATATCTAACCAGAGGATAAAACGGGGCTCTATGCCTAAGACCTCGCTGTCGGACATCTGGCTGTATGGCCTGTATCTCAAGAACCGCGATAGCTAGACAGTTGTAATTTTCATTTATTATAATATGTTTCTGTTGCCGCTAGAACAACAAATAGTAAAAACAAAAAAAAAATCTTATCATATTATAACAAACGTATTTTTTACGTTTGGCATGGAACCATTCGGGCGCGAATTCGATTCGCACTTGACTGGTTTTTCCTTTTTTCATGTCTAAGTTCCTGAACTTGTTCCTAGCATTAATTAGATTAGGTACTTTAATTTACGTACCCTCTTGGACGACTTTAAAGACTATTTTAGGCATCACTGTCATACGTCAATGTGTGACGTTGACATTACATTGTTTTAAGACAACAGGTTTAAAATATGTAACATTAGGTATTTTAACTTTTTACTTATATGATGTGGAATGTAACAGATATGCCACTAGCTTCAACGGTATAATATTTAGAAAACAACAGAAAACCTTAGACTCCTTCAAGCAGAACAGAGTTCTCAAGAATCTGATCATGAGAATGTCCTGGACGACGGAGGCCTTGCAGAGCTTGTCCGCCAGTGACGTCATCAGCCCAATCTGTACAAGCAATGCCAGTAGCACCCCGTACAACACTGCCACGTACATCACCACTGAAAATAATACGCCATCTTGTACACACACGAATTAGGAGAACTGTAACAGCAAAATTTTTATTGTATTTGACTGTGCATAATATATTTATATACTGTATTTCAGTCAACATAAAGACATTTCTGAATTTACAAATATATACAAGAGGGAACCTAGCAGTACGCGAAACGGGAACAGTTGATAACTGCGTGTTTGTAACCTTATTGAAAGTCACTTGTATGGGAGCTGTATCATACAATTACCATTCGATAACGTTTAGTCTATACATATAATAAATCTGTAGAGGGGTCATGTCTGTACATAAAGAATATTTAAGTGAAATTTAAAAAAAGGTACTATTTTAAAAAACTATATAAGCCACAGAACCTAAAAATAACATTTTTGAAAAAAATGTCTGTCTGTCTGTCTGTCTGCCTGTCCATATGGGAATGTTTGTCATCGCATCACGCTAAAACCACTGTATGGAATGAAATGAAATTTGGCAGGCAGGTAGCTTACGACCTGAAGAGCATTATTGGAAATTATTATCCCGAAAAACGAAAGGGTTCCCGTGGGATCTTCAAAAAATTGTAGCTACCTATTTGACGGTATTTCAGCCAAACTACTCAACGTATTTAAATGAAATTTGGCAGGCAGGTAGCATATGACCTGAAGAGCATTATTGAAAATTGTTATCCCGAAAAACGTAAGGGTTCCCGTGGGATCTTCAAAAAATTGTAGCTACCTATTTGACGGTATTTCAGCCAAACCACTCAACGTATTTAAATGAAATTCGGCAGGCAGGTAGCTTATGACTTGAAGAGCATTATTGAAAATTGTTATCCCGAAAAACGTAAGGGTTCCCGTGGGATCTTCAAAAAATTGTAGCTACCTATTTGACGGTATTTCAGCCAAACTACTCAACGTATTTAAATGAAATTCGGCAGGCAGGTAGCTTATGACCTGAAGAGCATTATTGGAAATTGTTATCCCGAAAAACGTAAGGGTTCCCTTGGGATCTTCAAAAAATTGTAGCTACCTATTTGACGGTATTTCAGCCAAACTACTCAACGTATTTAAATAAAACTTGGCACAAAGGTATTTTTAACCGACTTACAAAAAAGGAGGAGGTTTCTCAATTCGTAAATATGTTGTTGCATAAAAGTATAGGGAAACGCAGGTCAAGGATGCGGGCTTACCTCCGATATTCGCGCTGGTTCTTTGCGCTAATTGCTCACACCCGGCGACCGGATCTTATGGTCACCTTTCTGGATACCACTGCACTTCGTCACTATATTTACGCACATAAACTTAGTTGATTGTCTGATTTTCACTAGTATGCAAATGTTCACACAATACCGCTAATAGATTGGGTACTGCAAACCGGCTGTCTTGAGACTAGACGACCCGCACTTGAGAGCCACGGACTCTGCTGTATCACCATGGACGGGGCGAAGCCAAGAAGCGAGATTTGGGTGTGTCGTTCCTTGACGTTTTTCGGTGTTGACATTTTTCTTCATACTACCCGCAAGGAATGGATTTTATGATTGGAAAGGGAATGTATGCGTTCGGAAACTTTGATTGACAAAAATATTAATTTTAGCTTATTTTTGACCGAACATACCGCCCCCCAAAGAGCTAGTAAGCTCTTTAGCTTTATACGAATAAAAGAAAAATATGACCAAATGACTTGGTGCTAAGAATGATGCTGTTTTAGTTGAGGTCCTAGATGAATTTCCTTAGATGATTTTCAGAAGATTAACTAAATTATGAGTTGATTTTCTATAAAAGATGATTTTCCGAGAACGTAAACTATTATGTTAACTCTAAGTAAAACTACGCTATCGCTAAAACAATATAAATGGTTAGTTGTCACACTCTGGGAGTGGACAAAGTTTAGTTACTGCTCTGAGGCATGAACCTGCGTTAGTTTTTATTTCTACAACACGTACTATGCCATCGGCTCCAGGATGTAATACGCAAACTCTACCAAGTTTCCAACGGAGTGGTGGAAGATTGTCCTCCATGATAAGTACAAGATCTCCCACTTTAATGTTTGGAATCTTCTTACACCACTTTGACCGCTGTTGAAGATTGAGCAGATATTCACGATGCCATCTTTGCCAAAAATGCTGTGATATTTGCTGTACTAGTTTCCAGCGCTTCAAAGGTGAGATTGGCGTATGATCAAAATCGTATTCTGGTAAGCTGATTAAAGATTGACCAATGAGGAAATGGCCGGGAGTGAGTACATCCAAGTCATCGACATCACTGGACAACGGACACAGTGGCCTAGAATTGAGTACTGCCTCTACCCGTGTAAAGACAGTTGTAAGTTCTTCAAATGTGAGGACCTGTTCGCCAATAGTACGATAAAAAGTTTGTTTGGCTGATTTAACCATCGACTCCCAAAGGCCACCCATGTGGGGTGCATAAGGAGGATTCATGTGCCAGTTGATGCAAAAATTTGAAACGCTACTTTTCAAGCTCTGTTGATTTGCCGCTAAAAAAGACTCTACCTCCCTTAAATGTCGTTTGGCTCCTTGAAAGTTTTTACCACAATCGCTATAAATGTCTGTAACCGCACCTCTGCGAGAAACAAAGCGATGAAGACAAGCCATGAACGCATCTGAAGTGAGATCCGAAACGACCTCAAGATGGACAGCCTTGACCACCAAACACACAAATACACAAAGATAGGCTTTGGATCTCTGCGCCTTGCGCGCCGTGGAAGACCTTATGAAAAAGGGGCCTGCAAAATCTACGCCAACCCGCTGAAAGGGACGCGCTTGACGCACTCTACTAGCAGGTAAGTCACCCATAAAGGGCTCTAAGGCTTTAGCTCTTAATCGATAACACTTAACACATTTAAAGATGCGATGTCTTATTAAACGACGGGCTGAAGGTATCCAAAATCGTTGGCGAACAATATTCATTAAAGTAGAAGGTCCAGCATGAAGATACTGCTTATGATAGTAATCAACAATAAGGTTGGTAAGATGATGTACCTTAGGTAATAAAATAGGATGCCTAGCATCGGTTGGTAGGCTAGAATGCCTCAATCTACCGCCAACGCGAAGTAGACCTTTAAAATCAATAAATATATTTAAACGAGTCAAAGGACCCTTCAATGATCGCTTACAATGAAGAGCTTTGAGTTCCGATTCGAATGCTGTATGCTGTGCTAATTTAACAATTGTATACAAAGCGTTATCTAACTCTTTAGTGGAGAGAGCTCCGATGAGCTTATCATTAGAACGTGAGTTGTGTGCGAAACGGATTATCCAGGCGGTAGTCCGTTGTAGCCTAGACCAAGAGCTGAAACGCTCCAGCCACCCATTTGACAAAACCTCCTTTTGGACCTGGGCAACAGTCAACGAGGAAATCGTAGGCGGTTTCAAACCAGGTATTTCCTCAATGACCTCATCACTATCAGAAGGCCAGGTGGATGGATCATCCTTCAGCCATGAAGGAGACCACCACAGCGGATGGTTGGCCAAGTCTGTGGCGACCAGTCCCCTGCTCGCACAATCGGCAGGATTGAGTGCGGAGGGCACGTGCCGCCAGTTCACAAACGGGACGAGGCCCTGTACCTGGGAAACACGATTACCCTCGAAGATTTGAAGCAGATGTGGAGGGGTTCGAAGCCATGCAAGTGCGATTGTAGAATCGCACCAGGCTGTTGTGCAGTTGATGTCAATCCTGGCAGAGAGCACAGACAGAATACGCACTAGAAGGCGAGAAAGAAGAACGGCTCCGCACAACTCAAGACGCGGAATGGTAAGTTTTTGTTTGATAGGCGCTACTCTTGACTTAGCGAGCAATAGATGCACAGCTACTTCGCCAGAAGAATCAGTAGTGCGCAGATAAGCCACGGCTGCATAACCATATTGTGAGGCGTCACAAAACCCCATAAGATGTGAATGAATAATTGAATTACCAAAGATGAACCTAGGTATACATGGAAATTGTAGAAGCTTGAATCCTTCGACGAAAGAATCCCATAGTTTGGAGAACTCTTCCGGAAGTGGATCGTCCCAAGAAAGCTCTAACAACCACAGTCGTTGCATTAAAACCTTTAAATAAAAAGTTATAGGTGTCAAATATCCACAAGGGTCGTATATCCGTGCGATATTTGAAAGAATCTGACGTTTAGTTTTGCAGCTAGGCAAACTCGAAACTCGATAGACGAAAGAATCGGATCTAGAGTTCCACTCTACCCCTAAAATTTTAAAAATGTTATCACCAGTTTCCTCAAAACGAAACGGCTTCTCTAGATGATCTGTCGGATATCCCTCAAGTGTCTCATCACAATTACTGATCCATTTTCTAGCCAGAAAACCACCCTGTGCTAATACGTCAACTACCTGCTGCTGCAACAGTCGCGCTGATGAGGTGCAATCACTACCGCTGATTATATCGTCAACAAATATATCCTCTTTGAGAGCACGAGCCGCTGCAGGATATGAAGCTGCGTTAAGAGAAGCCAGTTCATGAATGACACGAATGGCCAAGTAGGCAGAACTTGACACTCCGTAAGTGACAGTAGTGAGCTCAAATTGTTGAATAGGTTGATCAGGAGACTCGCGCCAGAGTATAGTTTGAAACCTGCAATCATTAGCGTGAAGCCTTACACATCGATACATCTGTTTTATGTCGCAGATAAAAACGACCCGATGAGTTCTGAAACGCAAAATGATATCCTGAATGTCCTGTTGAAGTTTAGGACCAGGCATTAAAAGTTGATTGAGAGAAACTCCTGAACTACTGGGTGATGAAGCATCAAAAACAGCTCTAAGTTTTGTTGTACTACTACTTTCTTTAAGAACACCGTGATGAGGTATGTAATATCTCTCTGATGAGACACTACCAGATATGGGTCGCATATGACCACTTGCTAAATAATCCGACATGAATTCATTGTATAATTCTCTAAGCCTAGGGTCACGCTGAAGCTTTCTTTCTAAAATGTTAAAGCGCCTTAATGCAGTGTCAAATGTAGAACCTAAAGATTTTTGTGTCACCTTGAACGGTAGACGTACAATGAACCTTCCAGTTACATCCCTAGTATGAGTTTCTAAAAAATGTTTTTCGCACTGAATATTCTCTGGATCCTGTATGACTATAGCTGGAGGCTCCTCGACTTCCCAGAAACGTGAGAGTATGGAGTCCAAGTCGACCGTACAAGACAGAGCTGTAATGTGTTGACAAGAGAGTGAGTTAATGGGAGCTTGACCCATTAACACCCATCCAAAAATAGATGCATGAGCAGTAGGCATGCTTTCACCTAACTTCATTTTCCTACCATCAAACACCAAATTGAAAAGATCTATGCCAATAAGCATATCTATGGGACCAGGTGAAGAGAACTTGGCATCAGCTAAAACTAAGTCCTTGCACCTATCAATAACTTCAGATGATATTGGAGCACTTGGTAAGGCACCAGTAATACGTTTGAGTATTACTGCTTGAGTGATCAGTGCAGGAGTTGATCCGTTAATAAAAGAATGGACAGAACACTCCATGCTGCCATAAGTGCGTTGGCCACTAGATTCACCTAAACCAAACAAAACAGTTGAACTGAGTCGGGGCAAGTTTAGCCTCTGTGCCAAATTTTCAGTTATAATTGTAACCTGAGATCCGCTATCCAATAAAGCTCGCACCGCATGCATATGACCATGGACATCCTGGATACCAACCACAGCCGTACCTAAAAGCATAGTAGATCCCTTGTGGATACTATTGCTAAGTGGTGATGAAATAGTAGAACTATGAGATACTGGACCTACTTCATTCACGCTAGGCTGGACAGCCGATAAATCCTGAGCACGGTTTTCTATAAAATTTATATGTAATTTTGTATGATGGCGCTTGTGACAAATGCGGCAGTCGGTATGTGACTGGCATTTCTTTACTGAATGAGAGTGTAAACAATTAAAACATAGTTTGTTTTTTATTACAAATTCTTTCCGTTGTTCTGGTGTCATAGCATTAAATTTTTCACATATATAAATGTTGTGTTCCCCCTTACAACATGAACATGAATATGAAGTGTTAACAATAAAAGATTTGCTAGGCCGAATATGTGAAATACTAGTGCTACTAATACTAGACACTGTTCCCTTAGTGCCAGAAACAGTTTCTAATACCCTAAGCTGAGTTTCCAAAAAGCTAATCAAATTGTTAAATGTTGGGATATCAGCAAGTGCTGATGATGATGATGTTTTGTAATGTTCTAACTCAAACTTCCCTCGCAAATCAATGGGCAACTTCCGTATAGTAATGTGTAACAAAATGAAACTCCAAGATTCAGTTTCAAACCCTAATGCCGACAAAGCTTGTATATTTTCCTTTAGACAGTTAACTAAGCGTCGCAATCCGGAATTAATTTGATTAAGATTCAGAGAACCTATGGCTAGAATTGACTCCAAATGCCTATCTGCTATGAGTCTCTTATTCTCATAACGCTCTTTTAAGAGGCTGTAAGCTATTTGATAATTAGTTTCAGAAAGTTCTAAATGTTTGATCAAGCTTAGTGGCTCTGTTTGTAATGTGGGAGTACGAGTGGAAGCCCCAAAGGGAGATCTCCGACCGAGCGAGATGGTATGCTCGGTCAGGCCGAAGCCCCACTGTACTAGTTTTCAGATGTCGTATATATAGCGCCGGACTTAGAAAACTTCGATAGCGCGATGCAGGATGTGGCGCTAGTAGTACCGCTACATCACTCCCCCCCGAAGACCGGAGGTCGAAACTTGAGTCGTCTTGTGCTTGAGTCGCCAGTGCCAGTGAATCCCAGTGAGTCGGAACTGTGCTGCTGCTGCACGGGCTCCAGTGAGTCGGAGTGCTGCCGTGCGGGCCGATGCTACGTGCTGAACCAGGAGAGATGTGCTCTGCTTGCTGACCGGTCGTGTAGTGAGAGTGCCCGTTGAAGCCGATGAGGGTTCGACCAGGCCACGCTGCGTTGCGGCTAGTGGACGAAGTACCCGAAGTGGCTGAAGCTGGCTGGCGTGGTGCGGAGGGGCGGGGAGTGATGATGATGAAGGAGGCGTGTTCTGACGGGGTCACCAATGTGGGAGTACGAGTGGAAGCCCCAAAGGGAGATCTCCGACCGAGCGAGATGGTATGCTCGGTCAGGCCGAAGCCCCACTGTACTAGTTTTCAGATGTCGTATATATAGCGCCGGACTTAGAAAACTTCGATAGCGCGATGCAGGATGTGGCGCTAGTAGTACCGCTACAGTAATATTGATAACAAGTAATGCATTTTTTGCACGCCACTGATTTCACAATTGTTATGAATTAGACTATCAAACATTGCAATAAAATTAGGCCAATCTGTGTAAGATCCAGAAAATTGCTGCAAAGAAATTTTAGGTAAACTAAATTGTTGAGATTTAACTAAATGCTTTTTTTCATTAGTTGATTGTGTATTTGACTCAGGAATAGAACCTAGGCTATCCGCAATAACTTGCACTGAATAATACTTGTCATAAAATTCATCTAGTTGTGTGTCAAGCTCGGATTGCAAATCACTATCTAAACATTTTGATCTTAAATAGTTATAAGCTCCCTGAAAATCACCTTTATAATTATTAATTTCTCTAAAACGCACTTTAAACATTGTTAAATCCTTAGGATTAAATTGAGAATCCAAACTGATTTGATTTGCTACTACTAACCCGCATATTCGTTCTCTGTATTTCATACTGAGGATCATCAAAGGAAGTCTGTTTAGGGCTTTTTTGTCCTTTACCCATCTTGAAAATAATAAGATTTTACTCAATAAATAAAGAAATCAATACCAAATCAAAACAAAGTCAATACTTGACATTTGACAAATAAATTGAAATGTCAAATTCGAATTAAGTTGACAGATGTCAAACTCTAATGACAAATGTGTTTTTTTTTTTTTTAAGTCTTGAATCTGAAGCATAGACTATAGTCGTGCAATAATTTTGTTGTCTTTTTTTTTTTTAATTTCTATCCATGAAGATACTAGGTCTTTAATCTATATCGACATGTTCGGTAAAAAATACGAAACGATGACTTTGAAAACAAGTCTGCAATAAAAATTTTACGAAGTTTTATAAAACTTTAAAATATAATTAAAAACAAGTTAACGCACTAATATGAGATAATTTTAGATAGGAAATAAAGCTTTTAGGTTGAAATATGTTAGGATGAATATGGAACAAAGTTGATGACACGCTTGATAATGGCGTCTTCGATTTCCAACAATTGAGAATTGAATTGGGAATCGTGAATTATGTTAGATAAGTATGGCACGGAAGGCCAAGAAATGCTTTTAAAGGGATAATTAAGATGATGGACCAACAAATTGTCCGAGTAGAAGGACCTTATAAGATTTATACGGCTCGATAGAACCAGAAAAGATTTATTCGGCTCGAATGGACCAGAAAAGGTTATGTTGCATAAAAGTATAGGGAAACGCAGGTCAAGGATGCGGGCTTACCTCCGATATTCGCGCTGGTTCTTTGCGCTAATTGCTCACACCCGGCGACCGGATCTTATGGTCACCTTTCTGGATACCACTGCACTTCGTCACTATATTTACGCATATAAACTTAGTTGATTGTCTGATTTTCACTAGTATGCAAATGTTCACACAATACCGCTAATAGATTGGGTACTGCAAACCGGCTGTCTTGAGACTAGACGACCCGCACTTGAGAGCCACGGACTCTGCTGTATCACCATGGACGGGGCGAAGCCAAGAAGCGAGATTTGGGTGTGTCGTTCCTTGACGTTTTTCGGTGTTGACATTTTTCTTCATACTACCCGCAAGGAATGGATTTTATGATTGGAAAGGGAATGTATGCGTTCGGAAACTTTGATTGACAAAAATATTAATTTTAGCTTATTTTTGACCGAACATATGTTATGTTTGTTTTTTATGTTTCTTCGCGGATATCTTCATCGTTTCTGAAACGATTTTAATTTTTTTTTATGTTGTGTAGGGTATAATTTAAATTTGGTCCCATTGTCACCAAATTGGTGAACTGATGATGGGATCCGTGAAAAATTTATATATATATATATATTGAAAAATTTCGCGCTGTAAACTATATATACAATATACATAATATATTATAAAAAATTGCGCCGCTCTGGCTTACGCCAGCTAGGCTAGGTAGACTTTTTCTCTTTCTACTATTTTTTTTTATCTAATCGTTTTTGTTTTTCATTTTCCGTCCTCAAATAATCGTCGTCTGATCATTCGAGAATTATCCCTACTCAACCCATCACTAAAAATCTGAAAATTAAATAATTTTAAACAAAAAAAAACGACTTCAAAAGGTAAACTAAAAGGAACAATTAAATTTACTTCGCACAAAGTAATACTTATTTTCCAGTACAAGTGAAAATAATTATTACTTTGTGCGAAGTAATTTATTATTATACCTACTTAGGTTTTGCAAATACGGTTAATAAATTATAGGCGTAGGATAGTTTGTTTTCAAGATATGAATGAGATGTCATTGGTACATTTAAATTAGAAAAGTTATGTCAATATAAGTAAGATTTATGTTTTTCATGATATTTTTATACGGCTTGGGGTTTTTCTTTCTTTTGGACTTTGTTATTTTGTCGTCTAAAGGAAGTTAGTACTTTAACCGTAAAGTCCCTAAGTAGGCTATATGTTTGTTAGCGTAGGTAATTTAATAAATAAAAAACCGGGCAAGTCCGAGTTGGAATTGCGCACTGAGAGTAGACTTTTAAAAAATTTGGCGCTCGGCGCCAGCAGCGCAGCGTCGGTGTGAAAACGATCATCGTCTGCAGTCGCTGTGGCGTAAAGTCCATACAAATCTCAGTACAGAGATCTTCGTCGCGTATATGAGCGTACTATCAAGTAGTCCCGTTCGCATAAAAGAAAAAAAAATATTATACATACAGACGAATTGAGAACCTCCTCCTTTTTTTGAAGTCGGTTAATAATACACGGTCATTTTTCGAGCTGGTAGTAGAAATGGTTAGCATGTTCATAGAAAAAATACCTCAAAACATTTACGACAAAAACGGCCATTATTTGACAGTAAACTATTATTATTACTCCATCGGCCTACTTCTTTTGCCTATGCACGTCTAATACCGTGTATAAAGAAGCATTACTATAAATTAGTGATTTTAAATATCCAAACGACAGTGTTCATAAACTAAAAATGTATTTGAACTGCTGCCCTAAATCACTTTTCCACGCGTACGAAGTCGCGGGCACAGCTAGTAAAATATAAAGCTGTCAATAATTATTACTTGCGCCACTTAATTTTTTTTTTATTCTGAATAAATTTTATAAAAATGTTTTCTGAACGTCCTTTCTATAAGATGCTACCACCGGTTAGCCGACTATATGAGAAAATTTCGGTGTTTCTTGTTTTGTTTACGTTAACGCTAAAAAAAGGACGTACTATACAAACTTACGCATAGAGGGCAGCGTGTAGCACGGCACGAGCCGGTCCATGTAGCACAGCCCCATGCACACCACGATCACCGAACCCAGGTACAGACGCAACCTGTCCGGCTGCAGCGGCTCCGTCCAAAACGACATCAGCAGGAAACTTACTAGCACTGAAACAAATAATTAATAATGTTAATAGGCATTTCCCTGATGATGGGCAGCAGTAGTATCAGTATGGCTGGAAGCCGAAGAAATGATTTCTGGAAGGGTTCCTGACCATCTATCGGCAGGCGAGTAACATCGGCTGCGGAGCTGCGGTGTGGAAGGCAAATGGGGAAACCGCCACACTATATTCCCCATTTTGGAGTTGTGGGAATGGAGAAAACTCCACCGACAAGAGAGAAGCAATTAAGTTAGAAGAAGAAGTTAATAGGCAAACAATCGCTAAAAACTACTGCCTCAGTAAAGTTTGTATTTATACAAATATTAGTTTGTGTTTTATTGAATAAATACCAAGTATTAATGAATTTACAGACATTTCAAATTCTTGTAAATATCTTGTAAAAAGAAACTACGATTTGCTTCAGCTACGATAATTTGGCGTATGTCCTCCTCAAGAAGTTGTACTGTGTGTGTATTATGAATGAAATATTACTAGTGTGTGCAATAAGCAAGAGTGGCTGTGAGTTGTGTTACAAAGACATTTATTTGTAAAAAAACTCATCATCATCATAATTTTAGCTATGACGTCTACTACTGGACATAAGCCTTCCTCAAAGTATTAAAATTAAAACTAAATATGTAGTACAAAAATTTACATAATGTTGGTGTATTCTAATATCAAATGTCCTGGTTGGTAACGCAGTCCTGACGAAAGAATTTAGATTTATAATCTGCTATTCTATTTAGTTCTTAAACTAGGTCAGGCCTGTATCGTAGAAATTAGAATGTATGAATGGAAGTTGAACTTCCAGTGAGACGAAACAATGATGTAGTTGTATATTCATTTTAAATAAATCAATCAATATCCATTCCACACACGCACATGAAAAGATAAACACAAAAAAAAGAAAAAACACATACGTAAAAGAGACAAAATTAAACATCAACAATGAACAGACAAAAATATAACAAAATATAATAAAAAAGGAAGACAAATATTTATATTGAAAATTCGAGGCCTACAAAGAATTTGTCAGGCAGTGTAATGCACAAGTTTTATTATTATATCATTGTTTATCGTAATACATTACTGATGGGTTATGAAGGCTACAAACCAGAATAAATTTTTGTTACTTTTTTTTTTGACATGATCGTGGATATAATTCCTCATCATCATTTCGCCCACTGCTAGGGTAGGGCTACTTTCAGATGTAATTAATCACTAAGTAGACACGACCTAGTATTGGAAAATGGTATCACTCTAATACTGGCAATCCCACTGGCTATTTTCGTTTTCTTCGATTTCCAGACATATTCCGGAAACCGCCGTCTAGCGACACTATTGGAGAATACTAATTACTAATTTCGTTTCGTATCTTCTTCTTAATTAAGAAGTTGAATTTAGCTTAATGTGATGTTATGCTTAAAAAATATTTTCATTAACTAACGTTAATAGTAGTGACATCTATTGCAATTTTTTTGTATTAAAGATAGATTGTATGGGAATATGGGATGGTACGCCATGGTTTTAATTTATGAGTATGTTTTCTTACCGATCAGCGGCGTGTAGAACGCGATGTTGTAAGTCGAGGAGCGTCTCTTCAGGTTTATGTTGACTATGATGCGATCGCTCTGTTCCACGTTTATATCTTCTATCACGGGGAACATATGCATCCACGTCGAGGTGTTCACCACCAACGACCGCGAGGTCACCTCCCACGCGTTGACAACGGGGGTCTGTAGCTCTGAAAACTGAAAGGGAGAGTTTGGATTTCCTCGGGTCATATCGTGAGTATAACCGTTTCTGAAAGGGAGAGTTTAGATTTCCTCCGGTCATATCGTGGGTATGACCGTTTCTGAAAGGGAGAGTTTGGATTTCCTCCGGTCATATCGTGGGTATGACCGTTTCTGAGAGGGAGAGTTTGGATTTCCTCCGGTCATATCGTGGGTATGACAGTTTCTGATAGGGAAAGTTTGGATTTCCTCCGGTCATACCGTGGGTATGACTGTTATTCATCATTCAATATTAGGTATTTCCACTTGTCAGTGTTCAAATACAATCAAGATTAATACAGCACTGAATTTAGCAACTAACAAGAGATTCGAATACAGATCAGTTGATTTGAGCGTTGATTTGCCTTTTAGAAGCCGTGGGTAAGTTTAACGGGCATTTGCCCGCCTCTGATTCCCCCCACTGCAACTCTTGTGAGCCATGATCGACAGCAGTGACTACTAAACCGCTTTCATAATATGATATTAGGGGTATCCAGGGATAAGCTAAATCTATCCAGATAGATTTAGCTTATCCCTGGATACCCCTGAAATCAGAAGTAAAGTTGGAGGAGTAGGAAGTATTCAAGTTTCCCAGACGAAGCGGGGGACATCACAAACTGACAGAACACAGCAATGATCAAATATCTATACTTATAATAAAACTGTAGAGAGGTCAATTCTGTACATTGAATATTTTTTCAAAATACATATTGGAGGATGATTGGCGATCGATACTGATGCCAAAAATGTAATTAGTAAAATTTTTGTCTGTCTGTCTGTCTGTCTGTCTGTCTGTCTGTCTGTCTGTCTGTATGTGCGCGATAGGAACAAAAACTACTGAAGGGATTTTAACCAAACTTGGTACGATTGTAGCCCATATTCCTGGGCAGGTTATAGGGTATATAACATAACGCTACGATACATAGGAGCCGAGCAGTGACGATAAATTTGAATCAAGTCGGATGAATTTCGCGCGCGCGGCCTGCGGTCGAACGGTTCGTGCGGGGGGCGCGGGGGGATCGCTTACACAGTGACGCGAAGCAATAGAACGTGGCACTAAAGTAGATTAGAACATCAAATAAGTACCTAACTATCAGGATTTTTTTTCTGGGAAAACAGTGTTTTCACAGTGTCATAATAATATAAAAATTGTATTTTTGAACTTGCTTTACAAATTGAAATAAATTATCATTTATTGTATAAAATTGTAACAATAATAAGTTAATATTACTTCCGGTAATGTTATCATCACCGGATCACGTGGCTGTCATCCCTACCAAACCCCTACTTCCTCGTAGAGGGTGGTAGGAAGCAGTGTATAAATTCAGCTCCGTTTCGGAACGAGGATGAATCGTGTACTTTGTGTTGTAAGGGTAACTTATGCCCGAATACAGATTGATTGTGTATTATTATAATTATTGATTGAGTGGATCAATAAATCTATGAGTGATGTACATAAGTGAATTGTTTTAATTCGTGAACATAAAACATGGAAGATTTATGTTCACTTTATCCTACTTTACAATTCAGAAGTGGCATACGATAACAAGGTACGTAATGTAATTTGTGAATAAACTATTGTTTATATATTTTCTTTTTATAAATATTGTATAGGTAGATACTACATAAACTTAAGATCTTTTTCGTTTCAGACAGTAGATATCTGTGTTAATGTTATAAACTACTTTTTAGTTACTTAATATGTTAGACTGACAAAACACAACAAAATTAATATTATAATTCTGCAAATACTATCCTTAAGTTTGGCATATTCTGTAATTTTAGTTTAATTAGTTATTTATAGACAACTATACGATACGATACGATAAAAGATCCGTATTAGAATACGGATAAATATTTTGGGTATTACTAAATATTAGTAGATATTTATTTCTGGATAAACATGACCAAAAGTTACTTCATAAAATTAAAAACAGTAATAGGTCAAAATGACAAAAGACGAAATTAATTGGATTTTTTTAAGTATATTGAATTAAAATATAAGAATAATATTATATTGTTTCTCTTGTTCTCCAGATTCTATAAAAACGAATCATGCAGTAAAAAGGTTTTGTTTAGTTTATTGTAAAAATAAAAATTAAATATTAAGTGATGTTTATAATGTGTAGTCACATAATAAAGATTACGTCAAATGAAACAGTTAATTTATTTACCGTAGTTAAATTAGTCAAATTTAGACTATTAACATGTAATTTCAGTGTTAGTAATTAAAGTAAAACGATTCAATGTGATGTTGACGTAAACAAAACAATGAAATCGACAAAATTAATGAGTCATAGTTTTCTTTATAACCTATGACTCATTAATTTTGTCGATTTCTTATCTATATTAAGCTTCCTTTACATTTATGTCATGTTGAGTCGGAACCGAGAATACAATGAAATATATCTATTTTCGGATTACCATGTTATCGTACACCTACAGCCCCAAAGTCAATTTTAAATAAAACAGTATTATTTTTTATTACTGAAACTAAAATGTATTAAAAAAATTGTTTTTTTTAATATACCTACTTATTTAAAGATAATTTTAACAATGAATACAACAAGGGTCTACTATTATGAAATTATATTTTAAATTGTTTTATTATCTTCATTACATTAAATTTTTTTTAGTTATTGTCTGACTTAAATATTAATACATATTCCTGAGTTTCAGAGTAAAAGCTACACTGACATGGATTTGGACCACGAACGATCCAATGGATCGAGAAGTCCGATATTACAAAGGATTGGAACTGTTGCCGTACATGAAAGGGTGACGCGACCCTCTGGAAGTAGCAGAGATCGTAGACTTGTTGACCACAAGTCGAGGTCGATCGAGGAGGCGTCATAATAGCACGACGAATCGCAGCTAATGGCGCGAAAACTTACGAGAGCAACTGCAACTCGATAGGCAGCGTGTGTATATTTTAGAAAAACGATTAACGGATGAACCCTGAGCACTTGAACGCAGCGACTCGCAGTATCGAGACTGGAGATGACGCAATAATCGCTATCGAAGGTTGGAGCGAGTGGACCATATTGTTAGTCCTGGACGGTACAGGATCTGGAGCCCTAGAAGGGACAGTTATTGGAGCCCTGTAAGGGACGTGCCTCGGAGCCCTAAAAGGGACGTGTCTTGGAGCCCTGTAAGGGACGTGCCTCGGAGCCCTAAAAGGGACGTGTCTTGGAGCCCTGTAAGGGACGTGCCTTGGAGCCCTAAAAGGGACGTGTTCTGGAGCCCTGGAAGGGACGTGCCTCGGAGCCCTAAAAGGGATGTGTTTTGGAGCCCTGGAAGGGACGTGCCTCGGAGCCCTAAAAGGGACGTGTTTTGGAGCCCTGGAAGGGACGTGCCTTGGAGCCCTAAAAGGGACGTGTTTTGGAGCCCCGGAAGGGACGTGCCTCGGAGCCCTAAAAGGGACGTGTTTTGGAGCCCTGTAAGGGACGTGCCTCGGAGCCCTAAAAGGGACGTGTCTCGGACCCCTGGAAGGGACGTGTCTCGGAGCTCTGCGAGGGAAATGCATCGATCGAGTTTTACGCGAGACAGGAGAGGAATTCCTAGTAATGATAAGTTCGCCTGGTGAGTCAATGTCTATTATTTTAAGAGTTTCTAAATGAACGAAAGTATAATGGTAATAACGAACGTACCAGTTTTCCTACTTTAAACAATGTCTTACCAGAATTCGATCCCATTTGTAGGGAACAATTGATCACTATTTAGCTTGGTAAAGTTAGTAGTTAGTTATATCAACGTTTTTAATCTGCGTTTGTAATATCATGCTGGGGAACTAATTAAAGATAATCATTAGCGTAGTAAAGAAAGGTTTGATAAAAGTACAAAAGGAAAGCACGCAATACAAGGAAGGTGACCACGTGAGGGGTAGTTAGGGCTATAGTAAGCAATACTGGACAGTCAAAGAATATTGATTCCAAATGTTGGGTTGGGGGTCCTTATAGAATAAATAAATTATTGCCTAACGACAGATTCATTATTGAGTATACCCTAAACCAGGAAAAATGGTAAGCGTCACGTTGGAACTGTTTCAATAGACAAAATATTTGCTTTGTTTATATTTGATAATAATCCCGAGAGTGAATCATCAGAGGAAATATGCTTGTTCTGGTAAGAGATCGTTTAGATTTAAATTTAATAATTAATAGAAGTTGACCACCACAAAGTTCCTCCTTTCAATTAAAAACCATGTTGATTTGTTATATGTACAATGCCAGGTTTTGTATTTTTATGATATTTGAATGTTTTTATTTTATTTTTAATTGATTGACTATTGACTATTAGGTACTATTGACTTTACATAAAATTGTAATGGTTTAATGTTATTTTAGTACTGTATTTTTATTGATGGTTAAAAGTTAGTGAAAACAATTATTATAATAAAAATAATTTATTTATATGATTAGTTAATATATATTGTAAAAGCGACAACCATTGTATAAACACTAGAAATAAGCACGAATTAGATATACTAGTGATTAGACTTAGCAAAGTAAGTAAATCTTTTAAAGGTCAATGTATATCACTACTAACGCATATACAATAGAATCCCAGAAAAGTTCAAAATCTTTCTATAAATAAATTTAAAAAATTTAGTTATAGAACGTTTGTGTGCTAAAGGTTATTATAAGGTTAATGATTTCATTAATGATTGCACACCCTGGGAATAAGGTGCCTCTATGCTAGGTTACAACTTTGTACACTTTGTTTTTATAATTTTACTTTTAAGTTATAACATTGTTATGTATATTATATATTTGAAGAGAAAAAGAACAATTTTCCAATCTTTTTGCTAAAAGATGGCCCCGCGCGAGTTTCTTACGCCGGTTCTTCTCGCCGGGCTAGTTTCCGAACCGGTGGTCATGTAGGACAATTCTATAAGTGTTATTTAATTTTTATATGGAAATAAACATTTTTGATTTTATTTGAATAATTTGCTGAGCTAATGTAAACGAGAGGACTCGTTTCGAATCGGATGGCCGACTGTAACAATAATAAGTTAATATTACTTCCGGTAATGTTATCATCACCGGATCACGTGGCTGTCATCCCTACCAAACCCCTACTTCCTCGTAGAGGGTGGTAGGAAGCAGTGTATAAATTCAGCTCCGTTTCGGAACGAGGATGAATCGTGTACTTTGTGTTGTAAGGGTAACTTATGCCCGAATACAGATTGATTGTGTATTATTATAATTATTGATTGAGTGGATCAATAAATCTATGAGTGATGTACATAAGTGAATTGTTTTAATTCGTGAACATAAAACATGGAAGATTTATGTTCACTTTATCCTACTTTACAAAATCAACTTAATTACCTAACTGTAATTAAAAGAATGCCTTTCGCGATAAACTAAAAGAACGGGCAATCAAGCGGTTTTGGAAAGCTATTTATACCATCACGGTATTAATCCTTATCATTTTAATACGTTAGTTGGCTTAAGCATTCCATGAAGACTATATTTACCCTTTATACCATGCAAATATAATGAATAGTTTAGGAAATATAGCAAAATTAAAATCGTTTCGCCGTGATTCGACCGGGCGCCGCCGGCTGCTACGTCTTACGTCCGAGCCGGGCTGGTGTAGTGTAGGTATCAGATGCTGGTAGGTAGGAATTTTGGCGAAGGTCAACCAAAGGAACTCCACCCCACTGCTGGGTAAAAAATACTATTAAAATGTGCTAACAGGCAGTACCGGTAATTTGAATTTAACCACGCACAGCTGCTAACTGTGCTAGCTGTGCCTGTGTTATTATAGGAGACTTTTATTTATGCAATAGTACCTACCCAAAACAATAATTTTTTGAATTTTTGTCTGTTTGTCGGTGCATTTGTGCACGCTAATCTCAGAAACGGCTTATCCGATTTAGATGTGGTTCAATCATGTTAAAATGTAGCAATCTTGACTTAATATTTATTAATTCATCTCAATCGGTTCATAAATAAAAAACTTACGACAGTTAAAAAAAAATTGCTGGACGTTTGTTTAACCATTCAAATTTTTTTTTTTTTTTTATTTTATACTTTCTTTAAAACTAAATTTCATTTATTTATATTATTATTATTATACTTACGGTAGGTTAATAAAAAAACGCTACTAAAACCGATCGGCCTAACTCTCCAAACTGATTCGATTTTGATTCAGATTCGATCGTGCCGCGTACTCCCGAATAAATTGACGTTTGTTTATTTCTAACGGTTTTCTTTATCCTAATTAGTTCCAAAGTAATCTATCAAATAAAACACCAAAAACCTTTGAGATCGAGCTGATTTGATTCTTGGTTTTGTCGAGAGTAAGCCTGCTGGATCCTCGACGGGGCTGGGCGTTTCGTTTTAAATACCTTAGTAATTGCAATATAAGTTTCAATTTAATACCTCAAAACATTAATGACAAAAACGGTAGTAAGTTCAAAAAAATAATTAAAATATTTTAATGGTTTCGCAATTTATCCTATGTCGGCACTATGACGTTGCTTCATATCAAATTCTGAGTTCCCGGGAAGTAACCTTTAGGTTTCGGTTCCCTTTGGAGTGTCGAAAATTACGAAAATTAGCGACATAAACGGCTGAATCTTTGGGTAGATGTGGCTAAGAAGTCTGTTTTTTTCACAGCCAGAAGGGACAGAAGATCCTGAGTATTTAATATAATTTTTATTTTTAGCTCGATACCTACACGTATTAAAGTTTTGACACCCAGACAGACAGACAGACGGACATCGAAGTTTTTTACTAAATTAACGTGAAAAATTGGCTGGGTCTATACGGTGCATTCGAATCCTAACTTCGAATACCTTTGCTGACTTCTACATATTGTTCGAAGACCTACTTCTTTTGCCGAGCTCCGAAAGGTTGGTACTATATTATTATTATACCCTGCATACCAAGAGGCTTGCCGGGTACGTGACTTGCTGGATAGGGATCAACACTGGGATACACTGGGAAGTAACTATTAAATTAGCGAAAGTTGTCAGCGGTTGCGCCAATAAACTAAAAATATATTAAAAATACTAAAGTGCCCTAAATCACTTTTCCACGCGTACGAAGTCGCGGGCACAGCTAGTATATAAATATAACAATCGAATATAAATAACATGGTTATCGAATTTTAATTCTGGGGGCCGTTATAATTTTGATACAATTCTCATTCGATAACGTTACGTATTAGCTGTAATTTAAATGCCTCTGTAGAGTTTGAGAAGTTCATGGTGAGCGCCAAAGACAGTTTTGTCACAAACCCTAAGAGCGATAACGCCCGATATAAGGGTTTGTAGAGTTATGAAGATGGAGTTAGAGAAAATTGTTTTTATTACATTCATTCAGGGAAATCGATCCCTGATATTATATTACAGAATATACTAGACCGTACTCACGCTTTTCAAATCTTTGTCGTTTTTGTCCATTATTTTAAAAAGTATTTTGTCGTGCACCTCCCACGGCTCCAGAATTATTGGACAGCTGTATTCATCTTGGGGCCATCTGTACATAAAAAAAATTAAATCAGTTCAAATCAGTTTTGCTGAAATAGCTTTACATAAAGGTATTTTCATTCGTTCTTTATTTAGGTAGTAAGTCCACATACTACGAATTTCCTATTTTCTGATTCTATCACGTAGAGTTACTAGTATTTTTTTACTCGTTACAATATAATCCTGACGTAATCTCCGGACGGCGATTGATATAAGTATGGGTCGTTTAAGCTAAGACATCCACTGCTTGACTTCTGCCTCCTGCCAAGCCTACCTATGGGGGCTAGACTAAGTAGTTCCCTATATTCGCCACTCTTGGCAGGTGGGTAGGCGAGCGCAGTTTTCAGATAATAACTATGCTCACAAAAACGCTGCTACTAATTTCCGGATGTATATTTCCTCTGTCGCCTTTTACGATATCCACGGGAAAGACAGTTGATGAGGAGGTGATATTCTTTCTCCGGCACCCCACTAAGAAGTACTTGCTTCGTAATGTGCCCCTTGCCGCCCGCGCACCAGGTCTTCACGGCCACCTGCAGGTGCAGCGTCACCTCCCCGCTGTGCACGATCCTCACCAGCTCCGAGTTCTTCACGTCCATGCCGCTGAAGTCTTCGAAACTGGAACAAAATATTAGGTTATTTTAACCGACTTCCAAAAAAAAGATGGAGGTTGTTAATTCGGCCTGTAACTTTCCTCTTTACTTCAACTTTTGTAACTTTCCATTTGGAGCTGAATAACTCAATACCTAAGAAATTTGCTTTGGTTGTTGGACTATGGAGCCTTTGGCCAAGATGTCATCGCTACTTGCGACGACCAAATCGGAAAACTAAAAAGTAAGGAGGTATTTGACCTTGGCTAAACACAAGCTTCGCTAAGTGACAGTCAGTGAAAGTCAGTGCAGTACTCTCGGAGCCTATTTGCAACCAATTTTAGAAGTTAATTAGCTAAGCATTCAATTTCCTCTTCCATTGAATTAGTATAGGTACTATAGATTTTAGCGCCTCCGTGGTCGAGTGGTTCAGAGCTTCGCTCTCGACCCGCAGGTCGTGGGTTCGATTCCCGCGTTGGAACAACAAAAATAATAATTTATATATAGCGTCCAAAGATATAATGCAGGCCGATCACCTGGGGGCCTACTCAAGATGCCATCGCTAATTATCGCTTACAAAGTTCGATAACAAAATGTATGGGATTTGACATAAGGTACACTAAATGATCGCTATTTGGTATGTCATTTAGCGTACCTTATGTCAAATCCCATACATTTTGTTATGGAACTTTGTAAGCGATAATTAGCGATGGCATCTTGAGTAGGCCTCCTGATTGTCTGACAAGAAAGATGATCCATGCGTCGGATGGGCATGTAAAAAGTCGGTCCTGCGCCTGTTCTCGCCAGTCGTGTCGGTTTACCGTCCCACTGGGTTATGAGAGTAAAAGGAAGAGAGAGTGTATTTGTGTATTGCGCACACACTTGGGCTCTATAAAATAACTCCTGCATAGCTGGCCTGGTTTCAACGAAGTCGGCTACCGACACCGAAATCGGTGAGGGCTATTATTATTATTATAGGTACTCACACATATAAGACTGGAGTCCAGACCTGGCCCTGCCGTAGGTTGAGGTAGGTGGTGCCGTTGAACTTGTTGGGGTTCCACGCCAGGCTGTTGTCCATCCATTTCTGCAAAAGATCATAAAACGCCTAGTTATGAAAATATAGCATTCAGTTTACTGAGATTTGCCTGATAAAAATCACAGCCATTGATCGGAATGATTTAATAGTGAGTTAACGACCACATTTCACTAAGTACTTAAGATAAGACTAAACGTAGACTTAAATTGTGTCTGTCCCAGTTTTTAATTAAACATAATAAGAAGAGCATTTGCCTTTTTTTCGCTGAAAAATGTCGCTTGCCGCATCCCGTGCAGGATGGGGATTCCTACCACGGGTATGTGGGGCTCGCTGCGTCCGAAACGATGGTAAGTGGACGCAGCCATACCCACTAAATCTCGGCGGTATTCCGACAGAACCACGGTTACGGATATTAAATTTTGTTTTTTTTTACAGTCGCAAAACTTTCATTTCGGATTCGTTTACGGATATTTTTTATATCCGATATCCGATAGTTTCAGAAAGAACTTAAATAATTTTAAAACGAAAAGCGACAATCACTGTAGAAATACAAGAAATAAACACAAGTTAGATATACTATGATCAGGCTTAGCAAAGTAAGCAAATCTTTTAAAGGTCAATGTATACGCCTATACAATAAGATCCCAAAAAACGTTCAAAATTTTTCCATCAATAAATTCAAAAAAGTAGTTAAAGAACGTTTGTGTGCTAAAGCTTATTATAAGATTAATGATTTTGTTAATGATAGCACACCCGGGGAATAAGGTGGCCACTTTCGAGGCTACTTCTATATTATATAGTATATATAGTTTTGTAAATTCTAATTTATGTTAAGTTATAACATTGTTATATAATATATATTTTTAAAAAGAACAATTTTCCCATCTTTTTGCTAAAAGGTGGCCCCGAGCGAGTTTCTTACGCCGGTTCTTCTCGTCGGGTTAGTCCCCGAACCGGTGGTAGGTCATCATGTAGGACAATTCTAAAAGTGTTAGTAACTAACCTATTTGGAAATAAAAGATTTTTCATTTTCATTTTTCATTTTCGGTTACGGTTACGGAGATCCGTAACATCCCTGCTCTCCACCTGTCTATGTATAGAATACATGAGGTTACCAATAGTATGGACGCCCCGAAATGCAAGACGGAGTCCCGCTCGTCATACGTCGCGCCGGTGACCTGCAGGCCGACGTCGACGGTGACGTCCCCGGCGGGAGGCATGCTGGGGTCGCGGTACCAGAACAGCGTGCGGATGAGGTTCTCGAAGTTGGACATCTTCCGCTCTACCGGCTTCGAGTCTGAAATTAGACAGAGATAACTATAAACGAAATACTCCGGTTAGTTTTATTTTTATTGTTACATTTTTTTTCTTTCTTTTTATGTTCTAGCTGTTGTATGTAATAGTTTTATTATATCTTGTTACTTTAAAAAAACATTATGTACTTTAGTGTACATGGGCTGGGGTCTTCAAATCAAATACTGGATGTACTGCATTACTTTATTACACGTTAACTTAGGTAGGCGGAGGGCAGGCGACTAACTCACGCAGGAGTTATATCGTCGCTCGCCGCGCCACAAATCGCTGAATATACAAGATTCGATTACCGAGAATAATAACACACACTACATACACCCCCTTCTAAAAAAAAAAATGATTTACATAATTGATAAATAACAAAAAAAAAAATAAAAAATTAGCAAACATTAACATTTGGGAGTCTATTCTGTGACAAAACACTTAAATCTGTACCTTGACTACAATTTAATTCCTTCCTTAACATTTTCCTTGCACGTATAACACAAACTTTGTATATTAATATAGCACAAAATACAAAAAGGATGACTGCCATAACCGTCACCGTGATGCTCAACACTTCCAATTTAAAATTAGTATTAGATGCTGTGGCGTGATTCGCTCCGTTTTGAGCGATAACAATTTCTTCATCTTTCTTTTCAACCGAATATGTTTTTCCCATTTTGTTAAATATTGTTTGATGCTGATAACTTTAAAGTTTAAACTTTGTGAAATAAGCCGACAATCAAATTTATATATTATTATATATAATTAACTTGTTGAGCCGAGATTTGAAATAAAATGAATACAAATATTCCTAACAATTACTTATAACATTAATATGTGCTGAGATGACATTACGCAACCTTCGCGTACCTACTTGCTAACAAAAATGCCAATGCACCATTAACCTAGTTACAGTCCAAAAATCTTACAGGTCTTTTAATTTTTCTGCCACTACGTGATTTCTGTAAAGGCGTGTACACATTAGCCTCACTATGCTGATCTAATCTACTGTCATGTCTAACTTCATTTTCTTCTAAAATATACGCAGGCTTAAGTCTATCAATCGACACATTACATTCTCTATTATCAATTAATATTTTAAAAACTTTACTATTTCTTTCTAAAACTTTATATGGCCCGCTGTACGGAGGCGTTAGCGGTCTCCGTACCGCGTCCACTCTTAGAAAAACATGTGAACAGGAACTTAGATCAGCATGCACAAAAGTACTATTACTATTTTTACATGCCCTTTTTATGGGCTTAATTTTGTTCAAAGTGTCTCTTAACTTACTTAAAAATGAATGTGGATTATCAATTTTCGTACTTTTATCCGAACAAAATTCTCCCGGCAACCTTAAACAATGACCCAGAGCAAATTCCGCCGCGCTGATATTATCAGTGTCCGCTTGACAAGCTGCTCTCAATCCTAACATGACCGTAGGTAGTTCTACTAACCATGATAGATTATTATTTAATCTAGCCACCAGAGCCGACTTTAAGGACCTATGCCACCTTTCTATCTTACCATTACACTGCGGGTGGTACGGGGTAGTTCTCGTTTTTTGAATACCTAATAATTTCATTAAATCTGTAAATAATTCGCTTTCAAACTGTCTACCTTGATCGGTGGTAATAACTTTAGGACACCCGAAACGACAAATCCATCCTTCATAAACTGCTCTAGCTACCGACTCCGCAGTCATGTCCTTCACAGGGCAAATCTCAGGCCACCGCGTTAATCTATCGATCATAGTGACGCAATAACGGAAACCGTGCTCGGTTTCCGGTAAAGGTCCTATTAGATCCACGTGCAAATGTTCAAAACGCTCGCTATGGTTAAAATCGCTAAGTTTCGAAACAGTGTGCCTAATAACCTTACTTCTCTGACACCTAACGCACGTCTTGGTCCAGGTCCCCACGTCCTTATTCATGCCTGGCCAAAAAACTTTTTTATTAACTAACGCACGCGATGCTCTAACTCCGGGATGAGAAACGTCATGAAATTTATGAAAAATACTTTTCCTAAACTGTGCTGGTATATACGGCCTAATATTCTGAGCTGATGTTTCACAATATATTTTAATATCGTCATTATTATCGAGCGCTAACTGTTTCCATTGCAATTTATCATTTGTTTTCATCAAATCCGCGAGCTCAGCGTCTGTCGCCTGTGCTCTCGCAACCTCCACGTATTCACTCGAACTCGGACATATGATACTCTCGATTCTCGATAAAGCGTCGGCCACCTGATTTTCAGTGCCTTGAATATGTTGTATGTCGCTTGTAAATTCGCTAATATACAACAATTGACGCGCTCGCCTAGGTAACTCTTTATTAGAACTTAATTTACTTAAAGCAAAAGTGAGAGGTTTATGATCCGTGTAAACTGTTAAATTTCTACCTTCGATTAATTCCCTAAAGTAAACTATTCCTGAATAAATCGCTAAAAGCTCTTTGTCATATGTGGAGTACTTCTTTTGCGGTTCCGATAATCTTTTTGAAAAATATCCTAAAGGTTTCCAAGAATTTCCTTCCCACTGATTTAACACTGCCCCTATACTAAAATCTGACGCGTCAGTCATTAACCCTAATTTGGCACTAGATATTGGATGCGAAATAGTGACGGCATTTTTTAAATTTTCTTTACACACTTCAAATGCACTATTCGCCTCGTCTGTCCAATCAATACGCGTCTTATCTCGTTTTTTAGCCCCGTGTAAATACCTATCTAAAACTCCCTGAACTCGAGCCGCGTTAGGAATATGATTTCTGTAGAAATTTAACATGCCCAAAAATCTACGTAATTGTTCTACTGTCTCCGGTTTCGGATATGACTCGATAGCTTTAACTTTTTCCGGCATCGGACTTATGCCTTTTTCTGAAACTAAATAGCCTAAAAATTCTATAGAGGATTGTCCAAAAACACATTTACTTAAATTAATAGACATTTTATATTTACTCAACCTCTCAAAAATTAATCGTAAATGTTCTCTATGTATATCGGGGTTATCCGATCCTATGATGACGTCATCTATGTACCCGAACACGACTGACTGACCTTTGCCCCCTGTACAGTCGCTGCCATAATTCAATTGTTCTATGCCTGATAAAACTGTATTATTGATAAATCTTTGAAATGTTTGTGCCGCGTTACGCAGGCCAAACGTCATTCTTGGAAATTCAAACAGCCCAAATGGCGTAATAATGGCTGTTTTTTTAATGTCATCTGGGTTAATACCTATAAAATGATAGGCTCTACAAATATCTAACTTTGAAAAAAAATTCTTATTATGTAACCCATACGTAAAATCTTGTACCCTAGGTATCGGATAACGATCTGGCTTCGTAATTGCGTTTAACATCCTGTAGTCCCCACATGGTCGGATACCACCATCCTTTTTAGGTACAATATGTAAAGGACTGGCCCACTCACTATTTGAAGGTCTACATATGCCTAGCTCTTGCATCAATTGGAATTCTTTTTTAACCCTATCGTACCTGTCGGCCGGTAACCTCCTGGCACGCGCGTGGACAGGTGGTCCCGTAGTCTCGATATGATGATACACGGAATGCTCTGGGACATCCTTGAAGGCTGGCGGGCGCGTGATGTCCTGAAATTGTTCCAGTAAATCCGCGTAAGGATGGTTGCTATTTATACTTTTAATAGTGCCGGAAAAATGTGTACTTTTAATTCCACAGACATTTAAACTGGTTACTGAATCGATTAACTTATTATTATACAAATCTACATTTAATTTAAAATTCTTCAAAAAATCGGCACCTATTATCGGCTGTTTTACATCACACACGACAAAAGGCCATTTAAATGACCGCCTTAGGCCTAACGATAATTCTAAATTACATACTCCATAACATTTAATTTCGCTGTCATTTGCAGCATACAACTTTAGATCGACTTTTTCGATAGGCTTTCTAACACACCACTTTGGGATGACGGAAATGTTAGCGCCTGTGTCGATCAAAAAACTATATTTCGTTAAATTATCTCTAATCAATAAACGATGGCTTTTGGTTACCTGACCTTGAGTACATCCGTCCACCGCGCCCGCATGTACTCCGTCTAGTTTTCCGACTGCTTGGCTCGCCACGCGCAGGGTTGCTCGCAGCGGCTAGCTCTCGATCTGTACCGAAAGTGAAAACGGCACAGCCAGTCCGGGTCCCCAGGTGCTCTTCTCGGCCGCGATGTCGATCTTCTCCTGAAATCGGTCCGTCTGTCGTTGCTCCTAGAGCGCCCGCGATCCCTCAGTTCGGCGCGAAGCGCTGCAACCTCCAGCTCCAATCTGCTCATCTTCTCGTCCGGCTGCTCATCTGTTTCCTTCTTGCATGACACGGCTGCCACATCCCCGACGTTGGTGTATTCAGTAATCTTGTCTGCCATGGCCGCCAGCTTATCCAGAGACTGATCTTCACAAACCGCCATGACTGCTCGAACTGATGACGGCATTTTCGACAACCACAGGCTCTTGAGTGTGTTGTCCGCAATTTGTGCGCTGCGCCCCAGATCCTTCATGCGCCTTAAAAACTGGGAGGGTCTTTGCGAACCCAACTCCAGCTCTGACATCAACTTCTGCATTTGTCTTTCGGCACTCTCTTCATAAACCTGCAGCAGCCTCTCCTTAAGCGCCGTATACTTGTCCTGGGCGGGTGGTGACATCACGAGGTCGCTGACCTGCTGAATGGCCTCTTTTCCGAGTTTCGATATGACCAGGTTGAATTTGGTCTCTTCCCCCTGCTTCTGTGGGGCCATCACAGACTCGAACTGTGCGAACCATAACCTTGGCAAGTCTGTCCAAAATTCTGGTAGCTTGGTGGACACGCTTATCGATGCCAACGCCGCGCCTGACGCCTCTTCCTTGATCTCCGTGTCTGATGCTGCTGCTTTATTCATTTTTTTCTTTGATTGAGCCGATGAGTCAATAGCCGATGAGCTGATGAGCCGCCTGCCGCTGTACTCGCCACGTGCCACGCGCGCTCTTCGATTGCGTCACGCTAACTTCCTGTCGCCGTGCCGCGTGGAATTTGATCTCGAACAAAACTTACCCCGCAGCCAATGTCACTAACTACGCCGATTCCCTTCACTACGAACTTTCTTCTAGAGTATCACGTCGGGGTCACCAGTTTAGTGTACATGGGCTGGGGTCTTCAAATCAAATACTGGATGTACTGCATTACTTTATTACACGTTAACTTAGGTAGGCGGAGGGCAGGCGACTAACTCACGCAGGAGTTATATCGTCGCTCGCCGCGCCACAAATCGCTGAATATACAAGATTCGATTACCGAGAATAATAACACACACTACAGTACTAATGCAGTGGTGTAGTACCTAAATTAGCAAAATGAATGATTTTTTTTATTTTTTTTAAATATATATCTTTGATGTCAAGCAGTAAGCGAACTGATGATGATGAAGCTTTGTTTCCAAATTGGTCGTCGCCATTTAGCGATGCCATATTGGCCAAAAGGCCAAAGGCTTCAGAATCCTAATAACACTCTGGATCACATTAGCTTTGAAATACAACTATTCTGTTTTTGAATCTCAGTCAGTAAAATGTCAGGCAGAAATCTTTCTGTCTCTGTTAACTGACAATGAAAGAAAGAGAAGTGAGGTTTTGATGCAAGATAGCAATAGCTCACTGATTTCGGTGTCGGTAGCCGATTTCATTGAAACCTGGCTAGCTATGCAGGATTTATATTATAGTGCCCAAGTGTGTGCGCAATACGCAAAGACACTCTTCCTTTTACTCTCATAACCCAGTGGGACAGTAAACCGACACGACTGGCGAGAGAACAGGCGCAGGACCGACTTTTTACATGCCCATCCGACGCATGGATCATCATTGTCCTAACCAAACATGAAAACAATATTTTTTATGTTGTTCCAACGCGGGAATCGCACCCACGACCTCCAGATCGAAAGCGAAGCTCTGAACACAATCCTACATAGTTTAGTATGGGTGCTACATATTTTAATGACGTCACGTCAATATTACCATCAGTAGTGTTCTGCCCCGGCGCGGGACAGTCGTACAGGAACTTGGCCTCCACGCCGTTCCACGCGGCGAAGCTGAAGTACCTGATGGTGAGGGGGTCGTGGTCCATGTAGCTCAGCACCGGCAGCGGGTCCCCCTCCCGCCCGAACTCCAACACGCCGTCTGGGGGTTTACGTGTTTATGTTAAATAATATTAAGTAAGTACCCGTGCCCAGTACCCGTGTGTTGAGCATACAAACAGTTTGTGATGAAATCCAATTACATCGCGGAACCCGCAACGCGGAACCCAGAACCCGCAACGCGGAACACAGAACCCGCATGTGGAAAATTACTAAAGCAACTATTTGAAAATGGGAAAAGGGGTTGGTGAGAGACGAGTAGAGATTTAGGGTTGTATGTATTTTATATTTAATTTCGAAAGTTCGATTTGATATTTTCGAAGGACGGATGAAACTCTCACCACAAAGGAACTACTGCCCGTTTACAAGGATATATTATCATCGTTTATAAGGATACGATTATAAGGATTTATAAGGAGGAGCGTTCGACCTTTAAGAGTAGTGGGTTATGCTTCTGATGTAGTCACGACCTGAACGATCGTCGCAGACCAATGCAGTCTGGACACTTACTGCGGAGTCACACTGTATCAGCTGCTTTTTGGGTCTTCCAGGTGATGTACCGCTATGTTTGTACGAGTATAGTACGTCCGAGATAAATTTAACCCAAACGTAAAAAAAGCCGTCTATGACACATAATATATTAGTCAGTGATGCCAATTGGCCAATATTAACGCAATGATTATTGTTGGCTACATGAATCCATAGACTTCCTTTAATATACATGTGAAAGTGTTGATAAGTGTGCAAAGTAAGTGAATAAGTGAAAATTTCGATATTTTCGGTTTGTTTAGGCCTTTAGGTTAAATTTAACAGGGACGAATTACAGATGTAATTTACATAATTAACAGCGAATTGTACAATAAGTACCTATTGTAAAACCATCTAATATCCACCTTCTTTAATTCTGATGTAAAACGGCCTGAAGTCGATGGGAGACAGGATGCCGACAGTCTTGGCGGAAGTTCGCGCGTTCTTCCGAACGTTGCGACGAAGCTCGGTAAACTTGTTGGCGCCTCCACCGACAACTATAGAAAAACAAGTAATAATATATAGAAGGAAAAAAAAATTTTTTTAGTAAAAGGACATATATAATTGCCATAATATTTTACCAAATTGGTGCCAAGTGCTAACTCGCCATAATATTGTGTTGCTAATATAGTTTGCCACGCTGATTTTCATTGAACACCTTTTCCACTTTATTAGGTTTAGGCAGGCACTACAATTTAATTTTTGTTGCGGCAATAGTCATGTGTAACAATAGGTACATTTCAAATTACTCCTAGTGGTCGCCTAGTGGTCGAAAAATATCAAATAAAATCTTTGCAATGTTTGTTACCTATCCATTTCTTAAAAATAGCAAATAACTTGTTGCCATGCGGGTAGAATTAAAAAGTTTAGTTTGCGCAAAAAACACTTCAAAACCCTTTGAGCTAAGCTTTCTTTCATGTCATCAAGTTACCAGTGGCAAAGGCTGGTTCTGAGAAAAGCCCTAGTCTCTATGATAGATAGGAATTCAAAAGTGCTAAGCTAAGTGGATAGAAATGGAGTCAGAGAAACCCCTCGCCACTGATACTTACCTATTTCATAGACAGGCTCGTTCGCATCTACTTTAGAGTTAGAAGACAGTAGAATATGTCCGTTGCTAGCCGCCAGGATCGCTATGTGCATCTCGAACAAAACATCTGGTGTCTTCGTCTTCTTGGCCAAGGTGTCCACATGGTAGAACGTTTCGTAGCTGTAGCCATGCTTGCATAAGTGCTCCTTGCAACGTTGTGCCACTGTCAGAATAATTATAATGCAATTTAAACATAATCTACCGAATATCCAATAATACTATAAATTTTAATGTCATGCTAGCGTTTTATTATCTTTTTTGTGCTAGCGTGTATGTGCCTACAGCAATTATATAAATGCTTACTTCTGTAAACTATTCCAAGCTTTACAAGTTATGATTACCGGGATCTATAAAAACTATTCTTGATCATAACGTTATGTTCTTATATAGATAGCTATGCCCTGCACTTAACACGTTAGCTGCCATAGTATAATTTTGATGACGTATTTTTTATTTTTGTGTTTTGGTTTTCACGTTATAATATGAGTATTTTAATCTGTTTCCGGTGATTATAATCTAAAGTAATGAAAAAAAATGTCTGGCATATGTGCCTGACGAGCTCTGAATAAGGAAACTAATGGAACTGCCATACGCTGCCATAGTGGCGGGTTTGCATATCGGCGAAAAGTTTTCTTTTTTGTGTGAAATTTTTTATTTATTTACGTCACATTTTTTATTATTTCGTTTTTTAAACTATAAACATAATAAAGTACATATCTATGTCATTGTAGCAGTTCCATTAAGGTCACAGCACACATATCAACTCGGAAAAGGATCGTCACCGTATCGCCTTACAATCCTTCATCCTTCCGAGGCGAGGCGATTACGTTACGATTCCAATTAGTGTGCGTTGCAGTAGGGAGTTTCATACAAACAATACTGAACGGCTCGATGCGATACGGTTACGATCCCATTCCGAGTTGATATGTGTGCTGTGACCTTTAGTTTCCTTATTCAGAGCTGACGAGGCCCAAACGAAACAAAACATAGTTATTACTGCTGACACGTCGTGGTAACGCGCGCGCCGACACATCGTTTTGCGTGTCAGCAGAATCTGATACGTTGGCAACCGCCGCCGCCTCCGCCCGCCTTCCCCTCCGGGTCGCGCAGTCGCCGAGTAAACAAGCAACTCAGCAAAAAAGTTTTGCGAGTATTGCCGCTCACCCCGCACCTCCCCCGCGGGCGAAGACAAAGGGGAAGAAAGAGAGCCGCAAGGCTACAGAAAGCCGCAAGGCTCAGCCACCGCAACCTGGCAAGGACGAGAGCAGGAGGTGCGATGAGGAGGGCTTCATACTGGTGGAGAGAAGGAAGAAGAAGCCCGCCGTCCGCAACCATCGCGGCACCGCACCCTGTGGACCCGAGCAGCGCCTGCGGTGTGAAGTGCGCTCCACGCCGCTGTACGTGTCTCGCCTGCACTGGTCCATGGAGGTTAAGGACGTCGTGGACTACATCCGGAAGAAGACGTCCCTCCCCTTGAGGGTTGAGCGTCTGGAGTCTCGCCACAAGGTCAACTTCAGTTCATTTGTGGTGAGAGTACCGACGCATCTTCTATCAACCTTTGAGGCGGAGGAGTTCTGGCCGACGGGTGTGGTCTACCGGAAGTTCCGGGGGAGACTCCGGAATGAAGCGCGCTACACGTCGCCGACAACACGTGTAGTGTAGTTTTTAAGTATTTTAAATATTATGTATGTTAGTCTTTAAGGTATTTATAATATGCAAGGACTAGAAAAACCACTGACTCAAACTGATTCCCCGCTGTTAGAAATTCCATGTTGTAGTGAAAAAATATGTGACGATACCGAAGATATTTTGCATAGCCGAGGAAACAGAAGGAAGCGGTGGGTGATAGAAAGTGGTGACGAAGATGATAACGCAGAAGAGCAGGTTAGCACAAGGCTTGAGACCGATTTATGGTGCGAACCAGCGGGTAAGCAAAGGAGAATTATACCTTTTACTGAGTGCACTGGCTTGAAACCTTATAGTTTGAGACATACGATGGCAAAGTCCAAACCTGAGGATTTTTATTCTTTGTTAGTTCCGGATAGTGTGTTCAATAATATCGCTATTGAAACAAACCGATTCGCTGCTCAGACAATTACTAAACTTAGTTTAAAAAATCTAATAAAACGAGGATCGCGATTGCTTAGTTGGTCCGATACAAACCAAGAAGAAATCAAAAGGTTTTTTGGTTTGATATTATTTATGGGTATAGTTAGATTGCCTAAGCTAGCTGATTATTGGTCAACAGACCCCCTAATTTGCCAATCTCTCCCACGTACCGTTATGTCACGAAACAGATTTGAAATGTTGTTACGAATGGTACATTTTTCTGTTAACGATAACCAAAGATACGGTGACCGTCTGTTCAAAATACGTGAATTGGTCGATACTTTGAATCTCAACTTTGAAACATATTACTTTCCTCAAGAAAATCTCTGTATTGATGAGTCTTTCGTACCATTTCGGGGTCGTATTATATTCCGACAATATAGCAAATTGAAGAGGCACAAATATGGAATTAAAGTTTTAAAATTATGTACTAACCCAGGCTACACTAACAGAATTCAAATATATCCGGGAAAGAGAAGCGAGACCGAAACTACATCCCCAACCAATGTTGTGATGTCACTTATGGAAGGATATCTTCAAAAAGGCCATACATTGTATACGGATAACTGGTACAACAGTGTTGATCTGGGACGCAAACTGTTGGACAAAGAAACCCATCTTGTGGGTACTTTGCGTAAAAATAGAAAATATTTGCCTAAAGATATTATAAACGGAAAGATAAAAATAGAAGAGTTTCGAGCTAAAGAAAATGAAGATGGTATGACATGTATGAAATGGAAGGATAAAAGGAATGTTTATTTACTGTCTACGAAACATTCAATTGGTTTTACAAGGACGTACAAAAGAGACAAAGAAGTAATAAAACCAAAAATTGTAGTCGATTATAATAACGCAAAATCTTCTTTAGACTTATCTGATCAGATGATCGCATACTCAACACCATTGAGAAAAACTGTAAAATGGTACAGAAAACTTGCTGTTGAACTGTTGTTGAACACTGCATTACTCAATTCTTACATAATTTATAAAGAAACCACGAAATCTAACTTAGTGATAGTAGAATATAGGAAGAAGTTGTGCAAATATTTAATAGAATCGGGCAAAGAAAACTGTCATCCTAACACGCCACGGACAAGAAATAGGAGGCAAAAACATGAGCTAATAAGAGAGAAGGATATGTCAGACAATCTAGAAAATACTGTTCACGGTGCTATACAGTTAATGCTCAAACAAAAGACAGAAGTTATGCTAGGAAGAAGACTAAGCAAGTGAATACTTATTGCCCACTATGCCCTAATGAACCACATTTTTGCCTATCTTGTTTCAACGAGGAACATAAATAGTAACTTTTCCTTGACCGGGAGATCAATGAAAAGTTACTATTTATGTTCCTCGTTGTTAAATCAAATTAGCGTAAGGATTCTGATTCATTACACTAATTTAATTTTTTATAATTTTCGACGAATAAAAAGTTTTTTTAGTTCCATTGTGTCGTATTTTATTTTTCACAATAAAACTTGAATAAATCCAGTTCTAAGTATATACGCTAGGCCAAGATGAACATAGTTTTTCCAGGGCCTTGTCAGTCAATTTTAATAGATAATAACGAGCTAAACGTGCCGGACAGCTCCCTGTGAACAAGGCACCCGGGACTGACATGGCCTTAACAGGCACCATATTTGTCAAGACATGGCAGTTAACGTGTTAATTAGGCATTGGAGGTTTTTTTTTGCAAACAGAAATAATATACCATGCGGGATAAATTTCGAAAAATCTTTTCTCATTCAACCAGGGATCACCGCCCCCTAATGTGGTTTATGGGTAACCCAACACCAGAAGATAGAGGGCTCTCATGGGCTCAAATATAGTTTATAAGACTTGATTTCAAGGAGAGCGGTTGAGAATCTAGACATTTTACTCAATGTGTTATTAGCTATTTAGAGACGAAACTCGAGTGTGTTCTTTGTGTTACGCGTTGGCATTCAAGAAGTAAGATTTTTTTCGAAATTCTACTTTAAGGGATAGAATAATAATTGCAAATAATATAATCTCAACTTAGGAGAGAAAAAACAATTCAAAAGCACAATCTCTCACGATTAGCATAGAGTATTGACACTGAAAAGGCTCCATAACATAAATGGACCATAAGCATGTTATTAAACGCTTCATATTAGAAACCTATTGTTATATTCTGAATAAAATATCTGAGGTCTTACTAGGGACGACTCACGGAGTCTTAAAGCCACCTTTTACATATTTTGGATTGCGCGAAAATAAAAAAATTCTTTACTTATACGAAATTCAAAAATAATATTAAACTAAGTTTAATACTAGGTACTCTAAAACTATGAGTATGAACTAAATTGTAACTTACTGTCATAGGTAAAAGTAACATTGCTGCTGGCGCTAACGAACACAAAACACACCACTAACAAAAAAAACGACTTCATTTTGTCGTGGCACAGCTGTTGTCACTGAATTAGCAAAAAAAAAAGAATAAAATATCTGAGGTCTTACTAGGGACGACTCACGGAGTCTTAAAGCCACCTTTTACATATTTTGGATTGCGCGAAAATAAAAAAATTCTTTACTTATACGAAATTCAAAAATAATATTAAACTAAGTTTAATACTAGGTACTCTAAAACTATGAGTATGAACTAAATTGTAACTTACTGTCATAGGTAAAAGTAACATTGCTGCTGGCGCTAACGAACACAAAACACACCACTAACAAAAAAAACGACTTCATTTTGTCGTGGCACAGCTGTTGTCACTGAATTAGCAACAATAATTATTTTTAAACGACACATTCAATGATAAAGGACTCTTATCTGGGATGCAGAATGGATTTTACGTTGAGCGTAACATCGGCGACACCATGTTGAAAAAAAAAGTATAATAAGTATTCCTAACCCGTAATTTCCTTAACCAGACCTGCAGGTTTGGCGTAACTAAAAAGCTTGAATTCCTTTTATTATATGCCATATCATTCTTTTTTAAGTTTTGTAATCTTTCCAATTATTGGAGACAAACATTATTTTAATTAAAAAAACCAGGTTATACGGGCATGTAGGTACCTTACCTATAACCAACGCAGAGTCATAGAAATTAATATAATAAATATGTTAGGTATGAGTTATGACTCATCTATCACGCTAGACTTAAGATATTAAAAAGTTACATTTCAGAACTTTGAGGCAGCAATTAAACCAGAACAAAGAGTCTGGCTGATGGTTATGATGATGATGATAATAATCCTTGTAGGTACATTAAATTCATAAAAATAACGTTACAACACTACTATTATACAAACGCATGGTTGTATATGCTATAAATCTAAGAATGACTCGAACAACCATGCGTTTGTATAAAACCTATTTTTTGTAGGTGCATAATTTAATTAATTTTAATTTGTTAAACGTGGCCTTATTTATAATAATAATATAACTTTATTTCTCTCACATTACTAACATAAAGTATTGTACAGTCCAGTAAATGTAAAGAGCCTCCAGCTCTTAACTCTTACTCACTCCAAACTGATTCGATTTTCATTTTTCATTCAGATTCGACCGTGCCGCGTACTTCCCAATAAATTGACGTTTGTTTATTTTGATTCTCAATCGATTGATATGGTCGGGAGTGCAAAAAGTTACGATATAACTATTTTCTCTATCCTGACCTGCAGGTCTCCATGTCAGGCCTGTATTACCGATCACCAGGTAACACCAGCCCTTGACAAAATAACCCTCATAAAGTGTACTCAATGAATTAAGATCGGATTTAAACCTCTAGGCGACAACTAGAGTAATTTAAATTTTCAATAAACTGGTCCTGCCCATGTAACGGACGTCAACGTCACAGGATATGTAGCAGATATCATACAGGAACTGATAAAATACTTGTTCCTACGTATGTTAGCATTGTAATCTAAATATAATAAAAACAAAATAGCGTTTGCATATTATGTTAGTAACATAATTACATACAATCATGTCAAGACAGCCTCGGGAATCCGGAATAGTCATCATATAAAAGTAAGGTGTTCCTGTAGATATCCTAGATTAGGTATGACGTAACCTAGCTAATAGCTTTATTATAATTTATCTACTTTGTGCTAATACGAGTAGGATAGTTTTGCTAGGCCTTTGCATCCGTTGTTGTAGTATTTATACAGTATTTAGGACATACGGCATTTTTACAACATAGTCGGCCTAGTTTAGAGTCTGTTCAGAAGAATAACTGGTCATTTATAATATGTCTGGAGGTTCAGGGTCAGTTTAGTCACGTGCGGGTTTCCTCACGATGTTCTGTATCGATATTCTGTTATTTGTGTACATAATAATATATTAAGTATTGCAATAGTGAACTCACTACACGTAAATAGTTAAAAACACTTTTGTGTAAAGGTATTTTACATCTATTGCTTGAACTCGGCTTTCGTAAGCCAAGCATTGCTAAAAAAACATGGTGAAATCCTTTTGACATAAAACGAGAATTATAAGCGGGCTTAGTGAGAGCTGAGCTTATAAGGCCGAGTTAGTTGGTTAAATCTCCCCTAAGTATAGTTCGTTCCGATACAAATAATACAATGTGGTATAAATGGAAATAGAGTTCAGTATGAGCGGCTATAATCCTTCCATTATAAATGTAATTTATTCACAATTCAATAAAAAAATAAATACACATAAATTTAATCCAATTTTACTTTTATTTGGTTGGATTTAGATAATATTTAATGGGAACTGTTCTAGTCGTAGTATAGTGTATGCCTTACCCTTCTGTCAGCTCTTTCCCTACGTAGCTATTCAGCATTTTCTTTGTGTAGCAACTCCAGTTGCATTCCTATTCACATCAGTCTCCATCCTAAGTCCAGCCGCGCTAGACGTTACAACAAAAATCTTACGCTAATAGAACGCTTAGGGGGGATTTCACCATTCACAACGAAAACTCAGCTCTCACTAAGAGCGCTTATAATTCTCGTTTCATGTCAAACGGAATTAACCATGTTATCAAGCAAAGATGGCTTACGAAAGCCGAGTTCAAATTGTATTACATGGATGTAAAATATCTTTACATATAAGTGTTTTTTAACTATTTACGTATAGTGAGTTACCTATTGCAATAATATAAACAAATTAATGCAAAATTTTAAAATACAACCACCATAACTGTTATCTCATGTAATTTCGTAATAATTGACAGCTCTTGAGCTGGCTCAACGAAGTTAAGCCGACGGAATCCCAAGTTCAGAACTTTGAACTCGGCTAGCTAGAGCCACGTTTAGTTTTTGTTGGTGAAATGCAATTCCTAGTTTTAAGTGCGTTTAAACGCGTAAAGCGAGTTTAACGTATACTAAGCCAGCTTAATTGCATTGGTGAAATCGCCCCTTAATTGTTAGTAAACGTAGAGCTCTTTGTAATTAGCACAATAACATCATTACGTCATATAACATTTATTATTACTACGATGTTCTAATATTTTTTTTAATTCATCATTGATTAATTAATAACATGTTAGTAAGCTTGCACCGCCGCGACGGAGGCATCGAAGTGTTTCCTGTCAGGGTCGTACTTGGCCTTGAACTCCTCGTATTCTGTAGGCAACTCCTCCTTCAGCGCCCTCAGGAACACGTGGTACAAATGCTTCTCCACCTTATTGCACTCCCTACATCCATCGTTCATGATCTCCATGAAGTGTTCTGAGGGATAAATATCTATATTAATAAACTTAAGGGCGTGTTTCTCTAAGCAATATAAAACACAACAATTAATCCTACGTTAAATATCATGTTGTTCCTCTAGTAATTCCTATCAATGAATGAGAGGGCATGTTATTTTACACGTCATTAACACTCACATGCGTTGGTGAAATCGGGACTTACTCGAATAGATAAGGAAAGATCTTTCCTATCGGCTTACCTTTTGAAGGTCTAATCCCTATTGTACAGTCTAGGACTTCCCACTAAATGAGATATAGCTTTCGTCACTATA
This sequence comes from Celastrina argiolus, assembly GCA_905187575.2. NCBI lineage: Eukaryota > Metazoa > Arthropoda > Insecta > Lepidoptera > Lycaenidae > Celastrina > Celastrina argiolus. Next base: position 3,333,273 of record LR994582.1, on the reverse strand, counting down.
AGACATGCCACATTGACGAGGACAACATAAGAAAGAAAAAAATTAGGGGTGGGAGAAGACAAAGACGAAACTATAGGTAGGTACTATAATTATTTTCTACTGCCAACCTTTAGAAAATATTAATGTTATGTCCTATTACATAAAGGGAGCTGCAGTACTAGTGTAATATTGAGAAAATAGCGGAACTTCAACAATGTATGGGATTTGAGATAAGTTTCGCTAAATGATAAGCGAAATCGTATGTCATTTAGCGATGCTTATGTCAAATTCCATTCCATTCCATACATTTTGTTTTCGAACTTCGAAAGCGATAAAAAACGATGGCATCTGAATCGGGGGCCTGGCTACGTAAATTACATATGTAGCCTATGTGCTATATTTAAGTATTAGGTACTGTATCTATTTATTACTCTACTCCATAGAGTACAGTACAGTAGTTCTACTCGTTCGGCTCTCTAGTTCCCTCCTATGTTAGCCGAACCATTATCTCGAGTTTATTGCACACCTCTTTCATTAAAATCGGATCAGTAATTAGGTGCTACGGTTGAACAAACATACATACATGCTGTAATATTAGAGAGTGATAATACTTTAGGGTGTATATATGGGTCCCATTCATTCAAATCTTAAGAGCTAGGCTCTTGTCGGTGGAGTAATTTCCTTTTCCCAAATCCTGTGCTTTAGTTTTGACCTCTTGATACGACGCAACGTTTGTCTAAGTATCCTTTATTTGTTTTATATAATTTCTCCTAAGTCTTCCTCTTCTCCCCTCTACTTTTCCTTCTATAATATTCTTAAGAAATTCGTTGTGTCGTATCAAGTGCCCAACCATCTTTCCCCTTCTGTATCAATTGTTTTAATATGGGTCCCATTTACATAATTTATTTTTTTATGCTATGCGAAAATATATGATATTGGGGCATTTCTAATAGAAACCTTCAAGTCAAAAGTATGTCTTTCTCCGGTGGTACTTTCACAGTATACTCCTGGGAGGCACATACACACTCTAAAGTATTATCACTCATTTATTTTATACCTTATACTTATATATATACTTTTAGTATAAAGCGGAAGAGTTTTATTGTTTGTTTGTTTAAACGCGCTAATCTCAGGAACTACTGGTCCGATTTGAAAAAATATTTTTTTGTTGCATAGTCCATTTATAGATCAGGCTTTAGGCTTTATAACATTACGCTGCGACTAATAGGAGCGAAGCGTCAGTGAGAAATGTTGCAAGGGGAAAATGATTCACATTTGAGGACTTTCGCTGTGTGCGCTGCATAAACAGTTTAAGTAACTCAAAAAATATGTATGAAAGAATTATTCCTTTTTAATAATCATATTAAGAAAAACCAACGTGAGCAATTAAAAGATAATCGCGATAGTGTTTCCGACAACCATGCAAACGAATTCGCGGGCACAGCTAGTTATGGAATAAGTGACTTAGTAGCTACTTACTTTTGTAACCTAAGTTTTGTGGCGTGCACGGCCCTTTGTCGACATAGCACAGGAGGTTTCCTTTGAACTTAGGCACGTTTGCGACTATTTCTTCAATGTTCACGTTGTCCTCCATATCACTGTACGCTGCTGCTAGAGCGCAGAGGCACAATAACGCAACTATTTTCATCATTGTTACTGTAAATAACAAAATGTCAATTAAATATAGCATAATAATAATGTTTTTCTGGTTTGTTTGAGACACAGTCTGAGACTAAGGGCGTGTTTCACCAAGCAATGTTAATCCTTTGTTAAATATCATGTTGTTCCTCTCGTAATGGTAGAAGGCATGGCAATATAACAAGCCGTTCACAATGAAATGCGTTGGTGAAATTGGGGCTTAGGCCGTGTTTCACCAAGCAATGTTAAAGTTAACGCCATGTCAAAATACCTACCATGCCATCTCATTCATTGGTAGGAAATACGAGAGAGATAACATGATATTTAACATGGCGTTAACTTTAACATTGCTTGGTGAAACACGCCCTAAAGCGATCATTGATTGTCTGGGAACGTTTGCTGTGAAAAGAGAGACTAATTTATCTTTACTAATATTATAAAGCGAAAATGTGTGTTTGTTTGTGTGTTCCAATTGAACCGATTAATGAAATTTGGGATAGACTTTTTAACCAGCAATGTACGGTTTCCGCGGAATCTCTAATGCGCGCACAAATGGAGGGTAACAACTAACAATATATAGTCACACATAGTTAACACAATCGACTTACCTACTTATAATATTTAAGAACAATTTTTAGAAATTCTATCACAAAAACTGAAGAAATTAATATTTCGAAAATAATAAAATATATTCCTTACCTGATTTATAGAATTTTTATGAAATACTGGTACTAGATAATAAAATGTATACTTACTTAAATAATTTTGCAATAGGTATTTGTTTTTTCAAGTAACAATTGTTTTGAGTAAAAAACATAATTTATTGTAATAATTTAATTTAGTTAAGTAATCCTAACCAAGAGCATGGCAGGACATGCTTAAGATGGGTTCCTATCAACGCCTCATTGGTTTTTTACCCGACTTCGGCGAAGCCAAAAGGAAGGGTAATGATTTTGGCAGTCTATGTCTATGTTTGTATGTATGTATGTATGTATGTATGTTCCCGCGTAGCTGCTAAACTACTGGTCCGATTTTAATAAATGAGGTATCAATCGATTGGTAATGATGCCGCGAGTAACATAGGCTGTCTACCCTTGTTTGCGAAGTTGGGTTATAGTTTTTAAACTTGTTTTCAAACTACTTAAAATTGAACATTTATTTTTATTTTAAGAAAAGATTAACATATACGAGTAGGTATTCGGAAACGGGAAGTGCGATTCCGCGGACATTGTCACATATATACTAATCTGAAAACTGCGAAAATGAAATAAAAATGAATTTAATCTTTTATTTCCAAATAGGTTAGTAACTCACACTTTTAGAATTCCTACATGATGATCTACCACCGGTTCGGGGACAAACGCTCGCCAATCCGCCTGTCAAGCGTCACAAGTGTAAACTACCCCATAAAATACTTTGAGAGAGGCTTATGTCCAATATCAACATGATCTAACTGCAGGCTTACTCCCGACACAATCGAGAATCGAATCAGTTCGATCTCAACGACTTTTGGTGCTTTATTTGGTGAATTGCTTTGAAACCAGGATGAGGAAAACCGTTAGATATTAACTTTTTGTACTCCGACTATATCGATGGACTGAGAATCAAAATAACAAACGTCAATTTATTCGGGAGTATGAGGCACGAACGAATCTGAATCAAAATCTAATCAATTTGGAGAGCAAAGCCCCAGGTTACAAACTGTCCATGTGCCAAATTTTGTCAAAATTCGTTAAGCCGTTTGAGGGTGAATGGCAGTGAAAACACACATTATTCCACATTTATGTCATTACATCGAATCTGAATCAAAATCGAATCAGTAAGGCCCCTGGGCCCCGCGCTGATTTCGAAATCGGCGTTTATAAAAGCGCATAATATAATATTGCTTATGTAAATATATTACACTAGCTGACCCTTGCCCACTTCGTTGAGCATAAAAAGAGTTTATGATGAAATTCAACTAAAAAAAAACAACGTGGAACCCGCAACGCGGGAACCCGAAACCCGAAACGCGGTAACCCGCAACGCGGGAACCCGGAACCCGGAACCCGCAACGCGGGAACCCGAAACCCGAAACGCGGGAACCCGCAACGCGGGAACCCGGACCCGGAACCCGCAACGCGGGAACCCGGAAACCGCAACGTGGAACCCGAAACCCGCAACGCGGAACCCGGAACCTGCAACGCGGAACCCGGAACCCGCAACGCGGGAACCCGGAACCCGCAACGCGGGAACCCGGACCCGGAACCCGCAACGCGGGAACCCGAAACCCGAAACGCGGGAACCCGCAACGCGGGAACCCGGAACCCGCAACGCGGGAACCCGAAACCCGAAACGCGGGAACCCGCAACGCGGGAACCCGAAACCCGAAACGCGGGAACCCGCAACGCGGGAACCCAGAACCCGCAACGCGGGAACCCGGAACCCGCAACGCGGGAACCCTGAACCCGCAACGCGGGAACCCTGAACCCGCAACGCGGAACTCGGAACCCGCAACGCGGGAACCCGGAACCCGCAACGCGGGAACCCGGAACCCGCAACGCGGGAACCCTGAACCCGCAACGCGGGAACCCGGAACCCGCAACGCGGGAACCCTGAACCCGCAACGCGGGAACCCTGAACCCGCAACGCGGGAACCCGAAACCCGCAACGCGGGAACCCGCAACGCGGGAACCCTGAACCCGCAACGCGGGAACCCTGAACCCGCAACGCGGGAACCCGAAACCCGCAACGCGGGAACCCGAAACCCGAAACGCGGTAACCCGCAACGCGGGAACCCGGACCCGGAACCCGCAACGCGGGAACCCGGACCCGGAACCCGCAACGCGGGAACCCGGAAACCGCAACGTGGAACCCGAAACCCGCAACGCGGAACCCGGAACCTGCAACGCGGGAACCCGGAACCCGCAACGCGGGAACCCGGAACCCACAACGCGGAACCCACAACGCGAAACCCAAACGCAGAACCCGCAACGTTCACGGAAACGCTGACAAAATATGGAATAAATAGTATCCTATGTCCGTCTACTTGCTCTAAGCTACTTCCTCACCAATTTTCAGCCATATCGATAAAGCCGTTCTTGAGTTATAAATAATTTAACTAACACGACTTACTTTTATACATATAGATGTATAGATTACTCCTACTAACATAAGCTAAGCCCGGTGAATGCTCCCGTCACAGTCGGTCCAGCCAATTCGGTGAACATTAGTTAGATGACGACGATGATGATGATTAAAAGTAGCCTAAATGAATCCTTATAACTTTAGCTATCTACCAGTGAAAGTCTCGTTAAAATCGGTCCAGCCGTTCCAGAGATTAGCCGGAGCAAAGAGACACGCTGACAGACATTTTTTTTTAATTACATTTTCGTTTTCAGTAAATATCGTTGCCAATGCAAAAAAAAGCAGAAGATATCGTTTAAAATGTCATATGCATTCAAAAAGACGTTGCTTATTGAAAGTTACAAACTGACAATTTTATTTATTTGTATAGATGTATAGATTTGGAAAACTTCCCCAATCTTGGCGTTTTCACTGACGCGGAGCGGGGCGCATAGGAACTTAGAGTTTCCAAGCGAAGTGGAGCAGAGATTTCGAGCATAGTGATTGGTCAATTCGGGTACCGCAAGCTCCTGTCCGCCTCGCCCCGCGTCAATGGAAACGCAGCCAAACGTCTATAACGTCTAAAGGTCGCCATGGTAACCACGTTGTTTATAAATGGAAAACAAAAATTAGGAAATGCTATACATACCGTATTTATATCAGCTTAAACTATTTGGATTCATGTTTTTGTTAATCCTAATAATTTTATTAATCCAAATAGTTTAAGCTGATATAAAAACGGTATTTATAGCATTTCATAATTTTTATTTTCCATTTGTTAATACTTATGTTGCCATGACAGCCGTGTCATATAAACTGCCAACGACGTGAATCGATCGAGCCCAGGTTCAAACCCCGCGTGACCATCACGTATTTTCTTCTTTTTTCTAATTTTCTGCTTATTTTTTTCAACATTTTCTTTCATAATAACCTTTTCGTGACAATAACGAACATACCGTAAAAAAAATTTGCGAAATTGGTCAAGCCGTTGTCGAAGCGCACACGATGTAAGAAATTTTGGAGGTCGTGTTTTTACACTTTGGGCTACATTTTTGGGGTTTTAGTAAGGAACCCTACTTTTTTTAAACATATAATATAGCCTATGTTCAGCGCTAGGAATGTAGCTTTCCAACGGTGAAAGAATTTTTCATATTGGTTCAGTGGTTTCAGAGCCTATTCCATTCAAACAAACAAACAATCAAACATTACCTCTTTATAATATTAGTATAGATATGTAAATATCATGGTAAATTTATCCCAAACATTGTTCTGTCACCAACCCTGTCATAAGTATTGTGCAATGTGCGTTTCCTCCACCCGCATTATTTGATACGCAAGGGTTCCTTATTGTATTTTGGAATCCTAAAAAGCAGAATTCATTTTTTTTTAATGAATAATTCAGTTGTTTTTTCAGCGGTATTTTCCTTATGTAATATGTACATGCTATTATACATATACATGCTACGTAACATTAGAAAAAAAAACTGAAATGTTTTATTGCATCATAATTTTGCAGTAGATGCAAGTTGAAAACTTGTGATGAACTAGTAATGAAAACTTTTGAAAGTAATTACTTAGTAACATTTCTTTCACGACGCGTGAAATAAACGCTATGACTTCGCAAAAAGGGGTCTAAAATGGGTGAAACAAGAAAATAATTCAATTTGAAATCCAGATATGCATAGGTACAAAAATAGTCAAGGTAGAGCCGTGGTCGTACCCGCTAAACATATTTAAGCGTCAGCTCACACCGAAATACGGTAGAAATTCTTTTCTATATAATATACCGTCTTCTGACGGTTGTGCTACGGATTACTAAATTAGAAGATCTTTATTTTCTTATCCTAAAGTGGATCGCATTTTCTTTGTCCCGCTAAAACTCGAGAATGACTGTACCTACTGATTTAACTAATTTTGAAATTATTTTGGTAGTTCAAAAAAAGTTCAAAAAGTGCAAAAGATTAGAAAAATTGCGAGGAAAATAGTAATACTGATAGACTGACTTTCAACATAATAAACATTTTAAATATCCCAAACATATTATGATATAGTTCGCAAAGAGAATATAGTCTATAAACTCCTTATTCTATAAATATTATAAATCGGTAGAGGTGTCATGTCTGTACATTAAATACATTTAAGTGAAAATCAAAAACCATTTTCATTTTCACGGGTAAAATTGAATATTATTATCCTGAAAAACAAAGGGGTTTCTGTGGGATCTTCAAAAAATATTAGCTACATATTTGACGGTAGGTATTTCGTGCAAACTACTAGACGTATTAAATAAAACTGGGCACGAAGGTAGATTGAAACATGAAATAAAGTAACAAGATTTTTCCCTTAGAAATCAAAAAGGTTGCCACGGGAACAAAAAGTGTATTTTTTTACTTATTTAACCAACAAACTAGGGAAGAATATTTTCAAAATTTGTATCCATACTTAATTATTTCAAATGTGAAAGTAGCTCTGTCTGTCTGTCTGTCTGTTACGTTATGGCACAGGCGAAACTACTGAAGCTAGAAACGTGATATTTGGAGCGTGGCTTCCTTTGTGACGTATTTGTTTACCCCTTTATTTATTTATTTTCATGGGGGCTTGATAATTAGTATTACATTACCTAAACCATACTGCAGCTGTAGAGTTATTTGGTAAATAAGTTTTTGCTACGAATACTATTCCACGCGGGCGAAGCCGCGGGCAAAAGCAGATTAATAATAAGAGGATGTACTGCCATACTAAAAAAAGTATGTCGATATTTAAATATGCACTGTTTAATCGTATTATCGTCTAATAGTGCAAACGATTCAGGCATAAAATGATTTAAAAAATTGAATAAAAAAAAGATTAAAAATCTAAAACCCGACTTCGCAAAAAATGGGTCTAAAAAGGTTGAAACAAGAAAATAATTCAATTTAAAATTCAGAAATGCAATAGGTAGTACCTACCATTAGGTACAAAAATGGTCAAGGTAGAGCCGTGGTCGCACCCGCTATTAGCATCGAACCTTGCTTAATATGCTCGAAAGTTCTTTTTTTTTCTACCGTAATTCAGTGTGAACTGATGCTTAGATTTTATTATATATATTTATCTAACTGATAGCTCTTTTATGGAGGACGTATTCACGGCACATACATTTGTAAAGAAAGTTGACCCCAGCAGTACTGTATAGCTTATAGCCTTTCTCGCAAAAAGGGCTATGCAACACTAAAAGTTTTTTTAATTAGTAGTTTCTGAAATTATCGCGTTTCAAAACTCTTCAACATTATAATATTAGTAAAGATTGAAAGTTAAGTTAAGTACTACCTAACTAATAACCGCTGCAGCAGTACCTAGTAAGTAGTAACAGTAGGTCGAGCAAATGATTAATTCGGTGACGCAACCACTGTCACTTGTAATTCAGACTCCGCAAATTCAATTGCGGAGTCTGAATTACAAGTGACAGTGGTTGCGTCACCGAATTAATCATTTGCAACGTGAATAACAGCGATGAACTCACGGAAAACACAAATAATATTTTCTGTTTCCACATCAAATAAAACAATTATTATATTTTTATTAAATTGACTATTACATAGAAAGTAACTAAACAACACCGAGATACTTGTACGAATTGAGAACCTCCTCCTTTTTTTGAAGTCGGTTAATAATACACGGTCATTTTTCGAGCTGGTAGTAGGAATTGTTAGCATTTTCTTAGAAAAAATACCTCAAAACATTTACGTCAAAAACGGCCATTATTTGACAGTAAACTATTATTATTACTCCATCGGCCTACTTCTTTTGCCTATGCACGTCTAATACCGTGTATAAAGAAGCATTACTATAAATTAGTGATTTTAAATATCCAAACGACAGTGTTCATAAACTAAAAATGTATTTGAACTGCTGCCCTAAATCACTTTTCCTCGCGTACGAAGTCGCGGGCACAGCTAGTAATTAATAAAATATTTAAATAAATACTCGTTATGTGCTTGCCAAGACCTATCTTCGATGGATCCTAAGTATACCGAGTCAAGTGTATATCTAAAAACTTTACAGGAGAGCGACCGTAAGAAGGAAAGGTTATAATTTTAACGTCATCATCAGGAAAAAATAACTAATCACACTTAATTACGAATAATGAGACCCTTCACGGTGCCAAATCAAATACACAATATTTTAATATTTAATGAGATTATGTAGATATACTAAAACAGGCATTGGCCCACCTCACATTCCCACCACTGCAACTCCTGTAAGCCAGGATCAACAGCGGTAACCAACCACGACAAACCCTTTGATATGATCTCAGGGGAGCCCGAGGGACAAGCTAAATCTGTCTTGGGACCCACAACGAAATTAATCGGAAGAAAAAAAGGAGGAGTAGGAAGTATTCCAGTTTCCCTCCCCAAGCAAAGTGGGAGACAGTACAAAATTGTAATGACACAAATGGCCAAAAAAAAATTAAGGGAAAGCACCACGGGAATATATATGCGTATTATTATGTCCTTGTAATCTATTTATGAGTTTATGTAATTTTTGGGGATTTATTATGATGTTGATGTATGTTTCCAATAATAATTAATTATGGCAGAAACGCTTGAAAGCACGGAAATTCCTAGCGCTGTCCACGAGGTCACCGTAATATGCGACTCCAGATTTACAAATTAGGCTGTTAAGCATTGTTGTTCTTTCATCTCGCCAGATAGATATATACTAGTATACGTCAAATATTTATATGTTCAAAAGGAATCAACTACCACTTATACCTTTATACTTCGTACTATTGAAACTACATATTGTGACGATTTTAGTTTATTTAGTATGTTAAAGTAGATTTTTATTTACAGTGTTATTTTCTTAGGTAATACCATTTTGTTGTCCTAATTTATTTTCCATGACTATAAAATAAAATGTGAACTATTTTTATATAAAATTAATAAAATTTGAACTATTTTTACAAAGTAGGCAAAATAATTAAAATCTATTCTCATTGTGAAAATATTTTAATTTGGAATTAAAAATACAACAAAAATTATTGGAAACATTATAAAAAAATGTTATATTTACAAAAAGTTTATAAAACTTATTAAATATTTAATCATTAAATAGCAAATTCCTAAGTCTTAGAAGACTAAAGACAAAATTGGTAATGTACGTAAAAATATCATTTGTTTCTCAAATGTATTTTAATATAACTAATGAGATCTTAAAAATTAAATAAAAAACGAAGTCTCTTTTAATAAATTCAACAGAAATAAACTAACTATAGTCAACTAACAAATAAGCTACTCTTTTGTTACGCGTCGCCGTAGGTTTATTTAGCACAATCATTACATTTGTACAAGTCTTCCAAGTAATTTGTTTTATAAAATAATTTGTTAAGTTCTTCTGCTCTAATTTTTATCTCAGTGACTTTGTTCCATTGCATTTTAGATCTATCAGGAGAAAAAATCCAGTAGTTAACCCTTTTAAGCATTGCTTTATAGTCCATCACAATGTCTTGTGGCAGTCATTCTTCAACTAGCAATTTCATTGCTCCTCTTTTAGCAGTATGTTGGTGACGACAGGGTTAATGCTTTTCAAGAAAATAATTATAAAAAAAGAAAATAGTAATCCTAAATCAAAAAGGGTTAATTATAACGGTAAGTTTTCGTTTATAATAAAATGTGGCAACGTTTCCATGGGGTACATTTAAGCATTTTTGGATCTATACTTATTTGAATCAAACCACTCAACAACAACTTATACATTTTATTCATGAAAATGTCGTGACGTAACCTGAGTCAGTTTCAACTTGCACCAGAATGTCCGCGTTGGCGTCCCGCGTATTTCAGTATAAGTACAACTTGACTGAGAATACCATGCGCCAAATAAATAAGTTGTGTACTTACTTGATCCCGTGTACGTCATTTTATTAATAAAGATATAAACTTTTTTTTTACTGGTAAATAGAATCTGATTTAATTGTTGCTAATATCGCAAAAAGTGAAATTATTGAAATTTGTTAGTTGACTCAGTATAATTAAGAGCCATCGAAATTTTGATACCAAACACGAGACAATTATCATAATTTAATTTTTTTTAGATAGGTTTTGAGGTTTAATTATAAAAATCCAAATTTTTTCGAAAAATTATATAGCCTATGTTACTCGCGGTATCATCACAAATCGATTGATACCTCATTTATTAAAATTGGACCAGTAGTTAAGCCGCTACGAGGGAACATACATACATACATAGACTGCCAAAATCATTACCCTTCCTTTTGGCTTCGCCGAAGTCGGGTAAAAATATCTCCTTAACAAAAGGGTTATAAATTATTAATTTAATTTTTTCCAAAATTATTTGGTAAGAGGGTAAATTAAACAACAAAACAAGTACCTATAATTCAAAAGTTTTTATTGCTTTTTAATTAAAAGATAAAAAAGTCGTAAAACAGTTTAGGCAACCGATAGCTCAAAAATTAAGACAGTCCAGTGTCATAAAAAATGCTCATTCAGGAGATTGTAGGTGTTGAAATGGTTAGTACTCACACAGAGTAATTAAAGCTAATAGCTTCAATTACCCCTCACCACAAAGTAGATATTAAACCTCTTTTGAAGAGCATCTTCCAAATTCAAACCTATCTTATCTATCTATCTGAAGGAGAAACAGCCACTTGTAGGCAGGTTGGCTGGCACACTTGGTAGGAACTAGGAAGGTGTTATTGTAGGTTGCAAACTTGCAACTTGCAAGTAGTTATAATATAATACACTGAATTGGAAGAATGACAAAAAAATGAGAAAAAATAAGTATATATTTCATAGGGTAGGTACCGAGATATTTTTTGTTAATACAAGTACAAGAAAAAGCCTGGAAACTGAATTACGAAAAATTAAATATTGAACACAACAATAAAAATTGAACATTCCAATACTTATTAAAAATGTCCAAAATAAAAGCTTCTTCGTATACTCTTACTAGCTGTTCCCGCGACTTAGTTCGCGTGGTTCTTGAGCGACTTAAACCATTTATGCAGCGCACGTAACGAAAGTCTCCCTGTTTTTGCAACATTTCTCACTAACGCTTCGCTCCTACTGGTCGCAGCGTAATGTTATATAGCCTAAAGCCTTCCTCTATAAATGGACTATCCAACAAAAATCAATTTTTCAAATTGGACCAGTAGTTCCTGAGATTAGCGCGTTTAAGCAATCAAACAAACAAACTCTTCCGCTTTATAATATTAGTATAGATTAGTATAGATAATAGCCATATTCTAGCTCAGCAAAGACTGCGGGGGACTCAATTTATGATGTTCCTACGGAACCCTCGGCCGGCGTCGGTCCATCTCGCTCTTGTCCGGTTTTTTAATACTGTAAGTAATTAATGTCGTAGGTATGTCTCCGAATAAACACAACATACTAAAGGAGTACTAATAATAAGTAACGTACTTAATATGTATGAGATTTTATGACACTCGTTACCTTCACTGTTATGTAAATGAGCTTTAATTACATGTAGGCATCATAATTAATTAAAATTAGTATTTTAGGAATCCATTATGTATAATACATGTTGTAGAAATGTAGACATTAAAAATAACAATAAAGTATCCTATATTATAATGTAACGTGAAGCGGACCTAATGAAATACTTGGGTAGGGACGGAGCTGAGAGGAGATCCTTACGAGAGATTTACAGAACAGAGAGAGAGAGAGAAATATCAGCTAACTTGGACGGCACTGCCAATGGCTTAGAGCTTGGGCCGTACTCTCCAAACTGATTCTATCATGCCGCGTACTCCCGAATAATTTGTTCATTTTGATTATCAGTCGATAGATATGATCGGGAGTACAAAAGCCGTTGCGATCGATCTGATTCGATTCTCGATTGTGCCAGGAGAAAGCCTGCTTGCGTCTCGACGAGTTAGATTCCCGCGTTGAAACAACAAAATATGTAGGTATAATGCTTTTAATCATGGTTAAGACATTGCAGACAAATCACCTAAATTTCAGACAGTGATCCATGCGAGTAATTAAGACGAAACACCGCGGGCAAGAGAAAAACAAAATAGGTATTTATAAATCTATTGCTGTCTCTAAGTGCTCTAGCTAGCCAGCACTAGCGTGATAGAGACAACTGCAGCTTGGACTAAAATTACCTATTATAAGTACAAGAAATCGACGTTAGGAGACCCCTGTTTCCTCTTCTAAAACTTAACCGATTTAGGCACTTATTCATTGTAAATTAAAAAAAGGATTGTGTTGGACACAGGATGTTTTTTCTTATTTAGAAGTGTACTAAAATATATTTTCTGGATGTTTGTACACAGCCGAAAATCTGGCCATTTATTTTAGTTTTTTGAACGTCTCTCTTTTCATAATTAATCTCTTTTAATAATGAATTAATAAAAAATAGGGACAAATACATATTCAGGAAAACAATTGTTACTCTAGCGGTATTATCCAGGAAGGAAACATGAGTCGCGTAGACCCCTATTTCTGTATGGAAAAACGGCCGTTGCCTTAAGTTTTTTTTTTTATTATTATTTTTCAGTTTATTGTACACAGGAACATTTTTAACACAGCAATTTACATGGAAATACGACACAAAGGTACTTATTTCTAAACAAGAAAACTAAAAAAGATTTGTATGAAACAACATTGGCTTGTCCCTAATTTCTTTTAAAAATCCCGTTTTTGAAGTTTTACTTACTGCCTTTCTTATGCTACTCCATTTTGACGAAATATACTTAAACAATGTTTAAAGTATTCAAAATCAAATCAAAATTTTCCTTTAAAAACATTTTCATGTAAACGGCCTTAGGCTGGTATTTGTATCTAGGAAAAACATAACGAGCCTCGCTACATACTATATGCATAATCACAATTTGTACCTACATAATAATTAGATAACAGAAAATAATAAAAAAACCCTGACTTAGCATGTAACATTCCTACAACAATGTCCGCGGAAACCCCATACAGGATATAACATATCCCATAAAAACATAACTTGTAAAAAGTACCAAGTCTCGCTACTTAGTTCTTCTACCGTAAAAAGTTGTGAGATACGTGGCATAAGCCAATAAAGCGGGGTTCACCAGTAAGCGGGTTGCCTGGAGATCTACCCACTTCAAATAATATATGAAGGTGCTGGGGCGAGAGAAATTCAAGTTGCGGGCCAAACTTATTTATTACACATTTATCTCAGAGCCGACAATATCTATACATATAATAAATCTGTAGAGGGGTCATGTCTGTACATTATCTATACATATAATAAATCTGTAGAGGGGTCATGTCTGTACATTAAGAATATTTAAGTGAAAATCAAAAAAGGGGGTCTATAAGAGCCACAGAACCTAAAAATAACATTTTTGAAAAAAATGTCTGTCTGTCTGTCTGTCTGTCTGTCTGTCTGTCTGTCCATATGGGAATGTTTGTCGTCGCATCACGCTAAGACCACTGTATAGAATGAAATGAAATTTGGCAGGCAGGTAGCTTATGACCTGAAGAGCATTATAGGAAATTATTATCCCGAAAAACGAAAGGGTTCCCGTGGGATCTTCAAAAAATTGTAGCTATCTATTTGACAGTATTTCAGCCAAACTACTTAACGTATTTAAATGAAATTTGGCAGGCAGGTAGCTTATGACCTGAAGAGCATTATTGGAAATTATTATCCCGAAAAACGAAAGGGTTCCCGGGGGATCTTAAAAAATTGTAGCTATCTATTTGACAGTATTTCAGCCAAACTACTTAACGTATTTAAATGAAATTTGGCAGGCAGGTAGCTTATGACCTGAAGAGCATTATAGGAAATTATTATCCCGAAAAACGAAAGGGTTCCCGTGGGATCTTCAAAAAATTGTAGCTATCTATTTGACAGTATTTCAGCCAAACTACTTAACGTATTTAAATGAAATTTGGCAGGCAGGTAGCTTATGAGCTGAAGAGCATTATTGGAAATTATTATCCCGAAAAACGAAAGGGTTCCCGGGGGATCTTAAAAAAATTGTAGCTATTTATTTGACGGTATTTCAGCCAAACTACTCAACGTATTTAAATTAAAATTTGGCAGGCAGGTAGCTTATGACCGGAAGAGCATTATTGGAAATTATTATCCCGAAAAACGAAAGGGTTCCCGTGGGATCTTCAAAAAATTGTAACTACCTATTTGACGGTATTTCAGCCAAACTACTCAACGTACTTAAATGAAACTTGGCACAAAGGTAGATTGTAACATGAAATAATCAACATAATATTTTTAACCGACTTCCAAAATAGGAGGTGGTTTCTCAATACGTAAATATATACGTATGTTTTGTTTTTTTTATATTTGTTCGTGGATATCTTCGTCGTTTATGAATCGATTTTAAATATTAATGTTATACCACTACTACTTCGTCTTTGAAGATATACGTTGGGCGTCGCGGCGTCAGCGTCGCGGCGTCGGGCGTCACGGCGTCGGGCATCGGGCGTCGGCGTCGCGACGTTGGGCGTCGGCGTCGCGACGTTGGGCGTCGTGGCGTCAGGCGTCGGCGTCACGACGTTGGGCATCGCGGCGTCGGGTGTCGCGGCGTCGGGCGTCGGCATCGCGATGTTGGGCGTCGCGGCGTTGGGCGTCAGCGTCGGGCGTCGCGGTGTCGGGCGTCGCGGTGTCGCGCGTCGCGCGTCGGCGTCGCGACGTTGGGCGTCGGCGTCGCGACGTTGGGCGTCGCGGCGTTAGGCGTCGGCGTCACGACGTTGGGCATCGCGGCGTCGGGTGTCGCGGCGTCGGGCGTCGGCGTCGCGACGGCGGGCGTCGCGATGTTGGGCGTCGGCGTCGCGATGTTGGGCGTCGCGGCGTTGGGCGTCGGCGTCGGGCGTCGCGGTGTCGGGCGTCACGGTGTCGGGCGTCGCGCCGTCGGGCGTCGCGCCGTCGGGCGTCGCGCCGTCGGGCGTCGCGCCGTCGGGCGTCGCGCCGTCGGGCGTCGCGGCGTCGGGCGTCCCGGCGTCGGGCGTCGCGGCGTCGGGCGTCGGCTCCACGACGTTGGGCGTTGCGGCGTCGGGCGTCGCGGCGTCGGTCGTCGCGGCGTTGGGCATCATATACGGGACATTATAGTCGCGGCGTCGGGCGTCGGCGTCGCGATGTTGGGCTTCGCGGCGTTGGGCGTCGGCGTCGGGCGTCGCGGTGTCGGGCGTCGCGCGTCGGCGTCGCGACGTTGGGCGTCGCGGCGTCAGGCGTCGGCGTCACGACGTTGGGCATCGCGGCGTCAGGTGTCGCGGCGTCGGGCGTCGGCGTCGCGACGGCGGGCGTCGCGATGTTGGGCGTCGCGGCGTTGGGCGTCGGCGTCGGGCGTCGGCGTCGGGCGTCGCGCCGTCGGGCGTCGCGCCGTCGGGCGTCGCGCCGTCGGGCGTCGCGGCGTCGGGCGTCCCGGCGTCGGGCGTCGCGGCGTCGGGCGTCGACTCCACGACGTTGGGCGTTGCGGCGTCGGGCGTCGCGGCGTCGGTCGTCGCGGCGTTGGGCATCATATACGGGACATTATAGTCGCGGCGTCGGGCGTCGGCGTCGCGATGTTGGGCGTCGCGGCGTTGGGCGTCGGCGTCGGGCGTCGCGGTGTCGGGCGTCGCGCGTCGGCGTCGCGACGTTGGGCGTCGCGGCGTCAGGCGTCGGCGTCACGACGTTGGGCATCGCGGCGTCAGGTGTCGCGGCGTCGGGCGTCGGCGTCGCGACGGCGGGCGTCGCGATGTTGGGCGTCGCGGCGTTGGGCGTCGGCGTCGGGCGTCGGCGTCGGGCGTCGCGGTGTCGGGCGTCGCGCCGTCGGGCGTCGCGCCGTCGGGCGTCGCGCCGTCGGGCGTCGCGCCGTCGGGCGTCGCGCCGTCGGGCGTCGTGGCGTCGGGCGTCCCGGCGTCGGGCGTCGCGGCGTCGGGCGTCGACTCCACGACGTTGGGCGTTGCGGCGTCGGGCGTCGCGGCGTCGGTCGTCGCGGCGTTGGGCATCATATACGGGACATTATAGTCGCGGCGTCGGGCGTCGGCGTCGCGATGTTGGGCGTCGCGGCGTTGGGCGTCGGCGTCGGGCGTCGCGGTGTCGGGCGTCGCGCGTCGGCGTCGCGACGTTGGGCGTCGCGGCGTCAGGCGTCGGCGTCACGACGTTGGGCATCGCGGCGTCAGGTGTCGCGGCGTCGGGCGTCGGCGTCGCGACAGCGGGCGTCGCGATGTTGGGCGTCGCGGCGTTGGGCGTCGGCGTCGGGCGTCGGCGTCGGGCGTCGCGGTGTCGGGCGTCGCGCCGTCGGGCGTCGCGCCGTCTGGCGTCGCGCCGTCGGGCGTCGCGCCGTCGGGCGTCGCGCCGTCGGGCGTCGCGGCGTCGGGCGTCGCGGCGTCGGGCGTCCCGGCGTCGGGCGTCGCGGCGTCGGGCGTCGACTCCACGACGTTGGGCGTTGCGGCGTCGGGCGTCGCGGCGTCGGTCGTCGCGGCGTTTTGCATCATATACGGGACATTAGTGCGTTTAAACAAACAAACAATTTACATTTGGGGACTTTCGTTGCATGCGCTGCATAAACGGTTTAAGTCAAACAAACACCACGCGAACGAAGTCGCGGGCACAGCTAGTCGTGAATAAATTATAAATTGATAAACTTCAAAATGTAAACATGTCAAAAATTCTTTTTAAAATAAACATAGAGTAAAGCGTACAAAATATAAAGAGTTTTATAAAAGCTACGCTACACCAAGTAGTAGTCGGTCGGTCTAACAACACCTTATAGTGTTAATCAATATTATTAATAATCTTTCATGTTTTAAATAAATAAGTAGATTGACTTGGCAATTCAACTTGGCGGGGGCACTGCCGTGCACCCAGATTTCCTCTTTGACACCCACGGGAAATATTGCTGATAGGGAGGTGTGACTCCTTGTCCGGCACCTAAATCTAACCCTTATAAACATATATCATCTACAAGCTGTGCCCGCGACTTGGTCGCGTGGTTGTCGGAAACACTATCGCGATTGTCTTTTGATTGCTCACGTTGGTTTTTGTTATTATGATTATTAAAAAGGAATAATTCTTTCATACATATTTTTTGAGTAACTTAAACTGTTTATGCAGCGCACGCAACGAAAGTCCTCAAATGTAAATAATTTTCCCCGTTTTTGCAACATTTCTCGCTGACGCTTCGCTCCTATTGGTCGCAGCGTAATAATATATAGCCTAAAGCCTTCCTCTATAAATGGACTATCCACCAAAAAAATATTATTTCAAATCGGACCAGTAGTTCCTGGGATTAGCGCGTTTAAACAAACAAACAATATCTTCCGCTTTATAATATTATAGTATAGATTTTGTTAGGGTCTATCTTATTTTATCTATTTTGTTAGGAGATACTAATTAATAAATAAATAATCTATAAAAAAGACCGATATTGAGATATACAAGGTTTCAAAGTATATACAATTTTCAGCTTTATCGCGTGCACATCCCCTTAATGTGTTTAAGGCAATTCAGCGAATGGTAGTAATGTAAAAAGAATGCTAAAAATTTACTTGATATGTTTCTAATTGTAGTAGAAATATTTTTGTATTTGTATAAATACTGTTAAACTTATTCAGTTTAATTAGGTACTATAGTAAATTGGCTATCAGGTAAGGAAGACATCATGTTACTGTGTAGCTAAGGATACTTTATTCCCTATTTAGATTTTTAACCCCCTACGCAAAAACGACGGGGAGTTATAACTTTGCCGTGTCTGTGTAAATGTGTATATGTCCGTTTGAGGCCTCGTAGCTCCCAGACGGATGATCCAATTTTAATGCGGTTTTTTCTGACATTCAGTTGGTTGTCACAGACTCTTGTGGCCAAAAAATTTTACGTACTTCAGAGGCAATATTTTTAATTAGGTATTTAGTTATATATTGTACTATAATACTATACGACGCATTCTAAAATGTTTAAGTGACTGTTTGAGCAAAATTTTCTCAAAATCATAATTTTGCTACATAATATCACCTTCATCCATTCATGTCTTCAATTATCACAGTTTCAAAATAACTGTTGGATAAGAATTTAAAAATTGCGAGATCTAATGGTTCTAATAACAGAGAAAGAAATTACTTTAAAAGGTTAACGGTATCATATTTTACTGCCGATATAGCCACTGTAAATGTAGATATTGCTCATACTGCACAATTATAGGCTGTGTACATTGAGTGTATCAGGGTAACAATTTAACTAACCAACCTACTCCTCCCGTACATTATTAATTTACAAAGTTCAATTGTTTCATGTTGCTAATACTTAACGCTCTACATCTTGTGATTATTCATATCCTACGTAATTTTAATCGCAATCCATGCAGTCTTTTCCCTTTACATTGATCACAATAATAATATGATTTATACCTGTAGATCAGTATTTATAGGACTAGAAAGAAGAAGTAGAAAAATTTAATGTATTTTTTATAATATTATTATTATTTCAACAGAATGAAAGTGTTTGTAATCCTCGTGGTGTGCGGTATGGCGGTGGCCTACACAGATATGGACGACAGCTTCAGTGTCGAAAACGTGATCAAAGACTTGCCGAGGTTCAGGGAGAATGTCAACTGCTTTCTGGAAAAAGGCCCCTGCATACCACGATACCAGCAATACAAAAGTAAGGCCTTTGATTTATTTATAGGCGATACTTAACAAGCAAATTTTGCTATCTAACCTAACCTAACGTAAGTTAATGTAAGATTAAGTTATCTATGAACTCAGAATGCCACTTGGACGCCATTTTACCGATTTTAGCAAGGCTTTTGACCTAATGGACCATACGTTATTATTGCAGTAACTCTCTTCAGATGACAGACACGGTAATCTGTTTCACTGTTTTACCTCGTATAAGAAATCAATCCCAGTAGGCAGTAGTTATTGATAGCTGTTGTTCTAAATATAACAATTTTCCCCCTGGAGTGGCACAAGTACTGCACCCAAATTATATAACAAGTTACCAAAAGAAATTAAAAATACTACAGAACTAAAATTATTTAAATGTAAACTAAAAGATCATCTAACAACAAAAGGTTACTACAATTTAAAAGAGTATTTAGACGATATACATACATAAAAAGACCATTAATGTTTTATGATTATAAATTTGGTAATTGATTAAATAGTAGAATGTAACATGATAAATCTAAAAATAAAATATAAGTAGACTAATAATAATAATAATAAGGATGTTAATATGACTGCATGAATGTATATTGCACGCCTCTGAGGCTAATTGTAGTTCACAAACAGAAACCAATATTATGACAATGTAACACCATTTTGTATAACTACAATTGCAATAAATAAATAAATGAAATGAAATGAAGTATACTTATTGGGTCCCATGCTTTTCAATTATCAATGACGTAAGCCCCTCTTTCAATCATTCCAACTTTCTCCTATACGTTAGGCCGTTTGCCCGTTTTTAACGTATTCCATAACATCATGAAGTTACAATATGGTACATTGTGGTTTTGTTTCCAGAGCACATGTTGGAAATAGTGAGCGACGGTTGCCGGGAGTGCAACGACCGCGAGCGGCACATGTTCCGGGTTTTCTTGAAGGGGTTACGGGACAACCTGCCCGCCGAGTACAAAGAATTCCGCGAGAAGTTCGACCCCGACAACCAGCACTTCGACGCAGCTGCCGCCGCCGTACAGAGCTACTGATAGTGAAAAAGAATAATTAAATTCAAGAAGAAGGAATGAAAAGTTAAACGTACTTTATTATTTTTTTTACGAGCGCCATATGCGGCAGCTCAGACCAAAAATGAAGTGTTTATTTTATATTATTTAAATAATATGTGTTATTTTTATGTAACTATAATAAAGTGCATAATGTAGTGTATGACTACTTCAGTTTCATTAATACCTCGAAACGTATAATTATCTACGTCATTTATATTTTCAAGCCAGTTTGGACTTATGACACCCATCTAGTTTTAACTGTACTTAAATTAAAATATTACAATACCTATATTATAATATTAAAAAAAAGTACTAAGAGTGAATGTTACATTGGAAATGACGCCCTCCATCGGGACCTTAAAGTGGACATGGGTCCACTTGGAGCGTTGGTATGTATTTTTTAATAATGATCGGTCCATACCGATCATTATTAAAAATACAATACATAAAACTCACGTAAAAATACGTCTTATTCATGACGTCTCTACAACATAACAATTATATTTAAGTTACAATTAAAAATTTTGCTAAACCGAATTTAGAAGTCTTAAAAGTCTTAAAATTTATATAACATAATTATGGTTTTATTAATTAATTTTCAATAACATTATGTTTTATGTATGAACTTAGGAAAAAAAAAACAGAAAATATGTAATTAAAATTTCGTTATTTCCTTGCAACTGAAACGCACCTTTTATAAAAAACGAGCGAGCCTTACCTACACTTTACAGTAGTTGCAGGATGTGACTACTAAAATTATACCCCTGAAAAGACCGAACTAATAGATAAGAACAATAACTAAGAACGCTTTCTTCTGTCATGACTTTCGATCACGTCAGCTTACTTAAAAAAACAAGCTGACACTGCACGCCTCGTTTTTAACCTAGGTGCATAGTTACTCACTAAAACCCATTGGTACCTCCTCCGCTTGGACTACACGCCCTTAAAAGCGAGTCCCAACTCTACAAGGCCTTGTACAGTTTCATAATATCTAGTCATATCTTGGCTGTTTAGTTACTAAGTTAATTTTGTGATACAGAAAAGTACCTAATATTACTATATTTTTAATTTTATTTTATTCAAAAAGGAACAGCAAACAACTAGTTACACTATATATAAATAATACTATTTAAAAAAACATATAAAATTAAATAATAGTGTAGCCCACAGCACTGTCCACAGGTTACCAGAAATCATACAAAATAAAAGCTAGAGGACAAACAATTCATGCGTAACAATTAAGTGTAAAAAATAAAATTATTCAGTACTAGAAAGGACTATTTTGATCATGCATTAAGTGCTCTAAATAAATTATATCGAAATTGTGATACAGAATTTGCAAAAATATAAATATTTTCAAAGTTGCTGTTGTACGTTACAACCATTCGTGCAATTGGTGAGCGTTCACCTACCACCCACACCGTACTACAGTAAACTTATATTTTTTTACCTTGACCCCCGTGAACGTAGCGAAATGGCCAAGATTATATACTACGGAGAAAGATGATCCATCACCCACGGACAAGAATGTAAAATTTGGTCCTGCGCTAGATTTCTCGCCAGTCGCCAATATAATAATTGTAAACCTATTCAGGGCACCAAAAAGTAAACAAAATCATATTTTGCAATATAAATTTTATTTATGCCACTACATATATTGCTCAGCTTCAGCAACTAAAATCCCGTGCTTACATCAGAAATGTGTAATGTTAAAACTTAAAAGCTCTGCACTGCGGCGGCGGCGGCGTCGATGTGCTGATTGTTGGGGTCGAACTTCTCGCGGAAGGCTTTGTACTCGGCGGGCAGGTTGTCCCGCAATCCCTTCAGGTACACGCGGAGCATGTGGCGCTCACGGTCGTTGCATTCCCGGCATCCGTCGCTCACTATCTCCAACATGTGCTCTGGAAACGGAAACATATTTTGTATACCTCAATCTTATGGTAGATGTATAAAACGGGCCAGCGCTTAAGAGATAGTTTGAATTATTGGAACTGGAGTTGACATCATTGAAACATATAATACTGAAAAGCATGGGAGCTGATGAAGATCCTTGCGGCAAGCCAGATGGAACTATGTTCCAAAGTCAAAGTCAAAGTCAAAAATTCTTTATTTCATGAACTATTACATAGCACTTGAAAACGTCAAAATAGTAAACATGTACAAATATTATAAAATATGAAATTCAAATAGACTAAACTAAGATCGCGAAGCTTAGACTCACTTACATGGGAAATTAATGTAAGTGAGCCTAAGTGCCATCTCGAAGAATAGCCATCAAGACCCTGGGATCCATCACGACGACGCAAGTCATGTAGTTGTTTATCCTGAGCCTTTAATAAGAAACATTTAATACCTTAAACATTAAAATCAGACCACTAGTTTACTGTTTTGGCTGTTCTGAAGTCTATTAATAACGAGGTAGAGGTTCGACTGATAACTTATACTTGAACAGTTACTACCTACTCTTTCGTTTCTATCATTGACGATAATCAGTAAGCCTTTCTAAGTTACTACCTCAAGCTTTGAAATACCAGTCATTTGTTTGTCAGTTGTTTCAGCTACGACGTCCACTGCTGAACATAGGCCTCCCCCAAAGTATTTCATGGAGAGTAGTTCTTGCCAGATTAAAGTAATTACAATGTCAACGAAAACGCTGCTCTCCATCTCCGTATATCTATCCCTATGTCACCGACACCCACGGGAGAGATGGTTAATGGGCCTCACCATCCTCCCCCTGCTATTCTTACTCTGGCACCCTACGGACGATTTATATTAACGGTTGCAGCTCATAATTTCTTTGCCTATCAGCTATAATTATATTAGCGGTTGCCGCTCTTAATTTCTTTGCGTTACCTATCAGCTATCATTATATAGCGGTCGCCGCTCTTACTTTTGTATTGCTGGAATCGCGGGTTGCAGGGGCCTTTGTCCAGAAAGCAGTTTACATTCTCCTTAAGCAACGGCAGGTCTTTGATCATGTCTTCAACGCTGAAACTATCATCCATGTCTGTGTAGGCAGCCACCATGCCGCACACCACGAGGATTATAATCACTTTCATTTTGTCAACCTATGGAATAAAAAAACATTAGAATAATCTCCTTCTCCTTATTACTAAGACTATAAATACAATAAGGGCTACATGTGTCAATATAAAAAAAATACTTTTTAAATAGTCAAGGTTTCCCATACATTGTTTTCACTTGATTAGTATCAAGCAAATTTTTCGTGAGTAGCTTCATTTTGATGAGTCGCCCAATAATTTCTTAAACGGAACTCTTGTTTGTAGTAGCTAACAGTGGTAGCAAGAATAAAGCATGTGGATTTGGTGATTCCAAAATATTTTTTTTCATAAATCTCAATATATTTGATCTAAATTATCCGAAAATATATTTGTCCTACAAAATCTATGGTTTGATCAAAGAGTTCCCTATTCCCAACTTGTATTGATAACGAGGTCATCTTAAATTATTAGCCAGCTTTATCTTAACCGGCTGATTTTCTTTTTATTAAGTACCTACTTAGTGAATATTCATGTAATTCAAAAGACATTATTGTCCTACAAATTTTATTATTTAATTTTTTTATTTAGTTTAGTTATCCTACGGTCCTACGCTCGAAAGTTGAGATTTTTTTATCCTTGATAACTCTCCACCACAATCGAGAGTTCCGTTCCAGAAATTATTGGGCGTCTCATCAAAATGAAGCTACTCAAGAAAAACTAGCTAGATACTAATCAAGTGAAAACAATGTATGGGGGAACCACCCTGACTATAAAAGTGTTTAGAGTCTGACAGGAAATCATTTTTGGGAGTTTTAATTATTATTTAGGAGCTATTTTTTTATTTATTTCTTATGGCAAATTATGTGGAAATTATATACGTATATATTTTATTAGAATATGTAAGATAATATCAATATTTACTTTCTTTCTATAAAATATGACAAAGCTCTTTTAATTTTTCAGTTTTTAGTTTCCGCTGCACAGTAGAAATATTAATGATGTTAGATTTGCTTACCTGATAGCCTTTGGTAATAAAACTGAATTAGTTCAACTGTATATATACAGTTACAAAAATATTTATGCAAAATTTATAATAACAAAACAAGTGGATTTTCGGCATTTTATTTACATTATTGTCATTTTATCGTATCGCCGAATTGCCTAATACACATTAATGCATTGTTTACTCCGTTCAATTGGGATATTTGACATGACAAATATCATGTCCAGCTGTGCGGTAGAACTATGTATGTACCTAATTAGTAATTAAGTGTTGTTGAGTAATTATTGTAGTTATTGTTATAGGTCACTTTAGCAATTAAATTAAATAAACACAGTTATTATGTTACGGTATTGAACTGCTATCGTTATTGTAATAAATAAAAAACTCCACATTTTACCCAAGAGCGCGCAATCAAATTTCATCAAGTCGAAATCGCCGCGGGAGCCGATATCGACTCACACAGACGCAAAACAACACGCATGTGTGGGTTAGCGCTAGGCTGAACGTCGCGCAAGTAATATTGATACTTTGACCCTAATGAATTTTAATATTACATACCATTTCAATACTTCTATAAAATTAAATGGTATTTAAGTTATAAAATAATAATAATAATAATAATAATATCTATGGACGCTTCACACCACGTCAATCTGGCCCTGTGCTAAGTATCCGAAGAACTTGTGTTACAGGTACCAGACAACGGAAATATATTTAATACTTTTATACTATACACATATTTAAGATTTTTATTATATTATACACAAATTTAATACACATCCATGACCCAGGAACATTGAAAACTTTTTGTTCCCTCGGCGGGATTCGAACCCGCGACCTTTCGTTCGAGCGCCAACGCGCTCAACCAACTGCGCTACGGAGGTCGTCAATAAAATAAATACAAATTATAAATACTCGACATGCTAGTAATCGCCCGCGGCTCAGTCCGCGTTATTGTCGAACCGTCGGGAACAACTTTCGCGCGATGTTTGTGTGAAAAGAGTTTCATGGTGGTCGGTTCAGTAGATGAGACGTGAAGAAGTAACAAACAAACACACGAACAAACAAACCAACTTTCACATTTATAATTTAGGATAAGTAAGTAATGAGAATAAAAAAATCAACAACCTAATTTTTATAAAAATATACCAAGTTATTTATTTTTCATATTTGATGTCCAGAAATGTTTGTCCCTAAATATTTTACTGACCCACTTCCGACTACCCACTAAATGTACTAAAATACAAATTTTTAGTGGGTAGTCGGGATGGACAGGCTTTTTTCAGTGACAAAAATGTTGTCACTGAAAAATTGTTTCCTGTCACAACTATTGGGTAGCCAGGCACAAACATCTGATTATTGAATGAAAATTAAATATTATTTTATTATGAACACGGTACTTTAGAATTACCTGCGAAATTTGAAAAATAAAATATTGGTGCAACTTGTGTACGACTGAGAGGTCCCAACCAACCATCCCATTAAATAAAACAGGACAGAGCATAGCAGCTGTTTGAAGTCTGACCATTTCAAGAAAGACAGTGCGCATGCTATATTTTGTTATTGGAAATGAAAAGGATAACCCATATAAAAAAAACTTGTAAAAAGTGCCAATCCTTTCCAAAATAATATTGATTGTGATCACTATAAGATGTTGTTTGACCGACCGAATAACCCCTACATCACAAGTTTTAACTGTAGAAGAACTAAGTAGCGAGACTTGGCAATTTTTACAGGATATGTTTTTGATGGGATCTCATTTCTTTTTGTAGAAGATTTACTAAACGCGTGTTTTTGTCAAAAGGGCAAATATAGCTTTGTAATCCTATACATTTATATGACATTACAAAGTTAATTATGCAGTTAGTTAGTCTAGATAATTGTACAGAAATATTTTTTTAGGTTTTTCCTTTATTTATACACTAAGCACTACTTGTATTCCAAATTTTAAGCTTCTATGTCTGCTAGAAGTGCCTAATACTTTTGATGATCGGTCAGTGAGTGATTGAGTCAGTGACAAAACTAAGAAGTTTGACAAGTTATAATTATTTAACTTCTGTTTCAAATTGAATAACATTTGAAATATACTGAGTTTATACAATGCTTTCCTAGTAACTAAAAATGCAGGCTTCTTTTAATCCACAACAAAGTTATAGGGAGTTGAAAGTGGCCTAAACTGCTTCGAGAAATTAATGGTACGGCCGTGCTCAAGTTGACAAAAGCACTGCCGTGCCCCCAGATACTCGGTTATATTTATGACAGTTACATGAAAGCAGACACACAGGCACACAGACACACAGGGGCTGATGATGATTAGTATAATTTTTAAATATATGTAATAAAATACCTAGCATTTTATTTGAAATAGGATTTATTACGTATTTAGAATAAATTGTTTTGAAGTTTATTTATTTATTTATGTTTATTTACGAGTCGAAGACAAAAAAAAAACTGGTTTCATAACACAAGAAGGACATTATCAGTGGACATGTCTGCCCTTCGGTCTAAAAACGTCATCAGCAATTTTTCAAAGGGTGCTGTAATATATTAAGAAAATATAAACTTACTGACTTTGCTGTCAATTACATTGACGACATTTTAATTTTTTCGAAGAATTTTGATGAACATATAAATCACTTGAGGATGTTGTTGGAGGCCATAAAGGTAGAAGGATTCCGATTAAAATTTATAAAATGCACTTTTGCCTCAGATTCCGTAAAATATTTGGGTCATATAATTCAAAATAACTCCGTACAGCCGTTAAAGGATAATATAATTTCAGTGCAAAATTTTCCTATTTCTAAAACTCAAAAAAATGTAAGATAGTTCCTAGGAAAGATTAATTTTTACGATGAATATATCCCAAGAAAAGCAATAATATTAGATCCTTTACATCAATTACTGAGAAAAGGTCAGAAATTTATTTGGTCTAGTGAGTGCCAAAAATCTTTTGAAGCGGTAAAAACGCTATTATGCTCAAAACCGATATTAGAGATTTTTGATCAGCTTTTACCTATTAATATTTATACAGACGCATCTATAGAAGGAGTTGGCGCGGTTTTAAAACAGAAACAACCAGATGGGAAAGAAAGACCTGTAGCTTATTTTTCAAAGAAATTAAAAGAGAGTCAAAAGAAAAAGAAAGCTATTTATTTAGAATTATTGGCGATAAAAGAAGCAGTAACGTATTGGCAATATTGGTTAATAGGAAAATCATTTACAGTTTTTTCAGATCACAAACCTCTGGAGAACATGAATTTAAAATGTAGAACTGATGAAGAACTGGGAGATTTAACTTATTATCTTTCTCAATATGAATTTAAAATAGTATACTCTCCTGGAAAGAATAATTTAGAGGCAGACTGCTTAAGCAGGAACCCAGTACTGGATTCTGATGTAAACACAGATGAACAATTGAAAGTTATTAACTTAATAAAGATTGAAGACATTTTAAAAGATCAAGAAAAAAATTAAGAAATACAAGAAGGAAAAGATAAATTAGTAAAGAAACAAAACATATACTTTAAAAAGGTCGGAAAAAGAGATAAAATAATTTTGTCAGAAGAATTCAGTTTGACATTTTTAAAAGATGTTCATGAAAATATGTGTCATATTGGGATAAACCAAATGCAAAAGACAGTTGGTAAGCTTTATTCCATAAGCAATTTGTCAAATAATATAAAGAAAATTTGCAGATCCTGTGAAACTTGTATAAAGAATAAGTCGAGAGGACATGATAAATTTGGGTACATGTCTCAACTAGGACCAGCCACGAAATCTTTTGAAATACTGTCCATAGATACAATAGGAGGATTTGGAGGTTCTAGATCATCAAAGAAATATTTACATTTATTAGTAGACCATTTTAGTAGATACGCATTCATTCTTACATCAAAAACTCAGACTGCTAATGATTTTATAAAGTTACTGTCTAACATAACGGAAACTGAAGAAATTGGTATGATTTTGACAGATCAATACCCGGGGATTAATTCGAGTAACTTCAAAAAATTTTTAAAAGAAAAAGATATACCCCTAGTATTTACAGCAGTTAACTGTCCATTTTCTAATGGCTTGAATGAACGTTTGAATCAAACATTGGTGAATAAGATTAGGTGTAAAGTTAATGAAAAAGGCAAAAAAAAAGCATGGACAAATGTAGCTAGAGAGTGTGTTAATAAATATAATGAGACTATTCACACAGTTACAGGATATGCGCCAACTTACCTTCTAAATGGTATCACTGATGTGACAATATTACCAAAAGAGTTTAGAAATAACCCATCGGATGATGATTGGACAAGAGATAAGAAAATGGCTCTTGATAATACAAAAAAATCTCATAGTTACAACAAAAAAGTATTCGACAGAAATCGGAAAGTATGTTATTTTGATGTAGGAGATTTTGTTTATGTTGAAAATGGAAACAGACTAAATAGATCAAAATTGGATGAGATATATATTGGACCGTACAGAATTATTGAAAAAGTGTCCAATTCAATATATAAGATAGACACAGGTCATAGAAAAATTGAATCAAATTATTTTCATATTACTAAACTGATTCCAGTACCTATATTTGATTTAGAGAAATGTTAATAAGAAGTAGTTAGTTTATATAGGTAGATTATTAAAAAATAGGATTTTTTTTTCCCTAAGGGGGGAGATGTAATAAAATACCTAGCATTTTATTTGAAATAGGATTTATTACGTATTTAGAATAAATTGTTTTGAAGTCTATTTTCAAGACTGACAGAAATGATAGAAGAAAATGTTATCCAAGTAAGATACAGATAGAATTATTATTTTAATTATTTAAAGAATACAATATAGGAGGAACTAGAATAAACTTAATTGTCGTTTCTCGTATTTTCAGGTATTGTTTATTTTATATATTTTCTAAGTTGTTTATTGTATATTCATTTTGTAAGTTACTTATAATATACCTACTCGTATTTTCAGAGAAACAAAATGGTTTATTTTCCCTATGAGATATAATCTTATATATATAAACCACATCAGCTTTCAACAAAAGAAATTGACATCAAAATCTTTTGATTAATTTAGGGGCTGTGATATTACAGACAGACACAGGGGCTGATGATGATTAGTATAATTTTTTAATATATAAACCACACCACCTTTTAACTAAAGAAAACCGCATCAAAATTTGTCGATCATTTAGGAACTGCGATATAACAAACAGACACACAGGGGCTGATGATGATCAGTATAATTTTTAAATATATAAACCACATCAGCTTTCAACAAAAGAAATTGACATCAAAATCTTTTGATTAATTTAGGGGCTGTGATATTACAGACAGACACACAGGGGCTGATGATGATTAGTATAATTTTTAAATATATAAACCACACCAGCTTTCTGCTAAAGAAAACCGCATCAAAATCTGTGATGCATTTAGGAGCTACGATATGAGAGACAGACACACAGGGGCTGATGATGATTATTATACAAATTTTATATTTTATAAATAAACTCTGAACACATTACATACCTTTTTGTGGTAACCTCTCAATGTTCTTTTTTCTATATATTATGAAATTTGTAATCGACATAATACCTATATAATCTCAGTAAATTTTCCCCATTTCTCATAAATAATCTAAAAATATTAATGCTCATCCAAGCGTCAATTCCGCTCAATCCTACTACATCTCCTATACGCTGACCAGGTCGGTGAACCTTTATTCGTTGACGGCTTAGCGCAGAGCGATACGTCCACCCGTCGGGAATTCCCAGTGCGTACTAAATAGATCGCGAATTACATGGCGCGTGCACTTAGTTGAAAACAGGTAATTTAAAAAAAATTGTATAATGGAATAAACATCAGACTTTAATTAAATAAAAAATAGTATCAACTTACCAACAGTATGATTATTCATTATAAAAATAATATCATCGAAGAAATTTAGTTTTTCCAGTAGAAATACAGCACTGAAAAACGTAAATTATGATATTTTTAAAAGATTTTTTATGCATTTAACAATAAATATATTTTAATTTTTTATCAACTTTTCATTTCAGGACTATATAATCTATTTTATGAAAATATAAATTAAACTATATTAACACGATTTAATTGTTATTTTCTTTATCAAAGTGAGCTAAAATCGGCATTTTTGCGATTCGGCGTTCCGAAATCTTTAGATTTACTCAAATGTACTACTTAAAACTTTAATTTTATCTTATTATTCCAAAAATAAAGACTTTATCTTAATATATTTCTAATTGTTTTATTTAATTTAGTTATTTTATGCGTGTGAGGGGCAGTCAAAAACACCGAAAAACTGAAACTTCGTCGTAAATTGAATGCACGCTCTTAATTGAACGGCGATATATTGCAGATTTGTCATGTCTCTTTAAAATAGCGAATAGCTCTATCAACTGCCCCGAACTGCTAGTTGAAATAGGTTTGGTAGCCCGTTCCGTACTGATGCGTAGACCCAAATAGCTTCATATCCCACCCGTCAAAACTACATATAGACAGAATAGTTTTCTCACACGTGCCTGCAGAAGTTTTAATGATATTTCGTGTGAAGAGGACTTGGACTTATTTAATACCAGTTTTGCTAAAAGACGGTCCCGTGCATGTTTCTTCTCGGCGGGTTAAGGTTGAACCGGAGGTAGCATTTGGTTTGTTGACTTTTCGAAAAAATATTGCTAAGTAAATTCTTATGAGAATAAACGTCTCTTAAACCATAAATTTCATTTGGAAATATATATAAATTGTAACAAGATTCCTGGGGGCTTCACTAACCCATTGTTTCTGAAGAACCCAAATCCTGACGTTACGTAGAATAGGTAGGGATTCGAAATGGTTTGTCCCTAGCCTAGAACGAAACCTTTAGGGCTTTCCTCTGATGAAGAACTAGCCTTCGTCCGTGCAGTGTATGGTGATATCAGTAGATGATAGACTGTATATTGGTGCTGTTCGGATTAGCCACGCCCATTTTTAAACATACATGAATAATCCTCCCACACCGATTTTGGTGACGGTGGCCGATTTCATTGAAACGAGGCCAGCTACGCAGAGGTATATTATAGTGCCTAAGTGTGTGCGCGGTACAGAGAAATACTTTCTCTTCCTTCACTCTCGTAGCCCAGTGGGATGGATAACCGACACGACTGGCGGGAGATCAGGCGCAGGACCGACTTCTTACATCCCCATCCGACACATGGATCATCTTTTTTATCAGACATTCGGGTGATCAGCCTGCATAGTCCTAACCAAACTAGAAAACAACATTTTTTGTTGTTACAACGCGGGAATCGAGCCCACGACCTCCGAGTCGAGAGCTAGGCTCTTAACCACTAGACCACGGAGGCGTCAACATAAATCCCACCAAAAACATTTTCATGTAAGAATGTTGCTAAGACGAGTCTTCGAGCTACGAGTACATACATGTAGCTTACCCTGTGAAAAAGTTATCAGATCTTTTGTAGAGCCAAGATTCTTGATCTTTGTGCCCTTATTTTACCAGGCCTAACTTTACATACTCTACATTTCAGTCAAAACGGGATGCTTGGTCGTTTTATTTCACACACGATGAATACCTATGATATCTTCGTAACGATAAGAAAACGGCCAAGTAACTGTATCGCGTTAAAAATACAACGGTCTAAAATGACCACAAGGAGTGAATCTTACTATGCTGGTGCTCGCGGGCTCCTAGTCTATACACACGAACGCACTGGTCGTTGACCTGACCAGGATTAAAACTTGTCTGTTTTGTGACTTTTATGGAGATATATTTAATAAGTAATTTATATGAGGTGCCAAAAATGTCTTTACACAAAAAATCTCTTCACACTATACTCGGCTTAGCATATAAACAATGAACACATGTCAAATGTATTTGGATAAAATACATTCTATAGTTTTATCGTGAAGAAGTCACAAATATCTATCTATATCTACTCTGTCAACTATACATCGATACGTGGTACTTATTACCTACTTACCCTCAAAAGTCTAAATTAGCACCTCTTAAGCTTAATATTGTATCCTCAGAAATAGCTGAACATAGCACATTATATTTTGTTATCCTATTTATCTTAGAATTATTGCCTGCTACCTAGTAGCATCTAGTAGCAACTACAGAAAATATATATCCTTAAAATATTTATCTATACAAATATTATAAAGCGGAAAAGTTTGTTGGTTTGTTTAAACGCGATAATCTTAGGAACCGATTCGTCTTTTTTCGTTCGATTCGGTTTCGAGCAATCAAAAGATTATCGCGATAGTGTTTTCTACAACCACGCGAACGAAGTCGCGGGTACAGCTAGTAAATTAGAAAATGTTATTTCAATGTGTAAAGTTTCATTAAAATCTGTTCAAAAAAGAGGAACAGATATGCTTACTTCCATACTCACAAACTTTCTTGATATAGGTAAGGACAGTTATGTGTTGAAAGGTGAAACAATATGTGCCTAATTTATTACTTTTATGAATGTAGTAACTGTTATTTACGTTCAGCTTAAATCATACGTTTATAAGTTATAGCAGTAATACTAATAAATATTTCAGAGCCACATACATTAAAAGTATATTTATTATGTTTTTACCCTGCATTTAGGAAATATAAAAGCCAGTGCTTTTTTCAAATATTTAGTACCGATCAGTTATCCGAACATTTAGGATTGGATAAGGTTATATTGTGTTCAATTCAATACTTTGACACGAGCCAGAAACATGGGTAAGGTTTTATACCTGTCAAATTTCAATTTTAGAACTAGAACCAAGAACTGAATTTAATGTACCAATTATTAAAACGATTCCCCACTTTAAAAACGTAAGCTCCTTACTGTACTCTATTTTCTACATTAAATGTTTTTAATGTCTTTCGGGAACTTAATGGTCATTACTGATATTATAGATACACCTTCAATAAGCCAGATAGATTATTATCTACAGTGGCACTGGCATTCGAAGGGTCTAAGTATTTTCCTTATTGTTTGAGCGTCCCTAGAACTAAATACGTACCTACCAACTGTATAGAATATTCATTTTTGTATAGTTGGCATAAGGCCTAAGGAAATCTTGCCAGAGGTAAAAAAAAAATGAATGGAATGTAATGTAATGTAAAAAAGTACAGCACCGTAGAAATTCCGATCAGAGTATTTTTTAACCTCACGAAGGAAGACATCAACCACACCTCAATAGGCCAACTGCCGGGACTGAACCTACACTCAATCGAGAACAGCTCTATCTCCAAACCAGAGGCACCTACTTATCTACTTAATTACCGTTTTAAAAATATTTTTATTATAATTAGCGATGTCTATATTAAAATGTACATTAAACTCATCTCCACACGATTTAAGACCTCCTAGATATTAAATATTCCGTGGGGTGCCAAAGTAAGAATAGCACCTCCTCATCAACCATCTTTCCTGTGGATGTCGTAAATGGCGACAGAAGGAATATAATATATTATCCAGAAATTGGTAGCATCCGCGGACATTGTAATTATTTTAACACTGCGCGCCGCTCGCCAACCAGCCTGCTTAGCGTGGCGAATACAGAGGAACTACCTCCCTTGAAATACTCTAGGGGTGGCTATATCCTCTCCACCACGTCTCCACCTCGTCCACTTAGCAGTGGACGTCACTGTTGAAACGACCGACCTAGTTTTAGTCTGTGCTTTGTTCATATCAAGACATCCTCTTGTCACTTAACAGGTATCAAGATATTGTTGTTCCTGGCCTTTTGCGCTGTGGCGGCCGCGTACACTGATGTTAACGACGACCTCAACGTCGAAGATTTGATCAAGGACGTGCCCACTCTGAGAGGAAACCTCAACTGTTTCCTGGATAAAGGACCCTGCACCAAACAGAACCTGGGTTACAAAAGTAAGTTTTATTATATATATTAGACATACAACCCTCTCGTTCGAAATAATATAACTTCGTCGTCACAATTAGCTTGGTTAAAGGCTCTTCTGTTCCATGCCGCGGTCGCGTCGTAGAAATTACTCAAATTACAACGCCGCAGCGCCAAGCCCGGGTGCGCCAGGCAATATTGTATTGAATAATTGAATCTATATTACTTGTAGATATTTTTCGCGTGTGCAAAATACGTTATTTACCCTACAATGTCGGGGGTATTGTAGGTTTATATGGGACTTCCCAACGCCTGTGACTGACCTACAAAAAACTAGAAAAAGATGGAGGCCATCTGCGCTCTATTGGTCTTAGGAAATTCTTCCACTTCCCGCTGCTATCACAGGTTTTCTCACCTATTTCATACACGTACGAAACAAGTCAGAGTGCATAGTAACCTCACTCCGCTTAGCCGTTTTCACCAGAGCCGTACTGAGCGGGACTAGGTAAATGAAGCGATTATAGTTATTGGTTTTAAAAGACAGTGCTCGCAACGTATTCTAGCTCTTGGTTAAAACGCAGCCTTAACCTGAAACGATCTTTCTTTCCAGGCCATTTCATGGAAGTCGTGAATGACGGCTGCCGGGAGTGCAACGACCGCGAGCGACACATGTTCCGCGTGTTCCTGAAGGGGTTGAGGGACGATCTGCCTGTCGAATACAAAGCCTTCCGCGAGAAGTATGACCCCGACAATAAGCACTTCGACGCCGCCGCAGCCGCCGTGCAAAGCTTTTAACATAAACATTTCTAATGTAAATATGGGATTCTAGTAGGGTATGCATCAGAGCAATATACGTAGTTAATTAATAAATTTAAATTTGTTTACTTTTCGCTGCCTTGCGTTGGTTGAATCATAAAGGGATTAGGTGTCCCCTACTTCGGTAATAGAATATAAATGTGATACCTAATAACAGAAGGACGATTATAAAATTGGCATTTGCTTAATTAAATCGTCGCTATGCTTAGGTACAAAATATTATATTATTTTTAATTAAGTAGGTAGGTAACTACAGAAAAAAATAATCAAGAATTTCGGCAGTATAATAGAAGTAGGGGTAACATAAGAATTTCGGCAGTATAATAGAAGTAGGGGTAACCTACTTCTATTATACTGTCGAAATTCTTGATTATTTTTTTCTGTAGTTACCTACTTAATTAAAAATAATATAATATTTTGTACCTAAGCATAGCGACGATTTAATTACGCAAATGCCAATTTTATAATCGTCCTTCTGTTATTATCACATTTATATATTCTATTACCGTTAAGGAACATACTCACGGTCCAACTCCATCCAGCACCGCTGTTAGCAGAGGAGTACCTTAGTTTAAAATAATATTATAAACATGCTGAGAATAGAAGAAACACAAGGGGTTCCATACAAAAAGAGGGGTATCCTGTTTCCTCCTTGGATAATGCCACTAGATTAAAAAAAATCCTTAGTATCTTTGTTTACTATTAGTACGTCCCTATTTCTTTCTTTTCTTAATAAATTGATTATTAAAAGAGATATGATAGACGTTTAAAAACCTAAAAAATATGGTCAGATTTTTGGATGTGTTTAATTTGACGCCCAACACCGCGACGACCGACGCCGCGACGCCCGACGCCGCAACGCCCAACGTCGTGGAGCCGACGCCGCGACGCCTAACGTCGCGACGCCGACGCCCGACGCCGCGACGCCCGACGCAGCGACGCCCGACGCCGCGGTGCCCGCCGCCGCGACCCCCGACGCCGCGACCCACGACGCCGCGACGCCCGACGCCGCGACGCCCGACGCAGCGACGCCCAACGTCGCGACGCCAATGCCTGACGCCGCGACACCCAACGTCGCGACGCCGACGCCCAACGCCGCGACGCCGACGCCCGACGTCGCGACTCTGACGAACGCCGCGACGCCCAACGTCGCGACGCCGACGCCCGATGCCTGACGCCGCGACGCCGACGCCCAACGCCGCGACGCACAAATTCGTGACGCCCGACGCCGCGACGCCTGACGCCGCGACGCTTACGCCCGACGCCGTGACGCCCGCCGTTGCGACGCCGACGCCCGACGCCGCGGCGTCGCAACGTTGGCGTCGCGATGTTGGGCGTCGCGATGACGACGCCCGACGGCGTGACTCCCGAAGGCGCAACGCCCGACGCCGTGACGCCCGACGCCACGATGCCCAACGTCACGACGCCGACGCCTGACGCCGCGACACCCAACGTCGCGACGCCGACGCCCAACGCCGCGACACCGACGCCCAACGCCGCGACGCCCAACGCCGCGACGCCGACGCCC
The DNA here is from genome assembly GCA_905187575.2 of Celastrina argiolus. NCBI lineage: Eukaryota > Metazoa > Arthropoda > Insecta > Lepidoptera > Lycaenidae > Celastrina > Celastrina argiolus. The sequence continues at coordinate 3,296,684 of LR994582.1, read as the reverse complement.
GACGTCGCGACTCTGACGGACGCCGCGACACCCGACGTCGCGACGCCGACGCCCGACGTCGCGACTCTGACGGACGCCGCGACACCCGACGTCGCGACTCTGACGGACGCCGCGACGCCCAACGTCGCGACGCCGACGCCCGATGTTGATGCCGCGACGCCGACGCCCGACGCCGCGACGCCCAACGTCGAGACGCCCGACGCCGCGACGCCTGACGCCGCGACGCTTACGCCCGACGCCGCGACGCCCGCCGTTGCGACGCTGACGCCCGACGCCGTGGCGTCGCAACGTTGGCGTCGCGATGTTGGGCGTCGCGACGACGACGCCCGACGGCGTGACTCCCGACGGCGCAACGCCCGACGGCGCAACGCCCGACGCCGTGACGCCCGACGCCACGACGCCCAACGTCACGACGCTGACGCCTGACGCCGCGACACCCAACGTCGCGACGCCGACGCCCAACGCCGCTACGCCCAACGCCGCGACGCCCGATGCACGACGCCGCGACGCCCAAAATCGCGACGCCCGACGCCGCGACGCCCGACGCCCTACGGCGCGACGCCTAACGTTGCGACGCCGACGCCCGACGCCGACTTTTAATCCGACGCTGTGCTGCTTGCGCCGACCGCCAAATTTTTCGGCGTCGGCGGTCTACTCTCGGTGCGCAATTCCAACTCGCACTTGCCCGGTTTTTTATTTATTAATTACCATATGCTTGCAGTATAAACGATGTCGAAATTTCCAAACGTATATCTTCAAAGACTAAGTAGTAGTGGTACATATTACATTAATATTTAAAATCGGTTCATAAACGACGAAGATATCCACGAACAAACATAAAAAAAACATATATTTACTAATTGAGAAACCACCTCCTATTTTGGAAGTCGGTTAAAAATATTATGTTGGTTATTTCATGTTACAATCTACCTTTGTGCCAAGTTTCATTTAAGTACGTTGAGTAGTTTGGCTGAAATACCGTCAAATAGGTAGTTACAAGTTTTTGAAGATCCCACAGGAACCTTTTCGTTTTTCGGGATAATAATTTCCAATAATGCTCTTCATGTCATAAGCTACCTGCCTGCCAAATTTCATTTAAATACGTTAAGTAGTTTGGCTGAAATACCGTCAAATAGGTAGCTATAACTTTTTGAAGATCCCACGGGAACCCTTTCGTTTTTCGGGGTAATAATTTCCGATAATGCTCTTCAGGTCATAAGCTACCTGCCTGCCAAATTTCATTTAAATATGTTGAGTATTTTGGCTGAAATACCTTCAAATAGGTAGCTACAATTTTTTAAAGATCCCACGGGAACTCTTTCGTTTTTCCGGATAATAATTTCCAATAATGCTCTTCAGGTCATAAGCTACCTGCCTGCCAAATTGCATTTAAATATGTTGAGTAGTTTGGCTGAAATACCGTCAAATAGGTAGCTACAATTTTTTGAAGATCCCACGGGAACCCTTTCGTTTTTCGGGATAACAATTTCCAATAATGCTCTTCAGATCATAAGCTACCTGCCTGCCAAATTTCATTTAAATACGTTGCGTAGTTTGGCTGAAATACCGTCAAATAGGTAGTTACAATTTTTTGAAGATCCCACGGGAATCCTTTCGTTTTTCGGGATAATAATTTCCAATAATGCTCTTCAGGTCATAAGCTACCTGCCTGCCAAATTTCATTTAAATACGTTGAGTAGTTTGGCTGAAATACCGTCAAATAGGTAGCTACAATTTTTTGAAGATCCCACGGGACCCCTTTCGTTTTTCGGGATAATAATTTCCTATAATGCTCTTCAGGTCATAAGCTACCTGCTTGCCAAATTTCATTTCATTCCATAGAGCGGTTTTAGCGTGCTGCGATGACAAACATTCCCATACGGACAGACAGACAGACAGACAGACAGACAGACAGACAGACAGACATTTTTTTCAAAAATGTTATTTTTAGGTTCTGTGGCTTATATAGACCCCCTTTTTTTAATTTTCACTTAAATATTCTTAATGTACAGACATGACCCCTCTATAGATTTATTATATGTATAGATGAAAAGTATCTAAATTGGTTACGTTTAGGAGAAAACAGGGGTCTCTCAATCGTCGATTTCCCGAGCTTTTATTGGGTAATTTTAGTTCAAGCTGCAATTGTTTCTATCGGTTTGATCTGGCCGATGGGGGACAGCAATAGAAGTTACAAATCCCTTTTTTGCATTGACTAGACTGTGGTGTTTCCTCCACCCAACGGTCAATTTGATGATACTGACCTCAGATATTCCCCGTCTGTAATAATAGCAATTAACAATTGACTAGCTGGATCAACAGGCTGGACCGTGAGGACGGTCCTTTTGCATGTTTCTGATAAAACATAATAATATAAAAAGTGGATGTCTATTATTTTAATCGTGAACAGTATTACCTAACCTCGCCTACCTAATAAGTAATAAAAAAATATGAAAATAATAATCCTAACGATCTTTGCATTGTCTGGCACCACTGCTGCATATACCAATATTGACAGCATCAATGTAGAAGAAGAGAAGAGACCTAATTAAAGATGTACCGAAGATGAAGAGCTTTCTGGACTGCTTTCTTGACCATGGAACCTGTACGAAGCGAGGTCTTGAATACAAGAGTAAGTAATAGCTTCATTGTAATCTAAGCTCTGCACTGTGGAGGTGGTAGGTTCGATGCCTACGTTGAAACATCTAAAATGTTTTATTAAAGTCACTGCAGGGCGCAGGCTGCTCACTTGATTGCAAGGCAAGATAATCCATGCGGGCCTCTGCCATCCAGTAAAAAAATGCCTAGGCCTTATCACGAGGTACATGACGTCTATAGTAGATTGGTTCACAGCCACTAGGTTTTCCATAGAAGCAAGTGTTTATTTGTGCATCAAATGACAGTTTACTTTGAACTCATTATATTAAAAAAAAAATTAATTGTCAACTTTAAATTACGTTTTACTCGTAATTAGTGCAATAAGCCTTTTTCCCTTCTTTGCCTGTACCTCCCCTTCTAGATACTCCGGGGCAGTCCGGGGACCAGGGTACATAGGTACGAAACTCTGATTGGTCCTTAGATTATTTACTATAATAATATAACTTTGTAGGTACCAAATGAGTACATTGTAAAATAGGTAGGTACTTAAGTACTTTTTTGTAATTTCACAGGTCACTTGACGGAGGTAATATGCGATGGTTGCCAGGAATGCAATGACAGAGAGAGGCATTTGGTTCGAGTTTTTTTGAAAGGACTAAAAGAGGACCTGCCTGAAGAATACAAAGAATTCAGAGTCAAATATGTCCCGGATAACACGCATTAAACACTTGACCGTTAGTTAAAGTTTACAACCTTGAGAGTGGCAACACCTAGTTTCCATCAAATCTTTTGTCCTTTTCTTTCCTTTTTAACCTTTACCTCTATCTATCTCGCTCGCACATTCCCCACCAGGTAGTGTCGAGCTGAAAATTAAGCTCTGGCACCTGCCTCATTGGCGTTAAATTTTCCATCAACAGCGGTTCACTTTCGATACTATAGTCATTATCGAAGTGCTGCCGCAGGATACCCGGTAAGTTCTTATAATTATAACTTTATTGAACCTCTGAAACTCTTGGAAAGATTCTAAGCTCTAACGGTTTTTACCGTTTGCATACTATTCATTGAATTTTATATTCTTAAATATCCAAGAAATAAGGAATATTTCTTTGTTTCAGAGAATGTTATACTTATTTTATGTTGTGTCCTTTATAGTGTCAGGAGTTACTTATTGCAAAGTGAATTAATATATTTCTGTGGATAATTTAGTACTTTTGTCGGTATTATGTGGGTACCTACACAATATTTTGTGTCGTAAGAAAACGTGCTAACGTTTGTAATAGATTTGTTAAAGATAAAAATAACTTTTGCGTTGCAAATTTACAATCGTACTACCCACATTTCATTGATAATTCTTTAAATAAAATTTAAATGTTCACTTTGTCGCACACTATTTCCCCTTCCTTTTAGTTATAATGGATAATACAAATGCAAAAACGTCCATACCACGTTGAACACACCGGTTCTCGTCCGATCACCGAAGTTAAGCAACGTCGGGCGCGGTTAGTACTTGGATGGGTGACCGCCTGGGAATACCGCGTGATGTTGGCTTTTTGTTGGTTGCCAATCTACAGCATTATTATTATATCTGTATACACAGACATAATTATAATAATTATCACCCTTCGCAGGGGTTTGATAATTATCATAGAATACACTCTTAGAGTACGTTCCAAAGATAGCCCCCGCAGGGCTCGTCGTATACTCAACCCACGCGGGGTACTTTTATACCAGACCCACGTAGGGTACATTTGGCACCAATAGCTTGGAAACAATAGCACACGAGGGTCCTTTCGACGCCGTGGACCAATGGACCAATTTTCAACCTGCAAAGTCTTAACTGGTATGTCGCAACTCAGCCATTCCAACTAGTTATTATTATTTTTTTTATGGAAAAAGGGGGCAAACGAGCAGGCAGTTCACCTGATGTTAAGTGAATCCTGACGCCCATAAACATCCGCAACTCCAGAGGAACTGCAGGTGCGATGCCGGCCTTAAAATATTAATGTTTTTAAATTAAAAAGTTAATGTTTCGGGTGCCAGGGTTGAAATATTTATTTGCATATTGACATTTGACAAAATACAAAGTCTACCCTTACATACAGTGCGTTTAAAACTAAATATAATATAAAGTTTTCTCCAACAAAACTACTGGTTCTGCAAAGTAGACCTTTCGCAAGCACACTTCAATGTGCCCATCTGACACAGTCACAGACGTTTTCTTCGGCTAGTGTATAAAGGGAAATTATTGCAAATGGCTTGTCTGCCGTTCGGCCTCAGTACAACTCCGAATATCTTCGCAACACTTTCGAATTGAGTGGCCCAAACTTTAACGGACGAAGGCATCAGAGTCCTAGTATAATTTGGACGATTTTTAGTAGTACACCAAGAGTACCAAACACTCACATGTGCAGGTCGTCCTTGCACGTCTAAAAGTTTTTGGGGTGGCAGATAAATTATCAAGTCAGTGACTAATTCCCAAAAGAAATTAGTGTTCCTCGATACCCTTTGGTTCACGTGGATAAACAAAAATATGCTCCCCAACGGGAAAATAGTTTACTTACGCTTACGTCTCGAGGAAGTTCTACGAGATGTAACTAAAAATCTTTAGAGCTTAATATTAATAGACATACTGAATTTTGCGAGCTTCGCAGTTCCATAAGGCAGATTACACTTTCGAGAAACCTTGTCTTACCTCAACAAAGTCCTATGATTGATGTTGTGATATTGCCAACGGAGTTACAAAAGGAGATGAGGTGGTGGTTAGAAAATTGTCATGGGGAATCGAAGATTCATTTTCCAACAGCGGATTTTCCCTATGAGATATAATCTTATATATATAAACCACATCAGCTTTCAACAAAAGAAATTGACATCAAAATCTTTTGATTAATTTAGGGGCTGTGATATTACAGACAGACACAGGGGCTGATGATGATTAGTATAATTTTTTAATATATAAACCACACCACCTTTTAACTAAAGAAAACCGCATCAAAATTTGTCGATCATTTAGGAACTGCGATATAACAAACAGACACACAGGGGCTGATGATGATCAGTATAATTTTTAAATATATAAACCACATCAGCTTTCAACAAAAGAAATTGACATCAAAATCTTTTGATTAATTTAGGGGCTGTGATATTACAGACAGACACACAGGGGCTGATGATGATTAGTATAATTTTTAAATATATAAACCACACCAGCTTTCTGCTAAAGAAAACCGCATCAAAATCTGTGATGCATTTAGGAGCTACGATATGAGAGACAGACACACAGGGGCTGATGATGATTATTATACAAATTTTATATTTTATAAATAAACTCTGAACACATTACATACCTTTTTGTGGTAACCTCTCAATGTTCTTTTTTCTATATATTATGAAATTTGTAATCGACATAATACCTATATAATCTCAGTAAATTTTCCCCATTTCTCATAAATAATCTAAAAATATTAATGCTCATCCAAGCGTCAATTCCGCTCAATCCTACTACATCTCCTATACGCTGACCAGGTCGGTGAACCTTTATTCGTTGACGGCTTAGCGCAGAGCGATACGTCCACCCGTCGGGAATTCCCAGTGCGTACTAAATAGATCGCGAATTACATGGCGCGTGCACTTAGTTGAAAACAGGTAATTTAAAAAAAATTGTATAATGGAATAAACATCAGACTTTAATTAAATAAAAAATAGTATCAACTTACCAACAGTATGATTATTCATTATAAAAATAATATCATCGAAGAAATTTAGTTTTTCCAGTAGAAATACAGCACTGAAAAACGTAAATTATGATATTTTTAAAAGATTTTTTATGCATTTAACAATAAATATATTTTAATTTTTTATCAACTTTTCATTTCAGGACTATATAATCTATTTTATGAAAATATAAATTAAACTATATTAACACGATTTAATTGTTATTTTCTTTATCAAAGTGAGCTAAAATCGGCATTTTTGCGATTCGGCGTTCCGAAATCTTTAGATTTACTCAAATGTACTACTTAAAACTTTAATTTTATCTTATTATTCCAAAAATAAAGACTTTATCTTAATATATTTCTAATTGTTTTATTTAATTTAGTTATTTTATGCGTGTGAGGGGCAGTCAAAAACACCGAAAAACTGAAACTTCGTCGTAAATTGAATGCACGCTCTTAATTGAACGGCGATATATTGCAGATTTGTCATGTCTCTTTAAAATAGCGAATAGCTCTATCAACTGCCCCGAACTGCTAGTTGAAATAGGTTTGGTAGCCCGTTCCGTACTGATGCGTAGACCCAAATAGCTTCATATCCCACCCGTCAAAACTACATATAGACAGAATAGTTTTCTCACACGTGCCTGCAGAAGTTTTAATGATATTTCGTGTGAAGAGGACTTGGACTTATTTAATACCAGTTTTGCTAAAAGACGGTCCCGTGCATGTTTCTTCTCGGCGGGTTAAGGTTGAACCGGAGGTAGCATTTGGTTTGTTGACTTTTCGAAAAAATATTGCTAAGTAAATTCTTATGAGAATAAACGTCTCTTAAACCATAAATTTCATTTGGAAATATATATAAATTGTAACAAGATTCCTGGGGGCTTCACTAACCCATTGTTTCTGAAGAACCCAAATCCTGACGTTACGTAGAATAGGTAGGGATTCGAAATGGTTTGTCCCTAGCCTAGAACGAAACCTTTAGGGCTTTCCTCTGATGAAGAACTAGCCTTCGTCCGTGCAGTGTATGGTGATATCAGTAGATGATAGACTGTATATTGGTGCTGTTCGGATTAGCCACGCCCATTTTTAAACATACATGAATAATCCTCCCACACCGATTTTGGTGACGGTGGCCGATTTCATTGAAACGAGGCCAGCTACGCAGAGGTATATTATAGTGCCTAAGTGTGTGCGCGGTACAGAGAAATACTTTCTCTTCCTTCACTCTCGTAGCCCAGTGGGATGGATAACCGACACGACTGGCGGGAGATCAGGCGCAGGACCGACTTCTTACATCCCCATCCGACACATGGATCATCTTTTTTATCAGACATTCGGGTGATCAGCCTGCATAGTCCTAACCAAACTAGAAAACAACATTTTTTGTTGTTACAACGCGGGAATCGAGCCCACGACCTCCGAGTCGAGAGCTAGGCTCTTAACCACTAGACCACGGAGGCGTCAACATAAATCCCACCAAAAACATTTTCATGTAAGAATGTTGCTAAGACGAGTCTTCGAGCTACGAGTACATACATGTAGCTTACCCTGTGAAAAAGTTATCAGATCTTTTGTAGAGCCAAGATTCTTGATCTTTGTGCCCTTATTTTACCAGGCCTAACTTTACATACTCTACATTTCAGTCAAAACGGGATGCTTGGTCGTTTTATTTCACACACGATGAATACCTATGATATCTTCGTAACGATAAGAAAACGGCCAAGTAACTGTATCGCGTTAAAAATACAACGGTCTAAAATGACCACAAGGAGTGAATCTTACTATGCTGGTGCTCGCGGGCTCCTAGTCTATACACACGAACGCACTGGTCGTTGACCTGACCAGGATTAAAACTTGTCTGTTTTGTGACTTTTATGGAGATATATTTAATAAGTAATTTATATGAGGTGCCAAAAATGTCTTTACACAAAAAATCTCTTCACACTATACTCGGCTTAGCATATAAACAATGAACACATGTCAAATGTATTTGGATAAAATACATTCTATAGTTTTATCGTGAAGAAGTCACAAATATCTATCTATATCTACTCTGTCAACTATACATCGATACGTGGTACTTATTACCTACTTACCCTCAAAAGTCTAAATTAGCACCTCTTAAGCTTAATATTGTATCCTCAGAAATAGCTGAACATAGCACATTATATTTTGTTATCCTATTTATCTTAGAATTATTGCCTGCTACCTAGTAGCATCTAGTAGCAACTACAGAAAATATATATCCTTAAAATATTTATCTATACAAATATTATAAAGCGGAAAAGTTTGTTGGTTTGTTTAAACGCGATAATCTTAGGAACCGATTCGTCTTTTTTCGTTCGATTCGGTTTCGAGCAATCAAAAGATTATCGCGATAGTGTTTTCTACAACCACGCGAACGAAGTCGCGGGTACAGCTAGTAAATTAGAAAATGTTATTTCAATGTGTAAAGTTTCATTAAAATCTGTTCAAAAAAGAGGAACAGATATGCTTACTTCCATACTCACAAACTTTCTTGATATAGGTAAGGACAGTTATGTGTTGAAAGGTGAAACAATATGTGCCTAATTTATTACTTTTATGAATGTAGTAACTGTTATTTACGTTCAGCTTAAATCATACGTTTATAAGTTATAGCAGTAATACTAATAAATATTTCAGAGCCACATACATTAAAAGTATATTTATTATGTTTTTACCCTGCATTTAGGAAATATAAAAGCCAGTGCTTTTTTCAAATATTTAGTACCGATCAGTTATCCGAACATTTAGGATTGGATAAGGTTATATTGTGTTCAATTCAATACTTTGACACGAGCCAGAAACATGGGTAAGGTTTTATACCTGTCAAATTTCAATTTTAGAACTAGAACCAAGAACTGAATTTAATGTACCAATTATTAAAACGATTCCCCACTTTAAAAACGTAAGCTCCTTACTGTACTCTATTTTCTACATTAAATGTTTTTAATGTCTTTCGGGAACTTAATGGTCATTACTGATATTATAGATACACCTTCAATAAGCCAGATAGATTATTATCTACAGTGGCACTGGCATTCGAAGGGTCTAAGTATTTTCCTTATTGTTTGAGCGTCCCTAGAACTAAATACGTACCTACCAACTGTATAGAATATTCATTTTTGTATAGTTGGCATAAGGCCTAAGGAAATCTTGCCAGAGGTAAAAAAAAAATGAATGGAATGTAATGTAATGTAAAAAAGTACAGCACCGTAGAAATTCCGATCAGAGTATTTTTTAACCTCACGAAGGAAGACATCAACCACACCTCAATAGGCCAACTGCCGGGACTGAACCTACACTCAATCGAGAACAGCTCTATCTCCAAACCAGAGGCACCTACTTATCTACTTAATTACCGTTTTAAAAATATTTTTATTATAATTAGCGATGTCTATATTAAAATGTACATTAAACTCATCTCCACACGATTTAAGACCTCCTAGATATTAAATATTCCGTGGGGTGCCAAAGTAAGAATAGCACCTCCTCATCAACCATCTTTCCTGTGGATGTCGTAAATGGCGACAGAAGGAATATAATATATTATCCAGAAATTGGTAGCATCCGCGGACATTGTAATTATTTTAACACTGCGCGCCGCTCGCCAACCAGCCTGCTTAGCGTGGCGAATACAGAGGAACTACCTCCCTTGAAATACTCTAGGGGTGGCTATATCCTCTCCACCACGTCTCCACCTCGTCCACTTAGCAGTGGACGTCACTGTTGAAACGACCGACCTAGTTTTAGTCTGTGCTTTGTTCATATCAAGACATCCTCTTGTCACTTAACAGGTATCAAGATATTGTTGTTCCTGGCCTTTTGCGCTGTGGCGGCCGCGTACACTGATGTTAACGACGACCTCAACGTCGAAGATTTGATCAAGGACGTGCCCACTCTGAGAGGAAACCTCAACTGTTTCCTGGATAAAGGACCCTGCACCAAACAGAACCTGGGTTACAAAAGTAAGTTTTATTATATATATTAGACATACAACCCTCTCGTTCGAAATAATATAACTTCGTCGTCACAATTAGCTTGGTTAAAGGCTCTTCTGTTCCATGCCGCGGTCGCGTCGTAGAAATTACTCAAATTACAACGCCGCAGCGCCAAGCCCGGGTGCGCCAGGCAATATTGTATTGAATAATTGAATCTATATTACTTGTAGATATTTTTCGCGTGTGCAAAATACGTTATTTACCCTACAATGTCGGGGGTATTGTAGGTTTATATGGGACTTCCCAACGCCTGTGACTGACCTACAAAAAACTAGAAAAAGATGGAGGCCATCTGCGCTCTATTGGTCTTAGGAAATTCTTCCACTTCCCGCTGCTATCACAGGTTTTCTCACCTATTTCATACACGTACGAAACAAGTCAGAGTGCATAGTAACCTCACTCCGCTTAGCCGTTTTCACCAGAGCCGTACTGAGCGGGACTAGGTAAATGAAGCGATTATAGTTATTGGTTTTAAAAGACAGTGCTCGCAACGTATTCTAGCTCTTGGTTAAAACGCAGCCTTAACCTGAAACGATCTTTCTTTCCAGGCCATTTCATGGAAGTCGTGAATGACGGCTGCCGGGAGTGCAACGACCGCGAGCGACACATGTTCCGCGTGTTCCTGAAGGGGTTGAGGGACGATCTGCCTGTCGAATACAAAGCCTTCCGCGAGAAGTATGACCCCGACAATAAGCACTTCGACGCCGCCGCAGCCGCCGTGCAAAGCTTTTAACATAAACATTTCTAATGTAAATATGGGATTCTAGTAGGGTATGCATCAGAGCAATATACGTAGTTAATTAATAAATTTAAATTTGTTTACTTTTCGCTGCCTTGCGTTGGTTGAATCATAAAGGGATTAGGTGTCCCCTACTTCGGTAATAGAATATAAATGTGATACCTAATAACAGAAGGACGATTATAAAATTGGCATTTGCTTAATTAAATCGTCGCTATGCTTAGGTACAAAATATTATATTATTTTTAATTAAGTAGGTAGGTAACTACAGAAAAAAATAATCAAGAATTTCGGCAGTATAATAGAAGTAGGGGTAACATAAGAATTTCGGCAGTATAATAGAAGTAGGGGTAACCTACTTCTATTATACTGTCGAAATTCTTGATTATTTTTTTCTGTAGTTACCTACTTAATTAAAAATAATATAATATTTTGTACCTAAGCATAGCGACGATTTAATTACGCAAATGCCAATTTTATAATCGTCCTTCTGTTATTATCACATTTATATATTCTATTACCGTTAAGGAACATACTCACGGTCCAACTCCATCCAGCACCGCTGTTAGCAGAGGAGTACCTTAGTTTAAAATAATATTATAAACATGCTGAGAATAGAAGAAACACAAGGGGTTCCATACAAAAAGAGGGGTATCCTGTTTCCTCCTTGGATAATGCCACTAGATTAAAAAAAATCCTTAGTATCTTTGTTTACTATTAGTACGTCCCTATTTCTTTCTTTTCTTAATAAATTGATTATTAAAAGAGATATGATAGACGTTTAAAAACCTAAAAAATATGGTCAGATTTTTGGATGTGTTTAATTTGACGCCCAACACCGCGACGACCGACGCCGCGACGCCCGACGCCGCAACGCCCAACGTCGTGGAGCCGACGCCGCGACGCCTAACGTCGCGACGCCGACGCCCGACGCCGCGACGCCCGACGCAGCGACGCCCGACGCCGCGGTGCCCGCCGCCGCGACCCCCGACGCCGCGACCCACGACGCCGCGACGCCCGACGCCGCGACGCCCGACGCAGCGACGCCCAACGTCGCGACGCCAATGCCTGACGCCGCGACACCCAACGTCGCGACGCCGACGCCCAACGCCGCGACGCCGACGCCCGACGTCGCGACTCTGACGAACGCCGCGACGCCCAACGTCGCGACGCCGACGCCCGATGCCTGACGCCGCGACGCCGACGCCCAACGCCGCGACGCACAAATTCGTGACGCCCGACGCCGCGACGCCTGACGCCGCGACGCTTACGCCCGACGCCGTGACGCCCGCCGTTGCGACGCCGACGCCCGACGCCGCGGCGTCGCAACGTTGGCGTCGCGATGTTGGGCGTCGCGATGACGACGCCCGACGGCGTGACTCCCGAAGGCGCAACGCCCGACGCCGTGACGCCCGACGCCACGATGCCCAACGTCACGACGCCGACGCCTGACGCCGCGACACCCAACGTCGCGACGCCGACGCCCAACGCCGCGACACCGACGCCCAACGCCGCGACGCCCAACGCCGCGACGCCGACGCCCGACGTCGCGACTCTGACGGACGCCGCGACACCCGACGTCGCGACGCCGACGCCCGACGTCGCGACTCTGACGGACGCCGCGACACCCGACGTCGCGACTCTGACGGACGCCGCGACGCCCAACGTCGCGACGCCGACGCCCGATGTTGATGCCGCGACGCCGACGCCCGACGCCGCGACGCCCAACGTCGAGACGCCCGACGCCGCGACGCCTGACGCCGCGACGCTTACGCCCGACGCCGCGACGCCCGCCGTTGCGACGCTGACGCCCGACGCCGTGGCGTCGCAACGTTGGCGTCGCGATGTTGGGCGTCGCGACGACGACGCCCGACGGCGTGACTCCCGACGGCGCAACGCCCGACGGCGCAACGCCCGACGCCGTGACGCCCGACGCCACGACGCCCAACGTCACGACGCTGACGCCTGACGCCGCGACACCCAACGTCGCGACGCCGACGCCCAACGCCGCTACGCCCAACGCCGCGACGCCCGATGCACGACGCCGCGACGCCCAAAATCGCGACGCCCGACGCCGCGACGCCCGACGCCCTACGGCGCGACGCCTAACGTTGCGACGCCGACGCCCGACGCCGACTTTTAATCCGACGCTGTGCTGCTTGCGCCGACCGCCAAATTTTTCGGCGTCGGCGGTCTACTCTCGGTGCGCAATTCCAACTCGCACTTGCCCGGTTTTTTATTTATTAATTACCATATGCTTGCAGTATAAACGATGTCGAAATTTCCAAACGTATATCTTCAAAGACTAAGTAGTAGTGGTACATATTACATTAATATTTAAAATCGGTTCATAAACGACGAAGATATCCACGAACAAACATAAAAAAAACATATATTTACTAATTGAGAAACCACCTCCTATTTTGGAAGTCGGTTAAAAATATTATGTTGGTTATTTCATGTTACAATCTACCTTTGTGCCAAGTTTCATTTAAGTACGTTGAGTAGTTTGGCTGAAATACCGTCAAATAGGTAGTTACAAGTTTTTGAAGATCCCACAGGAACCTTTTCGTTTTTCGGGATAATAATTTCCAATAATGCTCTTCATGTCATAAGCTACCTGCCTGCCAAATTTCATTTAAATACGTTAAGTAGTTTGGCTGAAATACCGTCAAATAGGTAGCTATAACTTTTTGAAGATCCCACGGGAACCCTTTCGTTTTTCGGGGTAATAATTTCCGATAATGCTCTTCAGGTCATAAGCTACCTGCCTGCCAAATTTCATTTAAATATGTTGAGTATTTTGGCTGAAATACCTTCAAATAGGTAGCTACAATTTTTTAAAGATCCCACGGGAACTCTTTCGTTTTTCCGGATAATAATTTCCAATAATGCTCTTCAGGTCATAAGCTACCTGCCTGCCAAATTGCATTTAAATATGTTGAGTAGTTTGGCTGAAATACCGTCAAATAGGTAGCTACAATTTTTTGAAGATCCCACGGGAACCCTTTCGTTTTTCGGGATAACAATTTCCAATAATGCTCTTCAGATCATAAGCTACCTGCCTGCCAAATTTCATTTAAATACGTTGCGTAGTTTGGCTGAAATACCGTCAAATAGGTAGTTACAATTTTTTGAAGATCCCACGGGAATCCTTTCGTTTTTCGGGATAATAATTTCCAATAATGCTCTTCAGGTCATAAGCTACCTGCCTGCCAAATTTCATTTAAATACGTTGAGTAGTTTGGCTGAAATACCGTCAAATAGGTAGCTACAATTTTTTGAAGATCCCACGGGACCCCTTTCGTTTTTCGGGATAATAATTTCCTATAATGCTCTTCAGGTCATAAGCTACCTGCTTGCCAAATTTCATTTCATTCCATAGAGCGGTTTTAGCGTGCTGCGATGACAAACATTCCCATACGGACAGACAGACAGACAGACAGACAGACAGACAGACAGACAGACATTTTTTTCAAAAATGTTATTTTTAGGTTCTGTGGCTTATATAGACCCCCTTTTTTTAATTTTCACTTAAATATTCTTAATGTACAGACATGACCCCTCTATAGATTTATTATATGTATAGATGAAAAGTATCTAAATTGGTTACGTTTAGGAGAAAACAGGGGTCTCTCAATCGTCGATTTCCCGAGCTTTTATTGGGTAATTTTAGTTCAAGCTGCAATTGTTTCTATCGGTTTGATCTGGCCGATGGGGGACAGCAATAGAAGTTACAAATCCCTTTTTTGCATTGACTAGACTGTGGTGTTTCCTCCACCCAACGGTCAATTTGATGATACTGACCTCAGATATTCCCCGTCTGTAATAATAGCAATTAACAATTGACTAGCTGGATCAACAGGCTGGACCGTGAGGACGGTCCTTTTGCATGTTTCTGATAAAACATAATAATATAAAAAGTGGATGTCTATTATTTTAATCGTGAACAGTATTACCTAACCTCGCCTACCTAATAAGTAATAAAAAAATATGAAAATAATAATCCTAACGATCTTTGCATTGTCTGGCACCACTGCTGCATATACCAATATTGACAGCATCAATGTAGAAGAAGAGAAGAGACCTAATTAAAGATGTACCGAAGATGAAGAGCTTTCTGGACTGCTTTCTTGACCATGGAACCTGTACGAAGCGAGGTCTTGAATACAAGAGTAAGTAATAGCTTCATTGTAATCTAAGCTCTGCACTGTGGAGGTGGTAGGTTCGATGCCTACGTTGAAACATCTAAAATGTTTTATTAAAGTCACTGCAGGGCGCAGGCTGCTCACTTGATTGCAAGGCAAGATAATCCATGCGGGCCTCTGCCATCCAGTAAAAAAATGCCTAGGCCTTATCACGAGGTACATGACGTCTATAGTAGATTGGTTCACAGCCACTAGGTTTTCCATAGAAGCAAGTGTTTATTTGTGCATCAAATGACAGTTTACTTTGAACTCATTATATTAAAAAAAAAATTAATTGTCAACTTTAAATTACGTTTTACTCGTAATTAGTGCAATAAGCCTTTTTCCCTTCTTTGCCTGTACCTCCCCTTCTAGATACTCCGGGGCAGTCCGGGGACCAGGGTACATAGGTACGAAACTCTGATTGGTCCTTAGATTATTTACTATAATAATATAACTTTGTAGGTACCAAATGAGTACATTGTAAAATAGGTAGGTACTTAAGTACTTTTTTGTAATTTCACAGGTCACTTGACGGAGGTAATATGCGATGGTTGCCAGGAATGCAATGACAGAGAGAGGCATTTGGTTCGAGTTTTTTTGAAAGGACTAAAAGAGGACCTGCCTGAAGAATACAAAGAATTCAGAGTCAAATATGTCCCGGATAACACGCATTAAACACTTGACCGTTAGTTAAAGTTTACAACCTTGAGAGTGGCAACACCTAGTTTCCATCAAATCTTTTGTCCTTTTCTTTCCTTTTTAACCTTTACCTCTATCTATCTCGCTCGCACATTCCCCACCAGGTAGTGTCGAGCTGAAAATTAAGCTCTGGCACCTGCCTCATTGGCGTTAAATTTTCCATCAACAGCGGTTCACTTTCGATACTATAGTCATTATCGAAGTGCTGCCGCAGGATACCCGGTAAGTTCTTATAATTATAACTTTATTGAACCTCTGAAACTCTTGGAAAGATTCTAAGCTCTAACGGTTTTTACCGTTTGCATACTATTCATTGAATTTTATATTCTTAAATATCCAAGAAATAAGGAATATTTCTTTGTTTCAGAGAATGTTATACTTATTTTATGTTGTGTCCTTTATAGTGTCAGGAGTTACTTATTGCAAAGTGAATTAATATATTTCTGTGGATAATTTAGTACTTTTGTCGGTATTATGTGGGTACCTACACAATATTTTGTGTCGTAAGAAAACGTGCTAACGTTTGTAATAGATTTGTTAAAGATAAAAATAACTTTTGCGTTGCAAATTTACAATCGTACTACCCACATTTCATTGATAATTCTTTAAATAAAATTTAAATGTTCACTTTGTCGCACACTATTTCCCCTTCCTTTTAGTTATAATGGATAATACAAATGCAAAAACGTCCATACCACGTTGAACACACCGGTTCTCGTCCGATCACCGAAGTTAAGCAACGTCGGGCGCGGTTAGTACTTGGATGGGTGACCGCCTGGGAATACCGCGTGATGTTGGCTTTTTGTTGGTTGCCAATCTACAGCATTATTATTATATCTGTATACACAGACATAATTATAATAATTATCACCCTTCGCAGGGGTTTGATAATTATCATAGAATACACTCTTAGAGTACGTTCCAAAGATAGCCCCCGCAGGGCTCGTCGTATACTCAACCCACGCGGGGTACTTTTATACCAGACCCACGTAGGGTACATTTGGCACCAATAGCTTGGAAACAATAGCACACGAGGGTCCTTTCGACGCCGTGGACCAATGGACCAATTTTCAACCTGCAAAGTCTTAACTGGTATGTCGCAACTCAGCCATTCCAACTAGTTATTATTATTTTTTTTATGGAAAAAGGGGGCAAACGAGCAGGCAGTTCACCTGATGTTAAGTGAATCCTGACGCCCATAAACATCCGCAACTCCAGAGGAACTGCAGGTGCGATGCCGGCCTTAAAATATTAATGTTTTTAAATTAAAAAGTTAATGTTTCGGGTGCCAGGGTTGAAATATTTATTTGCATATTGACATTTGACAAAATACAAAGTCTACCCTTACATACAGTGCGTTTAAAACTAAATATAATATAAAGTTTTCTCCAACAAAACTACTGGTTCTGCAAAGTAGACCTTTCGCAAGCACACTTCAATGTGCCCATCTGACACAGTCACAGACGTTTTCTTCGGCTAGTGTATAAAGGGAAATTATTGCAAATGGCTTGTCTGCCGTTCGGCCTCAGTACAACTCCGAATATCTTCGCAACACTTTCGAATTGAGTGGCCCAAACTTTAACGGACGAAGGCATCAGAGTCCTAGTATAATTTGGACGATTTTTAGTAGTACACCAAGAGTACCAAACACTCACATGTGCAGGTCGTCCTTGCACGTCTAAAAGTTTTTGGGGTGGCAGATAAATTATCAAGTCAGTGACTAATTCCCAAAAGAAATTAGTGTTCCTCGATACCCTTTGGTTCACGTGGATAAACAAAAATATGCTCCCCAACGGGAAAATAGTTTACTTACGCTTACGTCTCGAGGAAGTTCTACGAGATGTAACTAAAAATCTTTAGAGCTTAATATTAATAGACATACTGAATTTTGCGAGCTTCGCAGTTCCATAAGGCAGATTACACTTTCGAGAAACCTTGTCTTACCTCAACAAAGTCCTATGATTGATGTTGTGATATTGCCAACGGAGTTACAAAAGGAGATGAGGTGGTGGTTAGAAAATTGTCATGGGGAATCGAAGATTCATTTTCCAACAGCGGAGCATTTTCTTACGGTAGACGCATCAGACGTTCCGTGGGGAGCTCTGCTGGAAAAACACATGATTTAGGTAGAAGCCCAACATATTCCGGGCAAATACAACAGTCATGCAGACCATTTTTCTCGTCATCAGTGTCCACCCGAGTGGCATCTGCTTCCCCAGGCTATAGAGAAAATATTTCCAAGGTTCGGGGTTCCTCTGATAGATTTGTTCGCGTCGGAACAGGTAAATGTAGTCATGAATTAGGTATTTGTCACTAGAACAGAAGGACTATGATAGCAACGTTTCACGTTGCCTTCTCACAGATATGGTACTTTCCCACAGCACGGGTTCCCACCACTGTGCATTATTCCGAAAGTTCTGAAACACCAGAACCTTGCACGAGGAATCTATCTCCTCGTAGACCCCTTGAGACAAGCTCAAGAACGCTCGTTCCCAACGGCACTGAAGGCACGAGCAGTATAGCACCACCCTTCATAGTCAAGGATCTCTATCACTGTTGATATTTTGCAGATTTACATATTGTAGAGGGACTGGCTTATAACACGATTAATTTTCGTAAGTCCGTGGTAGCCACTTTAACTAACCCTGATGATGCCAGTAATTTGAGTTCAGACGTGTAAGTATGTCATGTATTAGATAAGATAAGATAAGATAATGTTTATTTCTCACCAATAAATACTTAAAACAAAAGACATAAAGTAATATAGAAAACAAAGAAGTGAGGAATTTGGTGGGCTGATACCTGAACTAGGAGGTTCCTGTGTCTCAAGTAACCAACCCTCCTCTCCACACAGTGTACACTATTCTTTTCTTTTAACACCAAGAAAACATTTAACACATTATTTTTATGGCAGATATTAGAAATAAGCCACAATTTGACAAAATATGTTTAACAAAAATAAAAACTAAAATGAAGGTAAGAATGAATTTTTTCACAATGGTCTGCTTGTGGTCCAAGTTACAAGTTACAAGCTGGCTTAAGGCAAATTTAATAAAATAAAAGTAACACATTAATATTAGTAACACTACTGCACTGATATTTATTTTTTATTTCATTTTATTTGTACAGTAACTTATGCCTATGATGGGTACATTTTATGATGTTGTAATAAATGAGTTACAATTAAATGATAGTAATATGTATTATAAAAATTGTATTATATTCTCGCTCAATAGGTTAATATTGATAATCTAAAATGCCAGTTGTTTCAACACAGCATTCTATTTTAATTTATACTGAATATTCTTAAACATTCAGTTTGTATGCATTATATGCATTATAATGTCAAAATCACATTGGCGTCCTTATACAGATTTAATTTACCCACCAGGCGATAACAAACACGTCTCAAGGTTGTAAACTCTAACGGTCAAGTGTTTAATAGAAGTGTTTTATCTGAAATAAAACACATATTAAATACTTACCTTAGTTAAAGTTTACAAATTTAAATTCTGCCTGGCAGTTCCTCTCGGCTCAATGAGGCAGGTGCCAGAGCTTAATTTTCAGCTCGACACTACCTGGTGGGGAATGTGCGAGCGAGATAGATAGAGGTAAAGGTTAAAAAGGAAAGAAAAGGACAAAAGATTTGATGGAAACTAGGTGTTGCCACTCTCAAGGTTGTAAACTTTAACTAAGGTAAGTATTTAATATGTGTTTTATTTCAGGTAAAACACTTCTATTATGATGCGGCGGTCGCAGCTGTTAAAAAATACTAAATAAAACTATGAACACATTAAACTTTAATTTTTTTCTAGTAGAAAGCTCTAATAATAAGTCTATAATACAGGAAGAACTTATTCCCAGATTTTTGGCAAATTGCACATAATATTACTCCAATACACAAAACGGGTAGTTTAAATGAAATGACTAACTATAAACCGATTTCCATTTTGTCACAATTTGCAAAGATCTTTGAGGGTCTCGTTTATTATGTTGTGTACTCCCATCTGCGTCATATTATTATAACTTCAGATTGTGCACAATAATTGGCCGGTTCATGTTGGAAAACTTAAAAAAACTTACCAACTATTGAAGAAAAACTAACTAAATAAATAAAAGTAACTAAATAAATGAACTAATAAATAACTAAATATAAACACTAATAATACCCTGTTCTGAAATACAAATAAAATTAAAGGCCCGAAAAAACACAACCACACGCGATTAAATTTCCCGCCGTTTTTTGTTCGTTTCGTTTCATTTCATATTATTTTTAAATTATTTTAATGCACACTTTTTTAAATTCTAAAACATACACCGGTACATTTAGATTGATTTAAATTACAATAATTAAACCCTACACTTAGTCCGTAGTCAATATTATATTAATATTGTATTTTGTAAGAAGAAGAAAAATACATTTTTGACGCTGCCATCACCCATCGGCCATGTTGAAAATTCCTACGACTGTTTTGTTTTGATAAATTTCAACAATTTTTAAGAAGTTTTGTTTTGTAAATTTTTGGCCGTATTTTAAAACACCTTAAACTTCTAACACTCATTATTTGCGATATTTTTACAATACTTATTAATACAACGTGTAAGTAACATAGTACTCATAGAAAAGAATAATAATTACAATCTCATAAATATTTTAGATATAACGTAGTGATTTTATTCTCTTTGAGATAAATGGGGAAGCGATCCAAATCCGAATTAAATATCGTAAGTTTACTTGCTATATTATGTATTATGATTCTTTTTGGATTCTTTTAATGTTTAAAACTCTATGATCAAAATGATAAACATTATCATTTCGTAACCTCGAAAACAATAACTCCTGTTTCAGAGAAAAAGTAAAATGGAAAATTTCGTTTCTAAAACGACATTAGGTTCAAGTAAAAATAAAAAGCGAAGAAAAAACAAGTCAAAGAAGATAAAAAAACTATTTGACCAACTACGGAACAATAGTGACGCGTCAAGCTCATCAGCTTCAAATATTACGGTGGTGGAGCTGGACGATACAGTAATGGAAATGCCAGCCACTGGTTCCAATGAAAATGATCCTAATTTAATAGTAATCAATGACGATGAGGATGTTGTGGAAGACAGCACTGAAAAAATTCCACTGCACTCATCTACACCACTCCCATGCAGAAGCAAAGTGTTACAGGACACACACCTCTCTCCAGTCCATTTAAACCTATCAAATAACCTAAACGATGACATTATAAATTTAACAAAAGAAATTAACAGGGATTCATATTTAACAATTGATTTAACTAGAGAAACTCTTAATGCAAGTAACGAAACACAAATGAATACTGTAATAGATCTCATAAACAATTCCGAAGAACAGAGAAGCTTAACATCCTTAGGGTCAATGAGCGGAGACTCGGATGTTACTTGTACAATCCTAAACACAAAGAGAAAAAACAAGAATAGAAATGAATTACAAAAATTTGCAAATGGAATTGATAAATTGAATTCGAGGGAAAGAGGAAAGCTATTGGAGCTAATTGCTAAAAAGATATTTAATGGTTGTAACACTCTTAGTCTCAATGGCAGCACACATAGTCGTATGGTAAATCTTATAGCTTTTTTTTTTAATTTAAGCTTAAATAGCTTCTTTTGAACATTCTGTAAACACAGAAAAACAAAAAAAATACTTTTACAACATACAATAAATAAATATAAGCTATGTTGCTTCAATCTAAGTTACTGCTTTTGTAAATTTTGTACCTAAAACAATAATATTATATTGAAATATTTTTCAAGTAAAAGAAAATTATACTTTTAATAGCTGATTAGTGTGAAACAAATATTTAAATTATTAATTAACATAAGTAGTGAGTAAATTTTTACGAAACAAAAAAAGGTCTTACAATGTCAAATTTAATTATTTTTCTTTTACTTTATTACTAAATTAATATGATTATACTTTCATTACCTACAGAATGTTATAAACAGAACCACAGGCAAAGTACCGGATACTTACATAAAGGAGGTTATACTTGGCAAAGAAGCCTCGAGAAATAGCATAGGTAGCAATATTTACAACCCTGAAAAGGATGAGAATAATAAAACTGGTCCAAGAATTATAGTAATAGATGGCAGCAATGTAGCTATGCAGTAGGTATATTTTAATTATATAAATTAGTTTTAAGATGTAGTCATATTTTCAGCGTCTTAATTTGGATTAAAGATGTTGAAAAAAAAAACACTTTTCAGTAAAATGATATAATTATTTTCATTTTGCTATTATGTATTTTAGGAATATTTAAAAGCATTAATAAGTGTAGTACCATTACATCATTGTTTCATAAAACTTTTTATTTTAGGCATACAAAAGGCAGAATATTTTCTGTAAAAGGTCTCAAAATTTGTATAGATTACTTTTTGCAAAGAGGGCATGTTGTAAAGGCATTCGTACCACACTTTAGGTAAGAAATTTTTAATATTAATAAATTGCTGGAGCTATATGTAAATTGACAAGTTTTATCTAGGGACATGGGCCATATATCATAATAATATAAAAAAAAACATATATACGATTGAATTGAGACCTTTTTTGGAAGTTGGTTAAAAATATTGAAGAAGTTTTCAAAACAATTGCAACTTGATAATTACAGATGTAAATATGGCAAGAGTACTGATGGTAAACTTTTGGACCACTTAGAAAGACAAGGTCATGTGGTGTACACACCGTCCAGAGAAGTCCAAGGAAGGATGATCACATCATATGATGATAGGTATGGTGGTATTTAAATAATTTCATGATATTTGTAAGAAAATTTTGTTTAAAATATATCTTCACTACTGGTAAATTAACTAAACTGGCTCAGTATCCGTTATCTATAAATTGAATAAATGAAAACATGAAAGGTTTTGTTTGCAATATTATCTTTTACAGATACATTGTACAGTGTGCAGCAGAGTTTGATGGTGTGATTGTGTCTGGTGATAACTATAGGGACCTTATGAGCGAGAATCCAAGATGGAGGTTTATTATAGAGAACCGCTTACTGCCATTCACATGGGTTGGAGACATGATCATGTTCCCAAAGGATCCCCTCGGACGAAATGGCCCTACATTACATGACTTCTTAAAACATCCTGGATAGTTATTTTTTTTTTTATTTCAAGTATATTTATATTCAAAGTGAAATTGTTGATTTTGTAAATATTGTTGTTTATTTGATAAGTTTGAATATATTTTTATATAACTGAATGTAGTAGGTGGTTTAAAATTAAAGGTAATTAAAATGTTCAATATAGATAAATTTGGTGGGATATACAAGGTGTAAGTGAGATAAAATATTCTAGTACATACAATATTCTTAAATCTTTCCAAAATACTGTGGTGATAACTTTTATAACAATCTAAACCCAGAGATAAGTAGATTCAAGAATTCTGTAGGTACTTATTATTTTCCAAACCGAATTTAAATTGTTTAAAATTTTGTAGATTCCATACAATTATGTTCTTTTCTTTTTGTTTAATATTTTCTCCATCTACTTTTATTGTAATGTGATATAAATATTTGTATCTGCAAGTAGTGAAGTATTTGTACCTGCAATGGTACAAATACTTCACTACTTTTGTATATTTTTATGATAAAGTATAATACAATATCTTTATTCGTATAAAACATGTTTTAGAGATGGTCACGATAAAAAATATTTGGTGCATGTTTTGCTGTTTTGTTGCCAAAGTATAAATTATTTTGTAAGATAATTCATATTTTTGTGTATAATTCAGACACAGGTACAATTCAGATATTATTCAATATGGATGCCAATTTATTTCAAATTATTTCTTGTTTGAGATAGATTGGCATCCATATTATTTTTTTTCAAAGAATACATTATTAAAATACGTTTGATTAGGCGAGGAATAACCGAAACCTCTTTGTGTCGTTGTAAAATTTATTTTAAAAAGAGTGGTGCTAGTTGCGGTTCAGTGTTTCCAGTCTAATGATAATGAAGGAAACTTTCCCCACGCCTCAATTTAGATTTCCCCTTCTCAGGACTTTTTTCCCCTCAAAAATTATTTTGCTGTTGTTTTAAGTTTTGGCAATAGTGTACTTACTAAACAAGGGCGGATCCAGCTTTGTCGCCAGGAGGGGGTCACATATTCGTGGTCAAGTCAAGAACTTATAATTTAACTAGCTGTGCCCGCGACTTCGTTCGCGTGGTGTTTCATTGACTTAAAGCGTTTATGCAGCGCATGCAACGAAAGCTCAGAACAAAGCAGGGGGCTGACAGTGTAGTTCCATTTGTTACGTTTTGGCGCTGCGGTCGAAAACAAAATGGCGTCGTTTTGTGACGTCACACACGTAAAGTTCCTGTTTCCTGTTTGTAGTGTCAAAATATGATCTATGTTGTCAAACATAGATTAGAGTAATTTTGTTGTCAAAACTCAAATATGGCCGCGTGTAGTTTGTTAGTGTTTTGTTTATCCTCGTTTCTTGCTTGATTTGATCCAAAATATTCAATTACTCCGCAGATTATTGATACATTATATCAATCTTTTATAGTGTGTTAATTAATTTAGTGTAAATCTTCTTCATTTTTCGTTTTAAGGGACTATTTAAGTCTTGTGTCGGCGGTTGCAACGCAACTATTAGTTCACAGGTGAGTTTTACTTTTAACACGTTATAGTTAGAGCTAGTGTAATATAAAGTATGAACAATATAATATAATTATACTTAATCTTTGACTCATTAAGTTTGCCAATGTTTTTTGCTTTTATATATCAATATTAATCTTAACTGTACTCATTTGTTTCAGACAGAAATACCCCTAGGCCTTAGTGATAACAATTATTACAAAGAGAACTCCAATGAGGATGTAAATGCTTCTGATGAAATGTTGGTCATTGGAAGAGCGGGTATGTATTAAGTACTATGGCATTTTGACACTCATTCTATATGATATTTTAACATATCAAAAGATACTGAAATTGTTTTATTTTTGTGAAATACCAAGGTTTAGTGGTTTGGAACTTGGCTCAGGAATTGGAGGTTGTGGGTATCAATAACTTCATTGAAACAACAAAAAATTTATGTAACACTTGTTTAACATTTATGAAAAGATGGTATTTTCATAAATGTTAAACAAGTGTTATGGCAGTTTAAGCATATTTGATAGCAGAATATTATTGCAGTTTTATTTAGGGTAATCAACTTATAGTGCTGAAGGACAAAACTAGTTAATCTATTTTTGCTAATTAACTATAGTTCTTACTAGAAACCCTCCTTGTTTTGTTGTTGTTGATGGCCGGACTAAGTGACCGGCCAACTTATGTATTGTTTTTTCATCTTAAATATTGTGTTATTTATTTACAGAAGTGACTGATCAACTTTTGTGTCATCAAAGAAATGAAAACAATTGAAATATGAGCACACTTCAAGTAAGGCAAGTGGCCTTAGAAACAGGAAAACCTGGACTTGTGTGTTACCATCACTAGATGGTTGGATTACGACATTAGAGAGTTTTATTAGGATAATTATTAAAAAAATATTCTGTTAAATATTAATGTTCTTGCTATATCAATCAGGGCTTATTAGAAATTCAGAAAAAAAAAATCAATAAATAAATGATAAATGTAACCTGTTTTTATTTTGTATTACTTATTATAAAAATAAATTACCTGAACTACAAAAACCTACCTACAAAAAAAATCGATACCTCACTAAAGTATCGATAGCTGGACTCGATTATTCAACCACTTAAACAATGTGTGTTTGTAGTCTGTGATGTGCTATGGTCTGTGGTGTGCGGTCAAAATGACAGATGCTACAGTGCTGCCAAAACGTAACAAGTGGAAACTCGGTAAAATATAGCTGTCGCATCTGTTACGTAGTAACTAATTCTTAATCTGTGGAACAAAGATCATATGGAACTGTACTAATAGTTCAATTTCACACGGCAATAATAGTAGACTATCTGTCTCTTTCTTACAACAAGAGTTTTAAGTAAGAAATAAGTATCTACACTCTTTTTATCAACGCCCCCTTTATTGGCTGTGATATACTTCTGCTGCCACCGACGCCATTTTACATGTCACTTTGTTTACATGTCAAACGTTGTTATTGTGAGATTTTTAGGGTTTTTAAATGATTTTCGATTTAATTACTGCGCAAAACTGTAAAATAATTCTGAATTCATTATATTCGGTAACACGAAGTCCTCTGTAGTAAGTTGTGGCCTATGCAAAATCACCGGTAAGTAGCTAACATTTATTTAAATTGTTGTATATTGTTTAGTTTATTTGATATAAAGTGTTTAAAAATCTATTTCTTTGAGTTAGCCCAGTTGTGGGGTATAAAATCCGCAATATTCTTAAAAAAAAGAAAGTGGGCAACCCTAATCCGCCATGTTTGTATTCAGTTTTGTTTATTTAGGTATGCAGGCAAAGTACATGCATATGCCAGTTCCATATGATTCTTTATTCTGCGAACGAAAGTCCCCAAATGCGAATTATTTGTTTGTTTAAACGCGCTAATCTCAGGAACTACTGGTCCGATTTGAAAAATTCTTTTTGTTGGATAGTCCATTTATAGAGGAAGGCTTTGGGCTATAACAATACGCTGCGACCAAAACCAGTCGGGCGTCGTCGTCGCACGACGCCCGACGCCGATGCCGATGCCGACGCCGCGACACTGCGACGCCAACGCCTGACGCTGTGACTTCAGTGCTAATTATTATTTGTAGTTATTTATTTAATGAAAATAATACCTAGTTTCATAAAATATGCGTGGGGTTCCTACTTCCTTCCAGCATTCGCGGTCCCGGCAAAGACGCGAGTCACGTCACACGCGGCGCCCACTCGAATCACGGCGAAACAATCTTAATTTTGCTATATGTCCTAAAGTATTCATTGTATTTGCATGGTTTAAAGGGCAAATATAGTCTTCATGGAATGCTTTAGCCAACTAACGTATTTTAAATTGATAAGAATTAATACCGTGATGGTATATTTTTCCAAAAACCACTTTATTGCCAATTTTTTGACCCTGTTAGCTATTTTACTCAATAACTAATCTTAAGAGATAGATAGACATATACTGTCACGGACTTTTTTTTGATTATTAAAAAGAAATAATTATTTCATATATATTTTTTGAGTAACTTAAACCGTTTATGCAGCGCATGCAACGAAAGTCCCCAAATGTGCATAATTTTCCCCGTTTTTACAACATTTCACACTGACGCTTCGCTCCTATTGGTCGCAGCGTAATGTTATATAGCCTAAAGCCTTCCTCTATATATGGACTATCCAACAAAAAAATATTTTTTTTAATCGGACCAGTAGTTCCTGTGATTAGCGCGTTTAAACAAACAAACAAACTCTTCGGCTTTATAACATTAGTAGATGGTACACTTATAAACTTAACACATACATAATATTGCATCTTCTCTTGAAGACATCTAGAGAAGCACTATCACTTCTGTGCTTCGGCAACCTATTTCTTAGGTCTAACCTATGAAATTGCCATTTTGTATAAAAAAAATTAAAAGTTATTTTTAATGTAGGTATTTTTGTATTATCACTCATGCAATCAATGCATCTTTGCCAATGCAGAGGCAGTTTTATTGATGCCTTTCTTAAAGAAATCAGCTGGACGGGAAGCAACAAATTCTTCGAATGCATGTTGTACTGCCTCTCGGGTATGGAATTTTCTTAGTCCCCAAGAAGTTATCCAAATTCTGGAAATAGTAGGAATCTGTAGGCGAAAGGTTTGGTGAGTAGGGGTGAAGACGGAGAGTTTCCAACCCCAGTTCTTGCAACTTGGTGACCGTTTTCTGTGCAGTATGAGATCGCGCGTTGTCATGCAGGAGCACACGCGGTGCACAGCGCACGTCTTGACGCTTACTTCGCGCTGGCGATCATTGAGTTCGTGTGGCACCTATTTGTCAAGCTTGTTTACGTTGCTAATTTGACGCCAATGGACTGAACAATGGATGAACTGCTCCTGCGCGATAACGCGCGACCTTATACATCACTGGAGACGGTCTCCAAGTTACCAGAAATGGAGTTGGAAGCTCTCCGTTATCCGCCCTACTCGCCAGACCTTGCACCTACACACTACTACTTTTTCCATAATTAGGATAATTTCTGGCGGGAAAAAAAATCAACACCCGAGAGGTAGTACAAAATGCCTTTAAAGAATTTGTTGCCTCCCGTCCATCTGATTTCTTTAAGAAGGGCATCAATAAACTGCCACTGCGTTGGCAAAGATTCATTAATTGCATAGGTGATTACTGATTACATTATTGCAAATAAAAAATATATGAAAAAAGTAGTTTAATTTTTTTCATACAAAACCGCTATTTCATAGGTAAAGACCTAATATTATATAGCTCTGTGGAAAATAGTCTTTAGCAGATTGAGCATGTTGATTATTGACCCAATGTTATCCTATGATTTGTTTTAATAATATTCTGCGGCATTCAATTTCTAAATTAGTGGTCCGCCTATGTCCTGGAACCAGCTCAGGGGGGGGTCATGACCCCCATGACATGAAAGTAGTAATAAAAAAAGTCTTTATCGTTTTTTAACCGACTTCCAAAAAAAGAGGAGGTTCTCAATTTGGTCTGTTTTTTATGTATGTACACCGCTTACACTAGGTTAATGATCCGATTTGCGTGATTCTTTATTTATTCGCTGCAGAATAGTTGTCATTTGGTCCCATAAAAATTTTACATAGTTTGGCGCTGTATATTATACGGTAACACGCTAGTCCACGGTAGAACTAGGTTTAATCTATGATTTCCCGCAATTTCTCCTTCTATAGTCTTTCCCCCTTTTCTTACCTCTGGACCCTAATTTTCCCTTGAAAGGGGAGTTTCCCCTCATTGTGGAAACACCGTTGCGGTTATTCCTCGCCTTATTTTATTATATACCTACCTTTTATTTCTTTTAATAACGGCAGTATGGATACCAAAGATTGGAGATCTGAAATATTCTATTTGCAATATAAAATATTTCAGGTTAATCTTCCCTTGGCACTGTTTTTTTTGTTTGAAAAATTATGTAGTACATTGTTTTATAAACTTTGAATATTAAAATAATCTTAATTGAAACATTTTTTTTTCATCAAGTTTCTGTTTATTACAAAGTTTTTGTGTGTTAACCAAGAATAATAATAACTGTACACAAAATCAAGATTTTTTAGAATTGTAAAGCAGTAGGGCTTATACACAAATGCGAGATTCGTTGTTTCTGCGATGAGGCGTCGCATCGCGGATTTGTGTATAAGCCCTAAGCGAACGAAAAGATAGAAAATAGTGATGAATTACTTCTGTACTATGGATCACTTCTGCATTTAAACAAAAAGCTAGATCAAATTGGTTCATACAGACACACAGCCGCATCAAACTTGAATGGGGGTTGGAGTTCAAATGAAAAATAAAATATTTAAGAAATTTATTTATTTTCAGTATTAAATAAAAACATAAAACTTAAGTGCGCAGACTTTGGCATTATCGTTAAAAAGCGTGTAAAAATATAATTAGCTTACAAAAATAATTAACGCTTAGCTTAAATCTCACTTTCCTTAGATCGCCATCGCTTTTATACTCAGTCTTATTATAAAGGCGTAACCTTATTTGGAGCCAACTTATTAACATTTCAAACATTTTAATTGCTTTGTTGCAACTATTTCTTACCTCACGTGACGCATAATTAACCAAATTTGAATTTATCTTCATAATGTCACGAATTACCAACCATGACATTATTTTGTTTAAATGCACTCTTGCACCAAAAAAAATCTTCATGATATTTTTTTTCTTATTACCTTTCGTATACATATTATTTTAATTAACAACAACTTTTACAAAATGATTATAACCGCAAAAAGAAACTGAAATATTCGGTAACCAATGACCTAAAAATACAACATTATAACTTATACACAAATGTTACTTACATAAAAACTACATTAATTAATCTAAAACATGGACGTTAGCAATTGCTTTAGCTTAGCGGAAGGCAGTAATTTAGGCGCAAATCATTATTTGACACTCAAACGCCTTAAACTTATTTCACATTGTATTTTGGAAAAAAGATTCGATATAACATTCAAGAACAAATTATATGTCATCTCTAATTGACCAATATTTAGATAATAGGTTACTCTTATTTTGTTAAAGAAGTAATTGTAAATTCAAAGCCTTTAAAACTATTTTTATTAGTTGTTCTTAAAAAATCTAAACTATTTCACTTTTAATCTACAAGATACATGCAAGTTTTAGATTATCGTTATAAACTGAGGAATAGTGTATAGTTACTACAAGTGCTTAATATACAAAAAACAGATCGAAACATGTTCAATAACGCTGGAAATGGTAGATTCCTCACCAGGAAGTAAATTTTTGGCACTACTCTCTAGGAATGGGATAAGTATGATTGAAAGATTTAACTGCATGCGACTACTACTTTTAAGAATGTGTAAGAGGTTAGTATAGGAAACGTTATTGTTTACATTATTAGACTAAACTGCTGTAGTATCAGTTGACATTATTTAGGAGGGTTAAACTAAAATTACTATAATAATAGTGACTCCCTAAATATTGTTAATTCTAAAATAACTGTATCAGCTCGAAGACAGAAACATTAAAAAATTTTATATTGGCCATATTGTTTTTAAAGTAATAAACTACCTAAAAATGTTGTTGGCGTAACTTGATATTCAACAAAACCAAACGTATAACAAGATATTAACTAACATAACATTTACCCCCCTACTAAAAATTTCTTTACACACTATATTATAAGCTTTACAAATGTTTTCTCATTGTCTGATACATTAGAATCGACCCTTGGCAGACAGAGACAAAGCATTAGTTAAATCAACCAGTATGTAAATATTTTTATTAGTAAGGCGGTTAAACAATAACAACAACAAGAGAGGGATAATCAAAATTGCGATTTCTATACAAAACTGTTTGTATCACCTCCCTTGCGAAAACATGATGTTGAAGTTAGCAACATTGATCGATCATACTAACGAACAATATATTCAAAATATACAAGATTTAACAGTCGTTACACGGCACATATTGGTCTAAAAAATTGAGAAACTTTCAAATTACATACACAATTTACATACAAATTAAATTAAAAAAATAAAAATTGCAGGTACGTTATTTAGCCGTCTCGAACAATACACAATATAATGTTAAAAATACACAAATACTGTTGTGTAAAGCAGCGATTTTAGTTTAGTAGATAAATAGTGTTCTTCAGCAGAATTTACATTTTATCTGTGTCACATAATGCTCCATTTACCCACAGCACATAACGAAATATGTCATGTGTTTCTTGCTTTTAGATATCGGCCTATAAATTGATATTCTATTGATATAAAATTATAACATCATTATGAATACTCAATTCAACTATTATAAAATAAAATAATTACAATAACATTATATTAATGGTAACTGAACATTGTACAATCGACAGTTTAGGTATTCTATGCATATACATTACCTAGTAATTGTATAGAATACCGGATTTTTTATATTGCTAGCAACATATACACAAATCATTTGGATTATAAGTCACATGTAACCTCAATATCATTGATCAAAATTAAAAACTATCTGTATAATGGTGGAGCAAATCTGTTCTGGTAATTAATACAGCATATGTCAGTAAAGGCGATTACGAGAAAATGGCACGTAAAGCTTTATCTTTTAGTGCCATTTTCCCAAAACCGCCTAATCTAATTACCAGGGCAGAATATAATTTTAGCTTACTCCCCTGTACACTTCTTTTTTACTCCAACCTATAACCCGTAGTCTATGTCTATTTATTTTTGGACAGCATTCTGTCGAGCTTCAGTTGTTCCATTTGCAGCTGTCTTCTAATAGAACCTAATTGTGTAAGTATACTTCCCGGCTTGCCACCTTCGTTGGGATTCGACTTTAGGATATTTTTCTGGACTGCCGGCACCCGCCACTTGTCATCAACTATCTGCATCGCATCACTCAAATGTGTCTCGGGTTCACTGTAGACTGTATGTTTGGGAGAATGTCTGAGAACCGGTATAGGAAGTGTGTCCTCGAACTTTTCTCTCGTCTCTTTAGTCTTTGGTTTGGGTAACTCGTGTATTTCTCCATTTTTTCTATCTTTGACTTCATCGTTGTAGTCACCATACCCTCGGATATCTTCCTGGTTCCTTTTTCTATCTTTGGCTTCATTGTTGTAGTCATACTCCCGTTCAATCTTTTCTCCGATCAAACTCTTTAATTTATCTTCCTTTTCGAATGCGTTTAATATCAGACTCTCCTTCGTCGGGTTAAGGTTTCTTCTCAGGTAGTTCTCCACGTCGTAGTTGTGTGCAAAAAGAGTATCTTCTGGAATATTCATGGAGTATGGCCGTCTCTCTCTATGGTATGGTTTGTCAGTGTCTTGTGGTATATCTGGCGGTTTCAATTTTAAAAGACGCTGCTCCGCCTCTATTTCCTGCTGGAGTTTGTTACGTTTGATGTCGAATTCGCTGGCGTTCTCTTTCATCTGAAAATGAATAATTAAATATTGAGTACACAAAATATTACCGATCCCGATATTTGACAGGCATATTTTGTTGTTTACTCTTTCATAGAAATAACTACTAAACGGATTTTTATGAAATTTTATTTATTTATATAATTAAAAAATATATATAATTTTTTATTTTTAATTAAAGCAGCATTACGTAACCGAATATAACAGAATATAGAACATATAACCTAACCTAACAGAATATTATAATTTACTCGTACCTGTTGTGTCGCGGCCCGCTGCCGCTCGCGCTCGTGCGCCACGCACAGCTCTCCAGACGCCGCGTCTCCGCCTGCTCCAGCAGAATATATTTTACTCGTACCTGTTGTGTCGCGGCCCACTGCCGCTGCCGCTCGCGCTCGTGCGCCACGCGCAGCCCGCGCAGCTGCTCCTCCAGACGCCGCGTCTCCGCCTGCTCCAGCAGAATATAGTTTACTCGTACCTGTTGTGTCGCGGCCCGCTGCCGCTGCCGCTCGCGCTCGTGCGCCACGCGCAGCCCGCGCAGCTGCTCCTCCAGACGCCGCGTCTCCGCCTGCTCCAGCAGAATATAGTTTACTCGTACCTGTTGTGTCGCGGCCCGCTGCCGCTCGCGCTCGTGCGCCACGCACAGCTCTCCAGACGCCGCGTCTCCGCCTGCTCCAGCAGAATATATTTTACTCGTACCTGTTGTGTCGCGGCCCACTGCCGCTGCCGCTCGCGCTCGTGCGCCACGCGCAGCCCGCGCAGCTGCTCCTCCAGACGCCGCGTCTCCGCCTGCTCCAGCAGAATATAGTTTACTCGTACCTGTTGTGTCGCGGCCCGCTGCCGCTGCCGCTCGCGCTCGTGCGCCACGCGCAGCCCGCGCAGCTGCTCCTCCAGACGCCGCGTCTCCGCCTGCTCCAGCAGAATATAGTTTACTCGTACCTGTTGTGTCGCGGCCCGCTGCCGCTGCCGCTCGCGCTCGTGCGCCACGCGCAGCCCACGCAGCTGCTCCTCCAGACGCCGCGTCTCCGCCTGCTCCAGCAGACTGCGAAAATATAAATACAATAAGACTAACCTACACCCATATTTGATCAACAAATGCCGATACATTTGTTTGTAGTATGTCCCACGAGAGATATTTTACAAACTTGGCTCACGGCGCAATTGCAACTATCATGAGCGAGGATCGATTACAGTAACCAATTGTACTATACTTTTAATTGGCTCTATAAGTATGCATTCTGTGTTTATTTAATTTTATTTAAGGTTTGATGTAAAAAATAATGTTTTTATACCTCGAAACAAGATACACTTTTCTCAACCGAGACCGCGGACTTATAAAATAGTCTAAGTATAAAAGAAAAACACGATTTTTCACCAAAAAAAAATGTTGAAATACTGAGAAGGTAATAACAATATTTTAATATGGAAATTTACAAAAGCGTATTTAGATATTAATATTTCAACAATCTATATCATATTGGCATATAACTCCTGAGATGTCAGGACAGCTCGGAGGGTTTCATATTCCATAATACACTACGGCACCGCGATTCATTTTCAAATTATTATAATTCGTAAGCCAACTACTTAGTATCGGCTACCACCGAGAATTTTAGGGGGTCGTTTTGACAGAGAACCATTTTTAATTATTTAAAAAAACACAAAAACCCTTTGATATGATCTGATAATATGAGCTCAGGGGGCCCCAGTGAGTGACAAGCTAAATCTGTCTTGGGACTCGCAACGAAATTAATCAGAAGTAAATTTGGAGGAGTAAGAAGTATTGAGTCGTGCCATTGCGCTAGGACCTACCATCACATAGATCTATACATTAAACCGGTAGCGCACCGAAATATCACAATAATCTATTGTGAAAGTGGGCAAATCACTCCACCAACCCATGGCCCCATCAACCGATCGTGGTTATACGGGCGGAAATAATGGAATTCTACTGTCTCGAGCATTTTCCTTCAAATGCGCAATTCTTGATTCTTTACATTTTATTTAATCTGTGACAGTGGGCAATAAAATCTATTTTTATCAATAAAAAGTAACTTTCGAAGTTTCTAATTTATGTCTGGTGTATTTCTATCATTACCGTTCCCTGGCGGTACGTTGGTTGCGCAACCTCTGCTGCTCCTGTATCTGGTTGCGCAACTCCCGCTCGTACCACCGCCGCCGCTCTAAGGCCTCCTGAAACAGATATTGCTCATTTAAATATCAGCAACCACACTTTAACACGCTTGGAACAGCCCAACCGGAGATACTGAGGCCGAACGCTATGCTTTATCGGCCATTACCTCTCATTCACTTGGCGAGACACAAAGTGAGTGAGGCGTATTGGCCGATCGATAGTAGTTGCTTATACTCGCCTGGCTTAGTTGGCGAGCACAGTTTTCAAACGAAACGCGGAAACGCTTCTGCCCAATTTTTCTGAATATTTATTACATTTCCCTCTTTTGCTTTGTACTCCACCCACGGGAAAGATGGTGCTATTCTTACACCCCACGGACAATCCGGTTAATGTCATCACAATAAGCTACCTTCTCGGCCAGCTCGTTCCTCAGTTGCACCGCATCACCGTCCAGTATGGAGGGCTGGTAGCGCGGCACCGTGCGCGCCTCGCGACACGCCGCGGCAGCCGGCTTATCTGTAAACGTCATAGAGTCAATTTAAGTTAGTTGATATGACTGCGGTTTTACTTTTTAGTGTCTATGGTTAGTGGTACCATAGATACTAAGATAGTTTTTCGATCTATTTATTTATTTAGGGATTTTGATTTTCTATCATATTTATTACCGAAGTCCCCGCAACTGCGGCGGCGCTCTCGCCACGTCGGCCAGGGCTCCGCTCGGGGCTCCGCGGTGTGCGGCGACAACTCACGCTCGGCCTCCGTCAGTAGGTTGCACAGCTGACGGTTCGGCTGGAAATTAACAATAGGACTGTGAGATACGTGAACACGCAGATAACCTCAAAATGGTGGCGCTTATATCGAGCGATTATCTAATTTGTTTAGTGTCGACAGAAGAAAAAACGCCAAATATCTACAATGACAACATTTTAGAGATATGAGGCGTTTTTTCTTACTCTAATTTAAACACGGTGCTAGTTGATTGTGTGACTTGTCGCTAACATTGGCAAATATTCTGTTTGACAATGGAATATAATTAAAGCGTTTGACGGAGATTATGTTAAACAAGGTTTATGTGTATTATCTAAACATTTATTCACACTCTCTATATCCACGAACAGTATTCCCATTGTTTAATAAACCTTCTTTTCGAATAATTGAAGACATGAATGGATGAAAGTGAATGTGGCAAAAAAAAGTTACCCAGAAAATCTAGTTTAAACTGTCACTATATATATATAATATATTGATTCTCGCCTCCGTGGTCTAGTGGTTCAGAGCTTCGCTCTCGACCCGGAGGACGTGTGTTCGATTCCCGCGTTGGAACAACAAAATGTTGTTTACAGGTTTGGTTAGGACAATGCAGGCTGATCACCTGATTGTCTGACAAAAAATATGATCCATGTGTCGGATCATGTAAAAAGTCGGTCCTGCACCTCATCTCTCGCTAGTCGTGTCGGTTTACCGTCCCACTGGGTTATGAGAGTAAAAGGAAGAGAGAGTGCTTATGTGTATTGCGCACACACTTGGGCACTATAAAATAACTCCTGCGTAGCTGGCCTGGTTTCAATAAAATCGGCTACCGATACCGAAATCGGTGAGGGGAGCTATTATATATTAATTCTAGAGACGGATCTTTAGCTTAATGTATTTAATACTTAACGACGTATTCGAAAATGTTTATAAGGAATCATTTTTCTCGAAATCATAATTTTGCTATCACTTTCATCCATTCATGTCTTCAATGATGGTTTCGACTATATCGTAGTCCTCACTGAGCGTAATGTATAACGTACAGTGTAGAGATGGTCGTCGGTCTGCACGGCGACGGAGAGCGGCGCGTTGCCCGCGTCGACTTGAACGCCCGTGTCCACCTTGCTGCAACACACAATATCAAATTCAAAGCTAAGTCAATAAAATGTTTACCAATAAGCTCTTTCGTCAAGTTTGCCGTATGAACTTGTCAGAACGTGTTTCTCATTAGCAACACTTTCGCAGTACAACTAGCCATAGTCCTGCTTTGCCCTATCGAAATTTTCTAAGTCCAGCGCTATACAACATCTGAAAACTAGTACAGAGGGCTTCGGCCTGACCAAGCATAAGACCTCGCTCGATCCGAAATCTCCCTTTGAGGCTTCCAGTTTCCACACTCATGTTCACACACAATTCAGCAATAATTCTGGATGTGTTTTTTCACCAACGTGTCCAATTCATATCTAGAGATAGCATTATTTTTTAAACAGTAAATATGCTGAGAATAAAAAAAAAAAAGTAAGAATTATACATAGTTGAATTCACCATTGTAGTTCTTCATTCAGTATATATTTTTAACCAGAGTTATATGATTTGATATTGAGATAATATTCAGTTCATTTTCTCCACTTTTATAAGTTTTTTCAATGGTCGGCTACTTGAGTTTGTAGCCATGATTTGTATCCATGGTATTATTAAGGTATTATTGAGTAAATAGTTCACTAGCGCCATTTCACAACCTCAACACATCTCAAAAAGTTTTAATTGAAAACATAAACTTACGTGACATAAGAGAAGTTCGTAGGACCCGTATAGGTGTAGCTGGCGCGTCTTATCTCCGGGCTTCTGTCTCTCTCTAACACAACTCTCCTATCTCGCTCTAACTCAACCCTTCTGTCCAGCTCTAGCGCTCTTCTGTCTCGTTCTAACACAATTCTTCTGTCTCGCTCTAGCTCCACTCGTCTTTCCTGTTCTAACTCGTCTCTTTGTCTTCGTCTCTCTTCTTCAAGCCGCTCTTTTTCCTCGCGCTCACGCCGCTCTCTTTCCGCTTGCTTCTTTGCCTCTTGTTTCTTTTTTGCTTGCTGAAACATAATCTATCTTGAGACTTGAAACCTAGGCAGGTGCGGAAGGTACGCGACTGATATTTGGCTCTATTACAATGCTATTTGTATTACTGACACATAACGATCAAATTACGTTGCGTACGGCCTAACTTCAGTGCGGCCTAAGTTTAGCGGCAACTTATCAGTAAGGACACAATAAGCATACGCGACCAATGTTCGGTTCGATTGCCTTGTTTACACACACGAAGTTATGGAATTTTTTACCGCGTAATTTCGTCATAGACTCGTCACGACTGGTCGAAAACAGTCGCAGGACCAACTGCCCATCCTGCGCACTGACCATCAGCTATGTGTCTTGTCAGACAATCAGATGATCAGCATTGACTTGACCAAGTACTCCGCCGCAGCATCATGTCTCTGCTACTTCACCATAGTGTTTAGACACTGAGGCACCTCACCTGGTCGAGGTGCTCCCTGTACTGTCTCTGCTGCGCGCGCCGCAGCGTGTGCCGGCGGCGCTCGTACTCGCCGAGCCCGCGCAGCGCGTCGCCCGGCGTGCGCTCCGCCCGCACCAGCGGGTTGTTGGGGGAGTACTCGCCCGCGCGCAGCATCACGGGCAGTCCGAGGTAGCGCTGCAATGGGTACTCTATTAGTAGGAGACAAGGTTGAATATTATATAACGTAAGTAACTTTCGTTCAGGCTTATATCCATAGAAGTCTTAGATGATATGACGACACAACAAAAGTAGTATCAGTGTCGCATCCCACCACAGACGCATCAATAGATTTGTAGAACAAATATGTCGCCCAATGGAGTTTGTCGTCTATCAGGATATGATGTCGTCGTCGTCGTCGTTTCAGCCTTTAACTGTCCACTGCTGGACATAGGCCTCTCCAATACATTTCCAGTGCGACCGGTCCATTGCCACCTGCATCCAACGTGACCCGGCAGTTTTCACCAGGTCGTTGGTCCATCTGGTAGGTGGCCGTCCCACACTGCGCTTGCCAGTACGTGGCCTCCACTCTAGGATCTTTTTGCCCCATCGACCGTCCAATCTTCGTGCTATGTGGCCGGCCCATTGCCACTTCAGCTGACTGATCCTACGGGCAATGTCAGCAACCTTAGTTCTTCTACGGATCTCCTCATTTCTGATTCGATCACGTAGAGAAATACCGAGCATTGCCCTCTCCATAGCACGCTGAGCGACATTGAGCCTTTTGAAAAGATCCTTCGTGAAGCACCACGTCTCAGAACCGTAAGTCATCACTGGTAACACACATTGGTTGTATACCTTTGTCTTAAGGCACTGAGGTATTTTGGACGAGAAGACGTTGCGTAATTTACCGAACGCTGCCCAGCCGAGCTGGATCCGTCTACTGACCTCTCCTTAAAGTTGGACCTACCTAATCGGACAGCCTGCCCTAGGTATATATATTCGTCAACTTAACATTGTAAACTTGACATTGTAAAGCCTCCCGGCTAAAAATTATAAATATATTGTTAATTTAATTGTAAACGCTTTAAAACATTTATAATTACATTGTTTTATGTCTTATTAATAAGACAAATAATCAGTTATTGTGCTGTGAACAAGTTTATTTGTGATATTAGTACTTTAAAAGGTGCCTTACGTCAACGGCGATCAGCTGTCAAGGTAATTCAAATTTTCGTTTTTAAGTATTTTATTTTAATACAGTTCTAAGTAATTGTCTTGTAACATATTATTCATATAAATAATTATTGTTAGAAGCTGATTTAGGTTGACGATAGGCAATAATAATAAACGTTGGAAGGAAGCAACAGATCAGCTGTTCATAGCGAATTAATACTTCTTATAGGTTAGGCCAGTCAGTGGGATTGACGGACCTTGTTATTCCTTTTTAACAACTTATTTACCTCACTCTAGCTTGCGTGACCCCTATACACCGAGCAAATATCTCAACATCTAAAGATATCGAGTGGCAGGATCATTTAAGGAGAACTTGGTATTGTTAGTTTCACTGACATAGTAGTTTACTTCGAAATTATTCTTAATTTTTCTCGTGATTTGAATCTTTACAAATAAATTTATTGCTAGGTTAGCTTGTAGGTTTGGCATAGACTGATATTTTCTTTTAACATCTTACATACCCCACTCAAGCTTGCGTGACCGCTTTACACCGAGCAAATATCTCAACATCTATAGATATAGAGTGGCTGGGACTACTTGGGAGGTATCAGGAAGTGTTGAATTTGCTAGCTAATTAGGTAATTGGTTAATTTATAGACAGATTGGTTTATTAATTAACTGATTATCTTATAGTTTCACATACACTATGATGACTAGAGGAAACCTGGCCCGTCAGACTGAGGAACAACTCCGTCTGACCCTTCAGGAACTAAAAGAATGTAAAAAACAAAATGAACTGCTGCTTTCTGAACGTGAGGATAGTGAAAAAGAAATGTTAAAAATGATCCAAAACAACAGTGAGTTAAAATTAGAACTCAATAGGTTAAATGTAAGTTATGATAATATGTACCAAAAAAACATAGAACTACAGGATATTGTTGATAGTTTTGACCAGTGTAGGGATGAGTATGAGGAAGCCCTGAGTAATGCCTGTATGTGGAAGAAGAAACTTGAAGAAGCCTATACTCAAATTCAGATGTTGGAAAGTCAAATACAGGAGCTCAATTCGTCACAAACTCAAAACTTGTTCCAGGAAATGTTTGGTAGGGATCCTAGTATTGTTGAAAAAGATATCACCAATAACTTAAAACATTTGCCAATTATTGACTTGACAGGTGACGATACTATGCCCTCCCAAACATTTCAAAGTAAAAATAAATTAAAAAAATACATTAAAGTCAATAAGCATATCAAGAAAACAAGAAAACTGCTTATAAAAAATAAGAAAAACATGTTGAAGCTATCCAAATTGTCTAAGGATAAAGTGTTTATTAAGAACAAATACTTAGCTAGCACTCAAAAGCTAGAAAATACCAAATGTAAATATGAGGCAGAGGTATGCAGTCTTCAAACAGAAATCACAGACCTACACAACTCCTTAAAATCAATCACTAAAAGATATGAACTTGCCCAATTAGAGATATCAAGTCACATATCTGCGTTGAATACCTTACTCGAAGTATCTCATTATAACGAAGACAGAGTTGAATCTTTATTGAGTCTGAACTCGCTTTGTCAATGCGGAGTAAGCTGTTCAACAGTTAATTCTTGTATTGTAGGTGTGGAGACTCATGCTAAACCCTCCGTTAAAGAAAACTTAATTGCATCATCGGCCTCAGGGTCTGGCTTAATAAGTATTTACAGTGATGAGCTTGGTCGGGGAGTCGGGGTGCAATTGAGTAAGTTGTGTGATGGACAGTCAGTGTGCAATACCTGTATGCCAGGAGCAACATTTGAGCAAGTAATTAAAAAGATTTTACGCACAGCTTACTGTCCTAATACAACACTAATAATATTATTAGGGAGAAGAGGAAATGTAAATAAGGTTCAAATGGAAAATTATATAGAGTCACTAAACAGAGTTCAAAATATTAGTAACATTATATT
This sequence comes from Celastrina argiolus, assembly GCA_905187575.2. Taxonomy (NCBI): domain Eukaryota; kingdom Metazoa; phylum Arthropoda; class Insecta; order Lepidoptera; family Lycaenidae; genus Celastrina; species Celastrina argiolus. The sequence goes on along the minus strand of LR994582.1, from coordinate 3,255,688 downwards.
ATTTACATTTCCATACATAAAAGAGTTGCCACGGGAAAATAATATTAGGTATAATCTTAACAGCCAATTGTATGCTGCTGTTAATAATAATTGCATATTGTTAAATAAATATGACAACAAAATCAATATCATTGACATTAATAATATTTTAAATTATAAATTATGTAAATTGACATTAGATAGATACTTTCTATCTTTATACTTTACAAGACTTGTGGCTAATACGCTATTAACTTTTTTATATTTAAACCCAGCCAAGAACTTGGCTAGTAAGACCACAACTGCTTCTATTGAGCAGACTAGCAACAATATGACTTATTGTAACTCCTTGGAATATGTTCCAAATAATAATAATTTAAATTAGACTATAAGACAACAGAGGAAGTCTCTAGCACTATAGATATAAGTATTAATAAAAATAGTAATAAGTTACATACACTTATGCTGGTGCATCAAAACATACAAGGGATGGCTAGTAAAGAGCTAGAAATTGATTTGTTTTTTAAATAATAATAATATAGATATTTTGTGTATTACAGAACATTGGTTCAAGAAAAGTGAAATCATGCTAAATTTTAGTATGCACCAGGTAGCGAGTTCTTTCTGTAGAGAAAAAGCCATAAGAGGCGGCTCACTTATTTTAATTAACAAGAATTTAAAATACAAAGAACGGAAAGACATAGTATGCCTCTCTACAGAACGAACCACTGAAATAGCCTGCATAGAGGTGGGAGACTTTATTATTGTAAGCGTATACAGGCCTCCATTGGGGTTATATGATTCATTCGAAAAAAATATGGAATTATTATTAACTAAGATATGTGCATCTAACAAGCAAATAATATTATGTGGCGATTTTAATATAAATATTTTAGAGAGTAATTCTACCACTGTTAGATTCACATCTATGTTAAAATCATATAACCTTAATAATTTATTCTTTGAACCTACAAGGATCAGTAGCAACTCTGCTACTTGTATTGATAATATATATAGCAACATAAATCCAATTAATAAAGAAATAATCAACATCCTAAGCTCTGATCACTGTGGACAGCCAGCTACTTTCAATATGAATAGTAAATGTAACCAAATTAACAACAATAAAAATACATTTATACCAATTAATGTTAAACGCACTGAGAAGTTTAGAGGTAAAATATTAGCCAACATTGGACAATTAGAATATGATAACAGCCCAAATAGGGCATTCACTAAACTGTTTCAATTAATTAAATATAATTTTGATACTATTTTTACCTCTAAGACAGTGAGAATACACAATAAAAGTAAATTCAGTGAATGGGCAACATCAGGTATTTTAAAAAGCAGATTTAAGTTATATGAACTGTATAATGAAAAGACATTTAATCAAAGTGAAGACTTTAAAAATGATGTAAGAAACTATTCAAAAATTTTTAAGAAAGTTTGCGCTGCAGCAAAGTCTCTTGACATTAAAAATAAAATTAAAAATTCAAACAATAAAGTTAAAACAACATGGCAAATCATTGCAAATGAAACTGGAAGAGTCGCCAGTCGCAACTCAGATTTTAAACTAAACATAGATAATAAAGTAATTACATCCGACAGTGAAGTTGCTACTTTTTTTGAGAAATTCTTCGCGGACATTCCAGTTTCAACAACTAAATATTTGAATGCCTCTTCTGTTGATGCTGAATTACTCCTTAAAGAAAATGTAAAAGAGTGTGAAGTCGACTTTCGATTTAGAGAAATAGGGCCCCAAGACATAATAAAACATTTTAATTTATTAAATATTAAGAGTACTGCAGATTTGTGGGGCCTATCTACGAAAGTTATTAAATCGATAGTCGACATTATCGCACCTTACTTGTCAACTATTTTCAATGATTGTATTAAAAGTGGAGTATTTCCTGATCTAATGAAACAGTAAATTAATACCTCTTTTTAAGTCTGGTAGTAAGTCGGATCCATCAAATTTCCGGCCTATATCTATTCTACCAACATTAAGTAAAATATATGAAAAAGTAATACTAAATCAGATGCTTGCACACTTTAATGTTAATAATATTTTACACGAAAAACAGTTTGGTTTTACAAAGGGACGCTCTACAACAGATGCAGGCGTCGACTTGATAAGTTATATTTTTGAAGCTTGGGAGGGATCGCGGGATGCTCTTGGAATATTTTGCGATCTTTCCAAGGCATTTGATTGTGTGCAGCACACGACATTGATCAGGAAACTACACCACTATGGGGTAAAAGGTCCAGCTCTCGCCCTTTTGAAATCATACTTGTCAAATAGAACTCAGAGGGTAGAGGTAAATGGGAAAAAATCCATAGGCTCTAAAATAGAGATGGGGGTCCCACAAGGGTCTATTTTAGGACCTTTTCTGTTTTTAATTTATATAAATGATCTACCATTCCTTATTAATGAAAAACACGGGATAGTATTATTTGCTGATGATACGTCTCTTATTTTTAATATAAAACGGCAAAATATATGCTACGACGAAGTAAATAGTGCTCTCTCAAAAATAGTACATTGGTTTAATGTAAATAATCTTTTGCTTAATAATAGAAAAACAAAATGTATAAAATTCACATTGCCTAATGTGAGGCAAACTGATACCAATGTACTATTAAATGAGGAATGTATGGAACTAGTGGATACTGCAGTATTCTTAGGTATAACGTTAGACTCAAAACTTCAGTGGGGCCCCCATATAGCTAGGCTGGCCGACAGACTCAGTTCAGCAGCATATGCAGTTAGTAAAATTAGACAATATTCAGATGAATGTACTGCACGTCTAGTGTATTTTAGTTACTTTCATAGTATAATGTCCTATGGTATTCTGCTATGGGGCAACGCTGCAGATATAAATAGTATCTTTGTGCTGCAGAAGCGAGCTGTTCGGGCAATCTACAAGCTGGCCCCCAACACTTCACTTAGAGAAAAGTTTAAGGAAACTGGAATATTAACTGTAGCTTCTCAGTATGTTCTCTCAAATGTATTATATGTTAAGAAAAATATTCATCAATTTAAAAAAAAATGTGACAAACATAATAGAAATATGTACTAGAAATAAGCATAAACTGGATGTACCAGTGACAAGGCTTAGTAAAGTAAAGAATTCTTTTAAAGGTCAATGTGTGCCTTTACAATAGGGTCCCAGAAAACGTTCAAAATTTTTCTAACAATAAGTTTAAGAAAGTAGTCAAAGAACGTTTGTGTGCAAAAGCATACTATAAAGTTTGTGACTATATGAATGATAGCACACCTTGGGAATAAAGTAGCAAGGCTTTTTTTTTTCTTTTATTTAATTGCATAAAAGTGCAATTTTTTATTTGTAGTAGTATTGACTATTTTATATGTAAACATATTTTTTATATTTATTTGTTTTTTAAAAGAGAAATTTTCCATCTTTTTAGTAAAAGGTGGCCCCATGCGAGTTTCTTACGCCGGTTCTTCTCGCTGGGCTAGTTCCCGAACCGGTGGTAGGCATCATATAGAAACGACGTTCAGAAAACATTTTTGTAAAATTTATTCTGAATAAAAATTTTTGACTTTGACTTTGACTTTTAACAACTTCAAGAGTAGAGCTCCCAACAGTTAGTGCGGTGGGTGCAACATGGACATTGTGCATGATCTTTGTTTTGTCCATGTTCATTTTAAGACCCACTTGTTGAGAAACTCTATCGAGGCCACCGAGCATGCGCCCCAAATCTTCCAGCGATTCTGCCATGACTACTATGTCGTCGGCAAATCGAAGGTGAGTATATGGTGTAGGATATGATGTAGAGACGGATATAGGCAGATGTGAGAGAATTAAAATATTACCGCGAGGTCCTATCTTGACAATCCCAGCCCCCTGATTACGTAACTTCGGTGGATTTCTAGATTCTGGAAATGGACTGTCATTTTGACGTATGAATTTTTTAAAAACACGATTTCAAAAGTTGAATCGTAAAAATGTCAGTCGATGTTCATCGATGGAAGTTACGTAATCAAGGGGCGGATATGATACAGGTAGAGTGACAAACCCAAGTGGCGATTAAGTTGACATGGCCCGAAATTACTGCCGACCACTTTGCATTGTACAAACTGTCATAAAGATCTTTTCGAAAAATCTTGGCGGTTAGCGAATTCACCATCGTAATCTCTATCTGCGTGGCAACTGATTTCCTTGTCCATAAAAAGTTTTATTATTACATATATAAAAATACCTAAAGAAGCTTATTTATAATTCACTTAGAACAAAGGTGCAGCGTGTGACTGTATGAATATTCAGATAAAATCTTCTCCTTTGTGTAACTGACACAGTGTTTAAACTTATAAAGTGCAAACAATTTCACACCTCAACATGTATCGTACTGGCAGAACATACAAGGGACATTATTTATTCTCAATATTTTAGGAGTAAAAAAGATAATTCATTAAACTCCCGCCTTTTTGTACTGTCTACTGTGGTCATCTGCAATAACATGGGAATAGACAGAACCCTTAATCAAAAAGCTTCAGGGTGTGTTTCACCAAGCAATGTTAAAGTTAATCGTTCGTTAAATATCATGTTGTTCCTCTCGTTATTCCTATCAATGGATGAGAAGGCATGGTATTTTAACAAGCTGTTAGAAGCGTTGGTGAAATCGGGACTTATTCTTTAATTATTTAAATTCTTAAATTCCGAGAACGGCTCTTAACTAACTCTTAACGGAAGTAGAGACTGAATTTTTCAACAAAGTATTAAACCATTTGATATTTGAACGTTTTTGTAGAAGAGAACACACATCGGACCTTGTTTCATTAGCAAACTCTAGATTACTTTTCTCAACATTGAAGCCCAAAATAAATTGAACGGATGACTCCATACGATTTCGATTGTGGGCGGTAGGTACCTTACACGGACATAATATTAATAACTCGGGGTTAAAAACCTCTCGCTATGCTAATAACATGTTCGACGTGTAATTGCGACGTGATTCATCATCAGCAGTCACGCGACGGTCGTTTGTCACGCTAATTACTGGGGTATATTACCGTGACGGCGGCGTCAACGGAATATTTTGCAATGTCACCAAAAATAAGTCGGTCAACTACTGCTGCGTGTGCTCTCGGAAACTTTATGTCGTTATTTAAGAAATGTACTGTTTTATTACAAAAACAGTTTTGTTATCGTAATAAAACTGGGTATATTTCTTCCTAGACAAACCAAGGGCGTGTTTCACAAAGCAATGTTAAAGTTAATCCTTCGTTAAATATCATGTTTCTCTCGTAATTCCTATCAATGAATGAGAAGGCATGGTAATTTAACAAGCCGTTAACACTAACATGCGTTGGTGAAATCGGGACTTAATGATAAATTTACCATTTCTAAATATAACATTTCTAGATAGAATGATTATTACATAGACAAAATGAATAACGTTTATTCGGAAACAGATAGAGAGTATACACAGAATACCTACAGTGTTGCCAACACAAAACACTTTTGATATGATGGTTCAACCGTTAAGCTTCCTTTTTTGAAGTCGGCTTGAAAACTATTATACAAAGCATTGGCAAACGTGGAAGAGGTTGTCTGGAGACAACCTTTTTGCAAACGGCAAACTTGATTGCGGAGTAGTATAATTTATTTTGAACCGTAAAAGCTTTTTTCTGTTATTTTAGGCTATACCAGAGCTAATCAACAAAAGCTACCAAATTGACAGATAAAGCGATAAAGATAAGTGTAAACAAGAGGACGGAAGCGTTCCGCGTAGTCGCCTCGCTGGACTTCCGCCAGATAGAACAATGGCGGACGATGGATGAACAATGACTTAATGACGATATCACGTTGGATGAATAGTGCATTTAGTCATTAGAAGATGCAGTTCAGAGCATTTGATAAGTAATGCTATTATTAGTGTACAGTGTACACTATGTAATACCTCTATTTAAAGCGATTTGGCGCAGGATAGTGTCCAACTAAACGGCAGACAGTTCTAGCATGTCCCTCGAGCACCCTTCAGATCATATCAAAGGCTTTTTGAGGTTGGTTACCAGTTACCACAGTAGTTCCTGGCTACACAGGAGTTGCAGTGGTGGAAATGTGACTGTGACTGGTGGGCCATTTATGCGTTAAAAAAAGTTTAAAAAGGTATAAAGATTTCACTTAGGGCCGATTTTTCAATCGTCAGATAACTTTTATCTAAGGAATAAATATGTGATGTGGTAGATTTTGTATGGAACAAAATATGTCAAAGTCACATGTTTATTCAACAGATAAAAGTTACCTGACGATTGAAAAATCGGCCCTTAATACTAACTAAACTACTGCGTATAATTCTGCATAATTGTAATTATGCATGTAATTATTTATGTAAAAAAAATCTACAGAAATAACATAGTTAGGAAAGCAATATTGGTTTTTTAATTATATTCAAAAATATCGTATTTTAGTTCTGTAACTTTTTAATCTATCAAGTATCAACTGATAACAATACCTACGACTAAAGGCCGATTTTTCAATCGTTAGATAACTTTTATCTGTTGAATAAACATGTGACTTTGACATTTGTTCCATACAAAATCTGCCAAAGTCACATATTTATTCGTTAGATAAAAGTTATCTGACGATTGAAAAATCAGCATTAGCGACGAAAAACATACGACTTTGTACATTATAATATAATATCTATGGACGCTTCACATCACGTCAATCTGGCCCCGTGCTAAGTATCCGAAGAACTTGTGTTACAGGTACCAGACAACGGAAATATATTTAATACTTTTATACTATACACATATTTAAGATGTTTATTATATTACACACAAATTTAATACGTACATCCATGACCCAGGAACATTGAAAACTTTTTGTTCCCTCGACGGGATTCGAACCCGCGACCTCTCGTTCGAGCACCAACGCGCTCAACCACTGCGCTACGGAGGTCGTCAAAATGACATTGTAGGTAAACACTGACTTACATGCTTTCATTTTTAAATTACACTCTAAAGAGTAGTTTACCACTAGGAAACAACTATGCAAATTGAAATTCTAACGTCAAAGAAATTAGGCGTGAAACCATTTACATATGTAAACACATGATTGCGTTTTGGTCGCAAAAACTCTCCCCAGTGTTATAATTACAGAAGGCACGTGTTTAATAACTTAATACTGCTTTTCCACGCTTCGGTTTACATTGAGATGTTTTTGCTAAGCGCTATTATAACTATTAATTAGCAGTTTGCTATTGCTGTGTCCAGTGGTCTTTATTGTAACTACTAACTACAAATTTTCATTCGAATTAATGAACTAGAATTCTTATGTACCTACATTAAAAATGCCTGTACAAAGCACTAAGTTGTACTTTTTCAATGTATTTTGATTTATTTATATATACTTAATCGCTTTAAAGATTTTTGCAGTTTTGAAAATATAACTCAAGCTTAACCAAATATGAATGTTTATGGTTTTAGTAGCACTATTTAATACAAAGTGGGTTAAATAACTAAGACAAAGACAAGGACCGAATGTATTTCCTTTACCAAGTAGAGTATTAGTTATATCCTATTCTGAAAATGAGGGTAGAATGGTAAAATTGAATATTACATGTGAACTATTAAAGACCTTTATTGAATGTCAAATGTCTATTCAATGTCGCTTCTGTTGAAACTTATATCAAAATGTGTGTACTAGCGTCATCTAGTTTGTAGTTTGAGAAATAATTGTTTGTAACGGAAATAAAGGTAGTCGGCACTGAAAAGCCAACGTGTTTACTTAAAAGCTTCTACGATACCTCTACGCTCTATGTAATAAAAGCAGTAGAGCAGACGTTATATATTTAAAAAAAAAACCGGCCGAATTGAGAATTTTCTTCTTTTTTTGGAAGTCTAGACAAGAATTAGTTTCTAAATAAGTCAATAGGTTATAAAAAGGACATCGAATATTCATTTCGATGTAAGTAATTATTTAAGGCTTTAAAAAAATATAAGATATTCCGATTGAGAGAGAGAGATTGATCGGAACGTAAACAAACCAACTTGGAAGATTTCAGAAAAGTTAAAAACATAATAATATCTCATATACGTTTGGTGAAACTCATTGGAGCACTGAAGAAAGCATGCCAGTTTTTAAAAAACATAATATGATTATCGACAATATTTTTTTTATACCTAGCGAGTGGATCCTCGGTTTCCCGAACGCGATTAAATCAATGATCAACTAACATGGCATTCAAATCAACAGGCCATATTGAACGCTTATTGGTAGAACATTATCAGACAGAAAGGAACGGACATATTATGTTTTTGAATTAGGTACATCACGTGCGAGACTTGCAAGATTTGTTAAAATTCTACAGATAAGGTTAATTCACCAAAGACACCGATTAGTTGACATACGATTTGAATCAGGGAGCGAGCGTGAAATAATTATAAAATATATGTCCGTTCCTTTCTGTCTGATAATATTCCACCAATCAGCGTTCAATATGGGTTGTTGATTTGAATGCCATGTTAGTTGATCATTCATTTGAATAGCGTTCGGGAAAATGGGGACTAAAGTTGTATTTTATTGTGATTCAGTTTCGGTAGAGTTTCGAGGGGTTATAAGAAAATTTCACTTCATTGTTAATTATCTTCAAATTAAAACGTTTGCTAAGACAAAGCGCGTGATGCGTCACTTTGTCACCGAAATATGCGATAGCATCTTAGGTAACTGTCCTGTATAAATTGATTTCACATCGAACGGACACATTATAAGTTCGTTAAATTTATTATTTACGAACGGGAACATAACGACGTATTTACTTAACAATCTTAGAATTAGTCTAATCTATTATTGAGTCAATGTTTGTTCGAAAATAGTTTCATCATTAAGATTTCATTGCTCGGTGATAGAGCTTCGTTTGAATTTGTACAGAATTGATCTGTCTACATTATAGACTTGTGATACGCAAGCCTGTCTGTGAGTTTAAACGTGTTCGTTGCAACGAAATTAGAGTGTAGGAGTAGGAAGCGTGACAAAAATTTCTAACATCCCCTGACTCTTGTCATAATTGCATACCTATTCATTGTCATCGCCCGTGGATCTCGTGGACACGATCCGTGGACAGCGTCGTGGATTACAACGTAGCATACCTATTCTCATACAGACAAAACTACGTTTAAAAAGAACAACTTCAACAACGAAAAAGTATAAAATACAAAATGATAGTATAAACAAGCCGTACTGAAACATCATCATCAATATACATCACAAAACGATTTTTATAGGGTATTTTATAGAGTGAGACGAAAAGGCAGACGGGCCACCTGATGGTAAGCGGTCACCGTCGCCTATGAACATGGGCAACACCAGAGGAATCGCCAATGCATCGTCGGCCCTGAAGGAGAACTTTTAACATCATATAAATTACATCGAAATGGATATTGGATACCCTTTTAATAACCTATTGACTTATTTAGAATCTAATTCTTGCCCAGGCTCAGGTTGCGTGCTAGATAATAGATACAATCAAGTTGCACGCCCTAGGGCTGTGCCCTGCGATCAATTAAATAGTCATGCACTACGTAAGGGAAAATGAAAAGCAAACAAGGGCGAACGGACGTGTATAATTAATTACTTCATCGAATCTTTTGTATTTATGAGAGCTAGATATCGCCCTGTACGAGGGCTGCACAAAAAGTATCGGGAATTAAATATTTCCACTGTTCCTGTCATAATAAAACCTTTTAAATTGGAAAACTCCTTGGTTTCAAAAATCTAATCTATTTAAAAAAAGATTTTCGCTCTTGTCTCAAGGTTTTGTCAAACTTGTTTAGTCGTTGAGAAAATTTCATTCAAGAGCTATGATTTATTATGACTTTCGACGTGGTTTAACACAAAGTCCCCGTCAAGGTCGTCCAAAAACTGCAGTCACTCATGAAAACGTTTATGCCGTAGTAGTAGCGTAGTCGAAAATATATATTCGTCCATAATAATTAATCGGTATAATTTTTTAGTTTGTACTTTATAATCTCCTTTACCTACTACATTTTAAAAAATGTGAAATTGTATCAAATGCACAAGCATGAGTAGTAATAGTCTGAGATAGTGTATTTTTATGTTTGAAATTTTTTAATGATGCATAGAAATATAAATAATAAGTTTTTGAACACCTTTCTTTCACATAAACTTCAACTGTGCATAATTTCGACGCACAGTTCTTGTAAAACTGTACTCGAGTTTTGTAAATACATATAACTTCTTAATAACTAATGTGTAGGTATATTTTATTACCTACTGTTTAGCATTGTTCAACGCGACATGAGCCAAGAAGGTTTCCAAGTGAATTACTCCCTTGGAGTGCTTCGCGTGTCATTATTAACACCATCTCGACTTTTTCAAGCTAATCGCAGCCTTTTACCCTAAAATCTAAATGATAGTAAATAAGGTTTAAGATAGTCCTAAAGTATTTGAAATAGGGCATCGCCAATCACATAAAGCTCACAAATCGTTTTAATCCATGAAAAGAAAATAGAAAAAGTGTATGCCACATCAATTCAAGTACAAAATACTCGCATTAGCTATAAAGCTAGGCCGCAAAGCAATCAGACTTCAGACAGAGTTCTGTGACCCAGAAACTGTAATTTCCATATTCCGTGCCGACTGCCGCCAAAACAATACTATTACCTAAACAAACCGTATAACTGACGATTCGTATCGTTGAAAAGAATTGAAAATGCTGTTAAATTTAATGGGATGATTCAAGATATTTCATCCATAATTTGACTTACCACACTGTTATCTCGTTTTTCAAGATCAGAAGTGGGATATTTTTTCGTCAAAACGTTTCTTATATGAACGTGGGTGGTATTAACATATTTTATTTTATTATTAGCCTAAACTGTCCCACTGCTGGGCAAAGGCCTCCCCCAGTGTCCTCCGGGTATTTCTTTCCTGCGCCACCGCTACATAACATACAAGGTGTAAAATAAAGAAGTGATAATATTAGGTCCTTACACATGAAATTGGCGTTTTGTATGGGCATACATTAAGGCGATTTTTTCATATTAAAATATATTTTATTAATCAAAGTATGTACCATTGCTATCTATACACTTTTGCCATCTTATAGGTAGTTCATTGATCCCTTTACTAAAAAAACCATTCGGACGGGAATCAATGAAATCTTTGAAAGCGGTTTGGACTGCCTCATCGGAATTGAATTAATTTCCTTGCAAGAAGTTATCCAAATTTCGAAAAAAATGGTAATCTGTTGGAGCAAGGTCCGGAGAGTACGGTGGATGTCTTAGACATTCCAATTGAAGCTCCTCTAATTTGGTAGCCGTCTGTTGGGCCGTGTGTGGTCTAGCGTTGTCTTGAAGCAGCAGTGGCGTAGAGCGATTGACAAGTCTCTGTTGTTTAACGGCGAGCTTTTCCATCATGGTTTGCAGTTGCTGACAATAGACATCAGCCGTAATCGTCTGACCAGATTTAAGAAAGCTATAGTGTACGACACCGGCACTAGTCCACCAAACGCTTACAAAAAACTTTTTTTGAGTCAATTTTCGCTTGGGACAAGACTTTGCTGGTTCACCAGGGTTCTGCCATTGCGATGAGCGTTTACGATTATCGTACAGGATCCACTTTTCATCACATGTAATGATCCGATTTAAAATTCCTTCATTATTGAGCATTGTAACGCAGCAGTCGACGCGCGTTTGTCGGTTTGCTTCACTCAATTCATGAGGTACCCTCCTTTCAAGCTTTTTAATCTTCCCAATTTGCTTCAAGTGGATTAAAACGGTTTTGTCACTAACACCGCAGCCTGTACCTAACTCTGATGTGGTTTGCGATGGATCTGCTTCCACAATAGCCTTCAATTTATCATTATCGACCATGGTCTCCGGCCGTCCACGGGGCTTGTTCTGCAGGTCGAAATTTCGAGAACGAAAGCGTTGAAACAAAAAACGCAACGTGTTTTCTTTTGCGACACCACTCCTATACACATCATTAATCCTTCGAGCCGTTTCTGCAGCACTGGTGCCACGGTGGAACTCGTACTCGTAAATAATGCGATATTTTAAGTTTTCCCATATAAATTTACCATACAATTTTTTCTTACAGCGCTGGTACTTTCACAGTAAACTCTATATACCGGATCCATACACACCCTAAAATATAATCACTCGTTAATATAACAGCCTGTATAGTAGGTGAACCTAAACCTAAGGGTCAGCTCATACCATAAGGCGACGCACACCTTTTGATAGCAATTGAATATTGAACGTTGTTACCTAAACAACTGGAAAATTTAGTCTCTGTTAACTAATGCATACCTCCTTTACAGAGTACTGCGTTATGCATAAGCAGTAAGCATGTAATGGAAAAGCACGACACAACCTGTAATATTATACGACATGATATTACGTATAATGATATGTAATGCCGTACAGGGGTAAACCGTTGATTTGATTCGCATTAGAGAAGGTGCAGGTTCGATTCCCAGGTTGTAGACTTTTTCCGATCTCCAGTATATTATACGGACGCTCTAACGGTGAAGGAAAACATAGTGAGGAAACCCGATGAAAAAAAGCATGGTTGGCCCCGAACAAGACATTCCTCTGGCCTAAGGGCCTACTGGTTACTACATTTACAAATGCCTGACCCAGTATTTAAAGAGTGGTTACATTTATCGGTATTTTTTAAATATAGGTATATAAGCCGAGCTTAGGTAATGCTCAACTTTAAAAATTAAATGCATTTTAATCTCAGAAAAATAATATTGAAACCACCCTGAAATTCATTAAAAGATAGTATCTAATATGCTTCATTGTTTTAATATGTAAATGAATTATAAAAATGTTTAACTATATCCTTTTAGTACCACGATTTACATTTATGTGGCTTTTCAGTGGAAGAAATAATTTCAAAATATACAATTCAAAGGACACACATTAATATCCAGTAAACACGACTTACCTATCATAAATACTTTTAAACCATTACTGTTACACCAGAACCATTGGTTTCACATTCTAAAGAATAATATAGGTATTAGTCCATTGAAATGTTACATTTTTTAGGCCTTACCTTGCGTTTTTTAGAGGACACAATTTTATTTTTTTGATGTGTAGGGGGGGTCAGTGTAAAGCTAAAACCAAGTTTGTGGGGTCGCCACCCTTGTCCCACGGCCGCCATCTTGAAAATAGGGGTTGAAATGGTATTTACGATATATCTCTTAAACTATTTATTTTATAAAAAAAATTGTGAACATTTTTTGTTGCAAATTAAATTCTCTACAACTTTGCTCCAGTAACTTTTTGTCGTAGAACTATAAATAAAAAAGTTATAAGTGAAAATCTTCGGAAATTTGAGAAAAAAAATTATATTTTTCGTTGTAACTTTTTTTTTATCATTTTACGAAAAAATTATATTCGACCATTTTTGTACATCGTTTTTTGAGGAACAACTTTTATTCGCATCATTTTTTCATTAAGTCAATAGCTAAGGTTTTACAGCGCTCCGAAGTGAGTACTATTTTTCAGTACTCTTAACTATACCTATATTATACGTGTGTACCTATGATAAGTCATCAGTTATTGTTTGTTTTTTTTTTTTTGTTTTTTTTTTACTTTATTATTATAACTTTTTTAATTACAAATTTTGTAATATTATTAATAATTAATTATTGACTCTTTTCCCCACCACCCACGAGGTAGAGTCTAGAGGCGCGTTTTTTTTTTGTTGTTGTCCTTTCATCGTTAGGATTCTCCGCATCCTATAATGCCATTTCATTATTCGAAGATTCTTGTGCTTTTCGTCCGGCGCGTAATATCTCCTCATGCTTTTTTTCAGTTTGTTTTTGACAATGCTGATTTTAATAGCAATACAATTGATGGTAAAAATACTTTCCATGCGATGGGTGGTATTCAATGCGTTACACCTTATAACAGTATCGAAAGTGATACCAGTTTACCACGAGTATCCAAAAAAATACCTGCTTCAACTACTACTACACTTGGATTAATTCCTCTTTCATCCTACTCAAAAGGCAAAACCGTTGGTCTCAGTAAAATAAATGTTTCAGTAATTGAAAGGGCCACACAATCGACCAAACAAATTGTTCCTACACCTTGTGATTTGATATGGCTGTATGGTAAATGGTCATGCACTGTGAATATCAGCGGATGGAATGGATTTATGATCGAAGCAACTGATGATTTTCGCTTATAACTTTTTTATTTATAGTTCTACGACAAAAAGTTACTGGAGCAAAGTTGTAGAGAATTTAATTTGCAACAAAAAATGTTAACAAATTCTTTTATAAAATAAATAGTTTAAGAGATATATCGTAAATACCATTTCAACCCCTATTTTCAAGATGGCTGCCGTGGGACAAGGGTGGCGACCCCACAAACTTGGTTTTAGCTTTACACTGACCCCCCCTACACATCAAAAAAATAAAATTGCGTCCTCTAAAAAACGCAACCCAAAATGTAACTTTTCAATGGACTATATTGTATTTGTATATTGTAGTGAATGCAATCCGAAACCGCTCAATACCGAGCAACCGGCGACGGCCGGTGCAATTCGCGAACTGACGATACGGATTATGGTTCCCCGTTCCATGCGGCATTTATTCCAGGAACGTCCCGCGGTCTAGGAACGTGTTCCGGGACTGTTTCACGTTAGGAACAAGCGCCGGGTTTCAAGGTCCGAGTACCGCAGTGCGAGTGCGTTCCTCCCATACGTAATTTCCGCCTACTCTATGAAATGAAAAACGATTTTATACTTCAGACCTCGAAAGTAGCAAGTTGGACCGCATCCAATGAAATGTCAAGGGTAGTATGATTTTAATAAGACTAGCGGACGCCCGTAACCTCACATGCAATAATTTGGTACCAGCATTTTTATTTTCATTCTATCTACATTTACTAGGTCCTAATTTAGTAAATAAAGTAATAATAATAATAATAATATCTATGGACGCTTCACACCACGTCAATCTGGCCCTGTGCTAAGTATCCGAAGAGCTTGTGTTACAGGTACCAGACAACGGAAATATATTTAATACTTTTATACTATATGTGTATAGTATAAAAGTATTAAATATATTTCCGATTTTTATTTAAGATTTTTATTATATTATACACAAATTTAATACACATCCATGACCCAGGAACATTGAAAACTTTTTGTTCCCTCGGCGGGATACGAACCCGCGACCTTTCGTTCGAGCACCAACGCGCTCAACCAACTGCGCTACGGAGGTCGTCAAACGTATTTATACCGGTCGTAGTTCATCATGTAAGACAATTCTAAATGTGTTAGTATCTAACCTATTTGGAATTAAAAGATTTTTCATTTTCATTTAATTACGAAAAACGAACATTTTGTTATTTCCACCGTCCACGCACGTTGCAAGGAGAGCTCCTTGGCTCCATGCACCTTGCAATACTTGCATAAAATATGTACATTTTCCTTCAAATTATTCATATAAATATAAATACATAATAATTTTTAGCCCCGGACAAAAACAAAAAACAGATGAGTGTTATAAGTTTGATATGCCTCTGTGTGTGTTCTTTACCATATAAACACGACGATTGTTGAGAAATATGAACACTATGATCGTAGTGCACTGTATTTAGCGTTTTCTTTGACGGATTTAATTGCAAAGCAGCGAGGATTTATTTTAATGACAAAATATTATAGCCTCGTGCAGCATTTTTCGTTTACCTTCGAATTAAATTAATAGGGACGTGTGGACGGAATGTTCTACGTATTTTTACCAGACTACGGCGAAGCAAAAAGGAGAGTTATGATATGGACCTGTATGTGGCTGTTCATCTGTTCCCTCATAACTTCTAAACTATAGAAAGTCCGAGATAAATTCAACCCAAACGTAAAAAAACCCGTCTATGTCTATGCCAATTGGCAATTAATATTAATACAATGATTATTGTTTGCTATGAATCCATAGACTATAGGCTTATAAGTGGCTTATATTCTACAATCGGCAGTGTCAAAATGGCGTATTTTTTCTGTGAAAGATTTTCATTTGATGTATAAACATATTAATTATTGTTTTTATAAAATGTATTGGGTAATGAAGTATAATAAAAAAAGTGTGCACAATAAGTAAATATGTGAATATTTCAGTGTTTTTGGTTTGTTTACGTTTAGGTTAAATTTATCTTTACTACTCGGACTACTACAGTTATGACAATTAGAACAATGAGGTGTCGTTACTCGTTGGAAGCCCCTTGATCGTCTGTTTTATTCCTTTAGCGTCTACTCTAACGGTGATAGACAACATCGTGAGGAAATCTGCACTTGTTGGCCCCAGAAGTATTCACTAGTCATTCCTATGAGCTGTGCTGACTATGTTGCGAGAATGTGCTGGGCGACCATACAACATTTAAAACCGCCTGTCCCAGGCACTACAGCACATATTACTAAACGACATCACCTACATACTCAAAGAATGTGTACTGTACTAGCTGAACCGTGCCCACTTCGTTGAGCATAGAAACCGTTTAAACCTTCCCGGGACTTCCACGAATGTTTCAAGACTAAAAATAGCCGAATCGGTTCACGTTCTCGAGTTTTAGCGAGACTAACGAACAGCAATTGATTTTTATATATAAGAGAATAAGAATACTAGCAGACCCGTGCCCACTGCCCACTTCGTTGATCATACAAACCGTTTAAACCTTCCCGGGCCTTCCACGAATATAGTATAGACTAAAAATAGCCGAATCGGTTCAGCCGTTCTCTAGTTTTAGCGAGAATAACGTACAGCAATTCATTTTTATTATAAGATAGAAGAAGATAAATCATCCAATAACGCAAGAAAAGACCAAAATAGTAACACGCATGTCCTTTTCTGGTGTAGCTACACCAAAGACTTATTCTTCGTCAATATATATGAAGAGCCTAGAAAAATCGTCAGTCCTAGGTTTTGGCGGTCAATATTTTTGAGGTGTGGACTGTCAGCATTGGCGTGGCTGTTGGGAAGGGCAGAAGGGTGCGGCCAATATAATATTACATTAACTTAATGAGGGGCCATCGTTGAAGGTTTGTTATTTAAATATGGCGTCAGAAATAAATTGCTGATGCGATAAACGCCTCACCCATAGAGGACGATTAATGACTTGTTTCGTTGTTCGATCTATCCTAACAGATAGATCGGTGTGTTTAGTGCGTAGTTTATGGCATCGATATAGTTATCATACAACATATAAAATTTGTTAACTTTCTCATTGGTGAGCAGTGACAAAAAATCCCACTAAACACACTGATATTACAACGGGCCATGGCATTCGACTAAGAACCAAAATACCAATAACAATAGTCGACATCAATAATGCCTCTTATAGAAAAGTATGCTAGAAGACATGAATGGAAGGTGATTGGTGATATGTAGCAAAATTCTAATTTGAGTTCAAAATCTCATTCAGACCTCAGCTTCGAATTTTGCGGGCAGCGGGGCGGGAGTGGCGGCGATCTTTAGCGTATAATCAAATGGCCGGTCCATTTGATTATACTATATTGATTATAATGTATTCATTCATATTCTCGAAAACAGCGGCGCGGGAGCGGGTAACGAGTACCGCACTCGCGCCGCCGCGCCGCCGCCGCTCCCGCCCCGCTGCCCGCTGCCCGCAAAATTCGAGACCAAGGCCTTATACCTACATTTTAGAATACGTCGTAACGCATTAAGTTAATCTAAATCAATGTACTTAATACGTTACGAGTTACTACAAATCCTAAAATGTTTATGTGACCACCAAATAATCTACCCTGTTTTGTCCTTGTTTTTCAAGTGGATTTTTTAACCTATCAAACAAGGAGAAAATGCACCTATATTTTTTCCTATTTAACGCTAAAATATATTCGAGGTTCAACCTTAATACAAAGCGAGAAAGAACTTTCTTCATATTTAATAAATAAATAGGTTTCCAACGAGCATGGGGCAGTTTTGGCTCCGACAATACTGAGACTCCTACATACAATATTCAAAGTACAGTCGCGCATAAAAGTGCTTTGTTCTTTTTAATGCGACTGAAATTTTAAGGGATATTGTCTGGCTTGTATGTATCTGTGGGGAGTGAATGCTTTGAAATTAATAATACAATTTGCATACGTCTACTTATTTGTACATTGCGTAATGCAAAACTATAAATCCTGTGCAGCACAAACGGCGGTTTAAAACACTTTTAAAATAGTTGTTGAATGCCAAATTCGAAAGAACGCCCTTTGCAGCAAGGCTTGTATTGCAAAGTGCAAACCACTTAGTTTAAACACCGTTGGTTTTAAACCATATAGCCGGCAAAACGCAACTCGCTTTTTTAGTTTCAAGCCTCCGTTTAATACCGTGCAAGCACAGAGTTTAGTATTCTTACGAACGAATATGTAATGATAGTAAAATTAAGTGACTCTGTCTTGTGTGTGTGAATCACGTGCTGTCCTTGTCATTCCGCTAAGTAGTGACAGTGATAGCCTGTGAATATGAGGGCTTAACTTTAATTAGAATTTTAGTATTCGGCCGTTAGTGATGTTACTTTAACTTGGTAGGAAGTAAAACAGCATACAATTAACATCATTTTCACCAACGTAAAACCATTTGCGAAATGTTTAATTAAAAAAACAGAAGCTGAAGTCACGTAAATGCATTTTATGTCTTACCTCATTAGCATCTTTTTCACATAAGCATACTAAAATTACAGTGACGTCATCATCCTGAATGAATACCGCGATTGTTTCAACAACGTGATCAAAATAATTATGGATACAACTTTTGTACCTCGTTAAATTGAGGATAGCGTGCTTGGTGAATCTTATATATAGGTCCAATAGCTATTAAGTAGTCTGTGCCTATAGTATAATCCGATTTTTTTCCGGTACCATGTGAACAAAGCTATTATAATGCTAGCAATTTAAATGTCACTTGTTCACCGCGCAATAAAAAAACAAATACAGTGTCACATGAATGTGGTCGAATATAAATTTTTTGGTTACATTAAGATCACATCAAATCGTATTAGAGGTTTTAACTCATATCTATGGTACAGCGTTTTGGTTACCGCCTCCGTACTCCAGAGCCCCGATCCAGGGCTTGAATAACCGAAAAATATCGGTAAAAACGGTTAACGGTATGACGTCATACCTTAAAATTATGGTAACCTTATATAACGGTACCGCTATTATTTTGGTACCGCAAAATTATGGTATAAAATTTTTTTCAGATACCCAAATTTGTAAAATAACGGTTTTATTAGTAGGTACCCTGCTGCCCGCCAGAGTCACGCCGATTGGTTTGGTCGTAGAATCTTGAGTGTTAAAAATTACTGACAGTCGTGCGGAGTGCCCTGCCTGTAACGCACGCTGCGTTACAGGCAGGGCACTGCGTAGGTACTTAGTTAATAGTAAATTGCTAAATAGTTAATAGTAAATTACTAAATAGTTTTTATTTAGACAGTTTTAGTTATAAAACTTGGGAAACAGTTAAGTTAAGGGTACCATTAAATTACCTATGCGTAGCAATTATGTTTTATAATGTTTAATTATGTTTTATTGGTACGTTAAGAGCGTGCATTCAATTTACGACGATGTTTCAGTTTTTCGGTGTTTTTGACTGCCCCTGACATGCATAAAATAACAAAATTAAATAAAACAATTAGAAATATATAAAGATAAACTCTTTATTTTTGGAATAGTTTTATAAAATTAAAGTTTTATGTAGTACATTTGAGTAAATTTATAGATTTCGGAACGCCGAATCGCAAAAATGCCGATTTTAGCTCACTTTGATAAAGAAAATAACAATTAAATCGTTTTAATATAGTTTAATTTCTATTTTCATAAAAGAGATTATAGAAATAGAAAAGTTGATAAAAAATTAAAAATATATGTATTGTTAACTGCATAAAAAATCTTTTAAAAATGTCATAATTTACGTTTTTCAGTGCAGTATTTCTACTGGAAAAACTAAATTTCTTCGATGATGTTATTTTTATAATTAATAATCATACTGTTGGTAACTTGAAACTATTTTTTATTTAATTAAAATCCGATGTCTATCCCATTATTCAATTTTTTAAAAATTACTTGTTTTCAACCAAGCGCACGCGTCATGTAAATCGCGAAATCGCGATCTATTTAGTACCCGCTGAGAATTCGTGAGGGGAGGACGTGTCGCTCTGCGCTGGACCGTCAACGTATAAAGGTTCACCGACCTAGTCCGCTCATAGACATTTAGTGCGACTAAGCAGAATTGACGCTTTGACGAGCATTAATTTTTTTTGTTGAAAGCTGATGTGGTTTATATATTTAAAAATTATACTAATCATCATCAGCCCCTGTGAGTCTGTTTATTATATCGCAGTTCCTAAATGATCGATGAATTTTGATGCGGTTTCTTTAGTTTAAAGGTGGTGTGGTTTATATATTTAAAAATTATACTAATCATCATCAGCCCCTGTGTGTATGTCTGCTTTAGTGTAACTGTCATCAATATAACCGAGTATCTGGGGGCATGGCAGTGCTTCTGTCAACTTGAGCATGGCCGTACCATCAATTTCTCGAAGCAGTTTAGGCCACTTTCAACTACCCATAACTTTGTTGTGGATTAAAAGAAGCCTGCATTTTTAGTTACTTACTTCTACTCTTCTACTCACCTACAAAGTCTTTTTTTAGTTACTAGGAAAGCATTGTATAAACATAGTATATTTCAAATGTTATTCAATTTGAAACAGAAGTTAAATAATTATAACTTGTCAAACTTCTTAGTTTTGTCACTGACTCAATCACTCACTGACCGATCATCAAAAGTATTAGGCACTTCTAGCAGACATAGAAGCTTCAAATTTGGAATACAAGTAGTGTTTAGTGTATAAATATAGGTAAAACCTAAAAAAAATATTTCTGTAGAATTATCTAGACTAACTAACTGCATAATTAACTTTGTAATGTCATATAAATGTATAGGATTACAAAGCTATATTTGCCCTTTTCACAAAAACACGCGTTTAGTAAATCTTCTACAAAAAGAACTGAGATCCCATCAAAAACATATCTTGTAAAAATTGCTAAGTCTCGCTACTTAGTTCTTCTACAGTAAAAACTTGTGAGATACATGTTATGCCAAGTAGGGGTTAGTCGGTCGGTCTAACAACATCTTATAGTGATCACAATCAATATTATTTTGGAAAGGATTGGCACTTTTTCCAATTTTTTTTTCTAATATGGGTTATCCTTTTCATTTCCAATAACAAAATATAGCATGAGCACTGTCTTTCGTTGCGTTGTGGTCACGGGAGGCCAGCTACCCCAAGCGCTCACCCGTTTGGTGCTACACCGCATCCACCACCTCGCCCATGGCTGTTCGTGTCGTGCTGTGGCGCCCCGGCCGCAGACGACGAGGACGACCGCCCCGCGCCGCCCTGGCGCACCACCACCGCA
The DNA here is from genome assembly GCA_905187575.2 of Celastrina argiolus. Lineage (NCBI taxonomy): Eukaryota > Metazoa > Arthropoda > Insecta > Lepidoptera > Lycaenidae > Celastrina > Celastrina argiolus. The sequence goes on along the minus strand of LR994582.1, from coordinate 3,234,275 downwards.
ACACCGAGCCTAGCTGCGACGGAGAGGACACCGTTCGCGCCGTGCCCCCGTCGGCATTCTCGCGGGGGGGTAGTGGAACCCCCTTGCCCCAATGTCCGGCCGAGACCTGCCGCGCGTCCCGGATCCCGCTCCGTCCAGCCGACCGGACCGGACTCGCCGCAGCGCATCCAGCGCCGCCTCGCGGACTGCGCCCCTTGCCGCAGCGCCGCACCCCCACCGGCCGTGACCTGCCACACATCGCAGCGTCCCCAGTGCCGCCTCGACTGCGCCCCCCGGCGCAGCCGCCCCCCCGTGCTCGCCTTGGCATCCCGCCAGGCCTTACGTGCCCTGGCTTCCCGCCAGGCCACATCGCAGGCCCCCCTGCCACCCTTACCGCAGCGGAGCAAGCTCCCGGCCATTGCCGGTCGAGCGTTCCGCCGCCAACCACCAGCCCAGGTTCCAGCCCTGTCTGCTGCACATTACAGCCCCCCGTCATCACAGGCACTCCGCCGCCTGTTCACGTGACCGCCGCAGAGCAAGCTCCCGGACCTGTTGTCCGGTGATGCGCGCTCCCACTCACCACTGCAGGCCTTAGCCTCGCCCAGAAGATCGCCGCAGAGCAAACTCCCGGACCATTGCCCGGTCGAGGGCCCTGTTGGCGACCCCCGTCAACGCAGGCACCAGACCTGCATCCCCTGCCGCTGCAGAGCAAGCTCCCGGGCCGATGTGTCTTTTTGAGGATTCACGTTAGCCCGGTCGAGCGCCCTGCTGCCGCCTCACCGCCACCGCCATCTGTGGAGGAGTCCCGCGCTAGCCGACGGATATCCCCGCCATCCGGAGGTTCCTACAGAGGAAGGAACCCGGAGGATTGGCCGGGATCCTACGGCGGGCCCTGGACACCGCCGCACCCACCACACGGGGATGCCGCAGGATGCCGCCTGCTGCCCGGCTTCCGCAAGGAGGCTGCTCGGCGTGCGGGCGAACCCAGCGCCCCCAGCCATCCACCACCACATTTCGTCGGGTCCCATAACCCTTCCCCCCTCATGGCTCCCGGAGCCCCCCCCACTCCCTGGTCGGACGGATCCGCGTACGGTTAAAGACCGTACGTCACGGCCCTTCAGGCAGTTTTAATAAAGGTTCGAGGGTTTTTCCCCGCGCCCTGACGCGAGGGTTTTGCCTTCAAAAAAACGTCACTTGTGTCATTTACTCTCCTCTCTCCAGCTATGGTAGGGTTTGGTCCGCGGGATGGAGGGTGGTGTAGGGGGAGTGGAATCACACACGCTCTCCGGTCTCAGGACCGGGGCCCCTTGCACTGCCTGACGTCCCGCCTTCAGGTACAGCCTTCCATGGCTCTTTCACGTAGCGCCACGGTTTTCCCCTGCGTTCTGCCGCGGGGGGTTTTTCCTAGAAAAACATAATATGAATTTCGGCCCCCGTATCCTCAATACCGGGGCCATACCTCACGTAGAGGGGCTTAAGCCCCTGGTCGTGATTTCCCGCTCCCGGCCACTCTGGCTAGGAGCGTGTGAACAGCATAGGTAGGTTAATTTTCATTCAATAATCAGACGGTTGCAAAATGCTAGTATAGCTTACCTGTTTGTGCCTGGCTACCTAATAGTTGTGACAGGAAACAATTTTTCACTGACAACATTTTTGTCACTGAAATAAGCATGTCCATTCCGACTACCCACTAAAATTAGTATTTTAGTACATATTAGTGGGTAGTCGGAAGTGGGTCAGTAAAATATTTAGGGACAAACATTTCTGGACATCAAAGATGAAAAATAAATAACTTGGTATATTTTTATAAAAATTAGGTTGTTGAATTTTTCATTCTCATTACTTACTTATCCTAAATTATAAATGTGAAAGTTGGTTTGTTTGTTCGTGTGTTTGTTTGTTACTTCTTCACGTCTCATCTACTGAACCAACCACCATGAAGCTCTTTTCACACAATCATCGCGCGAAAGTTGTTCCCGACGGTTCGACAGTAACGCGGACTGAGCCGCGGGCGATTACTAGCATGTCGAGTATGTATAATTTGTATTTTATAACTTAAATACCATTTAATTTTATAGAAGTATTGAAATCATAGGTAATATTAAATATAATTAATTATAAGTAATTCATTAGGATTAAAGTATCAATATTACTTGCACGCTCTACCTACGCTCGACCTAGCGTTAACCCACTCATGCGTGTTGTTTTGCGTCTGTGTGAGTCGATATCGGCTCTCGCGCCGATTTCGAGTTGATGAAATTTGATTGCGTGCTCTTAAAATACTATCTACGTTAGTTAGTAGACGACTTGTAACATACCTTTACATTTGTTTCACAACCAGGAATTAAACATTTGGAATATTTAGTTTCTTTATCATACGTAAAGTATGCGTAAACTGCGTTCTTACGCTTCCTTCCCATGACTGTGAATTAGTTAATAATATATTATAAATAAGTTAGCAACGTAACACGATGTGTAAACTGCAACGAAATTAGCGAGCGAATGAAAGATCAAGGAATAGCAAATTGCAACGAATACCACTAATCCCGTATTGTACAAGTCTTGACATAATATGTAAACTGTAAAGTTTCGAATTGACAACGCCGCGCCGCGTCAGTGCGTGCGACGTTGCCGCGTCAGTGCGTGCGACGTTGCCGCGTTGCTCTGAAAATTTTTTCGGTACCGAAATGATTTCGGTTACGGTAGTGATAAAATATAATGATAATGAGGTATAACCATACCGTAAAATAATAAAGGTATATATCGTTATTTTGCGATACCGCAATGGTGAATTTCAACCGTTTTGACCAAACCTTTAAATTATAGCGATATCGTAATTTAGTACCGGTATAATACCTTTATATCTGTACCGCTTTCAAGCTCTGCCCCGATCCTCGAACTTAATTTCGAATATTAGTCTATCCCGGTCGCACGCGAGTCAAATTATGCATTCACGAGGGGGACAGATTGTTAATCGTAACGAACTTCGTAGGAGTATAAGAGCCTCGAACTTCGTTCTAAATACGAGTCTGTCCCGCTCGTGCTCACATGACTTTAAGCGCGTGCGAGCGAGACAAACATGCAATCGAAACGAAGTTCTATAATATATCGCTAGAGCTTGGCCCTCGACTCGGAAGTCTTGGGTTCAATTCTCGCATTGGAACAACTAAAACTTTGTTTTCAAGTTTGGTTAGGAGTTTTGTTATATAATGCACAAAACATCATAAACAGTATCCAGTATCCACCACAATTCGTATAGCGTGTGCACGATGAAATTGTATGATATCAGTATATCAGCCAGCCTTGGTCTAACAGTGGACTATTAGACGACCTACGTCGACATCTGTGTAATGTGCTATGATCCTTGCGTGGATATCACGCCTGTTATTAATTTACCGAGGTTACATCATTAATCACTATCATCAACCAATTCGTTTGTATACTGACGTGCATGCGTGGCTACCACAGTGGCTACCGACTAACGACACCAAAATCGGCGAGGGGAGCTATTATAAGGATATACCTGCACCACAAAGTAGATATATAACAGAGACACAACCTAGCACTAGAAAATGGTATCACCCTAATTTGTTTTCTTCGATTTCCAGGCACATTCCGGAAACCGCCATCTAGCGCCATTGGAAAATACTAATTTCGTTTCGTATCTACTTCTTAATTAAGGAGTTGAATTTAGCTTAATGTGATGTTATGCTAAAAAAATATGCTTATCTTTATTTTAATGTCAATATTTGTACTTAATTCGGCATATTTACATTTTATAATATACAAACGTATTTAAATAGTAGTGACATCTACTGCAATTATTTTGTATTAAAGATTGATTGTATGGGATGGTAGGCCATGACCTTGTACTCTAACGTCACAAGATTTTAATTTACCAAGCGTAGGAGGTAGGCTAACTCTTGGTTGATTTGTCATTGACAATGAACTCCAGTAGCCTTGAAATAACATTACCATCAGAATTCATAAACACTATCCTGATTCCTGATACTACGTCTTGAATTATAGAAGTGACTCATTTATAAAAACGCAATTTTAAGATGGTCCGCCTACGCTACATGCGAGATGATTTATTTTGAATGTCAGCAAGCGATTAAAAAAAGCGAAAAATTGCAGCAAATGCGTTAAAAAACACGCTGAACAAAACGGATTTATACCCAGGGGCACAAACTAGACATTAACCAAGGGTAAAAACGGAACCCTGTTGATGTGACTTTGCTGTCTGTTACCATACGCGTATCTCAATAACCGCAATAGCAAGACAGTTGAAAATTTCACAAATGATGTAGATATTTCTAATAATTTTTCAGAGTAAAATAACAGCTATTTTTTAAAGTTTTGTATGAACCCGCCGTGCGCGAGGCCAACTCAATATATGCTACCACAATCAAGACTACCACAATATCCCCCAGTTTCTGAAAGTCTGATCGAATCGTTGATCAGCTAACATTTGAGTTAACAAGCCATTATGAACGCTCATTGGTGAACGTAGCGAGTAGATCGAAGATTGTTGAGAAAAAAGTAGTTAAAGAACGTTTGTGTGCTAAAGCTTATTATAAGATTAATGATTTTGTTAATGATAGCACACCCTGGGAATAAGGTGGCCACATTCGAGGCTACTTCTATTTTATAAAGTATACTTTTGTAAATTGTAATTTATGTTAATTTATAACATTGATATAGGTATATGTATATATTTTTTTAAAATAACAATTTTTCTATCTTTCAGCTAAAAGGTGGCCCGGAGCGAGTTTCTTACGCCGGTTCTTCTCGCCGGGTTAGTCCCCGAACCGGTGGTAGGTCATCATGTAGGACAATTCTAAAAGCGTTAGTAACTAACCGATTTGGAAATAAAAGATTTTTCATTTTCATTTTCAGTAATGCTTTCGACGATGACGAGTTAGCTGATCGAACATTTGACCAGCCTTAAGAAACTGGGTGGTAGTTATTATCACTCACCCGAATATATCTCTCCAAGTCTGGCGGTATGGTTCCATCTACTCGCGCCTCCTCATGCGTGGCGCTCTCCGGTTCCGGGTGGCTGCGCGTGTCATTTTCCGCGGCCCTTGGACCGGTGAACGTCACGTTCTTGCCTTCCACCTGTAATCAAACTACATTTACTAGGTGTCTTTAGGATTATCAAAGGGTTTTTGAGGTTGTTTATTACCACTGTCACAAAGTAGATATATAACAAGAGACACGATCTAGTACTAGAAAATGGTATCACCCTAATACTGGCAATGCGACTGGCAAAGGGTGAAGTCCAGGCACATACCAGAAACCGCCATCTAGCGCCACTATTGGAACAAACTAATTACTAATTTCGTTTCGTATCTTCTTCTTAATCAAGGAGTTCAATTTAGCTTAATGTGATGTTAGGCTTGAAAAATATGCTTATCTTTATTTTAATGTCAATATTTGGACTAAATTCCGCATATTTACATTTTTATAATCTACAAACATCTTATACAAAAAAATTAAACTACACACTGTACATCTTTTGCAATTTTTTTGTATTAAAGATAGATTGTATGGGATGGTAGGCCATGCCACTGAGGCCCCTGATTCAAGATGCCATCGTTATTTAACGCTAACTAAGTTCGCTAACGAAGTTCCAAAACAAAACGTATGTAAGTTGACATAAGATTCGCCAAATGACATACGAATTCGCTCGTCATTTAGCGAGGGCCCTGGCTACACAGATGTTGCAGTGGTGGGAATGTGTGGTTGGCCATTTTCTCGTTAAAATAAAAGATTAAAAAACTATAACTCGACTTCGCAAAAAAAGGCTCTAAAAAGGCTGAAACAAGAAAATAATTCAATTTGAAATCCAGATATGCATAGGTACAGATATGGTCAAGGTAGAGCCGTGGTCGTACCCGCTAAACAAATCTATAATATTCGTCTGCTGTTGAAATATACAATCCCAATAGCGGGTACGACCACGGCTCTACCTTGACCATATCTGTACCTATGCATATCTGGATTTCAAATTGAATTATTTTCTTGTTTCAGCCTTTTTAGAGCCTTTTTTTGCGAAGTCGAGTTATAGTTTTTTAATCTTTTATTTTATTTTACATTTTTTTTTGTTTTAACATGAACTATAACATTATATTTTCACTAAACTAACGTTAAATAACAACACATAGTAAGTAACTAAACAACTCCTAGATACTATTTGTGCGACCGCATTTTTAACCATTTATTTTGAATTTAACAATAAAATATAATAAATAATTAAAAATTTAAATACATATTTGTGTTGTGCTTGCCAAGACCTATCTTTTGATACCAAACACGATACAATTATATTAATTTAATTTTTTTTGGAAATAGTTTTTGAGGTACAATTTTCAAAATCCAAATTTTTTCTAAAAGTTATATAGCCTATGTTACTCGCGGGATCACTACGAATCGATTGACACCTTATTTATTCAAATCGGACCAGTAGTTTAACCGCTACGAGGGAACATACATACAAACATACATACATACATACATACATACATACATACATAGACTGCCAAACTCATTACCCTTCCTTTTGGCTTCGCCGAAGTCGGGTAAAAAAGGTGTCTTTAGGACCTAGAGTCTAGGAAAGGGAGCTCAAGCTAAACAATACAAGCATTTAAGACTGTAACGTAAGAGAGAGCCCAGAGTTAATTATATTCTGTGGACAGAACCCAGAGTTTAATTATATTGTGTTACCACCTGTGAGGTGTCGAAGTCGGTAACGTTCTTTCTTTAACGTGGGTGTCGTAAAAGGCGACAGAGTGAATATATTATATTGGAAAATGGGCAACAGCGTTTCCGCGGGGATTGTTATTAATTTAACACTGCGGTCGCCAACCCGCCTGCCGAGCGTGGCGAGTATAGGCAACTACCCCCCATGAAATACTTTAAGGCTTATGTTCAGCAGTGGACGTCATATATGAACGACGACGACGGTGCAGGAACAATGTATGTAAATGAAGGGCAATGGTTTTAGCAGTCTATTTAGACTGCCAAAATAATTATCCTTCCTTTTGTCTAGTAGTAAAGACGGGAACAATATCAACCTATGAAAAAATCGGATAATGTTAAAGAGGTGATGTACGATATAATTATTTAATCACTTAATGACTAAAACTCACTATGAACAACGAACATCGAAAAGTAGAGCAAACGGTTCTAATGCATATGTTCGATGTTCATAGTGAGTTTTAGTCAATCAATATTTTTAAATCTTACGCCCCGGTTTCCGAAAGGCTAATCAAATCGTCGATCAGCTAACATTTGAGTTAACAAGACATTCTGAACGCTTATTGATGAACATCACTCGATCGACTATTTGATCAGTCTTTCAGAAACCAGTAGTTAGAGTGGCAAGTGATGCTATGGCCAATCGGATGGTATACCCTTTGTGGTAATACCTTAACAGATTTACCTACTCGGTATTACTGGTACAAGACTACTTACGTCGGCTTTATTACCACATCGGATCTAACAGCGCGGCCACTCTATGACAAATTGTCGCGCCCTAAGTGTGGTTGTTTTCGAAAGATTAAGGGCGTGTTTCACCAAGCAATGTTAATTTCACAAACGCTTGTTAGATTTAACGGCTTGTTAAAATACCATGACTTCTCATTTATTGGCAGGAAACACGGGAGGGATAACATCATATTTTTCGAAGAACTAACTTTAACATTGCTTGGCGAAGGATCGTTAAATATCACGTTGTTCTTCTCGTAATTCCTATCAATGAATGAGAAGGCATGGTATTTTAACAAGCCGTTAACACTTACAAACGTTGGTGAAATCGGGACTTAATATCTGTAGTTAAACTCCCTAAGCGAAAAATAATTTCTAAGACAGTATTTCTAGAGAAAATAGTCATTCCAGTCCACAGTGCCTGATAAAATGGAACAGATTACATATTAAATTACTATTTTTTTATGAAAATAGGGAAATACGAGCCAGCACCAAAGAGTTCATGAGTCATGACTCTCCTCTCTGGTAGTGGCTGCTGGGAAATTTGCTGGCCTTTATTGACCCACTACATATTATTATATGGGCAATAATTTCAGCCACTATGCTAGTAACAATAATAGTCTACCAGGACTGCAGCCGAGATAGGCTGCCTCTGGCTTTAAAGAGATAATTATGGCTCAGCAGTAGAAAATAGAGACCTAAGTCCCAATTTCACCAACACTTGTTGTTGACTTAACGTCTTGTTAAAATACCATGCTTTCTCATTTATTGACAGGAAATACAAGAGGGATAATGTGATATTTAATGAAGGGTATGTTGGTTTAATTAGCACTCAACATAGGTAAGTGCTTGTCATTCTATAGTAGTGGTCCTATCAGCTTCACTAAACCCTTACCATTTGAAGGCCTTTCATTCAACTTCCTACCATACCTACCAGAGCTTCTGATAAAGGAGAAACAGCCTTTGCCACTGTTGGCAGCCGGTTCATATTACTAGCACAATATATTATTCTTTGTTCCTAGGCAATGAATGTGTAATAAATATACATACAAATATTGAGTATCTATATTATTAAATATGTAAAATTCTTGCTTTCCAAAATTAGTCTGTAATTGTCAGGCTGTAATTTATAAGAGATAATGATCAGAAACCCTGTTTGTTCTTAAATAATTATAGTCTCTTTCATAGACAGGCCAATACAATAAGGTCAGAACCTAGGGTTGCAATGTTATTGTTGTGTTAAAAATTAAAGAATTGTTGTTTCTTCTAGAAAACAATTAATGTTTTGATCGCATTTTGACCAAGACCAGCAAATATCAAGTATTAATTTTGTAAATAATTTTATGCTGCAAACTTTTTAAAACAATATTTATAGCGACAAACCATATAGGTCAGGATACATTATGAACATTATAATATTAGTTATTATGACTTTTTGCTATTGCAATTATAATGTACCATACTCAATAACAGATTTTTTGCTATCCAGTGCACTGTATATGATTTACTATGTAAATTATGAATTTTTATACTTTTACAACTATTTATTTTATAAGCTATATATATAAGAACAACTAAGAATGATAAACTCCTACTCTTACTACATATTTGATAAGCTAAATGAACAATATTTTAAGACTGATAAAAACAAAAAGTAAAAATAAGTTTTTAAAAGTTTCTATGAAGTGAATATGGTTTTTGAATAATGAAAGTACACAGCTATAAAAATACTTACCTACATATTTTATATTCACAAGCTACGTTACTAAGTAATTTTAATGTTTCTTAAAACATAAACCCGCACTTGAAAGTAACAAGGATCACTGCTGTCTGCACCGATAACCGGCGAATAGTGAACTGGCAGAAAATCGATAGGAGACAGATTTTGGAACAATTCGCTAGCAACAGGTGGTTGTTATAGTATTTACTCACGGTATCATTGTCCGCTGGTGGCAGTGGTGGCGTTATTCCTAGCAACGTTTTCTCCAGTTCTATCTCACGCCTTTTCGCTGTAATTAGCCTTTCTAAATCCGTTGAAGATAACATCGTCGCGTGTATTTCTATACAATAATAAGCGAACAAGTAAATTTAAATTAACGAAAACTAAGTCTTTAACTTTACTATGGTTTATTTTGTAAATATTTATGCAAAGCGTAGAAGCCAGAAAGCAATAACAAAAACTAAAAAATATTATTTTTGTGTCAAAACCCGCCACAATTTTTTGAAAATTTTCAACTGTCATTAAAATTAAAAAAAAAATTTATGCAAGTAAAAATAATGCAAATGGTATATTTAAAAGTGTCAGCAGCAGGTTTTCTTATTTTTATAGGATTTGATATGCCTGCTACTTAAATATTTTTTATTTTGAATAATGATAATAAAATAATGAAATATGAATGTTTGCGGTATTCAACTGGAAATAATTAAAGCTATAGTGTTTACGGATACCGGAAGCACTTCGTAGAGTTGTTGAAATACTTGACACTAATGGCAAAGCGGCATGTAAATCTTATTGAAGACAAAGGTAGATTTCCTAAGTTTTTAGGTTTATTATGGTATTTATTATCAATAACACAAAAAACTCCTTAAAAGTAACATATATAAATTAAAACTATTTTAGGTATTATTATCTAAACTATAAACTAAACAAGTAATAAAAAAGGCTTTATGTAAAAAACTATATCTAAATCGGCGGCCGCTGGTAATGTACCCAAAAGACTGGCAGTATTACCTCGCTGTATCGCTAAACTGATACGTTGGCCGAGGTAAGCGCCAGCCCTTGGGTCGTTTGTCTTTTCCGTGAGTCTTTAAGAAAGGTCTTTCAAAAGGCGTTTAGCACTGGGACCCAAAGTTTCGACACCAAAAGGCAGAAAAATGTATCCATCGCCGATGGATTCATATTTCCGCCTTTTGTGGGTCTCGGCGTGTTTACTAAGTTTTTTATATAAAGTTTCCTCCGTTTGTCAATGGATATGTACAAAGTGCATGCCATTAGAGAAAAAAAAAACTAGACAGATGATGTCAATGTCAAATGTCACACATGTCAAAAGTAACAATACCTACTTTAAATTTCAAATTTTATTTCCCTAGGGTAGCGAATGCGAATTATATTTATTTTTTGAATATTTGGTTTATTCTGTACTTATTTGATTTATTATGATGAACGATGACTATAATAAAAAAGTATCAGAATTCAAAAGGAAGCTAAAAAGCTATGAAAATTATCCAAAACCCGGCATATTATTTTGGTATGTTTCCTTTCATATTTTTTCAGTTTTAAATATTATGTACTGTTTTCATCAGTTCAATATCTTACAGGGATATATTTGCAGCTATATCGGACGGTCCAACATGCAAACTACTACAGAGTATATTAGTAGAAGTGGTAAAAACAAAGTTTCCTGAGGTTAATGCTGTGGTGGGCTTAGAGTCTCGTGGTTTTCTGTTCTCGTTTTCCCTCGCCGCCGAGTTGGGTATCGGTTGTATACCCGTCAGAAAGAAGGGAAAGCTACCAGGAGAGGTTATCTCCTACAAATATGATTTAGAATATGGATCAGTTAGTATATTATTATATAAAATACACTATGTAGGTTATAATTTAAAATGTGTCTTTACGCATTATAAATTCATCCAATTATATAACAATTGTGAATATTACCAGAGCAATTTTAAAATTTTTAACCTTGATGAGCATTGTTGTTATAAGTAGATAATACATTTTTTCATTTATACATTTCATTGCAGGATATTTTGGAAATACAAAAAGACTCCATACATTCCGGGCTAAAGTGTCTTATCATAGATGACTTGATAGCCACTGGAGGATCTATTACAGCTGCCGCTAATCTGCTCCAGAGCTGTGGGGCTAAAGTAGTGGGATGTCTAGTAGTCATGGAGATAGAAGCTTTGAAAGGAAAAGATAACATTCCGGAAAACATTCCAGTACATTCTTTAATTCAACTTTAAATATCAATTTATTAATTACTTAGTACTTACAAATAAAAATAAGTGCATTGATAATTTAATTTGTGACTATGTATTGCTCAATGCTAAGCTATATTTTATTAAAAGTGTTTTTTGTTTTACAATTTATAATTTTATTGCTGTAGGTTTATATTATTAATAGTTTCAGAAAGGTTTATATAGTTTATAATTTAGCCCATTCATGAATAAAGATGTAGTCCACGAAGCTTTAAGATATCACATATAAGTACATTTTCATAGACTATAAAAAGTTATTAAAAATAACTTTTATTTAAACAATAAGAGGCTGTGACTAAAATTATTATGAGTCAAATCTTAAACATAAATAATTCCACATGATAAAAAAATGCAGATATTAACTTAAAATTAATATTTTTTATAATACTTTACAATAAATTATAACTACTTAGTTAATATTTCATAACATAAATATTTTTTTAATTAAACTGATTTTTTTTTTTAATTAATACATACTATGTTTATAGTAATAGTTTTTTATTTAAAAATAATATTTTTTTGTTTAATGGTGGCATCAAACCATACAACCACAATGTAATGTATTTTTTCATCAATAGCTACTTACAATTTTAGCAAACTTAACTCTTGCCAAATATTATTCACATAATTATGAATTTGTAACAAAGTTTCGTCCTAATGAAAAAACTATTCAAAAATACACTGAAGATTTTTGATAAGGGAAATTAAAGATAAATTAATATTTTAATGTTATAAATAAAGTACCTTTATTTAAATTATTAAATCTACAACAATTAACTAAACAAACATTTTAAGTAAAGCTACTATTGGTTTTCTGGCATTGCAAAATTTACTTGTTGTTCCATTGCTGTATTTGGAATTCCAAAACTTACTTGTTGTTCCACTGCTGTATTTGTGTCTAAGTTATTATTAGGAAAAGCGACATTCATAGATATGTTGTCTAATGCGCCTCTAAACGCTGGATAACTTTGTTTGCTGATGACTGCCAATATCGGCACATAAACATAATCGTCACTCGCATTAGCTCTGCCTAAAATTGCCGGGTCAATAAATAATGGATTTGTGGAATCACTTCCATTTGACGTTGCTGGCGTAAGTCCACCATTATCCTCAATTATCCCCCGAGCCATTCTTAACTGTTCTTCAGCAAAACTGATGCTAGTTACAGGTGTTGTTGCTGCATCTGGAAGGATGGTTGTATCATAAACGTCTGTTGTAAAATCACCACTGCTTTCAGTTACGTTTTCCTCTTCATCAGTTTCTACTGTAGTTGGGCTAGAGTTGTAATCTCCGTTTCCTGTCATTATTTGAAAGAGTGGCGGCACTTGAACCCCATCGCCATTTGTCTGTGTTCCAGTAGATTCATTCGTCGTATCATATACTGCGTCACGTGAATTTCTTGCCTCATTTCCAGAATCACTAAAGTATTCAGGTACGAGTGTGGTGGTCTCACCACTTACAGTTGTAGAAAATTCACTGCTAGTTGTAGTATCAATGCCATCGTTAGATTCCTCTTCTGAGCTGCCATCAAAATCACTGCTAACATGTCGAACTATTCTACTTTCTTCTCCATCAGTGCTAAGTAAATCATCAAAATCTGGTATATCTTTCCCATTTGAAGTATTAGGAGGCACTGTGAAGGAATCATCGCTTTGTTGAGTGGTTGAAATATCAGAAACAGTACTTGTGTCATAATCGTTGGATGAATTAGGCGTTGTTGTACTATCAACGTCAGATGTTGGGTATAAACTATCAACAGTGCTAGTAAATAAATCGTCACCGATTTTACGAACGTGCCTCGTTTCATCCCCTTCCATTCCGGTTAGCGGAAAGTCTGGCAAATTGCTGATAGTACTTTGTTCGTCTGGCATAGTGGTTGTGGAAATATCTGATAGTGTTGTAAGCTCACTTTCAGTAGTAACTTTCTCATTTATCGCATCAGTTTGGTCATCTGTATTAATATCGGTGTCGTTCGATTCGTGGTCATTTTCCATCACTAAATTTCTTGTTTCCCTAACTGTATCGGCGGATTGTGACTGTATAGTTTCTTCAGTTACAACAGTGCCTTCTTTAGGGCATTTTACTGTTGTACTACTATCATCTGTCGGCAAATTAGTCTCGGAAGTTTCCGTGCTTGCAGTGTCTGACGAACTCTCTGCTGGTGCAGCATACACTTCTATGTGAAAATTGTATCCCCTTAACGCTGTCGGACTTTTTAATTCAATCGTAACATATTTCTGATTTTCACCACCGTCCACAATTGTAGCGTCACCATCTTTCTCGGGTCTCATGTCGATGACGAGCACTTTAACAATGACTTCGTTGTCAGGAGCTTCGACGGTGACATTTTCTTTTTGCTTCCAAATGGCCGGGCTAGCTTGTCGGTCTTCGTCGAATATTTTTGTCCCGTAAGAATTGAGGCCGACCGCCAAGTCGTAGCTCGCTACGAAGGGTAACAACAGTGCGAACGCCGCCACACTCAACATCTTAAAATATTAACTCAAACTGTGCTTCTATTTCCTCAGCACACTCTTATATAGATTACGTATTTTAAGGAAAAAATTAATGAAATCATCGTAGGCCACCGTTGAAATAAGAATAATTTTATAACAGCCTCTACTTCCTACAGGAAAATCATTGTAAGTTGTACAATCGTGTCGATATGTCGCAACTGAAAATTAATTTCAACAAGTAGGAAACTTCGTCTCATCTTAAGTCTCAAGGCTAATACCACTCGGGACTTTCCCATCTGCTTTTATTTATATAGGTACTTATTATTTAAATTCTATTGTAAACACCTCTCTATTCTACTAATAGGATTTGGCTGCATTACCTACGTGATTTGTGTGTGTGATTAATTTGTAAACTTACATTAGTTCATGTTTGTATTTCTGACTAAGTATTAAATATTATAGATTATTTATTCGTCCTTTTCTGTCAAGTTTTTTTCCAATCAGATTAAGGAAAAACATTGAATAGCTATTTTATTAGCAGATACTGTACCATACATTTTAACATTTTAACACCTCACAGTCTATAAACGTTTTCGTCACAAGTGTACGCACGAATGCTCGTATCACGTATCATGCATTAAAATGAGTTGACATCCTCTTCCAAGAATGAAACACTCGCAGTAAGTAGATACTACTGATAACGTTACGCTAGTTACATACAAGGCTGATGCTCTACGACCCCAAATGTGACCGCAAGGCAAGCGGGTCTTATCTAAACCATCAAGGTGAACCTAGGATCTGTCCTGTCTACATAATATATAGCCGAAGCTTTTTATGTAGACAGGTAATAAAATATTTACATACGTTACTCATTGTAGGTAGGTACTAGAATTAGCAATGCATTATTTTGTCCTTGCCTTTCAAGTGGCATTTGTAACGTATCAAACTAGGAGAAAGCATCGTACCTTTATGTAGCTTATACAGTAGATATGTAGGTAAATAGTTTTTTTACTAAGGTGGTAGGTATGTCGCAGTGATCTAATTGAATCAGCATTTTGATTAAATGTCTAGCGCGTTTATTGAATCAACGACATATCTAATATCAGATGACTGCGACAGGTATATTATGTGTATTATTTATTAACCTAATCTATATGATCAATTCGAAACTATGATTCGGAATTTGCAATCATTGATTGATACCCATAGAAAATATGACACAACGATGCTTATAATTTGCTTCCAAAGCACAAACGTAAGTGCACGGTAAGGCAAATATTGCAGGTTTTATAAAATACTTTAAGTTAAGTTTTACCATAACATTGCGTATTGAATTTGGACCTTTTGACTTATGTTATCAAATGTTGCGACTTTTGTTATCATAACTATGGCAAACACAGATCTTCCGGTATTTTAAAATTTTTAGCTAATAAATCAATTCGGTACTGTAGAGTGTCAGTAATTTATTTGCATCTATATTTACAAAAGAACGCGTGGGAAACGGAAGACAACCTCCAATGCTTTCGATTTCGTAATAGGTACAGTCGTAGAAATAATGTTAAACATTATTGCCAATAAAGCGCATCCGTGGTGTAGTGGTTCAGAGCTTCGCTCTCCACCCGTAGGCCGTGGATTCGATTCCCGCGTTGGATCAACAAAAAATTTTGTTTTCAAGTTTGGTTAGGACAATACAGGGTGCTGGGATGAGCGCCTTGATAAATACATTAAAATACATGACGCTCAGTTTGGTTTTCAAGCTGGTCTGTCAACGGAAAGTGCCATATTAACACTCAAATACACTGTGGGTACCAATTTATGCTTGTTTTCTGGATTTGTCTAGGGCATTTGATCTTGTGTCTTATGATCAGCTATGGTCTAAGAAGTTTCCTCAGAAATTATAGGATTTGTTTCTTATTGGTATAATAATCAAAAAAATGTTGTTAAGTGGGCTGATAAGTATTCTGATAAATATCAGCTAAACTCTGGTGTAAGACAAGGTAGACCTCTCCGAGGCTCTTCAATTTATATGTTAACAAATTAATTGAGGGGTTGAGCAGCAGGCATATTGTCTTCTGCCACATAGATAACATAAGTGTTAATAACAGTTATGCAGACGATATGGTTCTGCTCAGTCCGTCAATCAATGGTTTAAGACAGCTCCTGCAAATGTGTGAGTCTTATGCTGGCCAGCATGGTTTAAAGTATAATGAAAAGAAGAGTGAGTTTATGGTTTTCATAGGCAAAAACAAAAGACTAGATAATATACCTGCAGTATGCCTAAATAATGTCCTGTTGAACCGGGTTGAACAGTTCAAGTATCTGGGTCATGTTGTCACTGAGACTAACTGATGATCAGGATATAGAGAGAGAACGGAGAGCTCGGTCAGTCCGTGGAAACATGTTGGCCCATAGATTTGGTGTAATTTAGAAGTAAAACTAACTTTGTTTAAAGCTTACTGTCAAAGTTTTTATACAAGCGGTCTATGGGTCAAGTTTACACAGAAGGCTTACAATGCACTTAGAGTACAATATAACAACGTTTTCAGGGCGCTGGTGCGGTTGCCCCGGTACTGTAGTGCCTCAGGTATGTTTGCAGATGCCCATGTAGATGATTTTTATGCAATCATGCGAAAGAAGACATGGTCTGTGGTGCAAAGTACAAGGGCAAAATGCACTAGCATTCTGAAAATTATAGCAGATAGGTTAGACTGCAGTTCTGAGTCGCTTCATCGATCTACATATTGTGAGATGTGTGGATCGTTGAATTAACTCAGAACCATAAGTGTACATTACTAACATAGATATTTAGTAGAGATGAAACGGATAGTAGTTTGGCCGGATACCGGATATTCGGCAAGCTACTAGGCCGGAGCGCCGGATATCCGGCCTTTTTGATAATATACAGTGTGTAAAAAGAGCAACTATAACTTTGAGACACGATTATACTACCTTTCCTCATTTTGGAAATGTATTTTTTTTATTATTTTTTTTGTCAAAAACTAAAAAATTTTTTTTTTACTTTTCACTATCCGGTATCCGGCCGGATAGTGAAAACAAGGCCGGATACCGGATAGTTACCGGATATCCGTTACATCTCTAATATTTAGTTCTAAATTATTATAAGATTGCTAACACATTATATGGACTGTAATTGTCTGAAATAAATAATTTATATTTTATTTTATTTTTATTTATTTTATTAATACAGGCTGATCACCCGATTGTCTGACAAGAAAGATGATGCATGCGTCGGATGGGCATGTAAAAAGTCGGTCCTGCGCCTGTTCTCTCGCCAGTCGTGTCGGTTTACCATCCCACTGGGTTATGAGACAAATAGGAAGAGAGTGTCTTTGTGTATTGCGCACACATTTGGGCACTATAAAACAACTCCTGCGTAGCTGGCCTGGTTTCAATGAAATCGACTAACGACACCGAAATCGGTGAGGGGAGCTATTATTATTTCCAAAACAACAAGCAAATTGTGGTTTGTCGGCAAATGCCTAGTTAGTAACCGACTCGTGCCTAAGCATCAATTTACACCGAGACACGAATGTACCTATTGACTGACTTTGAGATAGTGTTTTGAACTTTATTCACTCCACTAAAAGGTCCACGTTTCATTGCAAGAGCGAAGCAGGCACTGCATGTAAAAAAAATTATCTTACGAAGATTATAAAATTAAATTTCTCGTGTTTATATTTAAAATAAACTCTCAAGTCAATAACAGATAAAATGTATTACAATAATAAATTATCTCTTCATTTACAACAGTCAGCCGGCCAGCACGGACACTTCTCGCGCTTGGCAACACCAGCGTCTATGACTTTCTTGAACGGATGGACACCACTCACAAACGGTCTGGAAAAGTTGTTTACGTTACTTGCCAAGTAAAAACTTGGTTACATCATAGATCGAGTATTATTGGTCCATGGTTACATTAATAACGTGTTTTGAGTCATATTAGTTAATTAAAAAATAGGGATTAAAAAAAATAATTAAGTATCATCCGCGCATCGTGCAGACGTCACGACTCATGATGTTCAGATTTCAGAAAGTGTATTTAAATTATTATTCTGTGCAACAAGACTTTACATAATACAATATAACAGTGGCGGAGGCTGATTCTTTTTCAAACGGAATCACTAGCTGATATCATGGATCAAGATTATCATTGGTCCATGCTAATAATATATTAATAAGGAATTTGTTTTAGAATCTACAAAAGGCATCTAAGTGGAGCTGATAAGAATGGAGTTATATGAACCCACGCTACTGATAATAGCTAATAACAATTGACGTATCGAATGTAGAATAAATTTGCTTCAAACCCACTCTTTCAGTAAACCTATTTATATAAGTAGATAATATCTAAAACGGCCAATTTAGTTATTACTTATGAGAGTAAATACAGTATAGGATTTAGAGCTGTAATTAAATTCCAATTAATTAGTTTAACTATTTACTTAAAGTTTGAACCGATTACTTTTTTTAATAAGATCTTTGTGTCGTTGTAAAATTTATTTTAAAAAGAGTGTCGCTAGTTGCGGGTAGTCCTCGCCTTAACACCTTCATCCATTCGTGTATTCAATTACTACAGAATTTAATTTGGTGCTCAAGAAATAAATAAATAAATAGAATATTTACATAGACATTCTTTTCATTGCATCTGGACCGTCATTAGTATATTCTGGAAGTAGAAATTTATATTCTTCTTTCGTTGATTGTTCCTGAAGATTTAAAATACACGATAAGTAAAACACACTTTTTATTGCAATGACTATGTGTAGTTAACCCCTTATTAATACAGAGCATACAGACGATAAGCTATTTAATATCGCTGCGTTTGTCTGATACTAAATAGTCCAATAGAAAAGTCTCTTGACGGACAAAGTCGGCTTTGACAGAATCGAACAGCTTATACGTTATGTGAATATTTTTATTACTTAGTTATTAAGGGGTTTTAATGATAGACCACGAAAGTGTGTGCTCGCTGTAGGTTTATTGAGCGTTTTATTTATCTAGTTATTGTTTGTCGTGAAGAAGTTGGCTACAATTTCTATTCCATCGAGACAACGCCCCTAGTGGTAAACAATGGCAACTAACACTGTTGCCAGTATGATTTCCCAAGAAATTACGACTGGCTAGAGAAGAGGTACGGGTTTTAGGTGAAAAGTACGGTTTTGGCAAAACATTTAAAATGCTATAGTCTACCCATAGTAACCCTTTTATAGTTTGTATTAAAAATTAATTACCAGTATACTTTTTATGGTACGAAAATGGTACGGTGCACCACTGTGCACCGTACCTCTACCGTAACTCACTGTTACGGTAGAGGTACGGTTGTGTGACATAAAGTACGGAAAATCGTACTTTTTGTTACGTTCTGGCAACGCTGGTAACTAATTCGATCAAATTGTATAGTAACTAGTAACTACCTACGTCCCTTTTAAATTTATAAACTTTTTTTATAAAAATTTTGACACTGTTGACTGTAGAATAATGTCTATAGTCTGGATTCATAGTCGCAAACAATAATTATTGTATTGTATTTCCATCACTAACTAGTATATGGTTGTGTCATTGACTGGGTTTGTTTACGTTTGGGTAAAAATTAATTAAACGGGGCGCACTATAGTTAACTTCTTCAGGCGAGTAGTGACATAAACTCACAATTAGCACACAGGACTGTTTTTTTTTAAATAGAGTCCACAGGGAAGGACCTAGGCTACTTTTTATTGACACAAAATTTACGGTCCCCCCGACTTTCTAGTCAAATGTCAACTACTTAGTATCTATAATAACCAAATTGTTTTTTGTCCTAAGGGACAACACTGATGATGATGAATTATAGCTAAAACCACTTGATAACGTTAACTTTCAAACAAACTATAAAATAAAAAAACTAGATTAAAATCGGTTCATCCGCTTGAAAGCTACTATGAATGAAAATTACCACGGGCAAATGGATACGTCTTAAACCTTATAACACTTTGGGCTTTGTCTGGGACAGGCCATACCTTCATTAACTCGGATTCCTTCATCTGTTTCAACAGTTCTTGTCCATACAGTCTCTTCCCCTGGGCCGCCGTCATCAGTTGTCGCTGGACCAACTTCTGTATCTCGCCCGACAGGTTCTCGCGCTGCACACGCTCGTTATCCTCTGCCATCTTCTGTTTCACTCTCACTCTCGCTTCCTCTCGAGTTCTTATTTGTTCTAGAAGACCTTTTTGTGACTCCTAAAATAATTGTAAAAAGTTGAAGATACCTTGTTTATTTGCTACATAATAGATAAAGAAGTACCTATAGAGTAGGCACATTCAAAAAGGTATATAATAATTTTATTACTCTCAAGACTGAGATTGTACCTCGTACCATAGCCAAACGATTGTAGACGCATTATTTGAAAACTAATTTCATTAAAATGAACGATAAAATTGTTTTATTTTCAAGCTGTTTAGAGTTTAGTCTACATAACTAACTTTGAGAAGTTCTTAACTTTTAAATGATTTCTGTGTCAAAACTATTCATTTTATGGTCGGTAGTCTTACTCCAGACACAATCGAGAATCGAATCAGTTCGATATCAACGGCTTGTGTGGATTATTTTGAAACTAACCGGGATGAAGAGAATCGTTAGATCGTAACTTTTTGTACTCCCGACCATATCAAAGAGTTTTAATTCAGGATCGCCACCGCAATCGCTGTGGGAACTATAATCACCATTACCATTACCTAGTCGAAACATACAATAATAATTAGGTATAGGTTTAATAAACAATGAGTCGTGATGGTCACCGCAGTGACTCAGCGGGAAAATCGTTTGAGAGACCTTTCCTCTTGTTTTCTTTGTTTTTCCGCCTGCACTTCCGTGTCATGCCCAGACTGTCTCGATAAGGATAGGTTCATTATTCTCAATGGGAATACAAAAAGTTACGAGTAATCCACCAAATAAAATACCAAAAGCCGTTGAGATCGAACTGATTTGATTCTCGATTGTGTCGGGAGTAAGCCTGGTGTACCTAAACTCTTTACCATTGAAAAAATATTTAAACACTATATAAGACAATAATATAACGTTTTCTTCTTACTCCGGAGCCTACCATCAGTCTGACATTACAACATTATTATATTGTTATAGCTATAATAATAATAATAATATCTAGTAATTCCAGGCACATTCCAGAACGGCCACGGCGCTAGGCCACTATTGAAAAATTCTAATTTCGTTTCGTATCTTCTTCTAATAAAGGAGTTGAATTTAGCTTAATGTGATGGTATGCTTGAAAAATATGCTTATCTTTATTTTAATGTCAATATTTGTACATAATTCGGCATATTTACATTTTATAATTAACAAACATTAATAGTAGTGACATCTATTGCATTTTTTTGTATTAATGATAGTTTGTATGGGATGGTAGGCCGTGGTAGGGGATAGTATATATTGTATAATAGATATTTCTACTCACTTCCTTATTTTTAGCGAACCGAGCGCGGAACTCGCAGCGCTGCCTGTCCAGTTTGTCCTGGAGTCTCCGCGCCTCCACCTCGATACAGCTGTCCGCGCGCCGCCCGAGCCCCTCGTACTGGTGCCGCAGTTGTAGCAACTGGCTGTTGCAGAGGACTTGCTCGCGCTAGATGAACAGATTAAATTATTAAACTGTATCCCCCGATTTTGTTAACATATAGAAATCGTCTTGAGAGACCAAAAACGCATCTGTAACTCCTGAAACGACATGTTCAAATGTTCAAACATATCCTGTAAATGCTCGACTGCAAGTTTACAAAGTCAAGCAGGAACATTTAAAAGCTCCGTAAAGTAATGTAAGGAAAATGGAGCATCTTTTATTTCCAAATACATAGGTAAACTTACACTTTTAAATTCGTACTTCATGATGACCTATCACCGGTTCATGGAGATGAGCCGGGGTGAGAAACTCGCGCGGGGCCACCTTTTAGCAAAATTATGGAAAAATTGTTTTTTTTTATGTAAATTACAATGTATGTATAACTTAACATAAACAACATATTTACAAGGTATAATAACTATGTATTATGTTTATATCAAATCGAATGTCAAGTATATTATCGCTGTCCAGCTTTTCATACAATGGTCACGATGACTTTACTGAGCTATCCAATGCTCCTTCGCATACACTTTACTTTACTTGGCATACACTTTCTAAACTTGCAGTCAAGTATTTACAGGTTATGTTTGAACATTTTAATAGGTCTTTTCAGGAGTTACAAATTCGTTTCTGGTCTCTAAAAACCATTTCTACACATTAACAAAATCGGGGGATGCAGTTTAATGTTGCAGCTACATATTTATATTATCTACATCCAATTTAAATTACACCATTGCACTAAAGAATCAAAGATTTTTTTGTCCGTAACTCGTCCCTCCTTCTTTTCAACCTTCGTCATCGTATTTAGCGATGGCATGACTATGTATCTAGTTCTAGTCACCTCTCTGCGTCTCCTCAGTGCCGTCCTCGCGCTATCACCAATCATCTGCTGTTGTGTAAGCGAGTCCCACGTCGCGTCGACCATCTTCCTCTGATCGGCTTCATCGACGTTCCGAGCCATCGTCTCTTCTAGAATTTTCCTGTTCTCCACCGCCACGGCGTGCTTCAGTTCGATCCGTCTTTGTTGTTCTGAAATATCAGGTAATAGATGGAATATGAGATATATTTCGTATATAAAAGAACACACAGCTTAAACACCTGTAGAAAAGCTTGGGTATGCTGATAATACCTCCGGATTACATAAGTATGTTAGATGAAAATACAATTAGACATTTAGCAGTTTGATCGTCCTCATTGCTTATAATCACTTGATCAGTTTAACTTATTAAACTGGATTGCATTCTTAAATGCAACCGTTTGTCATGTTTATTTCATGGCGTGTATTCGTCTCTGATATGAGGCAGATAGCTTTAGTCCATTCGCGTTAGCTTTGCAGTGAGTAGGTAATGTTGAATCACACGGCTTGGATCAATTACTTTAACATTCATTGTAAATCATTAATAAACTACTTATAACTATATCTATAGATATCTAGTACTTTATCTTGATAATACTTGCATAATATTAAGTCCCGATTTCACCAACGCATGTTAGTGTTAACGGCTTGTTAAAAACTATACCTTCTCATTCATTGATAGGAATTACGAAAGGAACAACATGACATTTAGCGAAGGATTAACTTTACCATTGCTTAGTGAAACACGCCCTAAGGCTCAATAAGATCACTAAAAACCTATTACAGAATAAATTTAACCTTCTTTGTCTTTCTCAACGTCCGATTCCCAAATCTTCTTGAATCGTTTCGCCTCTTCTATTAGCAGTGTTCTGTCCCTCTCTCGCTGAAGTTTTCTCATCTCAATCTGCTGAAGGGTGTGGTTCTTCGACTCCTGGTCTTTTTGGGCTTTGACTATAGCCTCGTACTCCATACGAGCCGACTGTAGGAAAAAAAATAAGATTAAAATTATCCTAAATGACTTATAACTGTAAGTACCTATATGAAAGTAAGGGACAAAAATGAATAGATTTTTTAAATAAATAATATTTAAATATTTGACGTAACTTGCTGTGCCCAAAATTTAAATGAAAAATAGATTATTATAGATATCAACCACTTTTCTACTTAGTTTCAATGTAAGTTATTTAGAAAATATGTTGATAAGGTACCTTTTATGTTATATTCAGGTAAATATTATCTAAGTACCTACTTTGTGTATTACTAAAAATATATACCTAAGTATCTGCAAAGGCTAGTTTTCTATAAAAGAAGCGAGGGATTCCAGACAGGATTCCTAAAAATCTGTACCTACTCGAATTTTGTTATGAATGTGAGCTTTACCCCGTGCCCCTTTCGGCGACTATGCTGTATTAACTATACCACCTACCTATGCACGAACTTATGTAGTCCCTATATCTCCTTCTTAAAAAACAACTTACCAAAGCTTCAGTCTCCTTCATCGCGACTTCATGCCACATTCTGTCAAACTCCCTTTCCGCCATCTTTCTTGCATCTTTCTCTCTGATCTGGTACAACTGGATCTCTTGTGTCTCCTTAGCCCGAAGCTTGTTGATGGTGGACAGTAGTTGGACACTGTTTGAGCTGATTTAAGAACTTCTAGCTATTTAACTGAACTTCAATACGCCATCAGCAAAGCTGTCTCGCGTCGAATACATTTAAGATCTCAAAACAGATAGCGATTCTACAGAATTTTTCGTTGTTTGACGATGGCACCTTGAATCAGCCTCCGTTTCAATAACCTAAGATCTATATTCAATAATTACCTACTTTTAATTTTGACACCCTGCGAAATACTTACGTTACCACCTTACGTCGCGTTTACGTTACTTACTTACTTTGAGACTTCTAAAAAATATATCAAACAATATCTAACAGTGGTAACTTCTTATATTTGGCCTCATGCTCCTTTCTTCTCTTCTCAAGCAGATACTGCAGCCTGTCCTTCTTGTCTTGCCACGCCGCGTCAGCACCCGCCTGGGCTTGCAGCACGAACTTCATAATGTTCTCCTGTTCTTCACACGCGTATAGGTCCTTTAATCTAGTGTCATAAATTCGTATTTTCACACATATTTCGACGACCGTAGCTCGAGCGACAGGTCGCGGGCAGGAGCGGGGTCGAGGGAACAAAATGTTTTTAATGTTCCTGGGTCATGGATGTGTATTAAATTTGTCTTTAATAAAATAAAATCTTAAATATATGTATAGTATAAAAGTAATATATTTCCGTTGTCTGGTTACAGGTGTAACACAAGTTCTTCGAATACTTAGAACGGGGCCAGATTGACTTGGTGTGAAGCGTCCATAGATATTATTATTATTATTAATATTAAATGAGAAAGCGAGTTAGTCGATTGTACGAGTGAGAAAAAGAGCAAACTTATGCCCGCTCCACACTTATCTACATCACAATTCATCATCGTGGGCCCTTTGCACTGTCGCGAGCGATTGGCAGGAGTTTAAAAATTAAACTCCTGCCGTAGATAAGTTTTGCAGGCTGCAGAACCATCATCACGATGAAACAATATATAATATTATACACTTAAGTTACCTTTTTCTCTTCTCATTCAACTCGTCTTCATAAGATTGCATGAGATTCCCAACTCGCTGATTCACGTTTCTGAG
This sequence comes from Celastrina argiolus, assembly GCA_905187575.2. NCBI lineage: Eukaryota > Metazoa > Arthropoda > Insecta > Lepidoptera > Lycaenidae > Celastrina > Celastrina argiolus. The sequence continues at coordinate 3,209,206 of LR994582.1, read as the reverse complement.
AAGAGATCTAGAAGAAGTAGGAATGTTGGTCAAATCAATTCTAAATGTCGTTACAATTTTAATGAAGCAGAAACAGACTACGATTACCAAAAACATCATCGTTGCATACAAACATATTCGCTGCAAAATAAAAATTAATGATACCTACTTATTGTAAGAAAAAGTACCTACCTACCTATCTATCATACTATAATTTTTTTGCCTATTTGCAAACGCTTAAATGCACACTAACCCTCGGTTTCGGAAACGCCGATCAAATCGGCGATCAGCTAACATTTGAATTAACAAGCCATTCTGAACGCTCATTGGTGAACGTAGCGAGTAAGCGAAGTTGTAGCGAGTGATGTTCACCAATGTTACCTGACTGACGATTTGATCAGCCTTTTAGGATCCGGGGGCTTGCCTTATCTCACCGTTGGTCGCAGCGCTGGAAGAAGTCGCTGGTCTGCTGGTCCCTCGTCTCCACGAGTCTGGTCTTGGCCCCCACGCGCTGCTCCTCCTCCAGCGCGCGTAGTTTCCGCACGAACTTCACGTAGCGGTACGTGGACTCGAGCGTGCGGGACGTCTGTAAATATTTAGAAAATATTTACAGACGTCCCGCACGTAAACTAAACTACTACCATACTCAATATGTTCATCAAAATTCGTTGTGTTTTTGCGGGAGCAACACACATCTTTACGTTTGAATTAGTAACAAACATAATATTTTATACTTACTAAAAGATCATATAGCTGTTTATACAGCTGCAACTTTTCCTGGTTAAGCAACTCAAAGCCGGCAATTCACTAGACGCTCGGACATGCCCGCTGGCAAACTTACAGGTAAATCCGACAGGCTTTGCTACTATAAGGCTGCGTTACCACTGACGCGGGTGGAGGGGAGCTTAGCGCTCAGTGGAAACGGAGCCTTAGGCCCGTGCCGTCAAATTTTGGCGTCCCGGGACCCGGGCCGTCGGAGTTCGGACCGTCTGCGGAACAACTTTTTACATGCTCATCTGACGCATGGACATTTCTCGTCAGACAATAATGACCAGTCAGAATTGTACTAACCAAACTTGAAAAACATTTTTAGTTGTTCAAACGCGGGAATCATATCATAATCGAGAGTGCAGTTCTAACCGCTGTACCAGGCGTTGATGCATTATCAGTGTGTAGATATAATACTTACATAGTAACAATCTGTACCACCTCTCGGTCCCGGCCCGTCTTTGGGCACCCAACGGTTGTGACCAGCCTCCGACATTTTTAATCCAATTACGTAGTTTATGTACAAAAAATTTCAATATGAGTATGCAAACATGACATGGGAAATATTTTTGACAATATCATTTTATGACATTCTACATTTTAACAGTTTATTAACAACACGAACATAACCACCTAGAAACCAACACAAATAAATTGCCGTTCAAAATTATTGTTGATCCTGAGGACTTAAAACGGAAATAAACAATAATATACAAGACTAATTAAACAAAAATTCTATAGGATTTTTTGTTTGTTGTTAGGTATATAATTTTTTATAGCGATGCAAAAAAAAGCAAAGATAGGAAATGATTTTTATTACAAGTGTAGTAATACATGAGTTAGAAAAATATCAAAGAGTATCAAAAATATTGATTAATAATAATGATAATCAGTAAGTATTGAAGAAGACAACAAAGTAGTTAAATATTGCAATGGTCAGTTCGATATCCTAAGTGATATTTCAACAATGTTTGATTAAATTAACAAAACAATCAACATGCTTAAAAAGTAACAAAAATAGCCAAAAAAATATCAAAAATATTTATATAAGTAACACACTCGATACGAAGATTGACGTACTGCCAACTTCCTAACCAAGTTATAAAAAGTTTGATACATAACAAATAACTATATGTAAGGCACGTGTGCTTTGATTAGTAGGTACATATTATTACGCAAAAAAAAAAAATAGGTTACCACGATGGCACCAAAATTAACAGGAAATCGCTCAAGAATAGAATAGTTTTTGACAAAGACACGACATAATGTATTTAACATTTTGAATTTTGATACCTTTGGGTCGAAAAAACTAACAAGAAACATATGTGTGACAATTTTATAAATATTATATAAGTATCAAAATGATACGCTATTTAATACACATACAGTAGAACCCGTTTAAGACTATCACGCTTAATACGATTTCTCGCTTAAGACGCGTTTTTGGTATGGTCTCTGAGAAATCGTCTTAAGCGGGTTTTACTGTATATATAAGCTTATAGTTGAAATTTCTAATCAGTCTCATAAATATTTGCAAACAACTAAAGAGTAATATCAAAAAAATGTCTTCAAAGTAACGAAAATACACACTGTAAAAATATTTTTACTTACAACAACAGATAAACGAATGTTTGTATGATACTATACAAAAGTTGTATTACAAATATGTTATACAATTAACGAAATATATAATATAACTCTTCCTAAAAACTAAAAACATTTAGAAATAATCAGTACTTTAATAAATTAAAAAAGGAACATTAAAATCAGGCGGAAAATACTGGCAGGTTTGAATTACGCGCCAACTATTTGAAGCTTATCCTTCTTTTTCTTTCTACGAACTAGTGCCCAGGAATATGGATGTTTTCCTATTTCACTCAATTTTCACATTCAAAATGACATTAATGTCATTCAATGCTGGGGCGCCCACGACTACTTTGTTTAACGAATAAGACACTAGCTCCCTATTTAACAGTTTCAAGTTAGCGCTGTTGGGAATCAAGTCCAGCTGTGTGATGTCAACTTGCAGGCCCGTAGAGTCGTCGGAGTTAGTTAGCGGTTGGATGTAGCCCATCCACGAATACGGCTCCCCAGTCCTCTTGTTGTAAACCGTAATTTCACCCATTCTCGGAGCAGGGTCGGCCGATACTGTCTGAAATAGAAATATTATTGATTTTACTGTAGGTTTTTGATGGAAATACATGTTACACAGTAATAATACACAAATTACTTGCACTTTTTACTACACGTGATGACTTAGTCGAAACCGGTAGTGTATTTTAATATTTTTAATAAATCTGATGTTAAATAAGTAACAAAGTGGAAAAGGTGCAGGTAATTTGAAACATTTACTTAAATTATTGTTGAGAAAATTTAATGACTACAAACGTATTTCAAGTATGATTTTATATTAAAATTTCACACCAAAAGCAGCTATAGTTAACGGGAACAGACTGTCATACGAACGCGGTGGAGAGATTCTATTTTGTAAGGAAGTGCAGGGGACATAATATCGTCGCTTTACCTTCTCAACCTCGTATCTAAAAAACTGCAACTTTTCAGTACAGTCAAAAAACTTAATAATTTTAGATTTTATTATGACATGGATTTTCTGGCAATTCGACTGGAAAAGTCCAGGCACATTCCGGAAACCGCCATCTAGCGCCACTATCGGAAAATACTAATTACTAATTTCGATTCGTATCTTCTTCTTAATTAAGGAGTTGAATTTAGCGTAATGTGATGTTATGCTTAAAAATATGCTTACCTTTATTTTAATGTCAATATTTCTACTTAATTCGGCATATTTACATTTTATAATTTACAAACGTTAATAGTAGTGACATCTATTGCAATTAGATGTCACTACTATTAACAGATTCACTAATATTTACACTTAGTTTTATAGAAACGAGGTTGTGAAGGTAAAAGGTTTTGGCTGTAATTTCACTGCTCGAGAAAAAAAAACTATTCATAATCAGTACTGCGAGATGCACGCTGAGTCGGTCGGGGTCGGAGTAGCGTGCGCGCAGCACGTACAGCGCGCCGCCGCGCCGCAGCACGCACGCGCACGCACGCCACAGCGCCGCCAGCGACCACGACACGCCCACGCCGCCGCCGCACTCCACCACCGACATGCTGTGCTCCTGAAATTACCGAGTGATGATTATAAATAAAAAAATAAACAAGTAAAAAAAAATAAAAAAGAAACTGCGTTTAAAAAAACCGACTTACGGCCGAATACTGGAACGATAATTAAATAATTTGGCGCTTCAAATACACGCTATCCTTGATATTTACCTAAAGAGTGACAGTGACAGCCTGCGAATAGGAGGATTCCTAACTTTAAATAGCGTTTCAGTATTTGGCCATTAAACAACTAAAAAGCATAAAACAATTAGTTAGTTACAATCTCTTTTGGTGTTGGAATTCGGTTTTTTTAAACGTGGTTTATTTTTTATTTTTTACTTTTTAGTGCCTTTTAGTAGCAGCTACGATGCTACCAAACGGATTTCTGTTTTACTTTGACTTACGTATTTATACTATCTAAATATGGATTCTAACTTAGACGCTCGTGTCTCTAATATAAATGTAAACATAAAGATGAATATCATTCTATAGGCTATTTGACGCTTCGGTCCTTTGCCAATTTAAGTAAGTTGAGTCAAAAAGCAGCTTAGTTTAAATAACGCCTCCGTGGTCTAGTGGTTCAGAGCTGCGCTCTAGACCCGGAGGTCGTGGGTTCGATTCCCGCATTGGAACAACAATAAATGTTGTTTTCAAGTTTGGTTAGGACAATGCAGGCTGATCACCTGATTGTCTGACAAGAAAGATGATCCATATGTCGGATGGGCATGTAAAAAGTCGGTCCAGCGTCTGATCTCCCGCCAGTCGTGTCGGTTATCCGTCCCACTGGGCTACGAGAGTGAAGGAAGAGAGAGTTCATCTGTGTATTGCGCACACACTTGGGCACTGTAAAATAACTCCTGGTTTCAAGGAAACCGGCCACCGTCACTGAAATCAATGTGGGAGGCATTATTATTATTTATTGGTTTAAATAGCAAGGTTAAGGTTACCTTTTGAATGTGGTTTTCGAGGAGTATGTTGGGACCAGCCCACTCACACAGCACGCACAGTACTCGCACGTCCATGCCGATTTGCTCCATGTAATCCTAAAAGAAATGAAAAAATAAGTAAAAAAATTAAAAATTCCCGGACTTAGCGTGTAACATTCCTATCACACCTAACAAACGACCTGATGACCTTGAAGACCTGAACCGATTTCCACCAAACACAGCTCAAAACGCTCTCGACTGATATATATACTTTTCAAACAAAAAAAACCGCATTAATTTACACATATTATTCACTTATTGTGAACCCTAATCAATCATTTCATCGGAATATTAAAGGATCATGCTTTATTATTCAATACATTTTATACCAATTAAACAATAATTAAATTATTATATTTAATCATCAAATGAAAAACATTTACAGTTATAATTTTAAACAAAAAAAAAACAGACTTCAAAGTTTAAGTTCCCTCAAATCCTTGCCATCATCAGGTCTCCACTTTGATAACTATGAGACCAAGTTCGACTGTAATTGACGTAGTGGCATATGCTTGCATTCCTTTAAACAACGCTGAAATCATTAAACATGTATCTCTAAGGACTCAGAAGTTCTGTTCAGTACTTTTAGGTCCAAGATATGGTGCAAAACCACAGATTACTAAATAGTTACCAGATACTTCACTCAATAGAAAATTTCCAATACCTACTGCTATAATAGCCTACTCCGTCGCGTCAGCCACCACTGCATGCTAAACTGTGCCTTAATGCTCAAGCGTATAGCTGTGATTGCTTCGCACCGCGCGATCACGTAGCAATCGCAGGGCTGCCTCTTTGATAAAATTAAATTAACATAACTTTTTGTGTCGATGTTATTGAGAACTGTGAATATGTTCTGACTTATATGTGGCAGTCCTAAATTAGTGCTGTACTGTGCAATCTAGATAGAACATAATTATTATAGACGTCAGTGTGTAGGTAAAATAAAATAAAAAAATTAAAGTTACATATGTTTTATTTTAATATAATTTTTTATAAATTTCTTACCCTTTCTAAATTCTCTATTATTAAATTTGAGTGTAGCAAAAATCCTGAATCTAACAAAAAGTTTTATTAGATATTGTTTTGGGAAACAAGGGCAGGGAGAATCAAAATTTGGGAGAAACAAAAGGTGTTTATCCCTTCTTTTACTTGATTTGCACCCATCTACAGCACATAAAGTACCAGAAGGCATCGTAAGGCGCGTACGAACGAATCAAAATGTAAAAACACCCGTGCGCTTCGCTCGCGACAACCGCACTGAGCTTGGGCCTCCGGTGGCCCGAGACCGCTCGGTCGGGCGGTAGGTAATTATAGCGCGCAAGTACATGGAGTGACGGAGGCCTGGCAAAACCTTACTGTTTGGTAACATATGCTTAGACTACTTCAGAAAAAATTAAAATCGATATATGTTTCTATATAAATTTTGAGGAGTTCCCTCGATTCCTCACGGATCCCATCATCAGGTCACCATTTTGGTGAAAATGGGACCAAAATTGAATTATACCCTACACAACACGAAAAAAATATATTTAAAATCGGTTCATAAACGACGAAGTTATCCGCGAACAAACATAAAAAAAAACATACATACGGTCGAATTGAGAAACCTCCTCCTTTTTTGGAAGTAGGTTAAAAATACGCCATTTTGACACTGCCGACTGTAGAATAGAGTATATACTCTATTATAATAGTATGGATATATATAATAGTATAGATTCAGTTGCAAACATTAATTATTATTAATCATTGTATTGCCCATTGGCATCACTGACTAATCTATGGTTGTGTCTTATGGTTTTACTGTACTGTACTGTACTTTATCGGTACACATTTCAAAAGACTTCTGGCTTATACTACCGCCCTTAGACATTTTTGGCAAAAATGAGTTAATAGTATATTCGGAATCACCACAAATCTACCAGGATCAATCACTCATAGTCAGGGTTCCTCCATACATTGTTTTCACTTGATTAGTATCAAGCTATTTTTTCTTGAGTAGCTTCTGATAATTATTGGACTTCTTATCAAAATGATGAGACGTCACGACACGTCGACAAAATAGCCAGTCGAATTGCCAGTATTAGGCTGATATTTTCTAGTACTAGGTCGTGTCTCTGTTATACTGTGTGTAAAAAGAGCAGTCACTAAAGCTTTCCTCATTTTGTAAATGTATTTTATTTACCTAATATTTTTTTTATCAAACTAAAAAAAAAATAAAGCAAAGAAAAAAAGTTTTTTTGGAAATTTTTGTAAAAAAAAAGAAAAAAAATACATTTCTAGAATGAGAAAACGTAGTATAATCATATCCCAAAGGTGTAGTGACTGCTCTTTTTGCACCCTATATATATACTTTGTGGCAAAAGTAAAAACGATTTTTTAATTCGTAATACACTCACGCCATCTTGACTGATCAGCTCCACGGCGTCCTCCAACATCTCGGGTATGGTGGCCGGGGTTCCGCGCTCGTGAAACGTCTCCGTCGACGACGACGACCGGTTGAACGCTGCATAATATTTTAACTTGTATTTAGATATATAAATAAATAAAATAAAAAAGCCTTTTTATCATTCTTTCCTTGCAATAAAATAAATAAACATAAACATCTAATAAAATTTAACTTAAGCCTATGTAAAGAAATATATTATATGATTATTTTTTTGCAAGGACCCCTCCGCAGGTGTAGGCCTCCTCCATGGAATGCCACTTATCTCTGTCTCTAGCAATTAGCATCCAGTTTGGTCCAGCCGTTTTAATAATGTATTAAGATAAAAAGATTTAAAAAATGGTCTACGTTAACGCCATCTAGCGGCGAGTAAATAAAACATTTAACAATAATATCTATGGATGCTTCACACCAAGTCAATCTTGCCCCGTGCCAAGTATCCGAAGAACTTGCGTTACAGGTATCAGGCAACGGAAATATATTTAATACTTTTATACTATAGGTACACATATTTAAGATTTTTATTATACACAAGTTCAATACACATCCATGATCCAGGAACATTGAACACTTTTTTTGCCTCCAGCGGGATTCGAACCCGCGTTCTCGATCTCGATCGAGCACCAACGCGCTTAACTACTGCGCTACGGAGGTCGTCAAAATAACAGAAGTGAGTAAGCACCAAACATCTTAAGGCCCAATTTAATGACTAATTTATTGATTAACTTAAAAGCCTTACGGCACAATACAGTAAAGTCATGAGGGGGTTGTTGCCGTCTCGCAACGCTCAAAAGGCGGGTTGGGACGTGTGTGACAGGGAGGTTACTTTGGCACCCCACGCATGATTATTGTAATATATCTGTTACTAAATCTATACTAATATTATAAAGCGGAAGAGTTTGTTTGTTTAAGCGCGCTAATCTCAGGAACTGGTTCGATTTGAAAAAATATTTTTTTGTTGGATAGCCCATCTATAGAGGAAGGCTTTAGGCTATATAACATTACGCTGCGACCAATAGGAGCGAAGCGTCAGTGAGAAATGTTGCAAAAACAGGGAAAATTATTTACATATGAGGACTTTCGTTGCGTGCGCTGTATAAACGGTTTATGTTACTCAAAATCTATGTATAAAAGAATTATTCCTTTTTAATAGTCATAATAACAAAAGCCAACGTGAGCAATCAAAAGATAATCGCGATAGTGTTTCCGACAAACACGAGAACGAAGTCGCGGGCACAGCTAGTATTTTAATATACCTGTTACTGAATCTTTCAATATACCTGTATTTTGTTGCTGTTGGGAGTATCTGAAGAACTCATACAGCCGTGGATCATTCACGTATCTGTTATCCTGCCCGTACACTGGAAAATATTCATCATTTGATCACTAAGCATAATCTTTAAAGCACATATAAAAAGCATTCAAAAGTACACATAATGGTATTTTTCCATATGAAAACCATTAACAAGTGTTAACTATCAGTACACGAGAACTGTTAAATTAAGTAATCAGGAAGATATCCCAGTAATAACGTTGTATGGAACCTCAGCAACCAAATACCTCAGCAGAAAAAACAAAACAAAATCATAAAAAACTTACGATTATAAAAGTCAGTGCCATGACTAGCTGAATGGTGCACCCTTCTGAAAGCCATACCCAAAGCGTGCACGTAAAAACAAGCCAAGCAAAAAAAAAAACAAAGAAAATTGTTAAATTAATTAAGCATTTGTTAATAAGGGCAATTTCAAAAGGAGAACAATCATCAAATATAGTAATTGTAATTTTAACATACATGTCTGTAACATAGTTATTTAACTTAAATTTCTTTAATGTTTCAAGCAAAGGGAATATGTATAGTGGAATATTTAAAAAATATACAGGGAAAAGATCCATACATGTTATTTTAGTATTTTTTGTTGTATTACAGTACAACATGAGGTGCAGGTTAAGGTACCCTTTAAGGTACAAATTTATGAGAAATGTGGAAGAGACAAAGCATGCTAAATATATTTTTACTCATACTTCTCCTTAGTAATGATAACAGGTGCCCCTTGGTATATAAGTAATGAAAGACTACACCGCAACCTAAATGTAAATCCAGTCAAAGAAGAGATAAAAAATAAGATAAAAACATATTATAAATCTAAAATTAAAAACCATCCAAATATATATGCCAAGGACCTAATGGGTATCATAAATGGGCCAAGGAGACTAAAAAGGAAGCTCCCGCAGGACCTTTTGTTATAAGCTGCTTATAATATTATGCATTCTTAACAATGGTTAAGCAACGCCCAAAACTTGAAATTTCGCAACTATTACTAAAGTCTCTGACTCTGGACAGATCGTAATAATAAATAATAATAATAATAAAAAAAAACAAAAACAAAAAAAAACTTCTCCATAGAATTAAAAATAAAGAAGCCATCTGTGTTCCTGGTTTTATTTGCCAAGTCTATGGAAATGTATGAGAAAAAATATTGCCTGTTGTGGGTGCAAAATGCATAACAAGGAAGAGCATTTCATAAAGTCTGCAGTTGGGTACTTACGCAGTGGTGACTGTGGAAGTGCTATAAGTGCTTTTAGTGTTGTCTGTGGTGGCAATTTGCAATAATGGCACATTGGTTAACATATGATTCTTGAAGTTGTATAAACTTTCCAGTAATGCAGTATTACAGTTGTCTGCATACAATGGGTGGTTTTGACCTGAAATTCAATATTGTGATACCAATTACTTATAATGATAAAAAATAAACATAACAAATTAACATAACAAAAAAAAAACAAGACAATAAATTTTCCACACTAGTCTAAATAAATACTCAATCATAGTTTAATGTTTCATAACATTTAGTACATTATTATGTAAACTGTATAACCTCCTACATATTCAATGTTTTCTTCTAGTCAGACACAATTATTATAGTCACTATCATTTATTTAAACCCATTGAATATAAAAATATTTACATTACAAACTCACTTGACAAACAAGGACAAACATTGTATAGCATATCCAGTCTGTAAATATGTAATTATAGTCGGTGCGATCTAAGATGATATGCGTGACAGATAGTAATTGACAAGTATAGTGCAGTACCTAGTTAATTTCAATCGATTTTTTAGAAATATCGAATTTGTTACTAAAGAAAATGAAATCGATATTTTCGATTAGACAATCCTCAAATGTCACTTTGAAATAAATAATTCTGTTACATTTAGAGTAAAATTAATGTTTAAAAAAAGTCAGATTTGAAATTTCAGATTGGTAATATTAAATTTATTTGTAAGAAAGTTGTTTATACACTTATATAATATTGAATGTACAAAACAATTATATAATACCTATATAATTAATTGTTGTATGAAAAACAAAAATAAAAAGGTATTGTATTTCTCAAAATGTATACGGCTGAAGGACTTGTATCCATAAGTCATGAATAAATTAATTTAAAAAAATTGTAAGAAAGTAATAAAAGGAATAAAAGAAAAGAATAAAACTGTTTAGAAATATCTATTTTACAAATAATAATCACTGTCATCACTTGAAGACTCCGAACTATTATCTTCAGAATCCTCTCCAACATTTATAATTAGTTGTTGATCCCGTATGCGGTCCAGGCGGATATATTTATTCCAATCTTCGACAATGATTTTATTTGTTTTTTCAATTACTTTTGTCCAGTTATCTGGAGTTACATTTGCACAGGCCTCCTCCAGCAATTTTAGCATTTTATTCGCCGTAAACGGTGGGGCAGTATTGCGATGCGCCGCGTATCCTAAAAAAAAATAAGGATTATTATTTTGTATAACATTTAACCTATTCAGTGCCGTCCTGAAACTTAATGACATTACCCACACGCTGCTATGCAGTGACATTAGTTATTTTTACGACTGAAGTACATACCTTTAACTTGAGCCCAAATTAGTTCGATTGCATTGTATTGACAGTGATAGGGCGGTAATCGCAATACTTGATGTCCACGTTCCTTTGCTATCTCGTCTAGCTTGTATGTCGGTATTGGAGGCCTGTGTAATTTTAATAGTCTCACTAATTTTTCTTTGAGCATGGAGATATCTGCTTGCACATTATTTTCTTGCAACCACTCTACAATTTTCGCTTTATTATCCTGAGGTGTAGGTGGCTTGTTGAGCTGCCGGGAATGATATTTTGCGTTATCCATTATAATCACACTTGATTGGTTTAAATTGGGTAGTAAGTTATTAATGAACCAATTTTCAAATTTGTCGGCATTCATTTCTTCGTGATAATCGCCGGTTTTTTTTGATTTAAATGCTAAAAGGGCATTTGATATGAACCCCTGTGTATTCCCGGCATGGCATATTATTAATCGCTCACCTTTTCCCTCAGGAACTTTTGTTGAGCTATGAGCGGTATCATCAGTCCACATTTTATTTAAAGTATGATTGGCGTTTAGCCATGTCTCATCCAGGAATACCACATTGTTCCAATTGGTAATTTCTTTTGCCTCCTCTAAAAACGTGACTCGCGCCAATGCTATATCTCCCCTTTCCATCAATATTTTTCTTTTGTTTACTTTTTTAAATTTGAAGCCCACTTTATTTAATATAAGTCGTAATGATGTTATGCCGCCCTTATGAAGTCCAGCCTCTCTTAAAGATTTATTCATCTTCATTAATGTCGGGTACTCTCTTGCTTCATAATAATTATATATATGACTAGCTGTGCCCGCGACTTCGTACGCGTGGAAAAGTGATTTAGGGCAGTGTTATAATAAATCTGTTTTAAATATTTTTAGTTATAAAAACTGTCGTTGAGGTATTTAAAAAACTACTTTATGTTGACAATTCCTACTACCAGCTTGACAAACGACCGTGTACAATTAGTATAATGCGAACGGGACTACTTGATAAATGATAGTACGCTCACATATACGACGAACATCTAGTACTAAGATTTGTATGGATTTTGCGCCGCAGCGACTGCAGACGATGATCGTTTCCACGCCGACGCTGCTGGTGTAGCGACAATGATATTAAGACAGCGCGCCGCAAACTTTTGCGGTCTTTTCGGTGCGTAAGTCCGACTCGCACTTGCCCGGTTTTTTTATTTATTAATAACCAAACATTTTTTTTTTTTTTTTTTTTTTTTTTTTATTTATTTATTCATTGTTGGTACTGATTATAAATCACTTCACTGTTAAAGTACTAACTGATTTTATATAGAAAAGTAGCAAAATATAGAAAGTCCCAAAAGAAAGAAAACAAACCTAAGTTGTACCTAACATAAAAACCATTCGGTCCATGATAAAAACTAAGAAATAAAAATATCAAGACAAATATAAATGTAACTTATATTGACATAACTTTTTTAGTTTAACTGTAAACACAATACTTATGTTAATCAAAATTCTTTATATTATGCAGTTATCGAATACATAATTTGGACAAAGAAAACTATAAAAATGTACAGTAATAGTAGGCTGTAGTATGAATTTTAACAGACGGAATGAGAACTATAATATAGAATCCAAAATTATATTATACATTGCTAATGATGCACGCTGAGTATAACTCTCGGATAACGTATTGTATAAATGTAGGTACCTACTCAACTTTGCTATAATTGTATTAAAAGTACGGCATTTGGCGTATGGATATATTTGTATAAGAGAATACTCTATCAATATTATGATATTTGACAAAAAAAACCCATAATAATCACACTGTTAACACATATCCATGGCAGGCCGCAAAAGGCTAGAATTTCAAAAGGTATCTCGATTGGAATCGAGTTGTATTAACAGTTTTCCCCTGTAACACAGTTTAGTAACTATCGAGATGTTTTTAACGTCTATCTTATGAAATAGAAAAAACAAAAAAAAGAGCAATATATTTCTGAAAATCTTAAAACTGTTTTTAAGATTCCGTACCTCAAAAGGAAAAAACGAAACACATATTATAAGATCATTTCCATGTCCGTCTGTCAAGACCCTTTTCTCAGAAACGCGTGTTGTGATGAAAATTATACAAAATACTCAGGAACTACTGTTCCTTGAAGCAGTGAAAAAATCAGACTTCTTAGCCAATGCAATCAAAAGCAGTCGCTTATGTCGCTAAATTTCGTCATTTTCGACACTCGTAAGGGAATCAAAACCTAAAGGGTACTGCCCGTGAACTCAAAATCATAAAATTTGAAACCAAGCAACGTCTAAAACCATACGTTTTTAGTAACATTATATAGATAGAAAAAATATTTAGATTTTTTTAAACTTCGTACCGTTTGTCATGAATGTGTTTAATTGAAACTTATAACAAATACTTAGGTCTCTAATATATTCAAGTTGTAACCAAATCAAAATTCTATGTCAATCAGGTTTGTATGAAACTCTCGGTGTGCAAGTCCAACTCGCACTTGGCCGGTTTTTATTTATTTACTTATTACTAACCTACGCTAACAAATATGGTCTACTTATCACAAAGGACTGTACAGTAAAAGTACTAACTATTTTTATACAAATAACTTTCGTAATAAACTCAAGAAAAAAAGTCTTAGATTGTTCCTACCTAGCAAGCCTAAAACTAACAAATAAAAGTCACCCCCGCGGCCCCGGTGCGTTTGCTGCGAATACAATTTGAAGCGGCGAGCGCGCGCGGCGGCGCACGGCTCCCGGGCCCGGCGCGCGCTTCCTACAAACGTCCAGCAAAAACGACATGATCTCTTAATATTGTCATAACTTTTTTATTTATGAACCGATTTACATAAAACAAACACTAAATGTTAAGTGAAGCTTGCCGCAATATATTAGTGAAAAGTACATCTTAATCGGATAAGCCGTTTCTGAGATTAGCGTGCACAAACCCACAGACAAACAGACAAACAGACAAACAGACAAACAGACAAACAGACAAAAATTTCAAAAATCATAGTTTTGGGTACTATTGCGTAAATAAAGGTCCCCTATCATATTTTTTTTCAAATATCTTCAATGTACAGACACGACTCCTCTACAGATTTATTATATGTATAGATTACGTATTGCATCCACGTCAAAACTATCTACATCTGTTATAACAGCGTTGCGTCTACGCTTCTTAGGCGTGTTTAATTTTTTCTCCTCCATACCCATTTCGCCAAATTTTTCTTTTGTTATTCGAGACACTGTAGCCGTCCCAATATCTAGTGCTGCAGCAACTCGATCTAGGACTTTGTCAAATGGGATCAACGGGCCTCCGTTTGTCCGTTCTCTCTCAAAATAGTCCCTCAACCGAACCACTAACTCTCGACTCTGCGAGTTTAAAACAGTCTTTTTTGTTTTTTTCGGCATGGTACCAAAAAAAACAATAACAATAACAATAAAAAACTTAACAAAAACACCAACAAAATCCAAAATCAACAAAAACTCAAACAGACGCAACGAAAACACAAACCGCATACAAGGCAGACGCACTCGTACTGACGCGTTAATGAGCGATTGACAAGATGGCCGCTATTGTTTATCGATTTGTTAACGATTTTTTAATGCTATCACTATTGAAAACGTTTCATTTTATGCACCTGACATTTTTAAAACGTATTTATATAATTTATTATTAAGATTCTAATTATATTATACAGTTAATGTTTAAATCATAATTCATAATGTTATTAGTTTAATTTGTAATTTTATAATATTTTTATACTTTTTTTCATCAATAACAATTTATTCACCAAGATAACTTTTTTTTACTTTAAAGATATTTGCATAGCAAGGATTTTTATGCCTGTCAAGGATATGTCACGCATATCATCTTATAACGTACCGACTATAGTAAGGGGATAAGTGTAAAAAAGACAGCATGCTGTATTATATGAAAAAAGTACTTACATAATGTAACAATACTTACTTAATTCAGACTCCGAGCTAACTTGAACATACAATGGTTGAGCTATGTTCGTCATACAGTTCATTTTTGAAAACACTGCACTGATTTTGGGCAATACAGGCTCATTTGTGTATTGAGAATACCTGTCACACATAATTTGGTATCTCATTCTGTCAAGATGTAAAGGACATGATTGTGCCGGCTCCGTGTACTGTTCATTATGTGGATGCAAGATGCTTGGTGAAGGCATTGGTTCACTTTCAATAGCCTTATGTACATGCAAGTTGTTTGTATTTTCTATATTATCATCAATGCTGTCTATCAAATCTTGTATATTAACTTCAGTGTTACAATAAGTTATTTTCTGTTTATAATTTGTGTCACATTTTTGTATGAGAGCATTTATTTTTGTTCGGCTACCATCGTAATTTCGCATTGAAACACCTTCTGTTGTTTGGACATGCTGAGGATAATTTCTGAGTGCTGGCAGAGGATAGATTCCGCTAATAGTCCTTTGGCGTCTCACCGCTGTTATATTACTTTGCACTCCAACATCCTGAAATGTAAAAGGAGTATTTTTGAATATGAAAAAAAATTTATGAAATACCTATATTAATATTTAACATAAGATAGTGTTCTGCTTCTAATAAATTAGGTACTATGATTATGATGTCCCACATTTAGATAATATCCAGAATTTTTTTTAATGGCATAAATGTAATTTCATATTATACCCTGTTGTCATTCAAAGTGATATAAATATAAACAAAACTCAATATGGGTTGGAAAACTATAAATTTGAGTGACACATAAACTTACCCTCTGTTTTAAAATTATTGGCTTTCTTGATTCAGTGTTACAACTTGAGTTTAAAATGGCAGGCCTGTGTTTTCTCACAATACATTCAGTGTTCATATAATACTTATAGAAGTTTCCGGTGGGCATGTTTATTTTCACAATAGCTTTAGTGTTTAAAGCATTGTTGACTTTACTGTTACAGTCTAATGTATTCATTACAGCATTGTAATTTGAAGTTTTGGCTTGTCTTAAATTGAAGCTTCTTAGGACTCTATCACTTGTCCTTGGCACTGTTTGCTGTTTAATGACATCAAGCAAGCTTCGCCGGGTTCCATTTTTCATGATTGCCTTCTTCAGCTCTGAGCTGAACGGCACATAAACTCTTTGGCGTTTCGGTGTTGTAGAAATAGGTGGAGATTTGATTTTTGGCATAAGTGACTTCTGAAATATGAAGAAGCTACTTAATTTAAATATATTTTTAATTTCTTTTAAACTTATATTTTAAATCACAAAGAACACTTTCATCTGTGTAAGTTTCATTAAAAAGAAGTATATTGTGTTATATGAGTACCAACTACCCACATATAATTTTATGTAGGTATATACTTTTATGTCATATTGCTAAGGCTGCTGCCTCTTTCACTGTGGTGGCAAGCAGTAACTCAGATGACTATGGTTCCTGCATGTACTATTAGGTAGTGTTACTGTACATTTTGCAAAATAAATCTATGAATTCTATCTTATTTGTAATTGAAATTGATGTTACAAATTATAGACATAATTACCTTCCTTTTATTTATTTTGGTACGATTTTTAGCAGACAGTAATCGCTCAATTTTAACTCTCTGTATGATGGTTGTCACGATTTCTTCTGTGCGGTATTTCTTAGCATATACAAGTTCTACTAGATAAACTTTCTGTAAAAATAAAAAAGGGACATATTTTGTAATGATGCAATTCCTATGGTACACATAAAATAACTATTTTGAACATCTTTATAGGTATAGTTTAGTGTTTTGAACATAGAAACAATAATATGTTGTATAAATAAAACAGCAGAAAAAACTAGCCTTGTAATTTGATGGTAGTCCCAACGATTTAGCTAACTGTTGCAAGTACCGGTAAGTACGAGTTTCCAAGTATAATAAGTACGCCTTCTGTTCGTCAGCGTCACCCATTGTAGCTATTTTTGATTCTCATAAAAGAAATTATATTTTGCGTCATTAAAAACCGCATTTATATACTGCATGAAAACACGAAAATTTCTAAATACCCGCAGCTTCATTACAAAAATTAAAGTTCGAGCATGTTTTATCACTTGACAGTTGTCAGGTTTCATCAGTGTTGCTAGTTCTGTTTCAGCAAAACTACTAATATATTACAGGCACAATAAAAAAAATAATTGTTGCTGACATAATTATGTTCAAAAATAAAAACTACACGGCCAAACTAGGGGCTTTATTACGCAACTTGCGTGGCTTTCACGACCGTGGACATCAACTGTGTATGACGTAAAATTTTTTTAAAACACTTTTAATTTGATAAAATCATACTAAATCGTGTTTTAAAAAGATTTAACGTTACAATGACAGTTGAAGCCCACGGTCGTGAAAGCCACGCAAGTTGCGTAATCAGGCCGCAGATATGAAAAATTTTTGGGGACCAAATGACAGCTATTCTGCGTCAAATAAAAGGAGAATAATAATAAGCAAATTGGATCATTAACCTCAGAGTAATCGGTGTACCTACCCTGTACATAGGTACATTAAAAAAACTGGCCGAATTGAGAACCTCCTTTTTGTGTTGGAAGTCGGTTAAAGACCGCACATTAATGATTACATGTACCTATGTGTAGTGTATGTGTACCACCTCCCTATATATTGTATGCATGTTAGTAATATAAGTTAGTTATTAAACGACAGTCGGATCAAATACATCTTTTAATTAGTCTCCCCAAGCCTGCACATTGCATGGCGACCCTGCCAGTGCTGCCTCGTGGCAGCGCTGCGCAGATGGGACATAAAAAGTAAAGTGAGCGATATAAAATTTTTACAGTAAAATAATTATGTGTGAACAATTAATAGCAGTAAAAAATGTACTTTTTATATTCAGAAAATGAACTAAATAAGTAAATATTTTTACCGGCCGGTAGAGAGAGACTAAAAAATAAATACGTGTAGATTGAAAAAAATATTAATAAATAAATAGTGTAGAGACAAATACAAATCTGTTACAAAAATAAATTAACAAACAATATTAGTGAAAAATAAAGAACAATATTAGTGGCGCTGATGAGCTGCAGGAAGCTGAGAGTTGTTGAAATGAAATAACTGGAGATGATGAGCAGGCAGCCGGGAGATGTAGGAGTCAAATGAATGGAAATGGAGAGCAGGCAGCTGGGAGATGCTCGAGTCGGAAGTGGATGCAGCCGGGAGATCAGCGACCAGAGGACAAGAAAAGAGATTTTGTAACGTAGAATTTAGATAAATTGTATTTTACCATTATTTTTCTGAATCAATATTTTTTTACAAATTATTTACAGTATGTGTAATTTATAATTATTACTCTTGCAACTTAATATGAAGGGTCAAATTAAATAAATAATTATTATAAATGGGTGTTGACGATGCATTTAAATTAAATAATACGAATTACTATGAATTGAGTGAAAGAAAATATTCGTGTAGGGATATTATTATACATATAATAACTTATGACCATTATATAAAAAATATGTTAAATGGAAAAAGGAATACATAGTAATATTAATAAGTCATAACTAACGAAGTAGTAGGCGCAGTTGGTTAAATAGTTAGGTAGCATCACAGGTAAGTTTCCAAGGTAAGTAACGCCTTGCTGGAAAAAGCGTCGAATATCAGCGGTGCCAACGCAGCATTCGCGCAACATAATGTAAGTACAAACTGTTGTTAGTTGAAGCTAGGGTTATTATAGGATTTTTTTTAAAAACATAATATAACGTTAATTTTTTGTTAGTTTTGTATGTAACTTAAAGGTAATATAAATTTTGGCAATTTAGTTTACATAGTTTAAAGACAGAAGATTTAAGTTAATAATATATTTTAGTTTAAATTTTCGTATTGAGAAGTGCAAAATTAAATTAAATTCTAGTAGTAACCTCCCATGGTCTATGTTATGAGATCATCAATTAGTGTCGCATAACATAATATCATCTCAACTTTTGCTATACCATTTATGGTGTGAAGTAAAACATTAGCAATACGATGCATAACCTTAAGTTGCAACATGCATCCAAAAGTGTCAAGCAATCATATTTAGAATTCCAGAAGTTTACATGTGCAAAATATTGTGTTGCGATTAGCAACAATAACTGTTCTTCAAGGACAAAATATAATCATAATATTATGTTCATGTCGCTATGAATACATTGGAATACCAATGCAATCCAATTCGAGTTAAAAGCTAGAAGTAAAAATAAAAGTTTTGTTTGATCACCCAATAGTTGTTGGATAGTTTAAATATTGAGTGTGTCAAAATTATGGATTTGGTTATTTTGTTAGGATTTTGGATAGATTTAGGAAGAAAATGCCATAGTGCATAAATTCAATACTAGCTAAAATGCTATGTATGTTGAATAAATAAATGCTGAATGCATTATTAAAAAAAAATACGCAAAAGGAATCCTTCATTCGATCATGGTGTAAACGAGTTTTCTCTGTGAGAATAGTTGGAGGTCATGTAGCCTTAAAAAATCCTTTGGTATTAAATATGGTACAAATATGGTACGGAAAATATAAATGGTACTTAGAGCATGCTCGGCGGGAATAATCCTCCACTTAAACAAAATGGTTGGAGACATTTTTTTTTTTTTGGTTAGTCTTAAAATAGGTCCCGTTATATGGAGAATAATAAAATGAAATATTGTACCAAATAAAGTGCGCACGTGAAGTATACGTAAGATATAGAAAAAAAAGTACCATAATAATGTAATAAAGAGTCGACTATAAATAAATATAAAGAAAAAAAGGAATAAGGTACCTAAGTAGGATAATGATGATGATTAATGTAAGTGACTATGGCCAGATCACTTATCAAGATGTTAGTGAAATAATAATATGGGAAATGAGAATATTTCTATGAAAGGTCAAAAGAAAAGTATATTGAAAACGAATTGTCATAAATAAAATGGAGTTTGTTTATTTTTAAAATTTTTTTGATGATATTTTATATAAAGTTTATTTGATGTTAGAAGAGCGACCTAAAAGAGAGATGAATTATGATACTTACCTAATACCTACTTGTTATTTGTAAAATGTGAATGTTGAATGGAAATATACAAGTAACAATTTTGTTTTGTAAAATATGAAAATTCAAATGAAAAGATTATTTTAAAAACTAGCTGTGCCCGCGACTTCGTACGCGTGGAACAGTGATTTAGGGCACTTTAGTATTTTTAAATATATTTTTAGTTTATTGGCGCAACCGCTGACAACTTTCGCTAATAGGTACTTCCCAGTGCATCCCAGTGTTGATCCCGATCCAGCAAGTCACGTACCCGGCAAGCCTCTTGGTATGCAGGGTATAATAATAATATATTACTATCCTTTCGGAGCTCGGCAAAAGAAGTAGGCCTTCGAACAATATGTAGAAGTCAGCAAAGGTATTCGAAGTTAGGATAATATTATTCGAATGCACCGTATAGACCCAGACAATTTTTCACGTTAATTTAGTAAAGTATTTAACTTCGATGTCCGTCTGTCTGTCTGGGTGTCAAAACTTTAACACGTGTAGGTATCAAGCTAAAAATCATATTAAAAACTCAGTTCTACTGTCCCTTCTGGCTGTGAAAAGAAACAGGCATCTTGGCCACATCTACCCAAAGATTCAGCCGTTTAGGTATATCGCTAATTTTCGCAATTTTCGACACGCCAAAGGGAACCAAAACCTAAAGGGTACTTCCCGGGAATAGAAATTTGATATGAAGCAACGTCTTAATGCACTATTAAAACATTGCTTCATATCAAATTTAAACGACATAGGATAAATTGCGAAACCATAAAAATATTTTCAATTATTTCAACTTATTACCGTTTTTGTCATTAATGTTTTGAAGTATTATTAAATTTAAACTTATATTGCAATTACTAAGGTCTTTAAAACGGAACTCTCGGTTAGACATGGGCGCAGCGGCACGCCCCGCCGAGGATCCAGCAGGCTTACTCTCGACACAACTGAGAATCGAATCAGTTCGATCTTAACGGTTTTTGGTGTTTTATTTGGTAGATTACTTTGAAATTAATTAGGATAAAGAAAACCGTTAGAACGTAACTTTTTGTACACCAGACCATATCAATCGACAGAGAATAAAAATAAACAAACGTCAATTTCTTCGGGAGTATGCGGCACGATCGAATCTGAATTAAAATCGAATCAGTTTGGAGAGGTAGGCCCCAGCTCGGCGCGCCGCTCCGATCGGCTTTAGTAGCGTTTTTTATAACCTACCCTAAGTATAATAATAATAATATAAATAAATGAAATTTTGTTTTAAACAAAATATAAAATAGAAAAAGAATAAATTTGAATGTTTGAAGCAGCGCGGTTCCCGCCGCGCTTCATACAAACGTCCAGTATTTTTTTTATTGTCATATATCTTCAAATCAAAGCGACATCTATACGCCATACGCCGTACTTTTAACACGATTATTACTGGGGGCACAGTTAGCGGCTGTGCGTGGTTAAATTCATACTACCGGTACTGCCTGTTAGCACATTTTAATAGTATTTTTTACCCAGCAGTGGGGTGGAGTTCCTTTGGTTGACCTTCGCCAAAATTCCTACCTACCAGCATCTGATACCTACACTACACCCCGACTCGGATAAAAGACGTCACGCATCAGCCTGTATCGCACGGCGCCGCGAGGCGGCGGTCGAATCACGGCGAAACGATTTTAATTTTGCTATATTATCTCCTAAACTATTAATTATACTTGCTAGGTATAAAGGACAAATATAGTCTTCATGAAATGCTTAAGCCAACTAACGTATTAAAAATGATAAGGATTAATACCGTGATGGTATAAATAGTTTACCAAAAACCGCTTAATTGCCCGTTTTTTTAGATTATCGCGAAAGGCTTTCTTTTAATAATACAGTTAATTAAGTTGATTTATACAATAAATGATAATTTATTTCAATTTGTGAAGCAAGTTCAAAAATACAATTTTTATATTATTATGACACTGTGGAAACACTCTTCTCAGAAAAAAAAATCTGTTAGTTAGGTACTTATTTCAAGTTCTAATCTACTTTAGTGCCACATTCTATTGCTTCGCGTCACTGTGTAAGCGATCCCCCCGCGCCCCCCGCATGAACCGATCGTCCGCAGCCCGCGCGCGCGAAATTCCTCCGACTTGCTTCCAATTTATCGTCACTGCTCGGCTGCTATGTATCGTAGCGTTATGTTATATAGTCTATAACCTGCCCAGGAATATGGGCTACAATCGTACCAAGTTTGGTTAAAATCCCTTCAGTAGTTTTTGTTCCCATCGCGCACATACAGACAGACAGACAGACAGACAGACAGACAGACAGACAAAAATTTTACTAATTGCATTTTTGGCATCAGTATCGATCGCCAATCATCCTCCAATATGTATTTTGAAAAAATATTCAATGTACAGAATTGACCTCTCTACAGTTTTATTATAAGTATAGATATATAAGTATAAAAATATGTAACATCGTCAACAACCCATCACTACTATTAAAACAGATTTTGCAAATTATTATTTTTTTAAAACAATATAACAGATTTGTATAATAATGTGTATTTTCTATACGAGGTTTAAAATTAGTTATTAGTTTAAGTTAGATATATTATTTTGGGTAGATTTAAGTAAAAAAAAATATACTATTAATTTTTTTTTTCAAAAATACGGGGGAGGTGTAGTGTATGTACCATGTATTGTATGCATGTTAGTAATATAAGTTAGTTATTAAACGACAGTCGGATCAAATACATCTTTTAATTAGTCTCCCCAAGCCTGCACATTGCAATGCGTAACTTTTACCTGATAAAATTCCATTTACTCACGTACTCATCTGTACAGTACTGCTCCGAAATGACTGCATCGCGCTCAGAGTTATTGATATTATAGTAACAGCTTTCTAAGTGGTATTCATGTTGGTTCATTTCAGAGGCTATTTCTTTCCATGGCATTGTTGTCTATAAGTACTAAACTCACGCCCTTTCACGGTAACGCCAATATAATATAATATTAGACCATAATTTATATTATTTAACTATAAAATCTACAACTAAAAGGGATCAGAAAACTACTACAAGTCACGAGAAAAACTACTAAATGTAGGGATTATACTATTAAGTTAGCAACACTGATTGTCCCTTGTCATTTGTCATAAAATGTCATGTTCCGATGCGTAAATCGCCTAAATAAAGAATCCTCTACGTATATTCTTCATCTATTCGACATATCTCAAAGCTGAATACAAATATTTTGCTAATACGTCTTAAATAAACATAATATATATTATAGGGTCCAGGGCCCAGGGCCCTGAGCGATACTCACATTTCAGGGCCACAGGTCCTGTAACGCAAAAAATAATAACCCAATGAAACATTAGGCATTAGACTATGGCCGTGTTCTGTGGATTATTTTATTACGCATGCGCTTGTAAAGCACCAATTAAAAACCTTTAATTTCTCCTATCCGTCAATAAATTTTAAATAAATTGACAGGTACCTAATAGAAAATAAGGTTTTTTTATTGGTGCCTTACAAGCTTTGTTCAAAATGTCAAACCTAAACATGTAATACTGTCCCTCCCTCACCCTCAGTAAATACATTCAAAAATTGACTGGACAAACTTTAAATCGTATGATACACACGCATCAGCTGCTAGTGTGCTTACCAATATAATAATAAAAAAAAAAGCGCATGGGTCAAAAAACAAGCCACTGTACACGGCCAACAATATGTAACATTGTACTTACCGTGAAGATGACCCCGGTGTACGTCGAATTAACTTATTATAGGTATAACTTTATTATAATATTATATCCAATCCCATCCGACTTTGTAAAAATTCAGTACCTACACGCACAAGTGTCGTTAAGTCGGCGGCTTGCCGCTTTATTGAATTTGTAAAGACGGCACTGACATCTGCGACTGATTTCTAGATAGTCCCATAACTGTTTCGCTGGTTAACGAATTTTTAGGATTTTTTGTATAAAATATTTTAAATATCTGTAAATTATATTAGTCTAGACATCGAATTGGGGAGTAAGGGGAGAACGGGCTCAACATCTTATCCGACCCAACTGTCAACCTCACCTGCACGCGCCGGATGGCGACGGCACGGCGTATACCGTACCGTGGTGCTCCCTGCTAGACAACATACGAGGCTCTGGCGACCGAGCAAATGGCGGTATAACCATACACCCAGCTGAGCAATTGGCTGGAAGAGGCAACAGCGACCTTGGGGTATAAATAACTCCTAAAAAGGCTGATGCAGAAGGCAAGGGGAAACCACTGCATTAATTTCCCATGAAAGTTATGGAAATTCGTAAATTTACAAAGACGCTGCCTGATGACCCGCGTAGCGGATGTGTATTAAATTTGTGTATTAATATAATAAAAGTCTTAAATATGTGTATAGTATTAAAGTATTAAATATATTTCCGTTGTCTGGTTCCTGTAACACAAGTTCTTCGGATACTTAGCATGGGGCCAGATTGACGTGGTGTGAAGCGTCCATAGATATTATTATTTAACCGTTTGTGACTTAATTCTGATTAAAAAGGTACAAAATAAAAGTGACAGACGGTTATCCTTGGAATAGTTTGGTAATGATTTCATAGCCTCTTGTTGTAATCTCTCACTCATACGTACAATGTATATAATATGTACTTATTGCAATTTTGCATAATGTTTTTCAGACTTAAATAAAATAAAACCCATGGTAAATACTTTGCAAAGAGGTAATTAGTTAAACAAATTGTCGTAAGCATATTTTATTAGGCGCTTTTTATTATATCTTTTATTGTTATAGTTCTTGGCTGCTTTTATAAAATATCTTCTTCAGTGTTGGTAGAAATTTGGTGCTACTATTCTCATTGTCCACCGACACCATTCTCGTGAAGGGATGTACAGGGTTGGTTCTGAAATTGAAGAGGTTATTTAACTACTATACATATCTGGCGCGGGGTGCCCCCGCCAAGTTAAGCACAGCCGGGCCATCCTTTTTTAGAAACAGTTCAGGCCATTTTCGGCCCCCTATAACTTTGTTGTCGATAAAACTAGAAGCCTGTATTTTCAGTAACCAAGCAGGCATTGTAAATCACGGTATATTCCAAATTTTATTCAATTTAAAACAGAAGTTTTAGAATTATAACTTGTCAAAGTTTCTTAATTTTGTCACTGATTCACTCAATCACTCACCGATCAAAGTATTAGCCAGTTCTAGCAGACAGAGATGCATCAAATTTGGAATACTACTTGTATTCCAAACTTTTTGTGTATAAATGAAGGAAAAACTTGAAGATTTTGGAATTTCGGTCTAGTTATCTAGATACGCCTAATAACTTTCTAATCCCATATAAATGTAAAGGATGACAAGTTATGTTTACACTTTCCGACTAAAACACTAGTATAAGTAAATAAATCTTCTACAAAAAGAACTTAAATCCCATCAAAAACAAAAACAACTTGTATAATGTAAAAATGCAAAGTCTCGCTACTTAGTTCTTTTGCAGTAATAAGTAACTTATTACTGCAAAATACTGCTACATCTATCTCAGAAGTGATACATATTAAATCAGATAGTTTAGTGCGATTGCCCAGTCAATCTACTATTTATTTAAAACATAAAAGATTTTTAATAATATTGTTATGATCACTATAAGATGTTGTTAGACCGACCGACTAACCCCAGCTTGGCATCACATGGATCTCACAACTGTTGTGATACAGTTATGATCACTATAAGATCATAACAATATTATTAAAAATCTTTTATGTTTTAAACAAATAGTAGATTGACTGGCCAATCGCACTAAATTATCTGATTTAATATGTATCACTTCTGAGATAGATGATATATACATTCTGTATTCATGCAATCAAAATTTTTTGTAACTTGCAGTATACCTACGACATACCAACTCCCCAGCTTTAATAAAAAATGTCTTTCATTTAGCCCCTACTGCTCTAGGCGTTTGCTTCACGAGTAATTTCGCTTTCATTCATGTTACATTTTAATTATAAATGTATGACTTCGTAGCAAAGATTTTTGGTGTAGGAAGAGTAAAAATGTAAACTCTAAAAACATTTAGCCTGATTGTCCGTAATAAACATCAATTTTGGGCTAAAAAGTGGGTACTAGCTACTAGGTACGAACGGAAATCCTGTGGGAACCCGTGATAAGTAGCTTATATCAAAACGACGAAGTATCAGCAACGGAAATCCTGAGAGAACCCGCGATAAGTAGCTTATGTCAAAACGATGAAGTATCAGCAACGGAAATCCTGAGAACCCACGATAAGTAGCTTATATCAAAACGATGAAGTATCAGCAACGGAAATCGTGAGAGAACCCGCGATAAGTAGCTTATATCAAAACGATGAAGTATCAGCAACGGAAATCCTGAGAGAACCTGCTATAAGTAGCTTATATATCAAAACGATGAAGTATCAGCAACGGAAATCCTGAGAGAACCCGCGATAAGTAGCTTATATCAAAACTATGAAGTACAACAACAACAACGGAAATCCTATGAAATATCAGCAACGGAAATCCTATGAAATATCAGCAACGGAAATCCTGTGAAGTATTAGCAACGGAAATCCTATGAAGTATCAGCAACGGAAATCTTATGAAGTATCAGCAATAGGAATCCTACGAAGTATCAGCAATGGAAATCATGCGGGAACCCGCGATAAGTAGCTTATATCAAAACTATGAAGTATTAGCAACCGAAATCATATGAAATATCAGCAACGGAAATCCTGCGAAGTATTAGCAACGGAAATCCTATGAAGTATCAGCAACGGAAATCCTGTGAAGTATCAGCAACGGAAATCCTATAAAGTATCAGTAATGGAAATCCTATGAAGTATCAGCAATGGAAATCCTATGAAGTATCAGCAACGGAAATCCTGTGGGGACCCGCGATAAGTAGCTTATTTCAAAATTACCTCTGCGTTGAGTAGTTGAGCTTACTCGTCATAGCGTCTTTGAAAGTGATAGCTTGTCTTGTGAAAGGCAACTGATTTTGTTCATGTCTGTTTCTCTCCGATTCCTATAATAAACAATAATGTATAATTAATATCCGTGGGGCAAAATTATCACCCTCCTCCTCCTCCCAAAAGAATAGCAGAAAAGGCGACGGAGGGAATATAATAAATCCGGAATTGGGAGCAGCGTCTTCTGCGCTCGCCAACCCGCCTGCCAAGCGTGGCGAGTATAGGAATATAGATAAGAGTTTCATGCCCCCCCCCTGGCCTACCACTACCCCCCCATGAAACTCTGGGCTTATGTCCAGTAGTGATCATAGGTTAAACGACGACGAACAATTATTAATTAAATTATTGTAATACTTCCTGAATGAATTCAAGAATTACATTAAGATATACGACAGTCTAATAATAATAATAATATAATAATATCTATGGACGCTTCACACCACGTCAATATGGCTCCGTGCTAAGTATCCGAAGAACTTGTGTTACAGGTACGAGACAACGGAAATAATCAAATACTTTTATACTAAACACATATCTAAGATTTTATTATAATACACAAATTTAATACACATCCCAGGAATATTGAAAACTTTTGTTCCCTCGGTGGGATTCGAGCCCGCGACCTCTCGCTCGAGCATCAACGCGCTCAACCACTGCGCTACGGAGGTCGTCAATGTCTTATAATATTGGTTACTAAAATAGAGGGATCTTTAATTTAGAACAACTTTACATCTACAATTTAATACCTGGACTAGCTGTGCCCGTGACTTCGTTCGCGTTGTTTTTTAATGACTTAACCGTTTATGCAGCGCAAGCAACGAAAGTCCCCAAATGTGAATAATTTTCCCCGTTGTAGCAACATATCTCACTGACGCTTTGCTCCTATTGGCCGCAGCGTAATGTTATATAGCTCTATAAATGGACTATCCGACAAAAAAAAATTTTCAAATCGGACCAGTAGTTCCTGAGATTACGGTGTTTAAACAAACTCTTCTTCTTTATCATATTAGTATAGATAAGCAAATAATGTTAATTACTAGTACGCGCCTGTGGTAGACGACGTCCAGGGACACAACATCAGCGGAGTAACAAGGTTGGCAGTGATAATAATAATGCCTCCCACACTGATTTCAATAGCGCTTATTTGAGTCATATAGAATCAAAACCAGCAATCTGACTTATGACTTAAGAAGAAACACCACGAATTTTTTTCCATACAAAAATAGGGGTCTAGGGGATTTCTATTTCCTCCCTAAATAACACCTCTAGAGTAACAAATTTTTTCCTGAATATTTATGGATATTGTAGATATGGACGTTTAAAAACCTGAAAAAAATGGCCAGACTCTCCGCTATGTTTAAATATCTAGGAAACAGATTTCACTACAATAAACAACAGAAGCAAAAAATAGGAACCTAGCTCAATTCTTTTTTTAGCTAATAAAGAAAAAAATATTTAAATCGGTTAAGTTTTGGAGGAGGAAACAGAAATCCCCTAAACGTCGATTTCTGGTACTTTTAATGGGTAATTTCAGTCCAAGTTGCAGTTGTCTCTATCGCGCTAATGTTGGCTAGCTAAGGCACTGTGAGACAGCAATAGATTTTATAAATACCTATTTTGTATTTCTCTTAACCGTGGTGTTTCCTCTTAATATCGATACCCGTAATAAGTCAAAAGTCAGATTGCTGTTTTTGATTCTATACGACTCATTTTATAGTGCCCTAGTGTGTTCGCAATACTCTGCGGGCTAGGGTTGAACCGGTGGTAGCCTTTTTGTTGACTCCGAAAATAGCTTGTTAAGTTTAATAAATAAAATATTTTGAATTTAAATTTGAATTTGAATACCCAGAAGCACTCTCTCTCGCTTCACTCTCGTAAGTCGTAGCCCAGTGAGACGGATGGACATGAGACCGAAACGACTAGCGGGAGATCAGGCGAAGGAGCGACTGTTTACATGCCCATCCGATGCATGGATTATTTTTCTTGTCAGACAATCAGGCGATCAGCCTGCATTGTTGAAAACAACATTTCTGTTGTTCCAACGTAGGAATCGAACCCACGACCTCCGAGTCGAGAACTAGGCTCTAAACCACTAGTCCACGGAGGCATTGTAATATATCTTGGCAGTATATAAAGCCTAAACAGCATTTTGGTCTCAGGAATTTTCAAATTCTCTGCGAAACAGCATATTATGCGTTATGTTACACCGGTTTTTAGTGTGGCTGTGTGGGTAATGTGAAAAAGCCCGTTCATGCTAAACCTTAGCTCTGCCTCATATTTCGTAGAAATTCTGTTACGTATATTTTTCATTTCATTATTTCGTAGCACTTCTACGGCGTAGCATGCCGCTACGTGTTCGTAGATGAATGTGTTACGGCCGAGTTACGGTCGAAAACATATTGTAGATAGTAATGTTTGCTTAATAATGATAATATCAGTCTTGGTCTAAAGCTCATGTATGATGATGATATCTCTACAACGTGTAAAAGAAATGATTGATTATATTTAAGGATACGAATATGTCCCTTATATAGAGTTCACTGTGAAATAAGTAATACATTTAAAGTTTAATGCGTGCCTAAGGACTATCGGAGTCTATGTCAGACACATAGGCCAACCAATCGGTCTATTATCTAGTTTTCTGTTTGGTGCGGTAAATTTAAATAGCTACTAACTAGGCGAAATTTCACATTTAGATTACCATAGTAGATGATTACAAAAATATACATATCTATAATATGTGTTCAATAAAGATACTTTTTTTTCAATTTAAATATTCTCTTATAAAAAGGAGGTTCTCAATTTGAATTATTTTTATGTATATTCACCATTTACTGAAAGTCACCAGGGGGCCTATTACAAACTCTTAATTCCAGCCAGTTTACGCCATTCAACATGGCTGCCTGGAATTTTCGTATTACGATCACATAATAACTGCACGATGACAGCTAGTTAGCGGACACGTGACACTTGACTTGCTTCCGAATGTCGCTTTTAGACAACCAAACTAGGGTGGATCCATTCGGAATAACATGTCGTTGTAATATGAAAAAGAACAAGGCAGTTTAAGACCGTATTATTCAATTGCCTGGTACCAGACTGGTATTGTAAAAGATCATAGTTAATACGGCCCCTGGACAGATTTGCAAAAATATTTTTTGTTTGGGAATACTTCCCAGGTGGTCCCATAGTCATAAGCTTATCTGATGATGGTATCCTTGAGAAATGTATACATTTTAGTTGTTGAAGTCGGTTTTTCTGAACGCAGATTTTTTTATTATTTGCAAAGCATATACAATAAAAACATACCCAAACTCTTTGATTCTCGTAGATCTGCTTCGTCAATTTTTGTCTATAATCCAGTTGTTTTTTCAATTCTTCATTTGCGCTGTTCATGTTTCTCTTAAGCTCCTCAAGTGCCTTCCTTCTGACTGCCTCCATTGACTCTATTCTGTTCTGTCGCTTCTTCTCCAGCTCATTGTTCTTTGCGTCTATATATCTTCTGTATTCGGTTAGTGCTTTCTACAAAGAACAAAGAAGCCCCAGACTTGTTATGTTTTAAATAAAGAATATGGATAGTGTAATACGTATGTTCATTCGTGGTTGCATTATGACAGCAATAAATCTTAACTTAATGCGTAATTACTTAATTAGAATTAATTTATTGGTAGTTGAGTAACTGATTAATATAAATTCATAGGCGTGTATGTAGGTCATAGTGTGTTTATATATTGTAACTGTAAGACTGCTGATTAATGAGTTTACAAAATTATTGTAAGTTGTTTTTAATCAAGATTAAGTACGTTACATATTTTATGCAGAATATTTACTTAGTGTATTTACTTTTATATATCTAGTTATCTCTAATTGAATTGTAGCAGACAACTATGTATAAACTCTTTTACGATTCAATTAGATCTATATGTAAATAATAAAATGAAGTATAACCGATTTAATCGTAAAATTGTGTTTCTTTATTGTGCTGATCATAATATCGAATACTTAGGTCCATGATACCTTTGGTGCGCGCATCCGACTCGCACTTTCCGGTTTTTCTAGCTTTAGCCTATGTAATTATGTGAATTACAATTTGAAGATTCAGCGGATCCCTAATCCCTCATTACGTTAATTAAGTCCCAGCCCACTCCGGCTCTCGGCCTATACACGTTATAGTGCAGGAGCCCGCTCAGCAAAGCTATTATCAAAATTGCGTGCCTTAAGGCACGTAATACATTAGTGGTTAAGCCGATGTAAGAAAAATATGTACGTGAATGTATGTTCTCGAGTTTTAGTGAGACTAACGAACAGTAATTCATTTTTATATATAAGACTAGCTGACCCGTGCCTACTTCGTTGAGCATAGAAGCAGTTTGTGATGAACCGTTTAAACCTTTCCGGGACTTCCACAAATATTACAGGACTAACGAACTTTTTATATATAAGAAAGAAGAAAGCAGAAGATATAGATTTCGATTAAACTTATAATATATTAAACGAGAACTTAAGCAACACATGATTTTTAAATTAATTAATTTATTATTATTGGTGTTATTGACATTGAAAACAAACATCAGAATGTATTCTGTTAGAAAATATTCGATACACATGTAAATACCATTTTGTTTCATTTCCAGGTATACGCAATCTAGAAATACATTTATGTCAAATTTAATCTAATTGATAATTAATACGATTGCTCTATTATACAGGGTGTCTCATGGTTCATATATCAAGCCGAATATAATATGAAGAGAACGAAGCGTAGAGCATTTTTTGTTTTGGCACCTCATATAAAACGTCTCGTACAGGGTATACAGGGTTTTATGGTTATTACACTAATTATTTATTATAGTACTAGCTGTCCCTGCCACTTCGTTCGCGTAATTTTTGAGTGACTTAAACCGTTTATGCAGCGCACGCAACGAAAGTCCCCAAATGTGAATAACTTTCCCCGTTTTTGCAACATTTCTCACTGACGCTTCGCTCCTATTGGTCGCAGCGTAATGTTATGTAACCTAAAACCTTCCTCTATAAATGGACTATTCAAAAAAAAAAAAAGAATTTTTCAAATCGGATCAGTAGTTCCTGAGATTAGCGCGTTTAAACAAACAAACAAACTCTTCCGCTTTATATTATTAGTATAGATAAGCAGATTACCTGTTTATTTTTAAAATTTTCTTCTTGAACCATTTGCGAATGCGTGTATATTTTACTGTCTTCTTCCCTTCTCCAGTCGCAAAGAACTAATTCAGTTTCTTCGCCTAACTTTTCCAACATACTTTTCTCTATTTGTGAATGATCTTTGAAGATTTGCTCTTCGTTTTGTAGTTGCCTCTGAAAGCAATTTTTTTTTGGAAATTAATTTCAAACTATCAAAATATCTATGCTATTTTTTGTAATGCATAAAGTAGATAATAAACCCAATGCAATAAAATATCTAGAAAGTTCGAAATCGGTCAAGAGTCGTAGTCTAAAAGTACAGTACCAGTACTAGTAAGTACTACTTACTTGTTGTTTAGTAAATCTTTGATTTTTATTTATCCTTCTTAGGCAATATTATATTTAAATATCATAATTATATATACTAATAGACATCAAAATATTTTATTTCCAAATTAAACTTAACAAGCTATATTGTGTACGGGTCCTGTATACGAGTATAGACTTTATTGTGAAAGTACCAACGCTGAAAGAGGTATTTTTTTTAAATATTGTATGGGTAAAATGATGTTGAGGAATTTCTCATAAAAACATGAAAGTAAGTCTTTCAGCGCTGGTACTTCCACAGTAAACTCTACATAGGAAGCACATACACACCCTAAAGTATTATCACTCACTTATTTTACACCGTATATTTCAAGTACATTGTGTATTTATCTAGAGTGTCAGTTTTACACACACAGACACACACCCGCACATTCATGAACGTTCACAGTTTCATTATATTAGTGAGATACTTACAATCTTTTCAAGTTTATTTTTCTTTTCTTTGCGTAGCTCCTCGTTGGAGACTTGTATACATTTTAAATCAATATCTCTTTCGAGGTCTCTTTCGTGTCTTAGGCGATTCATTTTCATTTCGTGCCCCTCTAGGAAATTCTTTCTATTTTCGAGAGCTTGCTTTTTCTTTCTTTTTAACGCTGTTTTAATGTAAAAAGTATTTCTATGTTAAAAATACCTACAATTTTTTACAAAAAAACTTTAAGCCGTAAGGGTAAATACAGACAATGTTACTCGGGCTAATATGACTCTATTGACACTTCGTTTATTAAAATCGGATTAGTCACTAAGGCGCTACGATGGAACAAAATACATACAGACATACATACAATACCAAAAAAAGGGCAAGTAATTTATGTATTATTAGTGTGTAACATGTATTTCCATCAAGAACCTATAGTACATTCAATAACATAGATAAGTAGCAAAATTAATATTTCGAGAAAATTGAGTTCAAACTGTCACATAAACATTTTAGAATACGTCGTAAAGTATTAAATACATTAATCTAAATTTCTAGAATTAATGTACTTAATAAATAATAAATAAATAAATATCTTTATTTCTCAAATAATTCACTTAATACGTTACTACATAATAAATTAAGTGATAGTTTAAACTCAATTTTCTGGGAATTTTTTTTTGCGACATATCTCCTTCATATATTCATGTCTTTAATTATTATCTGTAACATACCCAAATAATATTCTTGTTCCATCATTTCTTTCATCTCCTTCAGTCTTTTGTTCTCCATTTCCCGCTCAATTTCTAGAACTTCCCTGCGTTGTCGGTTCGCACTCGCTATCTGTTCGTCGTATGATTGCTTGCGTTGTTTCATTTCTTGCCTCGTCACTTCAGCATCGTATTCTTCTTTTTCTTTCTAGAATGAATACAGATACGTAAAGGAATATGATCTAATCTTCTAGAAATAAGCGTTTTTACAATAAACACAAATAGTGTGTATATGGTAGTGCCTGTGGTATGTGTCACTTATCACTGGACTATTCTCACAGTAAGTACTACTATACAGAGTAATTGATGGTTTATATATGAAGCCAAATATAGTGGGAAGAGAATGTCGCATAGAGCATTTTTTCTTTTCACCTCATATAAATTACTTAGTACCTATAAGTAAAAAAAAAACAATCGTCTAAAATGACCACAAGATTCACTATCTTACGATGCTGGGGCTCCTAGTCTTTGCACAAGAAGGCACTGGTCGTTGACCTGACCTGACCTGGATGTAAACTCATCTGTTTCGTGACTTTTATTGAGATCTTTAATGGTGATTTGTCGCGTTACACACGAACGCACTGGTCGTTGACCAAGACCTGACCACGATTGAAACTCATCTGTTTTGTGACTTATGGAGATCTTTAATCGTGATTTGTCGCGTTATGGTAAGTAATTTATAGGAGGTGCCAAAACAAAAAATGCTGTAATTGTCATTCTCTTCACACTATGTTCGGCTTAAGATATGAACCATGAATCACCCTGTAGTATAATATATTAATTTCATGAGTGGTAGGCATTTTTTGTTCGCTTTATTTTAAGGGACTTTTTTCACAAGGTGAATATGTCAGTCCATCGTAACTTTTACATTACATTCTATGTACGTAGACAATGAGAATAACAGCACCTAAAAACCGTGAAAGGCACCTACACTTTTCAAATTTATGTTTTTTAAATAATATATTATGAAATGTTGTCAATATGTTATAAAATGTTGTCGTGCGTCGCAGATAAATTCCATCAATATATGAATAAGTTCCTTAATAAGTTACATATTTTACAATGATGCCGCAATTACAAGCACTTTTGATCATAGACCTTCAAAAAGGCATATAATATGTTTTATTGATGTTAATATTATCGTTAATAATTTACCTTCATCTTCACTTCTTGTAATAACATTTCATGCCACATTGTATCGACTACTTTTTCTTCTCTCTCAATGTTCTTCTTTTCCAGCATCTGTAACTTTTGACTCTCTCGAAGTTTTAACTCGTCAGCTTTACAATAGTATTTCCCTGAAGTTCTGTAAACATTGTAAACTGTTATGCTAATTATCTTGTATACCAAATTAAAGGTCATTGATGTTATAAAAAAGCCTTACTTTGTATAACACCTTATACGATTATTACAAGTATGGCGTAGTAATATGGCGAGATACAGGTATTGCGCCGACCGGAGTGTTTTAAAATCGTGTAAAAATTTTCGAGACAAAATTTGCAAATATTTATTCTGAGTTTTAGCTTGCTTAAAATATTGAAGTAATTTTACACTCGTGTCACTAACAAAAGAGAAGAAAGGTTAAAACGTTAAAAGGGGGATGTAATTTGAAAATTTTTATAAGCTACATTAAAACAAAAATACCAATTTATATAAAACGATTAGATAGTCCTCAGGTAAATAGAAATATTATTTTTTTTGGATTTTTCAATATATATTTTTTTTTTTTTTTTTTTTGTAACGGGCATTGGCCCACCTCACATTCCCACCACTGCAACTCCTGTGAGCCAGGATCGACAGCGGTAACCAACCACGATAATCCCTTTGATATGATCTCAGGGAGCCCGAGGGACAAGCTAAATCTGTCTTGGGACCCACAACGAAATTAATCAGAAGAAAAAAAAGGAGGAGTAGGAAGTATTCCAGTTTCCCTCCCCAAGAAAAGTGGGAGACAGTACAAAATTGTAATGACACAAAAGGCCAAAAATTAAGGGAAAGCACCACGGGAATATATATTATTATATTATCATGTCATTGTAATCTATATATGAGTTTATGCCATTATTGGGGATTTATTATGATGTTGATAAATGTTTCCAATAATAATTATGGCAGAAACGCTTGAAAGCACGGAAATTCCTAGCGCTGTCCACGAGGTCACCGTAATATACGACTCCAGATTTACAAATTAGGCTGTTAAGCATTGTAGTTCTTTCATCTCGCCAGAGATCACACTCCCATAGAATGTGATGCGCCGTTTGTTCGGAAATGTTGCCTTCGGTCGAACACTCGCATAGAGGAGATTCCACCATTTTGAATCCGTATAGTTTCGCTTTAAAATTACCATGACCGGTCAGGAATTGTGAAACGCAGTGATCAATATTTAGCCAGTGCATGGAGAGCCGTTCGCGTACACATGGGAAAAAGTTGTACAGGTGGCGCCCTTTTGTGGAGTTTTCCCATCGCGTCTGCCATTCGGAGATTAGGTTTTGTATTGAAATATCTATTGGTTCGAATAATCTTAATATTTTGTTTCTGTCGCGTGCGTTTAAGAAATACGGGCCCATTAAACTTTTATTACGATAATACATGGCTGCCCGACGCTGTATTTCAAGGTCGACGGGTAAGACCCCAGCGAGTACTGGCAGAGCTTCCGTACTGACGGTACGGTAAGCCTTGCATAGGAATATTAACGCGAGACGTTGGCTTTGTAATAGCTTGCGTCTGGCAGCACCGATTGTTGCCCTGTCGGCCCACACGGGGGCACCGTAGCATATACTACCTAGATATGTAGCCGAATAAATTAATTTTAGGGTTTTATATGAAAGTCCCCATGACGACGTCGATATTCTTGTAAAGGAATAGAAATTTCGCTTTGCTTTTTCACCTGTCTGAATAATGTGGTCTAAGAAAGTAAATTTATTTTCTAAAAAGAATCCGAGATAACACAGTGACTGTTTACGTTTAATATTAATATTGTTTAGTTGAATGCACGGAGTCGACTGTAGGGTTCCTTTTAGAAGTATTTGATAAGTTTTATGCGCGGCAAACTCTAAACGATTTCTATGGCCCCAGCTTGATATTAAATTGAAGCATTTATTGGCTTTTATTTCGATTTCGGAGCGCGAATTGGCTTGAATTACTAGAAGCCCGTCGTCAGCGTAGCCTATTAATGTACACAATGGTGGAAGGGGAAGGCTCAGTAGATCATCGAAGCCTATGTTCCATAAATAAGGAGAAATTACAGAACCCTGTGGGCAGCCGCACGTTAGAGTCTTGGAGTGAGTGCAATGGCCGAGTCGGAGATTAATTATGCCGTTCGAAAAGTAAGAGTGTAGTAACGAATAAATATTAGAGTAGCAGCCTCGATTTTTTAGTTTTAATAGTAGCATCGGCCACCAAGCATTGTCAAAAGCGCCAGATATATCTAATGAGATCGCGACCACGTATTTCGTTTCCGATGAATTTACTGTTTTTCTAACTTCTAAGGCCGCGTCAACAGTTGACTTCCCGGCGGTGAATCCGAACTGCTGATTATGAAAATTAGGGCCACCGGGGAGCAGGCGAGGTACGATAAGTCGTTCTAGCAGTTTACCTAAGCATGGAAGTAGTGTTATAGGACGATAAGATTTCGGGTCGTCTGTTGGCTTATTTCCAGCTTTTGGAATTAATTTTATACTACCGATACGCCAAATTTTTGGGAAAACTCCTTCTGCGATACATCTATTAAACACGAGTAATATCGAGGCGCCAGCCGCTAAACACGCTTGTTTTAACATAATGTTTGATATTTTATCGGCACACCTGCGGATTTTTTAATAGGTAGCAGATTTACTATTTTGGTGAATTCGTCAAGTGAAGGCAAGTCTGGAACCGGGCTATTGACAGAGTCTAACATTTTACTTCTTATTTCGCGGTGATGATCATCGTCTGCATCATGATTATCGTCTGGTATTAATACGTCGAGGTAAGCCTTAGCCGTGTCTTCTAAGTTGCACGTGTAAGTATTGTTTATTTTTATATTAGAAATAAAGTTTGGCGCTTTACTACTATTAAGTTTTAGTTCGTGGTATAACGAGGACCAGGGACCCTCTCTATCCAATCTATTCGCGGCATTTTTCAGCATATTATTTTTTGCTAGGATAACGGCGGCGCGATAACGTGACCTTGAAGTGCGTAGGTCAATTAGTTTCGATACATATTCGGTATCAGAGGGTCCGAGGCCGGATCTACGTAAGTTATTAATTTTACGCCTAGCCCGTCTAAATTCGCGACGAAGATTATTTATGTTATTATTCCACCATTTACAATTATCATCTCTTTTAAGTTGTTTTCGGCCCAAGGCAACATCGGCGCAGTAAATGAAGGTATCTGTCATAAGTTCAGCGCACTCAATGACGTTTAGTTGTGAGCGAGTGAAATCTCTGGAATGGGCGGTAATTAGAGAACGAAATAATTTCCAATCACCGGTTTTTACATTATATTTAAAGTAGTTTGAATTAAGAACGGTGTCACTCGTGGGAGCGCTAGAGAACTCGTACACTAACAAACGATGGTCGCTACAGGAGGCATCTGGCAGGACGCTCCAATTGTTAACTTGGACGTACGCGCTGGATAGCGTGACGTCAATTGAAGATTCGCCTGATGGGCTACTGAACGTAGGTGGTGCGTCGGGGGTGTTGTGAATTTGAAGGTTGAACTCAGCGATCGAAAATCTTCCACTGCGCTACGGCGGTCACGATCAGTGTACCTAAGCTTGCCGTGCCATAGGGGCGAGGAGGCATTAACGTCGGCGCCTATAATTATTTTGTTTCCTGCGAGAGACTGTAAGACGCGGCGAAGTTGGTGTAAGTGGGGGCCTACGGGGTCCGCGTACTGAAAATAGCAGCTAACGACGTATAACCTAAACTGAGGACACGATACCTCCGCTACTGCGCAGTGAGACGTCGAGAGGTTTGTTAGGGCCGTGATTGAAAATTTAGACTGAGGTGTGTATATACCCGCACGAGCTTGGTTACTACTTTGAACAATTTTTGAGCGTAACGAGGCACATTGATATTGTTCTTGAATCAGTACTATGTCTAAATTATAATCCGAAACCAACTTTTCTAATTCTAACGTCGCGTGCTTGTTATTGTGAAGGTTTAACTGTCCTATATTTAGCTTATCCATATCGAGTTGTTAAAATTAGTTGTTCCATTTTTGCTTTATACGTTGGACAATCCGGGGAACCGGTCGGGTGATCGTTGGGTTTTTTATACCGAATACAACTACCGCATACGGGCTTAAAATCATTTTTATCTTTTTTCGGACACGCATTTGAGCTATGTTTCTCCGCGCAATGACAGCAGCACGGATTTGTATCCCGGCAGAACTTAGCGATGTGGCCGTATTGTTGGCAGTTCATACAGCGCACGAGTTCGACGTCATCTACGAAGCGGCACATCGCCCAATCGATAAAAAGTTTTTCTTTTGTTTCTATGAGATGTTTACGCACCTTAGGGTCTAATTCTACGCCGATCCATTTCCTATTATTTATATTCATTGTTCAAAATACGACGCCTAATTATTTTTGTTGTGCTCATAAATTGATCTTGTGACACATTAATTTCGCCGTTTATGTTTTGATTGTAAAGAGACAGTAAGAAGTTTTCGTCTGAAATATGTTGTGGAATATCTTTAATTAGAATTCGTGGATTACGCCCTCTAGGTGACTCGAGACGCAGCCCGGCCGATTTTAACGCTTCGACCGATTTTAATTTATTTACTTGCGATTCATTTGTTAAACGTAAGATTACGCCCGAGTTCGCAGTTTTTTTAACGCCGTGAATTTGAAAGCCGTCGGCCGGGTTAATTACTTTCATCAGGGCCTGTTTAGTCTCCGATGAGGATTTTAATTCCGCCGATTTTTCTTCTGTGGGGTACGCAATAACGCATGGGAGTGGTTTTCGTGTCTCGACGGGCGGCACTGACTTCGCGAGTTTTAGTTTAAGTGCAGCGGAATATGATGACGCCGGCGCCGCGGTAACCGGTTGCGGTACAATACACGTGATTTTAGACGCGAGCAAATCCCGCTCCATACTAGCTACCTTAGTCTCTAGTGAGGAGTTTTTTATGGCAAGTAATGAAACAATAGCCGTTAATTTTTGTGTCATGCTCATTATATTAGCTTTATTTGACGAGTTGTTGCGGCGCGACACGGTATCGTTCACGAATTCATTGATTTTAGTAAGATACGTTGATGCTTCGCGGACTAGTTCGTAATTATTGCACTCGTCGTCGGAAGAACGACTGGTATCTAGAGTGCAAGTAACGGGGGACGGCACGGCGTCCCTAGTAGGCTGATAGCGCTTCCCATCGGGAGACAAGGAAGATGGCGATAACTCGGACAACAAACGTTTCCCGGTTGAAGTTGGCGGCGAACGCGGGATTTTGTCATTTTTAGTAAACGGATTTACATTTTTATCGGGAGGTATATTATGACTCGACATTGTGACAAGTTATTTAAAGTTATTCGTAAAAAATTTTACCAGTAAATATTTAACTTTAAGTACAAGAGCAAAAAAAGAATGCTAACAAATATTAATAGTCGATCAGCTGTTCGTACAAGGCGGCCGGCGCGCGCGCCGCGCAGGCGCAACCGATAGCAACAATTTTTCACCTACCTACCTATTGCCTACAAATAAAAAGTGAAACAAAGGAGACTTACCGAGTTAAATCCAACAAATTACGGACAAATGTGTTTCAAAAACTTACAGTAAACGTTGATTACACCGTTACCTAGCTAATTACACACACTCAGCACGCACTTATTGGGTTTAAACCACTGAAAACAATTTTTATTCCCGGAGCGCACGTCAGACGATGTTAACCGTACGGAGGTCGCGGGGGGAGGGGAGGTGGATTTTTCAATAAGACCAGCATTAAGAAAAAAGAATATAAAGTATTCCAATTTTCAGCTTGTCGTGTGCACGCAGTTTCAAGTAGAGCAGCGTAAACCCCAGTTTCGCCAAACACGGTTTTTTTAAATAATTCCTTAAATATCATATTATCTTTCTCGTATTTCCTATCAAGGAATGAGAAGGCATGGTATTTTCACAAGCCGTTAACACTAACATGCGCTGGTGAAATAGGAACTAATATTGTATCTGTTTTTACCCGTTGTATAAAAAATTGTGACTACAAAGAGAAATATCAATATCCCGTTAATCCATACGCCATCATGCTTACATAAGAACCGTTTTTTTTACAGTAAAATCGCCTATTAATGACTTTCAAATAAATTTCACGTAAAATGACTTAAAAAGTTGCGAATGTGCAAGTAATTTTGTGTGTTATTACTGTGTAACCAAATTTTGTTTTT
This sequence comes from Celastrina argiolus, assembly GCA_905187575.2. NCBI lineage: Eukaryota > Metazoa > Arthropoda > Insecta > Lepidoptera > Lycaenidae > Celastrina > Celastrina argiolus. The sequence goes on along the minus strand of LR994582.1, from coordinate 3,167,923 downwards.
AGTTCCCGTGGTTTATGGTTAGAGAGACATAAAGATCCCAATGTCAGTTTGAGATGACCCGCTACCTGGAATTAGTAAATAGCAACTCACATTTTCTCCTTCTCCAAAGCTTTGCGGCATTCAATTACTTTGCTCTTCTCAATCTCTTCTTCCCGCTCTAGAACTTCTTGTTTCTTCTTCACACAATAATCACAACCTCTCATGCTTTCCCTAAATGCAAGTTCCTGTAACGTCGCATTTTGTTCTTCTTGTAACAATTTTCTAAGTTTTTCTTTTCTATGTCAGAGTTTTATTTCTTCCGTGTTTAACATTTCTGTTACTTTTTCTGCTGTCTTGTTAATTATGGCTCTATAAAAAGATATTATTATACAAATGTTTTATTTTAAATATGCCTTCTAAATACGCCGAAATGACTTAAGCATATCTACACGATCACTAATGTAGCTTAAAGTGACATTACCGGCTGCACGGTTTGCGTGCGTCTATTCGTATGCAGATTTTGTTACTGTATTATATAATAGTAACTTGTTCCCGCGTGAAATAAAAGTATCATAATCTACTTCTAATACGTTCAATAATATTTGTACAAAGTTTCATGATGATCGTGAAAGCGTAACAAAGAATTTCACAGTTATAGTAAAATACATCTACTGTGACCGAATATTGCAGTTTTATCGTTCAGATCTGTACCCTGAAATCACATATGAAATGCCCACAAAAACTAATGCAACTGTTTTAGTTGAGACTACAAATTTTTCTATTATTGAATTATAAAATAAAGCTAAAAGAAACTAGTACTATAAAGTACATAACAATATATTCCATGTCCACGTTTGAAACGGTGTATGACACTCGCCAAATGTGCAAATTCCGAATTTGTGTTCACCATGAACTATAAAAATGCTTGCTACATACTTTTGCAAATGAACTGAGTCATATTCCATGACATCAAAAGCTTTCTTCAAATCGTCAGGGCATATTAAATTTTCGGTGTCCTTTTGTTGGCGTAACTGTGAAAATCAAATATTATAATCTTAGTATATTAGGCCTTTTATTTATAGCGACTGCTAAGGGTCTTGTTTATTTTGACGTATACATAGTATTTTATTGCGTGATATTATAATAACGGTAAACAAAATTTAAAAAATAAGTATCATCAAGCAGTAAGCGACCTATATGATAAATTAAATCTACTAGGAGTAAAATAAATGAGTGATAATACTTTAAGGTGTATACGGGTCCCGTAGAGTTATGTGGGAAAGCTGATAATTTTATCAGCTTTCCCACATAAAATATTATATAATCGGGATCGAGAAATTAGTTTAAAAAAGTTCGCATTTATTAGCCAAACCTCCACATAAATTATTATCAAACAATCAAAATCATTCCGACACGTCTACGTTACCACAGACACTCAACATACAACTGATATCAGCCCTTTATTTCGTCGGGGGTATATACACGGCGCACGACATTTTCACGTGCCAAAATATTAGTTACACGTAATACATTTAAAACTCCACGTTCATAATTCTACAAACTAATTCATTAGCAATCATTTTAGTTACCTTCCAAAACTGTTGCGGGTGTCCGTAGACGACTTTTGTTTTTATTTGTTTAACTTTAACCATGTTGCCTTTATAACCGTACTGTGTGTGACGGTATTGATTTAGCAGTCGCGTTGGTTACCGGGACTTTATTGCAGACGATTTCTAGGGTTCCTTACTCAAAAAACGGAACCCTTTTACTTCGCTGTCTGTCTGTTTGTTTGTCTGCCATACTTATCCATACCGTATCAAAAACCGCTATATAGTTAGACAGTTGAAATTTTAATAAACGATTTACTTCTGTTGCCGCTGTATGAACAAACACTAAAAACAAAATAAAATGGATATTTGAATAAATTACATTTTATTATATTGGAATACAAAAAGTGTGATTTTCCAACTCGCACTTGGCCGGTTTTATTTTTACAAAATTCTCAAATTTATTTCAGCAATAGCGAATAGGCCCTTTGGGTATACTATACACACAGCAATGTATACGACACATAGCGTCATTAACATGTTGTACACAGTACACACCCTGGGAATTTTAAAATATATAGGTAGGTACACGCCTATTGAGAATTCTAGGCATCGTTTATATTTCAATTTGCCTGTTATTACTAGCGACTAACCAAAAAAAAAATCCGAAGCTAAAAGAAACCTAAATGATTTTAGCAGTCTATATATAATATTATGTAAACTATGTTTGCATGTTTTTTTCACCGTAGTACATAAACCAAACTTTAATTAAAGATACTATATCTATGGATCTAATACATTTATAATAATAGATCGGGTGTAATAGGCTATATAATTTATAAGTAACATAAACTATGCATGTCAAGATAAACTTTTTTTAATAACAATATGGTTATCAAAGATAGGTGTAGTTCACATGAGCGTTCACTGACGTAGTTAAACTTTGTAAGTGTATACTGAGCCTAAATTAAGGGGCCTTCAGACATTACTCTCATCAGCCCACTGGGCCATCTCCCAGAGCGACGTAACACAATCAAGCATTCACTTAAGGAATATTCGCTCATAATTAATATTGAATATGAAATTCATCCTCCATTTAGGGGATCGGATGTTGCAGCGCAATACTGTTCTAAATTTAAAACTTGGAACATTGAAAAAAGAAAAGAAGTTTTAATATTAATATGTCCAGAAATGGTTTAGGTTAATTAGTTGAAAATCTTGTTTTAAGAAATGACTCTACACACATGAATTTAACATGTTAAATTCATTTTAAAATATGTAATAGTTAAAAAAATACACTTAATTATATTGTGATTGGTCCTTAATACGTATACAATACGCATGTTTTTCTATGACCATTTAATTAAAAATAAAGCCCGTGTAAACAAACCGTGAAAACATGACGAGTCACGCTCACTCGACGGATTTTAATTCTATTAAGATTTAAGGCTGTTACGTGCTTTCAAGTAGATTAGATCTATCGCATAAAGATTTATAGTGTTACTCAAGTCATTACGCCGCGTCCGTAGGTCAGTCACCCCTATTAGGGTAAGTGCAGGCTATACTGCGGTTCATTAGGTTCGGTCATGTGAGCTATAAGACGATATTACTCATCGTTGAAAACCGTGGAATGAAACCGTCTGAAAAAAACCCTCGCAATTTTCTTATGGTACCCATAATTAACAAAGTATTGCGTCACTACAACTCTGTTTGTTCTATGGCTTTCCGTGAAAATTAGTGGAGTATCCCTACTAAAATTAAACCTGATTTATCTACACATAAAAAGGAACATTGTTAGTTTATATGAATGTTTGTTTGCTTGCAGATTGCTCAGAGACAACTAGTCCTATTTTGTTAATATATGGCGCAAATGTAGCTGTTAGAAGCATCTAGTAAATTTATAATAAGTCCTTACAATGTTGCTTGGTTTCGACAATGATGAAAAGAGGTCAAGATTATTTACATTCCTGTTGTAACTCTGTTTGTTCTATGGATTTCCGTGAAAATTAGTGGAGTATCCCTACTAATATTTTATTTATTTATTTTTATATGGCGCAATTGTAGCTGTGAGAAACATTCCTGTTGTAAGCCTAATGCGATATTTAAGAACTAGCTTTTGACAGCGACAGTTCGTAATTTTCGTAGTGGTCAAATAATCGTTTAAATCGAGCTGCGTAAATACAAGATGTAAAAAAGCAGTCGTTACAACTTAGAAATATGATGCTATCTTTCTCATTCTAGAAATGAATTTATGCTATTTATTTGAAATATATATTTTTTTGTTATTCTTACAACGAAAAAATAAGAAATAGTAAAAAATTTAATGTTTTTGACGAAAAAAAAATATATTCTTAGAATGAGAAAAGTTAGTATCTTATATGTATTAAGACACCATAGTCTAAACTACTACCAAAAATAATATTTTATCAAATTTTATTAAAAACCGTGTCTAGTGGTTTTTTCGTGGAGTAAAAAATATTGATCCATCCTCATAAACTTCCAGTTGTTATAATAATAGTGATTTATTTATTTATTTATTTATTTATTTATTTATTTACAAACTACAACTATCATCACAGGTACTTAACCTAATACAATAGAGTGTAACAAAAATCAAAATTACTTTAACTTATCATCTAGCTTACTTACTACACAATATGTGACCTTGGTGAACTCGTCCAATGAGCACGTAAAAAAGTCGACATTGTCCGCAACCGTGTTTAGCGTACGAAGCGCCCGCGTGAGCGGAGCCAGCTGCATCAGGTTGGTCCGCGCGCGCGGCACTACCAGCAGCGGCGGCCGGCGCCGTCGCCCCGCGTACTCGTCCGGCACCCACAGCCCAGCAGCTTGTAACACAGCTGGGTTGTGCGTTATGCCGCGCAACACTTTTAATACATAGGTAGCCAGGGCTACTTCCCTCCTAACCTCTAATTTGTTGTACCCGACCATACCCAGCACAAATAGCGTCGGGTAAAGTAGCGGATAACCAGGGTAAACTCCGAACTGCTTCATATATATAAAACGTATAAATTTATTTTGGATACGTTCTAACATTATTATATATTTGTCTTCGTGTGGAGACCAAATCACCGAATTGCCTTCCAAATGGCTTTTCACGAGAGCCTCATATAGTGCTTTTAAAGCTGCAACATTGGTAAAGTGATGCCCTTGTCGTAGCAAAAACCCTAAATTGCGATAAGCTTTTTTACAAACGTCAGCAATATGTTTCCTAAAGTTTAAATCAGGTGTGAAGTTAACTCCTAGATCCTTAATCTCATTTACACGTTTTAAAGGTTTTCTTTCGATGAAATATTTATAGTGACGAGGGGAGCGTGAGCGGCTAAATGATAACACGCAGCACTTAGCTGCATTGAAAAATAGCTTGTTATCATTAGACCACTCTACAACCCTGTCTATGTCCTTCTGTATTTTGTGGTGACCAGTGTCCTTTTCAACACTACTAATAATTTTCAGGTCATCAGCAAACAATAGGGTTGTCGAGTTTTTGACGACTTTTGGTAGGTCATTAATAAATAAAATGAACAGGAGAGGACCTAAATTGCTGCCCTGACTTACTCCAGAATTTGTGAAATACATTTCAGAAAGGCTTCCATCACAGTCCACATACTGACATCTATTCCGTAGATAGCTGGCAAAGAAAGCCAGCGTATGCGGAGCACATCCTACACCAGCCATTCAGTGGTCTGAAACAGTCACATTCAGTGATGAATTATATATATACACATTTAACTAACTCTGAATTGTAATACAGTGAGGGACCTGCTGATGATGAAGAATAGCTAAGAACACTGACGGTCACGTCAGCATTCAAACAAAAACACAAGATCTGTCCATCAGGGGGCCTTTTGCAAGCTCTTAATTCCAGCCAGTTTACGCCATACAACATGGCTGCTGGAATTTTCGTATTACGATCACATAATAACTGCATGATGACAGCTAGTCAGCGGACACGTGACACTTGACTTGCTTCCGAATGTCACTTTCAGACAAACAAACTAGAGTGGATACATTCAGAATAACATGTCGTTGAAATATGAAAAAGAACAAGGCAGTTTAAAACCGTATTATTGAATTGCCTGGAACCAGGCTGGTATTGTAAAAGATCGTTCGGCCCCAGTTTAGGATCACACGTCAAACTTGATACATCCCTCTCTATTCGTCGATGGTTAATAAACAAAGGAAGGGCTGATTTGATGGTATTTTCCAGTACATCGCCTGGGTAAAGCTCAAATTACGCCTCATCACGTTATAAATTCGCGCCCTTATGTTATCACGTCTTGTACAGTCTCAAACAAAATCCACATTAAAATTCTTATACAGTTAAATTGCTAATATTTTTTTTATTAAATGTTAACTATAGAAAAGTTAAAAACGACGTATCTTTTATTAAGATCAGCCTACTCAATTGTGCCACAACTGGAAAGATAAACAGTACAAACGTAGGCTTATAAAAATAACCCTTTGTTGCGCAGACAGGTAAAAAACGTACTAGCTATATATTTAAAAAATCAGAGACATATTTTTTCATTTATTCAATCTTTACTGAACTTACACTTTTTATTGGAACGAAGTTCCTTATCGCGCGTTGTGAAAGGGGGCTAGACGGAAAAAATTCTTACGAAAAGTTGTCACTACACTTTTTGCTATAGTAAGCTATTGTAAGCTCTCTCTGTCTGTCTCTCTCTCTCTTATAGAAAGCAAGCCAGATATTTTCATTTCTATTTCGCATTGAACCGTGTGGTGTCGCGACGATTATTTTTGTTGAGTGTATACAGGTTTTTTGTAAATAATAAAAAATAAACTTCGTTCCATCCGGGTTTCCCTTGACACCTCTCAAGATTTTTTCTTAATCTTAAAATGATCACTCTACACGAGCGAGGTCGCGGACAGCGACTAGTACACCAAGCTATTAACAGTAGAGTTGTAGGAAGTAATATTCTTTTAGTTTTTAATTAAAAAAACTCAAGTTTAAAAGAGTTGAGCGTTTGTTCGCGTCATTACACTATAATTACTTAGGGCCTCAGTTATATCTCGGCTACACGGTCCGTCATGCAGGCAGGTCTTTTATCTGTTAAGTTAGACATTACTTTCTATACAAGTGCCTGCCAGCAACTACAAAAATTTATATTGGTGCACTTTTACGGACTTTCAAATATTCGGGCTTGACCTAATAACGTTATCGAATGGCATATGAATAAAATTTAGAATAACAAGTCCAAATTGGCCATCGACTTATTCTGTTGGTAGCGTCGTTCAAAAAAAAAAAATATTCGTGAGATTCTATAGCTGGCTGTCCTGTAACTTATTGTTAGTTTCCTGTGATTAAATAAATAAATAAATGGTATTTGTACGAAGAACATGCAAGATATTCGATACCGCTACTTTTACAGAGCTGTCAAATGTTTTTGCTTGGGCTATTTAACGTAATATAAGCACCTATGTATATCTTATGGTAAAAGCTTAGGGTGTATACGGCAATACTGTAACTGTTGTGTAAACTTATGTTATATTTTACACTGTGTAAAATATAACATAGTAGTATCATCTGCTAGTTTCATGACCGCGAAGAAATTTCGATTTTATATGGAAGTAGGTACAGATAAAATATTAGAAAGTTCGTGGCAAAATAGTTCTAAATCAAAAGTAGCAAGGTCGATGCTTTAAACTTTTTTGTCATTCTGTCTCTTCTTCTGAATAATTTCTAGGGCTATTATAATTAATGCTGCAGGTCAGCAGATATTTTAGGTGTGTTGAGGCGGTTCAACCATTTACAAAGTCCCTTTAGACTATGATAATAATTGAAGACATTAATGAATTAAGGTGATATGTCGCCAAAAAAAAAAAACCTAGAAAATAGAGTTTAAACTGTCACTTAAACATTTTTAAGTACATTGAGTCTAGAGACGGACGTATTCTAAAACATTTAAGTGACAGTTTGAACTCAATTTTCTTAAAATCATAATTTTGATACATATTACCTTCATCCATTCATGTCTTCAATTGTATTTTAAAAGACCTTTTATAATTTTTTTCTTTTGTTTATTGTTTCTTTTTTTTTTATAAGAAAAAAGCATAGCATATAAGGGTAGCATATAAATTAAAATTATTGTAATAATCTAGTTATAAGTTATACGATGGTGACCTGTGGTACACGGTAAAGTTTGTGTAAACTTATGTTGTCCCATAAAAAATACTGTCAATTTGTATTTCTATAATAAATAAATAAATAAGTAAATAAATGTAACCTTGAAAAAAAATCCATAGTATACGCTACTTGTAGCCGAGGCATTACGGAGTTTCATTAGGACTGAGGACGTCGCATTTTCTGTCACATCTGCTTCATTGTCGGCTCTCGGGGAAATTGACGTGAGCGTGTATGACGTCACGACGTGAAGGGCCACAGCGGGCAGCACAACTCTGTTATTAATAACTCTATTACCGACTACTGCGATTTTCCGGGCCGTGCTGCGCAATATTGACGTGACATACTCGATGGGTCCACTACCCAATTATTGCAAAGGAAATATCGGCAAAGATATATCTACGGACCCTTCGCACCACGTCAATCTGGCCTCGTCCTAAGTATCCGAAGAACTTGTATAGCAGGTACCAGACAACGGAAATATATTTAATTATTTTATATAATATTTAAGATCTTTATTATTAGGTATTATACACAAACTTAATACACATCCATGACCCAGGAACATTGAAAACTTTATGTTCCCTCGGCGGAATTCGAACCCGCGACGTCGAGCTCGAGCACCCACGTACTCAACCACTGCGCTACGGAGGTCCTCAAGATAATTATAAGGATACTTTTTGTGGGGAGATTTTTCTTCCGATTGCAACATTTTACTAATATGACAGATTTTGCGACACATTGTAGGACGTGTGCGTTGCACTATTTTTAGTATAGTATGTTATGTTCTACTTTCATAAAATTTTAATACATTATATCGAGCAATATTCCGCGAAAAAATTGTAACCACAACAGAAGATTGTTTGCAGAGTCTACATACCGGATGCTCCGGGGTCGGAGCGTCGAGTTTTGCAACCTGCATGGTGGTGGGACTTTGCACTATCGTGTTAACATTATTGCTTATGTGGTGGTGGTGTTTTCACGTTTTTGCTTGCGAGTGTACGCATAAGCAGTGTGGGAGGAGGGAGGTGCATCAAACGCATGCCTATGCGTACACTCACTCATCTGCTTGCAGGTTGTGGTTACAATTTTTTCGCGGGATATTGCTAGGTATAATATATTTAAATTGTACACTATGGATTTTCGCAAAGTAACGCCTGATTCCATTAACTGTTCTATTTTCACCTACAAAAAGTTAGCCACAAAAAATATGCCGAGGGTGTGTAGCCTAAAGGTACGGTAAGAAAGCGTAAATAATATTATTATTCTTTGTACGTTATTAAGCCTATGCTTAATTATTGTTTGTATTCTCCAAAGAGAACAATAAGTAGGTCCCTAAGCTTATATAAAACAATGGTCCTGTTTAATAATCCGATACCGTATTTAGTTGGACCCGTACATTGAGAAAGGCTGACAATAAAATAATAAATAAATAAATAATAAATTGTTTATTTTCTCTCCACAATAATTGTAATAACAGTTTTAATATTTAACATAAATAGTACAGTCTTTGTGGGAAGACTGGAGTCTTAAACTAAGCAGTTTCTTCCTTGTATTTTAAGGCACCAGGCCTCCAACCCTCATTTCGGCCAGTATATTATGTTAACAAAATAAATTTGTTTATTAATATTCTTGACTATGTTTTGAAAATGCCGTATGTGCAACTCAACCATACGAGGTTTTAAACGACATGTCCCAGGCACTACAATATTTAAAAAGCGTGGGTCTACATAATGTACTCGGAAATAATGTATAAAGGCCGTCACAGACGTAGCTATAATATATATTTAGGAAGTAGATATGAAATAAAAAAATACAAATACAGGAGTAGATATGAAATAAAAAAATACAAATCAAACCGAGAAACGGCTTTTATTTAAAACCCTAAAATAAACAATTACAAATTATTATTTGCACAATTCAAATATATAAAATACTTACTAGCTGACCCGTGCCCACTTCGTTGAGCATGGAAACCGTTTAAACCATCCCGGGACTTCCACGAATATTTCAAGACCAAAAATAGCCGAATCAGAAGCTGATCACGAGTTTTAGCGAGACTATCGAACAGCAATTGATTTTTATATAGCCTATGTTACTCAGTGATGATGTAGCTTTCTAATGAAAAAAGAATTATTAAAGTCGGTCCAGTACTTTTTGAGTTTATTCGTTACTTACAAAAAATACAAATCTTTCCTCTTTATAATATTAGTATAGAAGACACAAAGAGCTGACTTTGTAAAATCAATGAAATAGTAAAAAGTACAAATACATAAAAGTAACACATTACACAATATAACAGCAATAACTAAGTTAACAAGGAAAGAACTCACCAAGCAGAGTTACCCCTTTTGGTCCCAAGTTACGAGCGGAAAAAGCTTGTAACCGACAACCGACTGGTTTATATACCCTGCTTGAGGTGTTGCCTTACTACTAATAAAAAAAACTTATCAACTAATAATAAATATATGAAGAGCCATTAGTATGAATACCTAAAATATATATTATAGCTGCGTGTGCGGTCATCAATATATTTGATGTTCAAATTATATCGTAATATCCCTTGCTATGATGCAAATTAATATCGGGTGTAAAATGAACAGTCACTGTAACTTTGGGATTTGATTATACAACCTTTTCTCATTCTATAAATGTATATATTTTTTTCGTCATTCATGCGACAAAATAATAATAAATGGTAAAAAGTAAAGAAATTTTTTTTTTGGTTTTAAAAAAAAAAATACATTTCTAAAGTGAGGAAAGGTATAATCGTATCTCAAAGTTATAGTAAGTATTCTTTTTACACACTGTTTATATTATAGCTATGTCTGTAACGGCCTTAATTCGTACAATGAGAAGGACCTAAGTGATAAGGCTTTATCAATGATATTGACCACACTAAATAAATAATGTACCGTAATGTTAATTCTCATTTCGGCACTAAAAGAGTAATAAAGGTTTGGCAATCGGCTGTGATAACGAAGGGAATATCCTGCGAAGTAGTCACACTTGGGTGTAGTAGTCTCGTACGCTCCTACGCTGAGGGGGAGGGTTAGGCTGTGTTACAATGTTCTTTTTTTAAAAATAATTTTGTAGTTTATTCATTTATAGTGTACATATCCTTTTTAACCACAAAATATGATAATTATATTGGTCAGAACGTAACACGTGTTTCTACAATTACTAAACGTGTACTCCTTAATTTTCTGAGAACGACACGGTTTTTCTTTGCTTTGCTGCTGTGTGATGTGACGATTTGCTTTACTAGGAAAAGCTTTACGTTAGATGAAATTACAATCTTAATCAATGACCAATCAAGAAAAAAGAATGGCTTACTTGCAACATTATTCATATCTTATTCTTCTTCTTATATATAAAAATGAGTTGCTGTTCGTTAATCTCGCTAAAACTCGAGAACGGCTGAACCGATTCGGCTATTTTTAGTCTTGAATTATTCGTGGAAGTCCAGGAACTTCAACGGTTTGTATGCTCAACAAAGTGGGCATGGGTCAACTAGTTATATAGGAAATTATTAGCCGCCGCGCGAGTCCTAGACCATGTTATATTTTTATTTTTTAATAACATCGTGTATAGGGTTCTTTAACCACCGACGATAACAGAGGATTGATATAAGTTGCACTTGTTTGTCTGTGTGTATGCAGTGTATGCGTATCACGTATTCGTAGCTCCGAAAAGGATGAACCGATTTTGATTTAGTTTTTTTGCTTCAAAGCCTTCATGATTGATTTTTAGCTTTAATACACCATCTTAATACTTGACGGGGGTTGAATTTTTAAATGTTGTTTATTGTATTATCTAGTATATAGCTACATCTACAGGCATATATCGTATAGTGGCGTTACCTCGCCCGTCGCATGCCAACGGTGTGCCCCGCATTAGATGCCATCAAAAATTTTCACGAGCGTTTCGCGTGATCAATTTGATAATGAACAATGGGGAAGGACCTTAAGGTGCGAGGGCGCATGCGCGCGGTGCCCGGCGAACTGTCATGGCCGCTCAGTCCGCGTATCGACGCCGCGCCGCGAGCGTCCGTCCGTCAGTGCAGTAGTGCAGTGTTGTGTTGTTAGAGCGGGACGGACTGTAGCTGGTTTTAGCTGGTTCCATCCGGACCTAGACGTGAGTAATCATCACTATCAATAATGCATACGGTATCCGGATTGACTCCTTTCAACTTTCACGAAAATCGATTCGTGAAAGTTGAAGCGACATAAAATTTACGGGCGGCATTCTCCCCCGGGGCGCGGATATTTTATTTCTCCATATTAATTTCACATACAAACAGAGAGATAATTAAATTTTTGTGTATTGGTTATATTGCGATTTTGTTTGCTTTAGAAAGTTTGGCGTTTGTTTAAGCACGTACCTAATTGAAAGTGCGGGTACTTGAAGAAACAAATACTCGTATGTCACCTTGCAAACCGTTCCAATTGAGCGGGATGAAAGGTGTTTTAAGCAACTACCTCTAGTAACTACTTACCCTCTTGTAAAAATACTCTAATTTGAGCGTAAAATGTACAATTTTATAGTTACTTGGAGTCATTTTTGTTGTCACTTATCAATCACTCTCAGTTGATGTATTATGATTGATCGAATGTAAACCTTACACTAAAATTAGGGTAAAAATCGTAAATCGATGTTGTGGTCATTATATCTATATTTTTTACGAATACCTTTGATATTTAACTTTAAGATAGTATTACAAGATAGTGAAAAAAGTTCTTATCTATATTAGCTAAGTATTAAGGTACAATAGCAAAAAAAGCTTAATCTAATAAAAATAAAATAGAACTGTAAAAATGTTCGAATTCGTGAAAATTTTGTGTGATGTGACATCACTCAATCAACTAGGACTATAATTATTTTATTTCAATCGGATATTTTTTTTTTATGCAATAATTTATATTCTACTTGTATCCTTTCTATATTTATATACGTTTGTAACGGCTATTAGTAACAAATTTGGAAAGCAATTAGTTCCTTTCCTAATTTAAAGAAGATTAATGAGTCTATAAGTCAAAATAAGTTGTTGCGCGCAAACGCGAAAATACGAATTACACAATTATACATATGTGCTTTTGTTCTGCCCCCCATTTTAAATCGATTTTTAAAAAGTTAAAACGTCAAAATGACAGTCCATTTCCAGAAACTGGAAAGACACCGAACTTACATAATGAGGGAGCAGTCATTAGTTTATATCCTTCTTTAATAAATAGGCTATTCAACACTAAAGTCGTTTTTCAAATTGGAGATACGCGCGTTCAAGCAAACAAAGAAACTCTTTCACGATTTATAATAATAATGGCTCCCACACCGATTTTGGTGACGGTGGCCGGTTTCATTGAAACCGGGCCAGCTACGCAGGAGCTATTTTATAGTGCCCTGGTGTGTGCGCAATATACAGAAGCACTCTTTCTTCCTTCACTATCGTAGCCCAGTGGGACGGATAACCGACACGACTGGCGGGAGACCAGGCGCAGGACCGACTTTTTAATGCCCATCCTACGCATTGAGTCTGTGGTCATTTTAGACTTTTAAATTTTTTTGAGGTGTATTAAGTAATAAATTAATGATATGCCAAAACAAAAAATGCTCTAGTAGACAAGCTTCCATGATGTATATTTTACCCGCCTACGGCGAAGTCGAAGGAAGCAGCGTTAGCAGTGTTGCATTAAAGTGTACTATGTAGGTACATTACATACAGAAGCTACGCTAACATAAAATAACAACACCTTTATAAGATCGATGTTACCCGGGCTATTCTAACAAGTCCATTGACACCTCTTTCATTAAAATATGTTTAGTAGTTTGGGCAGCGATGGAACAAACATACATCGACTGCCACAATCTTTGCCCTTCGTTTTAGATTCGGTGTAGTCAGGTAAAAAAATACAGACTGCTGTTTTTAATATTAGTAAATACCTTTACATTTTCCACCTAGTATAAAGAACTGCAAAATCCTGCATAATAAACCTGAATTTAATATTCATTAGCGTGGTAATGTGTTATCGTGAACCATTGTCAAACGCACCTGGCAGCCAGCCAGCACGTGAGTGCGGGACGTGCCGTTCTAAGTCGTTTCAATGTATACATTGCCTATATATATATCTTTTAATAGTCATGAAAAAAAAGGATCTGCTTCTTCTTTCAAACTGGGCCCTGATTCAATATAATGCCATCGCTATTATGACGTAGAAGTTCAATAACTAAATAATAAAAAAAAGGTGTTGACATAAGTGACACACGAATTCGCTTGTCATTTAGCGAACCTTATGTCAAATTCCATACATTTTTGTTTTCGAACTTTTAAGTAATAATTAGGATGGCATCTTGAATCAGTGCTCTACCTATTATTTGATCTACATCAATCTGGTCCCGTTCTATCTATATATATTATATATATCTCAAAGACAAGGGAAATATGTTTCATATTTTAATACTAAACATATATATTTAAAAATAATACACATTTTTAACTTAGGTATACTTTACTAAATCCTTGACAAGATTATATTCAAAACTTTATGCAAACCTGCGGTCTACGGCACGAATTTAACCAGCTACAGAAATCGGCGATTAGTTAACATCAATGAAAACTACCATAATGTTCTAGGCTACATTATTTTAACACAAACCCTGGGAATAATGTATTCCTAATTCATCAAAACACAGCCCGCGCCACTAAATTATTATCATGACTATTTGGAGCGCAGATAGTTAGGGATATACTAAGAAGTTGAGATGTTCTAACTATCTTAGATTTAATTCGAGTAACGTCGTGGGTGATGGATAATGATATTATAAGGAAGGATGCCTTTACTAACCTTCATATTATTTCGAGCATTGTACTAGTAAAAGTGGAATGTTGTGAGTTCTCACTGCCATTCACCCTAAAACGGCTTAACGAATTTTGACAAAATTTGGCACACGAACAGTTTGTTACCAGGGGCCTTACCCAGCAAACTGATTTTTGATTCATATTCGATCATGTCGCGTACTTCCAAATAAATTGACGTTTGTTTATTTTGATTTTCAATCGATTGATATGGTTGGGAGTATAACAATTCACGAATTAACGCTTTTCTTTATCCTTGTTGGTTTCAAAGTAATCCACCAAATAAAATACCAAAAGCCAAATATCGAACTGATTCGATTCTCGATTGTGTCGGGAGTAAGCCTGCTTGATTTACAAATAGGGCAAAAATGTACAGTTTCCATACAATACATAATATAATATTTACTTTGGCACAAAGAACTATCAAAATTGCATCATAAGTCTTAAAGATTTTCATTTCCCATTAGTAACGACTATGTCGTGGTTTTATTTGTAATTTATATAGGACGGCCTAGTTTCGCGGAGACATCACTTATCTCCACAAAACGCTCACCCAGATCCCGCAGGCTGTTTCTTTATAGAACACATGCTACACATATTTTTTACCGATTTCCAGAAGAAGAGTTATGTTCCACCTACACAACGCTAACATTATATAGCGATTTATAAAATGAGGTTTATACAAGGTGTAATAAGTGAGTGACAATACTTTAAGGTGTGTGTCATGTAGAGTATACTGTGAAAGTACCAGCGCTGAAAGACTTACTTTAGATTTTCATGTCTGATGAGAAATGCCACAACATCATAAATTTTCCCATACAATATAAAAAAGTACCTCTCTCAGCGCTGGTACTTAAGCAGTAAACTCTACATGTTCCGTGTGTAGAGTTTACTGTTAAAGTACACATCCTAAAGTATTATCACTCATTAATATTATAGCCGTATACCACCTCCATAACCATACTACAAAATATATACATATATATACAAACCGATTTAAAAAAAGGTAGGTTATGTTCCACTAACATAGCACTTCCTACAATCATTCTTAATCGATTTCCGAAAGTATGATATTACACTTACAGAACACTTGCTACAAACATTTTTAGCGATTTCGAAGCAGAGACAAGATTTTACCCCACTTGCTATAAATGTTTTTAACCGATTTCCAAAAGTAGGATTGTGTTTCACATTCAGCGTACTTGCTTTATATGAATATATCATCCGATTTCCAAAAGTTGAATTTTATTTCGCCTACAGCTCCATTGCTGTAAATATTCCACTTGCTATAACTGATTTCCAAAAGAGGGTTTAATCCTTAAGTTTAATGTTTCTAATGTTTCGACTTAGTGAGATACACATTTTTTTTCATACATAATCAAGTACTCTATAGGAGGATCTATAGAGTACTTGATTCAAAATATTTCCACCGATTTCCAAAAAAAAATTATATCTCACTAAGTAGAAACATATTAAGTGGAATACTAAAACATTTAAACGCGCCCTAAATCACCGGCTTTCTCTGATTAGTAGATAGGGACGGACACGTGGCTTGAATTCGACTTAATTTAATTGCATTCCAATATTCGGTCGTATAATATTTTGAAGCCACCATGGACAATAAACGATCACTAATTATAAAGTAACGAATAGAAAACAAGCGAAGGAAAAATAAACAAACAGGGTGGAATTGAACCAGGGGAGATGATGGAAAATTGGGAAATTTTAAACACAAACAAGTCTCTATTATGCAAAGGCATACCTACTTACATATTATTTTGCAGAGGCGTACATATTAATTTGCAGGGGCGTACGTAGAAAATAAATAAATAAGACTTTAATGTCTTATTTTCATTGAATAATGATTCCTTTTTTAAAATCGGGCCAGCATTACCCTGAGATTAGAGCATTCAATGAAATAAACAAATCTGCAGCTTTACAATATTAGTAAAGTTTGTTTGTTAACTATCTACATATGACATGAAAGTCAAAGCTAATTGACTGGTCTACATTGTACTTAGTGGTGAAAACTTGTAAATGAAATGAAAATTTCGCACACGTCTTGTGTCACAGACATACAAAAAGAAATGTATTCTTAAAAATTTCACCCCGATGTGGTGAAATATGTATCATGCGGGCGAAGTTGCCAGTTAAAGTTAGTCTTACACAAAATCATTAATACTTTAACCCGAACAATCTTTGCGGTGTCGTTTTACATGGCGTAAGATTTAGCCGTTGACCTTTCGCAATAAAACCCCAGACATCCGAGATAAAGTAAACTGAGAGCCAAATCCTTCGGGACCTTACACCGACGGATCACACGACGAAAATATATTATGTTTATCTATCACAGCTTCACGTATTGTAAAATATATCAAAATTAATGTTTCCAGGGAATTTATTTGGAAAGCTACTAATAAGAAACATGTGAACTCAATTTCATGTTTAATATATAGTATTCGCCTTGAATATACAAATAATCAAGGTGAAGAAATGTTTAAAAATTTGGAAAATCAGTTTATAAACGAAGAAAAAAAGAGAGACGGAAAATAGAAATGCTTAAAAATTTAGAAAATCGGTTTATAAATTCCGAATAGAAGGGAGCCTAAAAATAGAGCAGATAGTCTATACTAACAAATCAGTGTACTAGGAATGGATGAATGTATAGGAGGTATGTACAACAACCCGTATCCAGGGGTCGAAGACGGACTAAAGTTTCTCTTTCAAATAACTTTAGGGCGCCTTTTGTACTTGAAGGGCTCTCGTGTATCTAATAACGTTCTCAGACGAGCTCGAAATAAGAACAAAATGTCTAATGTCTGCTCCTTGTCGCCAACTTATAATAAGAAACTCTCAAATATATTTAGGTAATCCTTGGCACGACGTGGTTTGAATTTTTATTAGTCTGTGTTTTAGGACCACTTTGTTTATGTTGTACTTTTACTTATGCAATCTTATCTTTAACTTCAGAATGGCTCCGACTCCAACGTTGGCCTCCTTGAAACACATATAGTATAGAAATGGTTACAGTAAAATGACGTGATTCATATGCGTGTACTGTAAAGCAATTATATTATTTTAATTCAACCTCTAGACGAGTGTGAAGGGCATTCAAATTTTCTGTTACGTATTTTATTCAAGATCCAAATATTGTCACACAAGGGCCAAATAAAATGCTATCGTTCGTCTCAGTATAAGTCTAAAATTAAATGTCAGAAATTTCGTTCAACCGCTAAAATTGAACAAAATATTTAAAACGAGGGTTGTTTTTCATTTTCAGTGACAAACTTTTGACGGTTAAAGCAATGGCTTTAATTGCGACGAAAGTTAGTGTTTATATTTTAAGGAGAGCAGAAACGGAACTAATATTTTACGCTTCACGTGTACTCAAAACAACTGGCAGCTTTAGCTGGGAGTATTTTAGTTCTTTATTTAAACTAAAGCATTATTTATAAAGTTTTTTTACATGCTCTAAAAACACGCTCTAATAAATTCATGCAATTATCAGGTGATTGCAAGCATAGCTGTGAGCAACAGCTAACAATATTTATATATTTGAAATGTGGTAACAAAGCTCTTTCATTTGATACCCCAAACAACACCGTAATTTTTTTTCTTTACTTCTTTACTTTATGTTTTAACGTGACGTCATATAGCCAGCGGACAATCAAGGGACTTCCAATTACACCTCATTTGTCCAATTATTGTAACTAGTTTTTAAGTTATGAGGGAACAGATGAACATTACATACACATACTTATAGGTCAAAATCATAACCCTCCTTTTTGCTTCGTATAAATTAAGCTATAATTAAGCATCGCTAAGTAACATAAGCATCGATATGTCACGTATCTAAATATATATACCGATGCTCGTGTCACTTACGGCACATTTTAAGAATCTATCTATCTATAAGAAAGGATAGATAACCATATAAAATGGCAGCGGAAAGGTTATAGAAACGCGCCATTTGAGATGATTATGCGACTTGACGCTGCTTATGTTAAATCCTATACCTACATTATTGTTTTCGAACTTCGTTATCGTAATTAGCGACGGCAACTTGGCTAAAGACTCAAGGCCCTGTCTCAAGATGCATCGCTTCACTGCGTGACATACGATTTTTTTGTCACTTAGCGAAGTGTATGTTAAATCCTATATAATTTTGTTCTCAAACTTCGTTATCGTAGTTAGCGACAGCACCTTGAATAAAGGCCCTGTATGGTCAGGATTTATTATCTACTTTGTGGTCAGCATGAGATAATGACAGCGTACAAATAAACGTTGCCACGAACAACTCGCTGTAAGATTTGCAAAATCTAGTAATTACATTACAAACTACCTTTCTTTAGAGCAGGCCTTAAACTAATTACAAGCCACTTTCAAAGGTTCCGTATAAAAAGGTGCAAAAACAAACCCAATATATCTACATCTACACTAATCTATATATATAAAAGAAAGTCGTGTTTGTTACAACACTTATAACTCGAGAACGGCTGAACCAATTTTCATGGTTTTTGATTCGTTGGATTTGTCTCCTCCCCGAATAGCAGAATACATATTAAAAATAGTGAAAACTTGATGTGTAATGAATAATTAATCATATAAATAAATGCTCATATTTTGTTCATCAAATGTCAAACATTTGTTGTCAAATGATGTAACAACTATGCGTTCAGAAATCTATTAATGTATGCGTATTGAAGTGTCAGTTTGTAACTTTCAATTAGCAACGTTTTTCTAAATGCATATGACATTTTAAACGACATTTTCTTCTTTTTTTTGGCATTGACAACGATATCTAGGTACTGAAAACGAAAATGCAATTTTAAAAAATGTCTGTCTGTCAGCGTGTCTCTTTGCTCCGGCTAATCTCTGGAACGGCTTGACCGATTTTAAAGAGACTTTCACTGGTAGATAGCTAAAGTTACAAGGATTAATTTAGGCTACTTTTCATCATCATCATCATCATCGTCATCTAACTAATGATCACCGAATCGGCTGGACCGACTGTGACGGGAGCATTCACCGGGCGTTAGCTTATGTTAGTAGGAGTAATCTATACATATATATGTATAAAAGTAAGTCGTGTTAGTTAAATTATTGATAACTCAAGAACGGCTTTATCGATATGGCGAAGTAGCTTAGAGCAAGTAGACGGACATAGGATACTATTTATTCCATTCGACAGCGTTTCCGTGAACGTTGCGGGTTCTGCGTTAGGGTTCCGGGTTCCCGCGTTGCGGGTTCCGGGTTCCCGCGTTGCGGATTCCGGGTTCCCGCGTTGCGGGTTCCGGGTTCCCGCGTTGCGGGTTCGGCGTTCCGGGTTCCGCGTTCCGGGTTCCGCGTTGCGGGTTTCGGGTTCCCTGTTGCGGGTTCCGCGTTGCGGGTTCCGGGTTCCCGCGTTGCGGGTTCCGGGTTCCCGCGTTGCGGGTTCCGGGTTCCCGCGTTGCGGGTTCCGGGTTCCCGCGTTGCGGGTTCCGGGTTCCCGCGTTGCGGGTTCCGGGTTCCCGCGTTGCGGGTTCCGGGTTCCCGCGTTGCGGGTTCCGGGTTCCCGCGTTGCGGGTTCCGGGTTCCGGGTTCCCGCGTTGCGGGTTCCGGTTTCCCGCGTTGCGGGTTTCGGGTTGCGGGTTTCGGGTTCCCATGTTGCGGGTTCCGCGTTGCGGGTTCCGGGTTCCCGCGTTGCGGGTTCCGCGTTGCGGGTTCCGCGTTGCGGGTTCCGGGTTCCCGCGTTGCGGGTTCCGGGTTCCCGCGTTGCGGGTTCCGGGTTCCCGCGTTGCGGGTTCCGGGTTCCCGCGTTGCGGGTTCCGGGTTCCCATGCTGCGGGTTCCGGGTTCCCGCGTTGCGGGTTCCGCGTTGTTTTTTTTTAGTTGAATTTATCATAAACTCTTTTTATGCTCAACGAAGTGGGCAAGGGTCAGCTAGTATAATATAAAGAGGAAAGATTTGTATTTTTGTATGTAACGAATAAACTCAAAAAGTAGTGGACTGATTTAAATAATTCTTTTTTCATTAGAAAGCTACATTATCACTAAGTAACATAGGCTATATTTAGTACTAGATTAATATAGAAATCTTTAGAAATTCCTATTAAAACCAGCCGAAGGTGTAAAAAAAATTGCCATAAAATGTCTTTCATCGCATACGCTGCGCAGAGTATGGACAAAAAAAAGTTCGACAATATTATAGAATATATCCATATCTACAAAAAACTTCGCGAGACCATATGTCTAACTATTGTAGTTACGAACAAATTGATAGAAATGCCGATCAAAATCAGACCGTGTTATCCATACCATTTATAAATTTTGATCTAAATAAATAATTTAATATTCAAGACTGTATCAATACCTGATAATTACTTTTTGAATTAATGAAATAGGACATTCCATTCAAAAGATATCATGAAATTAAAAAAAACAATTGCTGGTCGTTAGTCTCGAGAGAGTAGAGTAAAACTCGAGATCAGCTGAACTGATTCGGCTATTTTTGGTCTTGAAATATTCGTAGAAGTCCCGAGAAGGTTTAAACGGTTGCCATGCTCAACGAAGTGGGCACTGGTTAGCTAGTAAAATATAAAATAATAACGACAAATACTAAAAACTAAATAAATATTGTTGTTATAGTCGCAACAGAAAGACATTTATAAATACAATATTTTTACAATAATTTGGGAAAATTTCATTATTTACACACACACACATAGCCATCGCGGTTGATGAGAACGCCTGGTGACAGACTAACAAATGCACAGTCTTAGGGTACCGTTTTTATTCTTTTTAAAAAATATTTTCTAAACCTTCGCTACGGTCTTGGATAGTGCTTTTACAAAGTTACATTAGTAACAATTACCATTTTAATTACTGCCTGTATACATTTACACAGTCGCAGCGCCTTGGATTTTTAAAATAGTTGAACAGCTTATTTACAAAATCTGCTTTATTTTATAATAGCTATAAAAACACAATTATCTTTATTCTCTGTAGAATTAAGATAATTGTGTTTTTATAGCTATTATTTGCTTTTAATTAAAAAGGCTCCGGCTAAGCGTTGACTGTCCAGCTGTACAATATATATTATAGTGATTGTACTTAGTAATTATCATTAATAGTTCAGAGGTAATTGGACTGAATAGCCACAATTATACAAACTGCACATAATGACTCGTATAATATGAATTGCATGTACGTATATTGTGTTAGCTATCATAATGATAGCTTCCATGTATACCACTTTATAGGTATGACAATAAATTAGTTATCTTATTTATTATAATTATTAGTCACATAACAATTTACAGATAAAGACACGAAGAAGGCTTATTTAGGATCTACGTAGAAGATAAAAGATAGGAAAAAAGATAGGAAAAGTAGGGCCTAATATTACGACAATTGATTACCATACAATGGCTTACCATCCTATACAATCTATGTTTCATACAAAAAAATTTACGTTTGTAAATTATAAAATGTAATTATGCCGAATTAAGTATAAATATTAACATTAAAATAAAGATAAGTATATTTTTATGCATAACATCACTTTAGATAAATTCAACTCGTAGTAATTAGTATTTTCCAATAGTGACGCTTGATGGCGGTTTCCAGAATGTGCCTGGATTTCACCCTTTATCTATTGGAAATCGAAAAAATAAGGGTGATACCTAGTATTGGGTGTCTCTATTATATATTTACTTTGTGTTTATACTAAATTATGGTATATTCTTGCAATAAATATATTTAATTTAATTTTATATAGCTAGTATGGTTTCACACGCGTAGCGCGTCTACGAAATCTCTACGAATTACCATTACACACTCTTAAAATACAGTTTTAGATATTCACGATTTTTTTATTTTGCTACAAATATTATTACTCTTTATTATCTGATTTTAGCATTTGTAGTTATAGGTAAAGAGTATACAATATGTTCTGCTAAGTAGATACTGTTGAATCCACACGTGTTATTAATAGCATGACACGAGGACTCAAGTGTCGTTTGATGCATAAATTATAAGCTGTGATTGGAAACGGATCATATTTATTCCCATACTAATAAATTATTTACACATTAAGCTATACACGTTTTCTCCTTGTCTGATACGATAGAAAAGTAACTGGACTGAAAAGGACAAAACACACTTAGGACGGATTATTATTAATAACATTAACGTGGACGTATTAGTCATTTGATGCATGAAATATAAGCCGTGATTGGAACCGGCATATAATGTGCTTATGAGGTGAAGGGTTCACCTGCACTTCCGCGCCAGGCGGGCGGTGGGGCGGTGTTGACTTACCGAAGCCCCGCGCCGGTGATGACATCAGCATACAGCTGGCCCGGTAGTCTATACAACATTTAACAGAATCTAGTTGACCCGTGCTCACTTCGATGAACAGTTTAAAAGTTTGTGATGAACAATTTAAACCTTCGCGAGATTGAGGGCCGATTTTTCAATTGTCAGATAACTTTTATCTATACTAATATTATAAAGAGGTAACATTTGATTGTTTGTTTGTTTGTTTGTTTGTTTGTTTGAATGGAATAGGCTCTGAAACCACTGAACCAATATGAAAAATTCTTTCACCGTTGGAAAGCGAAAACATTCCTAGCGCTGAACATAGGCTATATTATATGTTAAAAAAAGTAGGGTTCCTTACTAAAACCCCAAAAATGTAGCCCAAAGTGTAAAAAAACGACCTCCAAAATTTCTTACATCGTGTGCGCTTCGACAACGGCTTGACCAATTTCGCAAATTTTTTTACGGTATGTTCGTTATTGTCACGAAAAGGTTATTATGAAAGAAAATGTTGAAAAAAATAAGCAGAAAATTAGAAAAAAGAAAAAAATACGTGATGGTCACGCGGGGTTTGAACCTGGGCTCGATCGATTCACGTCGTTGCCAGTTTATATGACACGGGTGTCATGGTAACAAGATTGTTTACAAATGGAAAATAAAAATTATGAAATGCTATAAATACCGTTTTTATATCAGCTTAAACTATTTGGATTAATAAAATTATTAGGATTAACAAAAACATGAATCCAAATAGTTTAAGCTGATATAAATACGGTATGTATAGCATTTCATAATTTTTGTTTTCCATTTGTAAACAACGTCGTTACCATGACGACCGTTAGACGTTATAGACGTTTGGCTGCGTTTCCATTGACGAGGGGCGAGGCGGACAGGAGCTTGCGGTACCCGAATTGACCAATCACTATGCTCGAAATCTCCGCTCCACTCCGCTTGGGAACCACTAAGTTCCTATGCGCCCCGCTCCGCGACAGTGGAAACGCCAAGATTGGGGAGGTTTTCCAAATCTATACATCTATACAAATAAATAAAATTGAAGTGTCAGTTTGTAACTTTCAATTAGCAACGTTTTTCTAAATGCATATGACATTTTAAACGATATCTTCTGCTTTTTTTTTGCATTGGCAACGATATTTACTGAAAACGAAAATGTAATTTAAAAAAAAAATGTCTGTCTGTCAGCGTGTCACTTTGCTCCGGCTAATCTCTGGAACGGCTGAACCGATTTTAACGAGACTTTCACTGGTAGATAGCTAAAGTTATAAGGATTAATTTAGGCGCTACTTTTCATCACCATCATCATCGTCATCTAACTAATGATCACCGAATTGTGACGGGAGCATTCACTGGGCTTAGCTTATGTTAGTAGGAGTAATCTATACATCTATATGTATAAAAGTAAGTCGTGTTAGTTAAATTATTTATAACTCAAGAACGGCTTTATCGATATGGCTGAAAATTGGAGAGGAAGTAGCGCAAGTAGACGGACATAGGATACTATTTATTCCATTTGACAGCGTTTCCGTGTACGTTGCGGGTTCTGCGTTAGGGTTTCGCGTTGTGGGTTCCGCGTTGCGGGTTCTGGGTTTCCGTGTTGCGGGTTCCAAGTTCCGCGTTGCGGGTTCCGCGTTGCGGGTTCCGCGTTGCGGATTTCGGGTTCCCATGCTGCTGGTTACGCGTTGCGGGTTTCGGGTTCCCATGCTGCGGGTTCCGCGTTGCGAGTTCCGGGTTCCCGCGTTGCGGGTTCCGGGTTCCCGCGTTGCGGGTTTCGGGTTCCCGCGTTGCGGGTTCTGGGTTCCCGCGTTGCGGGTTCCGGGTTCCCGCGTTGCGGGTTCCGGGTTCCCGCGTTGCGGGTTCCGGGTTCCGGGTTCC
This sequence comes from Celastrina argiolus, assembly GCA_905187575.2. Classification (NCBI taxonomy): domain Eukaryota; kingdom Metazoa; phylum Arthropoda; class Insecta; order Lepidoptera; family Lycaenidae; genus Celastrina; species Celastrina argiolus. Next base: position 3,143,191 of record LR994582.1, on the reverse strand, counting down.
CGCGTTGCGGGTTCCGGGTTCCGGGTTCCCGCGTTGCGGGTTCCGGGTTCCCGCGTTGCGGGTTCCGGGTTCCCGCGTTGCGGGTTCCGGGTTCCGGGTTCCCGCGTTGCGGGTTCTGGGTTCCCGCGTTGCGGGTTCCGGGTTCCGCGTTGCGGGTTCCGGGTTCCCGCGTTGCGGGTTCCGGGTTCCCGCGTTGCGGGTTCCGGGTTCCCGCGTTGCGGGTTCCGGGTTCCCGCGTTGCGGGTTCCCGCGTTTCGGGTTTCGGGTTCCCGCGTTGCGGGTTCCACGTTGTTTTTTTTTTAGTTGAATTTCATTATAAACTCTTTTTATGCTCAACGAAGTGGGCAAGGGTCAGCTAGTCTGTTGAATAAACATGTGATTTTGACATTTGTTCCATACAAAATATGCCAAAGTCACATATTTATTCCTTAGATAAAAGTTATCTGACGATTGAAAAATTGGCCCTGAAACTAATATTTCAAGACTAAAAATAGCCGAATCGGTTCAGACGTTCTCGAATTGTAACGAGACTAACAGCAATTCATTTTTGTATATAAGAGAGAAGAGATAAGTTTGAAGCGTCTGTGTGTTTATGTGTGCGTGGGTGGCATCGTAGCCCCCAAACAGATGAACCGATTTTGACCTAGTTATTTTTGTTTAAATGCTGACGTGATCGCGAGTGTTCTCAGCTGATGATGATGGATTATCCATCATCATCGTTTTTTGTAAATTACGTGTAGATATGATTTGTAATGCAATGTCCTAATATGGTTTTACTATTTTAACAATATTTTACACATAAACCACATACAGAAACCCTTTTACAAGCGGTTTCCATACAGTAGGTAACGTTACAACCGCGCTGTAACAGAAGACGCTGTAATTACGGCGCGGATGAAATTAATTTCGCGATGGAGATTACCTCGGGGAACACTCATTGTTGTAGCGGCGCGAGGCACACGCGGTAGCGACTAGTTATATTATCATCATAAAATACAGGGTGTAAAAAGAACAGTCACTATAACTTTGAGGTATGATTATACTACCTTACCTTATTTTGGAAACGTATTTTTTTTACGCAAAAAAAACAGTTAATTGTAAAAAGATAATAAAAAATTCTAGAATGAGAAAAGGTAATCTATACTAATATTATAAAGCGGAAAAGTTTGTTTGTTTATACGCGCTAATCTCCGGAACTACCGGTCCGATTTGAAAAAATATTTTTTTGTTGAATTGTCCATTTATAGAAGATGTCTTTAGGCTATATAACACTGTGACCAATAGGAGCGAAGCGTCAGTGAGAAATGTTGCGTGAGCTGCATAAACGGTTTAAGTCACTCAAAAACAACGCGAACGAAGTCGCGGGCACAGCTAGTTTATTATAATCATATCCCAAAGTTATAGTGACTGTTTTTTTAGACCCTGTATAAACTTAAGTAAGTTTATCAAAACACACACGGAACGGTTGTTCTAACCTTTCAAACAATACGTGTTCTCATTTACTCTGAATAGTGTCGTAACAGCTATCGTCTAAATTCTATGAAAACACGTGTTATCGAAAGTCGGGCATCAAAAAGAAATAAGAATGACAAATCATATTATTCTTAGGCCCGTATAAATAAAACAATCTCAAACCCAACCTCACCTTGAGAACCTATTTGTCAGATAAAACAACGTTCCGTTTCACTTTTAAAAATGAAGAATTTTACTTATGTTAATATACTTTAATTTTTTTCTTTCTTAAAACGTAAAAATAAAGATTATAAAAATATACATTTTACCTATTGTATTGTTTCCTGTAATCTATAATATGAATATAACGGTATAAAAAGAAAATAAATTAAAGTAGGTACTATGTAACATTAATAAAGTTGTTTTAAAAGTGAAACGAAACGTTGTTTTATCTGTCAAATAGGTTCTCAAGGTGAGGTTGGGTTTGAGATTGTTTTATTTATACGGGCCTTAGTTCCTTTTGACATCTTCTCACTCGGGACGCGAGAAGCGAGATGTAAAAGCTGAACTGAAAACGGATCGATTGCCTTCACGAGACACGTACCGGATCCGTGACGAATTGACTTACATCAAAACAACTGCTTGTTTGCACACCGATTACTGTATTGTGTTCACTTCAACGGATTTTGTTATTAAGACCCTCGAGTAGAAATTATGTAGGAGGATAAATTTGATTATCATAATATTATATAGGCTGGCATGGCTTTATGAGTCTTGTATTATAATTTGACGACCAGTAGCTCAGTAGCGTAGTACGTCAGAGCTCAAGCTTGAGGTCGCGTTCTCGAATATCGCCGAGGGAACAAAAATTTTTCAATGTTCCTGGGTCATGGATGTGTATTAAATTTGTGTACAATAAGTAACTTATAGTAAAAATCTTAAATATATGTATAGGTATAAAAGTATTAAATATATATTTCCGTTGTCTGGTACCTGTAACATAAGTTCTTGGGATATTTAGTACGGGGCCAGACTGACGTAATGTGAAGCGCCCAAAGTAATTATAATTATTACAGATATTTTTCTGCGATAAAAAGTAGCCTTTCTGTTAATCCAGAACCTACATACTACACTACTAAATTTCATTAAAATTCGTTCCAAGTTTACGAACTTGGAAGCTTTACTGTATTCTGTATCTGTTAAAATATTCTTAATGAAATTGAGGAGTGGTCGTTATTGTATTCGCTTTTGATATTGTATTTGCTTTAGTGGCTTTACCCAGTACGGCGCGTTCTATCTAATGTTATTGGCTATTGTCTTATAATTTGAGTCTACACTTGAATCGTTGTAATATATGAGTATCTAAAGGTTACACACTACCGCAACAGAGACTAAATTGAGTTTGGGGCTTATTAAGGGGAACCTTCAAAATTTCCGGTACAACCACGCAAATCTATATTTCGTATGCATGGGGAATTTCGGATATGGTATTAAGAATTTACAGTTATACACGGTGTATGTGCATATCCGAAATATACAGGTGTCCGTGCACCATGGCCGTGTAATATTAAGGAGTCCCGTATATACAGTTTACTAAAAGTGTAAAGTCTAAAGTACCAGCGCTGAAAGAGCTGCAATTATTGTAAGAGGAAATTTATGATGCTGGGGCATTTCTCATAGAAACATGAAAGTCAGAAAAATCTTTCAGCGCTAGTACTTTCACAGTAAACTCTACATACGGGACCCATAGACATTAGACACCCTAAAGTATTATCACTCATTAATATTACTCTTTGTATACAGGTGCAGAGACGCTATGTAATTATTCAGAAATGTTTATAGGTTTTATATCCTAGACACAGATAACGAGTTATTTTTTTTTTATAGGATCCAGTACTCATTTGTTTTACACCTTGTATATCCGGAAATGGGCAGCAGTACCCGAGACATTGTAATTCTCTTAACTGCGCTCTCCAACTTACCTGCCAAGCGTGGCGAGGATAGGTTACTACCTCTCCTCATGTAGTACTTAGGGGGGGTTATCCATTATTGGACGTCATAGCTGAAATGATGATGATGAAAGAATTTAGTCGAATGTAATATATTTGTTCATGTTAAGATTCATATGGATTTAAATCGAGTAAAATATAGCTTTTATATATAGCTGTATAAACCGAGTTATCAAATTCAAAGTAGACACAGCTTAGCATAGATTAAGCTCAACATTTGCATCTCTACAGTATCTCTAGCTGGTAGCCATTCTGAATATGAAAGCTGCATAATTGGCTACCTGATTGTATATTTTTATTACATGTTAAGTGCTTATCATTTTTGATTTATCTGAATCAAAGATTATCTTTATATCTCCCTGTGTGTCTATGTTTAACCAAAATATGTTAAACATATAATATCTACGCTTGCTAGGTATTCAGGACAAATAAGAATAAGAGTAATATATATTACAAGAAAAATGATCTATGCTTCGGATGGGCATGTAAAAAATCGGTCCTGCACCTAATCTCCCGCCAGTCGTGTCGGTTATCCTTCCCACTTAGCTATGAGAGTGAATGAAGAGAGAGTGCTTCTGGGTATCTGCACACACTTAGGCACTATAAAAATAACTTCTGCGTAGTTGGCCGGTTTCAAAAACAACTAAATGGTATTATTATTATTAATACCATTTAGTTGTCAACATTCCTAATTGTCGATATTACATAGTAGCTAGGTACCTATATTATTGTAGAAGTTTAGCAGCATCAACATACAAAAGAGTACTTAAGAATGGACGTTAACGTTATAGCCCATCAAAATGACAACTATTCTGTGTTAATTAAAAGAAGCATGTAAATCGCATCATTAGCGCCTTTTCACATGTACACGGCCGCTGCTGCCGTGCCGTGTAAAATAGTAATGTATGAGCAACAATGAGAGCTTTCACATGGCACGGCGACCGTGCCGCGACCGCGTGTCAGCCGTCCTTATCTATACTTCTATACTAATATTATAAAGAGGTAACATTTGATTGTTTGTTTGTTTGTTTGTTTGAATGGAATAGGCTCTGAAACCACTGAACCAATATGAAAAATTCTTTTACCGTTGGAAAGCTACATTCCTAGCGCTGAACATACGCTATATTATATGTTTAAAAAAAGTAGGGTTCTTTACTAAAACCCCAAAAATGTAGCCCAAAGTGTAAAAAAACGACCTCCAAAATTTCTTACATCGTTTGCGCTTCGACAACGGCTTAACCAATTTCGCAAATTCTTTTTACGGTATGTTCGTTGTTGTCACGAAAAGGTTATTATGAAAGAAAATGTCAAAAAAAAAATAAGCAGAAAATTAGAAAAAAGAAGGAAATACGTGACCATCGTCACGCGGGGTTTGAACCAGGGCGGCGATTCTCGGATGTGGAAAAACGTTCACATTCGAATAAAACATCGAAATTCGGAAATTTTAAGAAGGATGCACAACATGTGTATTCTCAGAACTGCACACTCGAACGCATTTGACACTTGGCAGTTCACTGTTCAGTAATACTTTTTCCACTGACGCGGAGCGGGGTGGAGAGGAACTTAGCGGTGCCCAACCCAAGCGAAGCGGAGCGGAGATTTCGAGCATAGTGATTGGTCAAATCGGGCAAGCTCTTCTACGCCTCGTTCCGCGTCAGTGGAAACGCAGCCTTAACGTCTTTAACGTCTAATGGTTGTGATGGTAACAAAATTGTTTACAAATGGAAAATAAAAATTATGTAATTATGTAAAAATTATGTTATTTATAGCAATAAATTCCGTATTTATATCAGCTTAAACTATTTGGATTAATATTTTTGGTAATCCAAATAGTCTAAGCTTATGTACGTTATTTAAAGCAACGTTATACGATATAAGAAAATATCTTAGATTTTTTCTGCTTGACATTTGTTCATGAATTTTTCCGTTCTGCTGAAAAGTTCGCACAATTCTTAGAACACTTATTCTGGGGTACCACTATAACAATTACCAATCGAACTGTCACAGTGAACCTTAACATAGACAATATGTTGCGTTCCGGTTTAGCGTTAAAAAACCGCTTTGGGAAACTTCAAAGACATTAAGTGATTATTTTGTAAATATTGTCCGAAATATTAATATTTTATATATAATATAAGTCAAAAGGAAGGGTAGGAAGGTAATGATGTTGGCCAGTCTATGTATGTATGTATGTTCCCTCGCAGCAGCTAAACTACTGGTCAAAATTCTACAAATTCTAAATTCAAAACTTTTTATTTCCATAAAGGTTATTAAATAACACGTCTTATTGAATTATCCTACATGATGCCTACCACCGGTTCGGAAACTAGCCCGGCGAGAAGAACCGTAAGAAACTCGCGCGGGGCCATCTTTTAGCAAGGTCCGATTTTAATGAATGAGGTGTAAATCAATTCGTATTGTTGCCGCGAGTAACATAGAATATTAGACTATATAAATTTCATTGTCTTAATTGAATTTTTTAGAATATCGTTTTTTAAGTTTAATTTTAAAAAACCGAAAATCGTTTTTTAAACAGTAATGTTTAAGAAACGATTTTAGATTTGTAGTGGTATAAGTGTGGTAGTTTTTATTACTAAATTTAGTATTAAAACAATTTAGTAATAAAAACTACCTTTTAAGTTGCTAAAATAAGTAAAAACTGCACAGCTGTGTACAGTCTTTTTTCGCTATATGATATTAGCCCGCAACAAACTTGACTGTCGGCATCATGCATAGTGTACTTTCTAAGAAATTATGCTCACATACTTTCAAACTGTAGGCATAGTAAAAGAAAATCACTGTGTATTGACGAAAAAGTTTTACTGATACGCGCAATAGAAACGGAACATATGAGACATATCTACTAACACTAATATGAAATAAACTTTTTTTTTACATACATACATACATACATACATATATACATACATATATACATACATATATACATACATACGTACATACATAGACTGCCAAATTATTTATTTGTACATGTGGATTCGGACATCTACCGGTCCTTACCACTCGTTGGATATCGGGGACTTTTCCACGATTTACTTCGACTGTGAAGATCTGAGAATACACAAGTGTTTTTCGTTCTTAAAATTTCCGAATTTTGATGTTTTATTCGAATATGAACTTTTTTCCACTGCCTGAGAACCATGCGCAGTACGTGTTTTATAAACCGCTCGAACGTTTCGGTAGAATGGAAAAAATCATGAACAAATATCATGCGGAAAATATTCTAATAGCGAGAATCGCCGCACTGGGCTCGATCTATTCACGTCGTTGCCAGTTTATATGACACGGGTGTCATGGTAACGACATTGTTTACAAATGAAAAATAAAAATTATGAAATGCTATAAATACCGTTTTTATATCAGCTTAAACTATTTGGATTTATAAAATTATTAGGATTAAAAAAACATGAATCCAAATAGTTTAAGCTGATATAAATACGGTATGTATAGCATTTCATAATTTTTGTTTTCCATTTGTAAACAACGTCGTTACCATGGCGACCGTTAGACGTTATAAACGTTTGGCTGCGTTTCCATTGACGCGGGGCGAGGCGGACAGGAGCTTGCGGTACCCGAATTGACCAATCACTATGCTCGAAATCTCCGCTCCACTCCGCTTGGGAACCACTAAGTTCCTATGCGCCCCGCTCCGCGTCAGTGGAAACGCCAAGATTGGGGAGGTTTTCCAAATCTATGCATCTATACAAATAAATAAAATTGAAGTGTCAGTTTGTAACTTTCAATTAGCAACGTTTTTCTAAATGCATAAGACATTTTAAACGATATCGATATATTATATAGATTCCGGGTTCCGCGTTGCGGGTTCCGGGTTCCCGCGTTGCGGGTTCCGGGTTCCCGCGTTGCGGGTTCCGGATTCCGCGTTGCGGGTTCCGGGTTCCCGCGTTGCGGGTCCGGGTTCCCGCGTTGCGGGTTCCGGGTTCCCGCGTTGCGGGTTCCGACTTCCGGGTTCCCGCGTTTCGGGTTTCGGGTTCCCGCGTTGCGGGTTCCACGTTGTTTTTGTTTAGTTGAATTTCATCATAAACGCTTTTTATGCTCAACGAAGTGGGCAAGGGTCAGCTAGTCCACTATAAGCACGGTTTTGACGCGGCAACCGTCTTTATAGTCTTGTATGGAGTTGTCTAGACGCGTTCACATGAACACTGGCGCGGTACGGCACGGCGAGCGCAAATACCATTCGACAGCTAAAATTATAGGGGAACGGACGGACGATTATTGCAGAATGTCTGTCGAAATCGATGTTGAAAATGTTCTCTAAGATCCATAAACTTTGTGTAAAAATCTCCCTTTTCCTTTCTCAAAGTACGGATTTATCCAATATATTCTCTGTCGTATGTAATGAAGTCGACGTTGACGACGTCGATACAATAGGAGTAAGGCTATCTTTTTTGTTCCATGATAGAAGACGTTGTTGTTCCCCAAAATTGTCGATAATACTGCAACATCCCGCCGGCGACCGTGTGTAAACCGTATACATGTGAAAGAGCTAGCACGGTTGCACGGCACGGCGACCGTGCCGTGACCGTGTACATGTGAAAAGGCACTTATTCTCAGCGGTATCTTCATCGGTGTATAAAAAACGGCCGAATTGAGAACCTCCTACTTTTTTTGGAAGTCGGTTAAAAAGTAGCTTATACTTTGCCAGCTGACATTAGTTTGAAAAGAGGATACTTTCTCTATGATTAACTGTAAGCTTCAAGATAATCGCTCCCCAGACTGTATAAACTGAGTTAGTTTTAACGTCCTCCCTGATTTAATCTCAAGTTTTTAATTAATTTAACTCGCAGACTCCAGCTTATTACTTGTCGGCTAATTAGATATAATTTCAGCAAAAACTCCACGTTCGCGCCTACGTCAACAGAGGCGCACGGTTTCTTAATCTTTATAAGACGTGGTTATATTTAAAGAGATTGAATTTTTTTATATATATTTTTTTTATGTTTGTTGAGACATCAAACGTATTTAATATAATTTTTACTTACATACATTCGGTTATATTATTAATTAACATTTAGAAAATATACAAATATTAAATAACATTTAGTAAAATTAATTTTTATTAATAATTACCATTGCCTTGCAGCCTTTTAGTATAAAACTATGGCGGTACAACTAGCGTTGTAATCCTGCATCGCGCTATGGAAGTTTCCTAAGTCCGGCGCTATATATACGACATCTGAAAACTAGTACAGTGGGCTTCGGCCTGACCGAGCATACCACCTAGCGTTGGTCAGAGATCTCCCTTTGGGGCTTCCACTTGTAATAATAATAATGATAAAATACCTTTATTTTCAAACAAACATTGATACATACATGTAGCACCAAACTTCATAACAATTTGTCGTTGGGTTTAGCGCTCTATTGATAAGTTGATAACAGCAGCATACATAGTTCCGATAACTACTACTTAATTGTATGCCCATAAGTAACATAGGTATAGGTTATATATAAATGCGTTTATTATCGTGATTAAAACTAAGTGATACTCTGCTTCTGAAGTTCGTTTGTCGCGTTACGAACATTACAGTACTAAAAGTTGCAATATAGGTTTTCATTGTAATGGGAAAAAGCAATTGAGCGACATTCCGTATTGGAGTCAAGTGTCGCTCTCAATTCGATTCCGCATCAATCGAGCGACGTCAAAAACTATTTTATTTCCATACGCTTTTAATCTTCAACGTTCATGAATTTTTGTTCAAAAAGCTATGAAGTAAATTAAATAACAGAAAGAGGCAAGAGGACCGTCTGTAGTCTCTACCTCCCTAGTCCCTACGAATATAAATATTTACACACTGTTTAAGCTATACGATGTTTTTCTCTGATTAGTTACAAAAGTCACATATGACAGATAAGGTCTAAACTAAATATTTTTATTACTAGGTTTAGCCAATAAAGAAAATAAATTAAATACAATTGAAGAAATGAATTAATTAAAGGAAGTAATATGTCGCAAAAATAAACAGAAAATATACCTTAAACCGTCACATAAACATTGTAGTAATGATTCTAGAGACGAATCTTTAGATTAATGTACTTAATACGTTACGACGTATTCTAAAATGTTTGAGCGCCAGTTTGAACTCAATTTTCTCGAAATCAGAATTAGGCTACATTCATTAATTCATGTCTTCAATTCATAAGTGAACACACTAAATCAATGAATGAACAACTTTTAGTAATGCTAATCAGTTCTGGTAGAGTTTTTTGTAACGTAAAGTCTAGTCCAGCCAGTATTTTGTGACATAAGAATTATACTTTTAGTTCTGCCACAAAAGTATTTCACGGAAAATATTATTCTCCTAAAAGTGCTTTTTATTCATAACTTAGGTGTGCTTTAGGAGCTTTTAAAAAATTATAATCACGAAGGCATTATCCGTCAGAGTTTGCTCGCGGAATTTTTAACTGAAATAAATGAAAATATTGCGAGTGTAATAGAAAATTTTTTGCCTAATCCTAGTTCAGTGTTTAGTTCATACGTGCGTTTGTGATTGTGTGCCGACTGGTATAAGGCTTGATTTTCATTAACTAACACTAATATTAACTATGTTATACTATTGTCGTGTGCGCGCATGCATTTATTGCTTAAAATAAACCCATAGAGCCTATCGTATAGGTCCAGGATAAGTCTTTTCTTTTTCGTGGGGTGCCTAAATAAGAATACCACCTCTCCATCTTTCCTGGGGTGTCAGAGTGGAGGGGGGACACAGATGTAAATCAGGAAATAAGCAGCAGCGTTTCCGCGGACATTGTTATTATGTTAACACTGTTCTCGCTCGCCTGCCAAGCGTGGCGAGTATAGGCAACTATCCCCCTTGAAATACTTTGGTGGACCGTGGAGGTTTATGTCCACCAGTGGACGGCATAGCTTAAAAGACGAACCACTCACCGATGATAACAGCCTCATCCTGTGCCTTATCCTCTTGCACAACACTTTCATTGTGTCTCGCTCCATCGTTGATGCACTCCGTGTACCCGCTCACGAACACCATGGCGGATAGTTTCATCTCGTCATAGCTCAGAGAGTGGGATGCACTAGTACAACTACTTCACATCGGGGGTGCCAATTGACTACCCATCTGTACTAAAACAATTATGTATGTTTTAGAAAATGGGGGATACTTATATCCAGTAGTGGACGTCATAAGTGAAACGAAGAACGAAGAAGTCTATTTTCTAGATTTATAGTACAGCGGCGCCGAACCCCCCACGCGTCGCGAATGTACTGAATATATATTTTCAGTCGATGATGAAACAACTAAATCTTAGAAACAAAAACTTGAAGAACTCCATAATCGTCAGTTGGTACTTGGCAGTTTGCCACACATGTTAAGTCGTTTCTCCTACACCCTACTGCCTGATTTATTTTCGGAACAAGAATATCGAAAAATTGCCCTCGTAACCTTCACGGGTCATTAAGTATCACAAGGACAACTATTTTTACTGTATTTGGAAATAATCAATATGATAAATCAATCAATTTAATTTTAATCTTTAATATTAAACTCGCATACAGCAAGTTCTTCTTCGGGGCCGACGTTGCATTGGTGATTCTTCTGGTGTTGCCCATGTTCATAGGCGATGGTGACAACTGTCCATCAGGTGGCCCGTCTGGCGTCTGCTTTTTCGTCTAGCACTATAAATTAACTATAAAAAACACAATATAAACACTTATTTAGGTATAAACTTAATATATAAAAGGAGTACCTGCTTCAAGTGAAGTGTTGCCACATCAATAAATTTTGTCACAGTCAAATTAAATTATGAATATACTAGATGTTTTCCACGATTCCGTGTGGGCAAAAAGAAATAGTATATAGTATACTTCGCTGCGATAAAAAGTAGTATATTATGTAGACCTTACTTACAAACTTTCCCGTGGTTACCCACTAAGGTAAAACGGGTAAAACTTTAGAACCTTATTGCCTAGTCTAGTCAAGAAACACGTTACAAGTTCTTTTCGCTATCGTACAATATGTTTTGCTTATCCGTGGCGTTACTGTGGGCTGGAGTAAGCCCGATTTGTGGGCAATATCCTGTTATACACTGGTATTTATTTATTATCTTGCTGCATAATTTGAACTTAAGTCAGCTTTGAACTTTAACCAAATTTTTGTGTGTAAAAAGAACAGTCACTATATTATGTAACTTTGAGATACAATTATAATACCTGTCCTCATTTTTTTGTCAAATACTAAAAAAAATTTTTTTTACTTTTACCATTTCTTATTTTATTGTCGCAAGAATAACGAAAAAGCAATATATATATATAAAAAATATAAAAAAAAAAGTATTTCTAGAACGAGAAAAGGTAGTATAATCATATCCCAAAGTTATAGCGACTGTTCTTTTTACACCCGATATTTAAGTCAGCATTAAAAACTAGTGGGTTTGTATTTAAATTTTTATTTAACGAGATTGTTCACTTAGTGAACATGTCGCTCATAAAAACTAGTGGGTTTAAAATTTAAATGCTACGTTAGCGCCACGTGTGATTTTACAAATAAGAATTTTGTTCGAGTATCGACCACACGGCGACATTATTATTACTGTAAAATATAGATAAACAATGTTACGATTTGATTACGTCATTAAATGGTTTCATGGAGTGTTTATATTTTCGGAAGGACTGAGCGACAATAGCTGTAATGGCTGTAATAATGTAACTTGAGGATTCAATCCTAAAAGCCTACTCTTAATTTAGTTTAATGGATGGACATTGGGATTGCATTGGAATTTGACAGTTCTCTAATTTTAAACGCGATGCTAGCGCCAAATTGTATGACAGTGACACAAGCATAGCCAACTGTCATATTTTAATCGTTCGTCCATCGTCGTCATATTAAGTGCGTCTAGTGGGTAGAACTAATATTATGTCGATACATATGGGTGATTCATGGTTCACGTATCAAGTTAAATATAGTGTGAAGAGAAGGACGCGTAGAGCATTTTTTGTTTTGACCATAACGCGACAAATCACGATTAAAGATCTCCATAAAATTCACAAAATAGATGAGTTTCAATCCTGGTCAGGTCTTAGGCCCGTATAAATAAAACAATCTCAAACCCAACCTCACCTTGAGAACCTATTTGACAGATAAAAAAACGTTTCGTTTCACTTTTAAAAATGATGATTTTTACTTATGTTATATACTTAAATTTTTTTCTTTCTTAAAACGTAAAAATAAAGATTATAAAAATATACATTATACTTATTTTATTGTTTCCTGTAATAGATATTATATAATATGAATATAACGGAATAAAAAATAAATTAATTAAAGTACTATGTAACATTAATAATGATGTTCACTTTTAAAAGTGAAACAAAACGTTGTTTTATCTGTCAAATAGGTTCTCAAGCCGAGGTTGGGTTTGAGATTGTTTTATTTATACGGGCCTAAAGTGCGACCAGTGTGTTCGTGTGTATAGACTTGGAGCCAGCGAGTCCCATCACAGTAAGATTGTGCCAAAACAAAAAAAATAATAGTTAACCGTCATTCTTTTCACACTATATTCGGCTTAATATATGAACCATGAATCATTCTGTATAACTTCAACATAATATGTTACATACATAATATGTTACATGCAGATTACAGTTTTAGTTTCCAACAAAGTATCGAGCAAACAGGGAATATATAATGGCCGATGTGGTCCGCGGTCGGCTTGGCGATGGATGAGAGGTTTAATATGAGAAATATATTTCTATTTTATGTAAGTGATAAACTTGCAAAGGATTTTGTTAAATGTGGAATATAAAGATAAAAATAATATACTTAAAATATTATTTATTAATCATAAAAATAAGATACCATGTTGTTATTAGCTTAATAGTGCACGTACTGAAGTAAAAAAAAATTATTTATAACTATCAATTGAAGACATGAATTGATGAAGGTGATATTATGTAGCAAAATTATGATTTTGAGAAAATTGAGTTCAAACTGTCACTTAGAATACGTCGTACAGTATCAAGTACATTCATCTAAAGATTCGTCTGTAGAATATTACTACATATCTTCGAATGTTTAAGTGACTGTTTAAACTAAATTTTATGGGTATTTTCTTTGCGACATATCACCGTCATCTACTTATATGATGTAACGCCTCGCCAACACCTTCTTTCACATCAAAACTAGAATATATTTTTTAATCATAGAATTGAATTAACACACCAGTGAAAAACAATTGCATGTCGAAGATTGTCAATTAGGGTAGCGTCAATGAGTGGAGTCTGGTGGACGCAATCAGGCCGAGTGCCGCGTGCGTCCCGCAGCTGCGGCGGCACAACAAGCCAATCAACGTCCGCAGGCCGCAGGTGGACCCTGAAACATGTTAGATAAGCTTTAGGGCGTGTTGCACCAACAAATGCTAAAGTTAACCCTTCGTTAATTATCATGTTATTTCTCTAGTAATTCCTATTAATGAGAAGGCATGGATGGTATTTTAACAAGCCGTTAAAATTAACAAGCGTTGGTGAAATCGGGACTTAATCTGTTCATCTCGTAGTGAAGATCATTGTTTCACTTTCATCGTAAATCATTAAGAATTAGGTAAACGTCGAAGATTTTTAATGCGGGCACTAAAAGCGTCAATAAGTGGAAACTAGTGGATAATAGCGCGATAAAAGCGTGATAAGCTGAATATTGGAGTTCTTTAATTTTTTTTCTCAATACTGGTTTCAGCGATAAATCTCAGAAAATATATTATATTAATCCTCATTATATTTACCGAAGGATTAAAGTTTTATAAATCGATACATGTGTTTAAATATAGCTTACAACAATATGCAAAGTACACCCCTTTTTTAAAGTTTGTAACCTTTTTTCTTTTTATATAATAGTGACGTGAGTGTGACAGCTTCAGTATTTTAAGTGAGACTCAGGGAACTCTTGTTTTAGTTTTTGCAAATTTTGTACTAAAAATGTTTATAGTCTCAGTTATTTCAACACTCCGGTCGACGCAATGCCCCTTTCTCGCCATACAAATAGTCGTTAAAGGTCATTGGCGTTATACAAAGCCTTAATACTGTTCTCTATTCTCCTTAAAAATTCAGTGAAATGTCAAAATTGGCCAATGACGCGTAGGTTGTGGTGACATTTACCAGTTATAGTATCTACCTACTCTTTTGTCTGATGGTCTCTACCTTTGCCCCTACGGTGTTCTTTCCTCTTCGTCCTTTTTCCGTGTTTCTGGCTAGGTACTGCATCATGCAATGTGCTATTGAGTGTAGCGCGGATCTGATACTATATTTTTTTTGAAATGAAAACTTTTATAAGCGTGTGCAGCTTTTTGAGATAAGACAATACCATTAAACTTGCGACACTGTTACCGACACTGGTGAAGTAAATCTTGTTCTAGGTTCTAATGTTTTTGTCGGTACTGCGAAGCATTATTATAAACCAATCTATGTTTAATACAAAATATTGCAATGGATGTCACTACTATTAACGTTTGTAAATTATAAAATGTAAATACGCCGAATTAAGTACAAATATTGACATTAAAATAAAGATAAGTATATTTTTTAAGCATAACATCACATTAAGCTAAATTTAACTCCTTAATTACGAAGAAGATACGAAACGAAGTTAGTAATTAGTATTTTCCAATGGTGGCGCTAGATGGCGGTTTCCTGAATGTGCCTGGAAAAAAAATAGCCAGTCGAATTGCCAGTATTGAGGTGGTACCATTTTCTAGTACTAGGTCGTGTCTTTGTAATATATATACTTTGTGTTATTAATGATTTAAATACATATTGTTATTACAATATGTATTTTACCTACTATTAACCTAAGTTAGAGAATTGAAATAAAATTTATTATCACTATAGCTTTTTGATAATAAATAAATCACACATTATGGCAATTACCTGGATGTATAATACTAGGTCAGTACCTATGTATTAGGTACACGTGAAATGCACCTCTCTAATCCAATATAAAGTCTCGGTTTACTGTGTGTCATCTGGGGTATCGACGGCAATAAAAGTGTCCGTCGCGCGATTTACGGCGCGAGTGGAGAGAGGTACGTACCTACGATTTTTATTCCTTTTATATAGTGAAGATTTTTGTCGTAGTGTACATGTGAAAAGAAAACACAGTGGAATTTTTTTCCCGGTTTTAATGAAAGTATTGACCGTAATAATGACCATTTAATTCTAAAAAACTCTTAGGCAATACGCGCTAGTAATTAATAGAGCAGTAAGTCAGAAAAGGCGGTTTCGAGAAAATGGGACTTACTGAAACGTCATAATGCAAATCTAATTTAAGCATTTAGACTGAAATTGAAACTATTTAAGCGAAATTTCCGTAGTAAATATGCAAGCGGGGAGATTCGCATGCCGGCCTGAATGCTAAATGTTGGAATTAGGACGTGGGTAGGAAGATATTGTTTCATATACATACTGTTTATGTACTTAAATAAATTAATATCAGCTGGTTATTTGTTAACATCAGCTCACGAGATCACTGATTGAGTGTACGTGTTGGTTCAAGATGAAAATTCATGTTAATAAATATATAATAATAATTTCATTTTATCACACTAAAAAAATGTATAAGTAAAAACTTATACCTGCAAGTTTTTTACGAAACACTCGGTGGTGTGCGAGTCCAACTCGCACTTAGCTGATTTTTTATACATATTTTATACATTTTTTTAGTGTGATAAAATGAAATTATTATTATATATTTATTAACATGAATTTTCATCTTGAACCAACACGTTTTGCGTTGATATAGAATATTGTGTTCTTTTACAGCTTAAGAGTATAATTACTCAAGTTTTTGAAATTAACTTCCCTGAGGGTTCATGAGGACAAATACTTAATTACGCAAAATAAAGTTATAAAATTAATAAAATAAAGCTCTATAAAACTTTTAATTTAACAAAAATTTGACTATGAAAAACATACTTTGATTTAATTAAAAACTTTAGTCTTACTAAATATTTAATTAAATCTACTGGGACTATGTATCTACTTCGTCCTGGAAGGTTGGCATATTTTTATACTAGTTTTTGCCGGCGACTTTGTTCGCGTGGAATCAAACTATCCTGTGTTATTTCTTATAATATCTCCTTTTTTGTGTACATAGTTTTAAGATGAAGTAGTTTTTGCGTGAAAGGATATACACATTTATAATATTGTAGGGACGTGACGTATGTATGTGTGTTTGCTCCACTGTAGCGGCTAAACTGCGGATCCGATTTTAATGATATAATTATCTACAGATTCGTAATAACAGCCGCCCTAACGGACTCTGTAAGCTATATTATGACTTACAGAGTCGGGTTAGTTTTTTTAAATAAAAGTGTCTGAAATGTCAAATGTCACTGTTAGCTAAAGTTGCGAACACGTTTGTTTAATTTTGGAAAATATTATAAGTTACGGATCAATAAATATCTTTGAGAGAGTTTTATCTTTTGGAAACATTTTTCAAAACAAAAACGTACAATCACAACACCTTGACATGGCCAATAACAGGTGTAAAAAGAGCAGTCACTATAACTTTAAGATATGATTATACTACCTTTTCTCACCCAAGAAATGTATTTTTTTTATTTTACTTTTTCGTTATTCTTGCGACAAAAAAAAAAGAAATAGTAAAAAGTAAAAAAATATATATAGTTTGACCAAAAAAAAAAACATTTTCATGAATTTTTTTGAGGAAAGATAGTATAATCGTATCTGAAAGTTATAGTGACTGTTCCTTTTACACCCTGTATATTTCCACGGTTATATTATATTAAATATGATTTAAATTTAATTTATTTTCCTGGCGCTCGTAATAACAAATATTGGCATCCATACTTTAGGACCTAACTCTACAGTGCGCCACCTGGCGAGACAAAAACCGCTAGCCCTCATTATGTAATAATGCTAAGTAATCAGCTTTTGAGCTATTAGCCTCGTTTGTCAGGGCTGTCTGGCTGTCTGGGCAATGTAAGTCAGGGATGAACATGAATAGTATTTATCTGTTCGATTGCACAACGAAAACTTCTTCGGGTGCGTTCAACTGGAACAAACTATCGTAGAGATAATTTTGAAATTCAACAGAACGTTTATTTGATCGCCATTTTTATTTCATCAACATCATCGACTACTATTTCTATGTGTTCTTAATCATAAAATCGCCTTCGCTCTCGACCCGGAGGTAGAGGGTTCGATTCTCGCGTTGGAACAACAAAAAATGTTGTTTACAAGTTTGCTTACGACAATGCCAGCTGATCACCTGATTGTCTGACAAGAAAGATGATCCATGCGTCGGATGGGCATGTGAAAAGTCGGCCCTGCGCCTGTTATCTCGCCATTCAGGTCGGTTTACCGTCCCACTGGGTTATGAGAGTAAAAGGAAGAGAGAGTGTCTTCGTGTGTTGCGCACACACTTGGGCACTATAAAATAACTCGTGCGTAGCTGGCCTGGTTTCAATGAAATCAGATCAATGAAATAGGTGATGAAAAAAATGTTAGGTATGTTTATCAAAACTCACAATGATAAACCTATTTTTGTAATTTATCTAGTTTGTTTTCCCATTATTCATTAGTCAAGCTTTTATTACTAACTACGACAAAGTAGGATCTAGGCGGTTTTACAATTCCCAATGGGTCACTCGACCATGGGTCACAGACCCACAGGAAATAAAGTCTTATACCGTTGTGATAGAGCTTATATCAGCGCGGCGGGCAGCGACGGATATTAACTGTCAGATGGCATCATATCCGGTGGAGGCTGCGTCCGTTTCCGGTACGTTCCGTTTGACGGGCGAGATGATATTGTCACAAGTTCAGACATTTGCATTTTTTGATTGCTTCGTAGTTTATCATTCTATCTTGGATTGTTTAGACTTTCGAGTTGTTTTAGACTTTCATACGGATAATAAGTAATACCAGTTATATAAATGAATGATCTAGTTTTAATACATTTGGTTTTTGAATTGTATGTTTTAAACATGTTATTTTCCTTATAATTACAATGGTTAGATTGTAATTTATGAAAATGAAAATTTTTAATTCCAAATAAAACTTAACAAGTTATTCCCGGAATGTCAACAAAAATGCTACCTTTAAACTACCTAGATCCATTTAAAAAATATTTTTTTTACATAATTAAAAATAAAACTCATTTTCGCTTCGTATAACAAATGAAATAACACCGAACCCGGTAAATCGTTCCGGTATTTCCCAATGTAAATAAAAGTCTAAGAATTTTAATTGCGTGAATATTTCTGGTGTACGAAACGCGAATGAATCTGAAAACATCTCAACGGCAGATTAATTG
This sequence comes from Celastrina argiolus, assembly GCA_905187575.2. NCBI lineage: Eukaryota > Metazoa > Arthropoda > Insecta > Lepidoptera > Lycaenidae > Celastrina > Celastrina argiolus. The sequence goes on along the minus strand of LR994582.1, from coordinate 3,124,410 downwards.
CCCTAATAAATATGGTAATTATAATTATCTCGTTAAAACGAAAAAATGGAACAAAGAAATTGAAATACTGCGCAGATTTTTAATGAAAATTTACGGCGTCTTAATTTATTGAAGACAAGACAAAACTGGATAACGCCCGCGACTTTGTGCGCGCAAACAGACATCTCGTTTTGCCGGCTATTAAATAACATAATTATAAAATAAAGTTTATGTCAAATGAAATAAATTATTAGATTTGTAGCCTATTTGATTGAAACATAATAAATTTAAATAAACAAATATTTCATCTTTGTAATATTCGTATAGATAAGTTTTTATCGAAACTACGCTTGACAGTGATGTAACACATATTGCGTAAAAAGAAACGCTTCAAGGACACTTTTTGGAATATAATCTAGCATTTTTAAACCATTCATCAAAATCCGTTCAGTACTTTTTGCGTAAACGTTCATGCGATTGGGTAAAGCCCAAATTTGCCCTTTTTGACAGACAAAATACGTAATAACTATTTTATACTTCCAACTTCAAATTATAATGATAATAACTGTGTGCTAACTTTGAACACAGGATTCTAGTTTTTACAGTATGACGACCTAGATAAATTTAATCCAAACTGGTCAGTTATGCCAGTTGGCCAAAAATTATTGTTTGCTACTATGAATCCATAGACTAAAGACTTTATTCTACAGTCGGCATAGTCAAAATGGCGTGTTTTTACAGTGAAAGTTTTTTGATGTTTAAACATATTCATTTTATTGTTTAGTTGTTATAAAATATATTGGATAATGAAGTGTAATCCTTTAACATTCCGGTAAAAGTGTTAATAAGTGTGCACAATAAGTCAATATGTGAAAATTTCGGTGTTACGGTTACGTTTAATTTATCTGGGATATATTTTTTAATCAGAATCTCTGGCGTGTCATAATGTCGGTTTTTCCTCGTCTACAACGTAATACATCACAGTGTGTTAGTGTGATAGTGTTTAATATTTAAATTGGGTCTCACCTCACTATTATGCTCCCCCGGGATGTAATATGTATGGAGCCTGGTACTCGGTAATGTAGGCAAAGCACTTCCGGTCCTTTAAGGTTTCGAATACTCACTCTTCTATATTTGGGGTTTCAAAATATATACCTCTGTTTGTGTTTGGGGTTCTATATTTCTATACAATCTTATTCTACATAATTAGTGCAGTCTTTGGGGAGACGTCAAAGAATCAAAATGTTATAGAAATTAATGCACAAAATTATATTCGTACTAATAATAATAACAGGTGGTCCTCCACCGATTTCAACGACGGTTGACAATGTCTTTGAAAACAGATTATAGTGCCGAAGTGTGTGCATATTACATCTACTACTCTCTTTTGTAATTTTCGTAAGCCAGTGGGACGGATAAACGACACAACAAGCATAAGATCAGGCGCAGGCCAGATTTACTTGTCCATTCGAAGCAAGGTTCATCTGTCTTGTTAGAGAGGTGATCAGCCTGGCATGCATTGTATTTGCATATTTTTTGTAAAAAACGAGTTTTTATTCAATTTCCGACCGACTTCTTACATGCCCATCCGAAACATAGATCACCTGCTTTGTCAGACAATAAGGATCCATCTACATTGGTTTTGCAAACTTTGTTTAAAAAATTTGCAAAACATTGTAGATTTTTTATATTATTGCAACACGGTCAATTCGGTCAATTGTATAAAAACTGAGACAAAATTTGCAACACACCGGTCGGTGCGATATGTCCTCTCACCATACAAATAGCCTTTCAAGGTCACTGGCGTTATAAAAAGTGAAATATATGGTGGGCCATTTGGATTATTTAAACGGGAGATAGTAAATATTGTGATGCTTGTAAGTTGTAAGCTTGTAAGTATATTTTTAATCCCCGACGAAAATTGGGGTGTTTTTACTTTGACGTGAGTGTACTTTCGTAATCAGTCAGTTGAAGTGGCAATGGGCAGGCCACATCACTCGAAGAACAGACATCAGACAGGGAAGGAAAATTCTCGAGTGGCGACCACGGATTGGATGACGCAGCGTAGGGCGGCCCGCCACAAGATGGATCGACGATCTGGTCCAAGCCGCGGTCAGCCGTTGGATGAAGACAGCGCACAACCGGTCGTTGTGGAAGTTCCTTGGGGGAGGCCTATGTACAGCAGTGGACGTCTTCAGGCTGATGATGATGATGATGAGTGTATTTTGTACACAATTCACTGTTTTTGTAACACTAACAAGAAACAATAAATCGTTTCAAAACATTGTAAACTGTTAAGGCATAAAAATGTTAACGGTAGTTAAAGATACGGCCCCACATTTTACAGAAACATGTAATTTGCTAGAGACGATCCCCGGAGCATTAAACCAAAGAAAATACAACGTCTCGAAGTTTTATTTACGCTTTCTTTAAAACAGATAATTTGACTGGAAATATGCAACGTACATATAGATAAGAGAAAAGATAAAAATAAAAAAAAATCTCCTTCATTTGTAGCTCAGAATATAAAATAATTGGCAGATAGAGAACTAAAGCAAATAAAAAATCAAAAGCTAAAACTTACAGTAAAAGAGACGCATCATTAAACATAGATTTACTGTATTCTATTTCAAATGTTTCTAATGTATTTCGAGAATCTTAGTTTTTCATTCTGAAATTGTATTCGATTTTGTATTTGCGTTACTGGCTTCACCCAGATATTCGTTGGGCTCTATATTATTATTCACAATAATTACACACACTTTTTCACTTTTATTACGTTTTTAATAAGTTTTACAAAAACACGACCGGTTTCGATTAAATTACACTTGATGATGATTTAATCGAAACCGGTCGTGTCTTTGTAAAAACTGCATGAAAATGAATTTCCATCAAGAACCAACAGTACATTCAGTCAGTTGTATCTATATACTTATATTGTTCTATAATCTAGAACACATTCAAATGTTCTTAACAGTTTCTGTAATGTAGAATGAAATGAGAGCGCCATTAGAAATTTCACTTAACTCCTAACAGAATGTAGAGCCATTACACACGCCTGCAAATGGGCACCTACTTCAATTTTATTGTCGGCCATACTTGTAAATTCAACTTGAGATACTCTACAATTCAAAGCGTTTTATGCACGTGACTACATTTGTAACGCCTAGATGTGCAGCTGAATATTAGGTATTAAAGTAGCTTTCTATGAACGCTTAACACCACGTCAATCTGGTCACGTTCCAAGTATCTGAAGAACTTGTGTTGCTAGACCAGACAACTACTAGAAAAAAAATATAGAATACACATACTTATTTACGAATTCATGAATATGTCTGGGTTATGCCTCAGGAAAGGGAAAAGCTTTTTTGTACCTTCAGCGGAATTCGAACCTGCGAGGTTTGTGCACCGACGCATCTTAATCGTGGTTCACCACTACTGTAAAGAGAGATCACCATTCACCATAATTATATTAACAATTCGCTAATAGCCCATTTCAATAACATATTCATAACTAGCCTACCTGATGTCTGAAACATGTGGTAGTCGCAAAATTAGAAAAAAAGGAAAAAGAATGCAAATTCAAAATGGCGTCTCACGTGGACGTCTCGAAGCTTCCACGAGTGGTTAGAGACGTAGGCGAACAAAGAAATCATACTTGTGGGGCTTTGTGCGAACTAATCCAAGGAGCAGACGGATACATATTCGAGATTACTTCAGGGGGGATTCGCAGGAAAATCCCGAGGGGACGTTGAGAAAAACTGTCACGTAAAATATGAGGGCCAAATGAGTCGAGTAAATTGTTAAAATTCTTCACGAATCTACTTATTGAATATTCGCGAATCACGCCCGGGGTACGGATCCATATTGTGTTCTAATGGACATCTGCTGTTAATGTACCTATTCAGACCTATGCTTATTCAAACCCAGCAAAATCTTTGATTAAATGATTCACTAGATTTGGAAATTTATTTTACAAGGAATAATACTTATTATCTACCAACGAATTAAACTTAAAATAATATAAGTTTGTTCTATGTTTTTAAAGTTGAAGTAAGGTTGTTGTGTTGTTGTTATATGACATTAAGGTTTCAATTCTTATTTAGGTATTAAGAATTATTGAAAATTTCTGCTTACTATTATGGCGATGCTTCGTCAATTACAGCACAAATACGTATTTTCATAGCGCAGGCTAATCTGCGGGCAAAAGTTTATTTTATGTATTAATTACACTAATGATTTGTTTGTTTATGTGAACGGACTTAGGTATCTCACTAACTACTGGTACGATTCGAAAAAATCTTTCAGTGTTTGATCTCTCATGGTAAAAACCATGTGAGTTTGAATGCGTCGGGATGCTACTAAATACTAAAATATTACCTAAACCTCATCTGTAAAGTTATTCACTAAAGAAGTGCCACAAACATAATTCCAAGACGGCGAAGCCGCGGGCGGCAAAAGCTAGTTAGGTTATATTTTTTGCCTCTCTTGTCTTATTTGGTCGAACAGAAACGACTCCTTGCTATGAGTCAATGTTCTAAGAATTGTACACCTTGCAATCACAATAATTGTAAAACTATACGCTGTAGTTGCAAACACCACACCTGGGACCTGGGAAGCCGTAGTAGTTAGTGCCTGCGGGGTGAACGACCGGTAATGCGCGGCCGGCAATGTCAACAGAATTACACACGCGTGCCCTACATTCCATATCCTTGATTGAACAGAACCCTTCGTCCACCCTACATAGTAAAATGTTTCATCGCCTAACGTAGCTAGAAAAATCTAGAGTTCTTTGTCTAACCTATATAAAGAAATATGTATATGTAATTGTTCTTTTTTGCATAACTTATTGAAGAAAATGTAGAGTTCTTCATGCTTAACCTACTGAGGAAAATGTATAGTTCTTTTTTGCATAACCTATTGAGGAAAATGTAGAGTTATTCATGCTTAACGTACTGAGGAAAATGTTGGGTTCTTTTTTGCTTTACCTACTGAGGAAAATCTAGAGTTCTTCTTTGCTTATCCTACTGAGGTAAAACGTGTATTTTTATAGTTTGCATAGCATACATATCTATGTAGCTTAATCATCTCCACAATAAAGACGGACTTAAATCTTAATGTTTTAGAGATCGGTAGTATAATATCACGTAAAGCCATTGATAACGCCCTAACATCTTTATTAAAAACTATATAACTTCCTCAGGAAGGTAAAAAAAATTAACTCTAAATTCAGATGAATTTAGAGTAAATTTTTTAAATTGGTCTTTATTGTGGAGATGATTAAGCTACTCTGGTGGCAATAGGTATACTGTATAATTCTGTATAGTCAAAAATTTTGCAGATTTTTGAGTAATACTAGTCTCTACGTTACTTAATCAGGTATTTTTTTAATACAAATCATAGTCGTAACTGGCAGACGCCATAGTTCTTCCATAGTCCTAGAAACCCAGTCCACTAGCACCTCACCCCTATAGCCCAGAATCATTTCTATTAATAGACTACTGCAATTATGGTCCTACACTAACCAGTGGGTCTCTGTGGGCGCACTCCCATGGTACGTACAGGGAGAGTCGCCGGTTGGTGTCACATTACATTTAAATTAAAATTGTGTAACGAGGCTTCTGCTTGTTGGCGTTGGGCCATACGCATGCCTTCTAAAGGCCCAGAACTTAATTGCTCATGAGCAAGGAAAGCTATACACAAAATTAATAATAACAATAACCTACAGTTCGACCACGATAACTATATCTTTCAGGATTCGTCGTTTATTTACATAGTAATTCCCACAGAAAAACGAAAATTGTTAAGAGCCATTAGCAACATGATTGCACTGTACAAATACTACTATTGTTAACTAATTTACTTAACTACGTTCATTAATATAAACAATAAACAACAATATCCAGATCATTAAGCCGAATACAGAATTAGCTATTAACAAATATGCAAACTGTTTACTAAAACAACATAAATGGCGCAAATCTGAGGCACCGCTCTAAATCAACAGTACCGACTTGTCGACACAAAAACAGTGTCGTTAGGGTAGCGCCATATCTGCAGATTTTACGCTACGTTTTGCCCTACGTGTATCTATATTGTTCTGTAGGTCAATTAAACTAAATAAATCTTATAATAATACAGATTTGATTGAAAATGTTTTATTAACGGTAAACCAATGTTTAACGCTTTTGCGTTAAAACGCCAAAATACTACGCTTACTAACTATAAAATACGCCAATAAAATTATTTTAATTATTGTGGTGATAAAATAAACCATTTTATAAAAAAACATAATTAATTGACGTTTGATTAAAAATCTGAGTTAAATAAGAGAATTGGGGGTTTGGCTAACAATCTGAACACAGACACTCTTAGTCTTTAATATTCTTTCCTTTAGTTAGTACCTATAACTACCTTTTTTATACTGATAAGGAAATGAATAAAACGTTTGTGTGTATAAAATATATAAATCCCTGTAAGACATAATATGGTTTTATAAGCAACTTTTTTGAGCATTGACATGTTGCTAACGTTAATGTTTGAATCGTAGCGATTGTCTGTCGGGTTAGTTGCTACCCTAACCAGCAATTCGAAAACACTTCCCGACTTTATTGGCATGGCAAATTATTCCAAGCGCTGCTTCAAAGTGTTGCATTTTAATCATTTTATTTTCGTATTATTTTACAATATTCTTTTTTTGTATAGTAGAATTTAATTTAACAGAAAAGTGTTTTTTGTTATTCTGTGAGTTTGAGATATCACGTTATAATATCTACTTTAATATATAAGTGTTTAATAAAAAATTCATAGAGGATGAAAAATTATATAGGTATTAATATGCTATCTTGGCAGTCCCTTTTTAGCTATAGGGTCTTTAAAATTCTAATTATAATATAAGATCAAATTTTACAACGTGAACGGCCTGGTTTAGTCAAAAACCCCGGATCCCAATGTTTCTTTTAACAGGCATGTTTATATTTTTTCATTATTTTCTATTGCTTATATGTAATTAATCATACAATACAAAGTTTGTTGCAACTTAAAATGTTTTTGTATTGAATAGGATCTGAAACTATTGGACTAAATTTGGTGAACTTTGGTACTTAATAGAACAGGGACTTTATTTAAGATGTCATTGCTATTATCACTTTGTTAAGTTCGAAAACAAAAATGTAGGGACATATTTGACATAAGGTTCGTAATTCGTATTTAATTTCGAGAAGCTTATGTCAAATATCCTACATTTCGTTTTCGAACTGCGACGGCATCTTGAATCAGGGCCCAGAGCACGGAGAAGGATATAGGCTACTTTTAATCGCGGCAAAATTTCCGATTCCCGCGGCATTTCTGTTTGCATGCACGAAGTCGCGGTAATATCTAGTAATTAATTTATTTTTTAAATAAAACTGCACGTATTGAGTTTCATTAATTATAGACTGTCTTTGTTTCATAGATTACAGATATATTAATAGCACAGATAACCCATAAATATGAACACAGATTATACAGGTTATCAGTTTTTACATTCCAGAAATAGAAAGTTACTAGTATCTAACTAATTATAATACAATAGCTGACCCGTGCCCACTTCGTTGAGCATACAACCTACACTATTATAAATATCATAATACAATTATCATAAAACAACTTAAACTATTATATATAACATACAGTTTAAACTATTATAAATATCTATCTTTAACGACCTCCGTAGCGCAGCGGTTCAGCGCGTTGGTGCTCGACCGAGAGGTTGCGGGTTCGAATCCCGCCGAGGGAACAAAAAGTTTTCATTGTTCATGGGTCATGGGTGTGTATTAAATTTGTGTATATAATAAAAATCCTTAATATGTGTATAGTATAATGTATATATTTCTGTTGTCCGGTACCTGTGACACAAGTTCTTCGGATACTTAGCACAGGGCCAGATTGACGTGGTGTGAAGCGTCTATAGATTAATAATATTATTTAGTAACTTCTTTTATCATTTATAGCTCTTGATTTATGTTTCGAATTTACCCTACTACGGACAATTTTATTGAAAACTCCCCTATAGAAGATAAAATGATAGCCTGTATATATAGATTTTGATATACTATAATTATAATGAGCCGTACCGCGATGTTCTGACTCTATCGTCCGCAAACTTTCGGAAAACTTCCAGTCGGGAAGTTCGGGGAGATGGCAGCATGTGCGCGGTTTTATATTCATTAACTTATTCGCTTCTTACGTAACTTATAGACGGAGATTGTGGAATTATTTAGCGGGTTTCGTACTATATTTGGTGAACTTTTATTAAGAGATACCTTTACCGATTTCGGTGCCTGTATCCGATTTCATTGAAACCAGGCCAGCTACGCAGGAGTTATTGTATAGTGCCCAAGTGTGTGCGCACTACACAAAGACACTCTCTCTTCCTTTTACTCTCATAACATAGTAGGACGGTAAACCGACACGACTGGCGAGAGAACAGGCGCAAGACCAACTTTTAACATGCCCATCCGACGCATGGATCATCTTTCTTGTCAGACAATCAGGTGATCAGACTGCATTGTCCTAACCAAACTTGAAAACAAAATTTTTGTTGTTCCATTGCGCGAATCGAACCCATGACATCGGGTCGAGGGTGAATTCCTGAACCACTAGAACACGGAAGCGATTTTATTACAGAACTAGCTGTGCCCGCGACTTCGTACGCGTGGAAAAGTGATTTAGGGCAGCAGTTCAAATACATTTTTAGTTTATGAACACTGTCGTTTGGATATTTAAAATCACTAATTTATAGTAGTTAATGCTTCTTTATACACGGTATTAGACGTGCATAAGCAAAAGAAGTAGGCCGATGGAGTAATGATAATAATTTACTGTCAAATAATGGCCGTTTTTTTCTATGAAAATGCTAACGATTCCTATTACTACCAGCTCGAAAAATGACCGTGTATTATTAACCGACTTCAAAAAAAGGAGGAGGTTCTCAATTCGTCTGTATGTATAATATTTTTTTTCTTTTATGCGAACGGGACTACTTGATAGTACACTCATATACGCGACGAAGATCTCTGTACTGAGATTTGTATGGACTTTACGCCGCAGCGACTGCAGACGATGATCGTTTTCACACCGACGCTGCGCTGCTGGCACCGAGCGCCAAATTTTTTAAAAGTCTACTCTCGGTGCGCAATTCCAACTCGGACTTGCCCGGTTTTTTATTTATTAATTACCTACGCTAACAAACATGTAGCCTACTTTGGGACTTTACGGTTAAAGTACTAACTTGCTTTAGACGACAAAATAACAAAAGTCCAAAAGAAAGAAAAAACCCAAGCCGTACCTAGCATAAAAACTAATAAATAAAAATATCATGAAAAACATAAAATCTTACTTATATTGACATAACTTTTCTAATTTAAATGTACCTATGACATCTCATTCATATCTTGAAAAAAACTATCCTACGCCTATACTTTATTAATCGTATTTGCAAAACCTAAGTATAATAATAAATTACTTCGCACAAAGTAATAATTATTTTCACTTGTACTGGAAAATAAGTATTACTTTGTGCGAAGTAAATTTAATTGTTCCTTTTAGTTTACCTTTTGAAGTCGTTTTTTTTTTTTTGTTTAAAATTATTTAATTTTCAGATTTTTAGTGATGGGTATAGACTGAGTAGGGATAATTCTCGAATGATCAGACGACGATTATTTGAGGACGGAAAATGAAAAACAAAAACGATTAGATAAAAAAAAATAGTAGAAAGAGAAAAAGTTTACCGCTGCTCTGGCGTAAGCCAGAGCAGCGCGAAATTTTTCAACACATATATATATATAGCTTACTGAAACGTGAAATTTTTTGATATTATAGATCCAGGATATGGTGCTAAACCTAACTGTTTGGTAATATATGCTTAGACTACTTCAGAAAAAATCAAAATCAATTCACATAAATTTTGAGGATTTCCTTCGATTCCTCACGGATCCCATCATCAGGTCACCATTTGGTGACAATGGGATCAATGGGATCAAATTTAAATTATACCCTACACAACATTAAAAAAAATTAAAATCGTTTCAGAAACGATGAAGATATCCGCGAAGAAACAAAAAAAAACAAACATATATTTACGAATTGAGAAACCTCCTCCTTTTTTGTAAGTCAGTTAAAAATATTATGTTGGTTATTTCATGTTACAATCTACCTTTGTGCCAAGTTTCATTTAAATACGTTGAGTAGTTTGGCTAAAATAAGGTCAAATATGTAGCTACAATTTTTTGAAGATCCCACGGGAACCCTTTCGTTTTTCGGGATAACAATTTCCAATAATGCTCTTCAGATCATAAGCTACCTGCCTGCCGAATTTCATTTAAATACGTTGAGTAGTTTGGCTGAAATACCGTCAAATAGGTAGCTACAATTTTTTGAAGATCCCACGGGAACCCTGTCGTTTTTCGGGATAACAATTTTCAATAATGCTCTTCAAGTCATAAGCTACCTGCCTGCCGAATTTCATTTAAAAACGTTGAGTAGTTTGGCTGAAATACCGTCAAATAGGTAGCTACAATTTTTTGAAGATCCCACAGGAACCCTGTCGTTTTTCGGGATAACAATTTTCAATAATGCTCTTCAAGTCATAAGCTACCTGCCTGCCGAATTTCATTTACATACGTTGAGTAGTTTGGCTGAAATACCGTCAAATAGGTAGCTACAATTTTTTGAAGATCCCACGGTAACCCTTTCGTTTTTCGGGATAACAATTTCCAATAATGCTCTTCAGATTATAAGCTACCTGCCTGCCAAATTACATTTAAATACGTTGAGTAGTTTGGCTGAAATACCGTCAAATAGGTAGCTACAATTTTTTGAAGATCCCACGGGAAGCCTTTCGTTTTTCGGGATAACAATTTCCAATAATGCTCTTCAGATTATAAGCTACCTGCCTGCCAAATTACATTTAAATACGTTGAGTAGTTTGGCTGAAATACCGTCAAATAGGTAGCTACAATTTTTTGAAGATCCCACGGGAACCCTGTCGTTTTTCGGGATAACAATTTTCAATAATGCTCTTCAAGTCATAAGCTACCTGCCTGCCGAATTTCATTTAAAAACGTTGAGTAGTTTGGCTGAAATACCGTCAAATAGGTAGCTACAATTTTTTGAAGATCCCACGGGAACCCTGTCGTTTTTCGGGATAACAATTTTCAATAATGCTCTTCAAGTCATAAGCTACCTGCCTGCCGAATTTCATTTAAAAACGTTGAGTAGTTTGGCTGAAATACCGTCAAGTAGGTAGCTACAATTTTTTGAAGATCCCAAAGGAACCCTGTCGTTTTTCGGGATAACAATTTTCAATAATGCTCTTCAAGTCATAAGCTACCTGCCTGCCGAATTTCATTTACATACGTTGAGTAGTTTGGCTGAAATACCGTCAAATAGGTAGCTACAATTTTTTGAAGATCCCACGGTAACCCTTTCGTTTTTCGGGATAACAATTTCCAATAATGCTCTTCAGATTATAAGCTACCTGCCTGCCAAATTACATTTAAATACGTTGAGTAGTTATGGCTAAAATACCGTCAAATAGGTAGCTACAATTTTTTGAAGATCCTACGGGAACCCTTTCGTATTTCGGGATAACAATTTCCAATAATGCTCTTCAGATCATAAGCTATCTGCCTGCCAAATTTCATTTAAATACGTTGAGTAGTTTGGCTGAAATACCGTCAAATAGGTAGCTACAATTTTTTGAAGATCCCACGGGAACCCTTACATTTTTCGGGATAACAATTTCCAATAATGCTCTTCAGGTCATAAGCTACCTGCCTGCCGAATTTCATTTAAATACGTTGAGTAGTTTGGCTGAAATACCGTCAAATAGGTAGCTACAATTTTTTGAAGATCCCACGGGAAGCCTTTCGTTTTTCGGGATAACAATTTCCAATAATGCTCTTCAGATTATAAGCTACCTGCCTGCCAAATTACATTTAAATACGTTGAGTAGTTTGGCTGAAATACCGTCAAATAGGTAGCTACAATTTTTTGAAGATCCCACGGGAACCCTGTCGTTTTTCGGTATAACAATTTCCAATAATGCTCTTCAGATTATAAGCTACCTGCCTGCCAAATTGCATTTAAATACGTTGAGTAGTATGGCTGAAATACCGTCAAATAGGTAGCTACAATTTTTTGAAGATCCTACGGGAACCCTTTCGTTTTTCGGGATAACAATTTCCAATAATGCTCTTCAGATCATAAGCTACCTGCCTGCCAAATTTCATTTAAATACGTTGAGTAGTTTGGCTGAAATACCGTCAAATAGGTAGCTACAATTTTTTGAAGATCCCACGGGAACCCTTTCGTTTTTCGGAATAATAATTTCCAATAATGCTCTTCAGGTCGTAAGCTACCTGCCTGCCAAATTTCATTTCATTCCATACAGTGGTTTTAGCGTGATGCGACGACAAACATTCCCATATGGACAGACAGACAGACAGACAGACAGACAGACAGACAGACAGACAGACAGACAGACAGACAGACATTTTTTTCAAAAATGCTATTTTTAGGTTCTGTGGCTTATATAGACCCCCTTTTTTTAATTTCCACTTAAATATTCTTAATGTACAGACATGACCCCTCTACAGATTTATTATATGTATAGATAGATATAATAAAACTAGACCTGTCGTGCCAGTTTACAGCATATATAGTGTAGGGAAATGTAATTTTATTTCCAAATTAAACATAACAAGCTTTTTTTCGGAAAATCAACAAAAAAGGCTACCACCGTTCAACCTGGCAACCTAGCGCGCCGAGAAGAAGCGGCGTAAAAAAACTCAAATAATACACAAATTAAATTTACTTGACTGGTCTCGACTGTGAGTGTATTATTCATCAGAGGTGTTCAAACTTCATTTACCACGGCTTTACTTACCCCTTACACTTTGATGACACTTATAGAAATTCCTTGGGCTTTCTTCTAAAGGAGAACCAGTCTTCGTCACAGCTATTCATAATTTCGCTACTCTGATAAAAAAGAGCTCGTAGATTATGATGAAATTTTACCCTGATATAGAATAGATAACGGGGAAGGACATGGGCTATTATTAATCGTGACAAACTGCACAGTTCCAACAAAATTTTATTTTGCGTGCACCTAATCGCGGAAAACATCTAGTCATTAAATAAACACGTACGATGTTTTTGCTACCCACTCGATGTTTGATTTGCATATATTTTTTGTAAATTTGCAGCGCATGTTTCTATAATTCTATTCAAACCATTCAAATCAAAGCCAGCAGCAAAATAATACACGAGAGTTACGCGAACAAAGTGGACCAATAAAAACTGTTCGACACACGAGCCTCTAGCATATGCCATGTTCGCTACACAGTAATACTGTTATACTACACTCCGTTTGCATTCAATGCGATTCATATACAACCAAATAATGATTCATATACAATCAAATAATGATTTTTATACAACCAAATAATGATTCAAATATAACCAAATAATGATTCATATACAACCAAATAATGATTAAAATACCACCAAATAATGATTCACATACAACCAATTAATGATTTCTATACAACCAAATAATTATTTATATACAACCAAATATTTAAATAGTTAATGGAATCAGGCGTTACTTTGCGGAAATCCATAGCATACAATTTAAATATATTATATCTAGCAATATCCCGCGAAACAATTATAACCACAACCTGCAAGCAGATGAGTGAGTGTACGCATAGGCATGCGTTTGATGCACCTCCCTCCTCCCACACTGCTTATGCGTACACTCGCAAGCAAAAAACATGAAAACACCACCACCACACAAGCAATAATGTTAACACGATCGTGCAAAGTCCCACCACCATGCAGGTTGCAAAACTCGACGCGCGTTTCGCTCCGACCCCGGAGCATCCTCAGGATGTTGACTCTGCGAACAATGTTCGTTAAGTCACTTAACGACTTTGCACGATCGTGTTTACATTATTGCTTGTGTGGTGGTGGTGTTTTCATGTTTTTTGCTTGCGAGTGTACGCATAAGTAGTGTGGGAGGAGGGAGGTGCATCAAACGCATGCCTATGCGTACACTCACTCATCTGCTTGCAGGTTGTGGTTATAATTGTTTCGCGGGATATTGCTAGATATAATATATTTAAATTGTAAACCAAATATTTATTTATATACAACCAAATAATGATTCATATACAACCAAATAATTATTCATATACAACCAATTTTGCTACCAATTTATTTGTCACTTACCTATTCATCGGAGTTCGTGGACTAGTATAGTATAGTGGATAGATCGTTTATTAGCACTCGAAAGGGTGCATGTTCGATTCTCAGGTTGTGGCGTGTACCAATGAGACTTTTTCAAATCCCAAGTACATTATACAGACGCTCTGACGGCGAAGGAAACATCGTGTGGAAACCCGCACATGGTTAGCCCGAGACGTATTGACCAGTCATTCCTCTGGACTAGGCCGACTGTGTTGTGAGAATGCGGTATGTGCTGGGCAACCACGCGACATATAACCGCTTGTTCCAGGCACTACAGTTTTTAAAGAGTGGTTACTTCGCTCGGAGAATACTGTATAAATCATCCAATAACGGATGCAAAGGTCTACTTTTTATTTACCGCAATGAAGAAATATTATAATGACACATTCATTTTTGTCGCATTTTATTTTTTGACACAAATATACAAATGTTTAATAATTGTTGGGATTCCGTAGGTGATGTAAGATGGAATGATTAAGGAATATAACGTAGCAGCTTTTGAGCGTCTCCGTGGTATAGTGGTCCTGAGCTTCGCTCTCGACCCGGAGGTTGTTGGTTCGATTTCCGCGTTGGAACAACAAAAATGTTCTTTTCAAGCTTGGTTAGGATAATGCAGGCTGATCACCTGATTGTCTTACAAGAATGAAGTTCCATGCGTCGGATGATCATGTAAAATGTGTGGAAGAGACAGTGTCTTTGTGTATTGCGCACACACTGCTCTATAAAATAACTTCTGCGTAGCTGGCCTGGTTTCAATTAAATTGGCTACCGACACCGAAATCGGTGAGGGGAGCTATTATAACGTAGCACATATACGCTTCGCCGTATTACTTCAACGTATTTAATGTAATACTCTTGCTACAAACTGCGTCTACCAATATCTCGTAGCACATGCGCTACGCCGTAGCTTTTCTACGAATTCCATGTAGTATTTCGTTACGAGATACGTCTACAAATATCTCGTAGCCGATATGCCGTAGCTCAGTGTTTCCCAATCATTGTTTTGCTATGGTCCGGTAATTTTCACTCTGCCTTTTCATGTCCCATCTAATTTTTAATTCAAGCTGGTTTCATTATATTAAAATATATTTTTTAATAATGATTAATTAGATTAAGGGCCGATTTTTCAATCGTCAGATAACTTTTATCTGTTGAATAAACATGTGACTTTGACATTTGTTCCATACAAAATCTGTCAAAGTCACATATTTATTCCTGAGATAAAAGTTATCTGACGATTGAAAAATCGGCCCTTAAACACATTTATTAATAGTAGAAATGTATTTTTAATACGTAACAAAACATATCAGATTGGCATTATCGGATATGTCTGTACATTCGTCGACTTGTAAGGTAAAATAATGACATGATTTTTTTTATTTTGAATGTTGATTATATAGGTAGGTATTATTTTTTAAACAAGGCGGAAATGTTTTGATCCGGTATTTTATTTTGATGCCCCGGTACCGGGTCGCGACCTGGTAATTGGGAAACGCTGCCGTAGCTGATAGCATATACTTCTACGAATAGCCTGATACTTCTACGAATACAGCGGAACAGAAGGACCGGTAGTGTAATATTCTATTTAAATATAATTTCTGCTTTGACGCCCATTATGAGATATTAGCCTCCACCAACGTCTTTTATTAGGGCAGAGGAAAGGCGGACACTCTCCTCGTTAGGCTGCCCATTTCCGGATATAACGGGTGTAAAAAGAGCATTCACTATAACTTTGGGATATGATTATACTACCTTTTCTCAATCTAGAAATGTATTTTTTTTTACAAATATTTCAAAAAAAATTTTTTGCGACAAAAAAAATAAGATATGGTGAAAAGTAAAAAAAAATTTTTTTTCGTAGTTTTTAACAAAAAAAAATCGAAAATTAAGAAAGGTAGTATAATCGTAACTTAAAGTTATATTTACTGGTCTTTTTACACCCTGTATATTCCCTCTTTTGCCTTTTACGACACCCACGTGAAAGATGGTTGAGGTGATATTCTCTCTACGGTACACCACGGATAATATATGCGGATAATACACGTAGCACTACATACTAATATTTGGTCGGTATCGGTATGCCGTTCAGCGCATAATATATTACAATATTGTTGCACCCAACTCATAAATTTAGATACAGTTCACGAATTTATGTTAGCTTAACAAGCTAAAACATGTAAATCCTGATCAAACTCACATACAACAACATCAACTACGGAATCCTCTATCACGCTTCAGCGCGCAACTCCGGGCTTAGCCGTATTCAACTTTGACAAAATATCTCCAACTTTTCCGAGTCTTATCTCCGTTCCCTTTGTTCAAACAAATGCCGTCTCCAATGTTCAATATTCCGACAGATTATAATGTGACGGCTCGGCGATGACGTCATATTTTTGGCCTTCAACGTACCATATCTGAGGATGTCGCACTCGAAAAATCCTTCAAACTTCAGTTAAAAGCTGTTGTAAATACTTAACTACAGAAGTTGTTAACTGGCAGTATAGAAGTAAAGTCACCGCAAAAATGAACAATGTAAAGTAGTTTGCAACTTGAATATCAAATGTGTCAAATTTGCTTTCTTACTGGGGTCGTGCCTAAGTTCACCAATACCCGTGTCAGACGCTACATTATAATCCGACCTGACCCTGAAAGTGAAATATCTAATTAGTCAATAATGTCACTGCGTGTTGATTGAATTTAGATTTTTTTGGACTAAAAAAATGCATATCATAGTTATAAATAAATATTATATGCATTTTTAAGATATTAAATACTTACTATATAAACCACGAAGGCTTTAAGAGGTATCTAACTATATTATATACAAATGCTACATCCATACGAACAGTATATCAATGACTAGGAGCTTAACTGGCAGTGCGGGATCGCGCAGCTTTTTTGTCTATTCTGAAGTTTAACCTCGGCACGTGAGGCGTTTCTACAGTGCATTTCTCTAATCGCAAATATGGTGATTATTCTATACAACCGACCATGTGGCGGCATTGACATTCGTGATGACAGTGACAGCGTGTGTTGTCATCACTGTCGTCACTTTTTTTGTGAGTTCACTTTTGTGAGCAATTTTCTAAGTGACCAGTTGAGGGTGTTCTCAATTCTGGTCGCTTAGAAAATTGCACTGCTGATCTGAAGCATTAGTGTCGCTTCAAAGTAATCAAAAACGGATGAGTTAAACCACTTGTTCAACGCTAATATTTGATTTCACATCCCAAAGATATATATGTTTCATAAACCTGTTATATAAGAAAGAAAAATGTCAATAAATATCTTATTTATAGACATTTTTCTTTCTTGTTTGGAATTTCTTGTAGCAAATCCGAACATAATAACCAATAATTTATGAAATTAAAAATGTATGTGACAAAATACAGAGATAGAGTACAACCTATAACTTAGGTACTTACGATAAGTAAATTAAGTTCGTATTACATAGAGTTTTATATTATACGATACGATATCGCATATCAGAATATATAGTGGAAAAACCAACTCAAGCCGACGACAGAAGTACGATGCCATGGACATAACAGACGCAAAAATAGAGACGTCAAGCTGATAACTTATAACATTTACTTTTTTGTCGGAGTTTAATAATCAAAAGAACAAAAATTTTAATAATATACGTTGTATGTGGTGAATCAGCTAATAGTGAGATTTTAGATATCGGGCCGCTAATGATCCGATATCCGATATTATCGCAATGGGGTAACACAGATCTTTTATCGTATTAATACATTTTAACCGGCCTCCAAAAAAAGGAGGTTCTCAATACGGCCGGTTTTTTTTCTACTGAGAATTTTACAGTAATTATACGAATTAACGTTTTCCGATACGAATTAATGTTTTCCGGTCCGATATTCGTATATTATGCGTTACGATATCGTTATCGTCTCGCACAATGTGAGAACGAACTAAGGACTTCGCAATTTAACTTTTCCCGCTGACTCACGCCAATTCTGTTTTTGGCCGGAGCCGGCAGTGAGTACGCCAAGACGGCTTCAAGAACTTGTTACATATTCTGTAATTAGTTTGCGTGCTATTTTATTAAAGTTGGCTTAAGGTTTTAACGTCTTAAGTTATTAATCTTGTTAAGGAGGAATGGTTTAATCAGAGCTGTTAATGAATACGAACAAGATGAAGAACACGGCGCCATACTTGTTGCTCATTTTACCTAGACTCCTTTCCATGAAGCAAGTCCCGCGGCGATAGGAGAAACTAAACCTTATATAATACACTAGCTGACCCGTGCCTACTTTGTTGAGCATACAAACAGTTTCTGATGAATTACTTCGTGGAACCCGCAACGGCTTTTAAAGAAATTATCAAATACGGCATTTAAAATATTAAGAACTCAATTTAACTCTGTATTTACTTCTAAAACGGTCAAATTAAATAATAAAAATAAAACTTTTAGAAACTGGGCTACTGCAGGAATTATTGTAAGTAGACAAAGATTATATGAATTGTATAACGAAAGGACATTAAATAGGAGTGAGTCGTTTAAGCAACACATCAAGAAATATTCTTCAATCTTTAAGAAGGTCTGTCGAGCAGCTAAAGCACTTCACATAAAAGAAAAAATAGCAAACTCTAAAAATAAAGTGAAAACCACTTGGAAGATTATTGCAGATGAGACTGGAAGAGTCGCCGGTCGTAACTCTAAATTTGAGCTTTGTATAAATGATAAAAAGGTTAATTCTGACCTAGAGGTTGCGACGGTCTTCGAAAAGTATTTCGCTGACATTCCAGTCTCAACTACAAAAGACTTAAATTCCTCACCTGCAGTTGCAGAAAAAATGCTCAAAGAAAATGTCAAGGAATGTGATGTCAATTTTAGTTTTAAAGAGATTACCTCCAGAGACATTATTAACACATTCAAATTACTGAATATTAAAAGTACTACCGATCTCTGTGGAATATCTACAAAAATTATTAAATCCATAATTGACATCATTGCCCCTTACTTAGCCTTAGTATTCAATTACTGTATTAAGAGTGGTGTGTTCCCGGACCTCATGAAGCATAGCAAGGTGATGCCTCTTTTTAAAGCTGGAAGTAAATCTGACCCAGCCAATTATAGACCAATTTCTATACTACCGGCTTTTAGTAAAATTTTCGAAAAAATTATTTTAAACCAATTGCTAGTTCATTTTAACTCGAATAATCTACTACATAGTAATCAATTCGGTTTCACTAAAGGTCGGTCCACAACAGATGCAGGCATCAGCCTTCTTTGCAGCATATTTGAAGCTTGGGAGGGGTCACAGGATGCTCTTGGTGTGTTTTGTGATCTTTCCAAGGCGTTTGACTGTGTCGAGCACGCTACTTTGGTCAAAAAATTATACCACTATGGTATAAGGGACACAGCACTAAATTTTTTAAGTTCTTACCTCAACAATAGAACTCAGAGAGTGGAAATAAATTGTAAAAGATCTGCTGGCACCAAAATTGAGTTAGGTGTTCCACAGGGATCTATTTTAGGTCCGTTTCTTTTTCTCATCTACATAAATGACTTACCGTATCTAGTAAAAGATAAGCATGAGATAGTACTTTTTGCTGATGACACTTCACTAATTTTTAATGTGAAGCGACGACAGTCAAACTATGACGAGGTAAATAGTGCTCTTTCAAAAATGGTACATTGGTTTAATGTAAATAATTTACTTTTAAATTCAAATAAAACAAAATGTATAAAGTTTAGCCTGCCAAATGTAAGGCAGGTCCAAACCAATGTACTATTAAATGATGAGATAATGAACTTAGTAGACACCACTGTATTCCTAGGTATAACACTAGACTGTAAATTACAGTGGGGTCCTCATATTGTAAAACTGGCAGATAGGCTCAGTTCTGCAGCATATGCAGTAAAAAAAATTAGAGAAATTTCAGATGAAGATACAGCGAGACTAGTTTATTTTAGTTACTTTCATAGCATAATGTCCTACGGCATCCTTTTATGGGGAAATGCCGCGGACATTAATACTATATTTGTGCTGCAGAAGCGAGCTATACGTTCTATTTATAAGTTGTCATCTTTTGAATCTCTGAGAGAAAAGTTTAAAGAAATAAGTATTCTGACCGTCGCATCTTAATACATTTTGGACAATGTGTTGTATGTAAAAAAGAATATAAATGATTTCAGAAAAAAAAGCGACAACCATTGTATAAACACTAGAAATAAGCACAAATTAGATATACCAGTGATTAGACTTGGCAAGGTAGGTAAATCTTTTAAAGGTCAATGTATACGCCTATACAATAGAATCCCAGAAAACGTTCAAAATCTTTCTATAAATAAATTTAAAAAATTAGTTAAAGAACGTTTGTGTGCTAAAGGTTATTATAAGGTTAATGATTTCATTGATGATTGCACACCCTGGGAATAAGGTGCCTCTATGCTAGGTTACAACTTTGTACACTTTGTTTTTATAATTTTAGTTTTAAGTCATAACATTGTTATGTATATTGTATAATATTATATTATATTTAAAAAGAAAAAGAACAATTTTCCAATCTTTTTGCTAAAAGATGGCCCCGCGCGAGTTTCTTACGCCGGTTCTTCTCGCCGGGCTAGTTTCCGAACCGGTGGTAGGCATCATGTAGGACAATTCTATAAGTGTTATTTAATAACCTATATGGAAATAAAATGTTTTGATTTTGATTTTGATTTTGAACGCGGAACCCAGAATCCGCTACGCGGAATCTGGAACCCGCAACGGGGAACTTGCATGTGGAAAATTACTAAAGCAATTATTAGAAAATGGGAAAATCGGTTGGTGATAGAAGAGTGTTTAGGGTTGTATGTATTTTTAATGTCACATTATAAAAAAAAATAAAAGTGAAAATTTTGCCAAAAAATTATAATAAACGTTAGGGGTAAGCAACCCCTATTACTTAGGGGTATGAAAAACTGATAGTAGCCGATTCTCAGACCTACTGAATATGCATGTAAAATTTCATAAGAATCGGTCAAGCCGTTTCGGGGGAGTATGGTAACTAACAATGTGGCACGAGAATTTTATATGTTAGATATTATTGGAGGTCAGTATTTAACTCTTTGTATGAATAACCCGTAAATAAAAACATCGCAGTAAACATTACCCTTTACTCTTTTTTCTTTGATAGTTTGGGGTGCACTGTCACTATCTTAATTTACTAACATAATACACAATCATCCTGTACTGTGTCATGTACATCCATATTTTGTATATTATAAATGGCTATCCAACAAAAAATATTTTTTAAAATCGGACCTAGACGGAGTAGTTCCTGAGATTAGCGCGTTTAAACAAACAAACAAACAAACTCTTCCGCTTTATCATATTAGTATAGATAGTATAGATTCATAGTTAATGTCCATCATACTTCCCTTTTAAACTAAAAATTTAGGAATAACTTAAATGAATAATTTCACCATTAGCGTTCTCTCAGACTACATTCCCTGGGAGTTATTTGCAAAATGTTTGGCTCCCCGCCAGCGCGGTTGGTGAGCATAAAATGATTAATGACATGAGCCCCCATCGGATTGGGATTATGTTCTTTGATAGTTTAATAGTCCGTGCATGAGGCCACGACAAAATAAACCTATGTAAATTGTAGAGGCAGGCTAACTCCTGACACAATCGAGAATCGAATCAGTACAATCTCAACGGCTTTTGGTATTTTATTTTGAGTATTACTTTGAAACTAACCAGGATAAAGAAAATCGTTACATCGTAACTTTTTGTACCATATCAAACACAATTTATTCGGGAGGCATGGCACGGTCGTATCGAAATCAAAATCGAAACAGTTTTGAGTGTAAGCCCCTTGATTAATGTTATTACAAGAGTGTTATTTTCAAGCTTGGTTAGGACATTGCAGACTGATCTGATTTCCTGACAAGATGATCCATGCGTCGGATGGGCATGTAAAAAGTCAGTTGAAAATTTGGGGATCCGATTTACTTTCCTACTGCTTTTTTATATGATGTATGTATGTATATTATCTTTAAATAAGACATTAAAGTCCATTGACCTCACACTTTCGTGTTTTCACTTTTCAGCAATGACGTCCACGGCTGGACGTAAGCCTCCCCCAAATATTTAATATCTTTAAGTATATTTGTTGAAACACGAGGCCAGAATAAAGCCAAAACGAAAATATTTCCTAAGTCAATAAAATATCATTTTATAACTCTTCCAATTGGAATGAAAAACAAATACCCGTTCAATAAAGTTATGAAGCTTCGTATAATCTGTAGTCGTTCAATCAACATTCAACACCGACCATTCGCAACGCTATTGTCACTTTTGAAATTTAGCAATATCGAATCTTTTCAATACAGCTTTTTAGTCCGCTTTAGCGTCAGATCACATCGACCAATCGGCGCTGCATGTTTAATATAGCGCTGCGTCGCTCACACAATGAAAAGTATGTCTTCTTGTGTAGTGAATTAAGTTCAATTTTGAATTGTTATCGTCTCGTTTCGGTATGAGAGGATCCTTAGCCCTTTTAACGTTCTTCAAAATAAATTTTACTACTAAGGCCTAATTTTCTCGTCATATAAGATCAGCGTTTAACACCGAGCTACTACCTTCGATCTGTTTATCTTGTTCTAACATTCAGTTAGAGAGAGGGAGAGAATGAATTTGGCTTAGTGTTTAGTGCGTTGGGAAAAAGTTGGTGAAATCGGACTAAGGTCCGTATAAATAAATCAATCTCAAACCCAACCTCACCCTGAGAACCTATTTGACAGATAAAACAACGTTTCGTTTCACTTTTAAAAGTGAACAACTTTATTAATGTTACAGCACTTTAATTTATTTTCTTTTTATACCGTTATATTCATATTATAGATTACAGGAAACAATAAAATAAGTATATTGTAATCTGTCAAATAGGTTCTCAAGTTGAGGTTGGGTTTGAGATTGTTTCATTTATACGGCCCTAAATACTTTTATAACTACCTAATCGAGATTAGTATAACAAAAAGTGTTTTCTAAATAAATTTTTCTTCTTAGGGAAAAATTGGCAACGGACAGATACGCGTAACACCATATGCTTACACGTTTTTAAAACGAATAAAAAATAAAAATCCATATTTTTGCAGTCCGAGTTTTTTACGCCGGTTCTTCCCGGTGGCAGTACCACAGGTTCAATTCTTGGTCAAATCAAGACCGCGGCAGTTTTTTAAGTTGACTTTCCGAAAAAAGCTTGATAAGTTTCATTTGGAAATAAATTATTTTGGATTTGAAGTTTTGGTACGTCAGTTAGGATTAAACTCTGAGTTCTGAAAAATGTTATTTAAAACAAAGAAAGATTAATTATTCCAATTTTATACCAGAAACAGAAAAGTACGTACACTTGGATGACAAAAACCTTTCAATTGAAATTGTTAAAAGTAGGTCGTCAAAATATCGTCCAATCAGGTTCGTTTAGGTATTCCTTTTGATGCGGATCGGCAATAGTTGCAGCTGGTCCAATGAGTCGGAAGTGTGTCAACAGTGTAGGCTGTAGGGCCTTGTGCGACCAATTGGAATTTTCCATTCCTATTTCTAATTCTATTTACCATGACATTTCCAAGAGTGGAATTAGCTTCTTTCATTAAAATTTTCTAAGTGTATATAGAGGGTGATTCATGGTTCGTATATTAAGCGAAAAATAGTGTGAAGAGAAGGAGAAAGCATTTTTTGTTTTGGCATCTAATATACTTTACTTACCATAACGCGATAAATCACGATTAAAGATGTTTATAAAAGTCACAAAACAGTTAAGTTTCAATCCTGGTCAGGTCTTATGTCAACGACGAGTGGGTTCGGGTGTATAGACATTAGCCATCGAGCCCCACCATAGTAAGATTTACTCCTTGTGGTCACTTAGATATTTTTTGAGTTATATCAAGTAATTTGTAATTGTTAAATCAAATAAGAGGTGCCAAAACAAAAAATGCTGAACGCGTCATTCTTTTCATACTATATTCGGCTTGTTATATGAACCATGAATCAGCCTGTATAGGATATATTCACAATCTATGTACCTCAGTTGGTAGCGCGTGGGCGCTCAAGCTGGAGCGCGCTCGGAACCCGCAACGCGGGAACCCGGAACCCGCAACGCGGGAACCCGGAACCCGCAACGCGGGAACCCGGAACCCGCAACGCGGGAACCCGGAACCCGCAACGCGGAACCCGCAACGCGGAACCCGCAACTCGGAACCCGCAACGCGGAACCCGCAACGCGGAACCCGCTACGCGGGAACCCGGAACCCACAACGCGGGGACTCGGAACCCGCAACGCGGGAACCCGGAATCCGCAACGCGGAACCCGCAGCATGGGAACCCGAAACCCGCAACGCGGAACCCGGAACCCGCAGCATGGGAACCCGAAACCCGCAACCCGCAACGCGGGAACGCGGAACCCGCAGCATGGGAACCCGAAACCCGCAACGCGGGAACCCGGAACCCGCAACGCGGGAACCCGGAACCCGCAACGCGGGAACCCGGAACCCGCAACGCGGGAACCAGGAACCCGCAACGCGGGAACCCGCAACGCGGGAACCCGGAACCCGCAACGCGGGAACCCGGAACCCGCAACGCGGGAACCCGCAACGCGGGAACCCGGAACCCGCAACGGGGAACCCGGAACCCGCAATGCGGGAACCCGGAACCCGCAACGCGGGAACCCGGAACCCGCAACGCGGGAACGCGGAACCCGCTACGCGGGGACCCGGAACCCACAACGCGGGGACTCAGAACCCGCAACGCGGGAACCCGGAACCCGCAGCATGGGAACCCGAAACCCGCAACGCGGAACCCGGAACCCGTAGCATGGGAACCCGAAACCCGCAACCCGCAACGCGGGAACGCGGAACCCGCAGCATGGGAACCCGAAACCCGCAACGCGGGAACCCGGAACCCGCAACGCGGGAACCCGGAACCCGCAACGCGGGAACCCGGAACCCGCAACGCGGGAACCCGGACCCGCAACGCGGGAACCAGGAACCCGCAACGCGGGAACCCGGAACCCGCAACGCGGAAACGCGGAACCCGCAACGCGGAACCCGCTACGCGGGGACTCGGAACCCGCAACGCGGGAACCCGGAACCCGCAGCATGGGAACCCGAAACCCGCAACGCGGAACCCGGAACTTGCAACACGGGAACCCTGAACCCGCGACGCGGAACCCGCAACACGGGAACCCGGAACCCACAACGCCAAACCCTTCCGTGAACGTTGCTGGTTCTGCGCTGTCAAATGGAATAAATAGTATCATATGTCCGTCTACTGGCTCTAAGTTACTTCCTCACCAATTTTCAACCATATCGATAAAGCCGTTCTTGAGTTATAAATAATTTAACTAACACGACTTACTTTAATACAAATAGCTGATGTATAGATGGAACTAACATAAGCTAACGCCCGGTGAATGCTCCCGTCACAGTCGGTCCAGCCGATTCGGTGATCATTAGTTAGATAACGATGATGATGATGAAAAGAAGCCTAAATTAATCCATATAACTTTAGCTATCTACCAGTGAAAGTCTCGTTAAAATCGGTCCAGCCGTTCCAGAGATTAGCCGGAGCAAAGAGACACGCTAACAGACAGACCGACATTTTTTTTTAATTGCATTTTCGTTTTCAGTAGCAAGAAAAAAAAAAGACCGAACAGACAGACGTTAACTTCGCACAAAGACAAATGACGACAAAAGACATAGTGGCGTCTTATCATGACGTTTTCGATTTTTTTTTAATTCTTCGTGAATTATGACCATGGATCTAACTCCTTCGATCTGATTTTTAAATTAACATTTATAATATATTCTTATTACAACTTATAAGTTAAGTACTTTTTTTAAATAGGTATATTTATAGTTGTTAAAAGATTAATCGATTTTTTGAGTAAGTCTCTAGTGTTTAATAAGAAAAAGTGTTAACTGACGTAACATTATCACGACCATAGATCACGACGTTTATTTCATTAAATCATAATTTGTATATTATATTTAAGATCGTTTATCAGTGAAAGCAAATCGTAAAAAAACTCATATTGGTTATGTTGACAATAAATATCTAATAATTATTAAATAAAGTTTAGTAAATTCTGCAGTTTTAACAAAAAGAAAATATTTATTTTATTATGTCGTCGTTACAACGTTACGTCGCTCATTTTTGATAAACTGTCAAATGTTACCTATTAAAATGACCCGACTATTTATTAGTGGTGGACAAATAGGTTAATGAATCCAAATAGTTTAAGTTTATGTTAATACGTTATTTATAGCATTTCATAATTTTTATTTTCCATTTGTAAACAATGTCGTTACCATGTCACCCGTGTCATATAAACTGGCAACGACGTGAATCGATTGAGCCCAGGTTCAAACCCCGCGTGACCATCACGTATTTTCTTCTTTTTTCTGATTTTCTGCTTATTTTTTTCAACATTTTCTTTCATAATAACCTTTTCGTGACAATAACGAACATACCGTAAAAAAAATTGCGAAATTGGTCAAGCCGTTGTCGAAGAGCACACGACGTAACAAATTTTGGAGGTCGTATTTTTACACTTTGGGCTACATTTTTGGGGTTTTAGTAAGGAACCCTACTTTTTTTAAACATATAATATAGCCTATGTTCAGCGCTAGGAATGTAGCTTTCCAACGGTGAAAGAATTTTTCATATTGGTTCAGTGGTTTCAGAGCCTATTCCATTCAAACAAACAAACAAACAAACAATCAAACGTTACCTCTTTATAATATTAGTATAGATACATCTTGAATACTCGTACATTGTTCTTCCATTGATTACAAAAAAAAATATTATACATACAGACGAATTGAGAACCTCCTCCTTTTTTTGAAGTCGGTTAAAAAAAACATTTTACCTGTTATGCAGTACATTAGTAGGAATTTTGTAGCCTTTTTAGATACATGTGTATCTGTTATGATGTAATTAGATGAAAAATATATTTATTTAGTTAAGTACCTAGTAGTTAAAGCCGAGATGTGTAAAAAATCTCAGTATTTTAACAGAAAACTGCGTAGAATGATATGGTAGCGGGTTTGATTAAAACAAAAATATTAACAAATAAAATATATTATAACAATTAAGTACATTTTGAGCAATAAACAAAGGAACAACAACTCAGTTTAAACCTACATAAAATTGCTTTATAAGATTCATAGATAGTACTTATAATAGCCAGATACTAATTTTAAAGTTAAGGCCCTCCTATTCAGAGGCTGTCACTTTCACATTTTGGGTACTGACAAGGACAGCATGTGACTTTAGCGCCACTTAATTTAAGTGTTCTTTCAGTATTCGGCCGTATGCAAAATAATTCGTTAAAATTGTATAAGTTCCTGAGAGTCGGAGATCTATCGTTGTGCTTATTCTGGGCACTGGACGTAGTTAAAATCTCATATTCCCTTTCCACCATTCCAAGCAGAATCACAGTGGATACAGCGTATACAGTATTACATCTGAAAACAAAAATAATTGCTTGAAGCTTGTAATCTATACTAATATTATAAAGCGGAAGAGTTTGTTTGTTTGTTTAAACGCGCTAATCGCAGGAACTACTGGTCCGATTTAGATTTTTTTTTTTGATAGTCCATTTATAAAGGAAGGCTGTAGGCTATATAACATAACGCTGCGATCAATATGAGCGAAGCATCAGTGAAATTATTCACATGTGGGGGCTTTCGTTGCGTGCCCTGGATTCGCGTGGTTTTTGAGTGACAGATTAAGTCACTCAAAAACCACGCGAAAGTAATCGCGGACACAGCTAGTATTAGGTATATCAAATCGGTGAGTCTTCGCTGCCTTTTAGAGTAGGCGTACGTCATTTATACGTCCATTTTAAACGTCCTTTTTAAATTGAACCTCAACGTAAACAAAAACAGCGATATTTCACATATTTACTTATTTTATACCAGGGCTTGAAAGCGGTACCGATATAAAGGTATTATACCGGTACTAAATTACGATATCGCTATAATTTAAAGGTATGGTCAAAACGGTTGAAATTCACCATTGCGGTATCGCAAAATAACGGTATATACCTTTATTATTTTACGGTATGGTATCATTATATTTTATCACTATCGTAACCGAAATCATTTCGGTACCGAAAAAATTTTCAGAGCAACGCGGCAACGTCGCACGCACTGACGCGGCGCGGCGTTGTCAATTCGAAACTTTACAGTTTGTCAAGACTTGCACAATACGGGATTAGTGGTATTCGTTGCAATTTGCTATTCCTTGATCTTTCATTCGCTCGCTAATTTCGTTGCAGTTTACACGTCGTGTTACGTTGCTAACTTATTTTTAACCGACTTCCAAAAAAAGGAGGAGGTTCTCAATTCGTCTGTATGTTTTTTTTTTATGTTTGTTACCTCAGAACTTTCGCCCGGGTGAACCGATTTGGATGATTTTTTTTTTATTTGAAAGGTGGTGCTTCCCGTTTGGTCCCATTGTCACCAAAGTGGTGACCTGATGATGGGATCCGTGAGGAATAGAGGGAACTCCTCAAAATTTATATGGAAACATATATCGATTTTAATTTTTTCTGAAGTAGCCCAAGCATATGTTACCAAATAGTAAGATTTTGCACCACATCCTGGACCTAAAGTACTGAACAGAACTTCTGAGTCCTTAGAGATACACGTTTGAAGATTGCAGCATTGTTTTAAGGAATGCAAGCATATGCCACTACGTCAATTACAGTGTTGTACCAGTGGTTACCAAAATGGTGACCTGATGATGGGATCCGTGAGGAATCGAGGGAACTCCTTAAAAATTTATATGGAAACATATATCGATTTTGATGTTTTCTAAAGTGACCCAAGCATATGTTACCATATAGTAAGATTTTGCACCATATCCTGGACCTAAAGTACTGAACAGAACTTTTGAGTCCTTAGAGATACACGTTTGAAGATTGCAGCGTTGTTTGAAGAAATGCAAGCATACGCCACTACGTCAATTACAGTGTTGTACCAGTGTTTACCAAAGTGGTGACCTGATGATGGGATCCGTGAGGAATCGAGGGAACTCCTCAAAATTTATATGGAAACATATATCGATTTTGATGTTTTCTGAAGTGGCCCAAGCATATGTTACCAAATAGTAAGATTTTGCACCATATCCTGGACCTAAAGTACTGAACAGAACTTTTGAGTCCTTAGAGATACACGTTTGAAGATTGCAGCGTTGTTTGAAGAAATGCAAGCATACGCCACTACGTCAATTACAGTATTGTACCAGTGTTTACCAAAGTGGTGACCTGATGATGAGATCCGTGAGGAATCGAGGGAACTCCTCAAAATTTATATGGAAACATATATCGATTTTGATTTTTTCTGAAGTATCCCAAGCATATATTACCAAATAGTAAGATTTTGCACCATATCCTGGACCTAAAGTAGTGAACAGAACTTCTGAGTCCTTAGAGATACACGTTTGAAGATTTCAGCGTTGTTTAACTAAAAATCTTTAAATAAAATAATTTTAAACAAAAAAAAACCGACTTCAAAAGGTAAACTAAAAAGCAAAAAATAAATTTACTTCGCACAAAGTAATACTTATTTTCACTTAAATAAATAAATTTATTCTATAATTTTGAAGTCGGTGCCAAGTAAGTACTTCAAATACCTTACTGCAATATCAAATTACTAAATATATGTAGGCAGTCACAGAAAAAAGAATCAGAAAACAATATACAACTATCAATGTAACTATTACTATATACTAAAATTATGAAAGAACGCTGGACTTGGCACCGACTTCAAAATTATAGAATAAATTTATTTATTTAAGTGAAAATAAGTATTACTTTGTGCGAAGTAAATTTATTTTTTGCTTTTTAGTTTACCTTTTGAAGTCGGTTTTTTTTTTGTTTAAAATTATTTTTTATAATATATTATTAACTAATTCACAGTCATGGAAAGGAAGCGTAAGAACGCAGTTTACGCATACTTTGCGTATGATAAAGAAACTAAATATTCCAAATGTTTATTTCCTGGTTGTGAAACAAATATTAAGGTACATGTTACAAGTCGTCTACTAACTAACGTAGATAGTATTTTAAGAGCGCGCAATCAAATTTCATCAAGTCGAAATCGCCGCGAGAGTCGATATCGACTCACACAGACGCAAAACAACACGCATGTGTGGGTTAACGCTAGGTCGAGCGTAGGTAGAGCGTGCAAGTAATATTGATACTTTAATCCTAATGAATTACCTATAATTAATTATATTTAATATTACCTACCATTTCAATAATTCTATAAAATAAATGGTATTTAAGTTATAAAATACAAATTATACATACTCGACATGCTAGTAATCGCCCGCGGCTCAGTCCACGTTACTGTCGAACCGTCGGGAACAACTTTCGCGCGATGATTGTGTGAAAAGAGTTTCATGGTGGTTGGTTCAGTAGATGAGACGTGAAGAAGTAACAAACAAACACACGAACAAACAAACCAACTTTCACATTTATAATTTAGGATAAGTAAGTAATGAGAATGAAAAATTCAACAACCTAATTTTTATAAAAATATACCAAGTTATTTATTTTTCATCTTTGATGTCCAGAAATATTTGTCCCTAAATATTTTACTGACCCACTTCCGACCACCCACTAAAATGTACTAAAATACTAATTTTAGTGGGTAGTCGGGATGGACATGCTTTTTTCCTGTCACAACTATTAGGTAGCCAGGCACAAACAGGTAAGCTATACTAGCATTTTGCAACCGTCTGATTATTGAATGGAAATTAAATAAAATTAAAGATTATTTTATTAAAAACACGGTGGTTTAGGATTACCTGCGAAATTTGAAAAATAAAATATTGGTGCAACTTGTGTGCGACTGAGAGGTCCCAACCAACCATCCCCTGCAATAGAACAGGACAGAGCATAGCAGCTGTTTGAAGTCTGACCATTTCAAGAAAGACAGTGCGCATGCTATATTTTGTTATTGGAAATGAAAAGGATAACCTATATAAAAAAAACTTGTAAAAAGTGCCAATCCTTTCCAAAATAATATTGATGTTGTTAGACCGACCGACTAACACCTACTTGGTACCTACTACATGTATCTCACAAGTTTTTACTGTAGAAGAACTAAGTAGCGAGACTTGGCATGTTTTTGATGGATCTCAGTTGTTTTTGTAGAAGATTTACTAAACGCGTGTTTTTGTAAAAAGGGCAAATATAGCTTTGTAATCCTATACATTTAAATGACATTACAAAGTTAATTATGCAGTTAGTTAGTCTAGATAATTCTACAGAAATATTTTTTTTAGGTTTTTCCTTTATTTATACACTAAACACTACTTGTATTCCAAATTTGAAGCTTATGTCTTCTATGTCTGCTAGAAGTGCCTAATACTTTTGATGATCGGTCAGTGAGTGATTGAGTCAGTGACAAAACTTAGAAGTTTGACAAGTTATAATTATTTAACTTCTGTTTCAAATTGAATAACATTTGAAATATACTATGTATGTTTATACAATGCTTTCCTAGTAACTAAAAATGCAGGCTTCTTTTAATCCACAACAAAGTTATAGGGAGTTGAAAGTGGCCTAAACTGCTTCGAGAAATTGATGGTACGGCCATGCTCAAGTTGACAGAAGCACTGCCATGCCCCCAGATACTCAGTTAATTGATGACAGTTACATTAAAGCAGACATACACACACGGGCTGATGATGATTAGTATAATTTTTTAATATATAAACCACACCACCTTTTAACTAAAGAAAATCGCATCAAAATTCGTCGATCATTTAGGAACTGCGATATAACAAACAGACACACAGAGGCTGATGATGATTAGTATAATTTTTAAATATATAAACCACATCAGCTTTCAACAAAAGAAATTGACATCAAAATCTTTTGATAAATTTAGGGGCTGTGATATTACAGACAGACACACAGGGGCTGATGATGATTAGTATTATTTTTAAATATATAAACCACATCAGCTTTCAACAAAAGAAATTGACATCAAAATCTTTTGATAAATTTAGGGGCTGTGATATTACAGACAGACACACAGGGGCTGATGATGATTAGTATAATTTTTAAATATATAAACCACACCATCTTTCTGCTAAAGAAAACCGCATCAAAATTTGAAATGCATTTAGGAGCTACGATATGAGAGACAGACACACAGGGGCTGATGATGATTATTATATAAATTTTATATTTTATAAATAAACTCTGAACACATTACATACCTCTTAATGTTTTTTTCTATATATTATGAACTTTGTAATCGACATAATATAATCTCTGTAAATTTTCCCCATTTCTCATAAAAATATTAATGCTCGTCAAAGCGTCAATTCTGCTCAGTCGCACTACATGTCTATGAGCTGACCAGGTCGGTGAACCTTTATACGTTGACGGTCCAGCGCAGAGCGACACGTCCTCCCCTCACGAATTCTCAGCGGGTACTAAATAGATCACGATTTACATGACGCGTGCGCTTGGTTGAAAACAAGTAATTTTTAAAAAATTTAATAATGGGATAAACATCGGATTTTAATTAAATAAAAAATAGTGTCAATTTACCAACAGTATGATTATTAATTATAAAAATAATATCATCGAAGAAATTTAGTTTTTCCAGTAGAAATACTGCACTGAAAAACGTAAATTATGACATTTTTAAAAGATTTTTTATGCAGTTAACAATACATATATTTTTAATTTTTATCAACTTTTCATTTAAGGACTTTATAATCACTTTTATGAAAATAGAAATTAAACTATATTAAAACGATTTAAATGTTATTTTCTTTATCAAAGTGAGCTAAAATCGGAATTTTTGCGATTCGGCGTTCCGAAATCTTTAAATTTACTCAAATGTACTACATAAAACTTTAATTTTATAAAACTATTCCAAAAATAAAGAGTTTATCTTTATATATTTCTAATTTTTTAATTTAATTTTGTTATTTTATGCATGTCAGGGGCAGTCAAAAACACCGAAAAACTGAAACATCGTCGTAAATTGAATGCACGCTCTTAACGCACCAATAAAACATAATTAAACATTATAAAACATAATTTCTACGCACTATGATTTTTTTTAAACAAGTAGTATATAGGTAATTTAATTAACCTTAACTTAACTGTTTCCCAAGTTTTATAACTAAAACTGTCTAAATAAAAACTATTTAGTAATTACTAATAACTATTTACTAAAAACTATTTAGCAATTTACTATTAACTAAGTACCTACGCAGTACGCTGCGTTACAGGCAGGGCACTCCGCACGACTGTCAGTAATTTTTAACACAAGATTCTACGACCAAAGCAATCGGCGTGACTCTGGCGGGTTTTATTAGTACCTACTAATAAAACCGTTATTTTACAAATTTGGGTATCTGAAAAAATTTCGATACCATAATTTTGCGGTACCAAAATAATAGCGGTACCGTTATATAAGGTTACCATAATTTTAAGGTATGACGTCATACCGTTAACCGTTTTTACCGATATTTTTCGGTTATTCAAGCCCTGTTTTATACACTTAGCAACACTTTCACCGGAATATTAAAGGATCAAACATCATTTAATTATTTATTCACTTATTACTTAAAGTAAACGTAAGGTGCGTTCCAGTTGCCAGGAAATAAGTTTGTTAACGAAATTCTCAATCACATCCTGTTTTTGTTTGAACTTAGGCCGAAAGAAACAGAAATGTGATTGAACATTTTGTTAATAACTTGCAACTGGATCGCGGCTATAGTCTGCAGGCCAATTAAAAAACTACCTCAGGCTTTAAAGTGACATTGACATCTGTCACTTTGAAGTAATCAGGGGGCTGACAGTGTAGTTCCATTTGTTACGTTTTGGCGCTGCGGTCGAAAGCAAAATGGCGTCGTTTTGTGACGTCACACACGTAAAGTTCCTGTTTCCTGTTTGTAGTGTCAAAATATGATCTATGTTGTCAAACATAGATTAGAGTAATTTTGTTGTCAAAACTCAAATATGGCCGCGTGTAGTTTGTTAGTGTTTTGTTTATCCTCGTTTCTTGCTTGATTTGATCCAAAATATTCAATTACTCCGCAGATTATTGATACATTATATCAATCTTTTATAGTATGTTAATTAATTTAGTGTAAATATTGTTCATTTTTCGTTTTAAGGGACTATTTAAGTCTTGTGTCGGCGGTTGCAACGCAACTATTAGTTCACAGGTGAGTTTTACTTTTAACACGTTATAGTTAGAGCTAGTGTAATAAAAAGTATGAACAATATAATATAATTATACTTAATCTTTGACTCATTAAGTTTGCCAATGTTTTTTGCTTTTGTATATCAATATTAATCTTAACTGTACTCATTTGTTTCAGACAGAAATACCCCTAGGCCTTAGTGATAACAATTATTACAAAGAGAACTCCAATGAGGATGTAAATGCTTCTGATGAAATGTTGGTCATTGGAAGAGCGGGTATGTATTAAGTACTATGGTATTTTGACACTCATTCTATATTATATTTTAACATATCAAAAGATACTGAAATTGTTTTATTTTTGTGAAATACCAAGGTTTAGTGGTTTGGAACTTGGCTCAGGAATTGGAGGTTGTGGGTATCAATAACTTCATTGAAACAACAAAAAATTTATGTAACACTTGTTTAACATTTATGAAAAGATGGTATTTTCATAAATGTTAAACAAGTGTTATGGCAGTTTAAGCATATTTGATAGCAGAATATTATTGCAGTTTTATTTAGGGTAATCAACTTATAAAGTGCTGAAGGACAAAACTAGTTAATCTATTTTTGCTAATTAACTATAGTTTTTACTAGAAACCCTCCTTGTTTTGTTGTTGTTGATGGCCGGACTAAGTAACCGGCCAACTTATGTATTGTTTTTTCATCTTAAATATTGTGTTATTTATTTACAGAAGTGACTGATCAACTTTTGTGTCATCAAAGAAATGAAAACAATTGAAATATGAGCACACTTCAAGTAAGGCAAGTGGCCTTAGAAACAGGAAAACCTGGACTTGTGTGTTACCATCACTAGATGGTTGGATTACGACATTAGAGAGTTTTATTAGGATAATTATTAAAATATTATTAAAAAAATATTCTGTTAAATATTAATGTTCTTGCTATATCAATCAGGGCTTATTAGAAATTCAGAAAAAAAATCAATAAATAAATGATAAATGTAACCTGTTTTTATTTTGTATTACTTATTATAAAAATAAATTACCTGAACTACAAAAACCTACCTACAAAAAAAATCGATACCTCACTAATGTATCGATAGCTGGACTCGATTATTCAACCACTTATACAATGTGTGTTTGTAGTCTGTGATGTGCTATGGTCTGTGGTGTGCGGTCAAAATGACAGATGCTACAGTGCTGCCAAAACGTAACAACTGGAAACTCGGTAAAATATAGCTGTCGCATCTGTTACGTAGTAACTAATTCTTAATCTGTGGAAGTAATGTACTTTTTATAAATTCACTTAAATGCAACATAAGTTTGCACAGTCTACCTGACACTACAACTACGACCTAACCCTCCTCATATTAGGGAGAGAACTGCTCCAGAAGTGATGATTATGATGATTGTGTAGCGGTACTACTAGCGCCACATCCTGCATCGCGCTATCGAAGTTTTCTAAGTCCGGCGCTATATATACGACATCTGAAAACTAGTACAGTGGGCTTCGGCCTGACCGAGCATACCATCTCGCTCGGTCGGAGATCTCCCTTTGGGGCTTCCACTAGTACTCCCACATTGGTGACCCTCGACAGAACACGCCTCCTTCATCATCATCACTCCCCGCCCCTCCGCACCTCGCCAGCCAGCTTCAGCCACTTCGGGTACCTCGTCCACTCGCCGCAACGCAGCGCGGCCTGGTCGAACCCTCATCGGCTTCAACGGGCACTCTCACTACAACGACCGGTCAGCAAGCAGAGCACATCTCTCCTGGTTCAGCACGTAGCATCGGCCCGCACGGCAGCACTCCGACTCACTGGAGCCCGTGCAGCAGCAGCACAGTTCCGACTCACTGGGACTCACTGGCACTGGCGATTCAAGCACAAGACGACTCAAGTTTCGACCTCCGGTCTTCGGGGGGGAGTGATGTAGCGGTACTACTAGCGCCACATCCTGCATCGCGCTATCGAAGTTTTCTAAGTCCGGCGCTATATATACGACATCTGAAAACTAGTACAGTGGGCTTCGGCCTGACCGAGCATACCATCTCGCTCGGTCGGAGATCTCCCTTTGGGGCTTCCACTAGTACTCCCACAATTGTAATAAAACTACTACAATAAAGTTAACAGCGCTTGTAATTACTTTTAGATTGTAGTTGCTATGAAATAGAATGAATCGATAAAACCTATTTTAGTACGGGTATAAAAAAGGCAATCATTGTCAGCTATTGCTACATTCCAAAGTCAAGTGTTTTGCCGGTTTTGATGGATAGAAAAAACACTTTTATGTATGTTAAACAATCTGAAAAGATATTACGTAGAAAACAATATATTAATGAGTAATACTATAGGGTGTGGGTCCTGTATATAGAGTTTACTGAGAAAGTACTAGTGCTGAAAGAGTCATTTTTTTTTTATTATTGTATGGGTAAATTTATGATTTTTGGGCATTTCTCATACAAACATGAAAGTCAAAAGTAAGTGTTACAGCGCTGGTACTTTTACAGTATACTCTACATAGGAGGCACATACACACCATAAAGTATTTAATATCATTATTTTTACTATACTCATTATTTTATAGACAATAGATCGGCTTAAGTAAATTGAATAAAATCTAGTTTTTAGGACTAAAGCCTTTTCAAATTAATCCAAAATCATAATAAGTGATTCAGCGTGTTTAATCAAAACAAATTCTTATCTACTCTTTATAATAATATATCTTTATAATAATACTGAATTTCTAAGCCTGTTGTGTTCTTGTCTTCTAGTAGGTATTTGTTTAAGTTTTAAATCAACCGTGGCTAGTGGTGGCGTTAACACATAAACTAGATGCTGCGGGTTCAAATCCCAGTGAAGAAAAAAGTTTTCCTGACCTTGTCTGTGAGTCTTGGATACTTGTTTTATACAAAAAAAAATAGTTTATTTTTTACTTTTTAGTGTTTCTAAAGTAAGCTACAGTAAGATAAATCAGTTCATCTTTTTAAAGCTACGATGCTACCAGACACACACAAACTCCATTTTAACACCACCTCCTTTTTGTATCGACGGTCAATTAATTATTAACAATTAAAACTTGTAAATTAGCCGTACTGAAACATCTTTTGTAAATACCTGGTGCACCTGCGGTAACTGGTGAAAAATGTTCATCAAATAAAAACTACAACTAACTATGTTAAACTTTTAGGAGACTGAGGGCGTGTTTCACCAAGCAATGTTAAAGTTAATAAAAGTTAATTCGCATGTTAGTGTTAACGCCATGTTAAAATACCATGCCTTCTCATTCATTGACAGGAATTACGAGCTGAACAACATGATATTTAACGAAGGATTATCATTGCTTGGTGAAACACGCCCTTAATAGCAGCTATTCCGCGTCCAATAAAAAAATAATCACGCAAATGTGATCATAAATCTCGGAGTAATCAGTGTGCATAAAAAACATGCCGAATTGAGATCCTCCTTTTTTGGAAGTCGGTTAAAAGTATTGAAGATGCACTCACAATTTAAATTTCAGTCGAGTGTATATTAGCTCGGTGTACAACACACTAATACCTGCACGTACCGGAACGCGGAGTGTGTTATCAATATTTTATTCCCGTTTTGCGATATTAAATTCTTCTGAGACGAGCGGATGTCACTCTACCGTTATTAATTTACCGCATTGATGTTACATAGGGCGATATCACACCTTATGAGGTTTACAGAATCGACAGTGATATTTGTGGAACGCTCAGCCTTCGATTATGAAAATTTGGTGGCCTTATTTTTCTTTAATGGCATGCACTTTGTGCATAGCCGGAGGACCGGTGACCTGCCTTCGATGAACATCGACTGTCATTTTGACGTTTGACTTTTAAAAATACAATTTTAAAAGTTGAAATGTCAATATTTTGACGTTTAAACTTTTTAAAACACGACAGTAGATTTCCAGAAACTGGAAAGCCATCGAAGTCTCGTAATCATGAGCTGTTCACATTCTCGAAACAGTTTTAAATTCAATCTGTAGGTGGAGCAGGAACATTTGACAGCTCCGCAAAAGTAACGTTATCGAATAATAATTATTTGAGGAAACCCGCACATGGTTGACCACAGACGTACCTATTGACCTGTCAGTGTCCCAGGCACAACAGTGTTTAAAGAGTGGTTTCTTTGCTTGGAAAATACTGTGTAAATTATCCAATAAGGGATGCAAAGGATTTTTTTTGTTTACAAAATACCAAATTTGTTTCCAGATCAGAACCGAGTAAATTACATACGAATTACGAATCATGTTATCTAACAAAACGTTCTCACCTTCCCCAGGCACTGTAAGAGTCAACGTCTCATTCAAGGTTATATTCCTGAGGTACGCCCGAGACATTATATCCTGAAACAAAATATAATTCGTTACAAAACTTTCACAACACAATACAAAGGAAAATTAAAAAATATATTTTACCATAATTGTATAACCATCTGTGGAGTTGAGGCCGTATAGGCCGGGTGCGAGCGGGACAGACGACTCGTCGGGCGCCAGGTTCACGAGTGCGAAAGAGACGGAGTTGTAGGCATCGCCTTTTTTCGGCAGATGCGGTTTCACCCACAGCGTAATTGAGTTTGTTAGCTGAAACAATATGTTGTGTTTGTCGCGATAATTACGGCGCTGTGATTAAACTGTGGACATACTAAATCTATTAGCTAAACGTCCAATACTGTAACGCTAATTAAAGAGAATCTGGGCGCACGGCAGTGCCCTCGCCAAGTTGAGCACGGCCGTACCATCCTTTTCTCGAAACAGTTCTAGTAGACATACAAGCTTCAAATTTGGAATACAAGTAGTGTTTAGTGTATAAACAAAGTGAAAACCTAAACAAAAAAACTAGTTTAAGTTAATCTTCTACAAAAAGAACTGAGATCCTATGAAAAACATAACTTGTAGTGCCACTTCACTTCATCACTTGTGAGATAAATATTATGTTGTTTTCATGGGATTGCCTAGTCAATCTACTTATTTATTTAAAAGTTGTTAGACCGACCGACTAATCCCTACTTGGCATAACATGTATCTCACAACTTTTTACGGTAGAAGAACTAAGTAGCGAGATTTGGCACTTTTTACAAGTTATGTTTTGATGGGATATATTTTACAATAAGGACTAAGAAAATACCTCATACGGTCTCGCCATTACACCTAAAGGGTCCTGAGCTATGGCCATCAGGTCTAAATTCGTCAGCAACTCTCTCTCGTACGGAGTGAGCTGGTCCATGTCACAGCTCAGAAGTAATGGCGCGGAGAGCATCGCGTACACTGACAGCTGCACGCGGCTCTGGCTGTCTGTCAGCACACCTGTGCCTAGTATTAGCTGTAAAAAAAAGAATGTCAGATTTGCCGCAGATTCCTTTTAATTAACTTCTTCTTCCCGCGGTCATTAGTTTAACTAAATTTAGTTTAGATAATTTTCAATGAAAGAAGTCCCTGGACGCGGCGCTTTTATCATCTGACCGAAAGTTAATTGTTAAATCAACTTATCTTAAAAAACCCTCAAAGATAAAACCGACCAAGTGCGAGTTGAGCGCGTACA
Organism: Celastrina argiolus; assembly: GCA_905187575.2. Classification (NCBI taxonomy): domain Eukaryota; kingdom Metazoa; phylum Arthropoda; class Insecta; order Lepidoptera; family Lycaenidae; genus Celastrina; species Celastrina argiolus. The sequence continues at coordinate 3,084,368 of LR994582.1, read as the reverse complement.
GAGGGTTCCGTTTTTTCCTTTTGAAGTACGAAACCCTAAAAAGGGCAAAAGCTAATATTTACTGAGATAGTTTGATTATTTGAGGGTTATTCCAAATAGTTAAACACTGACCTCCAATATAATATTTAGATAAGATTTAGTAACACTAATTGCCATGGGATTTCTTTCATGGAAAAGACTGTAGGTATATTCTCTTTGATAGGCACATGCTTAAAATAAACTGACACTAAAAATAATGTTTATAATTTCTCTTTTTTGTGTTGTAATCTAATCATGCACTTTGTCTAAAATTATTAATTAAAAATATTTATTAAAATGATTTTTAAATTAAAAGTAATTTATAGTAAATCATATCATATTTTTTTATTGATTTACTACAAATTTATAGTAAATCAAATAAAAATAGAAAATATTACCATAAATAGGTAATACATTTTTATTTAGTAAACTTATAATTGTAGTGTCATTTTATATTCACCATGTCCGGATCATTCCAACGGCCAGGTCCATGGTGTGGACTCAACTCAGTATAGGCTAGCTGGTAGTGTGTGATTATGCCCTTCACAGCATCCCATGACAGCGCAACATCGTGGTAGTTCCGCCACATGTTGCAATGCTGGGATACCGTAGTGTAGTTTGGCTAAAAGAAATAATATTGACTAAATTTTAACTCACATTGGCCAAGCTTCGAAACATAGCATTTTGTTTCTCTCTCTCTCTCTCTATTTTACAATTATTAAGGTACAATTTTTATTATTCATAATCTACAATGTACATTGTAGATTATGAATAATAAAAATTGTACCTTAATAATTGTAAAATAGAGAGAGAGAGAGAGACATACATATATGTACATAATATGTAGCGAGTGTCGTCCCTAGCAAAATGAGCAGTTCTAGTGTGTTGAGCCTTAAGCCGTAAGCAAAATATCCACATACTGCTTGTATAATTCTAATAATCATTAAACATTAAGCAAACATTACAGTTAGTGGATTTCATTATTTGAATAGTACTATGTAGATCACTTGATCCCTAAATACCCACATACCTTTTTGTTGTGTATAAACTCAATATAATATGGCCAGCTGCAGGAGTACAGCATAGGCCGCTCAGCTGAATCTATATGCTCACCCAGCTTTATGTAAGCTGAAATAAAAATTAAATGGTTTTATATGGAGTTTTATACAAAATTGACTGTAAAACATAAAAGTACCTTGGGAACGAAATAATGATATGAATTTTATAATGCCAAATTGATGTCATCAAAACACATACCAACATTTAAGAAGTTCTCATCAACAAAGCACCCGTCAACCTTAATGTAGTCCACCCCCCATCGGGCAAACATGTTGGCGTCTGGTTTAAAGTAACCCCTTGATCCGGGGTAACCCATGCAGGTTTTCTTTGCTATATTTGTGTACATTCCAAACTTCATGCCACGCTTATGAATCTGTTGGTAAACACAGTGGAAATATTCAAAAATAAAAAAAAAAATTGTGTAAAACTATAACCCAACTTTACGTTAAGTCTTTGAATGTTAGAGGCTCATATAGCTTAGAAATATTTTAGTCAAATTTGAAATGATATACATCAAAACATTGTAAAATATACACATACATAATCTGCAATATATTTCATGCCCCTCGGAAACCTCTTTTTGTCCGGCACAAGTCTTCCAAATTGATTTCGTCTTTTTTCAGACCAGCAGTCATCAATAATTATATATTCAAAACCAGCCTCCATGTACCCTTCCGAGTAAAACTTATCAGCAACTGATAGAAGCAACTGCTCACTAAATGAAAATAATAATTTTGTTTTAACAAAGAAAGCGAATCTGGGAATATACAGTAAATTGAATATATTATTATAATAGTAAGCTATGGAGATTCATAGTAAGGCTTTACTATGAATCTCAAATTTTATTTAGTAAAGTCTAAACTTACTTTAAGCATTTCGATGGATTTTTTTCACAGTCGACGCTGCACTGATAATAACCCCACGACATCCATCCCATAGGAGGCTTTCTAGCCAACCCATTTTCAAGTAATTTTACAGTAAAAAACAAGTTACAAAATATTAAAACGAATAAAGTGTTCATTTTTCTAATTAACTCTAATAAAAGTAAGAGAATATACAAATATTCGTCACAAAATAAATTACTACATCTTAGCACAATAATATCAGAGTTATATAAAGTAGCTTAATTAAAATAAAAAAAGACCTATATTATTTTAAACTGGAAAGTTTTGTTCACGTTTTGTTTACAAATCTATTTGACATTGACAGTTCTGACTGATAGTGTCAAACTTCATCTTCTTCTTTTTTATACCTGCAATTTGTAACATACAATATTTGCCTTAATGTAAGTTTATTATTTTTTCAGTGTGTTCGTGCAAACCCGGAGCATGGGCGATGGCATGGCATGAGATGGGGCGGGTGGCGTTGGCGGCGTGTCTTGCCGCGCTATTCGCGGTAGCCTCGTCGCGCGCGCCCACCTTGGACCCAGTTGTTTTTGAAGCTGCTTTTCAAGGTTATTTTTTGTTAGTAGTTTAATCTTCAATCAAGCATACACCTGATAACGTGTCAGAACAAGGAATTTGTTTAGGCGAATAACAGCTCACTTTTCATTTAGTTTGCTTAGAACTCAGATTAATAATGGCTTAGAACACTGCCACGTGTCACAATGCTTGATGTCAAATCTTTATTAATTAAGTCACTTCAAATGTTTAAAAATCTAAATTTAAACACATAATATTATTTGTTGTTGGCGGTGCGGTGTTTAAAAATTTTAAGTGACATAATTTGCGATTTCAAATCACCAAATCAAATATGAATTGTTTTAAAACTTTGTCTTAGTTCGATATTAAGTAAACAAAAGAATGCTAATTAATATATAATTATATATAACCTACCTCGCGGATACTTTTTTAGCTTTGTTTTTTTATGGGACATGAATAGTGTAGGTACCTATAATTGTTGATCGGAGAGTTTAATCCTTAGAATTATATTAAAATATTATACTTCTGTCGTAAATCTATAGTCTTATCACACAATATTCAATATAATGCATTATCACACAATATTCAGTATAATGCATAAAGTAAGACGTAATAATAAGATGAAACACAACGGTACCGTTGTGTTAACCTAACCTAACCTAACCTCCCTTGATAATGCCAATAGAGTAACAACTTTTTTCCTGCATATCTATGTATACCTAATACTAGTAAATATAAAATAAAAGAAAAGGGGTCTCATAATCGCTGACTTCTCGTATTTACTTCTTTCTCTCGTAATAGGTAATTTCAGTTCAAGCTGCAGTTGTCTCTATCTGTTTGATCGGGCAGTTGCGACTTGCGGGACAGCAATAGACTTTACAAATACCTATTTTGCATTTCCCTAGTCTTCTTGGTGTTTCCTCATAAGTAAGTATATTATAAAGTATATTTCCTCATATCTAGTATATTCCCTTTCTCCTACTTACTGCAGATTCATTCTCGCGCTAACTTTACTGCGCCATAGGACATTCGCTTTATTATTTTACAGCAACAAATGCGTTCACTCTCAGATCCATTCTGAAATGCATTATAATAATATTATAGTTCTATTACAAAATAGCGTAATATGTAATATTACGCTATTTTGTAATAGAACCTCGTCGATAAAATCGTATCTAATAAATAAAACATTAGGTAAATGTAGAAACGATGAGGACGCTGGCGAGTGCCCGTAAATGGGCGATGAAAATGTAACCAGTGGAGTGGTGTGCGCATGAAATTTTAAGCAGTCCGTTATGAGGTTATGAGGTTATAAAATTATTAATATTAGTTTAATAACGCATATCGTATCACCACAAAGTAAACGTTTTCGTGTTGATCAAAATGTTAATTTACGCGTGTTATGGGTGAGGAATTATAATTTTTAAATTCAGTATGTACATCATCATCTAATGTTAATTATTTCAATGCTATGTTTCGTTTTTATTTTGTCTATTATAGCGTGTAAAATGTATGTTATAGATACAGTCCGTCTCAGAGTTATTTTACTTTGTAGTTTTTATGAGAGTATTTGAGTGTGTAGTATTTGTGTCGTCAGCATAAATGTCACGTAAGGAGGTAATATAACTTTCAAAGGTCAAAATCAAGTAAAGAAAAAAAAAAATAACATCGTGAAATCGTTCTTCGTGTGCACAAAAGAAAATTCTCCATGAACAGTAGTTTATCCTGCAATAAAAAGTAGCCTGTATATTTCCCCGTGGTTAACTATAATCTGTGCCAAATGTTATCAAAATTGTCTCAGTAATTTCGGAGCCTAGTCAAAGCAAACAAATATTTCCTCTTTATACTTAATACCTATTAGACTTGGGTATTTTACTTAAGACTACTGAAAACTAAAACAAATCTGTTAAAGAAAAAATAAAACATACCCGTTGACAAAATCTCATATCGATGACGACTAAGGACGTCAATTCCATACATTTTTAATTAGCGTACTTCAAACGATAAAGCATCTTGGGTAGACCCCCTGATATGTTTTGTTAATAATAAAAAGTAATAAAGAAGTTATTACAGTAATTATTGATTTATTACTTTTTAAGGGTCCAACGCGGACGATTTTGGCGGGATCCAATTTAGATATATGAGCAGATGACCTTTAGTTTCCGTTGGTCGGTACTCGTTTGTTAACGTAACTGTTATAGGACTAATAAATTAAAATATATTTTGTACAGTCACTATCAAATGTCGCGGATTAGACACCCTGTCCAAAAAAGTTAACATATTTTAATAATTGGTGTTTGGCGTTTTGTGCCCTCAAAATGATTAGACTAGGATTTTCGTGAAAAGTCTTGCGGAAATAAGTAGACTAAATTTTAGCTAAATATTTGGTGTTAGTATTTAACCATCTGTTGGAATAATTAATTAGTAATAGTTGATTAATATTTTAATGTTTAAAAATCAGTGCTTTTTATTTCCGGATATATAAAACTCCCTCTGTCGCCTTTTACGACACTCACGGGAAAGATTAAGAGGTGCTATTCTTACTCCGGAACCCCAAATCAAATAAAAATGGCGTAATGGTAATACGTGAGTAGACGAATGGACAGCCCTAGCACTAATGTCCAAGAAAAAAAAATGAAAGCTATCTGGCCAAGTTACATTACCAACATATTCACCTACCATTTAATATTATTAAAATGACAAAGAACATCATTTAATATTTTAACCAATTCAAATAATAAATGTATCTACAAGGGACAAAAAATACAACTGTTTATAAATCCGCTACATTTTAAATTGAAAACAGAGGGCATTTTATTTCAAAAATTGCTTTAATCAAAGTACAATTCAAATATCGTTATCTCAATATTGTTTTATACCGCCCTAAGCTATTCGAAATATCTGGAGATTTCTTTGGCGCTCGAAATGAATTGAAATAGCTCGCGGTGGCTGGAATTGCGAGAGGTCCGAGAATGTTCCGTTTATGAACTGACATTTTAAATTTGGAATTGCTGCTGGCCGGCAATAAATGTTGTTTCATTTTGAATTACTACTGGCCAGTGATAAATATTATTTTATTTTGAATTACTACTTGCCAGTGATAAATTTTGTTTTAAACTATTATAGTTTAGAAGTGAAAATACACATTATTGTAAGTATATAAGTAAGTAATTTTAAAAATTAAACACTATTTATCAATGGCCAAAAGTTAGTTAAATTAGTACAAATATAATAATAGTAATACTAGTAGTAATTAGTACCTACCTAATTCAAAATAAAACTATATTTATCACTGGAATGGTAAACTGGAATATACAATATGCCAAAGTCTGCGATTTCTTTCTGATACTATTATATAAGTCCCACAAAGAAATCAGATAGTTTTGAGTCAATTCCTGTTGATATGTACGCATCAGGAGTTGTGAGCAAAACACTTAATATATTATGTACCTATGTTGCATAATGTTATAAAACAAAAACATCTTTGGCATAAGAAGTAAAAACAAACGATCATCCTATTCGAACTTCAAAGCAATGAAACAAAACCGTATCCTTGGCTTATCCACAATCTAAATATTATGGCAGCTTTGATGGTGGCTACAATAATATTGGGGTGAAGGTTGACATTTAGAATAATGAATCCCCGCTGTTGGCGACATCTGCAGTAACTTTAAAGTTACATTTCGCATCAAATATTCCGCGTCACTCTGTTCGTGACAAATTTAATATTTCATTATTTTCGTTTCGGAAATTCGGAAATCATCTTAAAATGTTTTGGTGCTTGTCGTGAAAAGGGTTGATTGAAGAATGGCGCCGTTTTATTGTTTTTGTACTTTTTCCCTACTGTCAAGTTGGGTGTTATTTATATTTAGCTAAATAGTAATAGAAGTAGGTACAAACATTTGTATGCATTAATAGTAGTATAATATAAAGTGGTTCAGAGCTTCGCTCTCGACCCGGAGGTCGTGGGTTCGATTCCCGCGTTGGATCAACAAAAAATGTTGTTTTCAAGTTTGGTTAGGACAATGCAGGCTGATCACCTGATTGTCAGACAAGAAAGATGATCCATGCGTCGGATGGGCATGTAAACAGTCGTCCTGCCTTTTTACAGGCCAGCTACGCAGGAGTTATTTTATAGTGCCCAATTGTGTGAGCTATACACAGAAGCATTCTCTCTCCTTTTTACTCTCATAACCCAGTGGGACGGTAAACCGACACGACTAGCGAGAGATTTCAATGAAATCGGCTACCGACAACGAAATCGGTGAGGGGAGCTATTTATTTTATTTTAGCACTAGATATTGGCCGTGACTTCGAGCGTGCAATAGAAAATAGAGAACCGTACATTTTGCCGTGAGAAATGGAGTATAATATTACGTCCTTTCCCATTGTTTAATACTATGTATGTGCCCAAATAACGGGTGTAAAAAAAACAGTTACTCTAGCACTTATTTTTGTAAAATATATTTTTTTACAAATTATTGTAAAAAATATTATTTATTATTGTAATTCAAAAAAATATTTTTTGCTTTTTCGTTATTCTTGTGACAAGATAATAAGAAATGGAATAAAGTAAAAATTTTCTTTTAGTTTTTGACAAAAACTAAATTTAAAATAATACAATATAAATTTCCGAAATGAGGACAGGTTTATCGTATCAAAGTGACTGTTCTTTTTACACACTGTATAATCAAAATTGTTCTAATAGTTTTTGAGATTATTCAGTGTAAACAATAAACAGACAAAAAATCTTACCTGTTTATAATATCATGTTGATAATCTATATCTATATCTATATCTATATCTATACTTCTATACTAATATTATAAAGAGGTAACGTTTGATTGTTTGTTTGTTTGTTTGTTTGTTTGAATGGAATAGGCTCTGAAACCACTGAACCAATATGAAAAATTCTTTCACCGTTGGAAAGCTACATTCCTAGCGCTGAACATAGGCTATATTATAATAATATGTTTAAAAAAAGTAGGGTTCCTTACTAAAACCCCAAAAATGTAGCAAAAGTGTAAAAAACGACCTCCAAAATTTCTTACGTTGTGTGCGCTTCGACAACGGCTTGACCAATTTCGCAATTTTTTTACGGTATGTTCGTTATTGTCACGAAAAGGTAATTATGAAAGAAAATGTTGAAAAAAATAAGTAGAAAATTAGAAAAAAGAAGAAAATACGTGATGGTCACGCGGGGTTTGAACCTGGGCTCGATCGATTCACGTCGTTGCCAGTTTATATGACACGGGTGTCATGGTAACGACATTGTTAACAAATGGAAAATAAAAATTATGAAATGCTATAAATAACGTATTAACATAAACTTAAACTATTTGGATTCATTAAACTATTTGTCCACCACTAATAAATAGTCGGGTCATTTTAATAGGTAACATTTGACAGTTTATCAAAAATGAGCGACGTTACGTTGTAACGACGACATAATATAATAAATATTTTCTTTTTGTTAAAACTGCAGAATTTACTGAACTTTATTTAATAATTATTAGATATTTATTATCAAAATAACCAATATGAGTTTTTTTTACGATTTGCTTTCACTGATAAACGATCTTAAATATAATATACAAATTATGATTTAATGAAATAAACGTCGTGATAATGTTACGTCAGTTAACACTTTTTCTTATTAAACACTAGAGACTTACTCAAAAAATCGATTAATCTTTTAACAACTATAAATATACCTATTTAAAAAAAGTACGTATCTTATAAGTTGTAATAAGAATATATTATAAATGTTAATTTAAAAATCAGATCGAAGGAGTTAGATCCATGGTCATAATTCACGAACAATTAAAAAAAAAATCGAAAACGTCATGTTAAGACGCCACTATGTCTTTTGTCGTCATTTGTCTTTGTGCGAAGTTAACGTCTGTCTGTTCTGTCTTTTTTTTCTTGCTACTGAAAACGAAAATGCAATTAAAAAAAATGTCTGTCTGTCTGTTAGCGTGTCTCTTTGCTCCGGCTAATCTCTGGAACGGCTGGACCGATTTTAACGAGACTTTCACTGGTAGATAGCTAAAGTTATAAGGATTAATTTAGGCTTCTTTTCATCATCATCATCGTTATCTAACTAAGGATCTAGGATACTATTTATTCCATTTGACAGCGCAGAACCAGCAACGTTCACGGAAGGGTTTGGCGTTGTGGGTTCCGCGTTGCGGGTTCCGGGTTCCCGTGTTGCGGGTTCCGGGTTCCGCGTCGCGGGTTCAGGGTTCCCGTGTTGCAAGTTCCGGGTTCCGCGTTGCGGGTTTCGGGTTCCCATGCTGCGGGTTCCGCGTTGCGGGTTCCGGGTTCCCGCGTTGCGGGTTCCGGGTCCCCGCGTTGAGGGTTCCGGGTTCCCGCGTAGCGGGTTCCGCGTTGCGGGTTTCGGGTTCCCACGGTGCGGATTCCGGGTTCCCGCGTTGCGGGTTCCGCGTTCCCGCGTTGCGGGTTCCGGGTTCCCGCGTTGCGGGTTCCGCGTTCCCGCGTTGCGCGTTGCGGGTTTCGGGTTCCGCGTTGCGGGTTCCGGGTTCCCGCGTTGCGGGTTCCGGGTTCCCGCGTTGCGGGTTCCGGGTTCCCGCGTTGCGGGTTCTGGGTTCCCGCGTTGCGGGTTCCGGGTTCCCGCGTTGCGGGATCCGGGTTCCCGCGTTGCGGGTTCCGGGTTCCCGCGTTGCGGGTTGCGGGTTTCGGGATCCCATGCTGCGGGTTCCGGGTTCCCGCGTTGCGGGTTCCGCGTTCCCGAGTTAGGGGTTGTTTTTTTTAGTTGAATTTCATCATAAACTGTTTTTATGCTCAACGAAGTGGGCAAGGGTCAGCTAGTTAGAAAATAATATGCGGCCAATTAATATAGCTGTTTGAACTTCGCGCGTTGTAGCTCGTAGCGTCGTAGAGGTCACTACGGCGTAGCGTATGTGATAGAAGGCCGTAGCACTTAGCTCGTAGCAATTACCTAATATCAAACTACATAATATAATAATAACCAGGGATGTTAGGGAGCTCCGTAACCGTAACCGAAAGTATCGGATATCCGATATTTTTATATCGGATATCCGATACTTTCGGTTATATAAATATAAATATATATATATATAAATATCCGTAACCGTAACCGAATCCGAAATAAATGTTTTGTTACTGTAAAAAGGAAACCAAAATGAAATATCCGTAACCGAAATTATCCGAAAAAAATTAATTTCCATATCCGTATCCGTAATTTCATACTTATTTCATATGATAGTAACATAATTAAGGCTTTAAAGTTTAGTAATGCGGGAATATAAGTTTATAACCCCCGACGCAAAAACGACGGGGTGTTATGAGTTTGACGTGTCTGTGTAAATATGTATGTGTCTGTGGCATCGTTGCTCCCAAAGGGAGGTTTTGAAAACGGCCACTTTAGTTATTACTTATGAGAGTAAATACAGTATAGGATTTAGAGCTGTAATTAAATGCCAATAAATTAGTTTAACTATTTACTTAAAGTTTGAACCGATTACTTTTTTTTAATAAGATCTGTGTGTCGTTGTAAAATATATTTTAAAAGAGTGGCGCTAGTTGCGGTTATTCCTCGCCTTAATGCGTTTTTTGTTTTAATGATATATCAGTCGAGAGTGTTCATAGCTATGTTTGGTGGAAATCGGTTCAGGTCTTCAAGGTCATCAGGTCGTTTGTTATGTGATAGGAATGTTACACGCTAAGTCGTGTTTTTTTTATATTTTTAATTTAGTTTTTTGTATAATAGTCATTTACTCGAGACAATTTGCCAGTAGATTTTCTAACATAAAATTATTATGTTCTAGATAACAATTTAGTTTGTGTACCTATTTAAAAAACTTAATGATATCGCAGGATTTTTTATATATTTATTGTTATTTCCTTAAAAAGTAGATAAAAAAAATTAAGTGTAATAATACGTAAAACACTTTTGATTATTATTACAGTCTCAAATTTTACTAAGATTACAAATAAAAGTTAATAGCAGTATATCAGATTATCTTTTAATATCAAAAATTAATTACTTATCCTCTCTTATGCTGGAATAAAATATTAACGCTTAAATGAAACAGATTACTTAGCGCACATACAGCATTTTACACGGAAAAAGCATATTTTATATTCTGAACGAACTGGACACATCATTTCCATTGCATATTGATCGTAATGAATAAAGCATATTCGGCATAATGAAACAATAATGAAGATTAAAGCATATTCAACCTCCTGTTGCTCTGTTGCTGTGTTGCTCTCTGTTGCCATAAATAATGCAACATATTCCGAAGTCCTACAACCGATACGCTTTCCACAATTTATGGATGTTTTGAACGTTGAAATTTCGTGCACAGATTTTTAGAGAATGTTGTATGAAACGTAATGATGGAATAGCTTAAGCTATAAACGTGGTTGTATTATGGAATAAAAATAAACTAACCTTGTCTTGCACCATCTAACCATACTTACAAGCTTTACCTTCACCTGTCTCGTCGTCGTTATCGTTGCATGACATGGCAATATTATGATGACGTGGAGCTGATCTCATGGTGGAACTGATCTGATGCTGGAGCTAAAAGGTATAGGAGCTAATGCAGCGATACGGTATTTCTGGTAATGAGACAGTTGATCTTTAGCAGCACGAGGCGAGGGTACCTTAATCGATGTAATTTCATATTGTAACGATTATTTAAAATTGATAAAAGAAACTTGTTATAATTACTGGAATCAAGTAGGTGAGCCGCCCAATAAACCTAATGTTAAAATAAAAAAAAAGATATTTATCAGTTTGTTTTCGACTACGTTCTGATCACGTCCCTTTAAACAATTTCCTTTTTCTGGGGCCGTATTATGATCTTTTACAATACCAGCCTGTTTCCAGGCAATTCAATAATACTGCCTTGTTCTTTTCATATTACAACGACATGTTATTCCAAATGGATCCACCCTAGATGGTTGTCTGAAAGTGACATTCAGAAGCAAGTCCAGTGTCACGTGACCGCTGACTGGCTGTCAATAGGTAATCGTAATACGAAATTTCCAGGCAGCCATGTTGTATGGCGTAAACTGGCTAGAATTAAGAGCTTGTAATAGGCCCCCTGTTGGGTAAAAATAACAGCCCTAATTGTACAGTATGTGATCGATATGAAGATTTATATCATGTATTTATAGAATGTGGCAGAAGTTAATCTCTCAGAAAGTACTTTATGTGGGATACTAAATGCAATAAAATATTTTTTTTACGTTTTTATGCATAATATTGCAAGTTCTGATTTCAAGATAGACTACAGTGATAGATTGATAAGTTATATAATGCATAGTTTACATTTAGGAGATCTTAGTTTTTTGACATTATTAACTAATTTTAATATTTAATGTTGTTGATAAGGCCGGCTTATTCTTTATGATGTATGGCCTTATTAAAATAAAGATTTAAAAAAACCCCATTGAGTTCATTACTTAGCTTTCACGGTCTGATAATAGGTTTAGGTTTTAAGATTCTTTATTTCTAAATATTACAATAATAGATTACGAGAAATACAATTATTAACTTATAATAATAATAATAATAAATGCAAATGCAAACAGCGAGGGTTTTTGTTACACAGATCAAAGAATAAAGGTTGTTATAAAAAATCAAGTCACATTATCGCGATACAAGCTATATCGTATTAAATTCCAATGGAAGTCATGTTTTTTCATTTCATTTTCATTTATTCACGTTCATTGCATTTAGTAAACAAATATGCATTTGCGGCAGTAAATACATGGCATCGTTGGAATTCGGAATTGGAGGCTTCGGTATTGAGTGAAGCTAAACCATAGACTATAAACGTTGCCTACCATCCCATACAATTTATCTTTAATACAAAAAAATGCAATAGATGTCACTAACATTAGCGTTTGTAAATAATAAAATGTAATAATGCCGAATTAAGTACAAATATTGACATTAAAATAAAGATAACCATATTTTTTAAGCATAACATCACATTAAGCTAAATTCAATTCCCTAATTAAGAAGAAGATACGAAACGAAATTAGTAATTAGTATTTTCCAATAGTGACGCTAGATGGCGGTTTCAGGAATATGCCTGGAATTCGAAGAAAACAAAAATAGTCGAATTGCCAGTATTAGGGTGATACCATTTTCTGGTACTAGGTCGTGTCTCTGTCATATATCTACATTGTGACTATAAATTACAGGGCTCCAGGATTTATGAACAAAGATATTGGTTCGTTAGTATCTGTCCAATGCGGTATAACGAGCTATCTTCAATAAAAATCCAATTTACTGTAGTTACAAATTGGATAATCTGGATGACAAAGATAGATTTTTTGATATACCATTACCGGTTAGTCAAAGATTTATTGTCAAACGACCGGGTTTAATAACTTATCTATCAATACCTAAATTTGACAGTAAAAAAGTAAAGGTTTTCAATATGTAGGTACATAATATTATATCTGTCTGTCTAGGTTATTAAAATCAGCCGTTAAAAGTGTAGTTATTATAGTTAAGAGATAATAATTATATTTGATACAAATAAGTTTACTCATTTGAGAATAAAAACAGATAAACCATAAAGAATAACGAATTTCAAGTACCTAAAGGTACTTTAACAGAAAACAGAAAGATAAAACCGGCAAATGTTTTCAATTATAAAACGATAACAAATAAATCCACACAAAAAAGTCGCAATACAAAAGACCTTCAATTAAAGTTTAAAGAGCTGAAGAGTGTACAGAGAAGGAAATTTGCAGCTTTTCACATTTCGGCCTCAATAGTATGTTTATAAGGTCCGAATATGGTTCAACCGCGGATTTCCGCGACTGTACACGAAGCGAGCCCTCCGATGGCCTCGGCCTTTCCACTTTAATTATGGAGGAAATCCTGAAATGCATTTACAGTAAGGAACGTTTTTGACTTCGTTAAATGAAGGTATTCGCTTTTCTGTTGGCACACAGCCAGCTGGTTAACTAGGGCTATGACGGATTAAGCTTGGAATATCTTAATGTTTGATCTAGGGCTTTTATTGAATAGATGTTGCGCGACTTCATCCGTAAAGGAAATCGTTCATTTGTCACAATGAAAAGTAGTCTACCTATATTATTTCCCGTTAAGTACCTAATTCGCATTTCAATGCTTATTCAATGTAAAGAAACAAAAAAAATCTTATAGGTACTTTACAAACGGCCTCCTATCCAGATTTAACTCAAGTCAATTTTCTAAAATTTTGGTTTAGAAAATTGACTTTAACTATTTTTTAATTGATTATACGTTACGATGTAACTATCGTAATTAATAAATAAAGTTAACAAATAAAACCACATTACAATATTAGTTTGACGGGGTCAGCTCCTTATGGGCGTTACTTTTAATAAAATTGTCTCTATCGTCAGGAAATAATAGGTATCATGGATTCTACCAGTATATTTGTCGCAGTCATCGGATTGAATCAGCTATTTGATTAAATGTCTTGCGCGTTTATTAAATGACGACATTTAATTTATTGACTAGGCCGATCGTAACAACTGTAACAAAGCCTTTTAAACAGAGCGGACGTAAATAAAGTCGGGTGATTGAAATTTAGTTAATTTTGTCCCGCAGTGGCGCTAGTAGTCACCAAATATGGTGACAAACAGCTCGTACAGATAGTACATAGTTCATGTTTTCATTTTCATTTTGAGGACCTTTTAAGTTGCGAACTTAGGGTTAAGCCTACCCTTACTAGACATTCAACTATGCTAAAGGACGTTCGGTCAAGACATTGAACGTAACATTAAACGAGCATTAAACAACTTGATGACTTGTCCTTTAGTAATTCAATTAAATGTCGTCAATTCATAAACGCGCTAGTCGTAAAATTAAACTGCAAATCTAATCGGATGACTGCGACATATTGATCGAGAAATAACGAAGTTTCACGCTAAAATATTGACACACGACACTGATGCAAACGAAATAATATCGAGACGATATTATAAAGTCGAAGACATTTTGGCATACGTGCGCTGCTAACGGTGTCCTCTCCAAAAGCACAGATTAAGTATTAGTTACTACGTAATCCAATAGTGTCGAGTCGACAAGTGTCCGCCTGACATCGTTGTCAAAAGTGACACTTGTCAAACGACTGCCTTTTTCTTCTTCTTTTGGCATATAACGAACTTCCGATTGCCACAGAACTCGTCCAAGTCAATTGCTCAATTCCAGCTTTGTTCTCCGACAAGTATAATATCAGATTAGTTACACAAACTAAATCTGTCCATGAAAAGCAAATATAGAGATCAGCCGTCGTGCTTACGAAAATGTACAATTTTGAACCTACATTTAAATGATACCTTAAATTCTCGATTGAATCGAAAACGAATCGCTTGACAAAATTTTTAATACTTTTAAGACAAATATCAAGCCTTCCAAGATATTACGCTTATCATTTCTATGGAAACATTTCGAGATTCATCCATTAATTATCTGCCAACCTGATCCACTAGTTGACTTCGTTATATCTGTAAAATCTCATTAAATTTAATGGCCCCGTATATCCACATTCCCCTTCGCATTGTTAGGAGTTTCTTCGCGAAACTTCGGGGTTCAGTGTCACACACAGATATAACATTAATATCATTTTGTTTCCAAAGAAATATGACTCTTGTTGTTAAAGTGTTAGAGTTGGTAATGTGCTGTTTGAATTAGTTGTAGCGTCTTGCGAGCGTCTACAATATTGTTGTATTATCTTTCAATTATTATTATAATCTTATAGTAAATTATTACTAAAGGTCGCCTTAGATCGTAATTCGCCAATAATGATTTATATAATTTTTAGGACTTCGCGACTATTAAGATTTCACTCCTCTTTTATCTTTGAACTTGTACCTCAGTTCTCATATTTATTATATATTTTTGGTACTATAGACATAAGAAACTATTAGATATCCTTTCGTATAATAATAAATATGGTTGTCTGTTTATTTGTTATGATTTCACGCAAAAACTACTACCTACACCGATCATTATGAAACTTTGTACACAATATATTCTTAGAGGTATTAGAAGTAACGGCTGGTTTCTGAAACGCTATTCAAATGGCATCCAAGTTAACAACTCATATTGAACGCTGTTTTGTGGGACATTTATCAGAGAGAAAGGAAGAGACAGATATTTTATAATTACACCACGAACCCACTCGCAAGGCAGGTAAGTAAAATTCCACAGATAAGGTTAATTCACCAAAGACACCGATTAGTTGACATACGATTTGAATCCACCTTATCTCTGGTATTTTAACCAGCCTTGCGAGTGCGATCGTGATGTAATTATACAGAATATCTGTCCCTTCCTTTCTCTTGTATATCTATTTTCCACAAATTTTGAATGTCATGCTAGTTGATCATAACCGTTCCAGAAATCGGCCCTATAAGTCAAACAAATAGTTACTTTTATTCCCTTCGGGCGATGCCACGGGCAAAAGCTAGTACTAAATATAGTAAACAGTGAGCAATACAAATGGCAACAATCAAGCTATAATACATCTCCGGTAAGTAATGCCCTCCACAATGTCGAGCAGTCTGTTGCGGTCACATTACGACTGATTCCTTGCACACCTTGAGATGTACCGACAAACACGCTAAACTAATTTCGATCTTATTACTGCGGTGTAAGGTTTAGAAGTGTCGGATTTATCGATATATTATGTGTTCTTCATTTGCTCTTGTGATGGATGAATTTACATCAGAGTGAGAATATACATGAATTCATCATCATCGTCAGCTGTTGTGTCCACTATTGAGCATGTGCCTTCCACAAAGTATTTTATGGGGTGTAGTTGTCTATACTCGCCACGCTTGGCAGATGGGTTGGCGAGCGCAGTTTTCAAATTTCCGGATATATTATATTCCTTCTGTGGTATTGATGGCAAGGTGCATTAATTATTTAGTTCTAAAATAACCATGTTTTTTACTGGAATAGTCATATTTTAGTAGACTTTAATCCAACTACGTGATATAATCAAATCAAAAAATTTCATTTCCAAATGAAAGTTTTTTCGAAAATTCAACAAAGAAGGTTAACACCGGTTTAACCCTAGCCTCTAGGCTAACATTGATGTCACCCGGGCTATTATTACGAGTATATTGATATCTTTTACATTGAAATCGCATCTGTAACTAGTGATGTAAATTCATCCATCACAAGAGCAAATGAAGAACACATAATATATCGATAAATCCGACACTTCTAAACCTTACACCGCAGTAATGAGATCGAAATTAGTTTAGCGTGTTTGTCGGTAGTTTAAGCGCTACGGTTATTTGGTATCGATACACATATTTATTATACATAGACTGCCAAAATAATATCACTTTTGGCTTCACAAAAACAGAAGAAGTATAGTTATTTTTTTTAGTTTTGTTTTAAAAAAGCTACTATGTATAATATTAAACAGTTAATTTTAAATATTTTACTTAATAAAAGTTTTAGTAAACCTGTAGAAGAGTCCGAGCCTTGTACATTATGTAGGTACTGTTGTTTATTATTATTGTTAACAAAAGCTGTATGTGAATATTAAAATTATTTTTAATCGCACAAAAATATGAACTTTATTTTATAGTTTAACGAGAAAAAAAAGACTGAAAACGATACAGCTCAAACAGGAAGCGTCTATAAAATTAAAACATTATTCAATAAAGATTCCTGCGCAAATCTTAAAAATTCTATAACTTCTAAAAAACTCTATAACTTGGACTCGGCTGTCCGTTTGTCCGTCCGTCCGTCTGTCACCAGGCTGTATCTCATGGACCGTGATAGGTCTACCACATTCTGGTGGAATGTGTCCGGAACGAATCATTTAGGAGTTGTATTTCCAATAATTCTATGTTTAAAAACGTGGGAGGCTGTAATATTGCATCGTCAGTGCCAACGTCTAGTGATACTATATTTTGTATACGTATGTTAGTCAAAGCTGGTCTAGGTGTAAGGCATTAATTCGTATAAAAGCATGTGATTTTGGAGCCATATGAGGACGACATGGTCGCTTCTCTTTGTGAACCAAGTCCTTAATAAATATAAAAAAAATGAACCGTGTTATTCAGATTGTTGAAATTTTCACAGATGTTTTTCGTCGCTGTACCAACAGCCTAAATTACAGAATAAAAACTATATTCAAGAGGGCTCCCATACAAAAAATGTGATTTATTTTTGCTCGGTTTGTACGGAACCCATCGTGAACTAGTCCTACTCGCATTTAGCCGTTTTAATACGTTCTCACAATCTCGTAAAGAGAACTGGGTGCAGAACTAGTTTATGACGTCGCTACGAATAATTAATTAAAAAGGTTTATATAAGGAGCGCTAATATTATTATATCTTACACTAATTTTATTAAAAGTATAATTAATATACTTCTGGCATCCTCGAGTAATATTGAAAAGCTGCGTTCAAGTTGAAGCCCCTCTGAGTGGGACGTAATAAGAATATTACGTTAGACTTTTCTGTTGTTACAAATTTTGTCTAATTATTATTGGAATTTAATATTCCTTAGGTAAGAAATATTTATAAATTATATTAGGTACATTATTGATAGAAAGATTAATTTATATAACTTGCTTTAATTTGTTACAATAGAATTAAATACCTGCTGTAACTTTTCGTTTGTTGCCACAAAACTATCTCTTAACCGTAAGAAGTGGCAGTATTCTACTACGCGCTCTGCCCAAAGTGTTTTGTCGCGAACAATATTAATATTATATGTCCATAGATTAGCCATCAGAATAGTATTTGTGGACCATTACGGCCTTTAAACATTAGAAAAAGGTAATGGTAAAATGGCAAACTTGAAAATCAAAAGTAAGTCTTTCTGCGCTGGTACTTTCACTGTATACTCTACATAGGAGGCACATACACACCCTCACTATAAAGTATTATCACTCATTTATTTTACACCTTGTATAGAGTCATATTAATACATATTTTTATTTTTTGCTCAACGCTATCCAAAAGGTCAACGTACCCATAAAACCAGAAATACATCAACATTTTTTATGAGAATACAAATCCCAGAGCAGGCAGACTAGAGGGAAGTTTTATTTCCGATTTAAAAGCGAGCCAGCGATGCCCGTGATGTGATCAAAGGCCGCAACACACGGCTAGCTGGGTTTTATAACAATTAGCGGCCACCTCGTGTACATACACACACTGTACATTCATAACATGGAGTTTTGTCTGACAGACAGTGCTTGTATTTATCGCTATTTTTAACAGACGTCCAAAAAGGAGAAGGTTTCGCCGTTTTTTTTTTCAAAGACAAATTGTTAACAAAATATAATGTGGGGAGTGAAAACGTACCGTTCGTGCACACACATACAGACAGTGTACAGTACAGAGCAGTGTACAAATGAATATTAGAAAACACTTATAAGCTGAAAGCTACGTAATTTTAAATTAAACTGTTTCTTTATTAACGTTGTTCTATAGTTAATAATGTAGAGTCCGGGAGGACTGGAGCCTGGTGATCTGTAACAGGTACACCCTAGCACAGATACCAGTCTCTCATCACATATTGTCTGCACAAGTTATTGAATTTATTTTAGATTACTTTTGGGAGAAAATGATTATCGGTTAAATCTCTTTTGAAATATTTTATTAGCACCAGAGTAGACGCTTGTTGACTGAATCGAGATTATATCGAAAATAGATATTATAATAATTCTCTTGATGTGGTTGATTCAGTTAGAGAAGTAACGCATCGCTACATCAGCATGACGAGGCGTATAACATTTGAATTAGAGCCCACAGAAGAATGCATTATAATACTCTATGCAGGCTATAATATTAACGAATGATAATTCTTTAGGGTTTCCAGCGCTGAAAGAGGTACTTTTTTTAAATAATGCTATGTCAAAATGTATGATGTTGGGGCATATTTCTCATACAAACATGAAAGTCAAATGTAAGTCTTTCAGCGGTAGTACTTTCACAGTAAACTCTACATAAGAGGCACATACACACCCTAAAGTATTATCACTCATTTATGTTACACCGTGTATAATATTCGGTCTAGTTAAGAACCGGTGTAAATAAACAAACAGCTGTGAGTACTACAAAAATTGAACATTTGTTCAAGTTTACATAATGTTCCTTTTTGTTAAAAGAACAGCGAAGTACAATATAAATGGCGCTGTAAATTTGAATCATTTAGGGCGGGCGGCGAAGGGCGGCGGAGGGCGGGTGTCATAATTGGAGGTCGCTGAGTATCCGGCGTTTATCTCCGTAATGAGACGTTGTTGTAGGGGGGGGGACACTAACGGAACATGACGTTGATTGTCCACTTTACACAAACGATAAAAGGTTTTAGTATTTTTTACAGAATAAAAAATATTATAGACATTGTACTTTTAAATATATTATTATAAAAACTAGCTGATTCGTGCCCACTTCGTTGAGCATAGAAACCGTTTAAACCTTCCGTGGACTTCCACGAAATTTTTCAAGACTAAAAATAGCCGAATCGGTTTAGCCGATCTCGAGTTTTAGCGAGACTAACGAACAGCGATTAATTTTTATATAAGAAGATACATACCACAATATTCTTATATTATTAGGTATCGAAGAAATAGACAAAAATATTATAATATTTTATCTTATGATGCCCGCAGGCTAAATATATAAAATGCACTTTAAATATAACATAGCCGTCTATTATACTTCGTACAAAATGTATACGCAGTAATATTTTAGATGTACGTTAAATATAGTCATTTCGCTTTCTGAAAGAATTGGGTTATTGAACAATATATTTTGTACACAGGTTGGTGGAATGTCTATAGTCTATAATCTATATGTCTATAGTAAGGTTAACAACGTGACGTCACAATCGATTGTTCCTTTTTTTCGCTCATTATATTTAATAGTTTAATATTTTCATTATTTTAATGGTATCTAATTAATTTTAGTTTTACATTATTTGTTTACCAGGGAGTTATAATAACATCAATAAAAAAACATTTTAAAGACTACTTAAGTGACATTCCCTTAATTCTACACATTAAGGGCGTGTTTCACCAAGCAATGTTAAAGTTAATCCTTCGTTAAATATCATGTTACGTGTATCCCTCTCGTAATTACTATCAATAAATGAGAAGGCATGGTATTTTAACAAGCCGTTAACACTAACATGCGTTGGTGAAATCGGGACTAAGGGCGTGTTTCACCAAGCAATGTTAAAGATAATCCTTCATTAAATATCATGTTGTTGCTCTCGTTATTCCTATCAATGAGTGAGAAGGCATGGTAATTTAACTAGCCGTTAAAACTAACATGCGTTGGTGAAATCGGGTCTTAACGTTTTATCCTAAAAAAATCATACATCGTAGAAAAAATCCATAGACCAGTATATTAGGATGTGATTTTTGGGTTAAAAATAATGTCTATGGACGCTTCACACCACGTCAATCTGGCCCTGTGCTAAGTATCCGAAGAATTTGTGTTACAGGTACCAGACAACGGAAATATATTTAATACTTATACGCTATACACACATTTAGGATTTTTTTAGATTACTCGTTTACAACAAAAAATATATCCTCCTTATAATATTACATGGTAGATCTATCTAAAGTTAACCTAGGCTTCCTAAGTATGATGAATGGCGAGGCGAACTTCCGTACACGTGTGTACGTGACTTAAGCCGTGCAATATGGAAAGATTTCCTGACGCTCCCGCGGGAGCTGCTGGAAAATTGGAAAACTTCATATGCGGACAATAGTTGCCTTTGAAACTAATAAAGTTTAATCATGATCAGCTATTTTTAAGATGATTCAGATCCGCAAGTTCAACACAAATATATGTTTACTTATTTTGTGTTTATTTCCTTAAGAGGAAACACTACGAATTTTTTTCCATACAAAAATAGGGGTCTAGGGGATTTCTATTTCCTCCCTGGATAATACCCGTGGAGTAACTATTTTTTTCATGAATATCTATGTATATTATTTGTACGTCCCTATTTTTTCCTTTTTTTAATAAATTACTTATTTCAAGAAATATGGACGTTCAAAAACCTAAAAAAAATAGCCAGACTCTCCGCTATGTTTAAACATCCAGGAAACAGATTTGACTACATTATACAAAAAAAAAATAGGAACCTAGTTAAATTCTTTTTTTAGCTAATAAAGAAAAAATCATCTAAATCGGTTAAGTTTTGGAGGAGGAAACAGGAATCCCCTAAACGTCGATTTCTGGTACTTTTAATAGGTAATTTCAGTCCAAGTTGCAGTTGTCTCTATCGCGCTAGTGCTGGCTAGCTTAGGCACTGCGAGACAGCAACAGATTTTTTAAATACCTATTTTGTATTTCTCTCAACCGTGGTGTTTCCTCTTAAATACCTTTGTAGCACCTACGCGCTCAAGCGCAGTCCTTGAGGCTTGAGCGCGAATGCTCGAGCGGGAGGTCGTGGGTTCGAATCCCGCCGAAGAAAGAAAAAGTTTACTGTGTTCCTGGGTGGATGGATGTGTATTAATATAGTAAAAATCTTAAGTATGTGTACAGTATAAAAAGTATTAAACATATTTCCGTTGTCTGGTTCTTCGGATACTTAGCACGGGACTAGATTGACGTGGTGTGAAGCGTCCATAGATTGTAAATTGTTATTATAGCTATTAAAATGAAAATGAAATTTTATTTAGAAATAAAACTTAACAAGTTATTCTCGGAATGTCAAAAAAAATGCTACCACCGGTTCACCCGCCGAGAAGAACCGGGGCGTAAGAAACTCGCAATTATTATTATTACTTCCTTAATTATTTTAATTAAAAACAAAATTAAATACTTTAAGTCACCCTCGAATTATCAAACAGTGAGCGAACACTCTCGATTACGTCAGCTTTCAAACAAAAAAATTTAAAGTCACTTCATCCATTTGGAGCTCCCAAATAGATGAAATATCCTTCAATTTTTTTGCCATAAACAGACATACGTCAAAGTTATAATACCCCTTTGTTTTGAACAAAATAGTTGCACGATGCGTTGCATCTGGGGGACAATTTTCGTAAATAAAACCGGTTAAATCCTGTTTCAATTTCAGGTTGCTCCGCTCGCTCGGGAATGAGTTAGTGAGTGAACCGAAACGGATTTATTATCGACAATAGTTAAGAGAATATGGCTTCTCACCTCTTTAACATAACACAATGGTCTCGTTAGCATTGCTCTGGAAGTATTACACGTTTCCGTCCTATGCCAAATTCTATCTTGTGTACTTGTCGTCTTTTCAGCTGTGATGTCTACTGCTCGATATAAGCCTTCCCTGGGCTCTGATTCAAGATGCCACCGCTATTTATCGCTAACAAAGTTGCGAAGCTTATGTCAAATCCCATACATTTTGTTTTCGAACTTCGTAAGCGATAAATAGCGATGGCATCTTGAATCTGGGGCCTGAAGTCTTTCACGGGTAAGTTTGCTACACTCGCCACGCTTGGCGGACGCAGTTTTAAGATAGTAACGTCTGCGAAAACGCTGCTGCCCATTTCCAGATATATATTCCAACAGTCACGTGAAAAATAGGTGCTATTCTCACTCTCCACAAATAATATGTACTTGTATAGCGCAATACACGCTGAGCCCGCCGGGCCACCGACAAAGCCCGGCGACACAACAAGAATCATGTCGGCAACATGCGCCCGCGCGTGTAATCCGTAGACGTGTAGGCGGCTTGGGTACGCCTGATGCCCGGCGACGCTCGTGTAGTTCTTGTGTTTTTCACGACAGCCGCCGACATGCCGCCGACCAAATTTTCCGACTTGTAAAAAGTGAAGCCGTCAACTAGACCGCCGACAAAAAGTTGGTGAAATATGTCGGCGGCCTCAATATGTATTGCGCTTAACTGTTTACAGTATTAGTATAGGTTTGTCGGATCGCGTTTCGCATTCCTCTGAACGCGAACGAAGTTTAAATTGTTGCAGCAATTATGTCGCGGAGTTGTTAACTCAACTTTTGTCATGAAGGGGTTTATGAACTGAGGATACATGTACCTATATCTATACTAATATAATAAAGAGAAAACACTAAGTATAACTCCGTAACTACTGGAAAATGCACTTTTCAGCGTACGTTGTTTTAAAAAAGTTTTTATTTATCACTAAATGTTTCACGCGACTCATTTCACTTTATCAAACCATTCAATTTTTATACTGGATAAAAGTCTAGTATAAAAATTAAATGGTTTGTTTTATCACTGGTAGTTTATGGCAGTTTATTAACCCATAGAACATTCCAGCAGTTCCGATGAAGTTGGCGTGCCAAATCGGCAAAAATGTACCGCGCAGTGATAAATGAATGATACGCGGTTCAAACCTGAACCTAGGTATGAATAAAAATGGCTTTATCGTACAATTCCAAGTTGTTTTGTTGGTGCAACGTTCGGTAAATATTATGTATGGCTTTAATAAATAAAAAAGCTTTATTATTCCCATAACAGAACATTTTGTTTAAATGGGTTAGTATTATTATTATTTCCTTTAATTTTGGTTAGTAATGTTAGTTGAATACCCATATTAGTGTATGTAAGGGCCGCCTTTGGTTGTAAAAGCCTCCTTCAGATGTTGCCAGCTCTCTCTATCTCTAGACAGCCTTGTCGTATTGATTTCATCACTCTATCTTTTATTATGTATGGCTTTAGGATTCGGTAAACAAGCTGTAATCTAATGTAACGAATTTATCGGTCAAAAAATTCCTTCTGTTGTAGAACCTATTCTACAACCCTTAAAGGTATTCTCTGTAAATTTGTCCATCTGCCCCTGTTAACTTCTGTAATTATGAATGTACAGATGTAACTCGCGACCCTCCCATATCTTCATTTTTTTCATAGCCAAACATGCATTTCGTAATAAGAGATGTAAGTCTGTAAATACTTGTATATTGACTCCCCAAAAGTTGTCTCAAAACCGTATACGCAACTATTAAATTTCAAAGCTCAAAGGTCAGAACGTTTTTTTTAATATCTCATTTCCTATGGGTTTTTGCTATTTGTATTTATTATCAATATTTTAGAGAACAAAATTCTTTACAAGTTACCGGTTACGGTTTATAAACTTTTAATAAACCTGTGCAGCTTTCAAACATTCCACCAACAAGTGCAGCTGCTCATCAACATTTCAAATATTATTTATCAATCCTTGAAATTTAATAATTGCGTACACCCTATATATATGTAGGTTTTGAGACAACTTTTGGGGAGTCAATATACAACTAAATATTTACAGACTTACAGCTGGGTATCTCTAATTCCGAGGCGCAAAAATGACTGGACTGAGATGTCTATCTCATAATAACTATCTGCTTGCCGATAATGGCATTGAAATGACTGCCAATGAGTTAACTGCATGTATCTTTTGTTAATTTGGTCAAAACTTTTACGCAAGCTAAATTGAATTAAAATGAAGTACTATAATAAATTTGTATTATAATTAAATCTGTCAAATGTACGATACATGGCACAATCTATCCTTAGTTGAAACCCTTGGTTACCTCCACTTACGCTCTCTTTCCCTGCAGGTCGGTGCGGCGAGGGCAGCCCCTGCGAGCAGCTGTGCCGGGAGCTGCACGACGGCACCTACGAGTGCGGCTGCGCGCCCGGCTACATCCTGCACGTCGACGGCTACGGCTGTCTAGGTGAGTGTCCCTATAGATATGCAGTGTGTAAAAAGAACAGTCACTATAACTTTCAGATACGATCATACCAGCTTTCCTCATTTTGGAAATGTATTTTTTTATATTTTCTTTGTCAAAAACTAAAAAAAAATTAAATGCATTTCCAGAATGAGAAAAGGTGGTATAATCATATCCCAATGGTATAGTCACTGTTCTTTTTACACCCGTTATAAATACATGATGATTCGGCTTAATATATGAACCATGAATCATTCTGTCCCAGTGGTAGGTGATTACTGTCTGACATATACACAGCGTAGATTTTGTGTGTTGACGTATAAAAATCTTCTAAACTGCTTCAAAGGTAGAAACGTTCAGAACCAAAAGGCTTTCACGCAAAAACTACTACACCCAATGGTTGCGGACGTAAACACGGGCATAATAAGCGATTTGATATCGGGCGCGCGGACGCAGTACCGAGTAGACGTGTGCATCGCTGCTTACGTAAAACCGGTTTGTTATACGTTTCGCGTTCGGTTCACCGTATTGAAAGTTTATAACTTTGTGTACGTTTGAGCGCATTGTTTACAATGCGCTTATCTTATCTATCGGACTATGAATAGCTGTTAAAATAATACGATGAGTGAGGAAGATGAATTAACTGTAGTTATGAGGCAGTGTGACGAGTTGATAAGAAGCAATGAGTGCGTATCTGTGGGAAAAAATGATGGCGAAATTAGTATCAGCAGAAGCGAGTGCGACGGCACGGCAATTAGTTCTGAAATCGAAGGGACAAGGTCAAAATCGTTGAAAAGAAACAGACGTTTAGATGAAGAAGAGTTATGGACTACGATTGGAAGGAAGGGTAAAAAGTTCGCGAGATCAACAAATATAGATAACATAACTAGAATACCTGATGAATATGTGGAAATTTGTCTGACGTCTTTGGAGAGAATCCCTAAGCAATTTATGTTGGCAAAAAAGTTAAAAGAAGCGAACATTATCGATATATCTAGAGTGAAATATATTAACCCTTTCAAGGTTTTGATTTTATTTAAAAACGAAGATAGTGCCGAAACGCTGATGACCTGTAAAAGTTTCAATGAAAATGGCTTCAAATGTCAAAGATCTTTGGATTTAAGCCAGTCTTACGGGGTTATAAAGGGAATTGATTTACAGTTGGCCGATGAAGAGGTATTAGAGGGATTGCGTTGTGAAATGATGATTATAGGGGTTAAAAGACTTAAGCGCAAAAATACCTTAGATGGGCGTTGGGAAGATAGTGAGTCCGTACGAGTATGTTTCAAAGGATTGACGGTACCCAGATATATTTATGTATTTGACATTGTTACTGAGGTATACACCTACGTGCATCCCGTAACGCAATGTTCACGTTGTTGGCGTTATGGTCATTCGGTAAAATTGTGTTCCTCGACTAAAATAATATGCCCAAAATGTGGAGGCGCCCATGCAAATTGTGATATTACACATTTCAAATGTAATAATTGTGGTGGCCGACATATGGCATTGGCCAAGGTTTGCCCAGTTTTTAAAAAAGAAAAACAAATACGAGACATTATGGCCGAACAAAACTGCTCCTACAGGCAGGCATATATGTCGTACTCTACGAGTTACCAGAAGTCTCATTCTCCACCGCCACCTACATCTGATCCTGAAAATAATTTCACAGTCACCATAGCTGATATACATGTGGAAGCTTCAGATGTGCACCAAGAAGATAACAATGAGTTTACACCGAGAGAGGAATATAAAGAAACATATGCTAAAATTACAAAAAGAAATAAAAATAATGTAAAAGTCCAAAATGTAAAAGCTAAAAGGCAACACAGGGAAATAGTATTAGAAGATAATGATAAGATTAATATTATAAAAGACAGGAATATAGAAAAGGAAATGGAAAATACAGAGAAGGAAAAAGATTATAAGGAAGAAGTATGGTGGAAAACAATATTTAAAAAGCTAAAAGAAATTATATTAGAGAAAAGGTTGTCGTGGAAAGAAAAAATTAAAATTAGTATTAACATTATTTTTGAGGAAGTGGTCGGATACGTTTTTCAATATTTCTCGGAGGTGTCTGGTTTTAACTTTACAAACAAACATGGATAGTACAAACATACATACACCTAGAGACTGTAGCACAAATTGTTTCTCGACAGTCAATATATTGCAATGGAATGCACATAGTTTACGGCCAAAATCTGCTATCTTTGAAGCTCTGCTACATCAAGAGAAGATACACATTGCTATAGTCAGTGAGACTTGGCTCGATCCAGAAAGCACTTTTCGCATTCACGGATACAATATATTTAGATGCGATCGCGAAGATGGGTGGGGTGGAACAGCTATACTTACCCACTGGTCAATTCAAGCGCAACAATGTAATGTTTCATTCACGAAAACTGGGTTGGATATCGTCCACATTATTATTGATAATTGCGAGTGTTTACAGAATGTGCTATCCATTTATTGTAGTCCATCTGCTCAAGTTAATACCGACGATTGGGATACAATCTTTTCGTATCTAGACCAGAAAACCCTAATTGCAGGAGATCTAAATGGACACCATTTAAACTGGTCTACATATGGTAATGCACGTGGCAATCAAATTTTAGACTCAATTTTGGAGCATAATTTCGTTTTGTTGAACGATGGCAATCATACACGGTTTCAATTAGTAGATGGTGTTACACAAAAAAGCTCACCAGATATGTCACTTGCTTCTGCAGATATAGCACTTAAGTTAGATTGAACGAAAACCTAAATAGCGACCATTGTGTGATTAAAATAAAAATAGACATCATTACAGCTAATACTATGCAAATTCGTCGTAACTATCGTAAGGCTGATTGGCTTAATTATCGACAGAATATTGAAGAGGACTTAATGCAATTTACTATGCCAGAAGATAACCAGATGGCATATGATAGTTTCATTAAAATTATAAATAAATCTGCTGATAGATACATACCAACTACTAAGCTTGCGAAAGATCCACTTAACTTGAGAAAGTTCAAACCTAAAAATTATTGGACATCGGAGCTTTCACAATTAGTGGCATTAAGAAGAAAGGCGCTTGTGGAATTTCGAAGAAATCCTACTCCATTAAATCTACAAGTATTGCAGGCACGGGTAGCAGAATCGCAACGATGTATCCGTCAAGCTAAGTGCAAATCATGGCAAAATATGTGTAGTAGTATGAACAATGTGACTTCGACTCGAGAAATGTGGTTGCGCATGAGATGGATTAAGGGTTATAGATCAAATAGGACACCTAATAATCGTATTGATTTGTTAAACTTTTTAAACTCGCTGACTCCTGATTTTGTTAATCCAGATAAGCCTCATTTTACTTCTAACAATGAACATTTGAGTACCTCAATTTCCGTCCATGAATTTAATAATTGTATAAAGTGCTCAGATACGACTCCAGGTGCAGACAAAATCTCATATTCTATGTTAAATAATCTCCCCGATATAGGTAAGCTGATTATTGTTAATTTATTTAATAGATTTTTAGATTCAGGATTTGTCCCTAAGCAGTGGAAAGAGATTGCTATAGTTCCTATACCCAAAGTAGGGGGCGAGAATTTGTCCTCACTTAGCATCAGGCCAATAGCCCTGTTGTCTTGTCCATGTAAAGTCTTGCATACAATTCTGACTAAACGAATTGATTGGTTTCTCGAGAAAAATGATTACTTTTCAGAAGAAACTGTAGGATTTAGACGATCAAGATCTTGTACTGACAATCTGTCGAGATTGGTGTCAAGAATTCAGATTGGCCTTACCAAAGGCTATCCGACTGTAGCTTGTTTTGTTGATATCGAAAGCGCGTACAACAACGTTAATTTGACTTGCCTTATTAAAATACTAGATGAAATTGGAATAGGAGCCAATATTTGCAATTACCTATGGCAATACTTGCACAACAGAATTTTATGTATTCGCTTGGCGGATAATGAAGAATTGAGTAGAATGACAGGAATGGGTTTACCACAGGGTGATCCCTTATCCGCTTTGCTATTTAATGTGGCCACGGGCAGGATCTGTCACAGCATTAATCAGGTTTTTATATCGCAATATGCAGACGACTTTGTACTTTATCATACTGGAAAGATGATAAAGTACAAAGTCGCTAGCTAAATCTACTTTACTAGTACAACAGTCGTTAGACGCGTTCATCACTTTAATAAATAACTTAGGACTTAATATTTCAAGCAGAAAAACTAAAGCAATTATGTTTAGAAGAGGGTTGTCAAAACACAATATTAATTTAAATATTAACGGTGAACGTATTGAAGAGGTCTATGCTGTGAAATATCTTGGCATGTGGTTAGATTTAGGGCTAAGATGGGGAAAACATATTCAGATAATCCGTAATAAAACTTTAAAGTATCTCAACTTGTTTAAAATACTTGCCGGGGCAGAATGGGGTATTCACCCTAAGCATCTTAGACAGCTTTATATAGCAATTGTTCGGAGCAGACTTGATTATTGTTGTTTTTTATATGATACTAGTGCAGATTCACACCTATTAAAAATTGATCAAGTTCAAAATCAAGCAATGCGAGTTATAGGAGGTTTTATTAAAACTACACCCATACAGGTAATGGAGAGTGAGTTGTGTTTGCAACCACTCCATGTACGTAGAACATATTTGGCAGCGAAATTTTGGCTTAAATCAAAATCTATACAAAATGAATTAAATATTAATATATTAGAACAACTTGATGTCGTTATGCGAGAATACTTGCACAACATTTTGGCAAGACAACACAACATTTATTGGCGTAGGAAAAAGACTCCTAAGCTCATTTCAATTAATACATTACTTAAAGATCATGGAATCAGATCCGTACCTAAATTGTATAGTTATTTATTAGATTACTGGATAACTAGTTACGATTTAACCAAATGGATTGTAACAAATGTTGGCGGTATGGATACTTGTAAAAGATCTGTAGATAGGAATCAATTACGTTTAATTTCTGAGAGATATATAGACAACAAATACAATGATTTTTACCAAATTTTTACTGATGGGTCAAAGGACGAACGAGGAATTGGTGCTGCGTTTTATGATCCACAAAGAGGCATCGATATTAAATATATAATAGATAACAACATTATTTCTATTATGCACGGTGAACTAATTGCAATTTCTAAAGCGTTATTTTATGTTATCTCGAAGGATTGTAATAGATGTGTTATATTTACCGATTCAAAAAGTGCGTTGTTACATCTGGCTAGGTTACCCTCGAATAGTCGAGGCCACCCTATAGCCTATAGCATTTTAAACATTATGTACAATCTGCAAAAAGATAATCGTATTGTAACGCTGCAGTGGATCCCTGCGCACGTTGGAATCAGGGGAAACGAGGAGGCAGATCGCGCGCCTAAACAGGCTTTGACTGAGGGTATTCTTTATCACTGTCTTCCCTTGTACAGTGAACTGTTATATATATAGTTAAGATACATTGTCGTCAATTATGGCAAGAATATTTTGATAAGAGGTCACTGAGCAAGGGGATATGGTATAAAACTATACAGTGTGAGCCTCCTCGTTATCCGTGGATTGATAGAATATCTATGCCTAGAAAAGAAATAGTAGCTATGTTGAGGATGCGTTCCGGCCACATTCTATCAAATTCTTTTAAGTTTATAATGGGTATAGTTGACTCGCCGAATTGTACACCGGAACATGTGCAACATGTTTTGATGGAATATGATCGGGGCGAAGTCCACCGTCGTGGACTGGGACATGGGGACTCAAAAAATGTAGGATTATGTAATAGTTTTCTGGCCTCACCTAATTCTAGGGAGGCCAGAATTCTTTTGAATGTTTACATAGATTTTACTGAAAATAGTTTATAAGTAGTTATATGTGTTTGTAAGCCTCATGGGGGTGACATAGTCGGTCACCGACTAAACTCTTTCAACAATAAAAGATTAAAAAAAAAAAAAAAAAAAAAAAGCGATTTGACGCCAATTTAGAACACTTTTTGCTTATACCTAGGCAAGCTTTTACCTATATACCTAGGTATATAATTAACTCCAATGTTGTACTCGAGATGGGAATATGTACCTACTTAATAACACTTTTATCATACTAAATAGTGTAACGTAAATATACCAAAAAACGTAGCTAAATAATACTAAATAATATTCCGCGTATATTTAGTTGCGGCCGTAAATTTGATTCACGCCGGGCGCCGGCCGTGATATAGTTTATAGCTTCCACTCCCAGTTATATGATTTAATTCTGATTTATGAAAAATGGCGCTAGTTGAACGGCGTTTACTATGTGTAGTGGCAGTATTTCGGACCGCGAGGAAAAGCACCGTTCCAATCCGTGTAACACTACTAAGGTGTAAATACCCCTACTAAGTCCAACACTTAAATCTGACATGTCAGATTTAAGTGCTGTTGCGAACCCACATATTTACACCTTAGTTTCGTTATTCACAATTTTTTCGGGACACCGCCATCTAGCGCCATTATTGGAAAATGCTAATTACTAATTTCGTTACCTATCTTCTTCTTAATTAAGAGGAAACACCACGGTTGAGAGAAATACAAAATAGGTATTTATAAAATCTATTGCTGTCTCGCAGTGCCTTAGCTAGCCAGCACTAGCGCAATAGAGACAACTGCAACTTGGACTGAAATTACCCATTAAAAGTACCAGAAATCGACGTTTAGGGAATTTCTGTTTCCTCCTCCAAAACTTAACCGATTTAAATATTTTTTTCTTTATTAACTAAAAAAAGAATTGAGCTAGGTTCCTACTTTTTGCTTTTGTTGTTTATAGTAGTCAAATCTGTTTCCTAGATATTTAAACATAGCGGAGAGTCTGGCCATTTTTTTCAGGTTTTTAAACGTCCATATCTCTTTAAATAATTAAGTTATTAAAAAAGGAAAAAATAGGGATGTACAAACAATATCCATAAATATTCAGGAAAAAATTGGTTCCTCTAGAGGTGTAATCCAGGGAGGAAATAGAAATCCCCTAGACCCCTATTTTTGTATGGAAAAAATTTCGTGGTTTCCTCTTAAGAAGTTGAATTTAGCTTAATGTACTAATTATGCTTAAAAAATATGCTTATCTTTATTATAATGTCAAAATTTTTACTTAATTCGGCATATTTACATTTTATAATTTACAAATGTTAATAGTGGTGACATCTATTGCAATTATTTTTTGTATTAAAGATACATTGTATGGGATAGTAGGCCATGACCATAGTAAACATGAACACAATACTGAAAATATAGTATTAAGGAGAGCAAACAAAGCTATTTATTTTTACTGTAAAAACAAAGAAATAATGATCGTTGTGTACGTAGAAGGTGGTGTAGTAATTATTACTAGCACGCTCGGCGAGTTTCCCCGGAATTGTCCTAGTTTGTTGTTCTGAAGGACGCTTGCGGTAAACAGGTCATTTTGTCAAGGCGTTCTAGCTTTTTGAGTCCAAAGTTAAGAAGAAAATACTACATACTACCAACATAGTTTTTACTGTGCTCGTCGTAAAGAAACTAATAATATAAATTTCTTTACAGCTAGTAACGTTACTTTTACGGAGCTATCAAAGAATCCTTCTTGGTTAGTAGACCATTATATTCTTAACCAGTAGGTAGGTATTTACAATACAATGTCTTATTGGCGTGAAATTGTTAAACACAAGAAAAGTAAGAAATATAAAATGTAAATCTACTGAAATTTAGTACCTACTTGTCAACTTGCGACTTAACTTGCCGGTTTCGTTCGACTGTTTCCGTAACCATTCGCCTGCCTACCCCGGGGTGGTTACAGAATAATATGTAACTAATATAACAGTACTGGTTACATTATAGTTTGCGGATAACATAATTATCTTATACTAGCTAAGCCATGCCCACTTCGTTGAGCATTAAAAAAATAACCGTGTAAACATTCCCTGGACTTCCACGAATATTTCAAGACCAAAAATAGCCAAATTGGTTCAGCTGTTTTTGGTTGTGCTCTAGTTTTAGAGAGACTTACGAACAGCAATTCATTTTTATATATAAGATTATCCTCACACAATCGCCATTCACATGTAATAAATAAAATAAAAATAAAAAGTAATGCTGGGTCTAATTAAATTAAACGACTGACAGTTTTTACGCACGATAAGAAGAAAATATTTTTTTACAAAGCCCCTGTATTTTGAAGAATGAGCGAATTGATAATGATGAACTGTAGCTAAGAACACTTTCTATCATGTCAGCTTTCAAACAGAAAACAAAATCAATCAAAATCAGTTTCTTCACCCACGGACAAATCAAAAGTTTTCGTCGGGATTAAAAACTAATCTAACACAAACAGAATTAAGGGCCGAGTTACTTTCAAAAAACCGCAGCAACACACGTAAAGTTAACACTACAGTAGGTAAAAAGCCCATTTAAGTTGGAGATGTAAGAGCCCTCGTGAGCCAATCGCACCCATGCGAAGTTAAATTAATTAATTATTGGACCTTTAACTTTAGGACGTTCGATAGCGTTTGAGTGAGCAAATTGGCCCCTGTGAGGGTAATTGGCCTGTCGTGGCTTTGACGGGTTAAGGTCACTAAATGTCGAAGTTAAAAGCGATTTAAATAAATATGTTATTTAAAAAATCTACTTTCGCATGCCACTAAAAATTAGATATTCAAGGTGTAAAATAAATTAGTGATAATACTTTAAGGTGTGTATGTGCCTCAAGTGTAGAGTTTACTGTGAAAGTACCAGCGCTGAAAGACTTACTTTTGACTTTCATGTTTGTATGAGAAATGCCCCAACATCATAAATTTTCTTATACAATAGTTTAAAAAAAGTACCTCCTTCAGCGCTGGTAGTTTCACAGTATAGCCTGTGTATATAATAATATACACCAGACTATTAAAAATCCAAGATGACCTAGTGGAACCTTTCATGATTCAATTTCATAATACCCATAACACCATTAGAGAGTTGTTTGGTGAAATACAGCTACAATAGGTATTTAATAATATTTATAAAAACTTTCATCCGGCGAAGTAATTTTTATAACCTATGTTACCTAGACGATTACGAATCTTGATATCTATTTCAAAAAATTTCATCAGCTATTTAGGTGCTACAATGTAACAGACAGTTTTAGACTGCTAAAATACCCTTCATTGTCTTCGTTATAGTTAAGTAAAATGTAGGTGTAGTGTCTGTATCTATTTAATAGATATAATACATTGTCTCATATGCACCAGAGAGGGCGTGGCCGTTGACAGACCAGTCAGTCACTGCCTAGACGCGGTACAAGTCAGACGTGCGCATGCGCTTGGATCTGGGTGTAATAGTGAGCCAGTGCATATTAGTTGTCTTTACGTGTAATAGTGATTGTTACAAGTGGCGACGAGGATACAGGTCAGTTTTTTTATATTACTTTAAATTATTTATTTGAAAAGAAAAGGAATATGGAAAATAAAAAATTTGATTGTAAACCATGCCAGATGGTATATCATTATACTTGAATATTTTACTGTGAACTCAATAGGTACACATATATTAAAGAAAATTAATCTATTACACTAATGGAATGTTGTTTACGCACGATAATTGGTCACCACCTGGAGTCTCGTAACACTTAAAGGTGGTAGGTACCTATTTCTGAAGAATAAATAATGTAAACAAAAAACCGGTACAGTATATTTTGTATAACCTTCTTCTCTTTTGAAAAATCGTGACTTTTGCAATAAAAAGTGAATAAAACAAGAATTATTTAATCAAGTGAGTCACTATTGTTTACCGCTTTTAATTTGTAGTTTGTCACAATTATAAAATATGTTTTATATCGTATCTGAGTATCTCATTAGCTTTTATCATGGGATTTTGCTATATACTATTTTGCTTTGTACTAGAATGTTTTAGCAAATAAGTGTTAGTAAGCTAAAACTAGTTAGATTAAAAATACATTAATTTGACAAAATTATAATACCTATTATAATATGCTATTGCAACTTTACTCGGTTGTGTTTGGGTCAGGAGCTGTAACCCCAACAGGGGTTGATTACAATTGTCATTGGCTATGCCACTGCCACTACGCCAATTAGGCATTAATGTAGGTTTTGTGCGGAACTAGTTTTGTTAGTTCTATTAAATATTATAATACATAATTTGAAACTCGTGCAGAAGGTATTAAATACCAAGGTGTCAATAACAACTTATAAATTGAAACAAATTATTTAGAAAATATGCATTTAGATAAAAGCAAATGCATTAAGTTATTTTAATTGTAACTGAATATTAATTAACGATACTGTAAAGTTTATGGCTTTATTATGAGGTAACGACATTTCAACAATGCGATACACTAATATAGCCTTACCTATTATAATAATTGATAATGAAATAAAAAACAACAATAGGTCATTCATTTGATTAAATGCTATTATACTTACCTGGTGTTTATAATATCAAAAGATACTTATCACAACAATCTATTTTACAATAATAATCGATTAGTGAATTTAATAAATAAAACTATGTTTTTAGTTAAGTAGGTAAATGTGTATTTCTGTTAATTAGAAATACAATTAAAATTGTTTTCCATTAAATTGGAAATAAAATATGATATTAATGGTGTTTCATTTAATTGA
Source organism: Celastrina argiolus (assembly GCA_905187575.2). NCBI lineage: Eukaryota > Metazoa > Arthropoda > Insecta > Lepidoptera > Lycaenidae > Celastrina > Celastrina argiolus. The sequence goes on along the minus strand of LR994582.1, from coordinate 3,048,583 downwards.
AACTGATATTGTATCCGGATTTCCATTCAATTGGAAGTGTAGTTCGTTAAATTGAACTTAGAGTTTTGACTTCTTTTAAATAAGAAGTAGGTATCTACTGTGTGGACTTCTATTAAATTAGAAGTATATATATATCTACTATGTGGACTTCTATTAAATTAGAGGTATCTTGATGTCCATTAAATTGGATGTACTTACAGGTCGCCCCATTGAAATCATGGCAAGTCAGTTACCGCCACCGGAGAAATTGGACTTAGAAGGTGATAGTACGTCAGTCGGTTCGAAGTGGGAAAAATGGAAGCGGTCCCTTCTCATTTATCTCGAAGCTGCTGATATTACAATTCCATCCAAAAAGAGAGCTACACTACTAGTATTAGGCGGAAGTTCACTGCAAGAAATATTTTATAATTTGCCTGGTGCAAATGTTGTTGATCCGGAGATAGATGTTTTTGAAATAGCTGTTAGCAAGTTAGACGAATATTTTCTTCCTAAACAAAACACAACATTCGAACGACATATTTTCCGGCTTATCCAACAAGATGAAGGTGAATGTTTTGAAAAATTTCTGATTAGGCTAAGGAGTCAAGCATCAAAGTGTAAATTTGATAAACCTGATGAGCACATAATTGAACAGATCTTAGAGAAATCCTGTTCTTCAGAGTTAAGAAAGAAAATGCTGAACATGGGGGACAGTATTACTTTAGACAAAGTTATTACTGAAGCAAATACTTTAGAGATAGTAAATTATCAATTAGTCAATTACGAGCAAAAGGATAAGGAAAAGACAAACCAGGTTAATGAAATCAGGAGTAGAAACAAGAATAATTTAAGATGGAAGAAAGAAGGAAATGAATATAATACAGAAAGAAAAATACAAAAGTGTACAAGATGTGGGAATTCTACACATATTACTCAAAATTCGACATGCCCAGCAAAAGATAAAAAATGTAATGGCTGCGGAAAATTAGGTCATTATCAAAGATGTTGTAAAACGAAATATTACCGTCAGAAACGTAAGTTAGAACAGAACCAAGGAAGTGAAAGTTTTAACAAACGCCAGCGTACAGAAAATACTGCGAATTCAGTTGATAATGAAGAGATACACTACATATTTAATGTGAACGACGATGCAACGATAAAATGTGAGATAGGAGGAGTCAATTTAGAAATGTTGATTGATTCAGGATGTAACTTAAATTTAATTTCTTATAAAAGTTGGGAATACTTAAAGAAAAATAAAATTATTTGTGAAAGACAACAAAAGACACCGAATAAGAAATTACTAGCATATGGAAGTAAGACACCGTTAAAGATTAGTGGCTCGTTTGAGGCGGTAATAAAGGTAAATGGGAAAACGGAACGTGCCACCATTTTTGTTATAGAAGAAGGGTCCCGTAACCTACTTGGTAAAGATACTGCACTAAGTTTAGGTGTTCTTAAACTGGGTATGAATATAAGTCAAGTTCAAGAACAGGAATCATATAAACCTTTTCCAAAATTTAGAGACATTTTAATCGAAATCCCAATTGATCCGTCAGTAAAACCAGTAGTGCAACCTTATCGTAGAATACCGATACCACTAGAGGAAAAGATAAACAATAAAATTCAAGAACTACTAGACTTGGACATAATAGAAGAGGTTCACGAACATTCGCCATGGGTTTCTCCTATAGTTCCAATACTAAAAGATAATGGCGATGTTCGTTTATGCATTGATATGCGACGTGCTAATGCAGCTATTTTAAGAGAAAACCATCCTTTACCGTGTATGGAAAATTTACTACCAAAAATAAGGAAGGCGCGATATTTCTCTAAATTAGATATAAAAAACGCTTTCCATCAAGCAGAATTACATCCGGATTCAAGATATTTAACAACTTTTATTACGTCAAATGGTCTGTATAGGTATAAAAGACTTATGTTTGGTGTGACATGTGCTCCAGAACTTTTCCAAAAAATCGTTGAAAAAATGTTAATAAAGTGCGACGGAGTCATTAATTTTATCGATGACATATTGGTATGGGGAAGCAATGAGGAAGAACACGATATGAGACTCGAAAAGGTGATGATGGTATTAAGACAGAACAATGTTATGTTAAATCAAGAGAAATGCATTTACAAGGTAAAGACAATACACTTTTTGGGTCACGAATTAAAATCAGAAGGAGTAAAACCGCTGCCTAAATATATAGAAAGTATAACAGAATTTAGAGAACCGAAAACAATTGAAGAATTACAAAGCTTTTTAGGTTTAGTGAATTACATAAACAAATGGATTCCGAATTTAGCTACGATGACAGAACCTCTTAAACAAATACTTAGACATAAACTGGGAAAGAAATGTAATATTAAAGAATACTGGAAAAAATGTCACGACGAAGCATTTCAAAACTTAAAAAAGATATTATCGAAAATAAGAACTTTAGGATACTATGATATTAAAGATAAGACCCAGGTTATAGCAGATGCAAGCCCTGTAGGACTTGGAGCGGTTCTAGTACAGATTGATAATGAAGGTCCTAGAATTATAGCATACGGAAATCGAACACTGAGCCAATGTGAAAGAAAATATAGCCAGACAGAGAAAGAGGCTCTTGCTTTAGTGTGGGCTATTGAACATTTTAATATTTTCTTATTTGGTAAGGAATTTGATTTGATAACGGATCACAAGCCTTTAGAGTTTCTGTTTAGTCCCAAATCAAAACCATGCGCCCGTGTAGAAAGATGGGTTTTACGACTTCAGGCGTATCGCTATAATATAAAATATAAACCCGGTAAAACCAACATTGCGGATTCGTTATCTAGATTATGTAAAGATTCAGGCCAGAATATTAGTTTAGAATCGGAAGAGAACTATGTCTGTCAAATAGTTGAACTCGCTAGACCTTGTGCAATTTCAATGCAACAAATAGTAAAGGCATCCGAAAGTGACCAGGAAATTACAAGTATCAAGAAAGGACTATATAATGACCAATGGGATGAGTCTATAAAGTCATACAAATTGTTTTCTGATGAATTATGTTTCTACGAGAACATCCTGTTAAGAGGCAACAGAATTGTTATTCCTAAGGCACTTAGGGAACAAGTTTTAATAGCAGCTCATGAGGGACATCCAGGAATGGTCGCTATGAAAGGTCGCCTTCGCTCTAAGGTCTGGTGGCCTAGAATCGATAAAGATGTTGAGTTATTGGTAAAGAGCTGCAAAGGATGCACCCTAGTTAGCTTACCAGATCCACCAGCACCAATGAAACGAAGAGACCTGCCATCTGAACCCTGGATTGATATTGCAATGGATTTATTGGGTCCACTGCCCAGTAATGATTATATCCTAGTAATCGTTGATTACTATAGTCGCTATAAGGAGATTAAAATTACCAGGACAATAACTAGCTCGCAAATTATTAAACTTCTTCGAGAAATTTTTAGTCGACTAGGTTACCCATTATCAATTACTGCTGATAATGGCAGACAATTTGTCAGCGAAGAGTTTAAGACATTTTGCAATAATTGCAACATTAAACTTTTTAATACTGTGCCATACTGGCCACAGATGAACGGGGAAGTAGAACGACAAAACAGAGACATAGTAAAACGACTCAAAATAGGTTCTAGTGAAAATCGAGACATGAAAGAGATATTATATGATTATCTGATGATGTACAATTCCACTCCCCATTCAGTTACAGGAAAAACACCATCAGAATTATTTTTTAAGAGAATAAACAGGGATAAAATTCCCATGTTAAAAAATATAAACCAAACGGATGATGACACAGATGTTAGAGACCGAGACAAATTACAAAAGGAAAAGGGAAAAGAATATGCAGACAGAAAGAGAAGAGCGGAAGATCCAGATCTAACGGAAGGTGATAAGGTGTATGTAAAAGAAATAGAGAAGAGCAATAAGCTTTCAACTACTTTCAACAATACACCACATGTAGTAGAAAAATCTGTAGGAGGAGACATTACAATACGAAATGAAGAAACTGGACAAAGACTGCGTAGAAATGTTATTCACTTAAAGCGTGTAGAAGGGCAATGGAAAACAGTAGAGAATGAGAGCAATTTGGATAATGATGAAGAAAATGAATAAAATTATATTATAATTATATCAGTAAAATGAGAAAGTAAAAATGTGATGTTAAAGCGATTGGTTATATATGATTAATTTAATGTTGACGTTAAACTGATTTTATTGAAATAAAAATATTGATAAGGAAGGGATGTAGTGTCTGTATCTATTTAATAGATATAATACATTGTCTCATATGCACCAGAGAGGGCGTGGCCGTTGACAGACCAGTCAGTCACTGCCTAGACGCGGTACAAGTCAGACGTGCGCATGCGCTTGGATCTGGGTGTAATAGTGAGCCAGTGCATATTAGTTGTCTTTACGTGTAATAGTGATTGTTACAGTAGGTTTTTATATATTCCTCTTCTTACACTAAACTCCAAAATAAAAACGGGTGTAGTATGTGAATACGGTCCTTAAGTAGCATATAAATAATTTGATCCTTTAGCTATCCAGTGGTGTAATTGAAATTTGTATTTAGATTATCGATATTATGTAGCTGCAACACTAAAGGGGCCTTTCTCTCTTAACTAATCCGATTTTGATTCATTAGTACCGCGTACTCCTGAATAAATTGACATTTGTTTATTATAATTCTCAGTCGATTTATATGGTCGGGAGAACTAAAAGTTACGATCTTACGATTTTATCTATCTGTTAGTTTCGAAGTAGACCACCAAATAAAATACAAATACCGTTGAGATCGAACTGATTCGATTCTCGAATGTGTCGGGAGTAACCCTACTGTATCCCCTGATTTTGTTATCATTTGTATTTTCAACCGACTTCTAAAAAAGGATGAGGTTCCTCAATTCGGCCCTATATATGTCTTTTCAACTGCGTTCCTATGAAAAAGATTCTAATAAAAATATCGTGGCTATATCTCTATATATAGAAGAAATGTAGCTACATTTCTTCTATATTTGATCTTCTGTAGGATGGAGGTGGATAAAACGTACAATTGAATTGACCGCGCACCTCGTAAGCTCATTTCGTGGCTTACCACCGTTTCCGAACTGAAAATCTTTTAAAGTGAGCGTTGTACATTCTTTTTACTTGTAAATAATTTTACAACTGGTAGATAAAATGCTTTTTATATTTTTTCTCTCTTTCTAAAGTGCGTAATATTTGGCGCGATGTAAAACTATCTAACGCACATATTCACACACTGGATTACGAACACAATCTTGCTGCCTTATCCAATAATTGTATCTGAAAAGTTTTTGAAATTGTAAACAGTAGGAACAATAAATCCTACAAGGGTAGGTACCATTAGGTAGTTGGTAGATGATTAACAGGCACGTTGCTCGTACTTAAAAGGTAGAGACTCCGCAATATAACCCTTACAAAGGTCTCCCTATTACGATTGCACTTCATTGCGTAGCTATCTAGAACACTGTTTCCCAATCATTGTCTTGCCATGACCCGGTCAATTTTCACACTGCATTTTCGTGACTTTCTTAATAATTTTAAACTCTAGCTAGTTTCATTAAATTATTTAGTACATTTTATAATATTTTCATATAGCCAATTTAATTACTAAATTTAAGTGCGATGCCTACTGCATTTTGGCGGGAATGTTGTGACCCAGTATTTTATTTCGATGGCCCGGTACCGGGTCGCGACCCGGCAAACGCCGATCTAGAAAATACTTAACTTGTTGCTAAGGCTATCTTATTGCTCGAGACTATGTTAAATAATAAGTAGAGCCAGAATTAGATGCCGTTCTAAAACGATAATTAGAAGATATTGTAATTCTCGTTAATAATCACTGTTTAAGGACCAGGTTACACTAAAACGTGACGTGGTGTTTTATTTTATTTACTACACAAAAACACACACGTATTGCGATAGCATTGTGCAGGAAATAAAGTTCAATTTTGCATTGCTATGTTAAAAATGCAGCACCGTTTCATTTGTAAACTGATTCCAAGTACAGAGACTTCGCTACATACCTGCACTCGTTAATATGCCTTCGCATTCAAATATAATTTTAATTAGATTCAAATGTTTAATTTCTACATGAGTGCAGCCGTTAGCGCCTGATTCCTGGCACAAGCTCCACTCGCCACTTCAACACCTGGCGGCTGGCATTCCCGTTTAACACACGTTCCCACTTCAACTCGGATAATAAAGGCACTTGCCGCGTCAAGCACATTCCCCGCCCACTTTGTCTGGCTTTATTTTAAACGATTTGTCGATTTTTAAACATGCTCGCTAGCTACCGGGTAACACGGTAATGAGAAAATGCAGTAATTAGCTGTCTCGCAGCGTTCGTTGTACAAACTCATTATTATGAATTTCATTGTAATGAATGGTTATTATAATTTCAGATGACGGAGTTTTCAGGACCGTGTTTTGTTTTACTCTCGACTTGTTGGTAATTGATTATTATTTCATCCAAACTGATATACAGTTGAAAAATTAATGGAAATTTTAAGTAAATGTTTACAATCTTTCGGTGGAAATTGAAAATGTTTTTAGCTTCTTATACGCATTATAACATGGTATAGCATGGCGCGTTTTTGGTACCAGACACTTTACTGGGGTTGCCCTAACCTGAAAGGTCATGGAAATAGTCTGAGTTTAAATGTTAACCACTTAAAACTGCTATAATTTTTTTATTAAACATATATAATGTTAAAATTTGTGTACGCTAGTGCTTGTGTTATGGCAAACAGACTAGAAAATGCGGATATAATATACATTTTATGCTACGTAATAACAATTTGCAATATAAAATAGCAGATTCCCGTGGGATGGCGGGATATATTTTAATGAAGACAAATGTTTGTAGCGGATGTGACGTTGCCGCGCTGATTACTCCCCGGGGTTCACTAACACCTCATATCCGGAATTTAGGGGTTTGTCTACCCTACGCCTAGTGCCTACCGCTGTAGGGATTTATTGATTGCACCCTCTATGGTGGTAGGTAAGTATAATATATATACTCGTACTAGATGTTTGCCCGCGACTTCGTGCGACAAAATGAAATCCCACGAGATCTGTACATTTTGCCGCAATATAGAGTTGACTATGTCCTTTCCCATGCTCTACTTTATGTACAAACCACTACATACAATAGACCAGGGTAGGATTTTCCTCAAAAGAAACATTTTTTAGAGGAAAACTCCACCAACATAGGTCCAGCAGTTTTGGAGCCTATTATATTTTATTTGGCAAACCAAAAAAAATATTTTATTTTTTTGCATTGTATAGGCTCGAATATATTATATAATACGTCCGATTTTCGACATTTATTTTTATCATCTATAAGTTATAAAACAGCCGTACATTAATAATTAGTCGTAGTTCCTCATTTGGACCCGAGAAATTTCATTTACTCAAAAAAAAAGACAGCATAGCGCTGAGAGTAATTTTATAATATAGTAACAGCTTTCTAAGCATTATTCACGATGGTACATTTCACAGGTAAATTTTTTCATGGGCTCGTAGTCTATAACTATAGTTGTGTCGTAGACGGATTTGTTTACGGTATGTGTTAAAGTTAACCGGGAGTCGGGACGTACTATAATACTAACTAATAATAACTAATAATAACCAATAAACTAATAATAACCGGTCATATACAACATGTAGTAATGAATATATTTCCATCAGCAGTGTTCACTAAAGTTTTAATAAACCATAACAAAGTGACACAGTCTACATATCTCAATTCTCAACTCTCGTGATCCGCAAGCGCGTTTAATTCTAAACAACCCGATACAACAAATAATACTCGCTCGTTACAAACTTAAACATTGGAGACTGTTCTAGACGCTTCTGGATTGTTCTAGATGGTTCTAGACGGATAAAGTTGCGCGGGCTTACGTGCTCAATTTTGCTCGGAACTCGGGAAGGTCGCACCGAATATTGTACGTGAGCGAGGATTTATTGTGACTTGGAGAAGCTAGATCGCTTCTAATGCTATTTGATTTGAAGCGAGTGCTGCTAGAATATTCATGAGTGAATTGAGTGATACAACTATTACGCTAACTATGATGTAGTTAACTATATTACTAGTACAAATGACAGTTTGTGAGGATAATATGACGGGTGTAAAAAGAGCAGTCACTATAACTTTGGAATATGATTATACTACCTTTTCTCATTCTAGAAATGTATTTTTTTTTAGAAAAATTTCAAAAGAAAATTTATTTGCTTTATTGTTATTTTTGTGACAAAAAATAAGAAATGGTGAAAAGTAAAAAAATTTTTTTAGTTTTTGACAAAAAAAATATACATTTCCAAGATGAGGAAAGGTAGTATAATCGTATCTCAAAGTTATAGTGACTGCTCTTTTTACACCCTGTATATTTGTGATCCTCTTACACAAGAACTACTAAATGCATTAGGATTAAATTTAGAATTGCAGTTAGTAGTTTAGGCTTTGGATAAAAATATGTAGTCTACTTTTATCCTAGAAATGTCCTATGGGATGCTGTATAATGAGGTGGAGTCGCTAGGATGAACTTGTTTCGTATAGTTTCTTTAAACTTCTCCGATTATCACGGGTTGTATTAGCATGTTCCACGTTTCGACTGATATTGACATAACCCTTGTCTTAACCTGAAACAAACTTACGAGCAAGTTTGTATAGTAACCTTTGCATAGGTTATTAAACAAGCCATAATATTATATGGATAGTTATAAATATTTAACTCCTTAATTATTATTGATTTGTGAAGTTACTTAAAATTTAATTTATTTATTTATATAATATTAAAATGATAAAAAGTAAAAATATTTTGCAGATGAATCAATGCACTGGCTTCAAATCCTTAGGGAAATTGAGAATTTAAACACGTACTCCTCTTCTGTCGTACGTATATACTTAGGAAAGATAAACCTGCAAGACGTTGGAACCTATGAAAAAGCTGCGGAAAAAACTTTTACATAATTATGGATTTTTTTATAGACAAGATGGTATAGTAAGTAGTTTACTATACTATCTTGCCTTGTAAATAAAAAAAAATGCTTGTAAATTCTATCAAACACCACAACTTATATTTCTGCTTCTTTCACAGAGCTAAATGCAACAAAACCAACAGACGCCACGTCGGACAATCAGGAGGATGTCCTATATCAGAAAGACGTATCTTTCATCGCAGAACTAGAAGTAGCACCGTCCAATAGACTTAGTAAACCTAATGTAAGCGAAAGACATATCGACGAGAGACTAACGACGCTATCCACGACGACCCGGGAGAATAAGATCACGTATACGGGGGAGAGGACGAAGGAGGTAGACGGCCTGGTCAGCCTCATGGAAGATGGAGTCAGTAAGGTAGACCTCAACATCATCACGGATGAGCGAGTCAAAGACGCGATTATTGAGGCGAGCAGGTTTAAGGTCACGACGCTTGGCCCCAGCTTGGAACAGAAGGTAAGATTTTAATGTAGCAAAAATTCCGTCTCAAAAAGTCGACAGCAATTAAATGTTTGCCAATTAGTGAAAATTTAAATCGTATTTGACGCCGTCAAAGGGACTACCCCGAAATACGCCGGGTATAGAAATTATGGAATAAAATCCAAAATCAATCAGTTTGCGATTGCGCTTGTAACACCAGGTATGATTAAAGTGAACAAATTGCTATCGATTCTAAGACAATTTTTAAACATTGTAAACGTTTCCTACGTTTATTTGTTCTAACCTGTGTCTGGCACTGATAATACAAACTTATACACCCATTACAAAGTAATAGATAGATAGATAATAGCAAACATAAAATCAAAAGCGTATACAATTTTGTTTACGCTTTTGATTTTATGTGTTCTATTTTTCGCTTCAGTTTATGCAAATTTTGTCTCAAAAATATTTATATAAATATTTTATATAAATGATAAAAAGGTTAATTCTGACCTAGAGGTTGCGACGGTCTTCGAAAAGTATTTTGCTGACATTCCAGTCTCAACTACAAAAGACTTAAATTCCTCACCTGCAGTTGCCGAAAAAATGCTTAAAGAAAATGTCAAGGAATGTGATGTCAATTTTAGTTTTAAAGAGATTACCTCCAGAGACATTATTAACACATTCAAATTACTGAATATTAAAAGTACTACCGATCTCTGGGGAATATCTACAAAAATTATTAAATCCATAATTGACATCATTGCCCCTTACTTAGCCTTAGTATTCAATTACTGTATTAAGAGTGGTGTGTTCCCGGACCTCATGAAGCATAGCAAGGTGATGCCTCTTTTTAAAGCTGGAAGTAAATCTGACCCAGCCAATTATAGACCAATCTCTATACTACCGGCTTTTAGTAAAATTTTCGAAAAAATTATTTTAAACCAATTGCTAGTTCATTTTAACTCGAATAATCTACTACATAGTAATCAATTCGGTTTCACTAAAGGTCGGTCCACAACAGATGCAGGCATCAGCCTTCTTTGCAGCATATTTGAAGCTTGGGAGGGGTCACAGGATGCTCTTGGTGTGTTTTGTGATCTTTCCAAGGCGTTTGACTGTGTCGAGCACGCTACTTTGACCAAAAAATTATACCACTATGGTATAAGGGACACAGCACTAAATTTTTTAAGTTCTTACCTCAACAATAGAACTCAGAGAGTGGAAATAAATTGTAAAAGATCTGCTGGCACCAAAATTGAGTTAGGTGTTCCACAGGGATCTATTTTAGGTCCGTTTCTTTTTCTCATCTACATAAATGACTTACCGTATCTAGTAAAAGATAAGCATGAGATAGTACTTTTTGCTGATGACACTTCACTAATTTTTAATGTGAAGCGACGACAGTCAAACTATGACGAGGTAAATAGTGCTCTTTCAAAAATGGTACATTGGTTTAATGTAAATAATTTACTTTTTAATTCAAATAAAACAAAATGTATAAAGTTTAGCCTGCCAAATGTTAGGCAGGTCCAAACCAATGTACTATTAAATGATGAGAAAATGAACTTAGTAGACACCACTGTATTCCTAGGTATAACACTAGACTGTAAATTACAATGGGGTCCTCATATTGTAAAACTGGCAGATAAGCTCAGTTCTGCAGCATATGCAGTAAAAAAAATTAGAGAAATTTCAGATGAAGATACAGCGAGACATAGAGATAGTTTATTTTAGTTACTTTCATAGCATAATATCCTACGGCATTCTTTTGTGGGGAAATGCCGCGGACATTAATACTATATTTGTGCTGCAGAAGCGAGCTATACGTTCTATTTATAAGTTGTCATCTTTTGAATCTCTGAGAGAAAAGTTTAAAGAAATAAGTATTCTGACCGTCGCATCTCAATACATTTTGGACAATGTGTTGTATGTAAAAAAGAATATAAATGATTTCAGAAAAAAAAGCGACAACCATTGTATATACACTAGAAATAAGCACAAATTAGATATACCAGTGATTAGACTTGGCAAGGTAGGTAAATCTTTTAAAGGTCAATGTATACGCCTATACAATAGAATCCCAGAAAACGTTCAAAATCTTTGTATAAATAAATTTAAAAAATTAGTTAAAGAACGTTTGTGTGCTAAAGGGTATTATAAGGTTAATGATTTCATTGATGATTGCACACCCTGGGAATAAGGTGCCTCTATGCTAGGTTACAACTTTGTACTCTTTGTTTTTATAATTTTAGTTTTAAGTCATAACATTGTTATGTATATTGTATATTATATTATATTTAAAAAGAAAAAGAACAATTTTCCAATCTTTTTGCTAAAAGATGGCCCCGCGCGAGTTTCTTACGCCGGTTCTTCTCGCCGGGCTAGTTTCCGAACCGGTGGTAGGCATCATGTAGGACAATTCTATAAGTGTTATTTAATAACCTATATGGAAATAAAATGTTTTGATTTTGATTTTGATTTTGATCTCTAAGACAGATCGTAATATCTAATGTTCTGCAGGTGCCAGGTCCCCCGACTACGGCGGCTCACACGACCGCGCTGCTGGGCTGCAGCTGCGACCCCTGCAACTCCAGCTGCAGCTGCCCCGTGCCCGCCACCTGCAAAACTGGTGAGTTTACCTTAAAACGAGCTGCAACGGCTTTGTTACAGTCCGCTAACTAGTTGGTTGAGTGACGCTTGTTCAATCAACGTTTGGCCTAGTCATGCCGTCGTTCAATAAACGCGCTAGACATTTAATCAAATAGCTGATTCGATTAGATGACTGCGACATATCTATTACGTTTGTACTACGTTATGCGCTTCGACTAACTTAATATTCATTTATTTAATAAACGTTCGATTTCGAAATACAATGTTAAAATCTTTTATTCATAAGCTTCGAAAGTTTAAATCGACTTGTCACAGTGTTCTTTAAGCTATAAACAAAACTTAAATTAGCATTAAAATCCAAAGCATCCACTTAAACTGGGACGGAACAGCTGACAATATTAACGAGTGTGCAGTTTGTAAACAGTTGTAACTTGTGAAGTTATAACGAATGACTCTGTTACTAATTGAATGTAACATGCAAGTTTATATACTGCACGTTTAGGGCGTGTTTCACCAGGCAATGTTAAAGCTAATCCTTCGTTAAATATCATGTTGTTCCTCTCGTAATTCCTATCAATGAATGAGAAGGCATGTTATTTTCACAGCCGTTAACACTAACATGCGTTGATAAAATCGGGGCTTAGTCCCGTTCTCATTTCTCTTATTCATTGATAGGAATTACGAGAGAGATAACATGGTATTTAACGAAGGATTAATTTTAAAATTTCTTAGTGAAACCCACCCTTAATACCATATATTTAACAATATCTCTAGACTATATAACGTTAACTTCGTAGCGCAGTGGTTGAGCGTGTTGGTGCACGAGCGGGAGGTTGCTGGTTCGAATCATGCGGAAGGAACAAAAAGTTATCCGTGTTCCTCGGTCATGGATGTGTACTTAATTTATGTATTAATAAAATAAGTCTCAATTTTTTATAATTAAAAATTAATTGCTATTAGTCTCGCTAAAACTCGAGAACGGCTGAACTGATTTGGCTATTTTTGGTCATGAAATATATAAGTCCTGGGAAGGTTTAAACGGTTTGTATGCTCTACGAAGTGGGCACGGGTCAGCTAGTATGTGTATAGTTTTTAAAAGTATTCCGTTTTCTGGTACCTAGTTCTTAGTATCGGAATTGTGAAGCGTGCTTTGGATACATAGCACGCTTTACAAAATCTAGCCATATTAACGTGATGTGAAGTGTCCATAAATATTATTATTATTATTATGTAGGTACACATAATATTCTTGGAGGTATTAGAAGTAATATAGGATAAATCCACGCGGGTGAAGCCGCGGGCAAAAGCTAGTAGTTTATAATTACAATTTATCGCGGATATAAATAAACAATTTGAAAACTTCGGACCTGTCGCACACGGCGTAATAAGTTTTACTTTGATGAAAAATAATGAGGCACTATTCGCACGATTAACGGGGGCCAAGTTTAAATTGTTGTAGCAATTACTCCGCGGAGTTACTAGCTTAATTTTTGTCATAAATAGCGATAAAATATCTAAATACTTGACTAGGTCTACGTCTACGTCTACGTTTATGTCTACGTCTACGTATACGTATACGTCTACGTCTACGTCTGTCTACGTATACGTCTACGTCTACGTCTGTCTCCGTCTACGTCTACGTCTACGTTTATGTCCACGTCTACGTCTACGTATACGTCTGCATCTACGTCTGTCTACGTCTATGTCCACGTCTACGTCTTCGTCTATGTCTACGTCTATGTCCACGTCTATGTCTTCGTCTATGTCTACGTCTATGTCCACGTCTATGTATTCGTCTATGTCTTCGTCTATGTCTACGTCTATGTCTACGTCTATGTCCACGTCTATGTCTACGTCTAGATCTATATCTACATCTACACTAATATTGTAACTCTTTACAATATTAGTATGGATGTGTCGGATCGCGTTTCGCATTCCTCTGAACGCGAACGAAGTTTAAACTGTTGTAGCAATTACGCCGCGGAGTTGTTAACTCAACTTTTGTCATAAAGAGCGATAAATCTATATACTAGTCTAGGTTACGTCTACGTCTATGTCTACGTCGATGTCTATGTCTACGTCTGTGTCCACGTTTATGTCTTCGTCTATGTCTGCGTCTAATTCTATATCTATATCTACACTAATATTGTAACTCTTTACAATATTAGTATAGGTTTGTCGGATCGCGTTTCGCATTCCTCTGAACGCGAACGAAGTTTAAATTGTTGTAGCAATTACGCCGCGGAGTTGTTAACTCAACTTTTGTCATAAAGAGGTTTTTGAACTGACGATACACCTATATATATTATCTATACTAACATAATTATCCGTGGATGCTGGACACAAAGTAGATAATATAACAGAGACACGACCTAGTACAAGCAAATAATAACGCCCTAAAACTGGCAATAGAACTTCTTATATTCTTTCCTTCTATTTTTCAATAGATGGCATCAGTGAGAACTTGAATAAAACTGTCTATTGAACTAACGATTTTCTATTCTTTCATTCCCCAATAGATGGCACAAGTGACCACGATGCTGGATAAAGAATAGCACCTTCCCATCAACTATCTTTCCCGTTGGTATCGTAAAAGACGACAGAGTGAATATATACGGAAATCAGCAGCAGAATTTTCCGGACATTGATATTATTTTAACACTGCGCTTGCCGACCCGCCTGCTAAGCGTGACGAGTATTAAAGGTACCTCCCATGAAATCAATTGGGGAGGCTTCTACTCCGTAGTTCCTAGCTGAAATAATGATGATGATGATACTGACATAAAGAGAAAAGATTTGTTTGCTTGTATTGAATATACTCGGAAACTACTGGTATTAGATCGTGGAGAAGAGCAAATGCTCTTTGGCTTAGTGTGGAGCTCATTTGAGCTCAAAACAAAGGTCGTGAATTTTAATCTTGCTAAATGAACTTAAAAGGTTCCTGGATTTAGATGTGGGTTAAGTATGAGTACAATATAGTCAAAACTTACACCTACACTTAAGCATGTGATGGACGTGACGACAAATATTATCACTTCACATGCCTGTGAAGTGATAATATTTTTAAGCCCATTCCTAAGAAAAGTAATAATAATAAATAAAAAGCAGAAAACCGTGAAATATCGCCCGTGTCTTGGCGCGCTAAAACACATTGCTAGTGTCTAAATACGAGCTACTTTTGTACGAACGATAATCGGACGACTTTTCTTCAATACCATTTCTGACCAACTATTATTATTACTTTGCAACTTTGGTCGGACACCCTTGCCCACACAGAAAGGTTAACGGACGCTCACCCCAAATAAAGTGAATTCCAAGACGAAACAACGGGAAGTGCCAGAAAAAGTCAAGGGTATAAATAACCCGCCTACTGTCAATATATGGCGTGGGATGTGTTGACCCAGCTGTGTCAGCTTTTGTTAATGTTAGGCTAGTGACCAGGACCCCGATTCTCGCACCTCAAACTTATTTTCGAATCTCAGTCTATCCCGCTCGTTCACGAATGATTTGGAGCGCGTGTGAGAGGGACTGACGATCGAATCGATGTTAAAGTCACAAGAATCGGGCCCCTGATGATGATTCAATCGAAACCAGTCGTGTTTTTGTGAAAACTTGTTAAAATCGTTATAAAAGTGGAAAATTGCAAATAAAAGTTGTGTGTTATTATGTGAACATTAACTTCATCAAGAACCAACAGTACATTTAATCAGTTATATGTTAGGCAATGTCCAGTTTCGCAAGAACCATTTACTACGTACTCGTGATATGAATGTCAATTGTGTTGGTGCTGATATAATTATTTTTAACTAGCTGTGCCCGCGACTTCGTTCGCGTGGTTTTTGAGTGACTTAAACCGTTCATGCAGCGCACGCGTTTAAACAAACAAACAAATGCTTTATAATAAATATTAGTATAGATAACTTTATAAATCATAGTTTACAATGGTTCCTGTTGACAGCGCAAAAAGTGCGTATTTACTGCGAAAAAACGACACTTAGGTTCAAATGTGCGTGTTATGGGAACACGCACATTTGAACCTAAGTGCGTTATAAGCTACGCTCGTATTTTACTAACGCACATATTTTACTTTGCGTGGTCATTACAAGCACGTTGTCTACGTGATTCGCGTTTCAGTGGGGTTAGCAGATACAATTATTGATATTATTTTTAGATTGTAGAAAGAGAATAGTATAGCGATACAAATAGTTGTCATTACTCCGGTTTACTGGACAAGGTCTTAGTACACAATGTGTAAATAAATGAGTGGAGAATACTTTACGGTCCGTATGCGCCTACTAGGTATACAGGGTGTAACAAGAGCAGTCACTATAACTTTGGGATAGGATTATAGGACCTTGACTGATTCTAGAAATGATTTATTTTTATTATTTATTATTAAAATTTTTTTTTTTTGCAATTTATTATTTTAGTCGCAATGCTGAACTGTTTGGAACAACGTTCTGCATTAAATTCTTAAATTTTATAATTTTTGCCCTAGTACGTAATGAACGTCTTACGCGTGCTATTGACCTCTCAGCGTAATCAGCTGATCGCTGTGTTGTGCACGTTGTACATTGTCTATTGAAATTTTTTTATTTTTTAAAAACAGTGGATTAAAAGCAAATGACTATTACCAATGGATATATCTCTTGCCTGGTTATTACCCCACGAAGTTATAGTGACTGCTCTTTTTACACCCTGTATAGAGTTTACTGTGAAAGAACCAGCGCTAAAATACTTACTTTTGACGTTCATGTTTCTCTGATTAATGCCTCAACATCCTAAATTTTCCCATACAATAAATTAAAAAAAAGTACATAACTGTTTCAGCGCTGGTACTTTTACAGTGAACTCTATATATAGGACCCATACACACCCTAAATTATTATCACTCATTAATATTACAGTCTGTATACGATATCCGTTATTTGTGTATGGAGAAAATCCTTGCAGCTGTGCTAACTATACTCATACAATTTAAACTATTATCCATCTAGTAACATCTTTTATCATTTATAGCTCTTGATTTATGTTTCGAACAGTTTTTTTTTTTTTATTATTTACCCTACCACGGGCAGTTGAAAACTCCCCTATAAACTTTTCTATGTTGTCATGGCTGTATATTATAACTACATAATGTATACGTATGTCGTATACGTATATTATTGTATACTACTGAATGTTTTGACATGTAACAAGTGCGATCGATTCGCCTACGTTACCAATAAACTAAATAAACTAAATAAATATACAGGATGATTCATGGTTCATATATTAAGCCCAATATAGTGTGAAAAGAATGACGCGTAGAGCATTTTTTGTATTGGCACCTCATATAAATTACTTAATACAAATCAAAAAAAAGCATAGCTCTAAAATGACCACAAGTAGTGCATTTTACTATGCTGGGGCTACGATACACGCTATAACGTACTATAAATTGACCTAAGACCAGGGTTGAAACATCTGTTTTGTGACGTTTATGTAGATCTTTTGTCGTGATTTGTCGCGTTATATAAGTAATTTATATGAAGTGCCAAAACAAAAAATGTATATTTGGTTTTATATATTACTAGCTGTCCCGGCAAACTTCGTATTGCCTTGTTAATTAATTGCTTGACATACTGACTGCAGCGCCACCTATCGGTTCCAATTGTAAATCTAAACCATTCTCGAATCTCCACGAACACACACAAAAAATTTCATCAAAATTGGTCCAGTCGTTTAGGAGGAGTTCAGTCACATACACACGCACACAAGAAATATATATATTAAGATGACCCATGAATCATCCTGTATAGCAAGAGCTCCCCTACAGTTCAACAATCACATGAACTCGTGGGAGAGTATCAGCTGTGGTAAATGTGTTTCTGTTGGCTGTGGATTTCATTTGTTTATATTTTCCTCGTCATCAGATGGTTTATATAAAAGCTGTAGATAGAAACAATTCATCCTTAGGGCTTAACTTACATTGGCACAAAATCTAACCGTCATCTCGTCACTTTGATTTAATGTGTTCAGATTTATTATATTTCTCGACCCCTATGGCTCAGGGGTTGCGGAGGTCGGGGGTTCAAGTGATGGATGAGGTGTAAGGCGTACATACATAATATGATATTATTTATGATATATATAACGTGCTAATATATAATTTACAACGATCCTACTCCTTACAAAGTGACAACAAATAGATTAGTTTGTTATTAAATTAGTTAATATCGGCTCGCCAGCTATACTCAACGTCTTTGTCCTTCCCGGTCAAACGCCATAGATCATAATCTTTTATCCGGTTCTGCGTTGAGTATTGCCCGAGACGACAGATTATATTATACTTTTTTATAGAAGTTAATATTATTACTTAGTCTGTCACTATGTGGACACTACACCATTAATAATACAACATTGAATGCGTATCCGTTACGTAAATATTTTATTAATAAGGGGGCTACGACTATGGCGGATGTTAGACACTTGTATACGCTATACCTGTACTTGACAATGACGTCATAATAGTCCCCAGCTCCCTCCCGGCGGCACATGTTGTCGCCATTACTGTAGTACTCCTGCGGCCCTCCGGCCCTCCGTCCCGACTTCCGGCGTGTCGAGCTTTGTGCTTTTGGGTTTGTTACATTGTAACAGAATAAATATTCTGTTTTAAATAATGATCTGAGGAAGCAAATGTAAATGAATTGTGCGAAAACAGGGCGAAAAGCACTTAAATCTTTTGTCATTTGGGTAATTTAGACAATAAGCATTGGTATATTATCCTTATTGTGTTTATTCAGGACAATTCATAATCATTAGAAGACAATAACGTAAAAAATACAAAAGTTATCCATCTAGTAACTTCTTTTATCATTTATAGCTCTTGATTTATTATTTTTTTGTATTTACCCTACTATTGGCAATTTAACCAGACATTGAAATATATTAATGGTACTTTCGTTCCCCTATAACTAGCTTAACTAGCTGTTCACCTGCGTAAATTCAGTGTCCCACGGGAACACAGTACATTTTCAGGATAAAAAGTAACATATTTATTTATCTAGGGTATCAGTTTCATGCATACTATCATTATATCAAAATTGTTCCAAACGTTCGTGCACGAGGAAGTAAGAAACACACTAGAAAACTTTCGCCTATATAATTTTTGCCTTTATAATATTACTTTCTTACTAATAAAAATATTGTATCCGGTAGACAATATGATTAGATCGATAGACAAGATCTATCTTGTCTATCTATCTAATCATATTGTCTAAAATACGAGTATTTTCTCCTTGTCTGATAAGAGTACGTTAGGAAAGTCACTTATCAAAACATTGTGAATATTTTATTAGTAAGTGGTTTAGTCTAATTCTTTTACAATAACTACAATTAAAAATTTTACCAACCGAACTTGAAGGAAAACATCGTGAAGATACCCGCACATAGTTGGCCCTATTGACCAGTTTAGCTATTGATGAGTAGATGAGCATACACTCTAATGTCAGTATAAAATTAAACAGGGAATTACACGTCTGTTTAATTCAACAACTACCGTTAGACCAAAATCAACCTTATTGCAATAAACACGGGGGTTAAAATATTTTTTGCAATTCGAATACCGTAAAATGTACAATCCGTTACAGCCTGCAACGTTTTATGTCTTACGTCGATTACAAAGCTTTGACGAACAAAAGAGGAACGTCTAAGAACCAGGGGTAGTAGGGGAGTTTTCCATTACCGCACCCCATGGGGCGAGGGGTTGCACTCTTGAATGTATTAAGTGATATTGGGGTAGCTTTCGATACGGTTTTTTAACGCATTTCCTGTATGTGACTGGTGACTAGACGACAAACCACTTGAACGTAACTCTATAGGTGTACTGAGGACTGAATAATAAATATAATATAATGAAAATACCATGTGTTTAATATATATTTGATACATTATATTATGAATTCGAATTAGAATTTGATAATCACGTCTTACAATTATTTAGTTGAGCTCAAAATTTCTGCCTCTTGGGCGTGGAAATATTGTAAAAAAAATTGTGCATGCTAAATTATCAATTAATGTTAGGTACATACATATTTCATAATCACTTAAAAATTACAATTTCATTGTGTCCAGGACTAATCTTTTTAAATTCATAGTATTTTAGTTCAAACGGTACATTACATTTTTTAACCGACTTCCAAAAATGGGGGAGGTTTCTCAATTCGACCGTATATATGTTTTTACAAGCTTATAGTTAACTTAAATTAATAATATTATAAGTTTATAATGTCAAATATATGTAGATCATTATTATAATATGTTCCATTCGGTCCAATGCTGTATAATACAAAATAGATATTTATAAAATCTATTGCCGTCTCGCAGTGCTAGCTAGCCAGCACTATCGCGATAGAGACTACTGCAGCACAATCTGAAATTAACCATTAAAAACACCAAAAATCGACGTTTGGGGATCCCAGTCCTCCTCCAAAACTAAACCGATTTAGATATTTTTTTTTACTATAAACTAAAAGGCTAGGTTCCTATGTTTTGCAGTCAAATTTGTCAAAAAGTCTGGTATTTATTTTAGATTTTTGAACGTCCATGTTGCAAAGTTAAAAATAGGGATGTACAAATAATATGCGAAAAAAAATGGTCACTCTAGCGACATTATCCAGGGAGGAAACAGGCGTCGCGCAGAAAAATAGGCGTGCTGTTTCCTCTTAAGGGTGCTCACGAGCGATAATCGGTGGCCGACTTTATGTAGGTGAAAAATGGAATATACTAATTTCGATAGTGCAACGTTCACATCAGACAGAATATCGGTCAGCAATAATATGGAGTAGTAATGCCTGTTTATCGGGTCCTACAAAAAATATGAGTATCATATATGATGAACTAATAAGATATTTTCTGTTTGTATTAGAGTAGTTAAACAATTCTCCAGACAATACCTCTCAGATCTTCAGACAATACTAACCGCGGATAGAATTCCTTTATTCCGATTTAATAATAAGCCATTCAATATCTTTAATATCGTATTTACTATAACTGATTGAATATACTGTTGGTTCTTGATGAAAATGCATGTTCACAATAACAATACACAACTTTTTATTTACACTTTTCCACTTTTATTAAGTTTTTATAAGTTTTTACAAAATAACACTACCGGTTACTTAACTATTCTTATCTAAATTATTTTACTTTAAACTTATAAAAACGTAATAAATGTGATCGTATTTACTACTGAAAATATAATACATGATATTTCTATAAAAGGAAATGAAAAAGGTATGCAAAAAATAGAAGATTTAATTATTTTTTTGTAATTATGATTTAATTCATTATTTTATTGATTTCTGTAGAATATATTTCAATACAATCAAGCTTAGGGAAAGGGCCCTAAGGCACAGTCTGTCACAGGTCGCAAGGACAGTGACCTGAGTGCCATTTTATTCAAGTAATGTTTCAGTAACGTCTCAGTAACGATCATTTTATTACTATGTCTTTTGTAGTGACTATAAATTCATTTAAAGTGTATAAAAATATTTATTATTCAGCTTTTATCTGAAAAACATTTTTCAGTATAAAATAATACAAAAATTGTGAAATAGTTTTGTTGGCGCTACAGAAGTCGAGTGATTACACATATTCGATTTCAGAGTCGAGCAATTATGTATTGCGATTGAATTTCCGAACATTCAGGACCGTACGCCCTGACGCCCTAAAGCCCTAGGGGCGACGGGGGCGACAGGACGGTGAAAAATGTGATATAGGCAATAAGCCCTACCTGTTGTAGTTGGGCTCCAATTTTTGTCATATTTATTTGCTGTCACTACAAAATTGAATCCGCAATTGAATTTCCGAGTGTTGGAATTCGTTGGAGTTTATTTGCTTTTTACATTGGTGACAGCGCCTAAATAAACACTTACTAAAGGTAATTTAGTGCTTGAGCCGAATCTCTATTATATTTACTCATAAAATACATATTATATTAAAAATCGGGGTTTAGCTTCTGAAAAATATAATTTATAATACTTAAAAATACAGTGTGTAAAAAGAGCAGTCACTATAACTTTGGGATATTATTATACTACCTTTCCTTATTTCGGAAATATATTTTTTTTTATTTTTTCTTTTGTCAAAAACAAAAAAATTTTTTTTTTCTTTTTACCATTTCTTATTTTTTTGTCGCAAAAATAATAATAAAGCCAAAAAAATTTTTTTTTTAAATTTTTGTAAAAAAAAAAATATACATTTCTAGAATGAGAAAAGGTAGTATAATAATATCCCAAAGTTATAGTGACTGATCTTTTTACACCCGTTATGCATAAAATTACTTTTATTAAATATATTTTTATATTTATTCTTTAAATATAACATCATAAATTAAAAACTATTTAAAGTAAATTATTATTATCTAAACTATAAACTAAACAAGTAATCAAAAAGACTATGTAAAACTCCATATCTAAATCGGAGGCCGCTGGTAATGTACCCAAAATGCTGGCAGTACTACCTCGCTGTATCACCAAACTGATACGTAGGCTGAGGTAAGTGCCAGCCCTTGGCCCTGATTCTAAATACCATCGCTATTTATTACGATCTTCAGAAACAAAATTTGACATAAGATTCGCTAAATGACGAGCGAATTCGTATGTCATTTAGCGAAGCTTATGTCAAATCCCATACATTGTTTTCGAACTTGCGATGGCATCTTGAATCAGGGCTCTGGATTATATTTTGTCTTCAAATGAATGTAACGTAGCTAAATCGCTACAGACGCTACGAGCGTAGCTGTTATGCTACGCCCTGCTACGCGGTGCTACGCTGTGCTACGCGCACACGTTTTCTATGTTTGAATAGAAGGCAACCTATTTTTATCACGCTTTTATAAGCTTCATTTATATGTAGTCTATCTATCTATGTATGTATGTTTGTATGCATCGCATTCTTTGAGCATAATTTTCACTAATTTCCCGAAGTCTGATTAATTTGAAATTTTGCATACGTATTAAGGACCAATGACAATGCAATAATTTCACTAAACAAAAGTTTAATGAATGACATAGACATAGATTTGATTGCTTGACTGTGAAGCCACAGCTTCACTGTGTAAAAAGCAATCAAAAGGAGGGGTAATGGTTTTGGCAGTATATATTATGTATGTATCTCGGATTCACTTAGCTAAACTACTAAACCGATTTCATTGAAAGAGGTATCAAATATTATTAATAATATAAGGTTTTATAATTTACGCAGTCCAGTTCAAGATTGTATGTAAATTGTGTATTGTGGTGTGTGTATACGTTATAATAATAATAATATCTATGGACGTTTTACACTACGTCAATCTAGCCCTGTGCTAAGTATCCGAATAACTTGTATTACAGGTACCAGACAACGGAAATATATTTAATACTTTTATACTATACATGTGAATGTGTTTAAGATTTTTATTATATTAATACACAAATTTGATATACATAACAGGAACACAGGAAACTTTTTGTTTCTGCGGCGGAATTTGATCCCGCTACCTCTCACTTGAGCACCAACGCGCTCAACCACTGCGCTACAGAAGTTGTCAAAATATCACCTTCATCCATTCATGCCTTCAATTATTTTGTACAATAAATGTTAAGATCCGTAACCGTTACATAATGTACAAGAAGTTGTCACGTTACGCAGTCGTTACCGTTTTAATCCGCTCCTTTAAATCCGACGCTAAATTTTACTCGCCGTAGAACCGGGACATATTGTCGAGGGTCAGAATTACATTTTGTGAATTACCAAATTATAGGTATAAGCCTTTGTTACTTTAAAGGTCAAATGTAAAACTTTTCTATGGGATAAAGTCTGATTGGAAATAAGAAGAAATTAAGTAATAAAATAATAATTTATTACAAATATTATGTTAAAATAAATAATAAAACGTTTTATTTCCAAATGAAACTTAACAAGCTATTTTCGGAAAGTCAACAAAAAAAACAAGCTACTATAGTTATATATGTTTACATTAAACATCCCCCGCACAACTGCTTGCGCAGTTTGACTGCATATTCTCCTTATTTTACATAATTTATAACATTATTATAATATATAAGTGAACAATGACATAGGTATTATTTTATAGCTTTTTTCTTTAATATTTTTAAGTAGACTTAAGTTTTATTATAATTTTAAATAGTAATTGAACTAAAATAAAAGTAAGGTTAGGTTAAGTCATTTAAGATTGCTTACCTCCTGATTGCTGGCTTTACCGACAAGTTTCGATTTATTACAGCCCGCACGTAACATCATTTTTACCGCTCATTTAATTATTTTTCTGCTCAATTATATATTCACCGATCCATTTCATTATTTTTAATACTTATTTTTATTTACTTTACTGCTTATTTTTAACTGCTGAACTAGATATTAAACGTGCCATTTATAATTTTTAACTTACCAAAACTGCTATTTACAACTGCCTTTTTAAATCAGAGCCATAAGTTACTGTGTAACGTGTCACTCAATAAAAATAATAGAATAATACACTTGGTATTATTGGATGTGTGAACGGACCCTAACCAAAGGTTGTAGCATCACAACATAAATGTAATAAGGTGTATATAAAAAAATGTTTCGGCAACATTTATCTGAATTAGCTCCTTAATTTTCGCTTTCGGATAACAAACTACAAGGATATAGTTTCACGACAAAAATGTGCGTTCACTAAAGAGCTCATGTATTATGTACACGACGCGGCGTTCTGGTCCGTAATCCCGGCGGGCTATGATCGCTTACGCCCGCAATAAAATATGTACGTAATGGTTATGCTGCAATAAGGTAAAAAAATGCGTGTCCGATCCGCGTAGCTTAGGATTTTGTTCCCAAAAATGCCTATTAGCTGCTTAAATAAAAGAAGTTTAACAAATAGGAAAATACATAGAACAATGTTCATTTCTCTTAATAACTTTTAAAAAATCTAACCTCACTTAAAATACCATTATTGTTTTTCCAACCAAATTGGATATTAAAAGTAAAAACGCTTGAACATCTAGTATCTTATTTTTATAATTGATAATTTATTTTAAAAAAGACCTATTTGTTACAGAAACACACATCTCTACGCCACGATTCTCGGGCGCGTCATGGATCGCACTGCGAGCGCTGCGCGGCGCTTACAAGCGGGTCCGCTTACGGATCCGAGTGCGGCCGGAACGCGCGCGCGGCGTGTTGCTCCTCACGGGCGAGCACGACGATCTGTCTGGCGACTATCTGGCGCTGCTGCTGCGGAACGGACATGTGGAGCTAAGGTAATAGCAGTTGACTTGGAATTTTGGATAGGAGTAGCAAGTGAGCGCGCTTACGGATCCGAGTGCAACTAGAGCGCACGCTCGGCGTGCTTCTGCTTACGGGTGTATACAACGATCCTTCTGGCGAAAGGACCTGTGGAGCTTAAGTTGAATTGCAGTTTCGGATAAGCGTAGCAAATGAGTGCGCTTACGGATCCGAGTGCGGCTAGAACTTACGTGTGATCACTACGTCTTGACTTTTACCGCATATATATAATAAGTCACTATACATTTAGATGTAATATTACTATACTTTTTATAGTAATGTCTTTAATTCTTTAGACGTATTCACTTCTTATCAATTTGCTATAGAGTCTGGACAGTATGAATAATAGTTATCAAAAAACCAGAGACAGTTTTAATTAGGAACATTGTGGCAAATATTTCACAGTTCCTCCAATCCCACTGGAGTTCTGTAATTACTATATTCCTTGAGAAATAGTTATGCCAGAAGCGCGGAAGTTGTGTAATATACCATTATCAATACTGCGCGCCGCCCCAGGGATCGGTCCTTTACAAACTTTACATTTTATCGACCGCCAACTCATAAACCTGTGGAACTTGTTTACGGGACTCTCTTTCCCTTTTGAGCCATAAGTTAGAGGTTATATGGCGGATTGGGTTGGATTTCTTCTCTGTTATTTCAACCATGTTATACTTCTATGTTGTTTTTTAGCTCAATCATACATTTTGCTTAATCTTAGCTTTAATACTTTCTACTCGACTACGCCGTTGCTAACGAGACTAGGCAGTCTACATAGACTACTACTACTACTATATACTGTAAGTAGTGGCGATGCGGCAAACACACATGTGTTTGCCGCATCGCCAAAACTACGAATACGATTTATTGAAAGAGGTGTCAATACGGTGTAACTGAAAGGAAGAGTAATAATTTTGGCAGTCTATGTGTGTTTGCCGCACAACTAAACTACTAATACGATTTATTGAAAGAGGAGGTACATTTGTAATATACTTCATGATAGAAAACGTAGGTTAAAGTTATATTTAAAAAAATGTGGTTCCTCTTATAGTACCTATACAAGGTGTAAAATAAATCAGTGATAAAACTTCTAGGTCGAGTATACTGTGAAAGTACCTGCGCTGAAAGACTTACTTTTGACTTTCATGTTTATAAATTATGATAAATGCCCCAACATCATTAATTTTCCCTAGTAATAATTTTAAAAAAGTACCTCTTTCAGCGCTGGTACTTTCACAGTATACTCTACATAGGAGGCACATACACATCCCAAAGTACTATCACTCATTTATTTTACACCTTGTATATGATTTAGTATTCAAATCTCTCTGATACTAAAGTTCATCGTCATAATTTACCGTTAAAATCATAAATAAGCAGATAAATAAAACGCAACACGATCAACTGGTCCGACATTTTGGTCCGTTACGCCGCCATTGTGCCGCACAATGGGCCGTGATTCCGACACGTCACTAATTAACTTGCATTGATTACCGACCGTGACACGCGGCTTAAGGTCAGCTTACACCGAGACATGACGCGCTACTTGCAATAAAACATGTTATGGCAACATAATGTATTTGTGCACTAAACTGATCAGTGTGACCTGGCCTTTCGGGTCTACACCGAGGCGCTATAAAACTCAACAGTACCTACGATGCTTGATGATGCTGTAATAATATCGACGCAAGATAATGCTGTAAGTTCAATACTGTAAGTACTATACTTACAGCATTTTAGTTTTCTTGCGTCGATGCAATTTTGATTTTGTATCGCTATAAATTGCGTGCCGTGTCACGTTCAGCGTGAGCGAACTCTAATGGCCAGAATTATTGATTAATAACACTTTTAAATATAAATCTACGGTGAAAAACAGTCTATACCGAAAGGAACTTATCCTGGAATAATGTGTTCTGGGTATTATAACTATCTTAGTTCCGATCCGATTTGAGGTTTTCTAGTAAAATCATAGCAAAAACACACACAACTTATCTTTGCATAGGTTTTTATTCACTAAATTTAACTGAATCAGATTTTCATGTAGCAACATTATCGCAATGACAGATCCCAACTGACATATTTTTTAAGCTGGCTATCCTGTGGATCACCACCACATACGAGTATTTAATATTATACACTTTTCACTCGAAAACTTTCTTATCCTCAAGCTAATATTTTAATATTAAGAATTATCTACTATAAGTCTTGTGTACATGCAGGTTTGACTGCGGTAGCGGCCCGGGCGTGCTCCGGTCCCCGGAGCCTGTGCGGCTGGGTCGCTGGAACACCGTGTCGGTGTACCGCCATCGCTGGGACGCCTGGCTGCGACTCAACAACGGCAAGCGCGTGCGAGGACGCTCAAAGGTACGCTGCCTCTTTCTGTTTATTATTCTTTCTCTATCTATGTTCTTTAGTGGGATTGTGACGCAGCGTGTCAATCCAATATGTACCAATGATGGCGTCCTTTCCCTGTCTTTTTTTTTTCTTAAGGAGGCTTTTACTATACACGGCATGTCAGGCCCATCATAACTTATACTAGATATTGACAAATCATTTTGTATAAAAAGTTTGCTGCTTTACTCGCAGGTGAAGCCAGAATGCTCATAAACAAAATTCAAATCTATTAATTTTAAATTTAGCTAATAGCTCCTTTCTTTCGTCGCCACCTTTCACACATTCCATAATCAAATGATGAATACATCAAGAACACCGTATTTATCGCCTGTCTAATATTCTCCGGTGGGATTTTAACGCTGAAATACGCAATACGCGAGGTACATTGTGCCCATATCACCCACGGGACGGATGTTCCGTCTCTATCACTTGCAATCTTTTTTATTTAATATAATAGTTTAGCTGGGGATATGTCTATTTAATCTCTATTAACTTGACTAACATTGCATATCCACTAACTAACATAACATCTCTATGTTATGGTAGTTAGTGGATATGCAATGTTAGTCAATATGCATATTATTATCATAGTCACTAGGACGTCAATGCCTTGATAGATAGACTGCGAATATGATTTAAATAATGAAGGTATAAGTTTTGATTTATGAATAAAATTATTATCTACTTTTTGAAATATAATTACAATTTAAAGCTCGAAATATATTCTATTGCAAAACTCATGTTAATTAACGAATCGTATTATGTATATGGACATTAAAAAGCTCTGATAGTTCAGGATAGCATAACTAATAAATGATTTAAAATATAAGTAAGAGGGTCTAATTAACGTTGAATCATTAAAGAAATGGTAATGAATATGGAGCTAAACCAGTAGTATATAAAGGCGTGGCTCCTGCTGGAGACATTACAGGATGTTTTCTCTGTTTCTCTCTCGAAAAATAAAATAAAATCCTTGTGTAAGTACAACAAATCTATACAACAACCCCTTATTATGTAATGTTTCAATAAAAAAAGCAGGAGCCTTCAGAAACACGCTCAATGCATTTAATCTAAAAGTTTCACGCGACGTTTATGAAAAATAAAATAAATATTTATGTAGTTTAAAATAACTCGGCAAAATACCAACATATCCACATTTAGCGCGCAAGTAAGACCACAAATCCCGGAACTATTCATGTATAACTCGCAGCTGTATTTTGTAACTTCCGTTCACACAATATTCCGCTCGCAAATAACGCCACAACTTTATATCATATTTTATTTCGCTTATTTCACGGAGTTGCTGCGGAATGAAATTAAAATATGGCGACGTGATTTTGGAGACCACAAAAATACGAGCGTCAGCGTTTGCGGGTTCGGTTTCCTATTCCGGAAAATGTTTGTTTGTTCTCTAGTACATTTATGTATGTACATCGTTTGTGTGACATGTTGTTATTTCTACGTGCTTCACCAACTGAAATGACATACATACGCGGATAATCATAACATACGCAAGTTCAAACATCGAAAACTTTTAAATGCGAGTATCTAATCCTTATTTAATTAACGATATTATTTATTTAACGATCAGTCGTCATTGCATTAATATTGGCCAATTGGCATCACTGACTAATCTATGGCTGTGTCATAGACGGATTTGTTTACGTTTGGGATAAATTTATCTCGGATGTACTATAGTACCTATTCTGGAGATACCAAGTTTCTGACATATTAACCCAGAGTGTATTCTCATCTTATCTCTTGTAAATACATAAAAAAAACTTTATTTTTTTTATGTATTTACAAGAGATACATTAAATTACACAACAATAATACTATTTTTCTATTGTATTAGAACTGTAAAAAATGCTATCTTATTGCTTATAGCATAGTATTGCTCTAGGCTATATTATGCTTTATATTAATTTGACCCTGTCCTTTGCCATACCTATTCTCGCGCTACCATCACTGACCTTATGTTTCCTCCAGGGTCTGTTCTCCCGGATGACGTTCCGCGAGCCGGTGTGGGTCGGGGGCGCGGGCAACACCACCGGTCTCCAGACCACCCTGGGACTGACTGAGGGGCTGCTCGGCTGTGTGGACTTTCTCCGCATCAACGGAGACACGTACAGGCTGGTAAAGGACTCCGTGTCTATGTTGGATATTGGTGAGTTTTTAACAAAAAAAAAATGTTTTTACCATCATTTTATGATGATGATGAATCTCTGGTTCTAATAATTAGATTAATAATAATAATACTATCTACGAACGCTTCACACCTTGTCAATCTAGCTCCATGCTCAATATTCGAAGAACTTGTGTTACAGGTACCAGACAACATAAATAATATATTCAATAATTTTATACTATACACATGTTTAAGATTTTTATTATAACAATAATACAACGTGCACATCCAATGCGCTAGCAAAGAAATTTTGATAGTACCTTTCTAGAAATTACAAGTATAGAACGCTGGTTCATAGTTGTATTGTGCCAGTATTGAGAATAAACTCTATATAGGTAAGTACATAGTTACATAATGGTTTCACTAAGAATCAGTTGATGCTTAGAAATGGAGCTACTTAGAAGAGATTTAGACAAGAACTGTGGTTTCTATGACAAAATCTATACCAAGTATCTCTACTAAACTGTCTTACTGATGTGACTGCGGCCACAAGAATAAGATTTTTTTATTCCTTCATGCATGAAACCTATCTCTTAGTATGATATCCTGAATTCATAATATCCTCTAATAACACAGTCAGATGCGATCTGTATCTACCTACACAAGCGAGTAATTTTCAATTTCAACTCAAAGCAAATCGGATAAACCACATACGATTAATTAGAGTTCGTTAATTACATCAAACCGAAATAGATAGGTAATTCATTTCATCGTTATTAAATATATCCCTTAATCATTCATAATTTAGATCAGGGCTTGAAAGCGGTACAGATATAAAGGTAAATTACCATATCGCTTTAATTTAAAGGTTGAGTCAAAACGGTTGAAATTCACCATTGCGGTATCTCAAAATAACGAAATATACCTTTATTCTTTTACGGTATGGTTATACCTCATTATCGTTATAATATTTTGTCGCTACCGTAACCGAAATCATTTCGGTACCGAAAAAATTCAGAGCAAATTCGCACGCACTGACGCGGCGCGGCGTTGTCAATTCGAAACTTTACACAAGCTCAAGACTACTTAATAAAACCGTTATTTTTAAGATTTAGGTGTCTGAAAAAATATTGATACCATAATTTTGCGGTACCGAAATAATTGCGGTACCGTTATATAAGGTTACCAGTTATAAAGGGTATAAATTTAAGGTATGACGTCATACCGTTTTTACCGATATTTTTCGGTTATTCAAACCCTGATTTAGGTAGTATTATTAATTAATAACGGTATACTAAATACCATAAATAATGGATGTGTCGAATGAGCGGGGGTTCCTAAACTTTAAGGCAAATCGCCGCCCAAGGACCTATCACGTATAATTTATCCTTTATTTTTAAAGTATTTATATCTACGAATAGAGGCCCTACGTATAAAACAGACTATTTTTGTAAATATATTATACTTAATATGTAAGTTCCATAAGCTTCAGCTAATGAAGTTAGAAAAATAATTGTTATAATGCTTGCGAAAAATATAAATAACAGGTAACAAGTAATAACATACTAACAGGTAAATCAATACAATTTAATTCAGAAAAAAAAATTACATAATGTTTTCGTGTCTATGTGATGCCTACCGCCGCCGGTTCGGGAACTAGCCCAGCGAGAAGAACCGGCGTAAGAAACCCGCGTGGGCCATCTTTTACCAAAAAGATGGAAAATTGCTCTTTTCATATAAGATTTAAAAACTCATAGTCATAACTAAAATTAAGTAACAAAAGTACAGTAATTATGTCTATGAAGTATATAAATATAGCCTTGCAGAGGGCTACTTTAATCTCAAGGTATGCTGTCATTCAAAAAATCATTTACTGTATAGTAAGCTTTTGCACACAAACGTTCTTTGGTTACTGTCTTGAACTAAGGCCGTGTTTTACCAAGCAATGTTAAAGTTAACGCCATGTTAAAATACCATGCCATCTCATTCATTGACAGGAAATACGAGAGGGATAACATGATATTTAACATGGCGTTAACTTTAACATTGCTTGGTGAAACACGCCCTTATTGTTTGAAACAGGTTTATACCGGTTTCAAATGTAATTAACATTTTATGACAAAGATATAATGATTAAACATTTGAAATGTTTTAGTAAATTGGTGGGGAAAGAACATTTCGTAATAAACGATTTTCACAAAGAATAATATCCGGTGCGAACGTATTTTTCTTATCGCTTTCTAATCAAGTGCCGTCAAAAAGGACAGCCTGTTCTGTGTCATTCTGACGTGTAGGGTACGTCAGATGATGAATGACGGTCGGTCAGTACTCGTTGATGCTGAACCATTTTTCTTTTTATTTATTTTTGGCTGGCCTAAAAGCGGACGGATCGACTTATTAAGCTGGCAGTTAGAAGATCAAGACCATAAGACAATCGTAACACCAGACATATTACAAGTGCCGCACCATTCCTCGATACTCCACTTAGATGAAAATATTTTCAAATAAAATTTGTTTATTGTTTTACACAGAATAATATAAAGGTACAGTAAGGTTTAACAATATTGAAAGTGTGAACTGGAGCCTAAGCTAGGGTGTACCTAGTATTTCAGGACTCCAGGCTCCACCCGCGGATTCGAGAGGATTATATTATTTGTATGTATCATAAACATATCAAGTTTTTCTTAAAATGTCAGCACAAAAGGCACTTTCTACTTTTAACCCTAAGTCACTTAGAAGAACCAGCGTATTAATCTTGCACGGCCTCATGTTATAGCAAAAATATTTTTTTAATATATATTTTTTACAGTGTTATGAATGGTTTCAAAACACAAATCAATCCTCATATTTTCACGCACGTGTTAGGGACAAACCGGCTCATTCGTGCCGAAACGTGATCTCACGGCCTATTTAGTTACAGCTTACCCTCGGCGACTATTATTTTCAATGGCAGAACCTTTTCCCAACAAAGCGGAAAACTTATTGCATCTGTGTATTTAAATGTATCGAGAACATCGTCATTTCAATCGGAAGAGAGGGCTCGAGGGACTGACGCCGGCTGAAAACGTCAATTGATACCAGTTTATAGTTAGTTCACACAGAAAGGACATCAAAGTCCAACATAATGGATTTCTAATGGCCAAATATTGGCGATAGTTAAATTATGTGGCGTTGCAGCATGACCTTGTCATTTTGCATATCAGAGACAGCCGGAACAAGAGGGCCACTAACATTAATTTTAGTTTCTTTACCTTTCAGCAAAGTCAGTATGTTTCTTTCCGTTTTTCTGTTATACATGTTACAAAACAGACTAAAGAATTGCAATTAGTATTAAAAATGTCCTTTTACCAGAAATCTAATCACGCAATCACATTAAGAGTGTAAAGACGGAAATTTGTGTGTGTGTTTGTTTGTTACTTCACGCGCTAACAGCTCGACCAGCACAGTGCTTTTTCGGGATAGGAATCCTTTGTTCAAGGGTTAGCTTTCTCCGAATCAAATTTTATCAAAATTGTTTTAGCTGTTGGCGGGTTTAGAATCAAAATTGCTTAAGCTGTTGGCGCGTTTTGAATCCAAAATTGCTTAAGCTATTGGCGCGTTTAGAATCCAAATTTGCTTTAGCTGTTGGCACGTTTAGAATCAAAATTGCTTTAGCTGTTGGCGCGTTTAGAATCAAAATTTCTTTAGCTGTTGGCGCGTTTAGAATCAAAATTTATTTAGCTGTTGGCGCGTTTAGAATCAAAATTTCTTTAGCTGTTGGCGCGTTTAGAATCAAAATTTCTTTAGCTGTTGGCGCGTTTAGAATCAAAATTTATTTAGCTGTTGGCGCGTTTAGAATCAAAATTTCTTTAGCTGTTGGCGCGTTTAGAATCAAAATTTCTTTAGCTGTTGGCGCGTTTAGAATCAAAATTTCTTTAGCTATTGGCGCGTTTAGAACAAACCTTCGCCTTTATAGTATTATGCCCGATTTTTCAATCGTCAGATAATTTTTCTATCGAATATACATATTGTGACTTTGCAATTTGTTTCATAGAAAATCTGTCTAAGTTACATTTCCTTTTTTAACATTTCATTCCTCGTGTAAGAGTTGTCTGACGATTAGAAAATCATCCGTACATATGTGCATATCTAAGAGAACAGAAGACTTAACGCAACTTCTAATATATAGAGCAAAATAAGTCATAACACAGCTCCTACATTTTCTATTGACGCACTAAATAAAGGATAACGCAATAAGCAATAAACTGGAAATAGATCTAACAAGGTTTTCTAGAAAACGGCCTTACTGTACACACTACATATAAAACCATCGGCCTCTAACACACTTAGAAGAAATCTGAGTTGGATGAAAGGCCTCCGATGTGCAATTAAATGTACCGTGAAGTTCCACCCGAGGTACTCCCTATTCCATTAGCGAAACTAAATAGATTGATCTCGAATTTACTGGAACTTTCTATAAAAGATTCGTTAAATATCCATAATATAAAATACAGAACTATTTATGAAATGGGCGAGGGAGTGAGCAGACGGATCGACGGTGCCAAGGCATACTTTTTGTAGGTCAGGTAATCGCGTAGATTTTTCCTCCATTAATATGGAGGACATTCAGAAATAATTTTCTGAATGTCCTTTAGTATGCCGTAGATGTTGCGCTATTGCAATCAATTTTTCAATTATTTGCCTACAAAAAGTCGGTTATCGATTGTCGCTCGTGGGTACCCGATTAGTGGCATTGAACACTCGCAATATTACCGTGGAATTACAAGTGCGTTCCCATCCCCTGGACCTTTTGTAACCTCTTTCGGCGAAATAAACGTAATGTAGGCAGACTTAATCTATAAGATTAAATAATGCCTTTAAATAAAGAAAAAAAAACCGTTATCTAACATTGTCTGTGAGGCCGTGTCATTTATCTAGTCTAGCCAGCACATTATTTTCGCATCTTCACTTTTAAAAATTACAACCCTCTATGTGTTTTATTAACCGTATTCTTTAGAGTTTTTCACATACAATATAGTGTCAGTTTAATAAAGCTTAAACGTGTGCATTACTCGATGCAAACATGAGGAAAATATGAGTAAATGGTGCATTATATTATAGTGATGTGCTAGCACAAACATAAAAGTACCGATAGTCGATAATATTATTGAAGAAATACTTATAGTAGGAAAGTTAAAGATAGCTAATAAAGTCGAAGAAGGATAAGGAAAAGGGCTGTTGTGACCCTAACGCATTTATTTGATAGTCGATAGAATATAGGCCCATAATAAAAATAGATTGACAGTGAAATTGATATATTTGATAGAATGTTGTTTAACGATGATGTATGATTGAGCACCCGCTGTTATCGTTTGCCGCAAACATTCCCGAAAGTAAGTAGTTTATTATTAGAGCAGAATTTCTTTGTTTTTTTTTTTTAAACATTTTAATGCCAAATGATTAAGATCCAACTTATGAATAATTTCGTTTATCGCGAAATTTCTTTTTAACACATTTCTATGAAAAATGTTAAAGATGCTATGAAAAATTTATGTTGAAAGTTCGCTGTAAATAAATGTTAAAACATACGTAGTTACAAAACTGCCAGTTCATCAAGCTTCCAAGAATAGAATTCCTTTTTCAAACAATGACGATGATTTCCAGTCGGAGTGCACTCGACGACGCTTGCTGCGGGCGAATATCGACTTATCGAGCACATCACTATCGAGTGTTTACGTCAAATGGAACGGTTTAAATCCAATCGCTTGAGCCGGGATACACAGTTTAGCTTTTAAAATGTTTCTTTCATGTTGACATGTTCCGCCGCACTTAAAGTAGACAAGCGTTACTTCACACCGAGACGCGTTGCGCACACTTAAGAATATTGATTCAAAATTTCGGGAATGAATAATAATCAAAGTGTTATTGTTTTTTTTAATAAAACCTCCTCATAAGGCAAAAGTTTATTTACACACTGGCACTTTTGACTCGCCTTTACTAAAAATTTAAAAAAAAACAAAATTTTGAATCTCGATCTGAAAAGCCTCATTGTAACTGACTCTAATGGTAGAAAAGAATAACTCTTGCGATTATAAAATATTATAACCAAACTGATTTCATGTTAACAATTTTAATAGGAGAATTATCCGTTTCTACGTATTTCCAAGTTAAAACCCGACGTGAATTTAAAATATATAAAAAGCGTTATGTTTTAAGCCGGCAAGCTTTAAGTTAGCTCGACACGACCACAAATACACAGAAATCTATTTCAAAGCTATTCCGAATAAATTGAGCGAAAAATATTCATGCGAGAGAATTATAATTTAGAATAACAAAGTGTCGCAACTCGGCTCGGGAGAATTCCCGGTTTGAAAATTTAAAATACTTCGGCAGAGGAAATCCCGATTTCGTCCGGAAATGGCGGCTTAGTTCGGATTTGCTGATGATGGAGTGGCTTTTAGAAAATGTTGTGTTGAACGAATTTGTTTAGAACAGGAAAATATAAGTGTTAAAGTAATACATGATAGTACGTCATGATAGTAAGCATCATGCGTCCGGCTCGAAGGACCATGAAATATTTTAGAAGTAGTATAATCAGGAAAATAGTTATCAAATGAGTGCAAGCAAAGCTGTGAGCAACAGTTAATAATATTTACATATATGTGACATATGCTAACTTTTTATTTAATAACCCGCACGATACCATCAAGAGAAAAAAAAATTTACTGCTTTATTTTATGTCCCCTAGAGGGCGCTGTAGCCATTTTAACGTGACGTCATGTAGCATAGCCAGCAGACGATCAAGGAGCTTCCAACGACACATCACTTGTCTATAAGTAGTTTAAAAGTTATAAGGGGATCAAATTAACATCCGTAGCCACATTCATACATACAGGTCAAAATCATAACTATTCCTCGTTTTCCGGTTCGCTTCGATTAAAAAGTAAAAAGTCAGCAACGTCCATAAACAATATAGACATAAAAGTATTGCTACAGTGGCAGGATATTGAGATGTAGAGAATGTGTTTATTATTTAACATACCGCATTAATGACATTGTATTTCTATATATAAATATAATAAACATTTAAATTAGTAGCATTATAGCAGCTGCTTATTTTACTGCTTAAATTTGGATTATATTGAATCGAAATAGTGTATAGATCCTTTGTAGACCTTTCGTCCACACTTTTAGGCCTTTCCTCAATGTGAGGAGGGGTATAATTTAGTGATAATGAAATAATAAAGCAGCCACGTCAATTACTAGTCGGACAAGGAAAGTAAATCAGGGTGCATGTTGTGGGCGGAAGGACATAAATAACACGACCCCAGTAATATGTTGGAGCAGATATATTGGTAGCCCTGTCACGTGGTCAGGCCGTGGTAACGTGACGGTATAAAACATCGCCACGATGCATAATAGATTTATACAAAAATATTCGATTACGATTATTGCTGCTTTACATACTCGTAGGTTAGATAGATTATGCGGCATTTTTGGATAAAACCAAACATTATTTAAGTACCGCTTATCTGACTAAAGGCGTGTTTCACCGAGCAATGTTAAAGTTAATCCTTCGTTAAATATCATGTTGTTCGCTCGTAATTCCTATCAATGAATGAGAAGGCATGTTTTTTTAATTACTGCGCCGATTAATATCGAAGAGATGTCAATAGTTTCGTACTATCCTAGGTAACATTATAGGCTATATAATTCACGTAAAAGAGTTAAAATTTTTTTATTGTGGTTATAGAAGTATCAAGTAGGCAATATTTCGTCGCTTTACCTTCTCAACCTCGTATCAAAAAAATCAATGTTTTCTCGATAATATCTAGCCTGTATTAACCTAAAGTAAATAAAACTTAATTTTTTAATACTTTAGGTCGATACAAGCTAGATATAAAACTTGAATAAACATCATTTAAATAAAAATCCATACCATAATAAAATCTAAACTTATAGAGTTTTTTTACTCTACTGAAAAGTTGTTGTTTTATAGATACGAGGTTGTGGCGGTAAAGCGACGATTTGTTTTCTTCTAAAAATCTACGAAAATAAAAAGTACTATGGGTACAAATGTTTTTTTTTAATCTTCACAGGAAAATGGCTGAATAGCCTACAGTAATTTTAGCCATAGGCTCGAACGTCTTGGAGCATTACGTCTAATTAGTAACGACTTACGAGCAAAGCCCTGAGTACTAATTAGGTTAAAATATTACAGAATGTAGTCCAAGCGTCGATTCAGTAATACAAACATGTATAATAATTATTCGCGCTAAAATATGAGCTATAGTACGTCCGAGATAAATTTAACCCAAACGTAAACAAACCCGTCTATGACACAACCATAGACTAGTTAGTGATGCCAATTGGCCAATATAAATGCTTATATTCTACAATCGGCAGTGTCAAAATGGCGTATTTTTTTGTGAAAGATTTTCATTTGATTTTTAAACATATTATTTATTGTTTAAAATGTATTGGATAATGAAGTGTAATCCTTTAACATTCCGGTGAAAGTGTTGATAAGTGTGCACAATAAGTGAAAATTTTTAAAATTTCGGTCTTTTTGGTTTGTCTACGTTTAAGTTAAATTTATCCCGGACGTACTATACTAATTTTCACATGAACAATATATTCATGTGAAAATTAGAAAGAAAGAAAAGAAGCTTATTTTTCAACTCACACACTTTTAGATTGACTCAATCCAAAATAAATAAATAATAATAATAATATCTGTGTAAGTTGAAAAATAAAGGTAGCATTATTTGTAGTCTAAAAATAGTTGTGATAAAAAGTAATTGAACTGTAATCCTTCCCTTAAGAATACATTATACGAAATAAATCCATAAAGCACCACTTCTAATCTTACACGTACTCGGCGAAAATTCAACAAATTTGAAACTCTGCCCTTATTTCGCTAAGCTCCTGGACTATGATATTAATATTTTAGCGGTGGGCGTGCGACCGCGGCGTCCGTAATCTCTTGTACTATTAGTCGAGGGATGGAACAGCTACCTCGTAAAACACGGATTATGATAACATTCGAGTTTTCTCGAATGTTCGCCGAAGCGTCTTAAAAGTTTGTAACAAAATATTTTATTCAACGACCTATAAAATTATTTTTATGAAACTGTGTAGTATTTTATAAGCGACTTCCATAAAATACGCAGGTTAGGTATATATTCGGCTGTGGTTATTTTTGTAGGTGTTTATTTACAGGTATGTGTACAAAAAGGAAAGAATAACAGACATTAATTTTGCCGACCATATAAAGATTTTATGTAGAGAATTAATTTTGAACGCCTAACATGGCTGGCCTGAGAAAAGATGGTGTGACGATTTGAATGCACATCAGCCGGGCTGGTCAGTGTTAGCACAGGAAAGAGATAAGTGAAAGACATTATGGCCATTTTTTTCACCGTTTAAACGTCCCCTGGGCCTATAGCCAAGCTGCCATCTTCGGTCTTATCACTTACAAAGTTCGAAAACAAAAGTCACTTATGTATGTGTAAATTGTTTATGTCTAATCCAATAGATTTTTATTTTTGAACTCTATAAGTGATAATGTTATGCCAACTTGGCTAAATACTCTACGCTTTCAAGATCAAAGGTAGCCAAATCGGTCCAACCGTTTCTGAGTGTTAACGAGACAACTATACATCAACCGTCTTTTCCGTGGATGTAAAGGCGACAGAGAAAATCTATATCCGGGAATGGGTTTCTGCGCTATAGCTTATTATAGTGTTTATGTGTCTGTTTGTGTGCTAAAGCTTATTATAACTGATTTTGTTAATGATTGCACACCTTGGGAATAAGGTGGCCAACCATAATGGCTGCTTATATTTATTTACTATATGTATCCTAACTTTAATAATATTAATATGTATAGATTAAGTTACATTGTTAAAAATATATACTTTAAAAAATATCATGTTTCCATCTTTTTGCTAAAAGATGGCCCCGTGCGAGTTTCTGCTCTGGTTTTTCTCGGCGGGTTAGGGTTGAACCGGTGCCGCGGTGATAGCTTCTTTTTCTTGTTGACTTTCCGAAAATAGCTTGTTAAGTTTCATTTGGAAATAAAACGTTTTTTATTTTATTTATTTTGTGCGTTTCCGCTGAGATTGTTACCATCGTAAAGCTGCGCTCGCCAACGAGGAGAGTACAGACAACTACCCCTCATGAAATACTTTGTGGGAGGCCTCTATCTAGCAGTGGAC
This sequence comes from Celastrina argiolus, assembly GCA_905187575.2. Lineage (NCBI taxonomy): Eukaryota > Metazoa > Arthropoda > Insecta > Lepidoptera > Lycaenidae > Celastrina > Celastrina argiolus. The sequence continues at coordinate 3,008,516 of LR994582.1, read as the reverse complement.
CTCATATCTGAAATGATGATAAACGAGACAAAGAAACTCTCTAATCAATCTTTATATTTGAAGAAAGAAGAACATGTCATCAACAGTTTGCCCAAAACCGTGACGAGTAAAAGTCCATCCGTTCACTTCACAATAAAACGTCTGTAAACTTTTTCGTTTAACTGCGAAAGTAAACTCATTTTTCATGTCGATACCTAATCTCTTAAGTTGTCGACCCTGTCGAGTTTACGAAGGAAAACAAATGGCAGACGGAAAATATTGTTCTCCAACTATCACACGCGCTTCCAATCACTCTCGATTGTTCCTTAGTGAATTATAAATGGTTTATCATCAAAGATATACAAGTTTAAGACATCTTTTGTTGCCACTTTGGGCATAGTCAATAGTCATAATATACTCTTTACAGTAAAAAGAGGGATGTTAAGGTGCTTCGTAACCATAACCGAATCCGAAATAAAAATTTTGATATTGTAAAAAGGTAACCAGAATTTAATATCCGTAACCGAAATTATCCGAAACAATCATATAATCCGAAATAGTTTCATATCCATATCCGTATCCGAAATTCGATATCCATTTCATGCCTGGTAAAAAGTATTCAGATAAGCCAAAGACAAACTTTTTTACTGTCGAGTATACCTTTGTTCTATTGCCATTTCTCTGCTATGCTAGAATTAAAGCATACATTTCAATACAATGCATTTTCATTTAAAATTAGAAAAGTCCAATCATACAGCAATCAAGACCAACTAGAGCTGTATAGCTGAATCAACTTCATTTCAAAATCAAAACAGCATTGTTCGCAGTGCAAACTATTTTGGTGCAAAACAAAACGATATTACCTTTCAATAGCATGTGACAAATGATGCCATGCGGCCGGAATACGGACGTGTAGCACGCCATGCATACCGAATCCGTTTGCCGCTCTTTTGTACGTGGCACTAATAAACACACCGTATATCTATTAATGATACAGACGAGTATGAAACTTTGTTATTTTATCGTCTTGTACAGTATCATCATTTGTGAAAGCAATACTAGTTTATAATTTTTGTAAATCATGTTTATAGATTCCAGTTTTAAATATTGGCTTTGTATTTAAAAGCTATCAGCATACGTATGTACGTTTGAATTGTCGTTGCTTGCCTGTTTTAAGGAAATACCTTCTTTGACATTATCCTAGTATAAAATTTTAATATATTATATCTGAATAGAAATATTAGAATTTTATGCTATGGATTTCCGCAAAGTAACGCCTGATTCCAGTAACTATTATCATAGTAATATTATAAATGTAACCGTTGGGCCCGTGCGAGTTTTTTATGTCGGTTCTTCTCGACGGGTTAGGGTTCAACCGGTGGTAGCATTTTGCATTACTCTCACAGATACTGCATTAGGTCCATAAACATCACAAATTCTTTTTGCGGCTTGTGTTGTATTTTTTTGTTTTTGTTGACATTCCGAGATTAACTTGTTAAGTTTTATTTGGAAATAAAAATTTTCATTTTCATTTAATAGTTTGTGAGGACGGAATGTGTGTAATTCTTTTTAAAAACGGATTTCTATGAAACTTGCGTTGGTAGTAGTTTAGATATAGGTGTGATTAAGGTTATGTTTCATCCCGAAAAAAGTAAAGTATTTTCGTAGGGTGTATATTTTTTTTTGTGCGGACTCGCGTAAGAACGCAAGTTTATTATATTTGGAATAATAAATCACTTTCCATTACTGAAGTTTTTCTTTTGTCCACAGCGGAATGTGCACCAACTCTGGCCCCCTGGAAGCCTCCAAGCGAAGTGACCAGTGAGACCATCCCTCACAGACCCGCGGACATCGACAACCACGGCATTTACGATATCAACGACATAGTCCACTTCGAGGACAACGATATTGTGATGCGAGATTCCAGAGACCACAACAAAATGGACAACTCGGTTAAACCTAAGAAGTATGCTGAAGAAACATTTAATGTAGTCAAGAAGATACTGATACCTAATGACAGTAAAGCCGTGGGGGTAGTCAACGACGTGGAGAATGAGTTGAGAGAGAAGAAAGAGAAGGAAGACGAGTGCGAGTGCCAACATGGCGGCGGCTGCGTGGGTCACGGGTGCCTGTGCCCGCTGGGCTACGCGGGGGATAAGTGTGAAATAACACTAGATTTAAAGGTAAGACATTCTTAAAACTGAGTCCTTATTAGTTCAAATATTTACGCAACTGATAAACGAATTTAATGCTGTATTTGTCTGGTACGTTGCTTAAGGTACTAAAAATAATCCCATCAAAATATGCGTATCTAGACAACTAGACAGAAATTCCAATATGTTTAAGTTTTTCCTTTATTTATACACTAATCACTACTTGTATTCCAAATTTGAAGCTTCTATGTCTGCTAGAAGTGCCTAATACATTGATGATCGGTCAGTCAGTCAGTCTTGAATCAGAATGAGTCAGTGAGTGAGTCAGTCACAAAATTAAGAAACTTTGAGAAGTTATAATTCTTGAACATCTGTTTCAAATTAAATGAAATTTGAAATATTAAGTGTTCATACAATGTTTATTTAGTAATTCAAATTGCAGGATTCTAGTTTTATCTGCTTCGAGAAAAGGATGGTACGGCCGTGCTCAACTTGGCGAGGGCACTTCCGTGCCCCCAGATATATAATATAATACCTTACTCAACCTTATGAGAAAATATTGAACATAACATTGAGATTTTGGATACTTTTGGCTTTCTTTATAACTTTATTTTTAACGTAGAACAAGGATCAAAGTACTTACTATACTTATTTCCATTTCTATCGCTCTTAGTTAAACAGAAATGACTATCTACGAGCATATTTAGAGAGAACTTAATTCGCCGAGGTGAAATGCAAGCACAACACCGGGGCAGGGCGTCAAAGAGATGTAAATATTATGAAAGCTTTTTGAAGTTCACGTCCGTAACTTGAGTAATTCTTTTTAATAGCCTCAGCCAGACGACTTTTGAACTTAAAAACTCTTTATATACTTCAGGGCCCTTATGTACGGGTATAAAAGAGTCTTGGAACTTTTCAAAGTAGGCTTTTATGGTACAAAAACCTCGTTATTTTATTAATCATTAATACGAAATACACTTTCTTGAAATTTTGTCTAAAACTGCACATCTAGCTCGCTATAGGTTGTACAGTTTAAACTCAATCGACATTTTGTATACTACATTTTCATACTAGGCCACCGACGCATGGATCATCTTTCTTGTCAGACAATCAGGTGATCGGACTGCATTGTCCTAACCAAACTTAAAACAACATTTTTTGTTGTTCCAACGTGGGAATCGAACCCACGACCTCCGGGTCGAGAGCTAAGCTCAGAACCACTACACCACGGAGGCGTCAAAAATAAACTATATAACTTCGTCGAGTTATACTTAAAATAAAAAAGTACAATCCAGCATCGTCAATAGCGCAATTAGTATTAAATATAATATTGTAAAACGTTTGTATTATAATGATGTCTACTAGATTTTCTTGATTTATTCCAGATGCCTCGCTTCAACGGCTCATCCTACCTGCGTCTGCCGGGGCTCGGCAACTCAGCTCAGTCTTGGCTCGATATACAGGTATGTCAAATAACTTTCCACACCTATTTCGGCGTCGGATGCCGATTTCGTTGATATCAAACTAGCAGGAGTGATGTTTATGATGACCCAGTGTGTCCGCAATACTTCTTACTTTTGCTAGATAACAGAAGCAGGACCGACTTTTTTACATGCCCATCCGACGCATGAATAATCAAAGACAATCGAGTGTTCGATCTTTATTATATATTTACAGGACAGCCATTTAATATTTTAGTTTTACACTTCGAAATTTCCGAATGTGTACTATTATAACGTACAAATAATATCTCAACACATTGCTATCCGTACGAGCTGTTTGACGCCATTATATAATCGCCTAGTGATTCAATTAAATAACCAGATTCAATAAGATAATAATAATAATAATAATATCTATGGACGCTTCACACCACGTCAATCTGGCCCTGTGCTAAGTATCCGAAGAACTTGTGTTACAGGTACCAGACAACGGAAATATATTTAATACTTTTATACTATACACATATTTAAGATTTTTATTATATTATACACAAATTTAATACACATCCATGACCCAGGAACATTGAAAACTTTTTGTTCCCTCGGCGGGATTCGAACCCGCGACCTTTCGTTCGAGCACCAACGCGCTCAACCAACTGCGCTACGGAAGTCGTCTGCGACATAAACATGGGATAATACTTTTTTTATTTATGGACGCTTCACACTACGTCACTAGCCCAGTGCTAAAAATCCGAAGAACTTATGTTACAGGTGCCAGCCAACGTACACAATACATATATTTAATACATTTATAATATACACATATTCAAGATTTTTATTATTTATAACACAAACATAACCCAGGAACACACATTGTTCCTTCGGCGGGATTCAAACTCCCGCTTGCTTTTGCATCTTTTTGATTTTCTTCGTAATGAGTCCAAAATATAAGTCAAAAAATATAAGAGTCCAATAATAATATTAAATAAAATTTAATATTCATATAACCCAATTATGTAATAAAATGTAATTTAACCTAATTTAATTTTCGTCGCTGTAATTATTTAGGTAAGGTTAGGTAGGACTATCGTTTATGGTAACAAAATAATCAACTGCAGGGTATGTTGATGCATTCGGCTATCGAATACTATTTTCGCATAAAAACAAGCTATAAAACTATTTCAATACCCTACGAGTTCTATGTTTGAACGGGTCGATTGTACTACAGTTTTTATATAAGGTGTCCTCGAAAACGTACAGAACTCTCAAATCCAACTTTCCCGTCCTATTTGTCCGGCGTGTAACCAACTTTTAATTGATTTCCCTGTCTAGAATTTCAATTTGTGATCTAAAACTAGCTTTTATAACGTGGGCACTTCAACATGGAACAGAATTGGAAATATTTCATTTAGGCTTCTGTTGCCAAAGGGGTTCTTATTATTACGGTATCTTATTATTGCACTGTCCGTTTGTCTGTCATATCATAAACAGTGATAGATAGACAGTTGAAATGTTCACAGATGTTGAGATACATATATATCAGCTTTGTTTGATAATTGAATAATATTAGAAGAGATGAGTAATAGCTATATTATGAATAGGAAGCATCTAACACCGACACGAAACGCGGCGCGCACTTTTTAGATAGCGATTCAAAATTGTGCTTTATTCTCTACACATTTCATCGCAAGAGTTCATAATGACTGTCGCGTTGCGTATTATTTGACGAATTGCGCGTATACTTGGGAACTATAAAAATAACTCCTGCGTGAGTTGACGTAGTAATAATGGAAGCCGCCCACCGATACCGATATGAAATCGGCTTGGGAGCTTATTATTATGACACAAGTTAACCAAGCCACTCTCATGTAGCCATAACTACCCTATCGTCCAACTACACAAACACCTCCGTGATTTAATAGTTCAGAGACTAGCTCTCGACCCGGAGGTCGTGGGTTCGATCACCGCATTGGAACAACAAAATAATGTTGTTTTCAAATTTGGTTAGGAAAGATTATGCACTATGCAGGCTTATCTCACCTGAATGTCTGATAAAAATGCAAGATGATCCATGCGTCGGATGGGCATGTAAAAAGTCGGTCCTGCGCCTGATCTCCCGCCAGTCGTGTCGGTTATCCGTCTGGGCTACGAGAGAGAAGGAAGAGAGAGTGCTTATGTGTATTGCGCACACACTTGGGCACTAAAAATAGCTCCTGCGTAGCTGGTCTGGTTTCAATGAGACCGACCACAATCACCTAAATCGGTGTAGGAGACATTATTATTATCGACCAATAGGTGTAAAGCTGCTAAATAAAACAGAATACCTCTACAGCGACCTTCGGGTTTCGTGTTGACATTGTGAAATCGATAAGTCTGCCGTGGTCGACCACTATAATCGTTAACTAACTAACTACCACTATGTGCCGTCACTCGGAACGCGCAAGAAGAATAGTCAGAGTTCCCCCATACATGGTTTTCACTTGATTAGTATCAAGCTAATTTTTATTGAGTAGCTTCATTTTAATGAGTCGCCCAAGAATTTCGAGGACGGAACTCTTGTTTGTGGTAGCTAACAGAGTTAGCAAGGATAAAAAAAATCTCAACTTTCGAGCGTAGGATCGGGATAACGTACCTCGCAATTTGAAGGAAAATTATGTCTGTTGAATTACATTAATATTAACTAAGTAATAAAAAAAATCAGCTGGTAACTAATAATTTAAAATGACCTCGTTATCGATACAAGTTGGCAAGAGGGAACTCATTGATGAAACCATAGATTTTGTAGGACAAATATTTTTTCGGATCATTTAGATCATTATCTTGATAGTGTTAAAAAAAATATTTTGGAATCACCAAATCTACAAACTTTATTCTTGCTATCTCTGTTTAACAAACTAGAGTTCCGTCCAAGAAATTCTTGGGCGACTCGTCAAAATGAAGGTACTCACGAAAAATTTTCTTGATACTAATCAAGTGAAAACCATGTATGGGGGAACCCTGACTAGAAAGGTCGCAGAAAACGTACAATTTGAGACGATACAAAGTAGTATGTGTCATACCAAGGGGAATTTTTCGTATACGGTTAAGCACAAAGTCACAATAACTTTGTACTCACTGCGTGCTTAATTGATGTAAACGCACAACAAAAACTAGTTTAGAGGAAGGAAGTCAAAAACGTTTTTAAACCATGTTACAGAGAAGGAAAACATAACAAAGAAACAAAAAATATAAATAATAGTGTTAATGCCTCCCACACCGATTTCGGTGACGGCGGACGGTTTCATTGAAACCAGGCCAGCTACGCAGGAGTTATTTTATAGTGCCCAAGTGTGTGCGCAATACACAGAACCACTCGCTCTTCCTTCACTCTTGTAACCCAGTGGGACAGATACCTAACACCGACACGACTGGCGGGAGAACAGGCGCAGGACCGACTTTTTACACGTCCATTCGACGCATCATTTTTTGTCAGACAATCAGGTGATCAGCCTGCATTGTCCTAACCAAACTTGAAAACAATTTTTTTTTGTTGTTCCAACGCAGGAATCGAACACACGACCTCCGAGTCGAGAGCTAGGCCCTAAACCACGGAAGCGTTAAACAAAAAATACTAGAAGTGCAGTAGTTGTTGTACAAATATTTTATTACACACAGTGGCAGTCAAAATGCACTTTCGTTAAATGAAACCACAGCTCGAGCCTCGAGCTCGGCGGAATTTTAAAACTTAAGAAAAGTTTTCAATTAAGTTTTCCTTCTGCAATTATTTTGTTTGTATCCGAAATCGATATATAAAACCTCGTACACGTTTTATATTCGTTTTATACCATTTGAGTGGTTCTAATATCTTACAAATATTTCAAGGTAATAATATGAAAAAATGTTTATTATAATACAAATACAACTAATACATATTAATATCTCATAGTAGATCTAAGTCACATTAAAATAATGTATATACCTACCAGTGATTACAACTTCATAATATTACTATTGCTACAAAGTAGATAATAAACTATTGCCTAGTATTCTATGCGCTAAAGAACTGAAGTTAGATACTTTAATCATACGAATATGATATTTTGTCTTTCGCCTAAAAACTACAGAACAGATTAGACTAAAATTTGAAACGACCATCTTGTACTTTCACAGTAAACTCTATATACGGGACCCATACACACCCTACAGTTATACGCAAGACCCTATAATCATTAATATTACAGCATACTCACTTAAACATACCTCACAACAACTACATCAACTAAAACCCCGTGTCTAAAACACGACGCCGAATTCGATTCATTATGAACAGGGCCTTGTACTTGCAATTTGTCGAAGCAACAACTTCTGTATACCGAAGTTCGATAACTGCGCGCCAACCGCTGCAAACTTCGATATTATATTTACTCAGCTTACAGATCACTTCTAGTTGGTAACGAATTGAGTGTAATTATGAAATTCCAAGAAACACGACTTCGATGTTGTGATGTGCACGTAACCGTGAAGACAAATTTGCTTATTACGTGCACATTTGTGAAAAGCGTCTAATAGAAAAGATAGGTTAGCCTAACATACGAATATTGTACAATAATGATTATTACTTTGCACTATTAACGCCTCCGTGGTCTAGTGGTTCAGAGCTTCGCTCTCGACCCGGATATCGTGGGTGCGATTCCCCCGTAGGAACAACTGTTGTTTTCAAGTTTGGTTTTAACAATACAGGCTGATCACCTGATTGTCTGACAAAAAAGATGATCCATGCTTGTAAAAGTCGGTCCTGCGCCTGATCTCCCTCCAGTCGTGTCGGTTATCCGTCCCACTGGGCTACGAGAGTGAAGGAAGAGAGGGTGCTTTTGTGTATTGCGCACACATTTTGGTACTATAAAATAACTCCTGCGTAGCTGCCCTAGTTTCAATGAAACCGGCTACCGTAACCGAAATCGGCGTGGGCGGCATCATTATTATAACAATCTTAAATATACGTTTCTTCAAGAACTTAGCACGGGCTAAATCGACGCAATGTAAAAAGCGTCTATGTATTTTTTTTTTCGCGGCTTGTGTTGCATTTTCACTTTTTTTGTAATAAAATTGTAAAATGAATCGAATTTCGTCATTAGAACCACTCATTTTAACAATAATAAAAACAAATGAAAATGTCACATTTTTACCTATTTTGAATTTGGAATTGTCTTCTGTAAAATTAAAACTTTTTTAAACCATAATCAGCCAGAAACAATTGGTATAGCCCAAGAGATTTTATGACAAGTTCATACATTCTATATTGCGAAAAGACTTTTTCCCCAACCTATCAAATTAAATATTTTTATTCAGAGTAAATTTTACAAAAAATGTTTTCTGAACGTCGTTTCTATATTATTATGATGCCTACCACTGCACCGGTTCGGGAACTAGCCCATCAAGAAGAACCGGCGAAATATAAAAAAGAATTTTCCATCTTTTACCAAAAAGATGGAAAAATTCTCTTTTGAAAAAAAAGTATAAATTTTTACTCAAGTCAATACTAAAACTAAATAACATGAGCTAAAGTATAATTTGTTATTGAATGCATTGTAGGTTTTGATGGAAATACAATATGTTACATTGTACACAAATTACTTGCACTTTTTCAACTTTATTAGTTAATATATTTACAAAAATACACGACCAGTTTCGACTAAGTCATCATCAGGTGCAGGTTATATTGTTATCTATCTGTACCTTCAGATAACAGTGAAGGCGAGCAGCGGCGACGGGCTGCTGCTGTACGACGCGGAGCACGTCAGCGGCGACGGGGACTTCTTCTCGCTGCACCTGCGGGACTACTTCGTGGAGTTCGCCTTCGACCTGGGCTCGGGGATAGCTCTAGTTAGGTAAGGCTCTCCGAGATATCTGTCAGGATCTGCATAGTATTCGTCAAATGTCGCGTCATAAAGTTGCGCTACGATTGGTCGCGGATGACGTGATATTTGAATTGCCAGTCATGGAATTTTACACTTATCACTTCTTAGGCTGCGTTTCCACTGACGCGGAGCGTAGAGGAGCTTAGCGGTGCCGAAATTCACCAATCACTATGCTCGTGCTGTTTCCGTGAAACGGAGCGGAGATTTCAAGCATAGTGATTGGTCAATTTGGGCACCTCAAGCTCCTCTCCGCCCCGCTCCGCGTCAGAGGAAACGCAGATATGTGAATATATTAATCGTCGGTCAGTTCGCTGTTTCTCTTCACCCCTTTGATAATTTACCAGTAACACGCAGCTAAACCACCAGAAACGTATCATGTTATACAGAGGTTCTGTTTCAATGTGTAATGTGTTCATAGAACATTTCTATCACTTCTAATATCTTGTATGAATACACTGCGTAAGTACTGACACATCTAAACTGAATCATCGTTGGAACCATTATTTCAAAGTCGCTCTCGCATTTTCTTAAGTAACTACTTTAGATGTAACTCAATTTAACATTTGTTTTCAACAGATCAGCGTACCCCCTAGAAAAGGACGCATGGCACGTGATCTCGGTATCACGCGCAGGGCGGCGCGCTACGCTACGCGTTCGCTCGCTCGGCGCGAACGCGAACACTAGCACGCGTGTGACGTCACCGGCGACCGCGCGTTCGGTGACGTCACGAGGCTCCGCGCGGTATCTCACGCTGCGACAGCCGATGTTGCTGGGTGGTGCGCCGCAGCCGCTGCCCCAGAGGTTGGCGTTGACTACGTCGTTCAGTGGATGCGTTGGAAAGGTACTAAATACAAATCTTCTTCTCTTCTTCTTTTGGCATATCCCCCCCCCCTCAATAGGAGTTGCCAACGTCAGAGTACAAAAAGGTTAGCAGTACAGTGGGTTAATATAAAGAACTTCACACGAGTCTCGTGCTGATACAAGTTAAATATAATTACAGAATTTTATGGCGAATTATAGAATAAATACAAAGATTTATTCTATAATGCTGAACAATGATGGAGTATATTTTGAAAGCAGAAACAATACACATCGTGGAGATGGTTACATGTAAACGCACTCGTAATACCTTATTATTCACTAACCTAATTTAAATATTGTATTTTTGGTATAAAATGTAGCCTGAGTATTAAAAAGGTTGACTGGTAGAAAATGCCTTGAGGCATTAAGTCCGCCTATGTACAAAATGTGCATGATGTATTTAAATAAATAAAATAAAATGTAGCCTGAGTATTAATCTAGAGCCTAAAGCACTATCTTACCAAATCCAAATGACATAGAAATCAATTTAGTAGTTCTTGTCTGAGAGAGCCGCATACATATTATATCTACACTAATATTATAAAGAGGAAATATTTGTATTTTTGTATGTAACGACTTAACTCAAAAAGTACTGGGCCGATTTTAATAATTCTTTTCTCATCAGAAAGCAACATTATCACTCAGTAACATAGGCTATATAAAAATCAATTGCTGTTCGTTAGTCTCGCTAAAACTCGAGATCAGCTGAACGGATTCAGCTATTTTTGGTCTTGAAATATTCGTGGAAGTCCCGGGAAGGTTTACACGGTTTCCATGTTCAATTAAGTGGGCACGGGTCAGACTTAGTGTACTCTCTCTAATTCGATGTACTCTCTCACTCACTCACTCAATAATTGTCGCGTTTCAGTTGGTGATAAACGACGAGGAACTGTCTGTGGTGTCGTCGGCGCTGGGCGGCGTCAACGTCGACAACTGCGAGGAGAAAGATAACGAAACATGCACGTGAGTACACTATAATACTGTGTAATATTCATGAGTGATAATACTTGAGGGTGTGTATGGGTCCCGTATATACAGTTTACTGTAAAGTAAGTAGAGTACCATCGCTGAAACAGTTACTTATTATAATTGTTGTATGGGCAATATTGAGGCGTTTCTCATAGAAACATGAAATTTAAAAGTAAGTCTTTCAGCGCTGGACTTTCACAGTGTAATAACTCTACATAGGCGGCACATACACAACCTAAAGTATTATCACTATTCACTAATTTATTTTACACCTTGTATACTACTCATCAAATTTAAATTCTTTATCACACACATAAATATCTATACTTATAATAAAACTGTAGAGAGGTCAATTCTGTACATTGAATATTTTTTCAAAATACATATTGGAGGATGATTGGCGATCGATACTGATGCCAAAAATGCAATTAGTAAAATTTTTGTCTGTCTGTCTGTCTGTCTGTCTGTCTGTCTGTCTGTATGTGCGCGATAGGAACAAAAACTACTGAAGGGATTTTAACCAAACTTGGTACGATTGTAGCCCATATTCCTGGGCAGGTTATAGGCTATATAACATAACGCTACGATACATAGGAGCCGAGCAGTGACGATAAATTGGAAGCAAGTCGGAGGAATTTCGCGCGCGCGGGCTGCGGACGAACGGTTTATGCGGGGGGCGCGGGGGATCGCTTACACAGTGACGCGAAGCAATAGAATGTGGCACTAAAGTAGATTAGAACTTGAAATAAGTACCTAACAGATTTTTTTTTCTGAGAAGAGTGTTTCCACAGTGTCATAATAATATAAAAATTGTATTTTTGAACTTGCTTCACAAATTGAAATAAATTATCATTTATTGTATAAATCAACTTAATTAACTGTATTATTAAAAGAAAGCCTTTCGCGATAATCTAAAAAAACGGGCAGTTAAGCGGTTTTTGGTAAACTATTTATACCATCACGGTATTAATCCTCATCATTTTTAATACGTTAGTTGGCTTAAGAATTTCATGAAGACTATATTTGCCCTTTATACCTAGCAAGTATAATTAATAGTTTAGGAGATAATATAGCAAAATTAAAATCGTTTCGCCGTGATTCGACCGCCGCGCCGCATCGCGGGCCGCGGCGCCGCGCGATACAGGCTGATGCGTGACGTCTTACATCCGAGTCGGGGTGTAGTGTAGATATCAGATGCTGGTAGGTAGGAATTTTGGCGAAGGTCAACCAAAGGAACTCCACCCCACTGCTGGGTAAAAAATACTATTAAAATGTGCTAACAGGCAGTACCGGTAGTATGAATTTATATAGATGTCGCTTTGATTTGAAGATATATGACAATAAAAAAAATACTGGACGTTTGTATGAAGCGCGGCGGGAACCGCGCTGCTTCAAGCATTCAAATTTTTTTTATTTTATTTTATATTTTGTTTAAAACAAAATTTCATTTATTTATATTATTATTATTTTTAATCTTAGGGTAGGTTATAAAAAACGCTACTAAAGCCGATCGGCGCGGCGCGCCGAGCTGGGGCCTAACTCTCCAAACTGATTCGATTTTAATTCAGAGTCGATCGTGCCGCATACTCCCGAAGAAATTGACGTTTGTTTATTTTTATTCTCTGTCGATTGATATGGTCTGGTGTACAAAAAGTTACGTTCTAACGGTTTTCTTTAACCTAATTTCAAAGTAATCTACCAAATAAAACACCAAAAACCGTTAAGATCGAACTGATTCGATTCTCAGTTGTGTCGAGAGTAAGCCTGCTGGATCCTCGGCGGGGCGTGCCGCTGCGCCCATGTCTAACCGAGAGTTCCGTTTTAAAGACCTTAGTAATTGCAATATAAGTTTAAATTTAATAATACTTCAAAACATTAATGACAAAAACGGTAATAAGTTGAAAAAATTTAAAATATTTTTATGGTTTCGCAATTTATCCTATGTCGTTTAAATTTGATATGAAGCAACATTTTAATAGTGCATTAAGATGTTGCTTCATATCAAATTTCTATTCCCGGGAAGTACCCTTTAGGTTTTGGTTCCCTTTGGCGTGTCGAAAATTGCGAAAATTAGCGATATAAACGGCTGAATCTTTGGGTAGATGTGGCCAAGATGCCTGTTTCTTTTCACAGCCAGAAGGGACAGTAGAGCTGAGTTTTTAATATGATTTTTAGCTTGATACCTACACGTGTTAAAGTTTTGACACCCAGACAGACAGACGGACATCGAAGTTAAATACTTTACTAAATTAACGTGAAAAATTGTCTGGGTCTATACGGTGCATTCGAATAATATTATCCTAACTTCGAATACCTTTGCTGACTTCTACATATTGTTCGAAGGCCTACTTCTTTTGCCGAGCTCCGAATGGATAGTAATATATTATTATTATACCCTGCATACCAAGAGGCTTGCCGGGTACGTGTCTTGCTGGATCGGAATCAACACTGGGATGCACTGGGAAGTACCTATTAGCGAAAGTTCTCAGCGGTTGCGCCAATAAACTAAAAATATATTTAAAAATACTAAAGTGCCCTAAATCACTTTTCCACGCGTACGAAGTCGCGGGCACAGCTAGTGTATAATAATACTAACTGTCCTGGTGAACTTCGTACTGTCTTAGAATTAAGTTGAGCACGGACAGCAGCGCCACCTAACGGGTCCAATTATGAATCTAAACCATCCATCCAAAATATTCGTTCGTATCGTTTCCACCGTGAGGAGTACACTGTCAACATACAGAAGAATTATATATATATATATATATATAAGACACTTAATTCAATTACAATAAAACTTCCATTTGTTTCTCTGTAAATAAAGTATGTAATCTTATTCATCGAGTAGGTTACACAATCATAATACAATCTTTTCATAACTAAAATAACCTTACCTGTAAATAAAGAAACGACAATAAAAGTTTATTGTTATCATCTCTCGATTAACACATCTTAATGAACTATAACTATAAAATTAAATATCTTAAATAATAACAGAATGTCAGACACGACATGTCACGTAAAGCGTGGGGTGCGCGCGCATATTAAAATTAAAGAAACCATTTTCTTTACATCTCCCTCCTCCAGAGTGAGAATTGCTCAAGTAATTCTCATTGTAACTGCACCTACTAACAATTATATTACAGCATTATCCTCTTCATCGTTAATCTCGTCTTCCATTCGAATAAGTTTTGTAATATGGTATAAGCTTGTATCTTTCTTTATTCTTCCTGTGTTTATTTTATATATTGTATTCGATATTTTATCTATTATTTCAAATGGACCGATTCTTAAATTATCCAATTTTTTCCTATTTAATTTATTACCGTTTTCAATATAAACTAGTTCTCCTATGTTAAATTCACTTTGTCTTCTGCCTTTATCAAATAATTTCTTGTTATATATATGTCGAAAGGGCTCTCATGATTTAATAACATTCCTTCGGATACTGTGGGCTTTCGTGGGTAAATCGTGAAAAGAGAACAGAGTAACAATATCACTTGTTTATTCGTAATCACAATTTCTTTATAAATTCACTATTCACTACACTTTATAAATTTACTTTACTTTAAATTCACTTTACTTTACTTTACAAGTATTGACACTAACGAAACATAACACGTTTCAAGACATCTCAACTTGGCGACCAAATCACGAATGAATTCAGTCTCGTCGAGAAAGTCCCGAGTCATGTCAAAGCGCGCCATAGACAAGTTGCGCCATTTTGCCACTTGGGGGCGCGCTTCCGTCTCGTTTTGTGTCCATATTCATATCCGGCTCCGACACGGCCATTCTGATAAGCCACACGTCCCGTGTGATGCTTCTGCAAAAGAGAAAACCAGCTGCAATATCACGAGCCTTTCGCTCGGCCAACTCTGACCAATCTCCACAAATCATCAAAAATAAAGTTCAGATCTCAATGAAATTTTGTTTCAAATAATCTTTCAAATAAAATTCTCGATCAAAAAAATTTCGACATGGAATGATACCCTGGGTCATGTTACTTAAATCATGTTAAAACTGTAGGAACTGTAACACAACTGAACACAAATAAACTAGTAAAATCTCTAACTCCACTACCATACCCAATTTCATAGACATAGAACTCACAAGGTTCATTGTCCCAGACCGCCAGTCAAACGCCCTCCTGACATAAAACGGACTTAATATAGTCCGAGTTACCGGTTACGAAATAACTGGACGGTCAACCTCATTACTCATAGACCCAGTCCCATATCGCCAGTCAAACGCCCACCGAACATAAAACGGACTTGATACAGTCCGAGTTACTGGTTACGTAATAACTGGACGGTCAACTTCATATTCGCTCATAGTACGGTAGGTAGAGACTTTACCCAACAACTCAAATTTGTTCATCATTAGCAAAATCTTTATCATTATCAACTTTCACCAATACATGACCCGAAGGAATCTTTCTCTAACGTATGCACAGTCATAAGTACGCTTTGAAATTGCAACTTTTACAGCCTTATTTTCAACTATGAAAAACAACCAATCGAAAATCTATTTACTTACGCCTTATTGCTTTCATAAGGTGTATTATTTGAACTATCTTTTTATCTCGGTTACTGTATAAAACAGTCAATGTACCTTCTCAACTAAGATTTGTAAAAAGGGTTCATAGAAAAAGACTATACAGAGTCTTCACACTAAAGTCACGAGATAAACAATTACGCTCACCAAAAAAAAAACTCAATATCCTAATCTGATACTTCAATGAAGTACAGAGTGCAGGCCCCTTGGCGCCTGACGCCATCATCATAGGCCGATACATTGCAGCATTGCTGCATGGGCAGCAGTACCCAGCACAGCTCGACGCGCACAGTCTGCGTCGCGTCGCGGCGCTCGTTCATTGAATCTCCGTCTGTACACAAAATTAAGCAGCACATAAAAATGTTCAAACTGTCCAATTATGTTATTTTTAGGGTTCTCTATCCGTGGGGTGTCGAAGAAAGAGTAGCACATCCTATCAACCATCTTTCCCGTGGATGCGCCCGCCAACTCGCCTGCCAAGCGTGGCGAGTATAGGCAACTATCCCCCATGTAATATTTTAAGGGAGGCTATATCCAGGAGTGAACATCATAGCCGAAATGATGATGATCATCCAAGGGTAAATAACAGAAACAGAAAATTTTATAACTTTGCTGTATGTCTGTTTGCCACCAGGCCGCAGCTCAAGAACCAAGCTCCAACCAAGAACCAACGCAGTTCAAATATTGCGGACAATTATTATGAGATCAAAATGTTAAATTTGACTTTGCAATAAATTTCATTTCATTTCCTTTTAACGATCTAACTAATTGACTAAAGAAAAGCTGTTACAGTAACAGTCTCATATTAACAACTGATCAGCAGCTGTCCCAGTAACACAACTTGACCACTACATTTTAGTTGCACCATCGCGGGAATTGAACCCACAATTCTTAAGTGGAGAGCCACGCTCTGGTCACGTGTGCGATCACAATACCAGAAGACTCCCAAGTGCGTTTATGCACATGATAACCAAGTTCACCGAAGCTGACTGAAGTCCACCGATGAACTTTCTTATCCACCTCAGCCACAAGCTCACGGCCTCTGCCACTGGACCGTTGAGTGTGTGCTGCCGCGTTCACCATCAACACCAGCCACAGGCACCTAGTAGGCTTACATACTGCAGCTTCTGGAAACGTGAAATTAAAATGCGTCAATTCAATAAAGTTTATTTAAATCACAACCTATTTTCTTTTCGACGCAAATTACACTATTATTGTCGTAACTTATAGTAATTCAAATCCGCCTAGTGTGAAAGTCATAGATAGACAAACATGTTTCAATTTTACAGCTTACAATAACAATATCATAAACTGACAGTTTTATTGCGGATGTCCTAGCACTTATTATCAGTAATTATCTGTTTGTTTAAACACTCTCAGAATAAATAACAAACACGACATTATTTAAAGTTACTTTTGAAACTGATCAATGGCTATTTCTTACTACGTATGCGGTAACGCCAAATAAGAAATAGAACTGTGTACAAACTGTATGTATCTTCTGTGATTAACACCCACTTGATGAACTTCACTATTTAATAACAGGGATGTTAGGGAGCTCCGTAACCGTAACCGAATCCGAAATAAAACTTTTGCTACTGTAAAAAGGAAACCAATATCCAATATCCGTAACCGAAATTATCCGAAACAAATGGGTAATCCGATATCATTGAATATCCATATCCGTATCCGAAATTTCAAATCCATTTCTTCCCGGTTTACTAGACATGGTAAGTTTACGGAAATTTTAATTTAAGTCGTTTCAAACTAGGTAGCATCTTCCAAACAATATTTGTACACGTCAATTGCTTTTGTTTATGCAGTGCAGGTGCACCGATACGCATACCGGATGTTGTTTATTTCAGGCACACCTAATAAGAACATCCAATAACAAGTTTCAGGTGTTGGTAACCAATGAATAACTGCCGCCCAGTAGTTACGATATCGACTCTATAGTACTATTCACCTTTCCTACTTTCTTACTTCACGTTAATGTGAATCCGTTGGAACTTTATCTATTCTGAAATGAACACCCAACAAATAACACGAATGCCTAATTGTATTATCAAAATACACGTCATGAGAATTGCTTATCATATTCTGATTTTGATCACTTTATTACAAACAGTACGATTTCACGAAATGAAATGTCGATAATGATCATCTGCTGATCAAACTTTCAAGTACTGCTGTATTACAGCGTGATCTACTTCGGTCAATCAAACAGTAATAATAATGAATATCTGTAAGACGTATGTCCTATGTACTAAGTACTTGTTTTTACTTTGCATAATGATTGCTTATTCACTTCGATTTTTTTTTTTAAATAATACTTTGGTTATAAAACCAGAACCATTTAGAACTTTATAATGAAATAAGTAACGATCATGATACAACCAGTTCACATCATTGCGAAGCGAGTAGAGAAGTCCATAAGATGCACAATGCTTGTCTGCGCTGGTCGGACACCCAGCACGCTGGTCGGTCACCCAACAGCCAGCACGCTGGTCAGTCACCCAGCACGCTGGTCGGTCACCCAGCAGTCAGCACGCTGGTCGGTCACCCAGCACTGCTCGTTCTCCCCTTGGCGAGGCTATGCATCATCCGGTCGAACATCATCCCAGTGTTTTGTCCATCTGCACATAAAACAAAA
The DNA here is from genome assembly GCA_905187575.2 of Celastrina argiolus. NCBI lineage: Eukaryota > Metazoa > Arthropoda > Insecta > Lepidoptera > Lycaenidae > Celastrina > Celastrina argiolus. The sequence continues at coordinate 2,990,008 of LR994582.1, read as the reverse complement.
CAGCAAAACAAAAGAACACTTTAGTGTAGGTACAATTTATTGTAAATGAAATTTTGTGATAATACTCGTATAAGCAAGATATTTTATGGACACTTGAAACACAAATTAATAACTAGTGTATTGGTCTTTAAAAATTATTTGAGGAATAAAAAGTTGGCTACCACCTTTTACCAAAACCATAATCAAAGCCTGTCGTTAAAGCGCCACTGCTGGTGTCGCCACCGTGTAGACGTCACGTCACTGTCATCATCACGTCACCGCTGTCAGTACTTCTACTCCTTCTTAATCATCGTGGCGGGATTATTGGTACATGGTATCCTTGCAGCACTCGGCTCACCGCTGTCCCGTCTTACCACAATTACGCCATGTACATAGCTTGCAAAGCAGCACGGGTTAGTACGTACTGCCCAACTCATGTGGATCGAGTTTGTATTGATTTGCAATGATTACTATTATCAGTTATCACTTTTTGCAGACCACACAAAAGATTACACTTTTTTTTACTACCCGCACTTTTAAGAAAAACCTCTCTCTCTTGCACGATTTGATCCCAGATTCTGATGTCGAAAGGGCTCTCATGATTTAATAACATTCCTTCGGATACTGTGGGCTTTCGTGGGTAAATCGTGAAAAGAGAACAGAGTAACAATATCACTTGTTTATTCGTAATCACAATTTCTTTATAAATTCACTATTCACTACACTTTATAAATTTACTTTACTTTAAATTCACTTTACTTTACTTTACAAGTATTGACACTAACGAAACATAACACGTTTCAAGACATCTCAACTTGGCGACCAAATCACGAATGAATTCAGTCTCGTCGAGAAAGTCCCGAGTCATGTCAAAGCGCGCCATAGACAAGTTGCGCCATTTTGCCACTTGGGGGCGCGCTTCCGTCTCGTTTTGTGTCCATATTCATATCCGGCTCCGACATATATGTGATCGAATCGTTCTTGCTAATGCTTCTTTTCTGTCTCTAATCCAAGTTTCTGTATTTGTCAGTTGTCGTAGTTCTTGTGGCAAGATGCTAGTGACCTTACCCTCTAATAAATACACTGGTGCAAAGCCTGTGACTGAGTGTTCGGTTTCATTATACTTATCTGTACATTCTTTTGCGATCAATGCCCAAGATTTCTTTTCACTTTTTTCATTTATTTTACACCTCATTTTATTAACTAGTGTTTGGTTTAATCTTTCATTGAGTCCGTTTGAAAATGGAGTATCAACTGCAGTAAAGATTAGTTTTACATCATTATTTTTCAAAAAATCTTTAAATTCTTTTGAATTTAATCCTGGGTATTGATCTGCTAGTAATATGTCAATTTTTTCCGTCTCAAGAACTTTTTTTACCAACTTAATGAAATCTGTAGCATTTTGTGTTTTTGATGTTAAGATAAACGCAAATCTTGTAAAATGATCAACTAACAAGTGTAGATATTTCTTCGTTGATCTTTGTCCCCCAAAGCCACCAATGGTATCTATAGACATTATCTGAAATGGTTTTGATGCTGGCCCCAGGTGTGACATCAGCCCATATTTATCTTGACCTCTCGATTTATTCTTTATACAGGTTTCACAATTCTTGCATATTTTTTTTATATTTCTTGTTAAACTCTTTGCTGTATAATAAGGACTGATTTTATTTATCATTTGGTTGATACCCAAATGGCACCATTCACTGTGTATTTCTTTTATTAACTTTACACTTGATTCTTCAGATAACATAATTTTTTCTCTATTTCGTGTCTTTTTGTATAGTATTTCATTTCTTTCAATTAATTTATTTCTTATTCTCCCTATATTCTCGTTATTTTTTTGATCTATCTTAATATAATCTAATGTTATCAAATTTACAATTTTTAAAATTTCTTCATCATCTTCATCATTGTCTTCTAATACTGGGTTTCTACTGAGACTATCTGCTTCAGTATTATCTTTCCCAGGAATATACTTAATATTAAAGTCATATTGTGACAAATAGAAAGTCAATTCACCAAGTTCCTCGTCTGTTCTAGCCTTTAAGTTGAGGTTTTCTAATGGTTTGTGATCTGAATAAACGGTGAATTTTCTTCCAATTAACCAATATTGCCAGTATTTTATAGCTTCTTTTATTGCCAAGCACTCAAGGTATATTGCCTTCTTCCTTTTTTGTGAATCATTAAGTTTCTTTGAAAAATAGCCAACCGGTTTTTCTCTTCCATCTTTTTGAATCTGTTTTAATATTGCACCTATACCATTCAATGAGGCATCGGTGTAAATCGTAATAGGTAAGTCTTTATCAAATATTTCCAGTACTGGTTGTTTACATAATATATTTTTTATATCAGAGAAAGATCTCTCACATTCTTCTGACCACATAAATTGAACATTTTTTCTCAATAATTTATGAAGTGGGTCTAATATGATAGAGCAATTTGGTATGTATTCGTGGTAAAAGTTAATCTTCCCCAGAAACTGTCTAATGTTCTTCTGAGTTTTAGGAGTTGGAAAATTTTTTATTGAAATAATGTTATCTTTGATTGGTTTTACCGTATTATTTCCTATTATGTGTCCTAAATATTTTACTGATGTTGCTGCAAATGTGCATTTTTTAAATTTTAATCTGAAACCTTCATCTATTATTGCTTTAAGTACTTTTTCTATGTGTTCTATATGTTCTTTAAATGATCGTGAAAATATTAAGATATCATCAATGTAATTCTCAGTAAAGTCTTTCAAATTATTATTTCTTAATATATTTGATAAAATTCTCTGGAAAATAGCAGGTGATGTTTTTAACCCAAACGGCAGGCAAGTCCATTGGTAATGTCCATCCTGTGTGACAAAGCCTGTCTTCTGTCTATCTTCAATACGTAGTGGTATAGACCAAAATGCGGAATTTATATCAAGTGTTGTAAAATAGTTACAATTTCTTGCTTTAATTATCAAGTCGCTTATTAATGGAAATGGTTGTGCTTGTGGTATGACTATCTTGTTTAATTCACGAAAATCAATACAAAGTCTTGATTTTGTATTTTCGTCTCTTTTAAATGCCAAGGTAACTGGCGCCGCAAATGGACTGTAAGATTCCTCAATTAAATTATTTTTAAGTAAATTTGCTATCTGATTTTCTATTTCTTTTTTGTCCTCTATTGTGCATCGATATGGCCTTTTGCTGCAATACCTATCCACTAGTAAGTCTATCCGGGCCTCATATTCTTTTACTGTACCTATATCATATTTATTTTTGGCAAATACAGTATTATAATTATCTACCAAACTTTGTATTTGAGTCTTTTTGACGTTGTCCAAGTGATGTAGGTTTGTTATAAACTCATTATTACTCACATGCTCGTTAAAATTTATTTTAACTATTTCTATCTCTTTCAATCCATCCGTAGTATTTATCTGCTTCCTTGTCTTTTGCGATATTTTCAGATCTTCATTTTGAATAAGTTTAAATTTTTTTATCATATCTAGTCCTATAATAAAATCTTCAAAATCAACTTTGTCTACGATGAAAACATCTACATATTCTTCTATATCAAAAATTTTTACCTTTATACTTATTAAACCTTTAGTGTATGTCACACCATTGACCGTTTTTAACAATATTCTATTTTTATCTTCTGAATCATTCCTTATTCTAATTAATCTTTTGTTTATCAGAGACACCTGGGAACCGGAATCATATGTTCAGTTTATTTGTACTTTGTCTTCTAATAACATATTTAATTTTATCAATGGTGTGCTTACTCGTTTTTTGTCTCTTCAGTCAGGTTTACTTCTATTACGGAATTACTTCCAATCATTTTGTTTTCTTTTCCTTCTATTTTAAACCAGCATGATTGTTCTGGGTGGTATCGAGTACCTTTATTTAAATCTTGACAGTTTTTGCATGGCTTTTTGTCTCCAATATATTTCCTTTCGTCATTTTTTTCTTCTCTCTTTTTTGTGAAGCTTTTAATCTTTATCAAACTTTCACATTTACTTATTTCATGAAGCAATCTCGTTGTGTTTTCACATTTTTCTGGATCAATTCTATTCCTAATAAATTCTGGTAAGCCGGCTACCATAAGTGCAACCAGACTTTTCCCACCAATATTTTCATCCATATCTAATAATAACTTCTCTTTTCTTATGGCATATTCCATTAGTGATCCTTCTTTATATTTGTAAAATATAGCATACATTCCCGTACTCCATCCTTTATCAGCAAACGAATCCAAAAATTTGTCTTTCCACTCGGACCATCCAGCCTCGATTTTCAAAGTTTTTAATGTTGCCGAGTGCCAGTCAACACATGATCTGTCCAAGAATAATCTTAAAATTTCTATCTTTGTTGTATCTTTTTTAATTTCATATCGTTTGCATTCATTCTCAAATGTTTCTATCCATTGTCTCGCATTTGAGAGTTTACATACAAATTTTTCAATCATAAATCTTTCTGATATATTCTTCAGATTCAATTGACCTTCGTTTTTCTGAGTAGTTTCGACTATTTCTATTTCTTTCATTTCTTTTAGATATAAATCATTAAACATTAAATTATCATCTTCATCAAAATAAGTTTGTAACATTTCATCCGTGCATGAAATCCATATCGTTCTCTCTTGACTTCTTTGATTTAAACTTTTTTTCACTCTTTTGTATGCTTCTGTCTTAGTTAGTGCTATGTGACGACTTGCGTATCTATCAGTTTCTAGCAGTATATATTTTTTGTTATTCTCTGTTGTAATGGAGGTAATGGCAATCACACTCGTCTTACTGTCGGTTTGTGATGCCTCATATCTAAATGCAAACTGCAATTTTTGTGCCATTATAAACAAGTATTGTCGTTTTATAAGACACTTAATTCAATTACAATAAAACTTCCATTTGTTTCTCTGTAAATAAAGTATGTAATCTTATTCATCGAGTAGGTTACACAATCATAATACAATCTTTTCATAACTAAAATAACCTTACCTGTAAATAAAGAAACGACAATAAAAGTTTATTGTTATCATCTCTCGATTAACACATCTTAATGAACTATAACTATAAAATTAAATATCTTAAATAATAACAGAATGTCAGACACGACATGTCACGTAAAGCGTGGGGTGCGCGCGCATATTAAAATTAAAGAAACCATTTTCTTTACATATATATAACGGAGTGCGGTATTTTGTGGGCGTCACTTTATAGGATCGAAATAATAACACCAAGCTGAACGTGTTTATATTATGAACAATCAAACCTATTGCTACAAGTACTTAATGCAAAGCAGACATTGAACGTAAGCGAATTTAGTCAACTCCATTTTTCTCAAGCCCCGCCATCCATCGCGCGCGACCCTGAACAGTCCTCCCTGTCATCGGTGACACACGTCTTCTCCTTCCTCTTTTGTAAGCGGCAACAGGCCTCTTGGGAAATATGACTAAACTTGCTAGGCTTTCTTTTTTTTTTTCTTTGCAAGCCTTACGTTTCAACTCCGACACGGCCATTCTGACTAGTCACACGTCCTCGTGTGTTGCTCCTGTAAAAGAAAAAAAACCAGCTGCCATATCACAAGCCTTTTGCTCGGCCTAACCTGACTCTACAATTTTAGACCAATTTGCTAGTTTAATCTCTAATAGTAATCTCAACAGATACTTTAACTTCTTTAATGCACAACAATAAACTACGCAAAGTCTCAGGTAATGCCTATATGACCAGGGCTCTTTAGTCGAAATACGTTAGCCGCGTAACACGACGTGTTCTCCCCACGGCTAACACGTGTGCATCACTCATTGAATACACATCATGTGGTCTGTGTAGACCCCAACCTTCCAGCATCACACGCCCGCTGCGCTCCACGTCCTACTTGAGTTGCCCCAAGAGGTACCGACTTTTAATGGTTGCTGCTGCGAAATGATGCTTGGTAGGTCAAATACTGTCATCAGAATTTGACTTCTATGACACGGCTCCATCGCCGACATACGTCAACCGCTTAACACATTTGTGTTAACCGCGGCTGGCTACCCGTGTGCACATGCACAGCGTATGGTCTGTGAAGACCCCGACTCCGCCAGTATCACACTACAGTCAGTACTCGGGGTGTAGTGGAGGTTCCGTTATTTTTATTAACCTCCATAAACTCTTCTCTAGTGGCTCCAAGAAGCTGTAATCACAGCGGCCACACCCCGGGAAACCACTTAAGTGGGCGAAACCTAGAGAAGGGGACTAGTATGACTAATATCTGTATACTAGTTATCGGATGATTCTCGGAATATAAAAGTCTGTGTTGATATGATACTGATATTTTTAACTATCAACACAGCATGGTAACGCGTAAAACCATGAGGGCGTTTGCTAGAATCCATGTAGTAGCTTACGGCCTTTACGCTGCAGCGCTATTCCTGCCGATCGTGCCGGAATACCGGCCCATTGGACCACAGGAGTAGAGCCGAGTGAAGTGGATTTGTACCCGCGCAACCGCTTGTCCACTTAAAATAAGTTCACGCGCAGATGACCCTGGCAATTCTCTTTGGATTAGAGTGTGAAAGTCCTGCGGCGATGGGGTGAAGGTGGTGGGGCTGAGGTATCGATGTACCAAAGCCTTAGCTGACACCCTGCACGTAGGCGGCCTGGAGAGAGTGGTCGCTCCCGGAGTCGACTGAGACGGGACTCCGGGTTCGGCAGCACGACTGGCGACAAAGCAGCCCTATTTAGGATCGCTCTGCTTTCCTCTGCACAGAGGAGGGGCCTAGAAAAGGTGGCCTAAACATAGTTTGTCTCAACCCTCATCTAGGTGCTTAACCGCGAGCGTCTGGACATCGACACAAGCGGTCGAAAGAAAGACAAGACTAAATTTACTAATAAATTATCGAAACATATTTGCATAGCTACCTGGAACGTGCGGACTCTATTAGACAGCGACCGAAATTTATGTCCTGAGAGAAAAACTGCTTTAATAGCAAGAGAGTTGGCTCGTTATAAGATCGACATAGCAGCAATTAGCGAGACCCATCTAGGTGACTGCGGGGAGCTTTGTGAGCAACTCGGCGGCTATACTTACTACTGGAGTGGACGTCCTGCAACGGAGAGGGCTGGTAGTGGTGTGGGTTTCGCTATTCGAAATAGCCTGGCAAGAGATCTTAGAGATCTACCGAAAGGTGTTAATGACCGCCTTATGACTCTGCGTCTACCAATAGCACAAAATAAATTTGTCCATCTAGTTAGTGCATATGCGCCTACCCTACCGTCACTTGACGAGGAGAAGGAGGTATTTTACCAACAACTTCGGCAAACCGTTGAGAATATTCCAAGGCATGATAAGCTTATTTTACTGGGTGATTTTAATGCTCGTGTAGGCACGGATCACGACCTCTGGAACGGTGTTCTAGGCAGACACGGTGTCGGAAACTGTAATGAAAACGGCTCCCGACTCTTAAATCTTTGTGCCGAATTTGACCTTTGTATCACGAACACATTTTTCCGCCTTGCTAACAAATATAAAACCTCCTGGATGCACCCAAGATCTAAACACTGGCATCTTTTAGACTATGTTATAGTCCGCCGTAAAGACCTCCGTGACGTTCTCGTAACAAAAGCGATGCGCGGGGCACTGGGCTGGACTGATCATCGTCTCATCAAGTCGAGAATGCGTCTCGAGTTGAAATTTCCACGACGAGCACAACACAAAGTTACACCTAAGCTTTTCCCGGTTGGTTGCGTCACCGGAGTTGGGAGAGTCTTTGAATGCTAAGTTCGCTTCTACTGTTCTGCCTACTGAGTTTTCCACCTTAGACGATGAATGGCGATTTTTCGCAAAACACTTATATACTTGTGCTCTTAACATCATCGGTCAACCACAAAAGAGAAATCAGGATTGGTTCGATGCCTCCGATATTAATATTAGGATGCTTGTTGAGCGATATCGGCTCGAAATGAATTCAAAATCGACACATTTCCAGAATAAAAAGGAAACTCATAAAATGCTAAGGTCTAAGATTCGTGAACTGAAAGACAAGTGGTGGAGAGATAAGGCCGCTGAACTGCAGCAACTAGCCGACACTCATCAAACCGGTAAGTTCTTCGAAAGCGTACTAGCTATTTTTGGGCCGAGAATGAAAAAGACAGCTCCGATGTACTCAAAGGACAGGCAACATCGAGTTACGGATAAAGAATCTATACTAAAGCGATGGGCAGAACATTTTAATGACGTTCTAAATCCCGATGCGCTCAGAGTAGATCTCTCATATTTAGATACACTTGAGGAGCAACCAGTCTACCAACATCTGGATTATCCGCCGACATTCGAGGAATTCATAAACGCTGTTAAGCGTCTGAAAAACTCCAAGACAGCAGGATTGGACCAACTTCCGGCGGAGGTGTATAAATATAGTGGGGAACATATAATAAATAGACTTTACCATCTTGTCTTAAGAGTGTGGGACAGTGAAACCGTTCCCCAGGACTGGAAGGATGCTGTTATCTGTAAACTGTACAAAGGTAAAGGGGATGTCTCCGATTGCAGCTCCTACCGAGGTATATCGCTTCTCTCCAGTGCCGGGAAGATCCTTGCGCATATTCTCAACACCCGCCTCAGTGAACAGGCTGAACATTATCTCCCCGAAAGCCAATGCGGGTTCCGACCTGGTAGGGGAACAATTGACGCCATTTTTGTCGTAAGGCAGCTCCAAGAGAAAAGCCTTGAACAACAGCGGTCCCTCTTTATGTGCTTCGTTGATTTGGAAAAAGCATTTGATCGCGTTTCTCGTGAGGCCCTCTGGGTAGTTCTCCATAAATTTGGATACCCAAAGAAGTTTGTCAACCTAATTCGCCAATTTCATACTGGTATGAAAGCACAAATACAACACGAAAACGATCTCTCCGAGGTGATCCATGTAACTAGTGGAGTTAAGCAGGGATGTGTTATGGCACCTACACTCTTTGCCATATATTTTTCCGCTGTGATGAGCGATGCATTGAAGCACTGCAATGGCCAAATACAACTCAATGTTAGAACTGATAAGGGGGTTTTTGACATCACAAGGTTTAGAGCAAAGTCTAAAACTCAAGGAATCTCTATATTGGATGTGCTTTATGCAGACGACATATGCCTCATGTCTGATAGCATGTCGCACCTTCAATATTATGTTGACACACTACATGAGTCATGTCAGCGATTTGGTTTGGTCATAAGTGCTACCAAAACACAAATACTGAAGCAAACACCTAGAGGCAATGTCGCTGACTCAACCGCATTGAATCTGGATGGCAAACCACTAGAAGAAGTTTCGCACTTTGCATACCTTGGTAGTCACATCCGCCACGATAATACCTTAGCCTCGGAAATACCATCACGTGTTGCTAAGGCAGCTGCCAATTTTGGGCGACTCAATGATCGTGTCTGGAAGTCCCATGACCTCAAGCTAGAGACTAAGATTAGTGTTTATAAGGCACTAATAATACCTGTGCTTTTGTATGGAGCTGAGACATGGTGCCTCTATAAGCCAGACATTAAAAAGCTCGACACCTTCCACCTAAGATGTCTAAGGTCTATTCTTAGGATAAAGTGGCAGGACCGTGTGCCTAATTCTGAGGTCCTTCGTCGCGCCGGGGTATATGGAATGGAAGCTCTACTGATGCAGCGACAACTTAGATGGTGCGGACATGTTCTTCGCATGGACGCTCGCCGTATGCCTAAAGCTGTATTTTTCTCTGAGTTAGCAGAAGGCAAACGTAAGCAAGGTGGACAGTATTTGCGCTATAAAGATGTGCTCAAAAGGCATCTGAATGCTTGCTCTATTGCCCCTGCGTGTTGGGAGGAGCTTGCTGCTCGGAGGTCATCTTGGCGATCTACGATCTATAACAAGATTAAGACGTTTGAGGGAAATCGCCTACAAACGCTAGACGAAAAGCGCCAATTACGTAAAGAGAGACCTAAGCCCTCCTATATTTACACATATAACTCGGCTGGCCAACTCTACTGTAGCACGTGTGATAGGATATTTAAGAACAAGTTTGGTCTAGCAAGTCATATAAGGGCTCATACTAGAAATAACCATTAATTTCCGGGGTCGCCGTTATCGAAATCGATAAGGAGGACTATATATATACAGTCAGTAGATAAACAATTACGCTCACCAAATAATTTTGGTTTCGAATGTGATACTTCAACGAAGTACAGACGACAGTCGTCTAGCCGCCGCGCCACCGCGCTGCGCTGCATCGCTCGCCGCGCTCCGTCGCGTCGTGTCGCGTCGCTAGCGTTGCTCGAAGCTCGATCCACTGTACACAAAATGAAACAGCACAAAAAAATGTTCAGACTATCTAAAATTAAGTTCTTTTAGGGATTTATTTACTAAGACTTCGCTGTGCCTGTCTGTCTTTAATCAGGCTGTATCTCAAGAACAAAACTATCGCGGTTTAAATATCAGCAACAACAATGAGATTAAAATGTTAGATTTCACTATGCAGTGAAATTAATTTAATTTCCTTTCAATGATCTAACTGATTGAATGAAAATAAGCTATTACTTTAGTGTCACACAATAACAAGTGATCAGATTGCACTGTCCTCACTAAACTTGACAAAAATAAACATTTTTAGTTGTACTGTCGCGGGAATCGAACCCACAAATTCGAGTACTAGGTTCTAAACCACTGGACCCCAGAGTAATTCATAATAATAATAATAGCTCCCTTCACCGATTTCGGTGTCGGTAGTAAATTTCATTCAAACCAGGCCAGCTACGCAAGAGTTATTTTATAGTGTCCAAGTGTGTGAGCAATACACAGAAGCACTCTCTCTTCCTTTTACTTTCATAACCCAGCGGAACGGTAAGTTGTCGGTAGCCAATTTCATTGAAACCAGGCCAGCTACGCAGGAGTTATTCTATAGTGCCCAAGTGTGTGCGCAATACACAGAAGGACTCTCTTCCCTTCACTCTCACAACCCAGCGGAACGGTAAGTCGACACGTCTGGCTAGAGAATAGGCACAGGACCGACCTTTTACATGCCCATCTGACGCATGGATCATCTTTCTTGTCAGACAGTCAGGTGATCAGTCTGCATTGTCCTAACCAATCCTAAAAACAACCTTTTTTGTTTCAACGTGGGAATCGAACCCACGAATCCGGGTCGAGAGCTAAGCTCTGAACCACTAGACCACGGAGGCGATTCATTCGTCATTCATAATACCTGAAGACTCGCTAGTGCGTTTACAACCTTTTACAAAATCACCAAGTTGGTCGAAGCTAACTGAAGTCACTCAATGAACTTTCTAATCTTCCACCGCATCAGTGGACTGCCACGGCCTCTGAGACTCTTGGACCGTTGAGTGTGTGATGCCTTGTTCACCATTAGTTCCAGCTTACATACAGTAACTTCTGAAACATGAAATTAAAATGTGTTAATTCCATAAAACTCATATCACAAACAATATTATCCTGTTGGACGAATTTTAAACTATTCCATATCGCATAATGTTCTAAAAAGTAAAAGTCTGTTAAATCTGTAGGTAATATGTATTCCAAATTTACTTTAACAGATATTTTTATGGCCAGCTTAGGAATAAATAACAATGTACAAGACATTATTTAAAGATACTCTTTTTTTTTTCTTTGTTTTAAACTCACCAATGAAAATTACATTTAAGTATGTAGTTTCACACTACCTACTTATGTTAACCCTATGATCAATTTATTGATTTATTGACTACTCTTAAGATTTGTTGTAACTAGAGATTTGTCAAGCCCTCAGCACTTGACTTTAAAACGGACTTCACATAAAAAAACTAAGGGATAACACATTAATTGCATCCCAAGATTAATTATGACCAAAGCTTTGTTTATTTAACACACATGTCTTGTTGTATTTTGTTTCAACTATTGTAAAGGCTCCCGATGGGGACATTCGATCGTGGCATGAATTTCTGCTTGGTTGTGTCCCGACAGAAGATAACTTGTAAAAGCTCTGCCTGTTAATCCTAATTAAGTTTTAAACTTTAATAAGTTGTAACTTTAAATAAATTTTTAATTCTTTTTGAATCGTCTTTCTCGCTCCTACAAACTTGTCTACCTACTTACTATCATGTAAACAATATTTACAAAGAACATGTCAATGTTATTGTATAAGCCTGTTTGTTTACAACCTGTGCTCACCTGCATAAGACCTTTACTTGTTGTGTAATAATAATTATTATCATTAAAATCAAACTTTGATTTCTTCTTTATTAACTGTGTTGATTTCACTCTATTAATAAGAATATAGCTAGTATAATAACAAGTTTTAAAACTCACATAATTTAAGAAGATACTGTAAGATATTTTACTTTGAATCTCTTTTCTGTTACTAATACTGTGATTATAAAACCAGACTAATTCTGAACTTTACAATGAAATAAGTAATGATACTCATACTACCAGTTTACATCTTTGCGAAGCAAGTAGAATAGTCCATAAGATACACAATGCTCATCTGCGTTGGTTGGTTACCCAGCAAAGCTCATTCTATGCATCGGGCAAGCATGCAAGCTATGCAAGGCTATGCATCGTCCAGTCCAGCATTATCCCAATGTATTGTCCATCTACAAATAAAACAAAACAGCAATACAAACGAACACTAAACTTTAAAGTTTATTTAGATTTTTGGGCAAGCAATTTCATGGAAACTTTGAAATTGTATTTACTTTGAAGGCTTCCAAATTATAACGAGGAATAAAAAGATTGCTACCACCTGTTACCAAAGCCATCAAGCTTATAACCAAGACCTGTCGTTGACTAGCCACGTCAATCTTGTCATATTATCGTGGTTCTATTGTAAATCGTCACGTTCCCATTGTCAATCGTCACATTCTCATTGTAAATCGTCACATTCCCATTGTCAGCACGTTACCATCGTCAGCAGCGCTGTCATCCCATCAATCGTCTTTCTGCTATGCATTATATACCATGCTGCCTTTGGTAGTGGAGGCTCCGTAATATAATCTGTTCCGTCTCAACGTGATCTGAATATCCGCAAGGCCATAATATCCAATCCAACAATTTGTAGGTACCCTGTAACCATCTATCTTGATTTTGCGGGTATATCCCAATTTCTGATAACGGAGTGCGGTATTTTGTGGGCGTCACTTTATAGGATCGAAATAATAACACCAAGCTGAACGTGTTTATATTATGAACAATCAAACCTATTGCTACAAGTACTTAATGCAAAGCAGACATTGAACGTAAGCGAATTTAGTCAACTCCATTTTTCTCAAGCCCCGCCATCCATCGCGCGCGACCCTGAACAGTCCTCCCTGTCATCGGTGACACACGTCTTCTCCTTCCTCTTTTGTAAGCGGCAACAGGCCTCTTGGGAAATATGACTAAACTTGCTAGGCTTTCTTTTTTTTTTTCTTTGCAAGCCTTACGTTTCAACTCCGACATATATATATATATATATATATATATAAACATTATATTATATCTACAAATATACATCATATCAATCGAAAACAATGCTAAATGATAGCTGATACAATCTTTTATTCAAATAATACACATGTATAAATAAATTTCATAAGGTTAAAACTTATTTTTTTTTATTTACAGGACTGAAATCTGCAAAGAAACATTACAAAACGCACCCACATATCCCAACAACGTGACCGAACAAGACATCCATCACGCGATCGTTCCAAAAAAGGGGTTCAAACTGAAATACCACAAGAGCAAATCGAAAAAACACCTCCGCGCACGCTTAGAGAAATACAAGAAGAAGAAATTTATCGCGACCAAAAAGTATCTGTACATGCAGAACGCGGTGGAGAACAAGAGCGACATTACCGAGACACCGTACGACGGACAGACGTACATGCAGGTGAAGTACCTGGACGCCAACGACATCAACTGGGGGGACACCAGCACGTACCCCAGCTTTAGCGGCGTGGACAGCTTCATACATATAGACGACGAGGATACTATGAAACGGTGAGAAAATAACAACAGAATTGAAGACATGAATGGATAAAGGTGATGTTGATGTTGACGAACTCCGTGGCGTAGTGGTTGAGCGCGTTGGTGCTCGAGCGAGAGGTCGCGGGTTCGAATCCCGCCGAGGGTACAAAAAGTTTTTCAAATGTTCCTGGGTCATGGATGTGTATTAAATTTGTTTTTTATAATATAATAAAAATCTTAAATATTTATATATAAAAATTATTAAATATATTTCCGTTGTCTGGTACCTGTAACACAAGTTCTTAGATATTATTATTATGTCGAAAAAAACGTTTTAAGTGCATTGATTTTAGAGACGGATCATTCAAGTACTTAATACGTTACGACATATTCTAATATATTTAAGTGACAGTTGTTTAAATTTTCTCGAAATTAGAATTTTGCTACATATCACCGTTATCGATTGACGTCTTCAATTCAATCCGTTTGTTTTAGTACTAATATTAATAATCATTGCATTTCTGAGAAATAAATTTAGTTTCTATTTTATTTTACTTATTTTGAATAGAATAGAAATAAAAGTTTAATATATTAAATCAAGCAATATATATCTAGATATAGAAAAATACAACCACGACCTTTAAGCAAATGAGTGAGTGTACGCATGGCATGCGTTTAAAGCACCTCCCTCCGTCCCATAACATAAAGGTGAACCACCACAATAATGTTAACACGCTCGTGCTAGACCACCACCACAATGCACTCGACGCGTGATTCGTTCCGACCACAGAGCATCATCGGGACCAGTAGCAAACAATATTAGTTAGAATATAAATAACATTTATTTGGTAAAAAACACACATACATTGTTAACTAAAATATAAGATTCTGTTTTATGAAATGTATGTGCACTTATCATATTGTTGTGAGATTGTAACGATAATTTCAATAATTGTTTGAAAATTAAGATTTTTTTTTGAAAATTAAGAAAAATGAAAATTTGAAAGAACTGGGAAATAAATTGGAGTTTTTGCTGTGACCCACCGCTGCCACCAAAACTACTTGAGGCCAAGAAAGAAACTGACAGATATAAGTTTTTTATTATGCTACACAGATTTTACAGCGACAATTTCGCCAGCACAAAAATATTGTGTTCAATATCTTTGTCACAATGTACATTAAGTTCTCTTCTCAGTCTCGGCGCTTCTAATGTAATTTGAATCTTAAACAAATAGCTATAAGCCGTGTTTTCGTTCAGTCTCCGCAGCGGCAGCGTGGACGTGAACGTGCGGTTCCGCGCGCGCGCGCCGGACGGCCTGCTGCTGTGGAGCGGCCGCGCGCACGCCGACTTCCTCTCGCTCGCCATCGAGCGCTCCGTGCTCGTGTTCAGGTGCGTAGCTAACTGGGTGGGAGACCTACAGGGGCATACGTATCAGAATGGGTAAATTATACAAGGTGTAAAATAAATGAGTGATAATACTTTACTACTTACACCTCATATGTAGAGATTACTGTGAAAATACCGGCGCTGAAAGACTTACTTTTGACTTTCATGTTTGTATAAGAAATGCCCCAACATCATAAATTTTCCCATACAATGATTTTAAAAAAGTACCTGTTTATTTCACTCATTAATATTATAGGCTGTATGATAATAAGCTCCTACACCGATTTAGTTGTGTTTGGTGTGGGCCATAGAGGCATCAGTATATCACATTCTACATGTAAAAA
Organism: Celastrina argiolus; assembly: GCA_905187575.2. NCBI lineage: Eukaryota > Metazoa > Arthropoda > Insecta > Lepidoptera > Lycaenidae > Celastrina > Celastrina argiolus. The sequence continues at coordinate 2,974,378 of LR994582.1, read as the reverse complement.
AAACAGTAATAGGATGCCATATTTCACTCGTGCTATTTCGGTATCACCCACAAAAAGTACGTAAAAAGTGTAGGTAATTAAAAATATAGATTAAATAATATCGGACAGTTAGCTCATAGCTTAATTTACGTTACAGGTACGACCTCGGCAGTGGCGAGGTGGTGATCATCGCAAATCACACAAAGGTCGACGACGGTCTGTGGCACAGAGCACGGGCTACTAGGTCAGTCCTTTTTAATAGATCACCTAAAGAATGTTTTGTTTTGACAGTTCAAAGGTTAGTTTTTGTTTTAAAAGAGGCTGTACTAAATAAAAATAAAAATATTTACAAACTTACACTTTGCCCTTGTCTATCAAGTGATTTATCTAGTCCAGAGTTTGGCCTCACACGCCATGAACGATTTTTGGCAAGGAACCATGGTCAGGGACCAAACTCTACATGGGAAAATTTAAAGTAGAAGTGACCAGTACAGTACTGGATCCAAAATGCCGGTTTGACTTATCTATCGTTCAAAACATTGTATAATATGTTTAAATTTACACACTGTCAATCGTTTATATACTAATTTAAATATGTCCAGAAACAGACAAGCTGGAGTCCTGGAGGTAGACGGGCTCGGGTCGGTGGGCAAGATATCACCGGGGAAACTCAAACAGCTGAACACAGATAACGGACTTTATATAGGTACAGTGATAATATTTTACTGATGATAGTGAATAAAAAAATGTATGTAACGCCTGAAAAACTATAATAGCATTTTTTTTTTTTTGTTTATTACGACGCCTGTGAAATTATCATAGCAAATTCATGCTCAATATATTTCTATTAACAACAAGCGTAATATTAGGATTATTGTGTTTTAATATCATTAGTTACATAATCAACAACTATATCAACTAGCTTTAATTTAAATTATAATTTTTTATCTTAATATTCTAGGTGGTCTACCATCAATAGAAATCAACTCGAACGGCAAGTACACGAGCGGCCTCATCGGCTGCGTGTCGCAGATCTCGCTCAGCGGCGACTTCGACATACCGCTGTCGCTCGCCAAGCTGCCCCACACCATCACCAACAACGTGGGCCGGTGCGGTTAGCGCCGCCCCCGACAGTCATAGAACAGCTTACAGTTCAACCGGCCCTGACTATACCGCGATCAGAACGCAGCTTAATCCAAACGTAAACAAATAATACATAATGCTACCAATTTAAATTGGTGGTTAGTCAAAAATACAATGTCATTAATATTTTTGTTTACATTTAGATTAAATTGGATCTAAACAAGTATTGGCCCTAACTGGTCCTTAGCCCCTACCTGAAACCCCCCTACTGTCCCTTAGCACTGACTCTGACGTTTATTGGTGGAAGATTTGTTTTTATAATTACTTACATCTTTTGTTCCAAAAAATTTGATATCACCTAGATAAGTTGAATTTAATCGAAGTACGTATGTGGTGTACACAAAATATTAAAAGCAAAATGTTGATGTTCTATCTAATATTATTGAATTCACAGGAAACATGCAATACATAATATATTTTTTCTTACACCAAGATACCTTCTATTTATATCTAAAAGTTTTTAAGAAATCTAGTCATCCCATTCAAGGGAAATTGTCTTTGGAATTCTACCAAATGTCAAAAAGAACGGCTTAAAATATTTCAAAAATTTATATTCTTCCTTTCTTCCTCCCTTTCTTCTTTTAAAATAAGATAACTCCACGCTGACATATCAATAATAATTAATTGGAGGCAATAATACATTATATCAGGAACGAAGCAGTTTTCTACCCTCACGTGAGTCCTCTTAGTCAATTTAATGTAAGTAATTAAATTAATTGTAATCCTAAAATTCTGTTTGGTCGTTACAAACATGATCAAAGTATATATTTATCGTTTGAACTACTTTTTACTGCACGACTAATGAAAATGGCGGCGCTTCACCACGCTGTCGCGTCCTCACTTAGCGTATTAAAGTCATAACACTCAGTTACTTAAAAATTACAGTAGCGAAGTGGTAAAATCTAGTTCAAATTATCTGAAAATTAAAAAAATATTATGTTAATTTACCGTCTTAATTTGAATAATCTATGAAACTTTTCGAAGTGCTTTACTATATAGTAATTATAACTATTTGTAATTAACTTTAGTCGTACAAGTTCGCACGCAGGTTTTAGTTAGAATTTGGTTCTAGTCACAATTATTATTGAAGAGTGTAAGTATAATGTAAGTATAGCGTTTGTATATGGATTTTCATATGGACGTTAGTCGTAGTGAGATAGCTTAATTCGCAATTCTGTTCGCGTCCACTTACCGGTGTGTCGCGGGGTTATAACTTAAAAAAAAAATTTTTGTATACCAGTAACACCTTGGTTTTACTTGGTACTGGTGCCTTCTTCAGGGTGGGTTTTTAAAAGACTTTTTTTTAACAATTGATTAATTTATATATAAATTTTCAACATACGCTGTATTAAATTTTGAAAGTACAGAGCAAAATGATGCGTCTATGAATACTATAATAAGAATTCAGTCTTATTCTAGTTTAGACTTGCTGTCGTAAGATAAGCACTATAAATTATAGGGTATCAACTACGATTGGAACAGATTTGTTTTTTATTAAAATGGGAAGTTTTTTTTTTTGATAAATATTTCATTCTAATATAAAACACAATGAATATACAGTGAAAATGCTCTTATAGACTTATTTCCTTGCGACACACTCCGACATTTAGGCATTTTGAATAGATCGATATATCTAGTAGAGCTAAACTGCGCTTTGTATGTATTTACACATAATATAGTTCATACCGAAATTCATTAACACATGGTTACAGTACAATATTGGTGAAATATCTCATGCAAATAGCACGCGTTACAATCGTGATATTACATGTTTTGTTGTTCCGAGTATATTTTTATCTTTCTAGAAAGTTTCACCTTTTTATGTTTCTGTATGCAGGTATTTTATTTGTTATTTTGTCAATGATCTACTGTAACCATTACAAAATTGTAAATTTGTGACTCAATTGTTACATCTGTCAGTGTGTGCATGACCAATATACAATAATTTGTAAGCCTAAATAAATTCAATGTTTATTGACAATTTAAAATTTGTACCATTTTAATAATTATACTAAACCTAGACTTAGTACTGGTGAGACAAATCTCTTATAATATTTGTTTAAAATGTATCCGTTTTCATTGCAATAAACCTTGTTTACTGAAGAAAAGCTTAAAGATTTATTATAATTCAACTGCCATTAGATAACATGCTACATGTAAGCAAATTAATAGGCAATACATTGGTATTGTACATTAATTAAAATTTGTTAAAATATTAGTAATGCAATATTCTAAGAGTATATTTTTATCAAACTGTTATTTTGTAACAGTTACTTTCATGAGATTCTGAAAATATATTTTTATTAAACTGTGATTTTGTAACAGTTACTTTGATGAGATTCGTCTCGCCAGCTCTGTACAGGTAGTCCCCGCCTGCCCCTCGGGATTTTCTCATAATTTCCGTCAATTATCTATTCCACAGGGTTCGTGAGATTGTTTACATAGATATATATCTGTTACGGTCTCCTTTGTGTGTTACTTTTATGATATTTATAATTTAAAATAAGTTTTAAATGAACCCCGTTTGTAAAGATAATGTCGAATGGATTAAATAATTTATAAATATTAAATAGAAATCTCTTACATACATTATGTTGTTGTGATATTTTTACATGTCAAATTTAAAACTAGGTCTTTTTTGTATCCGATTTCTGTTTATTATGTTTCTTACTTCCACAAAAGCATGATATTCTAACAAATCGCAAATATAACGTTTATTTAGATTACTTTGTATCAATTGCGGCGAGATAACATGATTTTCTTAATTGTCGAAATGCAAGAGCTAACGAACGTTAATGAGAATTAAATTGTAATTGAACATGATTTGATGACGTCATGACGTGAGATTTGTGAGATTGTCCATTCGTCGTTATCTGCACTGAACTATTGCATTTATTTGTTACATATTATCCTGTACCGCTATTGTTTCGGTAGATGTAAGGAGCTGGCTGTGTGCTATGCGGCTTCTACTCGGTAAACTTGTCTATGTACAAACCATTCTTAGAAAAAATAACGTAAATTCTCAAAATGGGTTTTGTCTAGCATACTGCAATAATTTATATGAATATTTCTTTGCCGTACAATGCACTGGCTTCGAAAGTTCATGTATCGCTCCCTTATGAATTGACGTTAAAAAATCTGGTCAAAATTCAATTTAAATTGTATATTGACCACGCTCCTTGAATATTTTTTGTTTTGAACACATTGTGTATAAAAGATTTGTCCTTACACACAACAAAGATCGTTGTGAGGACAAACTGTTTAGTCAAAGACAAATAAAGGTGACACAGAACTAATTTTTGTTGTTCGTTGGGAAAACCACAGATTAAAACAATTAATAGCTAAATAGATTTATTGAAATGATTCACTGAATAACAAGAACAATAATTATGACTTATTGTCGTGGGTCAGTAGACTTGATGAATACACGGCAAAGGATAATTATATAATAATAATAACAACAATAATAATTCCTCCCACACTGATTTCGGTGACGGTGGCCGGTTTCATTGAAACCGGGCCAGCTACGCAGGAGTCATTTTATAGTGCTTAAGTGTATGAGCAATACACATAAGCACTCTCTCTTCCTCTACTCTCGTAAGCCAGTGGGACGGATAACCGACACGACTGGCGGGAGAACAGGCGCAGGACTTTTTACTTGCCCATCCGACGCATGGATCATCTTTTTTTGTCAGACAATCACGTGATTAGCCTGCATTGTCCTAACCAAACTTGAAAACACTCTTTTTTGTTGTTCCAACCCAGGAATCAAATTCACGAACTAGGCTCGAAACCACTAGACCACGGAGGCGTTTTTTATTATTACATTATAATATGTAGGTAGTAGGTAGTTTTAATGTAGTTATCCTACCCACGCCTTCGTAGACCAGCTCTCGATTTCAGCATTGGAACAAAACAAAATTACTACCTATCAAATCTAGAGGACTTTACAGACAGACTGTCATCTGACAGTCTGTCTGTAAAGTCCTGCCCATCTGGGCATGTAAATAGTCGGTCCTGTGCCTGATCTTTTTCAGTCGGGCTGGTTATCCATCCCACTGTATGTATTGCGCACACACTGGGGAACGATAAAATGTCCAGCTACTGCAAACGGCGTGGGAGCTATTAACGTTGCATGAGAAACAATGAGAAATAAGAACAATAGTACAAGAATTTTAAACGTAAACAAGGCAATGTTGTGATAACACATAACATCATTTTTTAACAACACTATACTCAATCTGTAGGTACTTATATCTACACCGAGACAGAGACACCGAGTAGGAAAACAATTATATACAGAGTGAACAAATAAAATTTACATTTCTTTCTACAGTTCCACCCACAGAACAGATAATCTCTTTTACTCTTCTGTGGTTCCACCGCTAAGTTTAACGTTTATCAGGACCTTAAGATAAAATCATCCCCAATTTATTTTAATAAAAGACGAAGAAAATAGTTTTTAGAACATTATTTTATTAATCGTATATTTAGATATCGATGGACACTTTACAACGTACTGTATAATCTGTCAGATAATTGCAAGGTGCAATTAATTTATCATAATTGATAATGATTGCACAGAGTAATGTGTGTACCGTGTAGACACGCAGCCGGCTCTGCGCGTAGGTGATCTGTGGCACGATAGCTCGATAGCATTAGTTTTGTATGTGAGACCTCTCCGATGTATTATATGCCGTTATTTGTACAAAATTATATCAATAAATATAATAACACGTGTTTTATTACCTCCTATTATGTTTTATTGGTAGACAAATGGTGAGATTGACATAGAAACTTCTCTATATTGCATAGGCAGTGTATTAAAACAGGCACAATCATTTGGGACTTTTTGTGCCTGAAAAATTACTAATTACCAATCAATCAATACGAATTGATTGATTAGTAATTAGTAATTTAGGAGGCTAGAGATTATCCCCTTTATTATAAAGAAAATAATTAAGCCCTTGATTATTATATAAGTTGTACCTATTAGTATTCTTATTATACCTTTTTAGTGCTCTTATTATTTTCTATCAAGTGATATCTCCAAACGTACCTACTAGATAAAAACATAAATAAACAACTAGATAAAAAAAAAGTGACAGTAACTGTTCGTATATATTAGAGATACTAAATTTATTTACCTTTTCAGTATTCTTTGGACATAATAATATGTTATATGAAATAGAATACAGACTCAATTGCGATTTCAATAAGCTATTTAAATAATTGAAGACATGAATGGATGAAGGTGATAATTCGCAAAAAAAATTTACCCACAATATTGACTTTAAACTGTTACTTAAACATTTTCTGATATGTAGTAACGTACCTACATTGATTCTAAACGGATCCTTAGATACTTTACGACGTATTCTAAAACATTTAAGTGACAGTTTGAATTAAATTTTCTCGAAATCAGAATTTTGCTCTATAACACCTTCATTCATGTCCTCAATTTTGAAATAACTTATGGTGTAAATATTTTGATGAAAGATCTTGAACCAAGGGAATCTGGTATAAGACGATCCAGGATCTGCTGTGGCGAACCCCTTGGGTTGAGACCTTAAAACTGTTTCGAGATGAGGTAAAATTCCCTTTCAGTTAAGGTCTGGTCTAAATTCATTCAAATCTTTCGGTTTCCTTATGAAGAAGACGCCCAGTCCTAAATGTATGTTGTGTGAGATGATGTAGGCTAGGACGTATACCTGTTGCTGAAAGACAGGACTTCTTCTATCTATTAAATTTTAATGAGGAAGTCGGTTTTTGTAACTCAATTTTATCGCTCCCTAATTCATCAGCTGCAAAGGCTCTTTAAAATTTGTAAGTATTGCGTTGGCCGATGGTAGCGTGTTGCTAATTACTAATGTATCGTTTATGTTTTTGTGATATTGTTATCTGTGTGATACTTTCCAAAGAAAAAAACTCCCAGAAAAAAATAAATTTAAAAAATTAAAAAACCTATATAAAGATAGATTGCTATACAACTTGATAAACCCACAATCTTTCAAAGTTTTAGTTTAGATGTTATCTTTTCAAAATCTTATCCCAAAACGCAGACGCGTTGATGTCTTTTATTTAAATTTTGGATTTTCCTAATATTATTGTATTGGATCTCTTTAGATTTCAAACCACTTTCATATTTTATATACTCAGCTTACATAATATCTTAAACTGTAAAAGAAACAATTTTCCAATCTTTTTGCTAAAAGATGGCCCCGCGCGAGTTTCTTACGCCGGTTCTTCTGGCCGGGCTAGTTTCCGAACCGGTGGTAGGCATCATGTAGGACAATTATATAAGTGTTATTTAATAGCCTATACGGAAATATTTTTTTTTTAATTTGAATTTGTATTTGTTTTCCCTGCAAGTCTAGACATTACGCATCCAAGATAAAACCGTGGTTATGAGTCATCGTTCCAACGTAAAGTCCCGGCTGTCGACTTATTAATTTATACTATGTGTTCGTATGCGCTCAGTAGTTAGTATGCGCCGTGAATGAGAAACATTCCGGCTCGCTTTGTTGCCCAACGCCCGCGCTTGTTGCTACTTTAATAATGTTGCCATGCTTGTGAATTTACCAAGAAATTGGAAGAAAAAGAAATACTGAAAATATTTTGAGAATTCATAGGAGAGCAAGTAAAAAAACGCACGATGACAAAATTGGAGGATACAGTTCAGTATTGCCACTTCCAATCATCTGATGGATAATATCATTAATTTGGATGTAATGAGCTATGAACATATTATCTAGTTATAATATTAAATTTTATTTACACCTCTTGGCTAAAGTATCAAAGAATTTATTAGGCTTTAGAATTCAGTAAGGACCATATTCAAGAACAATAAACGTCCGTGTCCATGACACAGGCACTTTTCTACATTTAAATTAATTTGTGTACTTCTATTTTTAATTTTTATGTGACACCTTTTAATCTCCTTTCATAAATGTCTATATCAACTATAAAATATAGCGAGTTTTTTATTTAGCTGAAATAATTTTCAATCCTGTCCTGTACTTTAAATTACATACTCTCTAAATTAACATAGACTAACTTTATGATACTTAATTTGAATATAAAATAGACTTTAACATTAAATTGTAGTGCTCTCATGTCTCAATCGAAGGTAAGTCTTAACATAAATGTGGTAATTCACCCGTTGAGCTGGCAACACTAATTTCCCGCTCTCAGTTTGCACTCAGACGTCTCGAAGTGAGGTGGTATCTCTCTCATTTTAATTTTACGTAACATAAACAACAACTTTATTTATATAACGTTTGTCTGTTATTAAGAGTTTGTGAGGTGTTACTTAGGAAAGTCGTGGGATTTTGTGAGTGTGCTAGTGTAGTGCGTGGAGTATACGAGTACAACTGTACAACCATACAGGTTTTGGTGAGTATACCGTTGGATATCACCATATAAATACCATGGGGAAAAACCCATAGCATAGTGAGATACATCAACAGATTTCTCCTTTTAAATTTTAGATAGAATCTTTTAACTGCTAGGTACTTCGTTCCCTTTTTTACGAGTTAAAAAAATTACAAATTAATATAAACAGTTTTAATGATAATAGCTTAACATTAAATTTGCATTGTTTAATTTTAAATTAAGCAACCTTGTTTTTAACATATTATTAACTTAACTAATAATTTGGATTGTATAAACCTAACACAAAAATTTCGTTACAATATTTTAGCAATTTACTACTAATAAATTATAGGAACTGGAAATTGAAAATACCCGCACAAGCTCTTATGACCGCCACAGATTTTCAATAATATCCCAAATCCAACAAGCTATTGTACCTACTAAACAGTTTGAACCATTAATTCTACCAACGTATGTCTGTCGTGCAATCTATATTTTACTTAAAATTTTATGATTAAAAAAGAATTTTACACAGAATGTGGAATACGATATTTAAAAAAATTAAATTAGGACTATTACAAATATTACAAATATGAAACGACTAACGATAGGTGCGTTCCAGTTGCAAGGAAATAAAATTACTCACGAAATTTTCAATTTTTTTTTCTTTCGGCTTACATTAATACACAAAAACAGAATGTTTGAAATTTTCGTTAATAACGTTATATCCTTGCAATTTATTATAATACGTTATCTTTTGTCAAAACTCTTTTATCGTTAAACGAGTTCCGGTCAAATAATGAAATGTTAATTTAATTTGAGAGCCCTCCTATTCATAGGTTGTCTCCGTCACAGCTTGGTAAAATGACAAGGACAGCAGGTGACTTGAGCGTTACTTAATTATTGTTATAGTATTTGGCCGTATAACTCATTATAAACAAAATGTTATTACAGTTTTTATACTTAAACTGCCCTACATCGAACGCCGTATATTTAATGTTGTCTACACAATAACCGGTTTTTGTTATATTTTTTAAAATATCGTATTCTCGATATATCGATATTTTAAAATATATCAATATAGGAGTTTGATATATCGAAAAAAAATATCGATATTTCGATAGATCGATATTTTTTTTGATTTTATTTTATAGGCTTCGTTTAAAAAAAAAACAATCCTAAGTCAGCTCAGAAATGATTTACAGTTTTTAATTCAGTATATTTATTTAAACAAATTAAATTATAAATGTATGAAAATGTTAGGTTCTTAACAATTATTGTTGAATTTTTATTAAACAACTATGCATACCAATATTTCTCAGTAAGAAAATATCGACCGTCGATATTCATATTTCAATATCGAAGTATCGATATATCGCCCAAAATAATATTAGTAATAAATATCGATATTTCTAAATAATAATATCGATATTTCGATATATCGATATTTTATCAACAGTCCTACTTTGTTGTTAAATAGCGACCTTAAATAAAACAAATTAAAAAAAACTGAAAAAAGTGCAAACGTTTGTGTATTATTACTGTATAACATGAATTTCCACCAAGAAGCTTCTACCATGTACATTAAATAACAGAAGCCGAGATACCTAACTCTATCAAGCGAATTTTGCGACTTGAAGATATAATTCAAACTCAAACTCTTTATTAGCAACCAAGTACAACATACATAATAAATCAAAATACGTTGAAAAATATATAAAAACTTAATGCCTTGTTCGGGCGTTTGCTAATTGATAGTACATTTACTTCTCTATGTACCTATCTATTTATTTTAAATGAAGTACCCATTACATATTATAGATAATTACAATAATATTATATACTTACTATGAAGAAAAATATTTTATGAACAATATTTCTGTTCTTTCGAAAAGTATTCTTCTAATGAATAGAAACACTTTATTATTTAAAAAAAAAAACAAATTATCCTTAAAGATGTATTTCTCAAGAGTAAAAGAATTGTAGTAAAGATATAAACTGTATTATTTTTAGACTACGATCTGACTTAATAATTAGGAAATAGGACACACAAGGTTCGAATTTTAAATTGCTGTCGTTTTCATTTTCAGTAGTTTTTTTCGTTAGAGTTTAGGACTTAGTTTAGGAGATAGAGAATTTATATAAATATTGACAGAATTTGCGACAGAAGACAAATGCTGGATATGCAAACATGCCAGCATTACCATCTTTTACCTGTGTAATTTTCGACTGACATAGATGTTAGGTAGTCCAGATTTTAGTTATGATATTTTTCATTCCATTCTAATATTCACAGGTCATGATGATTTTGGTAGGTCCGTGAATTGCGTTTAGCGAGTAACTGCTAGTATAATAATTAGTATCGGTCTTTGTATGTGACCTCTCCTTGAGTGCAGGTATACTGTAGGTAGTAGGTAGTAGGGAGTGGGTAATGGTGATGACATCATGGTGTTGTCTTGCAATTATTAAGTTCCTGCAAGGAATTTTTGTTTACAAAAATATTTCAAAATACATAATATTATGTATTTGCATCCTAGTGATTACAAAATTAGTATACCTACCGTCTCATTGTTACAATCGTTAAATTATAAGCTTAATGGATCCATATACATAATATTAGTTAGTTAGTTAGTTTGTTATATAATATATATTATAAAAGTAAAAACATTATACCTACCCCTTTTTACGAAAAATGCGCGGAACTCCGTCCAAGTATGACATTTCTCACAGTTATAGTTTGTATAGCCTGAAATACATAAAATAAATAAAAATAACAACAACACATGAACACACACTACCAATTCACTAAATACAAAAAAAAATAACCTAAAAATTAAATGTATGTAAGGTCAACCACATCCTCTCCAGTTTTACATTAATATAGACAATACATTTAAATGAATTAAATAAGTACATCATACAATAAGAGTGAATCAGTCTCTATGTATAATAACTATTTAAATTATATTATTAATACTAGATATTTTGACAAGTACCTAATACCTATTCCCTCGAATCATATTTTTTGTTCTTTTGTTCTATCAAAACATGTTATTAAGCTATGAAAAAATAAAGCAAGTAGCTATATCGCATTTCGGTTTTAAGTGTCCAAATTGCAAATAGAATTACACGTTATACATTTATGTATGTAATTATTTTAAAAAACAAATTATCTTTGCAAAACTCAAAACTAAATTTCAAACCGTAATAACGGTAAAAACCAGAAGCCAAAAAAAAATATTTGTTTTAAAAAAAAACGGAATTTCCAAACAAAACCCAATATTTCATTCACGTTTGATCTGCTACACAAAAGTAATTTTTCCTCGTGAGTCAGTTGAAGGCCGACAGGTGAGCGCCGCAGAACCGGTTACGGCTGGGCTTCCCGAACTAGGCGCGGCGCGCGGTTTCTCTCGGGGTTTCGCGATACTTGTGGCCGAGCAACACTAATTCATGTTCTTCTTATTAGCTTGTGTCCACGGCTTCGCCCGTGTGTAATAAAAAAGTAAAACTATAGTAGTAAAAGGAGATACTCTGTTGATCCATTTAATCTAAGCGTAAACAAAAACATATTTTTTTACCAAATTGACAAATGTCTATAGGACGGTAGGTGAATATCTATTATTTAAATTATAAAATTATGTTTTATTAAAATTGATAGCAATCAAGTATTCTAGTGTCTATTGTTTAAGTTGAGAAATAAGAATAAATTGGATCTCAACTGTGTATGCAGGGTTTCCTACTTAGGGTTAGTTCACATCGAATCGAGAGTTAATTAATGCGTAGTCAAACATCGTCACATCTTGTCTCAAAATGAACTGACCCTTATAGAAACATCACGCGATTTCTATCGGGTTTTAGCGATGCTGACATTGATTAATGCTTTTCAATTTCAAAGTGATTAATAACTAGCAAAGATTTTTTTTTCTTTAACATAAATAATAATTAATGAACGAAATGAATATTTTAACTCGCTTTCGCGGTAAACGTAGCAGAAAAATATTACGTTTACACATTAGTGAAAGTAATTTCTCTATTATGCGTATAAATACATAACAAAAATATAACGTATATATAAACGTATATATATAACAAGGATAAAAATGTCATAAAACTATGCGGACGTCGAGCCCAAGGTAAGCCATTTCACTTCCCAAAGGCTTACAGTGAACCGCGGTAAGTTTTCATTGAGTCATCGGCGCAAATGTCAAAATTGACCAATGACGTTTAGGCTGTATTGTCATTAAAGGTGCAAGTTGATTGCTGACGAATTGCAGCAGCAGACGACGACATACTCCAGGGCCCTGATTCGAGATGCTAACGCTAGTTATCGCTTACAAAGTTCGAAAACAAAATGTATGAGATTTGACATAAGGTTCCCTAAATGACAAGCGAATTCGTACATCCAAATCCATACATTATGTTTTCGAACTTCGTAAGCGATATATAGCGATGGCATCTTGAATCAGCGGGCTTACTCCCGACACAATCGAGAAACGAATTCGTTCGATATCAGTGGTTCCGAAGAACGTACGAAACTTTATTCGGTGAATTACTTTGAAACTAATCAGGATAAAGAAAATTGTTACATCGTAACTTTTTGTACTCCCGACCATATCAATCGACTGAGAATCGAAATAAACAAATTTAATTTATTAGGAAGTACGCGGCACGATCGTATCTGAATCAAAATTAAATCAGTTTGGAGAGTAAGGCCCCAGGACCCAGGGCTAACTAACAACAATCGTCGTAAAATACGTAAACCCTTTGTCCAATTTCGTATTGTACACTAAATTTAATAGGTTACTTAGTTTTAGTTCACAATGTTCAGCCTAGATGGCGCTGTCACTTTACTCCACTTTTCTGCATCGCGCTATAGAAAACTTTCTTAAAATCTATAAGTGTTTTGAAATATTTTTTGTTAGTGTGTGGGACTCTGTTCGCAAATACAAGTTATAAGCCAAGTGAGTGTAGTTTGATTGTTTATGGTCCTTCGAGCCGGATTTAGGTGGTTTGTGTCCAAAGCGTGGAAACCAATGCTAGATCGGCATTGAAGCGCTTCACGTCGGTACTGAAGTATCAACGGGCAGCAGAGTGAAGTTGCAGTTGGTATCACTGTCAGTGTGACAGCTGTCATCGAGCTAAGCAGTGGGTTGGTGACAAGAGGCAGTTCCGGTGGACGGCGCCAGAGGGCGCTGCGAGTTGGACAGGATCGTCGGAAGGAGTAGAGTTGCTGCACTGTTCCAGAGGATTGGAGTCTCCAACAGTGAAACGGTTAAGTGCAGTGAAAATCGTGAGTACATTTTACAGTCCATTTATAAAGAGAGTAATCGAAGCGAAATAAGTATAGCAAATTTGAACCTTAAGTATTAGTGAATTTGAACTTAAAAAATTTAAATAAATTTAGAACTTAGAATAATTAGAGTTAAGAAATTGTGTTTATACGGGGAACCTATGCCCGATTTTTCATTTTGTGTTAAGTTTAAAACACTTGTAAAATTTTTCGGATATTTTTTGCACTTGTAAAAAATTTTGAATTGTAACTTGGTTAATTCACTTACAAGAGTTAATACACTTGTAAAATTTTTAGAATTGTAACTTATTTAATTCACTTACAAGATTTTAAAAAACTTGTAAAATTTTTCGGATATTTCTTCACATTTGTTCAGTTTTCAAGTAAATTCATAAGATAATGGAGGCCTTATATAAATTGCAATTAAATAAAAAATCAGTCATTGAAAAGGCTAGAGTAAATTTAAGAAAGTCGCCCAAAGATAGAATTTCACATGGGTATATCAGTGCTCGATTAGATGTACTAGAACAAACTTGGGGCGGATTCTTGAATACGCATAATGAAATAATCCAAACAGCTTCTTTAGAAAGGCAAGGTAAAGATGAATATTTTGCTGGGGAAATCTATGAACGTGTTGAGGAATTGTACATACATTATAAAGGCGAACTGAAGGAATATCTGAGGGATTTAAGCGGCAGTTCAGTTAAGTCAGTCCAAGCTAAGTCTGTTTCTAATTATAGTGTAAAATTACCCAAAATTGCTATTCCAAATTTTTCGGGTCATTATTCAGAATGGCCAACATTTAAGGATTTATTTGAGTCACTCATTCATAGAAATGAGAGTTTGGACGATGTTCAACGACTACATTATTTAAAGGGTTTGTTGACAGGTGAGGCTGAGCAACTTGTTCGACATATACCAGTAACGTCATCCAATTATGGAGACTGCTGGAATTTGTTAAAAAGTCGTTATAATAACAAAAGGTTTTTGTCGAACAATTTGTTACGGCGCTTATTGTCTCAAGGTAATGTGATAGAGAATTCCAGGTCTGTCAAGTGTCTCTTAGATACCACTATGGAATGTTTAAATGGTCTAGGGAATCTTGGAATTGATGTGACCTCTTGGGACATTCTCATAATTTATATTATCAGCGCGAAGTTAGACGATGAGTCCCGCAAGTCTTGGGAAACTCAAATTAGCACATCGGACGAACTTCCCAAGTTAACACAGTTCAAAGATTTTTTGGAAGCGAGATTTCGGGCACTGGAATTTCTTGATGTAAAGTCTGTCAAGCCAAAACCAAATGTGATTGTAAGTTATAATAAGTGTAAGGTACATCATGTTGTAAACCCTGATAATAATGTCAATGCGATTAATTATTCCTGTGAATTCTGTAAGGAACAACATAAAATAAATAATTGTAAGCAGTTTGCAAGGGAGAGTTACGAGTCACGTCAGCGGTTCATTCAAACTAGTGGTTTATGTTTTAATTGTCTAGGTCCCAACCATGCAGCCAAATTTTGTAGACATAATTCTTCATGTCGTATTTGCAAGCGGAGGCATCATTCGCTGTTGCATCCTAAAGTTGTCTCAAATTCAACCGCCTGCAACAATGTTGCACAGGTAAGTTTAAATTCAGCGGTTTCGAATGTTCAGGCACCACAATCAGATGGTGAATTCACCACATGTGTAAGCTCGCATTTTTCTAAAGAGTCAGTTTCATCACAGGTTTTGTTGGCTACAGCTCTTGTCGAAGCACAGACAAGACGCGGATCAACACAACTCCTTAGAGTTTTGCTAGATCAGGGATCGCAAGCGTCTTTTATAACTGAAGATGCAGTTCAACTTCTTGGACTTAAAAAGACGCCAGTGAAATCAATGATTTCAGGAATAGGTGGTGAGAACGGCGCGTTAGCGTCTGAGAACATGGTTTCAGTGATAATCCACTCACACCTAGATCCAAGTTTTAGTTTTAAAATCAATGCGTACGTTTTAGGGAACATCACATCTCTTTTGCCATCCGCTAAGTTTATACCGAGTCACTGGCCTGAGTTAGAAGCAATAAGCTTGGCAGATCCAGCTTATCATACGCCTAGTAGAATAAATATTCTACTTGGGGCAGAAGTGTACGGCCAGATTTTAAGAGATGGGTTAATACAAGGCCCACCGGGCTTCCCAGTAGCGCAAAACACAGCATTCGGTTGGATTTTGTCGGGCAAGATATCGTCACGAAGTGATGCAGTTAGTTGTCATCATTTAGTAGTTAGAGATTCGGATCAGATTGATGAAAATGCTATCCTTCGGCAATTCTGGGAAATAGAATCGGTTATACCTGGAACTAGAAAGAAAATATTATCCGAAGATGAATCACGATGTGAAGAGATCTACGCTCAAACTACTACCCGAGATGAAAATGGACGATATGTTGTTAAACTTCCATTCCGTGATGAGAATCCTCAGTCTCCATTTGGAAGTTCTAGACATTTAGCTATTAAGAGATTTATGCACTTAGAAGCCAAATTTCAGAAAAATCCCGAATTAGCACGGCGTTACGCAGAAGTATTCCAGGAATACAAAGATCTTGGTCATATTGAACGTGTTTCAGGTGATGATTCTAAAAGGGATACAGCAGTTTATATACCACATCACGCAGTTGTGCGAGAAGACAAGTTGACTACCAAGGTGCGTATAGTTTTCGACGCTTCTATGAAAGGACTAAATGGAGTGTCTCTAAACGATGATCTCTTGGTAGGTCCTACGTTGCAGTCGCCATTGCGGCATATCATTATGAGGTGGCGAATGCACCCCATCAGCATTTGTTCTGACATTATTAAGATGTACAGGCAGGTTAGAGTTTCTTCTGAAGATGCTGATTTCCAGAGAGTGGTATGGCGAGATAATCCAGGATCTGAAATAGAAGAATATAGATTATTAACTGTAACATTTGGAACAGCTTCAGCTCCTTACCTCGCAGTGAAGACTTTGCAGCAGACAGCAACTGATGATGGAGCACATGATCCTAAAATATCTGAAATAATAAAAAATGAATTTTACGTAGATGATTTAATGACAGGTTGTCAGTCAGTACAAGAAGGGATACAAATACATAAGGAAATAACGGAAGTACTTACCAAGGGTGGTTTCCAGTTGCAGAAGTGGGTGAGTAGCTGTAAAGAGTTAAATAAGACAATTTCTGAAGGAGGAGAGGATCTTTGAAGGTCTATAGAGGACAGGGATGGAAAGGAGAAAGATATTAAATGTGATGAGGTGATGAAGATATTAGGAATCGCATGGGATCAGGAACGTGATGAATTTAAATATTCAGTCAACCTTCCAACTCAACAAACGCCCATCACTAAAAGAAGAGTAATATCGGACATATCCCGTCTATTCGATCCACTTGGTTGGGCGGCACCTTGTGTAATCACTTCCAAAATGTTCATTCAGAAGCTCTGGCTTTCAGGTTTAGGTTGGGATGAGGAATTAACGCCAGAACTTAAGGCAGAATGGAAAACTTACCGAGAAAACTTAGTTGAGACGGGCAGATTCTGTTTACCTCGATGGATCAGGATGACTGCTGAAGATCTATGCGTGGAGCTGCATGGGTTTAGTGACGCTTCGATTTCTGCTTACGCAGCCGTCGTATATGTCCGTGTAGTGACTAAACAGAATGAAATAGAAACTAGTTTACTTACTGCTCGTACTAAAGTTGCTCCGGTAAAACAGCAATCGATTCCGAGGTTAGAGTTAATGGGAGCAGTACTATTGTCGGAGTTGATTTTAGAGGTTGCTGAAGTCATGAACATTCCGCGAGGAAACGTTCATCTCTGGACAGATTCTTCTGTAGTGTTGGCTTGGCTAAGTAGTCATCCAAGTCGCTGGACCACGTTTGTCGGAAACAGAGTGTCAGAAATTCTGTCAAGGTTTGATAATAGTCATTGGGCTCACGTCAAGTCTGCTCAAAATCCCGCAGACATAGCTTCGCGAGGCATAACTCCCCAAGAGCTATTACATAATGCTTTGTGGGTACAGGGTCCATCCTGGCTAAGGAACCAGTCAATTGAGTATACGAGACCTAAGTCGATAGCGACAAGCGTGGAGCAAAGAGCTATCAAAACACATGTTGCTACGGAGAATGTAGAAGATCTCCCTTTATGGACAAAGTACTCAACATTACAAAGGTTAGTAAGAGTCATAGCTTACTGTAGAAGAGTTTTGAAATATAAGAGACAAGAGAAGAATAATAAAGGATTTAAAGAGTGTTTACAGAGTGAAGAGATAGAAGAAGCATTAAAGATTTGCATAAGGCATACACAGAGAGAAGAATTTCAAGAGGAAATAAAAGATATTAAGAAGATAGGGCACGTAAAATCAAGAAGTAAATTAAAGCCATTATGTCCCATAATAGACGAAGAAGGAATTTTGCGCGTTAGTGGTCGTGTAGAACATGCTAATTTGGAAATGAATGTCAAACACCCTATGATATTGCCTCATAATCATCACTTTACAAATTTAGTTATCAATGAGGCACATAGGAAAACTCTTCACGGCGGTCCAACTTTGATGTTAAGTCAATTACGTACTCAATATTGGATTATATCAGCCAAGTCATTAGTAAAGGCTCATGTACGCAATTGTGTGGTATGTCGACGGTACTCAGTTTCAGCCCAAAAACAATTGATGGGTCAGTTACCGTCTTGTAGAGTTACACCAGCTAGGCCATTCAAGCATAGTGGTGTAGATTTTGCTGGTCCAATCAAGTTGAGAACTTCCAAGGGTCGTGGTCACCAATCGTACAAGGGTTACATTTGTGGTTTTGTGTGTATGGTTACTAAAGCCATACATTTGGAAGCCATTAGTGATTTATCTGCTGACGGTTTCATTGCTGGGTTTAGGAGATTTGTGTCACGCAGAGGATTGGTGAGTGATATGTGGAGCGACAACGGCTCTAATTTTATTGGAGCTGCTAAAGAGCTTCGTCATTTAGTGGCAATTGAGCAGTCTTCTGTGGCTGTAGAAATTAGGGAATGGGTAGGTAATAATGGCACTTCGTGGCATTTCATTCCCTCTCATGCACCGAACTTCGGTGGGTTGTGGGAATCAGGCGTTCGTGCTACGAAAGGACATTTGAAGCGTGTGATTGGAGACACGACACTGACATACGAGGAAATGGCAACAGTTTTAGCGCAAATCGAGGCATGCCTCAATTCCCGTCCGTTGTCAGTGATCTCTGACGATCCTGGCGATCCAACGTCTTTGACTCCAGGTCATTTCTTGGTCGGCGAGCCTCTAGTCATGGCGCCTGATCGTAATTACGAAAACTCAAACATAAATAGTTTGAGACGATGGCAGGCTACGCAGCGGATGGTGCAACATTTCTGGAAACGCTGGTCTGATGAATATCTCACTTACATGTTGCAGAGATACAAGTGGGCAAAGCAAATGCCTGAGCCCAACGTGGGTGATGTAGTGTTGGTTAAGGAGGACGGTTTGCCTCCAGCTAGGTGGCTCATGGTCATGGGACGGGTGGTTACTAAACACCCTGGTAGTGATCAGCTCACGCGAGTTGTGACTCTCAAATGCAACGGCTCCTTAATTAAGCGACCCACATCTAAGCTGTGCTTACTACCTGTTTGTCAGTAGTTTCTAAATATTATGTTTGTTAAGTTTATATGGTAGTGATGTGTTATTGTTAAAGGTAAAGAAATTTATTAAGTCAAGTTTGTAAAGTTTGTGTTTGTGTAAGCTTACGGTGGGCGGCTATGTTTAGTTCCTATTTATATTTAGTTTTGTTTAGTCAATACCTGTTTAATTGTTAAGGACATATGTATACATGTGTACATGTGTATCTTTTTTCGGGGGTAGGCGTGCAAAAAGTTAAGTTGAACTTTTAACTGCTCCTTAACCAAAATTATAAATTAATTATTTTAAATCAATATTATGTAAAAATTTATACCTGCATCTACTAGTGTCACAATCTCCTATAATTGCAATAATAAGATACAGTATATAAACACTGTTTTCTTAAACAAATTATATCACTTGCACTTTTGTCAAAATTTGCTGTTATTTTTCTCTTCCACTTGTTTACAATGGAGTCCTTGCAAGAATCAATAACACAAATAAATAAGATGTTTAACTCGAAGATGATGGAGTTCCAGCAGGAGCTGTGTGCGGTCCAGACTACAAACACCTCTACAACACTGGCATCTGATTTTTGTGAGTTCAAAAATTTTATATTGAATGCACTTAAGATGATGCAGGCTCAGTTGGAAATATTGATGGATGCCTATGATCAAACTGAGATGAGGCACAGAAGAAAGATTTTGCTTGTGCATGGAGTTCCCGAAGCCAAAAAGGATGCACAAGAAGCTATTGCATCTTTGTTGTCTTCCCAGTTAAAAGTCCAAGACATAAACATTTCTTCAGTAAAATATTGTCACCGCTTGGGACGCTTAAAGGAATCAAAACCCAGACCGATCTTGGTTAAGTTTCAGAATTTTACTGATCGGAATGAGGTTTGGAGGGCTAAGACCAGCCTGAAAAATTCCGGCATCACTCTATCAGAGTTTTTAATTAAAAAGAGACATGAAGTGTTCCTGGCGGCCAGGCAGCGTTTCGGTGTTACAAAGTGTTGGACATATAATGGCTCTATTTTCGTTGCTAGATCTGATGGCTCCAAAAGCCGTGTTTGTAGCATAGCGGAGTTGGATGCCATTTCTGATCTCTGTGGTGATATGGCAGAAGTCACATCTCAAGTTCCGGCATCCAAAACCAAAAATGAAACTGGAACAAGACCAAGGCGAACCAAAAAGTAAATAGTCTAAGGGTAACATACTTTAAATAATAGCATGGTAACTTTCTCAATCTTCACATATATACATATAAATCTATAATTCTGCTTTGCCAATATTCGCTTCTCATTAATCATTCACTTATAATTTTATTGTCCATACTCATCATCATCACTAATTTCTTTTGTCACAAATTGTCGGTATTTCGAAAATGAAACATATTTAATTTTGTAATCTGTACTTTTTGAAAATGTTTAAACAAACAAATGTTTAAATAAACACGAAGCTTTTGACAGATGTGTTTCGGTGACGTCTGACAGGAGTGAGTGATAGTTATTCTTCTTCGTCTTCTTAATGTCACTTTATTTATAATTTTTTTTTTTTTTTTTTGTTTTTTGTGTGTGGACATGAAATTTAGCATGAGCCATTATGTACTTAACTGATTTCTCTTAATCTAGTATTATGTATATAAATTGTATCTTTGTTATACAATTTTTGTAACTAATAAGCTGTGCTTGTACTTAGAACTTTATCATTATATCTCAGTATAACTCCATTAAAATTTTAATTGCCAATTTGTGTTGGGCTAGCATCTCATCTTAAATCTAATTATATTTTGTTAGAATAACTGCTCATATTTAGCTAGGTGCTTAAAAAATAATAGGCATGTTTGGATTCTTTCCATTTATTTACCTACTCTTTTTCTATTTATTTACTAATTCTATTATAGCAAATTTATTTATATACTTATGTTTTTTTTTATGACACAGTGGGCTGCAGGCCAATTATATTTCAATTGTTGTAGGATAATATATTTATAGTGTTTTATATATTTTATTTATATTTAGTTTGTGTTATTATCATGAATGTAAGTGTTGACTCATTTGCTTCAGATGATTTTTTATCCATTTCTTCTAACAACAGCGATGATAGTTTTCAAAGTGCCACATTTATGTCTCTTAGGGATACCATAACTTCAAATTTTAACACAGTTAACAAATGTTTTAAGGCCGTTCATATTAATGCACAGAGCATTCCGGCTCATTACCCCGACTTGCTTGCGTCTTTTGATCGGACTAATGTTGATGCTGTCATTATATCGGAAACGTGGCTTAAGCCTTGCTTACCATCAACATGCTACAGTTTACCCGGTTTTAAGTTAATTCGCAACGACCGCATTGGGAGGGGTGGAGGTGGCGTTGCGATTTATCTACGTTCAGACTTGTCCTACACTATTATTAGCTCGTCAGCGCAACCCCCTCCATCTGATGCTCTCGAGTTTTTGCTGGTAGAAGTCCAGGTATCGCACTATAATAAATTATTACTCGGGGTCTACTATTGCCCATCAATGCACAATGATTACTTCTCATCCTTTGAAAATACGCTTGATGCTTTTACACCGTACTACGATCATTGTGTTATAATGGGCGATTTCAATACTTGTCTACTTAAGGGTGATAGTCGATCGACTAAACTTAGTTCAATTTTAGATTCATATAATATGAAATTACTACCTCTGAATCCTACCCACTGCTTTCCAGGTTCCCGTCCTTCCCTGCTCGACCTAATCATAGTCTCCTCTCCTAATCGTGTTACTACGCATGGACAAGTCTCAGCTGATATGTTTTCATACCATGATCTTATCTATGTCGCCTATAATGTTCGCCCTCCCAAAGCTAAGGTAAAAACTCTTCTTCAAAGAAATTTCTCTTCGATGAATATTGAAAGCCTAGAGGAGGACGCACATAACATAGACTGGTCAAACTTACTCTCAGCTGATTCCATTAATGACAAAATTGATATATTTAACGCTAAACTTAAATCTCTTTATGATATTCATGCACCTGTTAGGCCTGTTAAAATCAAACATCTTCCCGCTCCCTGGTTATCAGATGAAATCAAATCTTTGATAAATGCTAAGCATGCAGCCAAAGCCAAATTTAAAATAAAAAAGACAGAAGAATATCGTAACAAATATATTAAAATCCGGAACCGCTGTAATATGATGTGTCGTGACGCACAAAGACGTCATATTCACGCCTCCGTTGAGAACGGGGATCCGGCTAAAACATGGAAATTTCTCAAATCCCTCGGCGTGGGCAAATGCTCTGAACCGCAAGACTCTCATAATATAGATATAGATTCACTTAATAACCATTTTACTTCCTCTTTTAATCTCGACCCCAAAATTGAATCACAAACGTTAAATTATATTTCTTCGCTACCTATATTGAATTCTGATCCGTTCCTTACTGTTCCAGTTTCCGAGTGTGAGATTAAAAAGCACATCCTTTCCATATCGTCAAACGCAGTAGGAGATGACGGTATCAGTCGTAGAATGATCACACCAATATTAGATATAATTGTTCCTGTTCTTGCACACATTTTTAATTCATGTTTAGAGTCTTGTACCTTTCCTGATGCCTGGAAGGCAGCTTACATAATTCCTTTACCTAAATCCTCCTGTCCTAAGACTGTGTCTGACTTCCGTCCTATTTCCATCCTACCCTTTTTATCAAAAGTTTTAGAGCGAATCATTCATCACCAGCTTACGAAATTTGTTACCCACAACAGCTTACTCAGTCCGTTCCAGTCCGGTTTTCGCACTGGTCACAGTACGACTACCGCATTGGTAAAGGTAGCTGATGATATACGGTCAGGTATGGATGATAAAATGCTTACTATTCTCACACTTCTGGATTTTAGTAATGCCTTCAATTCCATAGACCACGATATTCTGCTAGCCCGGCTTGCATCTTTAAATCTTTCACCATCAATAATTAATTTAATTCGTAGCTACCTTGTAGGACGACGGCAGAGAGTTAAATCATCTGATTATTTCTCCGATTGGAGTTATATCTATGCCGGCGTGCCTCAGGGTGGTGTGCTATCTCCTCTTCTGTTTGCAATTTTTATAAACCCTATAACAATATCGATTTCATCATCCTACCACTTGTATGCGGACGATCTTCAAATATACACACAGTCTCCTTTGGACAATCTGAATTCCGCTTTTGATCTAGTGAATCACGATTTGTCGAATATTTGTGAATGGAGCAAGAATCATGGACTTCTTATTAATCCTATTAAAACTCAATTAATTGTAATTGGTAGCCCCGGGCTAATTTCTAGAGTTGACCATGATTCTTTACCTCCTGTCCTTATAAATGGTGTAACAATACCTTTCAGTAAAGTGGTTAAAAACTTGGGAGTGTACTTTGATGAACATTTATCGTGGACGCATCAATTGCAAGAGATTAGTAGAAAGGTTTTTTCTACCTGGCGTTCCCTAAAACGTCTACGATATGTTCTTCCGATACCCACTAAGGTAGTTTTGGCTGAATCCCTACTCCTTTCCCATTTAGATTATGCGGACGCTTCTTTCACTAACTTGACGGAGGAACAACTGAACAAATTGGAGCGCCTTCAAAACCTGGCTTTGAGGTTTGTTTTCGGTTTACGTAAATTTGACCATATCTCCGAGTATCGCCTCAAGTTAAAGTGGTTGCTAATCCGCTACCGCCGTGACTCTCGTGTTCTCTCCTTCCTTTATAACATCCTATTTGACTCCCATTGTCCCACTTATTTAAAAAGTTATTTTAACTTCCGTACCTCTGACAGACTGGAACTACGATCTATATCTAATCTTCTTCTTGACATTCCTATCCACCGCACTAAATACTTTAATTGCTCTTTCATTGTAAAATCCATTTCCCTTTGGAATTCTTTACCTATCCATATAAGGCAGGCTGAAGCTATACATCGCTTTAAAACTCTTATAAAAAATCATTATCTGGAATCATATTGTGTCAACCCGTAACTTATGTAACTAACACTTATTATTATAAATTAAAATATCATGTAGGTTTATCTATTGTATATATATATATATATATAGATATATATATTATATTATATTGTATACATATATTATATATTTATTGTGTTTATGTATTATTTTATTTTATTTACTTTTATTTTATTAAATATACTTTTGCGCAACTCCCATTCTCTAGCATTGTTTTCTCTAACACCATAAGGTTGTCTGGAAGAAATTGCTATCTAGTAATAAGGCCGCCTTTGTGTGCATGTCTGATTTTTGTAATGTATATTTTTTTTTTTTGTTTTTTTTGTAACTTGTTGTGTGCACAATAAAGTATATTTGTATTGTATTGTATTGTATATGTACTTCACAATGTCCTTGGTGGGCGGTATGTCCAATATCGTATTGTACACTAAATTTAATAGGTTACTTAGTTTTAGTTCACAATGTTCAGCCTAGATGGCGCTGTCACTTTACTCGCGCTATAGAAAACTTTCTTAAAATCTATAAGTGTTTTGAAATATTTTTTGTTAGTGTGTGGGACTCTGTTCGCAAATACAAGTTATAAGCCAAGTGAGTGTAGTTTGATTGTTTACCCTTGGCTCATATTCAAGATACCATCGCTATTGTCACTTACGAAGTTTGAAAACAAAAAAGTATGGTATTATATGACATAACGTTCGCTAAATGACAAGTGGATTCGTATGTCATCTTAAGGGCTCTGGAGCACGATTCTCGGGCAGTGGAAAAAAGTTCGAATATTAGTATATCCCGCTCGCACGCGCGGTAAATCTCATTTGCATGAGCGGGACAGACCGATAGTAAAACTACGTTCGAGGCCTGAGAATTAGGGCCCAGGGCTCCGGGCTATTATCAATAAAGGAAGTTCGAAAACAAAATGTTTGACACAATCTTCGATAAGTGACATATGAACTCGCTAGTCATTTAGCGAAGCTTATGTCAAATCGTATACATTATTTTAACAGTTAGAAATTCTATAGGAATACATATAAACCAGTAGTATCATGATGAGAGGTTGTCGGCAACTGCTGCGTGTCATGCTTACCAAATTTTACCAAAAAAAAGAAATTTTACACTTTACTTTTATCTGCAAACCTAATGCAAAAAAATAGACAGAAGTAATAAGTGTTGCCAGTACGATTTCCCAAAAAAGTACGACTAGCTCTCTGAAAAGATTCTAACTCAAAAATACGGTTTTGCCAAAATATTAAAATGCTATTCTACCCTTAGTTAACCTTTTATAGTATGTATTAAAACATGAATTACTAGTATAATTAATAAGGTACGAAAAAGGTGCGGTGCCTACTGAGGTACGGTAGTGGTACAACAAATGTTATGACAAAAAGTTCGGAAAACCGGACTTTTTGGTACGTCCTGGCAACACTGGTAGTCATTTAAGCTACCTACCAAAGATAGTATCTCACATGTATAGTAATAGTAGGTGTATCGTCATACTAAATTGTAAACACACATTTTCTCTATACACAATAAACTTTCTAAATATTGAGTAAACGACATCAACGCGTGCGCGGACTGCGAAACGCTAAACGTTTTATACGTTTTCCCAGTACCTCGTGTCATATACACAAAACGAAATATTTCCCGCTACTCTACGGCTATAATGTTAATGAGTGATAATACTTAACCCTGTGTTCCAGTACCTAATAGAAAACGAAAATTCGTTCGTTTTCGCGTTCCTTTAGCACTGTTTAGAACCATTAGGATCGTTTTGAACTGTTTTCATTAGTGTTCCACACTCACTGTCAGCTGTCAAAAACTGTTCAAAACGCTCAGCATGATCACGCCATTTTGCATAATTTTACCCAGCTTTTTTTGACGTTTACTTGGATTTCGCAGATTTCACTGATCTCGATGTTATTTGAAAGTTATGATAGAGAAAATTTATTCTAGATTTTTTTATAATGTAGTTATTTTTGGTAATTTAAAATATAATAAGAATTTATTAGATAAATGAGAAATGTCAAATTTTAACATTTGTCAGTCGTTCCACTAGCAGTAAAGTTTGCTACAAACGATCAGATTGAAAATTTCATAATTTTATATGCGCTTATATAACGAATATTTGCGATAAGATGATAAGAATGATCTGAAATTTTTGATCAAAAAAGCGGTTATGGGTCCAGTTATAGAGTTTACTGTGAAATTTCCGTCGCTAAAAGAGGTACTTTTTTTTAAAATTATTGTATGGAAATACTTATAATGTTGGGGCATTTCTCATTCAAACATGAAAGTCAAAAGTAAGTCTTTCGGCGCTGGTACTTTCACAGAATACTCTACCTACAGTAAACTCTATAATTATAGTACTAGCTGACCCGTGCCCACTTCGTTGAGCTTACAAACCATTTATACCTTTCCTGGACTTCACGAATGTTTCAAGACTAAAAATATCCGAATCGGTTTTGGCCGTTCTTGTTTTAGCGAGACTAATGAACAGCAATTTATTTTTATATAAAAAATATATGCTGGCCCATATTTACCATAAAGTATTATTACTTATATACACAGCTATAAAACCTATAAAACCTGTACGATAAGAAGACTAGGAAAAAACCTTTGAAAAAAGAACATTTCTAAGGCGAAGAAATTTCCGAACACTCATTAGTAAAAAATAATTTTAAACAAAAAAAAACCGACTTCAAAAGGTAAACTAAAAAGAAAAAAATAAATTTACTTCGCACAAAGTAATACTTATTTTCTCTTAAGTAAATAAATTTATTCTATAATTTTGAAGTCGGTGCCAAGTCCAGCGTTCTTTCATAATTTGTTTTCATTTAATATTAGTTTGTAAGCCAGTACTTTGGTAGGTACATAATATATAGTAATAGTTACATTGATAGTTGTATATTTTTTTCTGATTCTTTTTTCTGTGATTGCCTACATACTTATATTTAGTAATTTGATATTGCAGTAAGGTTGTTGAAGTACTTACTTGGCACCGACTTCAAAATTATAGAATAAATTTATTTACTTAAGAGAAAATAAGTATTACTTTGTGCGAAGTAAATTTATTTTTTTCTTTTTAGTTTACCTTTTGAAGTCGGTTTTTTTTTGTTTAAAATTATTTTATTTTAAGATTTTTAGTTATGGGTAGACTGAGTAGGGATACTTACCGCCAGAGCAGCGCAAAAATTATATATATCAAGTTGATTGACTATAAAATGATATACAAATTTTAATAATATCAAAGTCGGTACCAGCCAAACTGAATATGATTTCTATATAACTCTTTCATTATTTTTAGTCGATTTACATTTCTTTATTTGGCTTAAAACAATTTTTTCCCTTTTTAATATTTACCTATTTCGTCATATTGTTATGATAGTATATATGGATACCTACTATCTGGTGAAGACAGAGGTGGTGTTGAGTACTGTAATTGATATAGTGGCATCGCTTAAAGTATGCTTGCAGTACTTAAGGCAATGTCGTAATTTCCAAACGTATAACTTCAAAGACTAAGCAGTCCTGTATGCCTGTTTCTGATCTATGCGGTATACCTTGATAGTTGATTCAAAATTATGTTTGTTTTTAGACGGATATAAGCATATCGAGTAACATAAGCATGTTACTCGAAAAAAATACAAAATTACTATGAGTGTTCCTATAAATTTCGAGGAGTTCCCTCGATTCCTCACGACACCATCATCAGGCATGCACTTTGATAACTATGAGACCAAGTTCGACTGTAATTGACGTAGTGGCGTATGCTTGCATTTCTTTAAACAACGCTGAAATCTTCAAACGTGTATCTCTAAGTACTCAGAAGTTCTGTTCACTACATTAGGTCCAGGATGTGGTGCAAAATCTTACTATTTGGTAACATATGCTTGGGCTACTTCAGAAAAAATCAAAATCGATATATGTTTCCATATAAATTTTGAGGAGTTCCCTCGATTATTCACGGATCCCATCATCAGGTCACCACTTTGGTAAACACTGGTACAACACTGTAATTGACGTAGTGGCGTATGCTTGCATTTCTTTAAACAACGCTGCAATCTTCAAACGTGTATCCCTAAGGACTCAGAAGTTCTGTTCAGTACTTTAGGTCCAGGATATGGTGCAAAATCTTACTATTTGGTAACATATGCTTGGGCTACTTCAGAAAAAATCAAAATCGATATATGTTTCCATATAAATTTTGAGGAGTTCCCTCGATTCCTCACGGATCCCATCATCAGGTCACCACTTTGGTGACAATGGGACCAAACGGGAAGCACCACCTTTCAAATAAAAAAAAAATCATCCAAATCGGTTCACCCAGGCGAAAGTTCTGAGGTAACAAACATAAAAAAAAAAAAAAAAAAAAAAAAAAAAAAACATACAGACGAATTGAGAACCTCCTCCTTTTTTTTGAAAGTCGGTTAAAAATAGTTTGTCACGTAAAATTAAACCTTAACAGAACCCACGATAATACACATTGCAGTGCGAGCGTTTAAATAGGAGTTATTATGAGAGTCGTTGAAGGTTGACGCGGGAAATACGTCCAACTACACACGCTACTCCATCACCGACATCATCATCGTTGGAGTCCATTACATAGACAATTAGTGAAAACATACTAATAAAAAAAAGTGGTAGTAGTAGTAGTAGTTTTTTTACATATAGTAGGTATTTTTATTACTTGTTTAGTTCATAGTTAATGTAGGCGACGCACTACACCTTTCTAAGAATATATCACTAATCATAAGATTATATAAATATTATTTAGAGTGTTAAATAAACTTATTGTGTTCTGAGATTAAATAAATATAGTTTTCTGTTGTATAAGCCTATAAATTGTAAGCTTAAACTTTTGTTTGAATAAAGTCGTGTTGTCGGATTCTTCAAACGTATGCGGTTACACTGAGCCGACACCCTGGAAGTCCAGCAAAGCAGTCGCACCAACGCACGCGCAAGTGACACACGTTTGAATTATCCCTCGCACATATTCTGTCCAACACCGCAGTTTTAATTCCATCCCTTATAATCGCTGGTCCATTCGAACCGGATCTAACTAGAACTGTTGAACTCTTGTTATGTATCGTACGCCAAATAAGTTTTTGTCTAATAAATCCCGCGTAAAATTAATTGACAGACTCGAAAGTGCTTCGGAACAAGTGTTAACGCGTGACCGCGAACAATTTAAAATGTCAAAATCGGAATGTGCATGTGATAAAAGTGCAACAAATGAAATGTCATGTAAATCGTCGTCTTCCCAAATTAGACGCAAACAGCTGGAATTAGCAGCAGCCGAGGAAAAAGCTAAAATTGCTTTGGAGCTTATCGATAAGCGGCTCGAATGTGACTTAGCCATGGTCGATAATGCTTCATATTGTAGCAAGCCTGCTAGCAACGACGGGAGTCAATGTAACGTGAAGCAGTGGCTGGAACAGAGTAACGTACAGTCGCCACCAGTGGCGGCAGCAACGGCGACGGAGGCAGCGCCGGCACCTAGCGCAAACTGCGCACCTAGCTGCGCCCCCGCTCCACACGCCGACGGTATAATTCAGCTGGCTCACACACTCAAGAACATAATGACCTCCACGTCCCAGCACCATCAAGATGAACGACTACTCACACGGTTGTCAACACCGCGAGATTTACCGATATTCAGTGGTGAATGCTTCGAATGGTTGCATTTTCGAAGCGCATATGATGAATCCACACAGGTATGCCAATTTAGTGATTCTGAAAATTTATGGCGACTACGCAAAGCGCTCCGCGGCGAGGCCAAGGAAGCCGTCACCGACCTACTGATCGGCGGCACCTCACCAGCTATTGTAATGGAAGCATTGGAGCTCAGGTTTGGACACCCAGATTTAATCGTTCAACAGCTGACGGCGCAGATGAAAAAGCTATCGCCACTCTCAAGTAATTATCAGAATGATATAATTAACTTTTCTATGAAAGTAAATAATTGTGTTGCGACGCTGAACTCACTCAATCAGCATGATTACCTACGCAGCCCAGAATTACTGACGGCAGTCGTCACAAAGTTGCCTAGTGTTTTGATTAGCAAGTGGTCAGACTATGCTTACGATAAGCTAGCTAGCAACGTTTCAAAACTACAACTACTAGCCACATTCTTAAAACGTGAAGCTACTGTGGCCTCAATAGTCGGCGTTACACATCTTCGGGACAGCCGTAAACCCGACCAGGTGCCACATGGACGAACGAAACCGGATGAGAAGCAAAGGCAACCTATGTACTATAATCGGCCTGTGCTTACGACGATGGCAACCAGAGCCGCTCGACCGACGTCGTCGAAATTATGTTTGTTTTGCTCAAAATCTGCCCATCCACTAACTGAATGTCGATATTTCAGACGAGCAATGAGAAAAGATAGATGGAGATTTGCAAAAGCAAAAAACCTATGTTTTTGTTGCTTATTGGAGCGACACAATAATACCGCATGTCCTGCACCTTTATGCGACATCGACGACTGTGGATTGTCGCACAATCGCCTTCTACACTTCAAGAAGCCTGCAGTCGACACCGTGGCTACAATGATGGATGCGACCACCCACGAGTCGCAGGTAGCTGACAGCGAGTCGTCATTATCGGCACGCGGCGAAACCGTGGCCCACATGGCTGCCACCCAGCGCGAGCCGAGCGACGATGCCGCCGACAGAACTCAAGGACCGCGAGCGAATTGTGAAGTGCTACTAAAAGTGGTAAAAGTAAATCTAAGTGGCCCAAAGGGCACGGTGAGTGCGTATGCATTGTTAGACGACGGTGCATCCATATCTATAATCGATAAGGACTTGGTAAGTGAATTAGGTTTAATAACTTCTCAGTCTAGCCCTGTTAAATTTATTGATGCTTTCGGTATCGAAATATTTCAATCTGATGTACCTAAAGTTACTGCTAATATAAGTGGCATATTTGAAAACAAAAGTTTTGATGTAACATTACGTGTAGTGAATAACTTTAATTTGCCAAAACAAGATTTGTCAATAGTTAAAACTTTGCAATGTAATCATTTGTTAAAAGTTAAAGATGATGTTTGTGATCAATGTGTAGTGCCTCGACTATTGATAGGTGAGGATAATTATTATCTTATCGCTCCTCATGAAATTCTGCAAGGTAACAAGCAGGAACCTTATGCTACGAGATGCCTACTAGGCTGGTCTATTCATGGCTGCATCGGTCTCACTCACACTTCCATGAACGGTCATACTTTTCATCTCGCTCACGATGAGGAACACGATACTAACATCACAGAATTAAACAATTTAATTAAACAATCTTTTGAACTAGACTCGATCGGAATTTCAACCTTACGCCGCGAGAATACGGCACATTTGAGAGCAGTACGTATTTTAGATGATACTGCACGGAATATAGGTAATCAATGGGAAGTAGGTCTACCTTTCACAAAAGACCAATTAGTATTTCCAAATACGTATGATTACGCGCGAAATAGACTAAATAGTTTAGTTAAAAGGTTTAGGTCTGACGTCACGTACGCTGAGAAATATCGCCGGGAGATGAAAAGGCTCTTTGATAACGGCTACGCTCGTGAAATAGGCGTCAAGGAATACACACCGAGTCATACTTGGTACTTGTCACATTTTGGAGTACAGAACCCAAACAAACCCGACAAGTTAAGATTAGTATTTGATTGTGCAGGTAAAGTAAACAACGTATGTTTAAATGATTTTCTTCTTACAGGACCAGACCTGTACAATTCACTATTAGGTATTATGTTACGTTTTCGCGAACATAGAATAGCGCTAACTGCTGATATTAAGGATTTTTTTGTTCAAATCAAAATAAGATCAGAAGATCAAAATGTTTTCCGTTTTCTTTGGCAAGAAAACGCCGAGGATGATGTGAAAATATGCGTAATGCAAACTTTGCTTTTTGGAGCTACTTGCTCACCGTTTGTCGCACAATACATAAAAAATAAAAAT
This sequence comes from Celastrina argiolus, assembly GCA_905187575.2. Classification (NCBI taxonomy): domain Eukaryota; kingdom Metazoa; phylum Arthropoda; class Insecta; order Lepidoptera; family Lycaenidae; genus Celastrina; species Celastrina argiolus. The sequence goes on along the minus strand of LR994582.1, from coordinate 2,942,035 downwards.
GCGATTAAATACATAGACGAATGTCCAGAGGCCGTTCACGTAATATTAAACGACCATTATATGGACGATTGTTTACATTCATGTGACAGCGAGGACAAAGCTATTCAATTAATACGCGAAATAACTGAAATACATAAATCAGGTGGTTTTGAGATAATGCGCTGGTCCAGCAACAGTAAACACGTGCTGCAGACCGTACCGCACGCGGCGCTGGCGCCCGCTGCTATCGCATTACAACACGGAGCTACGAACACAGCTGAGCGCACTCTCGGTTTGATGTGGCATCCGAGCGAAGATTTGTTTAGTTTTAAAATAGCTTTAGATCGAATTTTGCCTGGCATTTTAAATGGAACTCAGGTACCTACTAAAGCTCAAATGTTAAGCATTATAATGTCCGTTTACGATATTCACGGTTTTCTTTCTCCGTTTATAATTAAGGGTAAAATTATTTTTCAAAATGTACATCGCAGTGGAGTCGAATGGAATTGCCGCATCCAAGCCGCGGAGCACACTTTATGGCTCAGTTGGCTCAAAGATTTGAAGTGTCTAAGCTCACTTAAAATTCCGCGATTCCATGGCAACGCGCACGAGTGGACACATTGTTACTCGGCGGAACAGATGTTAACTGATGACATTAAAAGAAATGTAGGCGAGATAGTAAACAAACAAATGCATATTTTTTGTGACGCTTCGTCTAAAGCTTACGCTGCTGTTATTTATTGGCGTTATACACGTGCCGACGGGCGCGTACTAATTAGTTTTGTCGCTAGTAAATCTAGGGTGAGCCCATTGAAGCCGACTTCAATTCCGCGACTAGAACTACAGGGTGCTCTTTTAGGTGCGCGACTCGCAGAAGCTATACTGCGCGAATACAAAGGTCCCGGTCGCCATAATAAACGTTATTTTTGGACGGACAGTAGCACAGTCCTTCAGTGGATTCGAAGCGATCCTCGTAACTACAAACCATATGTAGCCCATCGACTTGGTGAGATCGACTCACTAACGAAAGCATGTGAATGGCGCCACGTGCCTACCGCGAACAACGCCGCTGACGCGGCCACTCGAGAAGACGCGCCTCCGTTAAGGTACTCAAGTGACTGGTTCCAAGGTCCCTCGTTCTTGAGACATCCTGAAGGTCAATGGCCTAAGGACCGGAAGTTTACGAAGACATTAGAGGACGCAAATAGCGAAAAATGTACGGTTCATTTAATAGTTGATAATAAATCGACAATGTCTTTGCCTAATGAAAATAATATCTCTAATTGGCTCACTCTAGTACGCGCAACGGCTAGGGTATTGTTGTTCATTAGAAGATGTCAAAGGAAGAAATGCCTACTTGACACTCTTCTAATGAGGGAGGCAGAAGACATGCTGCTAAAGAAATGTCAGAACGATTGTTTTCATGCGGACATATCATTATTGAAACAAAATAAGTCCCTGTCACGCGATAGTCGCTTGCTACAACTAACCCCTTACGTAGACGAGTCCGGTCTCATGCGTGTAGGCGGTCGTGTGGAGGCTGTCGCTGGCGTCGAACTTAACATGCGAAGACCTGTTATTTTAGAAGGAAAACATAGAATAACACGTATGCTGGTAGAATATTTTCATAGACAAGCACTCCACAGTGCAAACGAACTCGTCGTTAATAACTTAAGACAGCGTTATTGGATCTTAAAACTTAGGCCGACAGTTCGTGCCGTCGCGTCCCATTGTCTGTTCTGCAGATACAGGCGCGCGACACCGCAGCCTCAGCGTATGAGCGACTTACCTGCAGCTCGGCTGCAACACAATAGACGTCCATTTAGTTACACCGGAGTAGATTTTTTCGGGCCACTAGAGGTTACCGTTGGCCGAGGAAAACAGAAACGTTACTGCATGCTGTTTACTTGCTTAACTATTCGAGCAATACACATCGAAGTGACGGAAAGTTTAACAACTGACTCCACAATAATGGCATTAAGACGGATGGCTGCTCGTCGAGGCATGCCGCAGGTCATTATCTCAGATAACGGCACAAACCTTCGCGGTGCTGACGCGGAGCTGAGACGCAGTTTGTCTGAGCTAGATCAGGAGGCCATACGAGAGGCAGGAACTATACGCGGCGTCCAATGGAAATTCATACCCCCGGGGGCCCCAGAGATGGGGGGAGCATGGGAGCGCATGATCCGAACGGTCAAGTCCTCCTTAAAGATAGTATTAAAGCAACGTGCACCTCACACTGAAACTTTGTTAACCGTTTTAGCCGAAGTCGAGTCGTTAGTGAACAGTCGACCTATTACTTACGTTTCAAATGATCCACAATATCCCGAGGCTCTGACGCCTAACCATTTTTTAATCGGTTCCTCATCGTCAATTCCACAATTCGGTAAATATGATAATTCGGATCTACATTTGAGAAAGCGATGGCGGGTAGCACAGCGCCTCACTGACATGTTTTGGGCACGATGGATTAAAGAATATTTGCCAACCTTATTACCACGCCAAAAGTGGACTACTGAGTCTAGGCAGTTACAGGTTAACGATTATGTCGTCATTGTCGAACCTAACTTAGAGCGAAACTGCTGGCGGCATGGAATTGTGAGCGCGACCCACGCGGGCCGCGACGGACGAGTCCGTGTCGTCGGCGTGCGCACACGCGCCGGCGAGCTGCGCAGACCTGTGACGCGCGTCGCCCTACTAGCACCACAGAATGATAGTAGTGCTAACTAGTTAGCACTAAGGAGGCAGATTGTAGGCGACGCACTACACCTTTCTAAGAATATATCACTAATCATAAGATTATATAAATATTATTTAGAGTGTTAAATAAACTTATTGTGTTCTGAGATTAAATAAATATAGTTTTCTGTTGTATAAGCCTATAAATTGTAAGCTTAAACTTTTGTTTGAATAAAGTCGTGTTGTCGGATTCTTCAAACGTATGCGGTTACACTGAGCCGACACCCTGGAAGTCCAGCAAAGCAGTCGCACCAACGCACGCGCAAGTGACACACGTTTGAATTATCCCTCGCACATATTCTGTCCAACACCGCAGTTTTAATTCCATCCCTTATAGTTAAGATAATAATAATTTACCATAAATAGTTTTTAATTAATTTATATAATTTTTAGAGAGTCATTAGTTTTAAAAAAAACACTTTTTATATCCAAATCTATATTCTTCACAAGCTATTTTCGGAAAGTCAACAAAAAAAAACAGGCCTAACAACCCTAACCCGCCGAGAAGAACCGGCGTAAGAAACTCGCACGGGACCATCTTCTAGCAAAGCGATGGAAAATAATAATACTATATATGGACGCTTCACACCACGTTAATCTAGCCCCGTGCTAAGTATCCGAAGAACTTGTGTTACTGGTACCAGACAACGGAAATATATTTAATACTTTAATATATATAATAATAATAATAGATATTTATTCATTACACAATACACATTTTGACACTACACCAAGTTTCATTTAAAAAAAGCATATTCTGCAACGACATACGATGCGTTTTTGTTTTTTAACAAACATAGGTTTCTTTCAAGGTAAAATAATATAAAATACACTTCACTCTTAAAGTCCCAAGATCTTACTTTGCCATAGTTCATTAGTTTGGATTTTAGAACCTTCAACACGTAAATATATATACCAGTACTAGAATGTGGAAAGGTTTATATGTTTGAAATACCCTTATGTTCCTAAATTGTTGAACAGGTGAAGAAATGTAGCATAGGCAAAGATAGTAAACGTGACACGAGATCAGTTTTGTTCCTCCATATGCCGAGACATCCCCCCTCCATTTTCACATAGTACGTATCTACTTCGTGATTTTAAGAATCTTTTTTCTACATAATGTTGACTCGACAAAACATAAACATTTTCTTCCTTCCGTTGTCAAAGCCAAATTATTTAAAGACACTCTAAGTCCCGATTTCAATGCTTGTTAAATTACCATGCCTTCTCATTCATTGATAGGAATTACGAGAGGATCAGCATGATATTTACCGAAGGATTAACTTTAACATTGCTTGGTGAAACACGCCCTAAGTCCCGATTTCATTAACACATGCTAAAGTTAATCCTTCATTAAATATCATGTTATCCCTCTCGTATTTCCTATCAATGACTGAGAAGGTATGGTATTTTAAAAAGCTGTTAACAGTAATAAGCGTTGGTTAAACCGGGATTAAACATCTATAGATATTATTATTATATTTTTGATATATATAGGTATATTATTATTATATACTATAGATATTATTATTATTATTACTGTTTATCCCGAAAAATATATGTAATATGTGTACGCAGGTGGAGCCGCGGGAAACATCTAGTAAGTTATAGTAGAAAGAGCACGAGGTACCAAAAGTTATTAGCGAAGCTTATTCCCACGTCGAACAATCGCCGACAGCCCGTAATAACAAATACTAAAGTGTTAACGTTGCTACTTGATATAATAAACCTACCGGTTATAATAAAATGTATAATACTAATACAGGGTGTCCAGTAACTTATGGATAACCTTAATATGCCTTATAGTAGAACAGGGATGTTAGGCAGCTCCGTAACCGTAACCGAAACTATCGGATATCCGATATAAAATATTATCCGTAACCGTAACCGAATCCTACCTACTGTAAAAAGAAAAAAAATTCAGAATTTTATACCCGTAATTATACCCGTAACCGAAATTATCCGAAACAAACGGATAATCCGAAATAAATTAATATCCATATCCGTATCCGTATCCAAAATTTCATATCCATTTCATCACTCTCAGAAAAGTTCAAAAAATTTATCTCATGTAGTTTTTTAACACTATAATATCCAGAAATTAATGAATTACATTCGTATTTATTGTTTTCATGACTTGTACATGATGCAAGTACTACTTATAATAGTTTTTTTTTTTTCTATTTTTTTACGGCCAGAAGTTCGACTATAAGACTTTTCAGAGTTATCCATTTGTTACCGTACATCCTGTATATTACAATATTATGTTAAAACTTTTTTTAATAATAAATATATTTCTTGTTTTAATTGTACCTATGTATCATACTTAAAATAATTTTATGCAACATACAAGCAACAAAGTTAATACATTGCATTTAAATTATTCCAATTTGTATACTTATAGTGCATGTACATTGTACATGCTTATACATAATATAGGTATATTATGTATGTTAGCCACAAAAGCGTATATTTTCACACTCACGTCTCAACCCTCATTTACTACACTACTAAACACTGAAGTAATTTACACACTTGCATCACTAAAATATAGAGAGAAAAAAGGTTAGTACGTTAAAAAAGGTTGAACTTTGCATATTGTTTTAAACCATTTTAAAATACATCAATTTATAAAATAATAATCATCTGGTTTGATGATTATTAAATATATATTTTTTTGATTCCTAACAAGACCAGTATTGAGGAAAAAAGTTTTAAAAACTCTAATTTTCTATCCATACTCCAAAAATATAAGAACAAAATATAGTGTACTTCACTAATTGAACATCCATTTTTAATATGGGCTTAACGTGGACTTATCACGAAAAATTTATAACAACGTGAACAATTTTCATTTGATAACGTTACGAATACCTACAAAACATAGATAACGTTGTTGTTAATTTTTCGTGCTAGACTCAAGGAAGGTGGCACTAAACACTAATCGCACGTTATCTATGTTTCGTAATGATTACGTAGGTATTCGTAACGTTATCGAATAAAAATATTGTTCGTTAACGTTGTTGTAAATTTTTCGTGCTAGACTCACGATAGGCACTAAGCACTAATCGTAAGCAGTAAAATATTCTTAGAAGTAAATTCTTCGACACGCAATATCGCGTGCTAATTTTAGGTTCCATAGGTACTTATAATGTTAATTTTAAGTGATAGATTTGAATTGCTAATGTTCAGATGGTAATTCTTTATTTTTAATGTATGTTTATAAATACACCAAAGTCACCTTGCTATCTGTAGTTGTGTGTAAGTGGAAGATAAAATTTAAATTACTCGCTACAAAACCATTTTCTCAGGGACAAGTTGCAATCGAGCGAAAAGAGTGTATTTTACTTATGGAAATATGGCAATAAACAAATGACGTAACTTTAAAAACCAGAATATTAGTATCAGGAGCACGATTCTCGGGCAGTGGAAAAAAGCTCGAATATTAGTATATCCCGCTCGCACGCGCGGTATATATCATTTGCATGAGCGGGACAGACCGATAGTAAAAACTAAGGAAATAAATATACTCTACTAGCTGACCCGTGCCCACTTCGTTGAGCACAGAAACCGTTTAAACCTCCCCGGGACTTCCACGAACATTTCAAGATTAAATATAGCCGAATCTGATCCGCCGTTTTCGAGTTTTAGCGAGACTAACGAACAGCAATTAATTTTTAAATATATAAGATTAGGCTGGGACTACATGATCCGAAATGCGGAGTTAACTTAGAGCCTTGAAAATAGAACTCTACTCTATAACCTGACCGCCAAAGGCGGGTCGGCGCAACCCAGCAACAAGCGGAGAAGGCATCGGTGGGTTTAGTGCTGTGCGCGCTCCTCACCGCGTCACCCGGGTGAGTCCCACTTTATGTGGCCACTCCCCCCAACGTCATCCAGAATTCATAAATAATTTCTCTCCGTGGAAAAAATGGCTAATAACTTAATTGTACACGTTTATAACAGTTCACTCAGATGTTCACCGTATTCGCCCGTTTCAATGATCTATCTGTAACAAAACTTTGAATGTCATACAATGTGACAGCGGATGTGTATTGATATCTGTTTATAATATTACCTACGTCAAGAATTTTAAATATACTTTTTTGTGTATTTTTCAATAAGACTAGTATTGAGAAAGAAAGTAGGTACTCCAACTTCAGCTTATCGCGTTCACGCACCATTACGGACTACCAGGTAGAGATTTAGACATAATCTCTACTACTAAGTAACTCTCTCATTAAGTATTAAATGTGTGCGCGGACATTAGATTTGAAATATTATATTGTTTAAAATATAATCTACTTTTAGTCGCTTTGTTAACTGCTATATTATGATTGTCTACTTCTTGACCTTACTACGTCTCGGCATTGTCGCTAGCTAAGTAGCTACCTCGGTCGACCAACAAAAACTTGGAAGTATCAGACGCACCACCGTAAACACTTTTTGTGTATTTAGTCATACTAACTAAAAATTATTTTGGGATTACGCTCATAGAATATAATAGAATAGAAAATAGTTTATTGACATACTCACATTATAATATGCAAAACAATAAATTAATAACAGGAAACATACAATAACAAATAAATAAAAACATAAAAATGTTGAAGGAACTTACTAAGTCGTAGCAAAAATTAAGCAAATGTGCATTTAAACACAGCAGCGAGCGATGACCACTATTTTTTTGACGTTTAGTAAGCTATTGCGCGTCTGTCGCAGGATTTTTGTTAATCGCTTTTACGTAATCAGCTGGCCGAATTATCAAGCTACTGAGCTAACTGATCATAATGAATTACAGATAAGAACAATAATTGCGATCACGTCAGCTTGAAATAAAACCACATAAAACATACCTTTGGCAGCTACGAAACTACTAACATACATACAGAGGACACGTTATATGACCCCGTTTTCGTCAGGCGTTAAAAAGAAGAGAAGGAGTAGCTTACAACAGTTTCTTGCAGTCAATCTACATATTACTCTAGACAAGATTATTTGTTACACCACCTAATTATTAAAATAAATAGTACAACTAAATGACAAATAGTACTATAGTACTTAATAATACCTATTATCAACCTATTTTTAATATATGATAATAACAGGTATTCTAGAGAGCCTTAAGAAAGCAAAATAAAATACTGAACGCACAATTCATATTTATTTGACAAAAAAAACCTAATGAAGTTTAACTTGGCTATGGTCGAATTTCGATCACTGCACTGCAGTGTGTGCATCACCTATATATTGTGTAAATATTAGTAATGTAAGTTAATAATTAAACAGTCTGGAACTACTAGACAGGTTTTCTGGCTTCGAACCTGCGGCTCGAGCACTCAACCACTTAGTCAGAGGTCGTCCAACTTCTAATTAGTGTCGGTTTAAGTTTAACTTTCTATCGGGTGACGTGAGTAAGTGAGTTAAGGTCGCCCGCACGCGGCCTCCGCGACATCCACTGACATGGAATGTCTAATGACCACAGCTTGGTAATTGACCAATGGTCTATTTTAAGGCCAATATTATAATCTACTTGAGTATTTAAAATTACGTAGTGCGGTGGGTACTACAATGTGTAGACTTGGGTAGACGAATTGAAAGATGTATGGTTCCCGACTGTCGTTTATTAACTACCTTACATTACTAATATTCAATATATAGGGAGGTGATGCACACACTACAGTGCAGTGGTCGAAATTCGACCATAGCTAAGTATAATTAAATAAATGTAATGAAAGTGAATTTCAAGTCTAAGGGCGTGTTTCACCAAGCAATCTTAAAGTTGATCCTTTGTTAAATATCACGTTGTTCCTCTCGTAATTCCTAATCAATCAATGAATGAGAAGGCATGGTATTAAACAAGCCGTTAACTCTAACATGCGTTGGTGAAATCGGGATTAAGTTAAATACGACAGTTGGAATTCATGTAGTTAATTGTACAAGTCACCGACCGTGAGTAATAGTTTATTTATAACCATTATCAGTTTGATTGTATCGCGTTACCACACCGTAACCAGCCAGCCACCCCAAAGCTTTGTTGAATTGGGGTCAGCGGTAAGAAACGTTTCTTGCATGAATATTTCAGTCGAGGGTCCAAATGTAGGACGAGGGCGAAGGGCAGTACATTGCACTCGATCGATTGAATGAACGTGTTAAGGACATGCCATGAAAGTAGCTAGCTCAGATTATAAATCAACAGGCAGATAGAGCGAAGCGTGACGCCACTAAAGCAAACTTAAAATCACAAGCGAATACAGTGCCGCAATTAAACCCAGCTCCCGAAAAACATTAAGACTATTTAAATAGAACAAAGTAAGTCTAAGGCAATTAGTTACTAGCGTTGTTGTAAATTGTAGTGAACTTCTTCACGATAAGCAGTGATAAAAATCGCACTTCTCTGTCTTCGACTGTCACTGGGCGAACCTATTGGATGTCGTACAGCGATACGTCAAACTTTGTTACTTATTTTACATGTGTTTTATGTTATAATACCCTTTGACTTTGATGTTAACTTAGTTGAAACTGGTCTTCTTAGTCTTAGATGATTTCCACCAAGAATATACATTCAATAACACTATTTGATGTCTGCGGGGCGGCGGTGCGTTCACCATCGCATAAAACGCGACCTTCAGGATCTCCATAAAATCATACTGTTATTGTCTCTGGTTGATTCTCGAAATGGCTTGGATAGAGCAGGTATCGTGAGAGTAACTCTATTACATTATTCCACGTGCATAAAAACGGTTTTGTAAGTTACATAATAATGTATCTAATAACCGTTTGATAATAATTAAGTGGGCTTCAGGCACACGGATTTCGTACACGGGTAACCCATAATAAATAGCTGTGAATGATTATCATTTACAGTGAATTTTGCATTCCGTAAAAATATTTATTACTACCTGTTTACTAAGTAGATCCTTAATTATTTTTAATAAATCGGATGTGCAAAATGTAGGTCAATCGTACTATTATTATAATAAAGGCTATAAGTACAATAATTATTATGTTAAAGTGCTACATCCTTAACAGTTGAGTATTATAATTTTAGCCTTATTTAGCCTATGGTACATATTAACATAACTAGTTGAATAAAAGTACACGTGTCGAATTACCATTCGCCATACATTTGGCTATAGATTATTTTTTTCAATATTTTAAATTAGTTTCATTTCAAAATCGTATGGTTAATGTTTAACTAAAAAGTACTTTTTAAATAAAATGTTCTGGTCAGGAATTACGCCAGTAAATCTTTATCACTAATTTCTGAACGTTATATATTTGGCCAGGACTTAAGACATCTACTGGAACAGAAAAAAATATATCAACTTCAATTTCTGTTAACTCATTGTGTTAATATTGTCGTGTGTGAACATGGTGTTAACAGTTATTGGTAAATTAACAAGGTCCTGTCAAAGTTCTAGATACGTTCCTATTAAGAAGTCAGTTCATATTATACACAAAATACAACCATGTTTTTGATAAAAACAAATTAACCCGATAACGTAAATTACCGGGGCTATTATTTTTCAATACATTAACACCTCGTTCATCATATTCCGATCAGTAGTTTCATCAGTAAATTCCGATCATACACAGACTGTCAAAATAATTGGCTTAGATGTAATCGGGTAAAAAGCAAATTATCCTTGTCGCTCCCTTTTTTTCACGACCTAATATCATAAACGTTTCACTAGTTTTCAAACTACGAAATAGGCGAGAAAATTAATTATGTTTTTATTCAAAATTCCCTAACCCGGTGAGTAACAGGTGTAACAGTGAGGAACAGGCGTAAGAAAACCAAAGTTATAATTTCTGATGATAATAGTAACTTAAGCCTCTGTACGAGTATTGCCAGTGGTTTTGAAGTCGACAGATAGGTATCGCGCCGACGGGAGCGTTCAATACGCTATCGTTTATAGAATCACAATTAATATTGGAGGCAAAATTAGCTAAGACAGAAACGTCTTGCTGTACTTAAAATACTGAGATTTTTTTACAATCCTGGGATTAATAGAAAGATGAGAAAAATGGCTTTTGCTTATTGTTTTAATCAATTTTTTTCAAAAAATATCCTCGTCTGTCTTTTCGCGATAAACTCAAAGACTACTGGACCGACCTCTATGTTGTATACACCAATGGATTGCGTGGTTCTCAAGGAAGGTTTTAGTACATGAATTAGGTAGATGGCGCTGCTGTCAGTGCGTTAAGAAACTTAATTGTAAGGCAGTTCGCAGTTCGCAGTGCGCAGTTCTCCGGGACAGCTAGTTAATTTATAAAAAATCATTTCTCTGCTAAATATAATGAAGAATAACATATAATTTTTGAAAAGTTTCAATTTGGAAAGATTTTTTTTTCCAATTTCCAGTATATGGTGCACACATCCCCTTAGCCGGTGGTATTACGATAATGGCTAATTAAACATTACCAAGAATTAATAGTTCAGTAACCGGTTAAGTGAACAGCCATTATAAAATCTCATTGTCTTCTCAGCCGTTAAATGTTAAACAAGTAGCTTTTAACAGCTTATATAAACTGTTAGCTTTACCTCGGCTTTTCCTGTGTTCAAGAATATTTGTATACTTAAAGAGAATATAATCACTATGTATACCCACATTTGGATTTGAATATACGACACGTACCTCTATATTATATACGTATTAAAACGTAAAGCAAAAACGTTATGTGTGAATTGTGCGGACAGAGGATTGCAAATATTAATATTGGTCGAATTTCGACAGCAAGACGACCTCTTGCTTTAGTATCTAGTTATTATGTATTAATGAGTTAAGTAGAGTACATGTATTTGAGACTAGCAAATGCCTGTTCTATATGAGAAAAATGAATGTCAAGCTCTCAATATAATATACAAGTCAATCAAATAAAGATACTAAAAACCCACTTAGGTTTTTCGTTTTAGTCGAGGTCGTAGCCTCAAACAAAAAGTAAGTAGGCGGAAGTTGGTACTACCTAATTATTCATAATATTATGAATGATTGCTGATATCCATACTAGATGACATTTTAACTTTTAACAATAATCTGCATACAACAACTTATCTATATCTAAAAGTTAAAACCCATTTTATAACGTGAAAGCGTAATATAATATCAAAGACGGTGTTCCAGTCTATTATAATTTAATGAAACGGCAAGCACTCAATTAATTGACATTAAACAAATAAAAATCCATTATAAAAAAGCTACGTAAACGCCTCAATAATTACGACCGTACTAATTATTTAGTAACAAAATTAAATTACTCCACATAGATATAATAATTATTCAAATATTCCCACAATATTGGTGTACAACATTGAGCAACACGGAATGCGGAAGCGGTCGGGCTGAGAGAAAGGACCTCCAGCAACCTTCAATTCGCATGACCAGGGGCGTAGCTAGGTGACCAAAGGCGTAACTAGGTAACCAAGGGGCACGAAGCGTGGTGCAAAAAATCTCGGGGCCACACGTTAATTCGTAGAGCTTAAACAAGATATTTACACATTTTTATTGCTTATCTACAAAGTTTTTTCATTTACTCCTTTTTAGGGCTCTGTACCCAAATGGTAAAAACGGTGCCCTATTACTAAAACATCGCTATCTGTCACCAAGCAGTATCTCAATAACCGTGATAGCCACAGGTAGTAAAATGTATTACGAATTATTTATTTCCGTTTCGGCTATAACATCTTTTACGGAAGATCCCATACAACGAACGTGTTTTTTTGCGTTTTGTACGAAATACTTCGTGCGCACTAGCACTTGACCGGTTATTTTAATCATAGTTTAGTTAGTTAAGTGAATCGCCAATGTCAGAGTCAGTAGACGAAGTGAAAACTCGTGTCTTAGGGTATAGTAGGTTTTATCAAAAAGCAAGGGTACGGTAAACAAGTAAGTCTACTCAAAACTATTACAACGTTTCTTTGGATGTTTTCGAAAATGAAAGAATTTTAAAGTATACTTTATTTCATTACGATTCATTGATATAAATTTAAACAGAAATGATATTCGACCAAATTAATTCTACTACCCTCGATTACTCAATAACTGAGTGTAGTTTTCGAGAGCCCCCTTTAAGACTTAAAAAGTATGGTAGCAACGCCACTGTATGAAATCATACTGTACACACACTTTTGAAAATATTTCACATTTGCCTCGGTTACAAATATTACAATACATACTGGTAATAAATATCGTTACATAAACGCAAAACGTTTGTTAACAAGCGTTGAAATGTAATTGGCAGCGATTACCAGTGACCCTTGGATTTGAGTAAAACGTTTAAGATTGACCTCATTTTCTTAAACGAACAAATTATATATTTATTATTTTATTCAATTTAAAGATTTTATTTTTAGTAAGAATTAAGTAGGTAATATTGGCTACGACATACGACTAAAGCCAATTGCAGTCTTATATGATGTATCGGGACAATCCAGGCTGATCACCCGATTGCCTGCCAAGAAAGATAATCCAAGCGTCGGATGGGCATATAAAAAGTCGGTCCTGCGCCTCCCACCAGCCAAGTCGGCTATCTGTCCCACTGGGTTATGAGAGTAAAGGAAAAGAGAGTGCGTATTTCGCACATAAATGGGGACTGTCAAAAAACTCCTGCATAGCTGGAATGGTTTCAACGCAACCAGCCATTGAAAACGGATTTTTTTTATATCCAAATAAAACTTATTCTCGGATTGTCAACACAAAAAGCTAGAACCGGTTCAACCCTAACCCGTCAAGAAGAACCGTCGTTCGAAACTCGCACGGTTTCATCTTAAAGCAAAAAGGTGAAAAATTGTTCTTTTAAAAAATATAAATGTATTTTACAATGTAAAAACTTGATCTTTATAATAAAACAATAGACAAAATACATTGAGTACATTGCCACAGAAGTCGTTGTAAAAGCTATTATTATTATTATTTATTTATTTTACCTACTCTTACCGTTTTTGCTTCGTTAAATACTAAGTAGACGTGACGTCCGCGCAAAAAAATACCTCGGAAACCGCGATAAAAGTAGATTTCCCTTAGTCCACTCTCCACTCAGGCCAAAACAACCTCCCTTTTTATATTGCCCTTTTTATTATTTCCTATTAGGGTAATAGTTGCTTACTAATAAAATATTTACACACTGGTTGAGATTGAGACACACTGAAAATGTAAATGAAAAAAACTTTTATTTCCAAATAGGTTACATACTAACACTTTAGGCCGTGTTTCACCAAGCAATGTTATCTAAAGTTAATGCCATGTTAAATATCATGTTATCCCTCTCGTATTTCCTGTCAATGAATGAGATGGCATGGTATTTTAACATGGCGTTAACTTTAACATTGCTTGGTGAAACACGGCCTTAGTCCTGATTTCATCAACGCATGTTAGTCATAACAGCTTATTAAATGACCATGCCTTCTAATTCATCGATAGGAATTACGAGGGGAACAGCATGATATTTAACATAGGATTAACTTTAACATTGCTTGGTGAAACACGCCCTTAGAATTATCCTATGATGACCTACCAGTGTTTTGTCATTGTCTGTCAAGTGACGTTTCTAGTGTGCATATTTATAGTGTATAGTGTGTAAATATCTTTACTAGTTAGGGGGTTAGTGAACATACATTTGCTAAGATAATAATGATCAATTTGATTGTTACAGACATACAACATGTTGCCGAGAGAGAAGAACACACTGGTGGTGGCCGCGCTGCTCTGTCTGGCCAGGTTGACGCACCAGTACGGCTCAGGTGCACCACCGGTGGTAAGTTACACATTTTTGGCTCTCTCTCCAATGAACTATTTATCAGTTCACAATTATAACAATACACAACTTTTACTACTAACTAACTGTACGTGTCCCGCCTGCACTGGTCCATGGAGATTAAGGACGTCGTGGACTACATACGGAAGAAGACGTCACTCCCCTTGAGGGTTGAGCGTCTGGAGTCTCGCCACAAGGTCAACTTTAGTTCCTTTGTGGTGAGAGTACCGACTCATCTTCTTTCAACCTTCGAGGCGGAGGAGTTCTGGCCGACGGGTGTGGTCTACCGGAGGTTCCGGGGGAGACTCCGGAATGAAGCGCGTTGCACGTCACCGTCAGCACGTGTTAAAGTGTAGTTCTTAAGTATATTTAATATGTATGTTAGTCTGTAAGGTATTTATAATAAGGGCCTATGCAGCCCGAATTAAATGATATTTAATTTAATTTAATTTAAATTTAATTTTTTATTCACACTTTTCCACTTTTCTTTTTTTTCGACTTTTCCACAATCATCTGATGATGATTTAATCGAAACTCAGTAAAAAAAGAAAAAAAATCTGTGTTATTTTGTAAAAACGTAATAAACGTGGAAAAATATTAATAAAAAGTCGTTTATTATTATTGTTAACATAAAATTCCATCAAGAATACAGATTCACTCAGTAATATTTTTATCAGTTTTCTTCCCTATTGGTCCGCCGCACCTGCAGGCTTCGACACAATCGAGAATTGAATCAGTTCGATCTCAAAGGCTTTTGGTATTTTATTTGGTGGATTACTTTGAAACAACCACGATAAAGAAAATCGTTATATCGTAACTTGTTGTACTCCCGACCATATCAATCGACTGAGAATCAAAAAAGTAAACGTTTTATTTATTGCAAAGTACGTGGCACGATCGAATCTGAATCGAAATCGAATCCGATAAACAATGTTAAAAGAACAGTCACTATAACTTTGAGATACAATTATACTACCTTTCCTCATCTTGAAAATGTATTTTTAATTTACTTATTTTTCTGTCAAAAAGTAAAAAAAATACTTTTTTACTTTTTTCCATTTCTTATATTTTTGGTGCAATCATTTTTTTTTATAAAAAATACCATATCCCAAGTTACAGTGACTTCTTTTACACCCGTTATAGCCAAACTTTAATCCTATCTTTTTTCCAGGCGTGTCTAGACCAGATACCGCGCCACAGCGACATCCAGCCGCAGTCGTCCGTGCCCCCCTACGGGCTGTTCCCCTCCACCGCGCAGGTGCGGCAGGGGGACACGCTCAACGTCACCATCGCCAGCCCCTACGGCGCGCCGCTGCCCATCGGCGGGTTCATCATGCAGGCGCGCGAGATACAGGTGAAAAGTGTTCACAGACCGGCATACTAAACAATAGTTAAATTGAGTCTTAACACCTAAATGATTGTATTTGTGTTTGATCTAGGTTTATTCGACAGACCTCGCTATTTAGTATATTATACAACAAAGCAAAGTATATATTATATAAAAGAGACACGACCTAGTACAGGAAAATGGTGTCACCCTAATACTGGCAATTCGACTGGCTATTTTTGTTTTCTTCGATTTCCAGGCACATTAAAACCGCCATCTAGCGCTACTATTGGAAAATACTAATTACTAATTTCGTTTCGTATCTTCTTCTCAATTAAGGAGTTGCATTTAGCTTAATGTGATGTTATGCTTAAAAATATGCTTATCTTTATTTTAATGTTAATGTTTGTACTTAATGCAGCATATTTCTATTGAATTTTTTGTATTAAACATAGATTGTATGGGATGGTAGGCCATGACACTCTTGTTTTGTCATAAGACCTTTATAAACATCAGAGTTTTCGTTAACCACTCTAACATTGGCGAATCATCTCGAAATCATTTAGAAGGAAGAAGAAGCAGAGTCTTGCTCAAGTATTATAAAGGAACGCTATAGAGATTGATATTATGTAATGAGCCATTAACTTTAAGTGTTGGTGATGGCACTTTACACCAACGGAAAGTCTAATAAAACATAGTTAGAAATATGTCGTAAGACTTGTAAGAATATCTAGGTGCAATTATATTATATTGAGTCTCTACTAACTAAAATCTCTACTTGTAAATTGCGCAATTCTTGCGATAGCGTTGCTTTTACAAGATATACATAACATGCCTGCGGATTTAATCGACGCCATTAATAGCAATTGTGTATTATTATTCCAGGACACTGAGAAAATTGTGGGGAAATTCACGTCGATCCCAGACCCCGTGGCGACGCGCATCATCAGCTGCCGCGGCGAGAACGACACCGTCACGCATGGCAACCCTGAGGACAAACCGCCGCTTACCTTCGTGTGGCAGGCGCCGCAGGACTTCCTGGGAGGCATCGCGTTTAGGTGAGAGGGAGAGACCGAAACGACGTGAAAGAGATAGGGAGATATTAAGGGATTGACCGTAAGATATTCTATGAGGCATGCTGCTGCATAAATCATGCATAACAGTGATGGTATTTGCTTAAGTATACCTAGTTGGCTGATTGAAATTGGCTTAAATTTTTAAAATGATTTTTAACTATTTTATTTTAAAAATGATTTTTAACTATTTTCTCAAGTTCATATCAAATCAATGATAAAATTATACTTTGTTTCTATTTTACTTAACTGTGTAAAGCCAAGCCATGGTTTAACCAAAATCCCAATACCTTTCCAGAGCAACTGTCGCACAGGGCTACGCGACCTTCTGGAAGAACATAGAGTCACCGCTGGTAGAGGTCGTCAGCCCCGACACTGTCATTACCACCCGGGCTCCCCCCACCACTACACCCAGGGAGACTCCTGCGCCGCCCGTTATTATGGAGTCTAAGGTAGGTTTTGACACTTAATTCTGACCTTATCAGCTACAGCTGATAAGGTCGGGAGTAAGACAAAAATGAATGTAATTTTATATAAAACTCCAATTTTACATGACTATATTTTATTTCCTATTTACTTGCCAAAACAAACATAAAACATGAAATATCTCTTTGCTGGGCTTAACATCTAATTCTGTGTATCTTCCAGCCTCAAACGACTCCACCGCCACTCGACACGATCTACCAGGGCTGCGCCGACACCAAACTGTGCTTCGGGGTGCCCGAGAACTGCGCACCGTCTGGCACTTGCCAGGCCATTGTGGCAGTCTTCGTAGCTGGGGACGAGTACACCTTCGAGATCCAGGGTTCAGGCAACCCGAAATACATCGCGGCTGGGTTGAGTGTCGACAACAAGATGGGAGACGACAGTGCCATGGAGTGTGTCAGAAACGACAACGGAAGGGTCAGTCTTTTCACCTCCTGGACCTACGCGAAAGAAGAACCGTACGTACGCAGATCTGACTCCCCACAAGACATAGTCCAGCTGCAGGAGTCTTCTGTGATCGATGGCAAGCTGTACTGCAAGTTCAAGAGGAATGCTGTATCGGTTGTGAAAGGACAGACCTTCGACATGGCCAACAATAAATATAATTTGATGGTCGTCTCTGGAGAATCTATGAAGGGTAAGTTGATAATCAAATTACCGAATACTGAAACGAATAAATGAAGTGGCCCTCAAGCCACATGCTGTCCTTGTCATTGTACTAAGTAGTGACAGTGACAGCCTGTAAAAAGGAGGGTTTTTAACTTTAAGGAATATTCAGTATTCAACCATAATAATATAATTATAAATAGAGAAAGTTTGGCTTCCTTGTTTGCATTGACATGTCCTTGACTGATTTTGATGAAATTTGGCACAGATATAGAGTAAACTACAGAGGAGGTCAGGAGGAGGAGGAATCGATGGAATTATCTAGTGTTGTATTTTTCTCCCTGCACCACAACAACTATTTACTTGTTTGCCAAAAAAATATACTACAACTCCTATTTATGTAGCACATCTCTATCGATAAAGCATTTTTCATGACCACTTCTATGTTACTCCAGACGAGAACAGGGTCGGATTCCATTCACTTGTGTACGCATCCACCGGAGCTCCTGTGGCCCTGTCGTCTGTGGGCAACGCCGGTGGCGCCTCCAAGCTGCTGCTGAAACTGCACGGGAGCTTCATGGTGGCTGCTTGGATTGGATCCGCCTCGCTGGGGATATTACTTGCCAGGTGGGACGTTCTTAGTTGTCATAACCTTTTTGAAATTTGGTATTATTCTCATTTTTACAAGACTTCGGTGAAGCCAAAAGTAAGGTAACGTCTTTTGGCAGTATCCGTATGTACCTGTATTTATTCCACCGTTGCGCCAAATATACTCGTACCATTTTTAATTAAAGATTTTTAAGTTTTAAAATTGTTAAGTTCCGTCTATAGTTAAAAATACTAATCTTAACTCTAAAGAAAGAAGATATTAACATAACTTATTTACTATATTATTTTCAGGTACTTTAAGAAGACGTGGGTTGGCAAAACGCTCGGCGGCAAGGACATTTGGTTTGCTGTAAGTTAATAATTTAAAATTAAGTTTATTTCGAGAGGAATTTACACAAATTAGGTCTGCTAAGTACTTAAGTAAATTGATCATATTAATACATATTATGTACCTACTTTTCATTTGGATTATTATAATCTGAAAAGTTACTTAATTAAGTTAATAATTATCTAAAGAGAAGATATTATTTAATTAAGTAACTTGGCTGGCACAAAATATTTTTACATAGATATTTATAACCTGGGTTGGCCATCACCAAGGAGGAGGAGGTAAAAAACTAAAATAGTGGTCGCTTAATTTATGCACGTACTAAACTGAATATTAGATAATATTATTATCTTGCTTCTATTACAGTACCACAGAATCCTGATGGTGCTGACCTGGGTGCTGACGATGGCCGGTTTCATCGTGATCCTGATCGAGGTCGGCGGCTACTCCACCACGGGGGACAACCCTCACGCCATCACCGGGCTGGTCACCGTCATATTGTGCTTCTTGCAACCTATTGGTAAGTTTGTAACCTTGAGCAGTAAGAAATGTTGCATTAGTAGGTAGGTATTATGGTATCAGTAATTGACGAAGTTATGTAGTTAAGTTCTAAACCTAATTACTTGTTAAATTAAAGGTGTGAATCTATATTTGTTCCGTTTTTACTTACAACTTAAGTTAGTGAAAATGCTTTCACTGTGACAACTAAGTTATAACCTATTTAACTTCTAAACGAATTATATTTACTTTCGTAACTGGTACCACATACTACATAGTGTGTAAATATCTAAGTACATGTAGAATACCAGACAGTAAATATGATATAATATTTTTTTGTTCAGGAGCGTTCTTCCGCCCTCACCCCGGCACCAAGCACAGGCCAATCTTCAACTGGATGCACTGGCTCGCCGGCAACGCGGCACACATTCTGGGAAGTGAGTACCATTATAGCGAATGCAGTTACTGTCACTTGGGTTCGGGCTACACATGGGCGCCGTACCGTACCGATTCTAACCGGCGTCACCGAGGATCCAATTTGGCCCGCCAAACGGATTTAGTAAAATCGGATATAAATAGTGACAATTCCTTCTACCAGCTCGCCAAAATGACCGTGTATTATTTCTATTACTCGAACAGATTGAGAGTACGCTCACATACGCGTCGAAGATATCTGTACTAAGATTTGTATGTATGCGCCGCAGTAGCAGACGATTATCGTTTACACGCCGACTTTTTTTTTCCGAACTAGACATGGTGCCGACATGTGCTCGGCGCCATGTCTAATACGGACTATGGTAGTTTCAGCTATGGCGTCCACCGCTGGACATAAGCCTCCCCCAAAAGTATTTCATGGAGAGTAGTTGCCTATGTCATGGCCCGGTCATTATTAAATATTTCCAATATCAGAGTGCGGTGCCATGTCTAATTCGGACTATGGTAGTTTCAGCTATGGCGTCCACCGCTGGACATAAGCCTCCCCCAAAGTATTTCATGGGGAGTAGTTGCCTATGTTATGGCCCGGTCATTATTAAATATTTCCAATAATATCAGAGTGCAATTTATAATAATATACAATGACTTAATTTGTATCGGGCAATATACATAATATAGTCCATCACCTTTTGGGCAGAGTAATAAAACGTTTTTTTATTCTCATCTCACAATTCTCATTTTGCTTAAAATTTTCCCGATAGAGATAGAAATATATTGCCCGCATTAATCACCAGGGCCCTAATTCTCGGGCCCCGAACTTAGTTTCGAATATTAGTATATCCCGCTCGCATGCGCGCTAAATCTCATTTGCATGAGCGGGACTGACTGATAGTAAAAACTAAGTTCGAGGCCTGAGAATTAGAGCCCAGGGTCCATAACACCTATACTCGCCACGCTTGGCGAGCGCAGTGTTAAAATATAACAATGTCCGCGGAATCTCCTATTTCCGAAATATATAATTTTGCCTTTTTTATTAGTAAGTGAAGTGTAAACAAATCAATGTTCCGTTTCAGTCGCGACAATATTCCTGGCGGTGTACCTGCAGAAGGCGGAGCTGCCGGCGTGGACGGTGTTCCTGTTGGCCGCCTTTGTGGCCTTCCACGTCATACTACACCTCATACTCTCCGTAAGTTGTTAAATGATAGACTGATGTTCATTGTTAAGTGATTGTCTACCACTCGCACATCCTTGAAAAATAGAGAAAATAAATGTGCATTGCCTTTGAAACGCTTTCTTAAAGGCTTTAGGGTAACCACACGATGGATATAGGTACTACTTACTTACTTAATTTGCACCGAGTTTGCTTACATCATCATTTCAGTTATGACGTCTACTACCGGACATAAGCCTTACAAAGTATTAGTTACCTTACAAAATAGTCTCTTTTATAATAAATGCTCTCGGTCTAATAGTTATCCCAGACATGTGCATGGCCTAAGTAGGTATGCAGTCGTTTTAAGCATATTCTAGCAACTTCAGTCGACCGGAACAATGGTTCATTTCATACATTAAGAGGAAACACCACGGTTGAGAGAAATACAAAATAGGTATTTATAAAATATATTGCTGTCTCGCAATGCCTTAGCTAGCCAGCACTAGCGCGATAGAGACAACTGCAACTTGG
Organism: Celastrina argiolus; assembly: GCA_905187575.2. Taxonomy (NCBI): domain Eukaryota; kingdom Metazoa; phylum Arthropoda; class Insecta; order Lepidoptera; family Lycaenidae; genus Celastrina; species Celastrina argiolus. The sequence continues at coordinate 2,920,514 of LR994582.1, read as the reverse complement.
ACTGAAATTACCTATTAAAAGTACCAGAAATCGACGTTTAGATTTCTATTTCCTCCTCCAAAACTTAAACGATTTAAATATTTTTTTCTGTATTAGCTAAAAAAAGAATTGATCTAGGTTCCTATTTTTTGCTTTTGTTGTTTATTGTAGTTAAATCAGTTTCCTAGATATTTAAACATAGCGGAGAGTCTGGCCATTTTTTTTAGGTTTTTAAACGTCCATATCTCTTTAAATAATTTATTTATTAAAAAAAGGAAAAAATAGGGACGTACAAACAATATCCATAAATATCCAGGAAAAAAATTGTTACTCTAGAGGTGTTATCCAGGGAGGAAATAGAAATCCCCTAGAACCCTATTTTTGTATGGAAAAAATTTAGTGGTGTTTCCTCTTAAATAAGTATTATAGTAAATCAGCACACAAGTACCTAAGTACCTACCAGGTCCACGTGTGCTGATTTACTATAATAATATACCCTCTGTCATAGCGTTATACTAGGCTACTCCTATTGGGGTTATCTCTTACAACCCTATTGGGAAAGTTTGTTCTAATTATAAAACTACCCCACAGCTGTCGGGCTGCTTATCCGAAGGTCGCGTGGCAGGCGCGCGCGTGGACGCCTTCCCTCTAAAAGACATGCTGCCGCGATCTGCCGTGTCGCCCAGGCCGGAACATGGGGCTGATGCGCCGGTAAGTGTATACTTTATTACTCGTAAACTTCAACGTGAATAGTTCCGTCTCTAAAATTGCTTTCATAAACACGCTATTAAAAATAACCTCAGACTTTTTTGGTAGTCGGTTAAAAATAAATACGCTAGGCTACGTAAGGACAATTTTAGTAGTTCGGCCGTCAAGTCAAGTAAATCGGCCGTATTGAGCCGGAAGTCCCACATACCACTGGGGGACCATGCCTGGGAGATGCGTAACGTCATTTCCCTTGCGACATAAAAAAAAGGACAGTTTTCACGTACAACATAAGGCTGTAACTATAACACAACCGCACCCCTTTTTTCATTAAATATTATGATTTGCTCAGTGGTAGGTTAAACTTATCAATAAGTAACTGATAGTTAGCTACGACACGAGTGTCTAACCTACCTACGTGGAGTATCATGTATTTAAGTGTTTAATTAAGATTATTGTCTTGCATTACATTTGTGATCGTCTCTTGTTTATATGACTAATCCCATTTCTTTCCGCAGTTCTCCAAGTTCCGGAAGCATCTACTGGGAGTATACGCGCCGATAATAGTGCTATTTGCGATCGCGCTAGTGTGCTTAGTGGCGCTAGCACCGATTGGCGTCACCTACAACTCGCTGATGGGGTCCTAGTACCATAGTACAGGAATAAAACGGAGGAATATCTCATAAGCGGCTGTAGTGTTTAGTCTACCAAGTACTTAGTTATTAGAATGGTTTTCAAACGAAAGGACTAAGGTACTACAGCGGCATCTATTGTGATTTTTTATTAATTTTCTAACATCACAATATCAGCCATTAAATATTGCACTTGTAAGCTAAAACATCCTCCCACCTACTTATGCTCAAGTTGACTTTTAAAAAATCTTCTGAACTATTATACAAAGAAATACATTTAACTCCGAATACTAACAGGCCAATAAGCCTGAGTTACGAGGCTATAACTAAATGGTGCAGTTTATAATTTTTGAATATTTTTAATTTTGACATCACCTGTACAAATATTTATACACTGTTAACAGTAAAATGTTATTAGGTTAAGTTTAATGTTAATTTTAATGAGTTCTGTAAATATTATTATTTAAACTGTAATAACAATAAAATCTTATTTCCAGTCTATTTTTTTTTTCTTGTAAATTACCAATACATCTACTTTGTGCCAATACCAATCTATTTTGATAAGCAAACCTATACTACTAACTTGATAATATATATTATGCATATAAATAAATAAAATCTTTATTCAGATAATTTAGACATTACATAGGTACATATTAACTAAAACATATAAAATACAGTAAAATATTGACACAATAGAACAAAAAAAACAATATAAGAGAGAAACACAAATAACAAGGATTTAGGCAGTTGAGCAGAGTATTGTCCAAAATTAAATCTGAAATGGCGACCACTCAGGTATAATACTACGGCGCGGCGCGCCGCGGTACCTGGTCTTCCGTGGCCCCAAACCGTAAACGTACAACAGACTTAGCAAGAAAGCAACCACAAAAGTACCATAAATAAACATATTAATTTACTTACCTTATTCGAAGCTTATATAATTGAGATAGGCACTACGTTTCCCGCCATCTTATTTCTATTTTATGTTTACCGGAAGTCCCCACTTTCGTCCCTCCATGGTGAAGAGGTAGGGAGTGTTAATAAAAGCGAGCTTACTCGTTTGCCAAATCATTGGCGTCTTGTTTCCCGTTACGTAGTAACTAATTCTTAATCTGTGGTTTCCCGCCGGACTCAGTAGTGTCTACTAAACAGTAACAGGTAGTAACAAAATAATAATAAGGACATAAACACAGGTATGTCATTTTTTAATATATTTAATGAATATAACGTAAGTAATTTTAAAAATTACTTTCATACGATAAAAATGTATGAACACTTTGTAAAATAATCTTTTAACGGATTTTTCCGTTCTAAATTAGTAGAAAACGACATTGAAATAAATATTTAGAAATAACAAGGTTTGTAAAATTTTTAATTTTACTAAAATTATTACCTCTTTCTATATTGTTATATATAATAAATAATGTAAGATATATACATAGGTATATATATATTTTGCAGTAAAAGCCAGTATAATTTTTAAATATTTTATTTTTTAGGATGAATGAAAATATTATTACAATGACTGATAATAATGAACCAGTTGCGGGTCCGTCTGCACCTCGAAGTCGCCTCATTTCAGACTCTAGCTCTGACAGTGACAGCTCCTCATCCAGATCGTCAGACTCGGCTTAGCATCGCCATTCTAGGAATAAGAAAAAAAGGAGGGGCAAACGCAGACGCTGCTCGGATCATAAATACAGACAGCTGTATAGAGAAATGAACGACATCAAAAAATTTTTAACCAATCAATTTCAGTCGCATCAGGGTAATGAACAAAGTTTTAATGAAAATGAAGATAACATTTCAGTCTTCTCAAATGTAAGTGGCAATCTTTACGATATAAATGATGATGTTTCTGACTGTAACAAAGTTAAGGAAAAAGAATTGACTTTTAATATTGAGACAAGGCTTAAGGAACCATCCATGCCAAAGTCTTCAGATAGTCATTTACAACTATTAAGTGACCTTCAACACTTAAACAATACTTCTTGGAATGACATAAAGTATGCAGAAGCTCAAAAAGCATATATTTCTTCTCCTGGCTTTACGGACTTGGAAACTAATGAAGAGGTCTTAAACTTTCAATCTTCTCGCCATTTAATACAATTAGATAAAGCTTTTGGAGCCCTTACCATGTGTGTTATAAAACAAAGGGACTCCCTCCAAAAACTGCTAACAGATTTCACGAAGTGGGTTAAAGAGAACCCTGAGTGTACAGGTATTAACAATAAATTATCCGAACTATTTACAGACAGTGACTACCAGAAAGTCTCCTCAGATATGTTACAGATTATCTGCGGTCACCGAGCTGAGGTAATACAAATTAGGCGTGAAGTTATTACAAAGCAAGTTAGAGACCCAACAATAAAATCTGTGATTCGGAAAATACCTCCATCATGCACCAATCTTTTCGTCGCAGAAAAATTTACGTCTACAGTAGAAAAGGCGGGTGGAATTCGGAAGTGTTTTTGGCCTTTAAGGAAATCTCGTATGACCACTTTGCAGGCAGAGGGTAAAAAGCCCAGCGTCTCCTTACAGGATCACGCATGTCATAAAAAACCCTCTCAGGGTTATTGTGGTTGTTACCCTAACGATCTGCCTCCGCAAAGTAGCAGTCACCACGGCTCACATTCTGTTACCCCGAGTAACCGTGGGACATTTCGTGGACGCGGCGTTTCGCGGACACACATTAAACATCAGAACCAAAGAGGTTCCGGAAATAAACGTGTCGCTTCACCCTCCCGCAACGCTGGAGATAGTAAGCGACGTCGTTTTTGACACGAATTTTCAGGCAGGCCGTCTCGCTCAATATGTGGACCTATGGAAACAGTTGGGAGCATCGGAAACAATAATAAAAATAATTTCCAGGTACCGTATACCATTTCACAAAAAACCTCCGCTCATTCATGTGGACTTACAAAAAAGAGCTGCAGAAGTACCTCGTTCTCACGACATGACTGCCGCTATCAACAAAATGAGGAAAGAGGGAGTCTTGAAACTATGCAATCCGTCACCAAGTTTCCTTTCATCGATGTTTTTAGTTCGCAAGACAGACGGTACTGCAAGACCAGTGTTCAACCTAAGGGCTTTAAATCGTTACATCAAAACAGAGAAGTTCAAACTTCTAAACATGTATCGAGTGCCAGATTTCCTTCAACCAGGAGATTGGCTTTGCAAAGTCGACCTATCACAGGCGTACTTTCACGTACGTGTCGCACAGAGTCATCGGAGGTTCTTACGCTTGATATACCAAAAACAACTCATGGAAATGACGTGTTTACCATTTGGGCTAAGTACTGCACCAAAGGCTTTCGCGACAGTTACCAACTGGGTGGCTCAAATTTTTCGCGAAAAAGGTATACGTATATTAGTGTATTTAGATGACTTTTTAATAGCACACCAGTCGACAAAGGAGTTGGAGAAACATGTTCAGTTTATTATACAAACTCTATAATTGTTAGGATGGATTATAAACAACGAGAAATCAATTCTTGTTCCATCTAAGTCAATTATGTATTTAGGTGTCGAGTGGGACCCTTCCACTAATGTAAAGAAACTTCCTACAGAGAAAGTAAATTGTATCATAACCAAAATTTCTGAAATTCGAGATAAACAACGTACAACTCTTAAACAGATACAAAGCTTAGTAGGTCTTTTAAATTTTGCAACTTTTTTGTTTTACTTTTTAAGTTTTACTGTCCCAACAGGTCGGCTCAACTTCCGGGCGTTATTAATGCTGCTCAACAAAATGTTAAAATCGGAGATCAGGTGGCATACGATCCCACAGGATGCCAGGAACAACCTAGAATGGTGGCTCAGGAACTGTCGTAAGCCTTCACCTATTCATATGCCTCCGCCCACTCATTATCTGACAACCGATGCATCACATATTGCATGGGGTGCTCGTCTTAATAATATGAGTCTGTCAGGCTTTTGGTCCCGAGACGAAATTAAGTTACATTCCAATATAAAAGAAATGTTAGCCATATTAAAGGTCTTTCAAATCTATTATAAAGTGTTGAGTGGAACCACAGTTCTAGTTCAATGCGATAATAAAACTGTAATCGCATACCTTCGCCACGAAGGTGGCACAAAATCACAAACTTTTAGATTTGACATTTGAAATGTTCCAAATATTAGAACGATATCGTATACATTTAAAAGTTTTTCACATTCCAGGGATGTACAACAGTCACGCCGACCATTTGTCAAGGCTTCGTCGGAACCCAGAGTGGCATCTGATAACCGAATGCACAGAGAGGATCTTTCGCAGATGGGGGGTCCCGGTAATCGACCTCTTCGCTTCCAGTCAGGCTCATGTGGTAACGAATTATGTCTCACTCAATCTAAAAGATCCTCAGGCAATATTTCACGATGCCTTTTCACGAGAGTGGAATTTCCAGCTAGCCTGGGTATTCCCACCACCGTGTCTCATACCCAAGGTATTGAGTCATCTCAATCATTCACAGGGAATATACTTGTTGGTTGTTCCTCGTTGGGACAAAGTTTATTGGCGAGCAGATCTGAAAAGCCGAGCGATTGCAGCTCCGTACATTGTTCCACACCTGGACAGGTTCCTGATCGACGTGTCGACGGGTCTGGCTCCATCGAAGGTCAACGAGATGGTGATAGAGGTGTGGAAATGTGGGGGTGGAATCAGAGTCTAAAAGCTTGGAGCGAACAACAAGTAGATCTTCTGAGTAAGTCATGGCGTCATTCAACACAAAAGACTTATAATACTGCTTGGAAACGATGGTTACAATGGTCAGACCAAAATCAGATTGATCCACATAATCCACAGGGTGGAGATGTAGCTAGATATTTATCAGACCTTCATTTAATTAACAATCTCTCTTATAATACTATTCTTTTACACAAGTCTGTTGTATCTACTCTTTGTAATCCGAATTCGGCAGAAAAAATTAGTTCTCACATTTTAGTAAGACAAATGTTGAAATCCATAGCTTTACAAAAACCTACAATCTCCAAACCTCCGATTTGGAATTTAGATAGTCTTGCGTCATACTTAAGTACTTATACCTTAGAACATGACAATCCTTTCCAAGTACAAAGACACACATCAATTTTATTACTTTTATGTTCTGGTAGGAGAATTCATGATTTAACTTTATTAAAAATTGATAATGACCATTGTATCCAAAATATTAATGAAATCATATTTTGGCCCTCTTTTGGCTCAAAAACCGACACGTCGGACTACAGACATTCAGGTTGGAAGTTGACAGCTAACCCAGATAACATCAATTTAGATCCAGTTTACTGGATAACGAGAACTATTGAAGTACTTGATTCTAGACGGAATAATCATAAATTAAATAACTTATTTGTCACTTTCAGAGGACAGATTAGACCTGCCTCAAAGACTATTATTTCAGGGTGGATTAAATCCCTTTTCAAAGATGCGAGTATAACTGCTACGCCTGGAAGTATTAGGTCAGCAGTTGCGTCAAGAAATTGGTGGGACAATTTCCAAATGGAAGATATTTTATTGAGAGGAAATTGGCGATCCCAAAATACTTTTTGTAAATTTTATAGGCGAGAAGTGTTACCCGTATCGGTTCCAAATAAGTCTATTACAAGGTTTTTTGATCCAATTGATTAAGTTATAAATATTTCTGATTATAAGACTCAGTTAATTAATTAATATCGATAGCATATTGTATACCTATGTTTAACGCTGTTTTGTAATATGTTAGTTATAAACTATTATAGTAGTGTGGATTATTTTTATGATAAACTATACATCTAATATATTCCTATTATATATGGATTATTCTTGGATTATTTTTAAGATACCTAAACCTAAAAAAAAAAAAAAAAAAAAAAAAAAAATTTTGTATAGTTCACATTGGCGTCTTTCACATAAAATAAACTTTCGATCCCACCAGGCGATAACAAACAATTCTCAATTATATAAGCTTCGAATAATGGAAGTCAAATTAATAGAGGCGTTTTACCTACCAATAAAACGCATATTAATTTACTTACCTTATTCGAAGCTTATATAATTGAGATAGGCACTACGTTTCCCGCCATCTTATTTCTATTTTATTAATTTTATCGAAGCTTATAGTTTAAATTCTGCCTGAGGATTTTCGCCGCAATGATTTGGCAAACGAGTAAGCTCGCTTTTATTAACACTCCCTACCTCTTCACCATGGAGGGACGAAAGTGGGGACTTCCGGTAAACATAAAATAGAAATAAGATGGCGGGAAACGTAGTGCCTATCTCAATTATATAAGCTTCGAATAAGGTAAGTAAATTAATATGCGTTTTATTGGTAGGTAAAACGCCTCTAATACAGCAATAGTATAAGTATTATAAAATATTATAATGTTTGGAATATAGGCTAAGGCATTTAATAGTATAAGCCACGATTTTCTTCTAGATAGCCTGAAACAACAAGGTGTACATGCTGCATACATTGACATCATAAACATGATCTACAACAGCAGCAAATCCAGAATACAACTAGAAAGCTTGGGCAACGAGTTCCATGTAGAAAGAGGCGTAAGACAAGGGGACCCGCTATCGCCCAAGCTATTTTCAGCCGTCCTAGAAAGTATATTTCGCAAACTGGATTGGGAAGCAATTTAAATATATTATATATCTAGCAATATCCCGCGAAACAATTATAACCACAACCTGCAAGCAGATGAGTGAGTGTACGCATAGGCATGCGTTTGATGCACCTCCCTCCTCCCACACTGCTTATGCGTACACTCGCAAGCAAAAAACATGAAAACACCACCACCACACAAGCAATAATGTTAACACGATCGTGCAAAGTCCCACCACCATGCAGGTTGCAAATATCCACAAAAAAACTTCTGAGCTTTCAAAGTGGTAAATCGGTGTAAATGTTATGAAAAGTGACAACTTATCAATTCATTTAAAAAAAAACTAAAGTTCATTTTGAATTTAGCTTTTTATTAAAAAGTTCTTTACTTATTACCCTTTCTAACGATATGCTACATGACAGAAATAATACATCAGGGGTCGACCTAAGAGATACTTTGTTGCTAGGGTCAAGATAATGAAAATACATTTTTTATGTTAAGTTGTTTTTATTAAATTAAAATTACAAAGTTTGCTCGAATTGGCCGCCTCCACACCTTATGCATGCACGACACCTTTTTCTTATTTCCGAGGTTGTAGTTAAAAGCCGCATTTCCTCTTGCATTTTTACGAATGCTGTGTTTATTCGTTCCACTAAAATTTCTTTTGTGGGCACCTCTGTTGCATACACTAACTCTTTTGCACGTCCCCATACGTAGATATCCAGGGGTGTTAAATCTGGGGACCGTGCTGGCCATGGAATGGGGCCAGCTCTACCAATCCACGAGTTTGGAAATGCATTATTTAAATGCTCTCGTACCGTTCGTTGGTAATGTGCCGGACAGCCATCATTTTGAAAAACAATTGGCACATCTTCTAAAACTGGTAGTACCAGTTCAGGTAAATCATTTTGAAGAAACTCTAAATAATTGTTTCCATTGAGTCGTTCTGGCAAAAAATATGGGCCGACAAGATTTCGCCAAATAACACCAGCCCAAACATTTACGCTGAATTTTCGCTGAAAGGAAGTCTGCCTTTTTTTGTGCGGATTTTGGCCCCTTTTCTCCCAGTGATGCAAATTGTGCAGATTTGCTATGCCTTCATGGCTAAAATTTGACTCGTCAGTCCATAAAATTCTTTTCAAAAAGTCGCTATCTTCAACATCTGTGTGCAATAAAAATCGGCAGAACTCTAACCGTCTTGCATTGTCACCCTCTTCGAGACCTGGAACAATGAATGAAATCCGTGAGTTTGTGGTAATAACTGCATAAACGCGATATTTCTTTCTTTTAATTGAGCTCACGCAAAGAACTTCTTCAGTTGTCCGAGAAACATAGCAAGAAAGGAATTCAACGAAACAATTACAACAATAAAAAATAAAAAATAATAAGAGTAAAAGTGAACACATTAAGATTTGAAATCAAGTAAAATGTTTTAATGTCACATTTTAAATAAGTAGTAAGTACTGTAAGTTGTTACCTTGAACAGGAGTGTAATGAAATGCGTGCCTTCCATCTGCCCGAAGAACGGACCAGACTTTCCAAACTGATACGTTAAGTCCGTCAGCAACAACTCGTATGCTTGTTGTAGGATCGTCATCAAAAGCTTGAAGGATTCTCTCATCAACTTCAACATTATGTTGCCTCACATTCACTCGGGGCTCCCGAAAGTTTAAGTTTCCGGTCTCCCTCAGACGTCGATAGGTAGTTGAGAAGGTCTCGTGGTGAGGTAACCGTCGATCAGTGTAGCGTTCTTGATAAATTCTTCGCGCTTCATGCGAATTGCAATCAGCTTTACCATACGCCAACATCATGTCAGCATACTCCTCGTTACTGAAGTTCGCCATTGTAACGAATACGCAAAGATAAACACAACAAAAACGTAACAGTTCAACAACAGATTTAACAAAAAAACAATAACAAGACTTTAATTTGATTACGATAGAACAACGGGAAAAGTACGGGCACTTCGAATCGCAGAGTAATCTCGACTGATTCCCGGCAAGTGACCTTCACTCACTTTCAACTCGATAGACAAAGACAACAATAACTGTACTACTAGTAAGAAAGGGACTAACTTTTTACCTGCTGCTTGATAATCCGCGTTGACTGGTTACATTGTTCAAACCAGTTACATTGTTAGAGTGCGTGTTCAGGCAAACGAAGCTTAATTTGACCACTTTAAGAATGGTTTCTTATATCATGTAGCATATCGTTAGAAAGGGTAATAAGTAAAGAACTTTTTTAAAAAAAGCTAAATTCAAAATGAACTTTAGTTTTTTTTTAAATGAATTGATAAGTTGTCACTTTTCATAACATTTACACCGATTTACCACTTTGAAAGCTCAGAAGTTTTTTTGTGGATATCAATTGTAACATGTAATGATTTATTTAGAATTAGAAAACATTGTAAAATACAAGCATACTTTGTTTTGTGGTATTATAACCACAAACAAAAAAGTTAGGACGATTTAAAGGCAAGATTTCGGGTAGATTTCAAAAAAATTAAAAAAAAACATATCTAGACTACCGTGAGACTTAGGATATTGGGTCTCACGGGGGAAAATAGCACATGACCCCCCCCCCACCCCCCAAAAAATCATGTCGGTCCATGTGCAAAACACCCTGTATATATCTGTAGGATTGAACGTGTAAAAGAATGAGATGGAATGAGGCGTTACGTAGAAAGAGACAACTGTAGGATTGAACGTGTAAAAGAATGAGATGGAATACATTACACAGCGTATCTCATTCTCGGGGTCTCCTCTTTGCGCTATACTTCGTAGTCTCACTGTATAGTTCACTACCTCCAGTCTGAGAGTTGAATGTGTGCGTATGTTTGTACGTGTGTGTTGCGCGCCTGCGTATTACGAAGTTCTGCCACAACTTGTATACTGCTGCCGAGTACAGGGTATGCATTCATCCTAAAATTGGATTTGTATAAATTGAACACAATTATTATTATTGTTATGTATGTGTATAGCTTTCTTGCTTACGGGCAATTAAATCCCGGACCTTTGAAAGGCATGCGTGGGGCCGAAGCCAACACGTAGAGGCCCCGTTACACAATTTTAATTTAAATGTAATGTAAAACCAGCCGGCGACTCTCCCTGTACGCACCATGGGAGTGCGCCCACGGAGACCCACCAGTTAGCGTAAGACTATTGCAAGGAACGGTTATAGGAAAAGATTCTGGGCTATAGGGGTGAGGTGCTAGTGGACTGGGTATCTAAGACTATGGAAGGACTATGGCGTCTGCCAGATACGACGTGTTTGCATGTATCAGATTATTCAGAAAGTTGGCAGACGGTGACTTGCCAACTCATTGTAATGGGCCCCTTAAAATGGTCGCACGCACGGTGCACCAAGGCGGCAACATTTACAGAGCGGCTTGAGGCAGGAGAGGTGTCGCTGGACTTTATACGCCGATCATTTGCACCCTCAGAGGGTCCCATCACGACGCCCACTCGCCACTTACGCTTCACATCCTCCCTCCGAGCCTGAAGCTCTCGCGACTCCACTCTGCCCGGCCGGTTAAGGCAAGTCAGAGGTAGGGGCTGTTCTTCCTCAGCAATCACAGATGGAGAACAGAGTCCTTCCCCTGGGAGCACTCAGGTACGTGGGGTCGCTACTCCCCAACAGCTCGCCACAAGCTGCCCTGCGGTTTTATTGTTATTATTATTTATATTGCTTTGTAACATACTTTATGTAATACGATTTATTGAATTAATATAAATAATCCGAATAATTACAGATATATGTTTGTCTCTCTTATCATTTTAGCAGATGCGTTCATTTACCCTTTTTTTCTATTCGATATAATTATAACATAATTATCGTTCGTAAAGAGTAAACTCCAATCGTGCGTCGTAGCTGACACAGACACACTTTTTTATTTTATTTTATTTATATATTTATCTATACTTATAATAAAACTGTAGAGAGGTCAATTCTGTACATTGAATATTTTTTCAAAATACATATTGGAGGATGATTGGCGATCGATACTGATGCCAAAAATGCAATTAGTAAAATTTTTGTCTGTCTGTCTGTCTGTCTGTCTGTATGTATGTGCGCGATGGGAACAAAAACTACTGAAGGGATTTGAACCAAACTTGGTACGATTGTAGCCCATATTCCTGGGCAGGTTATAGGCTATATAACATAACGCTACGATACATAGGAGCCGAGCAGTGACGATAAATTTGAAGCAAGTCGGATGAATTTAGCGCGCGCGGCCTGCGGACGAACGGTTCGTGCGGGGGGCGCGGGGGGATCGCTTACACAGTAACGCGAAGCAATAGAACGTGGCACTAAAGTAGATTAGAACATCAAATAAGTACCTAACTATCAAGATTTCTTTTCTGTGAAGGCAGTGTTTTCACAGTGTCATAATAATATAAAAATTGTATTTTTGAACTTGCTTCACAAATTGAAATAAATTATCATTTATTGTATAAAATCAACTTAATTAACTGTATAATTAAAAGAAAGCCTTTCGCGATAAACTAAAAAACGAGCAATTAAGCGGTTTTTGGAAAGCTATTTATACCATCACGGTATTAATCCTTATCATTTTTAATACGTTAGTTGGCTTAAGCATTCCATAAGGACTATATTTGCCCTTTATAGGTACCATGCAAATATAATGAATAGTTTAAGAAATATAGCAAAATTAAAATCGTTTCGCCGTGATACGACCGAGCGCCGCGTGACGTCTTACGTCCGAGCCGGGCTGGTGTAGTGTAGGTATCAGGGGGCCTACTCGAGATGCCATCGCTAATTATCGCTTACAAAGTTCGATAACAAAATGTATGGGATGTGACTTAAGGTACGCTAAATGACAAACCAAATCGCGATCATTTAGCGTAGCTTATGTCAAATCCCATACATTTTGTTATCGAACTTTGTAAGCGACAATTAGCGATGACATCTTGAGTAGGCCCCCAGATGCTGGTAGGTAGGAATTTTGGCGAAGGTCAACCAAAGGAAATCCACCCCACTGCTGGGTAAAAAATACTATTAAAATGTGCTAACTGTGCCTGTGTTATTATCCCGTCAGGAGTTGAAGTGTTTTTGAAAATAAAATTGGATCGTGTGAGGCTACTTCTGGGTGGTCTCAAATTACGTCATCCGCGCGAGGATCAAATTACAAATATTTCAAATATTTTGTTTAAGAGCTTAATTAGATTATATAAACAATATGTCGTTAAAATCGCTATGAAACAAGCTAACATATACTTATGGATTGGTTTAGTTTGGCTTTGTAATGTATAATTTATTCCAAATAAAAACTTATGACAATTAAAAATTGCTGGACGTTTGTGAAGCGCGGCAGGAACCGCGCTGCAAACATTCAAATATAATTTTTTTTTATGTTATATTTTCTTTAAAACTAAATTTAATTTATTTATATTATTATTTTACTTAGGGTAGGTTAATAAAAAAACGCTACTAAAACCGATCGGCGCGCCGAGCTGGGGCCAAACTCTCCAAAGTGATTCGATTTTGATTCAGATTCGATCGTGCCGCATACTCCCGAATAAATTGATGTTTGTTTATTTTTGTTCTCTGTCGATTGATATCGTCGGGTGCACAAAAAGTTACGTTCCAAAGGTTTTCTTTATCCTAATTAGTTCCAAAGTATTCTACCAAATAAAACACCAAATCCGTTGAGATCGAACTAATTCGATTCTCGGTTGTGTCGAGAGTAAGCCTGCTGGATCCTCGACGGGGCGTGCCGCTGCGCCCATGTCTAACCGAGAGTTTCGTTTTAAATACCTTATTATTTGCTATATATGTTTCAATTTAATATCTCAAAACATTAATGACAAAAACGGTAGTAAGTTCAAAAAAAATGAAAATAATTTTATGGTTTCGCAATTTATCCCATGTCGGCACTATTAAGACGTTGCTTCATTTATGGTTTCAAATTTAGGTTTTGGTTCCCTTTGGAGTGTCGAAAATTACAAAAATTTGCGACATAAACGGCTGAATCATTGGGTAGATGTGGCTAAGGAGTCTGTTTTTTTCAAAGCCAGAAGGGACAGAAAATCCTGAGTATTTAATAGGATTGTTAGCTTGATACCTACACGTGTTAAAGTTTTGACAACCAGACAGACAGACAGACGGACATCGAAGTTAAATACTTTACTAAATTAACGTGAAAAATTGGCTGGGTCTATACGGTGCATTCGAATAATATTATCCTAACTTCGAATACCTTTGCTGACTTCAGCACATATTGTTCGAAGGCCTACTTCTTTTGCCGAGCTCCGAAAGGATGGTACTATATTATTATTATACCCTGCATACCAAGAGGCTTGCCGGGTACGTGACTTGCTGGATCGGGATCAACACTGGGATACACTGGGAAGTACCTATTGGCGAAAGTTGTCAGCGGTTGCGTCAATAAACTAAAAATATATTTAAAAATACTAAAGTGTCCTAAATCACTTTTCTACGCGTACGAAGTCGCGGGCACAGCTAGTAGGTAATATATGTATTAATAAGTATAGGTATGTATTAATAAATAAGTAATTACAAGGCCAGATACTAGGATTCTGAAAGTCTCGAATTCTCGATTTATGAGATAGGGAGTTGAACGAGTGGCACGATAATCAATAAGTATAGGTATACCTGGCAAGCATCTGAGAATTTTAAAAACTGCCTCAAGCCGGCTTAACAAACAAATAATAATAATAATAATAATATAATTTATTTGCCAAAATATGGTAGGTACATTAGGCTGGAACAGGTTAGTAGTGACACACATATCTTGTCGGATTATCTCGACGTGCAAATATTATTTGAATTTAATAATTAGATAGTAAAAATTAATTTCCAATAAAATGTTGCTATCCGTCAACAATTTAATAATATGTCAATAACAGTAATAAATTATTCAATTAATAATAATTAAAATTTAAATGTTAACATTACTTACACTTTCATCAACTGTATAATACATTTTGTCTAGTAATAATATAAATAATTCATTTTTAAATTTATTAAATGTCAATCTTTTTAAACTATCTGGTAGTTTATTATACATACGAATGGCCATACAGTAGGCGTTTTTAGAAAACATGCTTAACTTTTGCTTAGGAATGTATAATTTGTCTCCTTTCCGACCTCTATAATTGTAATCTTTATTTTTTGGAAATAAACATGGATTCTTATACACAAAAATGGTAAGCAATACATAGTAATACTATAATCACATTGCCATAAAGCTACGATACTATATAATTACAATATAAATATACCTATACATATTATATACATACACACATACACACATCTCTTACATTGTTATGTCTGTGGTTATGGTTTTAAATAAATGTTAACGAGCTTAAAATATATACTATAATATTTGTAATTACATATCAAGAATAATATTTTATACATGTAATTATTAAACAAATAACATCTACACAAATAGCATTAACTAAAATAAAAAACTGTATACATAAAAAATCTTTAATAATTCTAATCTTATAATAAAATATCAACTATCATCACTTGGTATTTCTGAATCTTCCACAGTTCTTGTTGATGGGATGTACACTTTAAATGAAAATTCTGTATGTGGAAACGACCCAGGATTGGTAACTTGACAGTTTTGATAACTCCTTGTGTACGGTTGAAACTGATCACCTATTACAATTAAATCCGGAATTGGATACAAACTCAAGGCATCAGCATATTTCCAGAATATAGGTTGGACCCCCAGAGATAATGGCGATAAAGTACATTGACTTAGCAATGTCTTCGTTATGTGATCTGGAATATCACCAGTGTCTGGAAAATGTATTGAATTTCTACACATCTTTGTCACCAGATCTTGTCTAAGCACCACAATCTCCTGGGTACAATATTGGATGCGACAGGGGTTGGTAGTGAATATTACGGAATCACCCAACTTATTACTTATGTCTTTAGTGACAATGTTCGGTATTGGAGCTCTAGGTAGGATATTAGGTGCTGATGGGTCTCCTAGACCAGGCACAAAAATAAACTTGCAGGACTCCCTCAGTTTTGTAAATGGGTATATCATATCTCCCAAATTTGTTAATGCTGCTCTGAGTTGACTGCTATGTTCGTATCCATAGGGACAAGACAGAAACTCCCCTAAGAACACTATAGCTATAGGAGGAAACTCATTAAATCCTGAAAATAAAGTTTTCAACTTTGATATAACTTTGAGGTTGTCAAACCACACATCAGACAGGAACACTATTATACCATCTTCATTGTCCTGTTCCAATTTGAGCAAATTCTGTGAATTTTTCAATGAGGTCCTTGATTTTCCTCCAAAAGAGTTCATGTTTCCAAAATATGGGGATGACATTGATCGAACCTCAGATGGTGGGAGAACTAAACCCATTACATGCAAAACTTTGTCTTCGTAGTGGCCTTCAGCTAATACAAAACTGCTCTCAGTGAACAACCCGGAATGATATCGTGTTTGAGTCATGTCCAGCATGACACTACCAGTAGGATCTTCCAAGTAGAACTTGCCTTCTGTTAGCTGTGTGAGGAATCCTAAAACAATTACATCATCTACACGACTTGAGTAGCTCAGAAGCACCTCAATTTTACGCAATGAAAACCGTTTTTCTTCTGTTGTTGTGGGCAACGTTTCTGTTGCAAACAACTTATTTCGTATGGTACGTTGCCAAATAATTGTATATCTATCTATGAATAGTTGGGCTTTCCACTTGGGTTCCGGAAATAAGTTCTTCACAAAATTAGCGTCTTTAACAAATTTCTTTCTTTCGTTGTCGTAATGAATTTTCGGGATACTAAAAGCATCAATGACATTAAGAACTGTTTCGGATTCTTCGAGCCCTAGGGATGAACATTCCTTGTACGCAACCTCCAAATGCTGCTTTTCCAATACAGGTTGTGACAAACACTGATGAAGTAGATGTGCTATGAGTTTATCGATCATTCTTTTGCGTTCCTGGTAATTCATATCCAAAAGCTGTTCAGCTACAAAGGTGCTTGCATCTCTTCTTAGTGTAAAGCCTCCTAATTTGAAGGTACTATTTACTTCAGATCGAACTTGTTGCAAGTCAGCCATTTCAATCTCTTATTACATTCAAAATAATTTATGGATTTTGAAAGCTTTAAAAGTTTTAACTTCTAAGCGTTTACTTATAAAAAAAATAAAATTAAAGTTTTAAGTTTTTGAATTTTTGAAAGTGACAAAATCACAACCTGACAGCCCGCTAAATTTTGACAGCTATTCTTTTTTTTTAAGTTCGTATAAGATGAAGAGGCTAAGGTCGTAGACCATACTGCCTAGATAATAGTTCAGTTTTATTCTATTTAATTTTGTCAACTGTCAGCATTTTTTTTTCAACACAGCAAAGGCGTTGTACATTCTGCATTTTTTCTTAAAAACAGATTATTTCTACACCGTAACCTTGAGGCACCTTGCAATAATCTATTTATCTATAACTTGAGTCTGAAAATTATATAATCAAGCTTAGTGTCTGTTGTTACAAGCCACTTATTTTTATTTAGAGTTACTATATCTTGTGCTTTCAATAAGAGTGATCCTTATAATGGAAGTAGAGCCCAGTAGAGCTTTTATCCTTCATTGTTCTGTAGTTTTAAAGGACATTAGAAATGCCTTTTTTTAAGTTAGAAATACGGTGTTCTTTGAGTTTAATAAATTTTATACGTTCACCTTTGACTCAAATGTCTCAGTCTGGAAAAGAAAACGACTGTCAAATGTCATTGACAGACTCGGTTAATTGCATTTGACATTGACATCTATAACAACTGGGAATTGGGAATTCGGTCAAATATTTTTATTTTTAATTTTAGGTACTGTAATTAGATTCTTCCATGATCTAATGTGTAAGAAAGATAATTATATTAATAAAGTAATCCATTTTACTGACTACTACATCGTAAATATGTTAGTGCGTTTCGAAATTTACTATTAATTTATGTAAACTCACGGCAAAATGTAAGTAAACTAGAACAGTTTCACTAATTGTTATTAAACAGTTAACCGGTAGGAGATAATTATATTGTTTTACTTGCATAAAATTAACATTTGAACTGCTAATTGGTAGTTGACGTATTCGACTTGCCCGTTATAAACATACCTACTTCAATATTTTTGCATCATTTAGAAATCCCACAAAGTGTATGATTCAACAAGCATATCATTCCATTTATGCTTATGTAGCACGATTATTAAGAAATAATATATGATTATTTTATTATAGAGTGCTTTCAAAATGGATATCCTGCGACAGTTTCAGAATCTTGCTTGGTGAGTAATGCTTAAAACTGTTATTTTACTGTAAGCTAATCCAATACTAATACATTCTTCTTGAAATGTAGCTTTTAGTCACAAGCCCCATGATAATAATAAGATATTTTAATAAGTAATACTTGTGTTGTGTTTTTATATAAATAATTTTGATGTATGTGACAACAAGTGTGATTGTTGGCAATGAAAAAACATATTATAATCATCCACTCTTTATTAAGTGTAATAAAGACTAAGTATAGAAAGTATGTAAGTCTAATTATCTACACTAATATAAGAGAAAAGATTTGTATTTTTGTATACGTAACAACTTAACTCAAAAAGTATGGGACCAATTTTAATAATTCTTTTTTCATTAGAAAGCTACATTATCACTGAGTAACATAGGCTATATAAAAATCAATTGCTGTTTGTTAGTCTCGCAAAAACTCGAGATCAGCTGAACTGATTTGACTATTTTTGGCCTTGAAATATTTGTGGAAGTCCCGGGAAGGTTACACTGTTTCCATGCTCAACGAAGTGGGCATGGGTCAGCTGGTTAATAATAAAGTAACGATTACCTTGTAAAATCTAGGTGCAAGCCTGATTGGTGTTATCCAAGCATGAGTAAGGAAACCAATGAGTTGTTGAGACAGTGCATTAACTTACCCAGCATAGAGCTTTGTGATGATGTGGAGGAAATTATCAGACGGAGCAAAGATTTTTCAATTCCATTTCCTGTGGAGACTGTCAGGTAAGATTTTCTGATAAAGACATCTTGTGCTTCTGAAAATTTAAATGAAGCAAGTTCAAAAATATTGTTCTGTATATTCAACTGAATTTCAAATAATTACTGTTAGAAAGTGCACTTATTATGTTTGTACTTACATAATATTTACATTTAATGAATAGATCTAAAGCTAGTTTTTATAAACTAAATTTAAAAAATTAAGACTTATGTCTTAATTTTTCTTCTTTTGATATCTGTAAACAATTATATGGAGCATAATAATATTTTGTATATTTTCAGATTAGAACAGCTTAAAATCCACAGACCACTTGATAGACTGAAGAGAAACATAGTGTCCACATACCCCCTCATACATGAGAGAGTGCTGCTGCTCATGACACATTTTCTGATATACAAAAGGTATTTCACATATACCTACTATATAATATGTAGGCTTTATTAGACTTATTTAAAACTTTTTGGCTTTGTTTTAGAGAGGGATAGAAACTGTAATATTGATTGATGACATAAAATGGAAATTAAAATAAAAATTCTAATCCATAATTATTATTCAAATTTTTTCTAAGAACAACATTGGGAGATAGAGAACTCGACAGTTGTGGTCGAATTCTCAAAAATTAAGAGATACTAAGGTCACTCAAATTGATTCCAAAGACAGCATAGGAAGTGTTTGGTTGTAAGAGAACTAACACACAATCATATTGTGTTTTCCAGAGAATTTGGATCACCAATAGAGAAAGTGTTCTACAGAGACATGACTGTGATACAGTTAATTGACAGGATACTGCAGAAGAGAGCGGTGGCATTCGTTGGTCCTCACGACAAATACATGCTAATGACAGGAGAGACTGGGTAAGTTCCATCCTGATAAAATTTCGAACACTCAAAATAGAAGTTTGGGAAAATAGTGAAAATACAATAGAGACGAAAATTTTACATAATTTTAATTCTGGATAATAAAGTCAGCGGGTCACAGCACGGCAAAATTAGGGTACTGACAGAATTTGCGTGCAACTGTACGTTATGGGCGGGGCGGGCCGCATTGCAAGGACGCAAATCCGCCTTGCAATATTGCGAGCCGCTGCGGCCCCACACAGTGTGCGATAATTTATACAAATTGTATTTAAGCTTTTTGAAGGGAAATTTGAAAGCACCATTTTTAATGTCCGCTTTTGAATAGTTAATGGGATCAGGCGTTACTTTGCGGAAATCCATAGCATAAAATTTAAATATATTATATCTAGCAATATCCCGCGAAACAATTATAACCACAATCTGCAAGCAGATGAGTGACTGTACGCATAGGCATGCGTTTGATGCACCTCCCTCCTCCCACACTGCTTATGCGTACACTCGCAAGGAAAAACATGAAAACACCACCACCACACAAGCAATAATGTTAACACGATCGTGCAAAGCCCCACCACCATGCAGGTTGCAAACTCGACGCGCGTTTCGCCTACCCTGGAGCATCCTCAGGATGTAGACTCTGCGAACCTGCATGGTGGTGGGGCTTTGCACGATCGTGTTAACATTATTGCTTGTGTACGCATAAGCAGTGTGGGTGGAGGGAGGTGCATCAAACGCATGCCTATGCGTACACTCACTCATCTGCTTGCAGGTTGTGGTAATAATTGTTTTGCGGGATATTGCTAGATATAATATAATTAAATTTTATGTCTTCTTTTGAGTTCAATTTTAAGTAGCCATAACGTATTTTAGGGCGGATGGATGGGAATCAGTGGGCACTCTGCAACAGAAACCACCACTAGTACTTGAGAACTGTTTAAGTTACGACGAAATGAAACTATCAGCTATGGTGTTTGTTAGTGGATACACAGAATGTATCAATGATGGATCAAGAAAGAACTCTGGGGTTATACAAGAGGATAATATCGAGGAGGAGGCTGTTATCATAGGTATCAATACAAATCTGATTTTCTATGGTGTTTTATTCAGGAAAAAAAATTGTCAGATACAAAAATATTTTAAATTTTTAGTACTTTAGTATTTTTTTTACACACAACTAATTATTAATATTTTCATACTTGTAACTGAAATATTTTTAAGGTTTAATTGGAACACGTTTTAAACGCAAAGAGCGTATGGAATACGAGGATATATTAATAACGGAACAACAGAACTGCTTAGACAATGGTTATGGGGAGGAAGTAACTCCAACAACTTGTCTGAACGTGTTAAAAACTACATATGTCAGAAACAACCAGTCAGCCAAACACATGTGGCGGCAGATGTGGTCAGAATTCTATCAGGTATGTTCTAAAACACAATATTTTAGATTACAAAGTCAATAATGTAAATAACAAATAAAACTGAATCCAACACTGTACCCTGTGACACTCTGGAAGTAAAATGGAAATATATAAAATTTCAATGTTATACTTTAGATCTATTTATAGCCAAAATGTGTAATTGAATAGAATATGTGATGCAAACCATCTTTTTATTCTTTTCAGTTTACATGGCCAATACTTTGTTGACAAACAAAGTATTGGGTAAATAAAAATATATAAATGGTATAATCAAAGGCTTACGTAAAGTCAAAGTAAGCACATCCTATGATCTAAAAAATTGCAGGTACACAGCTACACCTATGAGGAATTGACCTCGTATGTAAATATAAAAGACAAAAGCGAGGACCAGAGGTATTTGGAGCGCTACGTGAAGGTGGCTCCGGAGGTGATATTCGACAACGAGGTGTACTACAGGCGCCTGTCCGTGCTCGCCGAGACCACGCTGTTGGAGGCACAGGCGCGCGGCGCCGAGGCTCAGAGAGATGTCTTCCTCAACGTTATTGGGGCTGGTAAGAAGCGGAATTTCTGTATGATTTAATAAAGTTAAAAAAAAAATATATGAAAGTTACATAAAGATTCTTGATAGGTAGACTGACTGACAACTTATCCGATGACAGAAAAGATACGATAAGATATAACAATATGCTCCGAAAGTTAATACCACTGATAAAGCTGCAAGAAGTAATTAATAATTACATATTGCTTATTATGCGTATATAGTGTGAGAAGATCAGAATTACTATAACTTTGGGACCTTTTGTCATTTTAGAAATGTTTTTTTTTACTTTTCAATCTTTGAATGAGAAAAGATAGTATAATTAATCTATCCCAAAGTTTTTTGTTCTTTAAAGATACTGCGAATTAAAGGCTGCACTCAAAGCATTTAAATTATTTATTAATTTCTACATGAAAGAATGTGGTTGATTAAATCTTCAAGATTTCAATTCAGTTCGTGAATGTTCTGCAACATGTCGAGGTTGTGCCTGACTTTGGCAAATCCAAAAGGAAAGCTAATGATTTGGACAGTCTATGATGTATGTTAGTTTGTTTCCTCATAGCAGCTAACTCACTGCTCAGATTTTACTAAATAAGGTGTGACCCGATTCGTAACGATGCCGCGAGTAACATAGGCTATATATTTGTTTAATATTGCAGGTTTGGGAGTATGGAAGGTCTCACATCACCAGGACGACGTATACGTGCTGACGTTTATGGAGCGAATTCGCGCGTTTCTCAAAAAGGACATGTTGAATAACGTGACAGATGTAAACTTCGCCTTTATTAAGCCGGGACAAAGTATAGACGGTGAGTAATGTTACCAAATGTTAAAAAAAGCGATGTTCTTTTAGCATAGACAAATAATAAACTGCAAAATCTTCATTTTTCAGCTTTATTTAAGAACTCAGAATCTGGCGAGGAATCGCCTAAAGAGAAAAGAATATTTTTCGAAAGCAAGCGACACCCAAAAGGTATCCCTATCCATTTATAATATGTAATAGTATTATAAATTTGAATGTTATGCTTTCACGTTAAAAATTACCAAACCGATCATCATAAAACTTTGTACACATATTATTTTTGGAGGTATTAGACATATTTTTTATTACATGCGAGCAAAATGTATTACACTAGCTTAACTTTTAATATACACTTGTCTTATTCTGTTTCTTTAATTTGTGGTTTCGATTTCGCCAGTTGGAATAAACGTACAGCTGGAGAACAGAGAGCCGGCGTCGCGGCTGCAGGGTGAGCACGAGGGTAAACTGCTCGTGATAACGTACCCCTGGGACGGCAACGCGCACCCTGGGAACGAGTTTTGGTATGCGACTACAAATTGTTATCTAAACTATTTTAACATATTTACTTATTGTGCACACTTATCAACACAATAACACTTCATTATCCAATACGTTTTATATGAATTAAACAATAATTAATATTTTTAAACATCAAATGAAATTCTTTCACAGAAAAAATACCCCATTTTGACACTGCCGATTGTAGAATATAAGCCTATAGTCTATTGATTCATAGCAAACAATAATCATTGTATTAATATTGGCCAATTGGCATCACATGTCTCTGGTTGTGTCATAGACGGGTTTGTTTACGTTTGGTTTAAATTTATCTCGGACGTAATATAAAGCATGGATGTGTTTAGATGAAGCATTATTTCCAATACATGAATATTTCAGAAGCATGCTTGTTATAAATCTATTTATTAATATCTAAAAGCCTTAGCAGAATTGTGTAAACAGAGGATTTTAATCTTTTACAAAGCTGTAGTTTATTTAGAGAAAGACTGCAACTAATATCTTTTTTAAATAATACTTAGAAGACAAATAATAATCAATAAAAATAACAAAAAACACACTACGTCCAGCACACTACTAATATCAAATGAAATCAAAACATTTTATTCAGAATAAATTTAAACAAAATGTTTTCTGAACGTCATGTCTATGTGATGCCTACCACCGGTTCGGGAACTAGCCCAGCGAGATGAATATTTACCAAAAAGATGGAAAATTGCTCTTTTCATATAAGATTTACAAATGTCAGGATTAAAACTAAATAACAAAAGTACAGTAATTTTACAGTATATAAATATAGCCTTGCAGAGGGCTACTTTATTCCCAAGGTGTGCTGTCATTCATAAAAACTTTTACTGTATAGTAAGCTTTTGCACACTAACGTTTTCTGGTATACTATTGTATAGGCGTATACATTGGCCCTTAAAATAACAGAAGGTAAAACTAATGATTTAAAAAAAACTTTAAACACCATTAATTTTTTTATAGCATATCCCACAAGTAAAAGGTGAAATTAAAAAAAGTGTGTGGTCTAATTTCGAGCACAATACACACTCTGGTTTAATTATTAATCATGGACCCATTTTTTTCAGGTTTGGCAGCTTAGAAACATCAGGCGACCCGGCCGCGGCGTGCTCGACGCAAGTATCGGAGTTGCACAACGCTCATGTAAACCCCTCCCTTAGTGGGGTGAACGTGCGAGTCGCCGGCCGCGGCGGCCCGAGCACGCTGCAGGACTGCTGTCTCGCTCTCACCGCTTAGAATAGAGCGAGACAAAACAAACAAAGCACGCAGTATACTAGAGATGGCAATAAATGACAAGTTACGACAGGGATATTTACTGTAAAGTGTTTGTGAGTGTGTATAGTTAAAAATTATTTTATGAGTGGCAACTGGCAATACTTATTTTTAATTACTTTCTAACTAAAGTCAATTGAAAATTATTAATGTGTTTTTGTATTGTTATGATCGACTGCAATATGATAAAAAAACGAATATTCTGTGGCAACACCTCAAAGTGGCCACAAGAAAAAGCTTCTTTCTTGCCAGTTTTTTTTACCAAAAAAAACTTAATCATAAACGCTGACGAAATAAGCAGCTACATTATAATATTTTAAGCAAACTTTTTTTTAAAGCTGAATTTCGCACAACGGATTTTTTTAAACGAATGGATTGCAATTGTTGTGATAAATTTAAATTTTTAGGGAATTGAGTAGTTCCTGTAGCCTTATGTAAGTCCCTCCCAATAGTTTATTATCATTTACAATATTTATCTTGTAATGTCCCATATAAATATTATGTAGTTTAAGTATACCTTGGATAAGTTGGATATGAGAATTTTTCTACATTTTAATTAATAGCGTCATTATGATATTATTGTTATATTTGTATTATTAATTTTGGTTGTAATGCTATATTTTAACTACTTATTAGTTTTTAGACTGGGGTTTATAATTAAAATTATAAAAGTTTTAAAATGGAGGAAGGATTCTGAACCACCATATGTTATATATACTGGTTTTCATCGCACAAAACTTGTATGATTGATACTATAACAGTTAAACATGAAATAATGCAGCATAATATTTTGTAAACTGTATGATATATTTATTTTGTTTATTTATTTTTATTGTCCATTAGACGGTAACCATATATACTATTCTGTATGCCATGAATTTTATTTAATGTGCAATTTTTAATGCTCGCGAATGTTTGGCATTACTTTGTTTTGACTAAAACATAATTTCTGTGTGTAAGTAGTATTGTTAGTTTGTAAAATATATTACCTAATTGTTATAGAAATTAAAATTAATGTATTCTGTATAAATATTTTAGAGTACTTACTTACATATTACTCGGACATTATAAATTAATATTACACATATATGATTAAACTGTATAGATGTTAAATCCTTGTATGAATTTATTTAATTTGATTTACTGAATAAGAAACTGTGTTTAGGGTTCTGTAATGTTCCACTATCCACCTTTCTGTCTGTCGTAACCTATTTAATAATTATGAAGAATAGGTATAAATAAAGTTTGGTAATTTTTCATCCCTTTAATAAAGTTTCCCTAGTTTCGAATATCTCATTATAGCAAATTAAAATTAAATCTTTATGAATAGATACACTTACTAATATAACAGAATTATTAATAGTTACATCTAAGTAATAGAAAAGTTATCTAAGTTAAGATCTTTTTCACGCAAAACGTTTTGTCTATGAAAATGTACTATTGTATAGCCGAAATAAATTTAACCCAAACCTAAACAAACCCATCTATGACACAACCAAAGACTAGTCAGTGATGCCAATTGGCCAATATTAATACAATGATTATTGTTTGCTAAGAATCCAATCAATCCATAGACTATAGGCTTATTCTACAATCTGCAGTGTCAAAATGGCGTATTTTTTCTGTGAAAGATTTTCATTTGTTGTTTAAACATATTATCAATTATTGTTTAATTGTTAAAAATGTATTGGGTAATGAAGTATAATCTGGTGAAAGTGTTGATAAGTGTGCACAATAAGTACTTAAATATGTATGTGAAAATGTCGGTGTTTGTTTACGTTTAGTTTAAATTTATCTCGGACGTAAAATACGAACTATCGCAATGACGTCATACCGACAGTATTGCAAGTTGGTTAAATTGTTTGTGTCTACATTAAGTTAATGTAAGTGATGCTAAATGTATTTCAGAAAAAATATTATATACTTAATTATTTCATAAGTATTCTGCGATTCGGACAGCAACATTAAGGAAGTCGAAGAAAAACGTTTAAAGATAAATTACAGAACCCTCCTTAGAGATGTTGTTGTGATTATTTAACCAGATAATGAATCCATGTATTGTTTTAGAATCAGAATGTCTTAATAATCCATTATGTTAAAATGTGTAATGTTTTAAGTAAGAAATATAAGCCAGTGTTTTATAATCAGTGCGATTTTCATTTAACCACAAAAACTCTATTAGATAATAGAGCTATAACATGACTACTCACTATTTAGAAAAACGGTTATCAAAACATACCATTAAGAAAATTAAAATTTTCCGCCAAAGAGAATATAATCACTACGTTTTTTTCCGCTGTTGTAGCTTACACTGGCAATGGTTTTATACTATACTGCCACAAAAAAAAAACAATGTCATCAATCTTCCTGCGATATCAGCTGCTTTTTGCTGTTTTTTTTATAATAAATATCTTAATATGTTTTTGTTGATAAAAATGCAAAACGTGAGTCACACAGATAACATGATTCACAGTTTTCCCCTTTTTGATGATATCCATTGAATAACTTTGTGAAAGAAGATTTAATATACTTACTACATCAAAGAATGCCACCAAGCAGAAAACGTAAAGCTGAAAATGTAATGTTTGTTTATTTATGTGTAATGTTATTAAAATGAGCCGGTTTGACTAAAAGTAATTTGCTAGTTATATGAAGTATGTCATCACTCTAATGTAGGGTCCACATTCTATATAATAAGTTGTGCACATCATGCTTCATTATTGTTTTAGACAGCAGCCGAGGTGGATGTCATGGAACACATACAGAATCTTGTTTGGTATGTAACTAAGTTAGATATAGATATGTTAAGAATATTGTTATACAAAAAGTCGGAAGAAAATCTGCCATAATATCAGTCCTATGAAAACTAGACCATGGGTATGAACCCTAATACATAATATAATATTTGTTTGAAGACTTTAATTTTTAGTTTAAAAATGTTGAAGTAGTAACCATATTATACAGGGTGTTTTGCACATGGACCGACATGATTTTTTGGGGGTGGGGGGGGGGTCATGTGCTATTTTCCCCCGTGAGACCCAATATCCTAAGTCTCACGGTAGTCTAGATATGTTTTTTTTTAATTTTTTTGAAATCTACCCGAAATCTTGCCTTTAAATCGTCCTAACTTTTTTGTTTGTGGTTATAATACCACAAAACAAAGTATGCTTGTATTTTACAATGTTTTCTAATTCTAAATAAATCATTACATGTTACAATTGATATCCACAAAAAAACTTCTGAGCTTTCAAAGTGGTAAATCGGTGTAAATGTTATGAAAAGTGACAACTTATCAATTCATTTAAAAAAAAACTAAAGTTCATTTTGAATTTAGCTTTTTTTAAAAAAGTTCTTTACTTATTACCCTTTCTAACGATATGCTACATGATATAAGAAACCATTCTTAAAGTGGTCAAATTAAGCTTCGTTTGCCTGAACACGCACTCTAACAATGTAACTGGTTTGAACAATGTAACCAGTCAACGCGGATTATCAAGCAGCAGGTAAAAAGTTAGTCCCTTTCTTACTAGTAGTACAGTTATTGTTGTCTTTGTCTATCGAGTTGAAAGTGAGTGAAGGTCACTTGCCGGGAATCAGTCGAGATTACTCTGCGATTCGAAGTGCCCGTACTTTTCCCGTTGTTCTATCGTAATCAAATTAAAGTCTTGTTATTGTTTTTTTGTTAAATCTGTTGTTGAACTGTTACGTTTTTGTTGTGTTTATCTTTGCGTATTCGTTACAATGGCGAACTTCAGTAACGAGGAGTATGCTGACATGATGTTGGCGTATGGTAAAGCTGATTGCAATTCGCATGAAGCGCGAAGAATTTATCAAGAACGCTACACTGATCGACGGTTACCTCACCACGAGACCTTCTCAACTACCTATCGACGTCTGAGGGAGACCGGAAACTTAAACTTTCGGGAGCCCCGAGTGAATGTGAGGCAACATAATGTTGAAGTTGATGAGAGAATCCTTCAAGCTTTTGATGACGATCCTACAACAAGCATACGAGTTGTTGCTGACGGACTTAACGTATCAGTTTGGAAAGTCTGGTCCGTTCTTCGGGCAGATGGAAGGCACGCATTTCATTACACTCCTGTTCAAGGTAACAACTTACAGTACTTACTACTTATTTAAAATGTGACATTAAAACATTTTACTTGATTTCAAATCTTAATGTGTTCACTTTTACTCTTATTATTTTTTATTTTTTATTGTTGTAATTGTTTCGTTGAATTCCTTTCTTGCTATGTTTCTCGGACAACTGAAGAAGTTCTTTGCGTGAGCTCAATTAAAAGAAAGAAATATCGCGTTTATGCAGTTATTACCACAAACTCACGGATTTCATTCATTGTTCCAGGTCTCGAAGAGGGTGACAATGCAAGACGGTTAGAGTTCTGCCGATTTTTATTGCACACAGATGTTGAAGATAGCGACTTTTTGAAAAGAATTTTATGGACTGACGAGTCAAATTTTAGCCATGAAGGCATAGCAAATCTGCACAATTTGCATCAGATAACAATCCATATGGCGTACCACAAGGCAGTGTTTTAGGGCCTTTGCTATTTTTGCTCTATATAAATGATTTTCCATTAGCAATAAAGCAAAAATGCACTATGTACGTGGATGATATCACGGTTGTTTACGCAAACAAAAACAAATCACTCTTGTCAGATGAAATAAATGATAGTCTTAAAATAATTTCTAACTGGCTACAGATAAATAATTTAAAAATAAATACCAATAAAACAAACATTATACATTTTAAACCATATAATAGCGCAAACATAAATCTAGGTGTAAATTATCAAGGTTCTAATATTATGCTTACTAACGAGATTACATATTTAGGTATCATTATGGACCATCACTTTTCTTGGAAACTACACACAGAAAAACTATGTACAAAAATGGATAGATTTGTATACGTACTTCGTAATTTATCTCAAAATGTAAGTGAAAAGGCAGCGATGATAGCCTACCATGGATATGTGTCATCTATATTAAGATACGGTATTGTGTTATGGGGTAACTCATGTCATAGCCATAATGTTTTCATAAAACAAAAAGCCTGTTTGAGGGCAGTATGTGGTATTCAACAGCTTGAGAGCTGTAGACCGATATTTAAAAAACATAAAATATTGTCCCTACCTTGTCTATATATCTTTGAAGTACTAAAGTTTGTAAAGAGCCACATAGAATTTTTCACTAAAAAAAATGAAGTAGTGAGACAACGGCCACATAGAGGTGACAAGCTACAAATACCAATTAAAAGATTAAATATTTATGCAAACAATGCATATTGCATGGGCATAACTTTATATAACAAGTTACCCGAAAATGTACGGCAACAGAACATGGTCATATTTAAAAATCGGATATTTAATTTTCTAAATGACAAATGCTATTATAATATAAATGAATTTATTAATGACAAGGACATGTGTTTGTAATTTTTTTTTTTTTTTTTTTTAACTAATTATTTCGATATTTATATTACTAATTCTATTTTATTTTTTTTATATTTGACAATTATAATTTATATGGCGTTGACATTTAATTTATTAAATAACGTAGGTTTTTTTTTTTTTGGAAATACAATTGAATTATGTTACTGATGAAAATTTGTAAATTTGTTATTAATAATTATTATAATTGTTAATGAACGTATGTATTTATATTATGTGGTGTTAAATCTTGATATTTTGTAATTTAAAATTATTTTAAAATTAGCAAATGAAATATAAAATAAATATGTAGCTAAAACTTGGTTAGAATTTGTAATGTTTATTAAATAGGTTGTTCTTTTTCTCATAACATATAATTATTTAAAGTTAACTTGTAACATTATATTATTACATATTTGCACGCTTTATAAAGCAGAATGTTTGCCACAAATCTAAGTATAAGAGCTTTGTAACTTACTTTCTAGCAAATAAATGATTATGATTATGATCACTGGGAGAAAAGGGGCCAAAATCCGCACAAAAAAAGGCAGACTTCCTTTCAGCGAAAATTCAGCGTAAATGTTTGGGCTGGTGTTATTGGGCGAAATCTTGTCGGCCCATATTTTTTGCCAAAACGACTCAATGGAAACAATTTAGATTTTCTTCAAAATGATTTACCTGAACTGGTACTACCAGTTTTAGAAGATGTGCCAATTGTTTTTCAAAATGATGGCTGTCCGGCACATTACCAACGAACGGTACGAGAGCATTTAAATAATGCATTTCCAAACTCGTGGATTGGTAGAGCTGGCCCCATTCCATGGCCAGCACGGTCCCCAGATTTAACACCCCTGGATTTCTACGTATGGGGACGTGCAAAAGAGTTAGTGTATGCAACAGAGGTGCCCACAAAAGAAATTTTAGTGGAACGAATAAACACAGCATTCGTAAAAATGCAAGAGGAAATGCGGCTTTTAACTACAACCTCGGAAATAAGAAAAAGGTGTCGTGCATGCATAAGGTGTGGAGGCGGCCAATTCGAGCAAACTTTGTAATTTTAATTTAATAAAAACAACTTAACATAAAAAATGTATTTTCATTATCTTGACCCTAGCAACAAAGTATCTCTTAGGTCGACCCCTGATGTATTATTTCTGTCATGTAGCATATCGTTAGAAAGGGTAATAAGTAAAGAACTTTTTTAAAAAAAGCTAAATTCAAAATGAACTTTAGTTTTTTTTTAAATGAATTGATAAGTTGTCACTTTTCATAACATTTACACCGATTTACCACTTTGAAAGCTCAGAAGTTTTTTTGTGGATATCAATTGTAACATGTAATGATTTATTTAGAATTAGAAAACATTGTAGAATACAAGCATACTTTGTTTTGTGGTATTATAACCACAAACAAAAAAGTTAGGACGATTTAAAGGCCAGATTTCGGGTAGATTTCAAAAAAATAAAAAAAAAACATATCTAGACTACCGTGAGACTTAGGATATTGGGTCTCACGGGGGAAAATAGCACATGACCCCCCCCACCCCCCAAAAAATCATGTCGGTCCATGTGCAAAACACCCTGTATATTAAGTAAGCAATAACATAATGCAACATTCTGAAATGTAGCAACACAATTTAACATTTTCAACATTGTATGCTTATCAAATTAACAATAAATAATTTACTTAGTTTGTATTTACCAATAATACCTTTTCAGTGATATTCATGATATTAATTAAAAGTAAATAATGTTAAGTTCCACTGAAGGTTTACAGAAATTTGAATCATTAATGAAATTAATTTTAGGTGTAAATCTGAGTGGCCGTATCCTGAATTGAGTGATGAAACAAAACAGCTGCTGAAGGAATGTTCAAACTCAACAGAACCGGACACTGAATATAATGTGGAGGATATTATTAAGAAAAGTGATAAGTTTCCAGTATCATTTCCTGTCCAAACTGTCAGGTAATACCTAATTATTATGGATGGAGAGCACCAAACAACTGGGTAAAGATATTAAAGCAAATACAAAATCTAGAATGTCTATTGACATTCTAGATTTTGTATTTGCTTTAATGTATTGTATTCAATTGCACAATAATTATATACTTTTAAGTAATGTATGAAAGTAATTAATTGTAACAACATAAAAGTTTTGGTGATATGTAGGATAGGCCGAATCATCAATCGACGCATTTATAATATATAATTATATTTATTTAATGTTTGTTATTTCTCAATATGTATGGGACACAGAAGTATGTATGGGTCCCGCATAATAAAGAGTTTACTGTGAAAGTACCAGTGCTGAAATAGGTGCTTTTATAAATTATTGTATGGGAAAATTTATGATGTAATTTTTCATAGAAACATAAAAGTCAAAAGCAAGTCTTTCAGTGCTAGGACTGTCACAGTAAACTCTACATAGGAGGTACATACCCACCCTTAAGTATTATCACTCGTTTATTTTACACCTTGTACATATTTTAATGATTTTTTCCTCTTAACACACAAACATGTGGATCTTATAGCCTTAGTAAAAAATGTTGAGCACAATAATACCCATCCAACAACATAATATCATATAATATGATCTACTTAACAGTATAATACTCATGGCTGTATCAAAAGTGAAGCTGTACAGATATATACAATATAATAAATAGTATACCACCAGAGGAATCACCTGTCATTCCTCGTATGTGCTCGGCAACCATGCAACATTTAAAAACTGGCTGTCCCAGACACTACAGTATTTAAAGAGTAGTTACTTAGCTCGGAGAATACTGTATAAATCATGTAATAATGGATGCAAGGGCCTAGTTTTTATGAAGATATTGTTCAAACTATTTTCTTATAATTCCAGACTAAAGGATCTCAAAAAAAGGAGACCAGATGATAGGCTCAAAAGAAACATAAACTCAACATACACCGTTATACATGAGAGAGTGTTGTTACTTATGGCGAATTTTCTACAGCATAAAAGGTATAATATTATCAATTTATCAATATTTAACAACTTCTGTGGCTCAGTAGCTTTCGTGTTGGTGCTTAAACCGATAGTCTTGTGTTTAAGACCCACCAAAGGAAAAAAAAATCAGTAAAATTCAATTTTATTGCATGTAAACCTAATACAAAAGCTTCTAAACTATTGTCTACTTAATATTATGTATTTCAGTAAACATGGGTCTAACATAGAAAAAGCCTTGTACAAAGACATGAATGTGCCACAGTTTGTTGAGAGAATATTGAAAAAGCGTGCCGCGGCCTTTCTCACGGCCAAAGATAAATATAAATTGGTTACAGGAGAGACGGGGTAAGATTATTTTGAGTACTTTAAAGTGGGTCCGAATTTTTAATAACAAACACACAAGGAATAATGAGCGATTTCCGAGGCCTTGTATTCTGACGCATCGGTTCAGCCGTTCTCGAGTTTTAGCGAGACTAACGAACAGGAATTCATTATTATATATAAGAATACTTCATCATAAATTCTAGGATAGTAATTTCTTTCTTTCAGTGCAGACGGGTGGGAGTCAATAGGCACTCCTGATGAGAAGCCACCGCTAGTGCTGAAGAACTGTTTGAGCTACGATGAGATGAAAATATCCGCTATGGTGTACGTGAGCGGGTACACGGATTGTATTAACGACGGCGCGAGGAAGAACTCCGGGAAACTAGACGATAGTAATATAGAACAAGAGGCCGTTATAATAGGTTGGTAAAGCTTGTTATAATATATAAAGGATTGGGGATAATAATAGCTGCAGAACGTTCAGAATAGACTATAGACTGCCTTGTTTATTCGTTCATTCCATTTTTAAAAGCTAGGCTCTTGTCGGTGGAATAATCGCCATTTTTCTCGGCCCTGTGTTTTACTTTCACAGTAAAAATACAACATTTTGATGTAACTGTCGATTGTAGAATATAGTCTATATTAGTGTTCATGTTCCAATATATGTAGTGCCTACATATTGGTGATTTGTCGCAGTCCTGATTATTTAATAAGATCGTTAAAGATTCGTTAGCGGCCCTCCTAAGAGATTCCAGCTCTTGAAGCCCAAAGGACTTTTGAGTGTGTGGGAATACAAGTGGAAGCACCAAAGGGAGATCTCCGACTGAGCGAGATGGTATGATCTGACAGGCCTAAGCCCACTGTACTAGTTTTCAGAAAAAACTTCGATAGCGCGATGCAGGATTGTGGTGCAAGTTGTACCGCCACAAATATACTGTTGGTTCTTGGTGGAAATTCATGTTCATAATAACACACAACTTATTATCTATTTTTCTACTTTTTGTAAATATATATAAATTTGTGTTTTTAGTTTGAATTTAATAATAAACCAAAGTTACCCTTTATTATAAAATAGCTAATTATAAGCCTACGCTGTTAGTCTGCACGTAGGTATAACATAAAAATTTGTTGATGGTCGTTTCCCATTAGGCGTTTTGTCTGCACGTTTAACACCACAAACAATATTATAGGTGTGATCGGATCACGGTTCAAGCGCGACGGCCGCATGGACTGCGAGGATATTCTCGTATCGACGGCGCAGAATACCGCAGACAACGGTTACGGAGATAGCAACGCGCCGAGACATGCGTGGAGGAAACTATGGGCAGACTTCTTTCAGGTAATTTTTTTTTGCTCGAGATGTGCCTTACACTTTTATTACGGCAAAGCGAAATGGAAGGGTCAGAATGATTTTGCCAGTGTATGTATGTATTTTTTATGTGTGTTCCATCGTAGCGCCTAAAGGACCGATTTTAATAAGTTGGGTGTCAATAGATTTGTAATGCCCTGGGTAACATATCGGCATAGTCGGAATTAAAATTTTAACTTTTAAACTCCGAAGAAAACAGAGGAGTATTATAAGTTTGACTTTGTGTTTGTGTGTGTGTGTGTGTGTGTGTGTGTGTGTGTGTGCGTGTGCGTGTGCGTGTGCGTGTGCGTGTGCGTGTGCGTGTGCGTGTGCGTGTGCGTGCGCGTGCGCGTGCGTGTGCGTGTGTGTGTGTACTGAACGTGTCATGTTAGCTTTAAAACGGATAAACCAATATTGATCTAGTGTTTTTTTAAAGCTGACGTGATCGAGAGTGTTTTAACTATAATTCATCATCATCAATTATCTCTTTGATTGATAATTCGGGGTTTTTTTTATTTTGCTTATGTTATCATTATAAGGAGCGGAGCTACACCTACAAAGATCTATCCTCGATAACCATAGAGAATAGGACCAAAGACAAGCAATACCTGAATCGTTACATAAAAATCTCTCCCGAAGTATTCTTCGACAATGAGACGTACTACAGGAGAACAGCCATACTCATCGAGACCACACTTATAGAGGCAAACGCGAGAGGAAATGATGCAAATAAGAGTGTTTACCTCAATGTTATTGGCGCTGGTGAGTAAGAGGGAACAAATATTTATATTATAATATAGTTCTTGCCTCACTACTAGATTGTAATGATAAAAGCAAACATATATTAGATAAAAATAAAATCATGGAGACTAGAGGAAAGGAGTATCGTCATGACAAAATAATGGTGGTGGCCACTGTAGTATGTGAAGATAAAAAAAAGTGGCAAAATTCTAATGTAGAATTAAATCTTTGCATTTGCATCTTAGAACTTCGGTTGTATTTAAATTTAAAAAAATACTACGTACCTAAATAGGTTATTCATTTTAAAAAAATATAGCTTTATTAAACACATATGGGACAAAAAACCAACAATAAAACAAAAAAAAGTAAAATGTTACTATCTAAAAAAAAGCTAAATGGCAAAATAGTTGCATAGTAGATTAGCTGTGCATTGCCCACTCATATTCTCAAAGGGAAGCCACTTAAGCATAACCACCGCAGAGCCTAAGCTTTTGATATTCCGTGGCCCCCTATTATTTTTATGATTACCTGCTTCTTCTTCTTCTTCATCAAAAATGGCTCCTTAGTAAGTCGCCAATGTCAGAGTGTGTTGACGAACTCTGCTTTAAGAGTAGGTTATAACCCGTCAGGAGTGGAAGTGTTTTTAGGAAAAACAAGAGTACGGTAGAATGGTGAAAGATAGTTGAAAATTCTATAATCTGGAACAAACACAACATTTAGGGTTAGTACCAAATACCTTACAATTTAATTTTATTATTGAGTATATATGTACATAAAGTTTCAATAAAAGGAGTATTTACAAAACATACAATAGATTTAAAATTAGTAGGGCGTGGGATTGTAGGGGGGAGGGAATCATATAGAGAGGATTGATTTTTCGGGCAGGAATGTCCTGCTGATGGTCCAGAGTGCCTTCATCAAGTCCACATTCACAGATAGAGTTATCCCTTACCCTGATTTTAGCCAAGAAAACTAAACTAAGGATTACCTGAGGAATAAATATGTGACTGACAGATTTTGTATGAAATAAACGTCAAAGTCACATGTTTATTCGACAAATATTAGCTTAAAATCAGACTACAGACAGAACAGACAGAACTAGAAAAATCAGACCTAAATCTAGAAACCTTATAATATCTAAAATTGATTCACTTCACTTCGGCCCTGATAATTAATAGAGCAGTAAGTAAGAAAATTTTCTTGAAACCGCCTTTTCTGACTTACTGTTCTATTAATTATCAGGGTAGACTTCATCTCTTATTGCTAATTTCATATCATACACGACTCTAACGCCAATCCGGCCAGTTTCGGAACTGTTATATTTTATGTTGTTACAAATTATTCAAGGTCTAGCTTAGAGATATAAAATGTATTGGATAATGAAGTGTGATCCTTTAATATACCTGTGAAAGTATTGATAAGTGTGCACAATAAGTGAAAATTTCGATGTTTTCGGTTTGTTTACCTTTAGGTTAAATTTATCAGAGACGAACTATAAAGAGGTTTAGGTTTATGTTATCAATTACTTGCACTTATTCATCATCAGGTGTGACTTAGTGGAAACTGGTCGTGTATTTCAATAAATCTTATGTGTAACAACTAATAAAGTGGAAAAAGTGCAAGTAATTTGTGTATTTATTACTGTGTAACATGTATTTCCATCGAGAACCTACAGTACATTCAATAAGGGGTTGTCCATTAATCACGTGAGGCTTGAAAGGGGGGGGAGGGGTTTGATAAAAATCACGAAAATAACACAAGGGGGGAGGGGGGGTGTAGTAAGATATCTCGTGTATTTATTTTTTCGTCAAACGCGCGATTTTTAAACAAATATTACGCGGCAAGGCGCGGCGTGTAGAGACCTACCTGTATTTAAATTAAGATAATATTCAGAAATTTTTAAGATTCTTTGTAGATACTAAAAATACACGTGATGTTGATAAGGGGGAGGGGGGGGTGGTCTTAAACCTCACTACATATCACCAATGGGGGAGGGGGGGTTAAAAAATGCTAAAAAAAGATCACGTGATTAATGGACAACCCCTAACATATGTTCATGTTATTATTTAGGGTTGGGCGTGTGGAAGGCGTCTAAGCACCAAGAGGACGTGTACGTGCTGGCGTTCATAGAGCGAGTGCAGGCGATGCTGGCCGCCGGGCTACTGGACCACATCACAGACCTCAACTTCGCGTACATCAAGCCCGGCAGGAGTGTCGCAGGTGCGAAATGCGTAAAGTGACCAGGCATCCCGTTTTGAACGGGACTTTTCATTTTTACAATTACGAGTCCCGGTGTCCCCGAAATGAACTATGGAATGCAAAATTGTCCAGTTTTTAGAAACTGCGAAAAAATTTATAGACGGCCAAATTGATTGCACGCTGTGGCCAGAATACTAAGGTGTACATAATTACTTAACTAATAATAATTATAACAAAAATAAAATAAATGTTTAGGGGGGGGGGGGGCTGCCATACAGCAAACGTGATTTTTGTCGTCCCCCTCCACCTCCTCTGGAACCCATCGAGTCCGACTCGCACTTAGCCGGTTTTTTCACTGAATACCTATCATTGAAATAAACCAATTTCCCGTTTTGAGTCCAAGAATAAATGGTCACGTTAGTATTGCGTCACCACGCTTATGTCTAAAATCAGATAATTGAAGACATGAATGGATGAAGGTGATATGTGGCACAATTATTGTGGCGTTATTGTCTTACCGGAGCTAAAGAAAAAACAACACGTCAACAAAATATGAATTTATTCGTTTTTGTAATAAAAGGGTCTGTGGGGCGAAAGGCCAATCTGGTTTTGCGAGGCGTACTAGGTACTCTCCTGGTAGGGAAAATCTGGTTTTGCGAGGCGTACTAGGTACTCTCCTGGTAGGGAAAATCTGGTTTTGCGAGGCGTACTAGGTACTCTCCTGGTAGGGAAAATCTGGTTTTGCGAGGCGTACTAGGTACTCTCCTGGTAGGGAAAATCTGGTTTTGCGAGGCGTACTAGGTACTCTCCTGGTAGGGAAAATCTGGTTTTGCGAGGCGTACTAGGTACTCTCCTGGTAGGGAAAATCTGGTTTTGCGAGGCGTACTAGGTACTCTCCTGGTAGGGAAAATCTGGTTTTGCGAGGCGTACTAGGTACTCTCCTGGTAGGGAAAATCTGGTTTTGCGAGGCGTACTAGGTACTCTCCTGGTAGGGAAAATCTGGTTTTGCGAGGCGTACTAGGTACTCTCCTGGTAGGGAAAATCTGGTTTTGCGAGGCGTACTAGGTACTCTCCTGGTAGGGAAAATCTGGTTTTGCGAGGCGTACTAGGTACTCTCCTGGTAGGGAAAATCTGGTTTTGCGAGGCGTACTAGGTACTCTCCTGGTAGGGAAAATCTGGTTTTGCGAGGCGTACTAGGTACTCTCCTGGTAGGGAAGAGTGGGCTCCGTCGGTAGGAACGGCTTGGTCTCACGTCAGCCGGCGTTCTGTTGCCCGTATAAATGAAACAATCTTAAACCCAACCTCACTTGAGTATTTATTAGACAGATAAAAAAACGCAATTATTGCCAACAAACTGTTTCGCAGTTTGGCAATTTTATTAGTAATTTAACTGTATATTCAGATACATTAAAAAAACATAACAGAATACGTCGTAACTAGTGGATGAAGGGAAAAAATTGCCCAGAAAATTTAGTTTAAACTGTCACTTAAACATTTTAGGATATTATGTAGTAACGTATTAAGTTCATAAATCTATAGATCTTTATCTTTTCTCATGTCTTCAATTATTTAAATATTACTAGATTTGAGTGAGAGACTGTATGGTGGTGAAGCTAACATGAGAAAATACACTACAATGACAAATAGTCCGGGGCTAACTCGGGTTAAGTATTAAGCCCAGACTGGCGCAATTGGGCCTAAGTAGCTTCGTACTAGTTTATAACAAGTTTGTTTCTTTGTTTAGGTCTCTTCAAAAAGTCTCTAAGTGGTGATAAAGAAATAGAAAAAGTCTTTATTAAGGACAAAAAACACCCTAAAGGTAAGTTTATAGTATTTAATAATGATAAATTAAAATAATTAATTTGCATACACTATTAAATATACATCTAGTTAAGATTTTAATTATATTATACTCTTAGATTAATACAATACAACAATAAAGGCCTTTACGTCTATTGTAGACGATTTATGACGTGTTACTTGTGTGAGTCATGGAACAGCTTTTCTCGTGGCTATGCAAACCAATTCGAGAACGGCATAGCCTACCGCAAAGACTACAAGAGAAACCAGAGGCGGATGATGGCGGAAGATGTCGTTTCAGTCTCTTTTCAGCAAGTGTTTGGAACCAGGCGTCATCACAAAACTTGCGACCTTCCATTACCCGCTTGCGCCAACCTGTTCTACTATATGCGAGCTCCTCCAAGCTCCGGTGGTCAATCTTAAAAGCGGCCATGTCACGCTTCGCACAGTCCTTAAAGCGAAGCATGGGCCTTCCAACGCATCTCTTGGCATTCGCTATCTCACTGAGCAAAACGCGTCGTGGTAAACGAGAGGGTTTCATCCGGAGCACATGGCCCAGCCATCGTAGACGTCTCTGTTTCAACAGTGCAGTCAAGCTAGGTAGCTGCGCTGTTTTTAGAACCCTCTCGTTTGCGAAGACAACGCATGTAAAAGGTGTTGTGTAAAACGCATGTAAAAACCGTGGTCCAGGTTTCAGCACGATACAAGAGAATGCTTACAATAGAAGCCTGAAAAACTACCATTTTGGTTTTTATAGTTAAATGTTTGTTGTTCCATACTCTTGTACTAAGCTTCCCAAACATGGTCGCCGCTTTACCAATACGGGAGTTGATCTCTGCGTCTAGAGAAAGATTGTTGGAAACTGTCGATCCTAAGTAGCAGAACCGGTCAACTATCTCCAACTGCGTTCCATTTAGTGTGATTAAAGGGAGATCGCGAGTGCCTTGCGTCAAGACAACTGTTTTTTTAGTATTAACGGACATTGCGTACAGAGAACAGGCCTTAGAAAATCTGTCAACCATTGATTGGAGCTCGAGTTCGGAATTAGCTACAAAAGCCGCGTCATCGGCAAACAGAAGACTATTGACGAAAAGGTCCTCGCGGTGTCTTTTGGATTTAAGGAGAGAGATGTTAAACAACTTTCCATCAGTCCTTGTATGCAAGTGAACACCCTGTTGGTCATTGTTAAAGGCTGTGTGAAGTAAAAGCGAAAAATATATACCAAACAGGGTAGGAGCCAAGACACATCCCTGACGGACACCTCTACAGACGTTAAACGATTGGGATGTGCAGCCGTTAAAAACTACAGAGCCATTCATATCCTCATGGAATGATCTTACGAGGCTCAGAAGCTTAGGCGGGCAGCCAACGTTCTCCAGTGCCAAGTACAATCCTTCTCTGCTGACAGTGTCGAAGGCCTTGTTAAGGTCGATAAAGGCCACGTACAAAGGAGAGTTCTGCTCTCTACACTTTTCCTGTAACTGTTTAAGTGTAAAAATCATGTCCACCGTGGAACGCTGGGCGCGGAATCCACACTGCGCCTCAGGATAAACGCGTTCTGCAAGCTTTTGGAGTCTAGATAGTATAACGCGCCCGAAAAGCTTGCCCACTATGCTCAACAGAGATATGCCACGATAGTTGTTACAATCGCCACGGTCGCCTTTCCCTTTGTATAACGTGAAAATGTTAGCATCTCGCATGTCCTGAGGCACATGTCCCGATTCCCAACACTTACCCAGCAGATTATATAAGATTGGTCTTACACACTGGAGTTTGATTATTTCGGCTTGTATGCCATCGCAACCAGGTCTCTTCCCATGCTTAAGCTGATTGACAGCAGCGGTGTATTCCTCGATAGACGGTGGGTCGTCCAGAACGGTCAAAATACTCAATTTAGGCATGCCGTGTATAGCTTCTGATTGCAGGGACACGGGACGTGAGTAAAGGCCGCTGTATTGCTCAACCCAGCGATCCAGTTGTTTTGTGCTGTCAGTTATAACAGCGCCATCCGCGTCTTTAATTGTAGCCGTCCTTTTAATGACTGGGCCAAGAGCTCGCTTAATGCCTTCGTAGACACCGCCAATATCCCCTGTGTCTGCACAGGTTTGAATGGTGCGACCAAGTTCCGACCAGTACAAGTTAGCAAAGTACCTTGAACTTCGTTGAAGAATTGCTTTTTTGGCTCGAAGTTCTTTGTCAGTGTCTGAAGAGGGGTTCATGCGATGCCTGAGAGCAGCGTCTCGCTTCGAATCCAGCAATGGTTGCAGATGTTCAGCGCTCTCTGTGAACCATTCATGAGATTTAGTTTTCAGGTAGCCGAATATTTTGCCGGCTCCCACTGTAAGCAGTTGTTTAACACAGGTCCACTCAATTCCAATTGGTGTATTTGTGTCCCATGTAGCTAGCATGTTTTTAGCTAGACACTCAAAGTCTCGCATTTTTTCATCGTTTCGGATATTAGAAAGATTTAAGTTTCTTCTACCCGGCACTCGGGATGTGTGTATAACTTTGGGTGAGATGGCTATGTTTGCTGCCACCAGTGAGTGGTCGGTGTCGCATTCAGCGCTGTGAAATGAACGGGTGTGGAGAATTTCGCGAAGATCCTTGGTTCTTGAAAGAACTACATCCAACTGATGCCAATGACTTGATCGAGGGTGCCTCCAGGAAACTTTACGCGATAACTTGCCCTTAAAATATGTATTAGTCACACACAACAGATGCTCGGAACAAAACTCTAACAGCCGTTGGCCGTTCTCATTCATGCTGCCAATGCCATGGTAACCAATACAATTCGGCCATGCGGTAAAATCACGACCGACGCGGGCGTTGAAGTCTCCTAGAATGTAGAGACGATCTCCTCTTCTGATGCCTCTCACCACATCGCTCAGCTGGCTATAGAACCGGTCTTTTGATTCTTCCGAGGATGTAAGAGTCGGAGCATACGCTGATATAATAGATACATAGCCGCAAGCACTATTGAGTCTCAAGACCATGATGCGTTCCGATATTCCGCGGGGGTTCTCAATAGCTGGTATAAGATCGTTGCGAATAGCGAAACCAACTCCGTGCTCACGAACCTCAGATGAGTCTTTCCCTTTCCAGAAAAAAGTATACGAGGATTCGCGCAATGAGCCTTCTTCCGGTAATCTGGTCTCCTGCAGAGCACAGACTGAGATGTTAAGCCTGCTTAGCTCTGCATCAATCAAGGCCGTTTTGCGCAGGATTTGAGCGCTATTTGAGCCTCCACTGATGTCCGGGAGGCCTGTCCTCATAGTACGGACATTCCATGTAGCTATTCGCATGAATTGACGGGGAAGCGTTGAAGTTTTATTGAAGTTCTTTTTGTTACCGACAGGTGTTTCAATTAACGTCGCCAGTCGTCTAGACAAGCTAGTGCTCCCTACACCTTAAAAGAACAAACTAGCGACGGGACGGAACGTACCTAATTGACCGGGGGCTGCCCAGTTTAAAGCGGGCGGTAACGAACATAAGCCTTCGATGGACTTTCCCACTGTCGAAAGTGACCCCTAGCGCCCTTACTTACGCCCATACGTTAGGACTTATCACCGGTAAACTGCCACTTTCCGTGTTGTTAACCACACAGATGGATTTGGTGGGTGGAGTGCCCTCTCCACATACTACGTCGCCTAGGCCAGACTTAAGGAAACACAGGGTTGCCTAAGGCCTGTATTACCCTCTCGACTTCACCGGCTGGGTCCACAGGAAAGGCAAGCCAATACGTGTGGAGCCGGGTCGGCTGCAGGAATCTGCCACTTTTTTCGGGTTCGACCCTACTTGCGTCTTACGGAGACCCCGTTCCGGGTTATATTTTGGAGTTTTCCTTCTCCTAGATGGGTTGCAGCACAATGCTTAGAGGCCCATCTCCCCTGTATAGCGAAGCGTTAAAGGTGTTAGGAACGCTCGCTAGTGGACAATAGTCGCCTTTTACGACACCCTAGTCCATTGTTAGGGTTGGTGCTATTCTATGCCGGACACCACGCGGCTGCTTAGATTAATAATAATTATACTATTAACATCCATGGCTCAGAAACACAAAAAGCTAAAAAAACACGCTCAACCACTGCGCTATAGTGATCGTCAACCGTTGTTTTTTTTTCGTTCCGAGTACCTACAGATTTGCTTACATCTTATATTATAAAAATGAATTGCTCTTCGTTAGTGTCGCTAAAACTCGAGAACAGCTGAACCGAGTCGGCTATTTTTGGTCTTGAAATATTCGTGGAATTTGAACTACTGTGGTACTTGAAATAGTCCAGGAAAGGTTTAAACGGTTTGTATGCACAACAAAGTGGGCACGGATCAGCTAGTTGTAAACAAAAGTATAATACGTCCCTTTTAAATTTAACCTAAACGTAAATAAACCAAAATCTTCGAAATTTCTACATATTCACTTGTGTACACTTATCGACACTTTCATCGGAATATTTAAAGATCATACTTCATTATTTACCCCCTGTTCCACTT
This sequence comes from Celastrina argiolus, assembly GCA_905187575.2. Classification (NCBI taxonomy): domain Eukaryota; kingdom Metazoa; phylum Arthropoda; class Insecta; order Lepidoptera; family Lycaenidae; genus Celastrina; species Celastrina argiolus. The sequence goes on along the minus strand of LR994582.1, from coordinate 2,876,842 downwards.
CCTAACTCTAAACGATCTGAACGTTTTTTTCGTTCAGATTTGCGTTTCTTTAGCACTGTTTAGGATCGTTTTGAACTGTTCCACACGCACTGACAGCTGTCAATGTCAGCGTTATGAATGATCTGAACGTTCAGAGCGCTTATAGGAACACACTGCCAATATATTTTATAACAATTAAACGATAATTAATATATTTAAACATCGAATGAAAAACTTTCACAGTAAAAATTTGCCATATTGACACTGCCTACTATAGAATATAGTCTATAGTGTATGGATTCATACCCCCGGTTTCCCGAACGCTATTCAAATGTAATGTAATGTAATGATCAGCTAACATGTCATTCAAATCAACGACCCATATTGAACGCTGATTGGTAGAACATTATCAGATAGAAAGGAACGCACAGATATTTTAAAATTACATCACGCTCGCACTGGCAAGATTTGTTAAAATTCCACAGATAAGGTTAATTCACCAAAGGCACCGATTAGTTGACATAGTACGATTTGAATCAGCGAGCGAGCGTGATATAATCATAAAATATCTGTCCGTTTCTTTCTGTCTGATAACGTTCCACCAATCAGTGTTCAATATGGGTCGTTGATTTGAATGCCATGTTAGTTGATCCTTCATTTGAATAGCGTGCGGGAAACTGAGAGATAGTCCCAAACAATAATCATTGTATTGTTTTCGCATCACCGACCAGTCTATGAAGTGTCATAGGCGAGTTTGTTTACGTTTGTATTAAAATTAAGGCCTCAGCCTCGAATTTTGCGGGCAGCGGGGCGGGAGCGGCGGCGGCGCGGGAGCGGCAGGATCTTTTACGTAGAATCAAATGGACCGGTTCTCGAAAACAGCGGCGCGGGAGCGGGTAACGAGTACCGCACCCGCGCCGCCGCCGCTCCCGCCCCGCTGCCCGCAAAATTCGAGGCTGAGGCCTAAACGGGATGCACTATAATTAAATATAAAAAGTCAGCTCCATCATATAATTAAGTAGTGAGCACAAAAGCCATTGTACGTGTTAGATAACAATTTATCACATCCTACTCCGCCCACCTACGGGGCCAAATGACTTATAATTCACAGGATGATTCTAATTTTAGCACTGACTTTTATCGAAAAATTTTATTGGCTTCAGAGCATAATAATTATGCATCCTTTATAATGACTAAAATGTGTTAAAGTTTGAGAATCGCTCAAAATAATATTTTATTTGAGTAGTGCCTTGACGCGCTGACCGCAGCGCCACCTTCCGGGTCCAATGAATACACTAAATCCTTCCCCGAGAACCACTCTATCCATTGGTGAAAACAGCATGAAGATCGATGCACTCTTTCGAGTTTATCGCGAACAGACATACAGACGTGGCGGCAGAATTTGTTTTATAATATGTAAGGAAATCGATTATATGAATTGCAGTAAGAAATATTTACTCGTTTTTACCACGCTTTCATAAGCATAGATTGTGTGTATGTAATATGTATGTAACGGACTATTTAAGCGTAATTTTCAGAAACTTCCAGAATTCTTTATATTTTATACTTTACCAGGCTCGCATACACTACATTTCAGTCAAATCGTGATGCTTGACCGTATTATTAATACGTATAAAGTAAGGGCGCATAGATCAAGAATCTTGGCTCTACGTGAGATCCGATAACTTTTTCACAGGGTAAGCTGTGTAGACTCATCTTGGCAACATTTTTACATGAAAATGTTTTTGGTGGGATACATATAGACTGGTATAGTTCGTCCCTGACAAATACTAATAAAAAGTATAAACACAATTGGCTACTTGACAATTTTTAAATATTACATATATTTTAAACGTTACTTAGGATTGTTTTTGAATATTTTTTTCTTTGAAAATAGTTTAAAATATTTGTTAAACTACACAATGATTTTTATTCCCTAATTTGAAATTTGCGCGAAAAAAGCTAAAGAGCTGTCAATTGCTGTCAGTGACGTCACAAAACTAATCTTAGATCATAAACTATGGATAAAACTTCGACGATTTTCCGCCTAACCGAGGTATAAGATAAAAAATTATAAAAAATCTAACGCTTTAAGAAAAACATATTGCGGAATCGATTTTAACCATACAGTGAATCAAACAAGGACTTTTTTTAAACTAACAAAGCCAAACGGATTTTTAGCCGTACAGTAAAGGCCGCCTTACTCATAGCACAGATAAAAAACACAAACACTTTTCTTAAAAATATATATATTACTTACAATTTATATTCTGGATAACACAGATTTGCACAATTATTTTTATTCTTTACAGTACCATTTAAAATACATTTTATAATTTTCCATGTTGCAGTAAGCCAATTATACAAATTATAGGTAGGTACAAAATGTTGAGTCGATAGGTGTATTATTAACTGCAGGCATTATGTAAGTCATTTAATCATTATTTAAATAAATCTTATCGTTTAGAGTTCAAGACTTTAGAGCAGCGTTTCCCATTTGCCGGGTCGCGACCCGGTACCGGGCCGTCAATATAAAATACCGGGTCACAACATTCCCGCCTTGTTTTAAAAAAATAAAGCTATCGATCGCACTAAAATTTTGTAATTAAATTGGCTAAACGAAAATATTGTTAAATAGCAATAGTAAAAAATTTCTACTATTTATAAATGTGTAGGTACTATATAATAAAATGGCTTGAGCTTAAGATTTAAATTATTAAGTGGGTCACGAAAGGGCAGTCTGAAAATTACCAGGTCATTGCAAAACTGTTATAAGTTTTGCACTAGAACAGTGTTTCCCAATAATTGTTTTGCAATGACCCGGTAATTTTCACACTGCCCTTTCGTGACCCACTTAATAATTTTAAACCCAAGCTGGTTCAATTAGATTAAGATATTTTTTCAATAATTATTAATTAGATTTAAGAAAAAAATTTTGCGTGGCGTGCGCTGCATAAACGGGTTTTTTTTATCTATTTTATTTGGTAGGGTTTTTGTCCATTGAGACATGACAACCCCATCGTATCCACACTATAGAACCTCACTCACAAACGTTATGTGCTAATTTATATACAGCTAGTGCTGTACTCGAGATCGGTTTACACAAACAGCTCTGTACCCAACCTACATCTAATGTATTTAAACCAAAGCCATTTATGAGTGCGATTCTTTCATTTTTGTTCCTGGCACATTCCATCAAAACGTGCCCAATATCGTCTAACTTATTACAGATTTCACAATTGGGTGAATCTACTTTCTTCATAAGGTATGCAAACTTTTTTGATGGAATATGTCCAGACCGAACTCTAAGTGCTAGTTTTAACAATTTTCTACTTATTTTATGACCTGCAAACCAAGGAATGTGCAGAGGCTCACACTGAATACTTTTATACCATAACTAGCTGTGCCCGCGACTTCGTACGCGTGGAAAAGTGATTTAGGGCAGTGTTATAATAAATCTGTTTTAAAAATATTTTTAGTTATAAAAACTGTCGTTGAGGTATTTAAAAAACTACCTTATGTTGACAATTCCTACTACCAGCTTGACAATCGACCGTGTACAATTACTATAATGCGAACGGCACTACTTGATAGTACGCTCACATACACGACGAACATCTAGTACTAAGATTTGTATGGATTTTGCGCCGCAGCGACTGCAGACGATGATCGTTTCCACGCCGACGCTGCTGGTGTGGCGACAATGATATTAAGACACCGCGCCGCAAAATTTTGCGGTCTTTTCGGTGCGTAAGTCCGACTCGCACTTGCCCGGTTTTTTTATTTATTAATAACCAAACATGTAGGTACTGATTATAAATCACTTCACTGTTAAAGTACTAACTGATTTTATACAGAAAAGTAGCAAAATATAGAAAGTCCCAAATGAAAGAAAACAAACCTAACACAAAAAACCATTCGGTCCATGATCAAAACTAAGAAATAAAAATATCAAGACAAATATATAACGGAGTGCGGTATTTTGTGGGCGTCACTTTATAGGAAATAATAACACCAAACTGAACGTGTTTATATTATGAACAATCAAACCTATTGCTACAAGTACTTAATGCAAAGCAGACATTGAACGTAAGCGAATTTAGTCAACTTCATTTTTCTCAAGCCCCGCCATCCATCGCGCGCCACCCTGCCTAGTCCTCCCTGTCATCGGTGACACACGTCTTCTCCTTCCTCTTTTGTAAGCGGCGACCGGCCTCTTGGCAAATATGACTAAACTTGCTAGGCTTTCTTTTTTTTTTTTGCAAGCCTTACGTTTCAACTCCGACACGGCCATTCTGACTAGTCACACGTCCTCGTGTGCTGCTCCTGTAAAAGAAAAAAAACCAGCTGCAATATCACAAGCCTTTTGCTCGGCCTAACCTGACTCTACAATTTTAGGCCAATTTGCTAGTTTAATCTCTAATAGTAATCTCAACAGATACTTTAACTTCTTTAATGCACAACAAGAAACTACGCAAAGTCTCAGGTAATGCCTATATGACCAGGGCTCTTTAGTCGAAATACGTTAGCCGCGTAACACGACGTGTTCTCCCCACGGCTAACACGTGTGCATCACTCATTGAATACACATCATGTGGTCTGTGTAGACCCCAACCTTCCAGCATCACACGCCCGCTGCGCTCCGCGTCCTACTTGAGTTGCCCCAAGAGATACCGACTTTTAATGGTTGCTGCTGCGAAATGATGCTTGGTAGGTCAAATATTGTCATCAGAATTTGACTTCTATGACACGGCTCCATCGCCGACATACGTCAACCGCTTAACACATTTGTGTTAACCGCGGCTACCCGTGTGCACATGCACAGCGTATGGTCTGTGAAGACCCCGACTCCGCCAGTATCACACTACAGTCAGTAGATAAACAATTACGCTCACCAAATAATTTTGGTTTCGAATGTGATACTTCAACGAAGTACAGACGACAGTCGTCTAGCCGCCGCGCCACCGCGCTGCGCTGCATCGCTCGCCGCGCTCCGTCACGTCGTGTTGCGTCGTTAGCGTTGCTCGAAGCTCGATCCACTGTACACAAAATGAAACAGCACAAAAAATGTTCAGACTATCTAAAATTAAGTTCTTTTAGGGATTTATTTACTAAGACTTCGCTGTGCCTGTCTGTCTTTAATCAGGCTGTATCTCAAGAACAAATCTATCGCGGTTTAAATATCAGCAACAACAATGAGATTAAAATGTTAGATTTCACTATGCAGTGAAATTAATTTAATTTCCTTTCAATGATCTAACTGATTGAATGAAAATAAGCTATTACTTTAGAGTCACACAATAACAAGTGATCAGATTGCACTGTCCTCACTAAACTTGACAAAAATAAACATTTTTAGTTGTACTGTCGCGGGAATCGAACCCACAAAGTCGAGTACTAGGTTCTAAACCACTGGACCCCAGAGTAATTCATAATAATAATAATAGCTCCCTTCACCGATTTCGGTGTCGGTAGCAAATTTCATTCAAACCAGGACCGCTACGCAAGAGCTTTTTTATAGTGCCCAAGTGTGTGCGCAATACACACAAGCATTCTCTCTTCCTTTTACTTTCATAACCCAGCGGAACGGTAAGTTGTCGGTAGCCAATTTCATTGAAACCAGGCCAGCTACGGCCAGGAGTTATTCTATAGTGCCCAAGTGTGTGCGCAATACACAGAAGGACTCTCTTCCCTTCTCTCTCACAACCCAGTGGAACGGTAAGTCGACACGTCTGGCTAGAGAATAGGCACAGAACCGACCCTTTACATGTCCATCCAACGCATGGATCATCTTTCCTGTCAGACAATCAGGTGATCAGTCTGCATTGTCCTAACCAATCCTAAAAACAACCTTTTTTTTGTTTCAACGTGGGAATCGAACCCACGAATCCGGGTCGAGAGCTAAGCTCTGAACCACTAGACCACGGAGGCGATTCATTCGTCATTCATAATACCTGAAGACTCGCTAGTGCGTTTACAACCTTTTACAAAATCACCAAGTTGGTCGAAGCTAACTGAAGTCACTCAATGAACTTTCTAATCTTCCACCGCATCAGTGGACTGCCACGGCCTCTGAGACTCTTGGACCGTTGAGTGTGTGATGCCTTGTTCACCATTAGTTCCAGCTTACATACAGTAACTTCTGAAACATGAAATTAAAATGTGTTAATTCCATAAAACTCATATCACAAACAATATTATCCTGTTGGACGAATTTTAAACTATTCCATATCGCATAATGTTCTAAAAAGTAAAAGTCTGTTAAATCTGTAGGTAATATGTATTCCAAATTTACTTTAACAGATATTTTTATAGCCAGCTTAGGAATAAATAACAATGTACAAGACATTATTTAAAGATACTCTTTTTTTTTTTTCTTTGTTTTAAACTCACCAATGAAAATTACATTTAAGTATGTAGTTTCACACTACCTACTTATGTTAACCCTCAAGACCCCATGATCAATTTATTGATTTATTGACTACTCTTAAGATTTGTTGTAACTAGTGATTTGTCAAGCCCTCAGCACTTGACTTTAAAATGGACTTCACGTAGAAACTAAGGGATAACACATTAATTGCATCCCAAGATTAATTATGACCAAAGCTTTGTTTATTTAACACACATGTCTTGTTGTATTTTGTTTCAACTATTGTAAAGGCTCCCGATGGGGCCATTCGATCGTGGCATGAATTTCTGCTTGGTTGTGTCCCGACAGAAGATAACTTGTAAAAGCTCTGCCTGTTAATCCTAATTAAGTTTTAAACTTTAATAAGTTGTAACTTTAAATAAATTTTTAATTCTTTTTGAATCGTCTTTCTCGCTCCTACAAACTTGTCTACCTACTTACTATCATGTAAACAATATTTACAAAGAACATGTCAATGTTATTGTATAAGCCTGTTTGTTTACAACTTGTGCTCACCTGCATAAGACCTTTACTTGTTGTGTAATAATAATTATTATCATTAAAATCAAACTTTGATTTCTTCTTTATTAACTGTGTTGATTTCACTCTATTAATAAGAATATAGCTAGTATAATAACAAGTTTTAAAACTCACATAATTTAAGTATCAAAATACTGTAAGATCTTTTACTTTGAATCTCTTTTCTGTTACCAATACTGTGATTATAAAAACAGACTAATTCTGAACTTTACAATGAAATAAGTAATGATACTCATACTACCAGTTCACATCTTTGCGAAGCAAGTAGAATAGTCCATAAGATACACAATGCTCATCTGCGTTGGTTGGTTACCCAGCAAAGCTCATTCTATGCATCGGGCAAGCATGCAAGCTATGCAAGGCTATGCATCGTCCAGTCCAGCATTATCCCAATGTATTGTCCATCTACAAATAAAACAAAACAGCAATACAAACGAACACTAAACTTTAAAGTTTATTTAGATTTTTGGGCAAGCAATTTCATGGAAACTTTGAAATTGTATTTACTTTGAAGGCTTCCAAATTATAACGAGGAATAAAAAGATTGCTACCACCTGTTACCAAAGCCATCAAGCTTATAACCAAGACCTGTCGTTGACTAGCCACGTCAATCTTGTCATATTATCGTGGTTCTATTGTAAATCGTCACGTTCCCATTGTCAATCGTCACATTCTCATTGTAAATCGTCACATTCCCATTGTCAGCACGTTACCATCGTCAGCAGCGCTGTCATCCCATCAATCGTCTTTCTGCTATGCATTATATACCATGCTGCCTTTGGTAGTGGAGGCTCCGTAATATAATCTGTTCCGTCTCAACGTGATCTGAATATCCGCAAGGCCATAATATCCAATCCAACAATTTGTAGGTACCCTGTAACCATCTATCTTGATTTTGCGGGTATATCCCAATTTCTGATAACGGAGTGCGGTATTTTGTGGGCGTCACTTTATAGGAAATAATAACACCAAACTGAACGTGTTTATATTATGAACAATCAAACCTATTGCTACAAGTACTTAATGCAAAGCAGACATTGAACGTAAGCGAATTTAGTCAACTTCATTTTTCTCAAGCCCCGCCATCCATCGCGCGCCACCCTGCCTAGTCCTCCCTGTCATCGGTGACACACGTCTTCTCCTTCCTCTTTTGTAAGCGGCGACCGGCCTCTTGGCAAATATGACTAAACTTGCTAGGCTTTCTTTTTTTTTTTGCAAGCCTTACGTTTCAACTCCGACATATAAATCTAACTTATATTGACATAACTTTTTTAGTTTAACTGTAAACACAATACTTATGTTTATCAAAATTCTATACCTATATTATGCAGTTATCGAATACATAATTTGGACAAAGAAAACTATAAAAATGTACAGTAATAGTAGGCTGTAGTATTATACAATGTAATATTATACATTGCTAATGATGCACGCTGAGTATAACTCTCGGATAACGTATTGTATAAATGTAGGTACCTACTCAACTTTGCTATAGTTGTATTAAAAGTACGGCATTTGGCGTATAGATAGATTTGTATAAGAGAATACTCTATCAATATTATGATATTTGACAAAAAAATCCATAATAATCACACTGTTAACACATATCCAGGGCAGGCCGCAAAAGGCTAGAATTTCAAGAGGTATCTCGATTGGAATCGAGTTGTATCAACAGTTTTCTCCTGTAACACAGTTTAGTAACTATCGAGATGTTTTTAACGTATATCTTATTAAATAGAAAAAACAAAAAAAAGAGCAATATATTTATGAAAATCAAAAGGAAAAAACGAAACACATATTATAAAATCATTTCCATGTCCGTCTGACTGTCAAGACCCTTTTACTCAGAAACGCGTGTTGTGATGAAAATTATATAAAATACTCAGGAACTACTGTTCCTTGAAGCAGTGAAAAAATCAGACTTCTTAGCCAATGCAATCAAAAGCAGTAGCTTATGTCGCTAAATTTCGTCATTTTCGACACTCGTAAGGGAATCAAAACCTAAAGGGAACTCCCGTGAACTCAAAATCATAAAATTTGAAACCAAGCAACGTCTAAAACCATACGTTTTTAGTAACATTATATAGATAAGTAGTAAAAATATTTTGATTTTTTAAAACTTCGTACCGTTTGTCATGAATGTGTTTAATTGAAACATATCAAATACTTAGGTCTCTAATATATTCAAGCTGTAACCAAATCAAAATTCTATGTCAATCAGGTTTGTATGGAACTCTCGGTGTGCAAGTCCAACTCGCACTTGGCCGGTTTTTATTTATTTACTTATTACTAACTTATCACAAAGGACTGTACAGTAAAAGTACTAACTATTTTTATACAAATAACTTTCGTAATAAACTCAAGAAAAAAATCTTGGATTGTTCCTACCTAGCAAGCCTAAAACTAACAAATAAAAGTCACCCCCGCGGCCCCGGTGCGTTTGCTGCTATTAAAATTTGAAGCGACGCGCGCGCGCGGCGGCGCACGGCTCCCGGGCCCGGCGCGCGCTTCCTACAAACGTCCAGCAAAAACGACATGATCTTTTAATATTGTCATAACTTTTTTATTTATGAACCGATTTACATAAAACAAACACTAAATGTTAAGTGAAGCTTGCCGCAATATATTAGTGAAAAGTACATCTTAATCGGATAAGCCGTTTCTGAGATTAGCGTGCACAAACCCACAGACAAACAGACAAACAGACAAAAATTTCAAAAATCATAGTTTTGGGTACTATTGCGTAAATAAAGGTCCCCTATCATATTTTTTTTCAAATATCTTCAATGTACAGACACGACTCCTCTACAGATTTATTATATGTATAGATATGCATTTAGTTTTTGATCTCTCATTGAAATATTCCTTCCAACCCATAAATGTTCTTTTTTTAAATTTAGTTAATAATTCTGAATAATATGGTTTAAATTTTATGGGTCTACTACCTACTACACATGCCTGTTTTGCAAGTCTGTCAGCTTCTTCATTGCCACATAGTCCGATGTGAGACGGGATCCATTGTAATTTTAATTCTATACCTCTAATACTACACTTATAAATATTTTTCAAAATATCATACGCGACCGACACCCCTCTAACTCCAGCATAAACGGTTTAAGTCACTCAAAAACCACGCGAACGAAGTCGCGGGCACAGCTAGTAACCTATAATTTAGATTGGGAGCTTGTGAACATCGTCGTTTGTTTTGTTATATATTTAAATGTTCTTCGACGATCTCATTTTTGTGATTACTATAATATTATGAAATGGGTTAATCATAGAAATTATAAAAGAATATCGATGGCTATTTGTTTCCAACGAGCGTTTCTATGCATTTATAATTATTTTATTTTAAAAATCTATTGATCTTTGCTAACCCTTACATCAGGATTCTTAGCAAAATATATTTGAAAATGATGTCTACGATTTTGTTTTAGATTTTCCACATCGACCGATAAGAGACAAAACACTATATTTTCAATTTCGCTAATTAATGTTCTAAAAAAAGTATTAAAAAAAATACCTACTTAATAAGTGTGCACTACTTATAAATTTTTGTATTTATCTTTAAAATATGAAGCAAAATCAAAATAAAACACTGCTTGAGTTAGCACCACTATCAAACGATGTAATAGATAGTATAGGCTAGCCAGGATTTTTAAGCTAACTCACTTGCATAATCAATTTTCGAATATACCTACACTAAATTGAATAAAAAAAGACTAAATCGTTATGTATAAGTAGTATAATTAGTAGAGTAATCGGTATAAAATATAATTACATGTGCATGTCTGATTTTTGTAATGTATATTTTTTTGTTTTTTTTGTAACTTGTTGTGTGCACAATAAAGTATATTTGTATTGTATTGTATTGTATTACCAATAGCTCAAATACGTGTAACGTGAAATACGTGATCTTTAGTATTATTTTGCATTAGCATAAATAATGTTGCATAGAGACATAATATATATGTTTCCACAAATTATAGTTTTTTCTTTGTTACAAGAATAACATCCTATAGGTACGTAGTTTTTTGCGCGATTCGATTGACCTTGAGTTTTTACAAAATATAAATAAAAGCTGTATGTAATGTGGTGCGTCGCTTAATACAGGACAAGCGCTCGTGCTAGCCGGGTATAGAGCAAATATCAAGGGATATTCCTTCGATAGTTGGCTAAAACATAATGGATTTCAAAAATTTCAAAAATAAAGTTGTTATCGTAACCGGCGGCAACGGGGGCATCGGTGAAGCGACGTCCCTCCTTTTCGGCGAAGCCGGGGCCCTAGTCGTTATCGTAGGCCGCAATGAAGCCAAATTGAAAGCGGTGGAATCCAAATTTACCGGTCCAAAACCGTTGGTAATAAAAGCAGACATTTCCAAAGACGACGAAGTGAAATCTGTGATACAGAAGACCATAGAGAAGTTCGGGAAAATCGACGTTTTGGTGAACAACGCTGGAGTGTATCGCGCCGGGAGCCTGATGGACGGGAGCATCATGAGCATATACGATGACGTCATGAATGTGAACTTCCGCTCTATCGTATTTTTGACGAGCTTGGCCGCTCCGCATCTCGCGAAAACCAAAGGCAACGTCGTCAACGTGGCGAGCGTCCTCGGCACTGTGCCGACGAAGCTGACCGGGGGCCACACATACGCTGCGACCAAGGCGGCCATCATACACTTCACCCAGGCGGCGGCCATAGAGATGGCCCCTCACGGCGTGAGGGTGAACGTCGTGAGCCCAGGACCGGTGCGGACCGCGATGATCGGCGATACCAACTTCACGCCCGAAGTCCAGGAACATATAGAACAGGCGACGGTCCTGAAACGAGTCTCCGATCCGAAAGAGATTGGTGAAGCTATAATGTACCTAGCGAGTGACAAAGCGAAGGGTGTGACTGGTACTAACTTCTTATTTGACAATGGATTCACACTGGGACAATAGTGAACTCATCTAATTTCCAAATTCTCGCCGTGAAGCTTCGAGAAACTCTGACGGTGGAGACGGGACGGCGCTTCTTCGACCCGTTCACTATCGAAAAAAAAAATCTAGATGCCATTTTATTAGAATATTTTAAATAGATATTTTACACCTTTGTATATTATTATTATGTCTACTATCTCTAACAGAACTTGTATGACAATTAAATTGTTGATTTTATTGTATTGAAAAATCAGAAGTTCTAATTACTTTAATACTGTATCCCAATACGTACCTATCATATTTTAGTTATATCAAAAACAAATGTTTTCATTTCATAATGTTAATAAAAATATTGTTATCAAGTTGCAGCTCTTTTGATACCCTTTTGTTAATTCCCGCGATATTTCTTTAAAAATGTTTAAGCTTGACTCGTAACAAGTCTTTACTGTATGGTATTGGTATGTGCACAAAGTAGATATATAACAGAGACACGACCTAGTACTAGAAAATGGTACCCTAAAACTGGCAATTCGACTGGCTATTTTCGTTTTCTTCGATTTCCAGGCACATTCCTGAAACCGCCATCTAGCGCCACTATTGGAAAATACTAATTACTAATTTCGTTTTGTATCTTCTTCTTAATTAAGAAGTTGAATTTAGCTTAATGTAATGTTATGCTTAAAAAATATGCTTATCTTTATTTTAATGTCAATATTTGTACTTAATTCGGCATATTTACATTTCATAATTTACAAACGTTAATAGTAGTGACATCTATTGCAATTTTTTGTATAAATGCGAGGAATAACCGCAACTAGCGCCAATCTTTTTAAAATAAATTTTACAATGACACAAAGATCTTATTAAAAAAAGTAATCGGTTCAAACTTTAAGTAAATAGTTAAACTAATTTATTGGCATTTAATTACAGCTCTAAATCCTATACTGTATTATATCTCGTAAGTAATAACTAAAATTTAAATATATTATATATCTAGCAATATCCCGCGAAACAATTATAACCACAACCTGCAAGCAGATGAGTGAGTGTACGCATAGGCATGCGTTTGATGCACCTCCCTCCTCCCACACTGCTTATGCGTACACTCGCAAGCAAAAAACATGAAAACACCACCACCACACAAGCAATAATGTTAACACGATCGTGCAAAGTCCCACCACCATGCAGGTTGCAAAACTCGACGCGCGTTTCGCTCCGACCCCGGAGCATCCTCAGGATGTTGACTCTGCGAACAATGTTCGTTAAGTTGACTTAAGGAAGGTTTAAAACCTTCCCGGTACTTCCACGAATATTTCAATACCAAAAATAGCCGAATCTGTTCAGCTGATCTCGAGTTTAAGCGAGACTAAAGAACAGCAATTGATTTTTATATAGCCTATGTTACTCAGTGATAATGTAGCTTTCTAATGAAAAAAGAATTATTAAAATTAGTCCAGTACTTTTTGAGTTTAGTCGTTACATACAAAAATACAAATCTTTCCTCTTTATAATACCTATTAGTGTAGATATAATATTAGTGTAGATAACGTCTATAATGTCGCATTGTACCTACATAATTATCATTTTTAAGTTTGATATTCTTTTAGATTTTCTCTAAAATTGTATTGTTTCCAAATTTTTGAAACTACTTTTCATATTTCTATATCTCAAGAATTACGCCAGTAAATTTACATAATTCATTTCCGTTGCACGTTAATAATATTTAATTTATATAAAAAGTTATATACCTCAGATTATAAAACAATAGGTTTAAAATGCTATTGTTTGATATTTTTATATTTTCTTAACTTTTCGACCTTTCAATGCTGGAGCGCCAGAGGTCTAGGGGAAGAAAAATGAGCGTTCCAGCCCTCGACAGTTAAAATGTTAAGTATTTTCTTCTGTTCGACCTTAAATTGTTCCCGGATCGGGTGATGAATATAGTGATATATGATAATCAAAACTATCAACGCAAAGATACCTAGTAGATAGTAGTTAGTACACACGGATGTTTTCAAGTGTATTTTCACTAAAAGTAAATTAAAAAATAAACAAATTTAATCTAGTAACGTATTTCGTGCGACCTGAGTATTTTGTGTGGAAACGGTAGTAAGTTTAAGAAGCTTTAAAATATTTTTATTATAATATGATGTAACTTAAGTCGGCTATACATATTGACGATATTGGATCAGGGCATTATGCCCTGATCACACGTACCGAGTAGAGTGGCGAGAGAGTGCCTCGCCCGAGTACTCGGTTCGTGTGTACTATGTGACTAGTACTCGGCCCGGCGAAACGGCGAGCGAGCCACTCGGGCCTTGGTTTATTTACTAGGCCGAGTGCCCACCCCTGCACACCTCTCAGCCTACCCCGCGCCGACTCGCTCGCCACTCGGCAGGTATGAACACGATCACTCGCCAGTAGCATTGTCCTAGCGAGTACTGATAGCTAAGCCCTGTGGCCAAATAGGTTTAGGCCGTGTTTCACCAAGCAATGTTAAAGTTAACGCCATGTTAAAATATCATGCCATCTCATTCATTGACAGGAAATACGAGAGGGATAGCATGATATTTAACATGGCGTTAACTTTAACATTGCTTGATGAAACACGCCCTAATGTTACTTGTAATTTGGTCTCAGCAGGTATGTCTTCTCTCATCACAGTGTTAGCTCTTTGTATGTATGGAGTTATGTTTTCTAGCAATATATTAAATTGTATTACAGTCATTCTCAGAAGAGACTTGAATTCATTGGGATCTTGAGTCTTCAATTCACTGAAAACTCGCCACTGTCGCCAGGAAAATCAAAATGTGTGTAAACACCTACTCGCCCACCCTACTCTCTCGGCCGAGTTCCAATTTGCTGTCTCGCCACTGTACTCGGTACGTGTGATCAAGGCATAAGCCAACGCGAGCTTCGGCAAACCTTCGGCTACCGTCCACACATTCGGCAAATGCACACAAGTGGCCGGTATACATATTGGCCGAGCGTTGCCGAGCGGCGGCAAACGCCAATGTGTGGACAGTCAATTTGCCTTGCCTTGTCATCGCCCGGCATCGCTCGCCTAGCTCATAGAAATAAAATATACAGCCTAGCTGGTCGAGTGAAGGCGAGCCCGAACATGTGGACGGCTCATTTTCCGACACGTCTTGTCTACGCTCGCCGTCGCTCGAGTATTTCCTTTTCTGTGCTTCAAGGGACATATAGGAACATGAGTATTTGATATGATTTTCAGCTAGATACCTTCTCGTTACTTAGAAGGGTCTTGACAGACAAACATACTGATCCTAAAAGGGATCCGGTTTAAAAAAAGTAATCGGTTCAAACTTTAAGTAAATAGTTAAACTAATTTATTGGCATTTAATTACAGCTCTAAATCCTATACTGTATTATATCTCGTAAGTAATAACTAAAACTTTAACTATTTACTAAAAACTTAAAGTTTGAACCGATTACTTTTTTTAATAAGATCTTTGTGTCATTGTAAAATTTATTTTAAAAAGATTGGAGCTAGTTGCGGTTATTCCTCGCCTTAAAGATAGATTGTATGGGATGGTAGGCCATGTCTATACTAATATTATACAGCGGAAGAGTTTGTTTGTTTAAACGCGCTAATCTCAGGAACCACGGGTCCGATTTGGAAAATTATTTTTTGTTGGATAGTCCATTTATTGTGGATATATGCTAATTTAGGCTATATAACATTGCGCTGCGTAAACTGTTTAAGACACTCAAAAACCACGCGAACGAAGTCGCGGGCACAGCTAGTACAATCTAATAGATATTGTTTTCGAGAGTAGGTAGTACTCGTACATAACTTTTTGGGCACGAGTTTCGAGATAAATCCCCCCGATTATCTACAGTAGGCCAAGCAGGAACATTTTAAATAGTTCTATGCAATGCATATTAATTATATTAAACTAGCTGACCTCTGCCCACTTCGTTGAGCATGGAAACGGGAAGTAAATACCGGGAAGGTTTAAAACCTTCCCGGTACTTCCACGAATATTTCAATACCAAAAATAGCCGAATCTGTTCAGCTGATCTCGAGTTTAAGCGAGACTAAAGAACAGCAATTGATTTTTATATAGCCTATGTTACTCAGTGATAATGTAGCTTTCTAATGAAAAAAGAATTATTAAAATTAGTCCAGTACTTTTTGAGTTTAGTCGTTACATACAAAAATACAAATCTTTCCTCTTTATAATACCTATTAGTGTAGATATAATATTAGTGTAGATAACGTCTATAATGTCGCATTGTACCTACATAATTATCATTTTTAAGTTTGATATTCTTTTAGATTTTCTCTAAAATTGTATTGTTTCCAAATTTTTGAAACTACTTTTCATATTTCTATATCTCAAGAATTACGCCAGTAAATTTACATAATTCATTTCCGTTGCACGTTAATAATATTTAATTTATATAAAAAGTTATATACCTCAGATTATAAAACAATAGGTTTAAAATGCTATTGTTTGATATTTTTATATTTTCTTAACTTTTCGACCTTTCAATGCTGGAGCGCCAGAGGTCTAGGGGAAGAAAAATGAGCGTTCCAGCCCTCGACAGTTAAAATGTTAAGTATTTTCTTCTGTTCGACCTTAAATTGTTCCCGGATCGGGTGATGAATATAGTGATATATGATAATCAAAACTATCAACGCAAAGATACCTAGTAGATAGTAGTTAGTACACACGGATGTTTTCAAGTGTATTTTCACTAAAAGTAAATTAAAAAATAAACAAATTTAATCTAGTAACGTATTTCGTGCGACCTGAGTATTTTGTGTGGAAACGGTAGTAAGTTTAAGAAGCTTAAAAATATTTTTATTATAATATGATGTAACTTAAGTCGGCTATACATATTGACGATATTGGATCAGGGCATTATGCCCTGATCACACGTACCGAGTAGAGTGGCGAGAGAGTGCCTCGCCCGAGTACTCGGTTCGTGTGTACTATGTGACTAGTACTCGGCCCGGCGAAACGGCGAGCGAGCCACTCGGGCCTTGGTTTATTTACTAGGCCGAGTGCCCACCCCTGCACACCTCTCAGCCTACCCCGCGCCGACTCGCTCGCCACTCGGCAGGTATGAACACGATCACTCGCCAGTAGCATTGTCCTAGCGAGTACTGATAGCTAAGCCCTGTGGCCAAATAGGTTTAGGCCGTGTTTCACCAAGCAATGTTAAAGTTAACGCCATGTTAAAATATCATGCCATCTCATTCATTGACAGGAAATACGAGAGGGATAGCATGATATTTAACATGGCGTTAACTTTAACATTGCTTGATGAAACACGCCCTAATGTTACTTGTAATTTGGTCTCAGCAGGTATGTCTTCTCTCATCACAGTGTTAGCTCTTTGTATGTATGGAGTTATGTTTTCTAGCAATATATTAAATTGTATTACAGTCATTCTCAGAAGAGACTTGAATTCATTGGGATCTTGAGTCTTCAATTCACTGAAAACTCGCCACTGTCGCCAGGAAAATCAAAATGTGTGTAAACACCTACTGGCCCACCCTACTCTCTCGGCCGAGTTCCAATTTGCTGTCTCGCCACTGTACTCGGTACGTGTGATCAAGGCATAAGCCAACGCGAGCTTCGGCAAACCTTCGGCTACCGTCCACACATTCGGCAAATGCACACAAGTGGCCGGTATACATATTGGCCGAGCGTTGCCGAGCGGCGGCAAACGCCAATGTGTGGACAGTCAATTTGCCTTGCCTTGTCATCGCCCGGCATCGCTCGCCTAGCTCATAGAAATAAAATATACAGCCTAGCTGGTCGAGTGAAGGCGAGCCCGAACATGTGGACGGCTCATTTTCCGACACGTCTTGTCTACGCTCGCCGTCGCTCGAGTATTTCCTTTTCTGTGCTTCAAGGGACATATAGGAACATGAGTATTTGATATGATTTTCAGCTAGATACCTTCTCGTTACTTAGAAGGGTCTTGACAGACAAACATACTGATCCTAAAAGGGATCCGGTTTTTCCTTTTGATGTAAGGAAACCTAACAAGAGAAGGTACAAAAAATAGTACCAAACCTGCCAACCGAACCAAATGTTAATACAATAATACTATTTAACCCATATGTATAGCTGTTTTCATACTCTATCCCGGTTTCTGAAAGGCTAATCAATTTGATCAATTGATCAATTTGATCAGCCTTTCAGAAACCGGGCATGAACCTACTACATAAATAAATAAAGAGATAATTTTTTGAAGTATTATAATGTTTTAAAAAATAAATTGTAATCAAGAGTATATTTATGTGAGAAACATGGAATGTTTAAATAAACTAGGACAGGAAATTATTAGAAATTAATACTTTATATTTGTTATAAATTTGCTTGCAACTTACAGTAGCTATTATTATAAAATTCGCAGACTTAAATATATATAATCAGAACGTACGTGGCCTGAACAGAAAGACTGATGACTTTTTCCATAATGTTACTCTAAACAATTTTGGTATTATAGTTTTAACTGAGACATGGCTGAATGCAAACATCTACGATACTGAACTGTTTGATGAGCGTTATTTGGTTAAACCTTAAAAAATCTGGCGGAGGAGTGCTAGTTGCAATTAAAAAAACTATACCATCGGATAGAATTTACAAGTTAGAGAGTAGATGTGAAGACTTGTGGTTAAGTTTAGAAACGGCATCAAAATCACGACTATTAGTGTGTGTGGCTTACTTACCACCACCAATTAAAGTACATGTACTGGATGAATTTCTTAGTCACGCTAATAGAGCATTATGTAATTCAAGCCAAGCCATGATTATAGGAGACTTCAATACGCCACAAATTTCTTGGACTCCTGATATAGATATCAACATTAACGCTCTACATCCTAATTGTAATGGTAGTTCAAACGGTAGCGATTTAATTGACTTTATTAACTTTAATAGTCTTAAGCAGTATAATCATATCGTAAACTATAAAAATAACATTTTAGATCTTGTGCTTAGCAATATTCCGGTTAAAAATTTGCGGGAAGGCAACAACACTCTTGTTAATAATATTGATCCAGCACATCCTGTGTTAGAGTTTGATATTTTACTTGAGCCAGATAAACTCTTAAACAGACATCTTACATCTAAATACAACTTTTTCAGGGCAGAATATAATAGAATAAATGCCAATTTAGAATCAATAAATTGGGACATTGCCTTCAGGGACTGTCCGAACGTAAATGATATGGTTGATAGTTTCTATACAAAAATAAACGAAATTATAGATAAATATGTACCAAGACGCAGCCAAAAGAAAAATAAAATTAAGTACCCTAATTGGTTTGGCTCTGATCTCATAAGACTTCTGAAGGAAAAGAATAAGTATAGAACTCGACTGAAAAAGTACAATAATCCACTGGATCGCATCTCATTTGAAATACTTAGAGATCGATGTAAAAAACTGCAGGCCTCGCAATATAGACAATATTTGCTGAGAATGGAATTATCTATTCACAAAAATCCAAAACATTTCTGGTCATTTTTAAAATCTAATAAGCACTCCACATTAGGTATTCCATCTTCCATGTATCTGGTTAACAATATAGCCTCAACTGGTCCTGATATTTGTAATCTTTTTGCAAATAACTTCTCAGATGCGTACAATATTACTACGGTAAACAACTACGATCTTGTAATGAAATCTGATCACAATATAAGTTCCAATTCTCTTACCGCTCTGTCAATTTCTGAATCAAATATTTATAAGACCCTAAAAGACCTTGACATCAATAAGGGGACAGGTGTTGATGGTATTCCACCTATTTTTATAAAAACCTGCGCAAAAAGTCTACCTCTGCCATTATTCCATATTTTTAATCATTCTTTGCAAGATGGGCACTTTCCTAACATGTGGAAACGATCTCTTGTTTTGCCACTCCACAAAACTGGTGACAGGCACAACATTGAAAACTATCGTCCCATTTCGATTTTGCCAACGTTCGGGATGGTTTTTGAAAAGATAGTTTACCCTGTGCTATTTTGGCACGTAAAGCCTTATATATCTGAAAACCAGCATGGATTTATATGCAACTGATCTACTACCACAAACATGGTTACTTTTGTTGATGGTTTGATGGAATCTGTTGATGCTCAAAATTGCGCAGATGTTATATACACCGACTTCAGCAAGGCTTTCGATAGGGTTTCCCATGACATACTACTGACCAAGCTACATAGATTTGGCGTTGCAGGTAATATGCTCTCATGGATTAAATCATACTTATCTGGTAGATCATCATCTGTAGTTTTAAATGGCTTTTCATCTAATTCATTTCCAACTCTTTCAGGAGTTCCACAGGGATCCAGGTTGGGACCCTTATTTTTTAACATTTTTATTAACGATATCTCTACTTGTTTTGTTCATACAGATTTCTACCTTTTTGCGGATGATCTTAAAATTAAAAATACCATTAATGAAACTCGCGATACACTTGAACTTCAGAGTGATCTGGATAATTTAAGCACTTGGTGTAAAAACAACCTAATGGACCTTAATATTAGTAAATGCTATCACATCAGGTTTTCACGTAAACTTAAGGCTTCCCAAGTCATAGATTATAATATAAATGGCGTTACCCTCACTAAAGTTAAAGAAATAAGGGATCTCGGCATAATAGTTGACTCCAAATTACAGATGAACAAACATGTTGACAGTATTGTTTCTAATAGTCTTAAAATGCTAGGATTCATCAAACGTAATTCAGGAAGATTCAAAAATCCCCGCACTACTATAGTTTTATACAACGCCCTTGTACGCAGCAAACTCGAATACTGCAGCCCGGCCTGGAACCCTCATTATGCAATTTATTCAAACCGTATTGAACGCATTCAGAAACGTTTCCTGTGGCACCTCTCCTTTAAACATGGCTTGACTAAGAAAATACCACATTACGAAGACAGATTAACTTTCTTTAAAATGGAATCACAATACAATACAATACAAATATACTTTATTGTGCACACAACAAGTTACAAAAAAAACAAAAAAAAATATACATTACAAAAATCAGACATGCACACAAAGGCGGCCTTCACTTTTAGATTGAAGACAATACTTGGATTTAGTTTTTCTGCATAAACTAGTAACAGGTGCTATTGATTGTAATCAACTACTCTGTAGAGTTTCAATTAGTGTACCAAATAGAATACCCAGAAAAAAATGTTACAAGCCACTTCACATTAAGTTTGCTAAGACTAACCTGGGGCACTTTGCACCGGTTAATAGAATATGCAAGTTATATAATAATTTGTCAAATAAGAACGATGTTTGTATATTCTCCAATACTCACAAATTCATAAAAATGTTAAAAGCAATTTCATTATCAACAAATATTATTTAGTTTAAATATCGTTTTTTGTTATATTAGCCTTTGTTGCCCACCATTCATATAATTTTGTAAAATTTGTATCTAAAATATTTTCATAAAAATATCTTAATAACATCATAATAATATAGTTCATTTTCCGTAATTATTTAATAAGTTTAAGTACTTCATAGATATTGCATGCTTTATTACACCTATAATTAAGGCAACATTTAGTTATAAACAATGTTTAAATGTAATTTTAGCTTTTAATGATGTTTGTTCCATGTTGGTGTATCTAATAAATAAATAAATAAATAAATTGTTCTGTAAGTAGGTAATATATCAAACTCTACATAATAAGAATACTTATTCTTATTATGTTTTGAGTTATGAGTTATGACTACATGATATTCATATAAAATGCATTCATTTGGTGATGGAATTTCAGTTAGTACATGGGAAAAAATAAAAACAATTTCAGTCGTATGTAAGCGTGAAACTTTATCTCGCAATTTTGAATTACACTGATTGATGGTTATGAAATTATTTTCAATTTTTTTATATATTTAGAATACAGATAACAGAGTGTACTTATTCAATACATCAACAACAACAAATACATACGAACACTGAGACATTTAACCCTTTTTTACCCGACTTCTTCGGCTTCGGCGAAGCCAAAAGGAAGGGAATGTATGTATGTATGTTTCTCCAGAGTCTAAACTGCTAGTGTGGAGTCAATCGATTCGTAATGGTCGAGTAACATAGGCTATATATATTTTTTTAAATTTTAGGATTTTGAATATTAAACCTCAAGAACGATCTCCAAAAAAACATAAAATTAAGATAATTGTCCCGTGTTTGGTATCAAAATATAGGTCTTCGCAAGCAAATCACGAAAATGCATTTAAATATGTAATTAATTATTATATTTTACTGTTAAATTCAAAATAAACGTTTAAAATGCGGTCGTAAAAGTAGTATTTTGGAGCAGTTATTTACTATGTAATGGTTAGTTTAATGAAAATATAAAGTTTTATTTGATGTGGAAAAATATAAAATAAAATAGAAGCTTGAATAACTATAACCCGACTTCGCAAAAAAGGGGCCTAAAAAGCCTGAAACAAGAAAATAATTCAATTTGAAATCCAGATATGCATAGGTACAAAAATGATCAAGGTAGAGCCGTGGTCGTACCCGCTAAATAAATCTAAGCGTCAGCTCACACCGAAATCACACGATCAAACAGCTCGTACAGATAGATAGCAATGTCAAAAAAATCAAAAGATATACCTATCAACATATCTTTTGATTAATTAACTTTAATGTGCGTTATAATAGTACACATTCGGAAATTTTGAAGTTTACAATAAAATATCAAATGAACCAGCCATTTGATTGGATTCATTGAATTTGTTGGTAAAAATAGGATTCAATGAACGCGCTAGTCATTCAATGTAATAATAGATTCAAACAGATGACTGCGACGTGTAAACCATTTTCAATTCAATTCGAGTTAATCCCCAAAAGAGTAACAAAGAGGGGTAAGGGAGTAGATAGGTTTGTGTAGGTTTTTTGTCAAGTGAGTTTAGGAGCATTTAACATAGGTGTGGCAAAACCAAAAGTCAAGTTTACGGGGCAATGTTATTCTGGTACTGAATTAAAAGGCTAAATACTGAGGGGGCTGGAAGTCCATAAATTTAGCCAGGAATTAGTGTTCCTAGATCCACCTCACCCAAAAAATAGTATTTCAATTTTTGATTCCTACTAACAAAATATAATAAAATAACTTATAAAACTCCTCAGATTTCGTAATACCTACAGTATTTTTTAATATCATAAGTTTTCATTCATTTACACCGGAACACACAAGTAAAATAGTATAATTATATAACATTACATAAACCAAACTGCAGCTGTAGAATTATTTGGTAAAAAAGTTTTTGCCACAAATAATATTCCACGCGGGCGAAGCCGCGGGAAAAAGCTAATATATAAATATTATTAAAAACACTAATAATTAGCATTATTATAATAATGCTAAAAATATATCATAACTAGCGGACCTGTGCCCACTTCGTTGAGCATACAAACAGTTTGTGATGAACCGTTTAAACCTTCCTGGACTTCCACGAATATTTTAAGACTAAAAATAGCCGGTTCGGTTCAGCCGTTCTCGAGTTTTAGCGAGACTAACGAACAGTAATTCATTTTTATAAATATATAACTATGTAGATAGAGAAAATTAATACTCGTATAATATAATATATTTACTTAATGAGAGGTAAAAAAATAACAAATTGTCTATTTTTAATAGAATTGTTACTTGTAATTATTTTACTACTATTATTTTTATAATAGGTTCTCAGAAACCCAAATTAAATAAATTTAATTATTTTTAATTACTTACATATTAGGAATGAATTATTCGTTTTTACACGAAAAAGATACTTAACCGTTCTTTAGGATAAAAATAAAGTGACTGTTTATTGCTCTGCAGGTGGAATTAGCGTGCAGCTAGAGAGCCGCGAGCCTACTGCGCAGCTGGCGCCCGAGCACGCGGGCAAGCTGCTGGTCATCACCTATCCCTGGGATGGCAACGCGCATCCCGGGAACGAGTTCTGGTGAGTACCAGATTAAACTGCCTTACGCCTTCATTTTTTAACGAGAGGACACCCCCGGGAAAGAGCAGCGCGGTTATAATATAATAATAATACTCTTTATTTCGGACTGCATAGGCCCATATTATAAATACCTTACAGACTTACATACATATTATAATTATAACTAAAATTTATCATGTATTATGAACGGCGACGTGACGTGCGCCTCGCTCCGGAGTCTCCCCCGGAATATATGACTCGCTTAAGAGGAAACAGCACGCCTGTTTATCCATTCCCTGGATAAAGCCATAAAAATTGGTTAAGTTTTGCAGGAGGACACAGGGGTCCGCTAAAAGTCGATTTCGTGTACTTTTAATAGGTAATTTAAGTTCGAGGTGCAGTTGTCTCTATCACGTCTATCTAGTGTCTTAGCTAGCCAGCACTAGGGCTAGCTAAGACACTGCGAGACAGCAATAGATTTTATAAATTCCTATTTTGTATTTCTCTCAACCGTGCTGTTTCCTCTCGATGCCCTTGTGGCACAAGTGGAAACCCCAAGCGGAGGACTACGACCAAGCGAGGTCTCCTTCAGCGTTGTTCCGGGCCATGGAAATGTGGGGGGATGCTTCCACGATCCCGCAAGAAACCAAGACGCCTACGTCTCCACTACATATTATTGTCCTCAGTATGAATGTCTATTGAATTATTTCTATTTCCAGGATCGGCAAACTGGGTAGCTCAGGAGACCCGGCAGCGGCGTGCTCGACACAAGTGTCGGAGCTGCACAACGCGCACATCAACCACGCGCTCAGCGGCCGGAACGTGCGCGTCGCCGGTCGCGGCGGCCTGAGCACGCTGCAGGACTGCTGTCTCGCTCTTACCGCGTAAAACGGAGCGAGACAAAAATTGCTGCATTCTTTAGAGAGAAAAACTACCTCCGTCGTTATTGCATACTACTACATAAGTAAAGTTTATATTTGTTAATACTTACTTAATAACCATTAAGTAAAAAGTATTTAAGAAATATTTTAATATAATGCAAAGGTGCTAAAAGATTTATATATTTTTATATTATAATAAAAATCTTACTCAACGGCTGAAAGCTTTATTCTGCACATCCTGTATGTTATTTGTGCATTTTAAAAGTGCCTATATTATATGTAATGACAAATAATAATTATTAATGTATTTTGACTTTAATTTCTTAAATCAGTACATAAAATTCGAACATTCCTTATAACCTTCGAGGGCAGATTGACATGTATTGCATGGTGTCAAAAGATGAAGAAGTTGTATAAAGCAATAAGGTTTGACAGTTGGTTGATAACAGCTGTCAGCTATTATCAATAGGTACGATAAACTCTTGCAACTCCCATAGATAAAGGATCCTCGTTGGCCAACTCTCAATTTGATGAAATAATTGATCTGCACTTTAGGAATTGGCTGCTTATTTTCACGGATGCTTCTAAATTATCTAATGATGGCTGTGTTGGTGCTGCTGTTTGGGTTCCGAGGGTTAATGTGATTTTAAACTTTAAATTGCCTCCAACCTCATCGGTATATACTGGTGAGGTACTTGCCATCTACGAGGCTATTTCATTTATTGAATCGCATGGCTTAGACAAATCAATTATCCTTTCGGACTCCAGAAGTGCCCTGGAGGGTATCATGGCCAATCAGTTTTGTACTAAGGTTAGAACACCTTTGATCCTGAGAATAAGACAGCTTCTCCTTAGGTGCCATTTACAAAACATTCATGTCGTTTTAGCATGGATACCGAGCCATAGCGGTATTACTGGCAATGAGACTGTAGATACCTTTGCTAAACAAGCCATAATATCAGGTGGGCTCAGCCATTATAAATTATATTGCCAGGATCTTATTCCCGTAGCTAAAAAACACTTGGCCATTAGGTGGAACAATGATTGGACCAGGTCAAGTAACACAAAAGGCAAACATTACTTTGATATTCAAAGTGATGTTCCGGTTAAACCTTGGTTCTTTAAATATTCTCAAAGTAGTAAGACGGTGTGCTCAACAATCTGCCGAGTGAGACTTGGACATTGTTGCTCACCAGTTTTTCTAACAAAAATTAGGGTTAAGGATAGTTCGTTGTGTGAGTGTGGCCTCGACGAGGGTACCTTGGATCATATCTTTTTCTGTTGCCCTAGATACCAGCCCTCCCTCTATGACCTTCTTCCTATCGACATTCCTCGCCCTACCAACTTTAAATCAATCCTGTGTTATGTAAATACTCCTTTTGTTAAAATTTTATGTACATTTATCCGTTCTAACAATATAAAATTGTGATGTTTTACTAATCCATATATGTTTGTGTTTGTTCTAGGTTATTCAACAAGTTTTTTTTTAGAAAAGTAAATCACTTTACACTTGTTTCTTCACTAGACCTACAATAGAGCAAAGTTACCCACAAACTAAACACTCTGACATTGGCAACTCACCGAGGCCGCCAGAAATAAAAGAAGAAGAAGAAGAACTCTTGCAACCTCTGTTGCCAAAAGATAAAAGAAGAAGAAGAAGATATTTTACAAAGATAAACAAATTATAAAAACAAAACGCACTGCGTATGGATTAAATATTTTAAAATACCATATTATAATGGTGCTTTACTGACCAGTACGCAAATAATTAGTTTTGTAGTGAAAAATAGGAAGTTAGAAGTCTGTACAGGCACGAAAATGAACACAATGCGCCAAATAAAGTCCTTGCCTTGGTGAGTCATACATTCTTTTTAATAAGAATATTGTATTGTTTTAAAAGCAAGAGTGTAAACCCTTTGAACTTTACACTGTAAATCTTAATACTGAACTTATTCAATAAAACTTTTAAGGTGCAAACTAGAATGGAACTATCCGAATGTTAGTAAAGAACTTGTCGTAGCGGTAATGCGGTGCACTAAGCAACCTCAAGCGAAGGTGGCAGATGATATTATAGAAGATGTAATACGAAGAAGCAAATCATTTCCCATTCCTTTTCCAATACAGACTATCAGGTAGGGGGTTTAGCTTAGTTATGATAATAGAATTTAGACACAAAACTATTATTGCCCTAAAGGCCTAAAGAAATAGAAATAAAATTAAAGTTAAGGTTAAATATTTATTAATAAATAATAGTAAGAGCATTTTTCAACATTCTTTTAATTATTCAGTTTATTTATTGTCTGGACTTTCTTTGGCTTGCCTTTTGACTTATGTTTTTTTTAACATTTTTCCTCACCCTAAAAATGTAAATTTTATTCAAATAATATTAAAAAATATATTTTTCAGGCAATTTACTTAGATCCAAAGTAGGTAAACAACAATTTTTTTTTAATAAATAAAAAATAAGGCAGAATATGCCATAAGATATGGGCAGGAAATGTCAGGTATTTTCCTATCGAACCCTTTATAATGCCGGGGTGGCGGTCTAACATACGGAAATATTCCTATAATCCCTGAATATTAACTTCTTCAACAGAGGTTTCAATTACGGAAATGTGACTACATTTTATTTCCAGACTAGAAAAGTTGAAAATTAATAGACCAGTAGAAAAATTAATAAGGAACATAACATCTACATATGCAATTACACATGATAGAGTTTTGAATCTTATGATAAAGTTTTTGAACTACAAAAGGTAGTACATATAGTATTATTTGAATAAAATTTTTGCATTATAAAATAATCCTCATTGATTCTGAGATCTTTTTTTTCCAGAGAGTTTGGATCTGAAATCGAAAAGAACTTATACAATGATATGACTGTACCCGAGTTAGTTGAACGGATATTGAAGAAAAGGGCAGTAGTGTTTATGTACTCCAATGATTCATATTTACTGCTCAGTAGAAAAAGAGGGTATGTTAACATTTGACAGAGGGAATTTTCAAACACCTAAGATTGTGTAAAAGGGTAAACTGTTTCGTTACGTACATCTTTACGCCTGGCTTAAGACTAATAATAATCACTACGTCGTGCTTCCCGAGATACATTGATGACGTGACGATGTCTAATAAATCGATGAACGCCGGCTGCACGCATGAAAAAGGATGATTCATAGCAATGTTATGATCGGAGCGAGAGCGGTGCTCGAGCGAGCGGAAGGCAGGTTAAACTTTAGTCCGTAAACCGACTTTACAGACAACTGTTTTTTCTTAAAAAGCTATTTAATAAGACCTATTTAAGACGACCTCCGTGGCGCAGTGTTCGTTGGTGCTCAAGCAAGAGGCCGCGGGTTCGAATCCCGCCGAGGGAACAAAAATGTTTCAATGTTCCTGGGTCATGGATGTGTATTAAATTTGTGTATAATATAATAAAAATCTTAAATATGTGTATAATATAACAATATTAAAATATTTCCGTTGTCTGGTACCTGTAACACAAGTTCTTCGGATGCTTAGCACGGGCCAGATTGACGTGGTATTGTACTTTTCACACATACGTCATACACCATGTCCAAATGATAATAAAAATGTTTCTAAAAGGTACCTATATAATTATTTTAGTACAGATGGTTGGGAGTGTGTTGGCACTCCGGATGAGAAGCCTCCCCTGGTCCTGGAGAACTGTCTGAGCTACGACGAGATGAAACTATCCGCCATGGTGTTCGTGAGCGGGTACACGGAGTGCATCAACGATGGAGCGAGACACAATGAAGGTGTTGTGCAAGAGGATAAGGCAGAAGATGAGGCTGTTATCATAGGTGAGTGGTTCGTCGTTTCAACCAGGGATGTTAAGAGGAAATACCACGAATATTTTCCCATACAAAAATAGGGGTCTACGGGATTCCTGTTTCCTCCCTGGATAATGCTGCTGCAGTAACAATTATTTTCCTGAATATTCATGGATATTGTTTGTACGTCCCTATTTTTTTTTTAAACAGATTTGACTACATTAAACAACAAAATAAAAAAATAGGAACCTAGCTCATTTCTTTTATTAGCTAGTAGAGAAAAATATTTAAATAGGTTAAGCTTTGGAGGAGGAAATAGGAATCCCCTAAACGTCGATTTCTGGTACTATTAATAGGTAATTTCAGTCCAAGTTGCAGTTGTCTCTATCGCGCTAGTGCTGGCTAGCTAAGGCACTGCGAGACAGCAATAGATTTTATAAATACCTATTTTTTATTTCTCTCTACCGTGTTGTTTCCTCTTAAGGAGCTCCGTAACCGTAACTATCGGATATCTGTACTAATATTATAAAGCGGAAGAGTTTGTTTGTTTTTTTGTTTAAACCCGCTAATCTCAGGAACTACAAATACAAATACAAATACAAATATACTTTATTGTGCACACAACAAGTTACAAAAAAAACAAAAAAATATACATTACAAAAATCAGACATGCACACAAAGGCGGCCTTATTACTAGATAGCAATTTCTTCCAGACAACCTTATGGTGTTAGAGAAAACAATGCTAGAGAATGGGAGTTGCGCAAAAGTATATTTAATAAAATAAAAGTAAATAAAATAAAATAATACATAAACACAATAAATATATAATATATGTATACAATATAATATAATATATATATCTATATATATAAATATATATATATACAATAGATAAACCTACATGATATTTTAATTTATAATAATAAGTGTTAGTTACATAAGTTAAGGGTTGACACAATATGATTCCAGATAATGATTTTTTATAAGAGTTTTAAAGCGATGTATAGTTTCAGCCTGCCTTATATGGATAGGTAAAGAATTCCAAAGGGAAATGGATTTTACAATGAAAGAGCAATTAAAGTATTTAGTGCGGTGGATAGGAATGTCAAGAAGAAGATTAGATATAGATCGTAGTTCCAGTCTGTCAGAGGTACGGAAGTTAAAATTACTTTTTAAATAAGTGGGACAATGGGAGTCAAATAGGATGTTATAAAGGAAGGAGAGAACACGAGAGTCACGGCGGTAGCGGATTGGCAACCACTTTAACTTGAGGCGATACTCGGAGATATGGTCAAATTTACGTAAACCGAAAACAAACCTCAAAGCCAGGTTTTGAAGGCGCTCCAATTTGTTCAGTTGTTCCTCCGTCAAGTTAGTGAAAGAAGCGTCTGCATAATCTAAATGGGAAAGGAGTAGGGATTCAGCCAAAACTACCTTAGTGGGTATCGGAAGAACATATCGTAGACGTTTTAGGGAACGCCAGGTAGAAAAAACCTTTCTACTAATCTCTTGCAATTGATGCGTCCACGATAAATGTTCATCAAAGTACACTCCCAAGTTTTTAACCACTTTACTGAAAGGTATTGTTACACCATTTATAAGGACAGGAGGTAAAGAATCATGGTCAACTCTAGAAATTAGCCCGGGGCTACCAATTACAATTAATTGAGTTTTAATAGGATTAATAAGAAGTCCATGATTCTTGCTCCATTCACAAATATTCGACAAATCGTGATTCACTAGATCAAAAGCGGAATTCAGATTGTCCAAAGGAGACTGTGTGTATATTTGAAGATCGTCCGCATACAAGTGGTAGGATGATGAAATCGATATTGTTATAGGGTTTATAAAAATTGCAAACAGAAGAGGAGATAGCACACCACCCTGAGGCACGCCGGCATAGATATAACTCCAATCGGAGAAATAATCAGATGATTTAACTCTCTGCCGTCGTCCTACAAGGTAGCTACGAATTAAATTAATTATTGATGGTGACAGATTTAAAGATGCAAGCCGGGCTAGCAGAATATCGTGGTCTATGGAATTGAAGGCATTACTAAAATCCAGAAGTGTGAGAATAGTAAGCATTTTATCATCCATACCTGACCGTATATCATCAGCTACCTTTACCAATGCGGTAGTCGTACTGTGACCAGTGCGAAAACCGGACTGGAACGGACTGAGTAAGCTGTTGTGGGTAACAAATTTCGTAAGCTGGTGATGAATGATTCGCTCTAAAACTTTTGATAAAAAGGGTAGGATGGAAATAGGACGGAAGTCAGACACAGTCTTAGGACAGGAGGATTTAGGTAAAGGAATTATGTAAGCTGCCTTCCAGGCATCAGGAAAGGTACAAGACTCTAAACATGAATTAAAAATGTGTGCAAGAACAGGAACAATTATATCTAATATTGGTGTGATCATTCTACGACTGATACCGTCATCTCCTACTGCGTTTGACGATATGGAAAGGATGTGCTTTTTAATCTCACACTCGGAAACTGGAACAGTAAGGAACGGATCAGAATTCAATATAGGTAGCGAAGAAATATAATTTAACGTTTGTGATTTAATTTTGGGGTCGAGATTAAAAGAGGAAGTAAAATGGTTATTAAGTGAATCTATATCTATATTATGAGAGTCTTGCGGTTCAGAGCATTTGCCCACGCCGAGGGATTTGAGAAATTTCCATGTTTTAGCCGGATCCCCGTTCTCAACGGAGGCGTGAATATGACGTCTTTGTGCGTCACGACACATCATATTACAGCGGTTCCGGATTTTAATATATTTGTTACGATATTCTTCTGTCTTTTTTATTTTAAATTTGGCTTTGGCTGCATGCTTAGCATTTATAAGAGATTTGATTTCGTCTGATAACCAGGGAGCGGGAAGATGTTTGATTTTAACGGGCCTAACAGGTGCATGAATATCATAAAGAGATTTAAGTTTAGCGTTAAATATATCAATTTTGTCATTAATGGAATCAGCTGAGAGTAAGTTTGACCAGTCTATGTTATGTGCGTCCTCCTCTAGGCTTTCAATATTCATCGAAGAGAAATTTCTTTGAAGAAGAGTTTTTACCTTAGCTTTGGGAGGGCGAACATTATAGGCGACATAGATAAGATCATGGTATGAAAACATATCAGCTGTGACTTGTCCATGCGTAGTAACACGATTAGGAGAGGAGACTATGATTAGGTCGAGCAGGGAAGGACGGGAACCTGGAAAGCAGTGGGTAGGATTCAGAGGTAGTAATTTCATATTATATGAATCTAAAATTGAACTAAGTTTAGTCGATCGACTATCACCCTTAAGTAGACAAGTATTGAAATCGCCCATTATAACACAATGATCGTAGTACGGTGTAAAAGCATCAAGCGTATTTTCAAAGGATGAGAAGTAATCATTGTGCATTGATGGGCAATAGTAGACCCCGAGTAATAATTTATTATAGTGCGATACCTGGACTTCTACCAGCAAAAACTCGAGAGCATCAGATGGAGGGGGTTGCGCTGACGAGCTAATAATAGTGTAGGACAAGTCTGAACGTAGATAAATCGCAACGCCACCTCCACCCCTCCCAATGCGGTCGTTGCGAATTAACTTAAAACCGGGTAAACTGTAGCATGTTGATGGTAAGCAAGGCTTAAGCCACGTTTCCGATATAAAGACAGCATCAACATTAGCCCGATCAAAAGACGCAAGCAAGTCGGGGTAATGAGCCGGAATGCTCTGTGCATTAATATGAACGGCCTTAAAACATTTGTTAACTGTGTTAAAATTTGAAGTTATGGTATCCCTAAGAGACATAAATGTGGCACTTTGAAAACTATCATCGCCGTTGTTAGAAGAAATGGATAAAAAATCATCTGAAGCAAATGAGTCAACACCTACATTCATGATAATAATACAAACTAAATATAAATAAAATATATAAAACACTATAAATATATTATCCTACAACAATGAGCGGTTTTTATTTTGACAGTTCTACTAGTTTAAGAAAAATGCTGATAGATGGCATTAAACCTAAGTAATATGTCAAGTCCTATGTAAAATGTCAATTTCCACTTTGTTTTTGTTTGTTTACTTTTCCACTTTCTTTCTTTCACTTGCAATAGTTTATTATTTATTAATTGTGCCCTGAGAACTAAACTAAACATGGCTAGTCCATGCGTAGTACAATTTTGTAAAAATATAGGTAACCACCGCTTTCCCCAAGATGAAACTCGGAGATCAAGATGGATAGAGGCTATCAAACATATAAAAACAGGATTGACTATAAGAAAAAATTCCTTCAAATTATGTTCAACTCACTTTACGTCAGCAGATTAATTCATCTCTCCGTCATCACATTTGGCAAGAGCCCTAGAGATAAAATATTTATCTTAGCGTGCAATAAGAAATAATAATAAAGTTTATTGACATTAGACTTAAAACAGTTAATTTTTTTTTATTTCTTAACCTAAATATAAGTATATCTTTATGTTTGTTACCTATCTTGGGTATCATAACTTAATGGACAACAGTTACAGTAGGTACCTTAGGAGTTCATACCTAAAAAACCAAACTTTTAAGTTTGCAGCTCATCGCCTAAAAAACTTAAAAGAAAAGCTGATCCTTCTATATTCCCATGGAATAAAGCTTGTCTGCAAGCTAACCAGCTCCAGCAGCAGTCAGAGCCAATGTTTAATCCAACTGCAGTTCAGGCTACATATTCTCAATATATATATACCGACCACCTTAATATAATTATAATTATTTGTTTGAAAAATCAAAGATATTGAAGCCAGCGAGCTATAATGTATGTAGGTTTCCTCGGAAGTGTAGGAGATCACTAAGAAAGGAATTTGAAAGGATTATTTTTGTGTATGAAACAGCATACCTACAGCGACTTAACCACTTTATGAATAATTTCACTACCTGAAAATGGATAATAGCTATAGTCTGGAAACTCTAATAGCCACCCAACAAAGATCACAGATTTTTTTGACATATTACATTATGCAAGCGCCATCTTACGGTAGTCTCTGTACCTAAAAGTGACACTTCGAAAACCCCTCATTGAAATATAATTGGCCTGCAGCCCACTGTGTCATAAAAAAAAAAAACATAAGTATATAAATAAATTTGCTATAATAAAATTAGTAAATAAATAGAAAAAGAGTAGGTAGATAAATGGAAAGAATCCAAACATGCCTATTATTTTTTAGACACCTAGCTAAATATGAGCAGTTATTCTAACAAAATATAATTAGATTTAAGATGAGATGCTAGCCCAACACAAATTGGCAATTAAAATTTTAATGGAGTTATACTGAGATATAATAATAAAGTTCTAAGTACAAGCACAGCTTATTAGTTACAAAAATTACATAACAAAGATGCAATTTATATACATAATACTAGATTAAGAGAAATCAGTTAAGTACATAATGGCTCATGCTAAATTTCATGTCCACACACAAAAAACAAAAAAAAAAAAAAAATATAATTAAAGTGACATTAAGAAGACGAAGAAGAATAACTATCACTCACTCCTGTCAGACGTCACCTAAACACATCTGTCAAGCTTCGTGTTATAGAAAATTAAACAATAACAAACATTTTCAAAAAGTACAGATTACAAAATTAAATATGTTTCATTTTCGAAATACCGACAATTTGTGACAAAAGAAATTAGTGATGATGCATAGAAATAAGTAACTATGAGATCTAAGTATGGACAATAAAATTATAAGTGAATGATTAATGAGAAGCGAATATTGGCAAAGCAGAATTATAGATTTATATGTATATATGTGAAGATTGAGAAAGTTACCATGCTATTATTTAAAGTATGTTACCCTTAGAGTATTTACTTTTTGGTTCGCCTTGGTCTTGTTCCAGTTTCATTTTTGGTTTTGGATGCCGGAACTTGAGATGTGACTTCTGCCATATCACCACAGAGATCAGAAATGGCATCCAACTCCGCTATGCTACAAACACTGCGTTTGGAGCCATCAGATCTAGCAACGAAAATAGAGCCATTATATGTCCAACACTTTGTAACACCGAAACGCTGCCTGGCCGCCAGGAACACTTCATGTCTCTTTTTAATTAAAAACTCTGATAGAGTGATGCCGGAATTTTTCAGGCTGGTCTTAGCCCTCCAAACCTCATTCCGATCAGTAAAATTCTGAAACTTAACCAAGATCGGTCTGGGTTTTGATTCCTTTAAGCGTCCCAAGCGGTGACAATATTTTACTGAAGAAATGTTTATGTCTTGGACTTTTAACTGGGAAGACAACAAAGATGCAATAGCTTCTTGTGCATCCTTTTTGGCTTCGGGAACTCCATGCACAAGCAAAATCTTTCTTCTGTGCCTCATCTCAGTTTGATCATAGGCATCCATCAATATTTCCAACTGAGCCTGCATCATCTTAAGTGCATTCAATATAAAATTTTTGAACTCACAAAAATCAGATGCCAGTATTGTAGAGGTGTTTGTAGTCTGGACCGCACACAACTCCTGCTGGAACTCCATCATCTTCGAGTTAAACATCTTATTCATTTGTGTTATTGATTCTTGCAAGGACTCCATTGTAAACAAGTGGAAGAGAAAAATAACAGCAAATTTTGACAAAAGTGCAAGTGATATAATTTGTTTAAGAAAACAGTGTTTATATACTGTATCTTATTATTGCAATTATAGGAGATTGTGACACTAGTAGATGCAGGTATAAATTTTTACATAATATTTATTTAAAATAATTAATTTATAATTTTGGTTAAGGAGCAGTTAAAAGTTCAACTTAACTTTTTGCACGCCTACCCCCGAAAAGTCCACTTAAAAAACTACTGGTCCGATTTAAAAAAATATTGGATAGCCCATTTATAGAGGAAGGCTTTAAGCTATATAACATTACGCTGCGACCAATAGGAGCGAAGCGTCAGTGAGAAATGTTGCAAAAACGGGGAAAATTATTCACATTTGAGGACTTTCTTTGCGTGCGCTGCATAAACGGCTTCAGAGTTCAGACACTCAAAAACCACGCGAACGAAGTCGCGGGAACAGCTAGTCCGATATAAAAATGTCCATAAACATAACCGAATCCGAAAGGAAACCAAAATTTAATATCCGTAGCCGAAATTATCCGAAACCGATATTCCATATCCATTACATTCTGCTGAACCTCAACCTCTACCAAAGGGGGGTAGTTGCCTATACTCGTAACGATTGGCAGGCGGGTTGGCGAGCACAGTTTTAAAATAATAACAATGTTATTGGAAACGCCTCCGTGGTCTAGTGGTTCAGAGCTTCGCTCTAGATCGTTGGAACAATAAAAAAAATTGTCTGATAAGAAAGATGATCCATGCGTCGAATGGGCATGTAAAAAGTCGGTCAGCGCCTGATCCAGTCTTGTCGGTTTACCGTCCCACTGGGTTATGAGAGTAAAAGGAAGAGAGAGTGTCTTTGTGTATTGCGCACACACTTGGGCACTATAAAACAACTCCTATAAAATCAGGCCAGCTAGTTTTAATGAAATCGGCTATCGACACCGAAATCGGTGAGGGGAGCTATTATATTGTGGGAGTACATGTGGAAGCCCCAAAGGGAGATCTCCGACCGAGCGAGGTGGTATGCTCGGTCAGACCGAAGCCCACTGTACTAGTTTTCAGAGGTCGTATATATAGCACCGGACTTAGAAAACTTCGATAGCGCGATGCAGGATTGTGGCGCTAGTAGTACCGCCACAATATTAATGTTCTCGGAAACGCTGCTGCCTATTTCCGGATATATATTCCCTCTGTCGCCTTTTAGAACCCACGGGAAAGATGGTTGATAAGAAGTGCTATTCTTCCTCCAGCACCCCACGGATGAGAAGAAGTTATCATAAATTGTTTGAATTTTTCAGGTGTTGTTGGAACCCGTTTTGAACGCGAGGGGCGTATGGACTGGGAAGACGTTCTGATCACTAAACAGCAGAACACAACAGAGAATGGATACGGGCAAGAGTGTACTGACCCCGCCAAACACATGTGGCGACAGTTGTGGGCAGACTTCTATCAGGTGCTTGTCAAGTGACGTTTTTGAAATTACCTATTGTACCTAATTGTTTTTAAAATTACCTTTGAAAACAGTGTTACAATTAAACGGGTAATCTATAAAAATAAAAGCGCACACACTTTTGAGTTTCCTTCCTTCTTCTATATACTTCCTATTAACGACTGGGTCAGTTTATGATAATATCACAGGCATAATAAAAAAAATTGTCATAACGTTTCAAGTCTTAATATAATAAGACAAAATACTTGAATAGTTGTGTTAGATACGAAAATTGAGCTTGAGGAATTTTATTAGTTTTATTTAATTTCACCTGTCCCGATTTGTCTGCTCGAGCTGAAAATTTTCATGTAAAAGTAAATCGAATGACAATGCAATATTTTCTCGACATAGAGCTGATCTGAGGATCTAGGCGAAGGATAAATTAACTCAGTAATGAAACGACACAGTCCTATCGAGTTTGGGTTAGTTTGATTTGGTGATTTGATTTCGAGGACTTTTGTGCAATAGCCTGATGATGAAGGGTGAAAATGGCTATAGACACTCAGGAAAGCTTGTATTATAAAAAGTATTTTTGTAACTGGTGTAAAAAGAACAGTCACTATAACTTTTGTATATGATTATATTACCTTTTCTCATTCTAGAAATGTATTTTTTTCTTTTTTTATTTAAAAACAAATTTTTGCTTTTTCGTTATTCTTGCGACAAAAAAGAAGAAATGGTAAAAAGTAAAAATATTTTTTTTTACATTCGGAAATTTTGAAGTTTGAATTTAAAATATTAAATGGTTATCCTAGTCTCGGATTCATTGAATTTGCTGGTAAAAATAGAATTCAATGAACGCGCTAATCATTCAAGTATATATCGGATTCAATCAGATGACTGCGACACATATATACTGTTGTGTGTAATGATGAATATTTACTTCAGGTTCCATACGTAACATACGGTGAACTGCAATCTGTCAACCTGCACAGCGAGGATCTCTTGGGGCGCTACGTGAAGGTGGCGCCGGAGGTGATATTCGACAACGAGGTGTACTACAGGCGCCTGTCCGTGCTCGCCGAGACCACGCTGCTGGAGGCACAGGCGCGCGGCGCCGAGGCTCAGAGAGATGTCTTCCTCAACGTCATTGGGGCTGGTGAGAGGTCCATAGATAATTGTTGTCCCCACACGTTTATTGTACCAGCCACGTACTTTAATTGTAGTGCCAAAGTATGTGCGCAATATACAATTGGGCCTGTCCGTTCTCGCCAAAACCACGCTGTTGGAGGAACAGGCACACGGCTCTGAGGCGCAAAGAGATGCCTTTCTCAACGACATTGGGGCTGACAAGAGGTCCATAGACAATTATTGTTCCCACGCGTTTGTTGTACCAGGCCAGCCACGGTGTACTCATCTTGTAGTGCCAAAGTATGTGCGCAATACACAATTGCTCCTGTCCGTTCTCGCCAAAACCACGCTGTTAAAGGCACAGGCGCGCGGCTACGAGGCTCAGAGAGATGCCTTCCTCAACGACATTGAGGCCGGTAAGAGATCCATAGAGTTAACCAATCAACTAAATAATAACGGTATATTTAACATTATAGCGATAGAGGATACATCTACACATAAAACAATAGATGATCTTATAGAAAAATACACTGAATATAATGAATGCTTGTAATGTGGCTGTTCCTTTGAAATCTAACAGCACTAATCAAAAGTGGACCAAAGAACTCACTGATTTAAAGAAAAATATGATAAGAATCAGAAGAATAAAAATACCAATCCCTTCAGACACAAAGTAGATATATAAATATGTACTAGAAAATGGTATCACCCTAATACTGGCAATTTGACGACCTCCGTAGCGCAGTTGGTTGAGCGCGTTGGCGCTCGAACGAAAGGTCGCGGGTTCGAATCCCGCCGAGGGAACAAAAAGTTTTCAATGTTCCTGGGTCATGGATGTGTATTAAATTTGTGTATAATATAATAAAAATCTTAAATATGTGTATAGTATAAAAATATTAAATATATTTCCGTTGTCTGGTACCTGTAACACAAGTTCTTCGGATACTTAGCATAGGGCCAGATTGACGTGGTGTGAAGCGTCCATAGATAAATAAAAAAAAAAAAAAAAAAAATTTGACTGGCTATTTTTGTTTTCTTCGATATACAATAGATAAAGGGTGAAGTCCAGGCATCTTGTCAGTTCATCAGTCTTTAATGGTAAGTTTATAAAATTGTACTGTTGTAAATGGAATTTCGCACGCCGGCTCTACTCGGCGGGTTAGTGTTGAACCGTTACCGCCTTTATTGTTGACTTTCCCAAAAAAGCTTGGTAAGTTTGTATCCTTTTGTTATTCTAATAAATAACGTTCCAGGTCTGGGTGTGTGGAAAATTTCGGACCACCAACCTGATGTGTATATACTGACGTTTGTGGAGAGAGCGGACAGTCTCCTGCAGGCAGGACGACTGACGCACGTGTCTGATGTTAACTTCGCCTATGTGAGGCCAGGGGCTAGAGTGTTAGGTACGAATGAATCTATTTTTACATTTACAACTAATTTATTCAAAATAAAAGTAAACAACACAAAATAAATATAAATTTATTAAAACTACTTAAATACAAAGATACAAAGATTATTAACAAATAAAATACAGAGAACGAACGTAACGAACGACGGGCGAGGCTGGTTTAATAGGCTGGTGGCAGGTCTTGTGTTTAATGCAATAAGGTTGATTTTGGTCTAACGGGAGTTTTTGAAATAAATAGACGTGTAATTAGTTCCGAGTTTTATTTTGCACTGACGTTACAACTTACAGTGGACTGTATGCACATCTATGTATCGATAGCTACTTATAGGTAACTTATGCCGTAAGCGTTTATTAGTTTAAACATTCCGCCCCCCAAAGAACACAGTTCTTTATATCAATTAATAAATTAAAAAACTCTCAATACTATAAACTTAATAACTAATTAACACTTTCTCAAGAATAGGTACTTATGGTATGTTCATATAGACACTGAATAAATACATCTGTGAGAGGGCGGGAAACATAATTTACTTAGCTATCATTAAAGATAAGTATCTCAGATAATACTACTTAATTTTTTAAACATATCTATAAGTACTAATAAATCAAAGTTAACAAACTTAACGGTAAGTACATACTTTAAGCTTAATTATAAGATTTACATTTCACACTATATTAAGTTTTAGAAGTTATGAGAAGTAAATTATAGTTTTACATCAAACAATAAATTTTAACACTTTAAGACTATTTTGATAAAATACATAACTTACTTATAGGACGTTTAAAAACGCCATTTCTACATTTGACCGATACAACCCGAGTAAGATTATCAGGTCCTACATGTTTTTGAATGATTCTACCTAATATCCACTTACTTGGTGGGACGTTATCTTCTTTTAGGATAACTACATCATCGACTTCTGGCTCTAATTGTTTAGTGTTCCATTTATATATTTTATTTAGATTAACAATATATTCCTTATACCATCTTTTCCAGAAATCGTTTACCATTTTTTGTACTAACTTCCACCGTTCGAGATTTGAGTTTATGTTTTCACAAAATGTATTATCATCTGTTATTGTTATTAATGGTCCGCCAACCAGAAAGTGACCTGGTGTGAGGGGGAGAGGGTCATCAGGGTCATCACTTAAAACTGAGATAGGACGCGAATTGAGACAAGCTTCCACCTGCGTCAGCACAGTGGAAAGTTCCTCATATGTAAGTGTACTGTTACCAATTACCTTTTTAAGATGCATTTTCGTACTTCGTATACCGGCCTCCCACAAACCCCCGAAATTGGGTGCATGAGGAGGTATGAATTTCCATGTAGTTTTCTCTAAAGTTAACAACTCTGCTATCTCTCTAGGTAAAGAAGACTTCGCTTTATCGAACATATCCATTAGCTGTTTGTCCGCTCCCACGAAATTCGTTCCATTATCACTGAAAAGTTCCTGACAATGACCTCGTCTAGCTGTAAAGCGTCTGAAAGCTGCTATAAATCCCTTTGTGGTCAGGTCTGTGACAGCCTCCAGGTGCACGGCCCTTGTTGCCATACAAATAAATAGACAAATATAGCCCTTGTACGACTTTGCTCCTCTTCCTGGAGAGAATTTTATATTAATGGGTCCTGCATAATCTACACCAGCTGATCTAAAAGGCCTGCTAGGTTTTACTCGTACCTCTGGTAACTGACCCATCAACTGCGTTTTATTCGCTTTTGAGTATCTAATGCAAGTTACACACCTTCGAAAATAACCCTTTGCATGATCTTTAGCACGTAATATCCAGTATTTTGACCTCAAGTAATTTACTATTACTTGCGGTCCACCATGTTTTGTTTTCTCATGTGCATCCGCAATTATTAGTTTACTAAGATGGCTCTTAGCAGGTAAAATAATAGGGTGTTGTGTGTCGTATGCAGCGTCTGACTGTTGTATGCGTCCGCCAACTCTTAGAATACCATTATCATCAATAAAGGGACAAAGATTGCGTAATTTACTTCTTTTTAGAACACTGCCTTGAGATTTTAAATCTTTTATTTCTTGGTTAAATTCTATACCTTGAGTTTGCCGAATGCAATTATTCAGTGTATCATTCATTTCATGTGTAGTAATAAATTTATCATTATATTTAGCTTTGTTTTTGTTTTTTGTTACATAATTTAACCATCTTCTACAGTAAGAAACTACTCTCAACATTTTGAATAAATTAGAAAACTTAGTCCAAATTAGATCTTCTTCAGTTTTAAACAGAACATTAAAAACTTTATTATTCTTCTCTTCATTAGTATCTTCGACATCAATCCGATTCATGTTTAAATGTAATGCAGACAACCAATCTGGACCATTCCACCATAATAAATTACTCGACAATTCCATGGCATGAACACCCCTTGATGCGCAATCGGCTGGGTTTGAATCTGTAGTCACGTGACCCCATTGCTCGTATTCCAAAATATTTAATATTTCAGAGACTCGGTTGCTTACAAATGTGTTCCATCGACTAGACCCACCGTTCAACCATGCTAATACAATGGTTGAGTCTGTCCATGCGTGTAAATTTTCCTTAGGTATTTTCATAACTTGAGATGTTTCAAATATTAATTTGGCTGCAAGAGTTGCACCACAAAGTTCCAACCTTGGGATTGATATTTGTTTTTCAATAGGAGCTACCTTTGTTTTTGCAGATATTAAATTTACGTATACATTATCTCCATCGACTACTCTAATATAAACTGCTGCCCCATATGCTGTTTGTGAAGCGTCTGAAAAAACATGTAAATCCACTTTAGATGAGTGAGAACAATGTACCCACCTCGGTATGGTAATATTTTTAATGTGAATGAAATTTTCTTTGAATTTTAACCATTCAGTAAGCAAATCTCCACTTACGTGGTCATCCCATCCTAGTCCTATTTTCCATAACTTTTGTATAATTTTCTTTGCTATGACAACTACAGGAGCTATCCAACCCAGTGGATCATATAACTTGGCTACTTCAGAAAGAATAACACGTTTTGTAATATGTTCTTTTAACTCTGATATATTTAGAGTATATGTAAAACTGTCCGATTTTCGATTCCAACTCACGCCTAAGACTTTAACTAAACTGTTGACCTTAAGAGGCAATTCGTGATCCTCTCTTTTATTGTTGCTCATGTATTTTAACACATTCTCATTGTTACTGCTCCATTTCTGTAGCTCGAATCCTCCCAAGTTCAACAGTTTGCTCATATCATTGTAAATAGTAATCGCTTCATCTTCCGTCTCACACCCTGTTAACAAATCATCAATTAGAAAATCATTCTTTGTTATGTTCGCGGCAACAGGAAACCTTGACTCTTCATCATCCGCTAATCTCTGTAGTGATTTCACTGCCAAATATGGTGCACATGCTGTACCAAAAGTCAATCTCGTCAGTCTAAAATGTTTAATCGGGTCGTTTGTTGATGCTCTCCACAATAATCTTTGATAGTTGGTGTCTTCCTCCGCGACCCGTACCATTCTGTACATTTTGATAACATCAGATGTAATGCAAATCCTGTGAGTCCTCCATCTTATTAGTATGTGACGTAAATCCTGTTGTAGCTTAGGACCTACAAGTAAGTTGTCATTTAAAGATATTTGATTGTTGCTCTTACACGAAGCATCAAAAACCACACGTAGCTTCGTTGTATCTTTATCTTCTCTTACTACGCCGTGATGAGGAAGATATACCGCTGAATAATTGTGAATATCTTCAGGCTGCACTTCAACCATATGACCAAGATTAATGTATTCGTTCATAACCTTGGTGTATTCTTCACAAAATCTACTGTTTCTTACAAACTTCTTCTCTAATAGTTCAAATCTTTTAGCGGCTATATCCTTCAGTCCAGCAAGTTGACCTGACGGGTTACTGGTTTTGAATGGCAACTTAACTACATACCTTCCTTCTTTGTCTCTAATTGTTGTAGCTTCATAATACTCTTCACATTTTTCTTCTTCTTTTGTCAATCTTTTATGTATCATGTTTGGCTCATTTTCCATCTCCCAAAATAACTTAAGCATGTCATCTTCCTTATGCTGAACATGCAAGCTTGTAAAGTTCTTCTCTACTAAACTGGATGCTCGTGACATTCTTCCCGATATAACCCAACCTAAAATTGTATTCTGTGCTACTAGGTTGCTTATAGGGTGTTTTATAACGCCATCCAATAAAATGTCGCTATACACTTCAGCTCCAAGGAGAATGTCTATTTTCCCTGGTGTTGTAAAACCTGGATCAGCCAATTCCAAATCCTTTAAATCTGACCACTCGGGAATACCTAGATTAGTAGTAGGTAGCAAAGTTGTTAATGAACGTAATACATAGGCCTCCACTTGTACCGACGCATTAGGATTGTGACATGATTTGACATAAAGTGTAACCCTATGTTTTATTCTCGTTTGTCTCTCTCCTACACCTGAAACCCAACCACTCACTGATTGACGTGTAAGGTTCAAGAGTTGCGCCGTTGCCTCAGTCACAAACGAGGCTTGTGACCCTTGGTCCAATAACGCTCTTACAATATATTTGCAACTATTCCTACTATCAACTAACACTTTAGCTGTAGCTAATAGGACACTGTTTGATTGTATATTATACTCACTAGAAAAGTTAGTTACAATTTGTGCATCATTAGAAATAGAAACGGGCATACCTGTAT
This sequence comes from Celastrina argiolus, assembly GCA_905187575.2. Lineage (NCBI taxonomy): Eukaryota > Metazoa > Arthropoda > Insecta > Lepidoptera > Lycaenidae > Celastrina > Celastrina argiolus. The sequence goes on along the minus strand of LR994582.1, from coordinate 2,833,122 downwards.
AGTCATTTTTTATACCTATAGTTAAAGGTTCACCTTCTTTCTTTTCCACGGTTCTCTCGAAGTGCAGAAGGGAGTGATGGCGCCGGCCGCATCTCTTACAACACGTTGACTGTCGACACTTGCTCACTGAGTGTGTAGGTGCCAAGCAATTGAAGCACAGTTTATTCTTCTGTACAAATTCTTGTCTGTCATTAACAGATTTTTCTCCAAACTTCTTGCATGAATATATATAGTGTTCACCGTTGCATAAAGCACATTTTGTTTGGTTCCCTTTTTCATTGTTGCTGGTAATATTGGAATGAAATACTTTATGTTTTGCCATAGTTTTAGGTTGCATTGATTTTATTTTAATACCTTCTATCATTTCTAGAGTTCTGAATCTTGCCTCCAAAAAATCTCTTAATTGCGACCAACTAGGCATTTCATAACTGCATGTACTAATTTGCTGTTCCCATAGCTTAATTGATTCGGGTTCCAATTTTGACGTTACTAAGTAGGTAATTATCATGTCCCAGGTATCAGTCTCCACACCCATGTTGTGTAACGCCTTCAAACAAGTCGAAGTTGTGTCAACTAATTGTTTTATTAAGTTAGCTGATTCATTCTGCACCGGTTTTTGCGTAAACAAAATCTTCATGATTGCGTTGCAATTAAATCTTTTGTTATTATAGCGTTTTATTAATTGATTCCAAGCTTCGTCGTAATTCACATCTGTTATGGAAAAGTTACGTAATAACACATCGGGTTCTCCAGACAAATTGCTTTTAAGGTAATGTAACTTCTGAACAGGTGATAGGTATTCATTTTCGTGAATCAAGGTACGAAATAAGTCATAGAACGGTTGCCATTCCTCATAGTTTCCTGAGAATGTTGGTATCTTTATATTAGGCAACTTAATTCCTCGATTTTTGAAATCATGCATGTCGGTATTTGACAAGGACTGAGAACAAACAGATTGAACCTTAGACATATCCAAAAATGGCTGAAGAGCTTCTTTTAAAGTTGATTTATAGTTTAAGTATGTTTCCTCAAACACGCCATAAACATCTTCTATAAAATAAGAACATTCTCGTTCCTCATCACTAACCTTTAAGATAATACTCTTATGTGCTTTTGTAAACTGCGACCATAATTCTTCTAAATGTTCTAACCTTGTTTCTAAATAAGATCTTTTAATCCTGTCTTTCGGAGACTTCTTAAAGTTCTTTTCGGCTTTTTTTATGGTTTCCAATAGCTCGAATTGATACACAATTAAATCCTCCATTTTGCTCAACGACACGTGCCGCGCAACACAATGAATAGGTGAGTTTACCACGTTGTATTTAAGTTAACGACTACACCAACATAAACGTGGTTTAATAGATCACTCACTAATATCTTCCATAATATACAAAATACACGTAAACACGCTTTTTGTAAGTTAGTAACACGTATAATGTCTATTTATTCAAACACACTTGTTATTGTAAACCAATAGTTCTCAGAAAAAATCCTTATCGCACTCTGTATTGTTCACGTGAAGTTCGCACTGCATCGGTCTGTAACCCGAATCCGGCTCGAAGGACCATATGTTTAATGCAATAAGGTTGATTTTGGTCTAACGGGAGTTTTTGAAATAAATAGACGTGTAATTAGTTCCGAGTTTTATTTTGCACTGACGTTACAACTTACAGTGGACTGTATGCACATCTATGTATCGATAGCTACTTATAGGTAACTTATGCCGTAAGCGTTTATTAGTTTAAACATCTTGTCTTTGTGTCGCTAGATGGCACTGCTAACACTATATATATATGTCTGAGGTGTAAATAAATGAGTGATAATAATTTAAGGTGTGTATGTGCTAACTTACTTTTGACTTTCATGATTCTATTAGAAATGCCACAACATCATAAATTTTCCCATACTATAAATTTAAAAAAAGGAACTGTTTCAGCGCGGGCACTTTCACAGTAAACTCTATATACGGGACCCATACACACCCTAAAGTATTATCACTCATTAATATTGATGAATGAAAGTATTATCACTCATTAAAATTGATGGATGAAAGCTACATTGGAAGGAAGGTCATGGCAATGGATGTGGAAGGATACAAGGGTCGAGGTAGACCAAAAAAGGTTTGGATGGACTGTGTGAAGAAAGATATGCGTGATAAGGAGGTGTGTGCTGAGATGACGAATAATAGAGATGAATGGAAGCGAAAAACATGTTGTGCCGACCCCATCTAGAGTGGGATAAGGGCAGGAAAAAAAAATTATAGACTGTATTGTACCTACTAATTTTTTCCCTCTACTCAATACTAGATATAATTGTTTAAATACGTGTATATTTAAATAACTAGACAAACTAAAAAACATAATCTATTTAAATTTGCAATAAAATAAAGAGCGAAATACGATTGGTGTGAGGTCTTATTCATTATATTTGTCTTATAATTTATTTTTATAATTTTTAATCGTGTACACTGAAATTAAGTTTGTAAAAGCTATATTAAGTTAGTATAAAATAGTTTGTATCACGTTAAAAATAAGTTAGTGAAAATTGTCAATTTTTCAGCGTTGTTTGAAAATTCGTTCCGAGAAGACACATCAAAAAATCCGAAAGCTATGTTTCTGCCATGCGACAAGCATCCTAAAGGTACGTCTACGCTATATTATAATAAATGTATATTATAAAGCCTAAGATTTTTTAAACGTAATAACCTCAGGAATTAGGTACTAGTCTGAAATACTAGCTGACCCGTGCCTACTTCGTTGAGCGTATAAATAGTTCTACTTGTGATCAAATTGAATTACACCCACCACCACCTACAAACCGCAACACTCAACGCGATCACAACCCTGAACCCGCAACGCCGAACCCGCAACCCGCACCGGGGAACCCCCAACGGTGAACCCGCAACACGAAACCCACGACGTGGAACCCACAACTCTGAACAACCTAATCTAGGTAACCTACGCATATTCTATGGACTTCATACCAAGTATAGAAATCATCAAACTGATGAAACGCTTCATCAAATAAACATCTCGGTGAAGATTTATATATTAGAAATGCTATAGAAGAGTTATATAGCGAGATCTTAAGCTGTTACCATGACAACCGTGTCATTTAGACATGCCAAGGATCGAGGAGGTCCAAACCCCGTCACCATTTTTTGAAAATATAATGTAGCCTATCTTCAGCGCTGATAGTGTAGCTTTTCAACGGCGTAATTTTTCTTTCGTATTGGTTCAGTGGTTTTGGAGCCTTTTCAATACAAACATACAATGTTCCCTCTTTATAAAATTAACCAATGAACGTTGGATGGACGCACGAAAAATCGAACGTTACGATCGAAGCAAGAGCGCTGCACGAGCGAGCGAAAGGCACGATCGTCTCGAGCGTCATCAATGTTTTATTATAACGTTGTAAAGTTAAGTTATCGTCCGTAAACCAACCTAACAGACAATCAATGACGAACTCCGTAGCTCAGTGGCTCAGAGCGTTGGTGCTCAACCGAGAGGTTGCAAGTTCGAATCCTGCCGAAGGAACAAAAAGTTTTCTGTGTTCCTGTGTCATGGATGTGTATTCATATATTTAAAATCTTAAATATGTGTATAGTATAAGAGTATTAAATATATATTTCCGTTGTCCGGTACCTGTAACACAAGTTCTTCGGATACTTAGCACAGGGCCAGATCATAATAATAATAGCTCCCCTCGCCGATTTCGGTGTCTGTAGCCGATTTCATTGAAACCAGGCTAGCTACGCAGGAGTTATTTTATAGTGTCCAAGTGTGTGCGTAATACACAAAGACACTCTCTCTTCCTTTTACTCTCATAACCCAGTGGGACGGTTAACCGAGACGACTGGCGAGAGAACAGGCGCAGGACCGACTTTTTACATGGCCATTCGACGCATGGATCATCTTTCTTTTCAGACCGAAACCAAACTTAAAAACAACATTTTTGTTGTTCCAACGCGGGAATCGAACCCACGACCTCCGGGTCGAGAGCGAAGGGCCAGATTGACGTGGTGTGAAGCGTCTATGATATTATTATTATTGATCAGTGTTGTAACTCGCAGGTGGTATAACTATTACCCTGGAGAACCGCGAGCCCGCCGCCCGGCTGGTCGGCGCGCACGCCGGCAAGCTGCTCGTGATCACGTACCCGTGGGACGGCAACGCGCACCCCGGGAACGAGTTCTGGTGAGTTACATATTAACAGTGTTGCCAGAACGTACCAAAATGTACGGTTTTCCGTACTTTTTGTCATACAACCGTATCACTACCGTACCTCAGTGCGCCCCGTACCTTTTTCGTACCTTGCATATACTAGTAATTCATGTTTTAACATTAGGGTTTTATGGGTAGACTATAGCATTTTAATGTTTTGACAAAACTGTACTTTTGAGTTAAAATCCGTACCTCTCCAGAGACCCAGTCGTACTTTTTTGGGAAACCATACTGGCAACACTGCTTATTAATATCACTTGTGTAGAATTCATTTAACTATAGTACGTCCGAGATAAATTTAACCTAAACGTAAACAAACTATATACATTTTCATATATTTACTTATTGTGCACACTTATCAACACTGTCACCGGAATGGTTAAGGATTACATTTCATTCAATACATTATATAGGTAACAATAATTAATATGTTTAAACAACAAATGAAAATCTTTTACAAAAAAATACGCCATTTTGACACTGCCGATTGTAGAATATAAGCCTATAGTCTATGGATTAAGAATAATAATAATATCTATGGACGCTTCACACCACGACAATCTAGCCCCGTGCTAAGTATCGGATACTTGTGTTACAGGTGCCAGACAACGGAAATATATTTAACACTTATACTATAAACATTTTTAAGATTTTATTATAATATGAATACACATCCATGACCCTGGAACACAGAAAACTTTTTGTTCCTTCGGCAGAATTCAAACCTGCGATTTCACGCTCGAGCATCAACACGATCAAACACTGCGGTACGGGGGTCGTCAAGATTCATAGCAAACAATAATCATTGTATTAATATTGGCCCATTGGCATCACTGACTTGTCTATGGTTGTGTCATAGACGGGTTTGTTTATGTTTGCGTTAAAACTATCTCGGACGTACTATAGTTTGGTATTCATAATTTTAAATTTAAAATATAATTATTTCAGGCTTGGAAGCTTATCGGGCTCAGGAGACCCGGCAGCGGCGTGCTCGACACAAGTGTCGGAGCTGCACAACGCACACGTCAACCCCGCGCTCAGCGGCCGGAACGTGCGCGTCGCCGGTCGCGGCGGCCTGAGCACGCTGCAGGACTGCTGTCTCGCTCTTACCGCGTAGAACGGAGAAAGAGAGAGAAAAAGAAAGATTGAAGTGACTGCACTTATTATAATAAATTAAAGATTGATTCATGGAATTTGTAAAATGTTAAATACGCCTTTTTACTGTACATTATATTATATCATATATTATATAATATGTTTGAAAATATTGTTTTTTATTACAATTTTAATTACCGAGTACATATAAAAGTATGATCTAATTTATGTATTATTTTCTGACGCCTTGTTTAATCGCGTTGAATCTTAGTATTTTCAAAAATAGTTGATCTGTAGGTAACTTGGATCATTTAATAAAGGTAGGTAGGTAACAATTAAAGCGCAAAATTAACCTACCTTGAAAATACGAGAATTTATTATTTGTAACATGGACCAAGTGTTTTGTTCGTCTACGCTTGTAATAGCTTGTAATAACATACTAATTGATAGTTGATACTAAATACCATTATAGATTTTCATTTAAGTCTCATACGAATCGAAACAAACAAACAGTCCTGCCAACTGCCTAAAAAAAGCTAAAATGTATAAACAACAACAACTCTTGAGTAATAAATGACCACAACAATACACATATTATGGTAGTGACTCAGATATTAATGAATGATAACAGCTTGAAATTAATGTACAGTCGTAACAAAATAACACAATAGACACTATTATGAGAAAATAACAATATGAGACCTTAGATCAATGATGAGTTTACGTGTTAGAGGAATTTGCGCGTGTCGCTTGACAGATAAAAAATATTAAAATTTTCCCTAGTTCGTATCGGTTTCTAACAATAGTAGCGAATATAGATTAAAGTTATATAACCTGGCGAATACTATTGTAAGAGGGTACGAGACTGAATTTGTACCATTTTGGATCATGTTATGACGTCACAATATGCTGATATCACTTAAATCTAAGCTATACAGCTTATGGGTCACAAAGCTCCTAAAATGTTTTAGTTCAAAGTTAAACTATCTATTTGAAAATTTAGATTTTAATATACCTACCTCCTACCGTCTATTGCTTATGTCCAGTTTAAAGTAAAACTCTACTTACTTACGTAAGTATAACATTCATTTACGTAATTACAAAATACAAGCAAGTATGTACCACCTACTCTATTGTCGTCACTAAGTACCTATGCCACATACATATATTTGACGAACATCGCTTTATCTAACTTCGCTTTAGCTACAAATCACATCTAACGAAAGACCTTGTAAGATGTTTACAGTATCATGTCTAAAAACGTGCATAACATAATATCTGCAAAACGATTGCGCAGTATCGAGTGAAAATATTTGCAATGCGGAATAAGATAATGCGACTTGTCATTGAATGTCGTACTTATAATAATTTTATCACTTATTAGAAACATACCTACCTATTTAACTGTGATAAACAGCAGCACATGTGATTTATGTAGGTGCGCAAATATTTATCTAATATCTAGGCACATGCGTGAAGCTCCATTTACGTCTTAAATGAAAGTACATAAACAAAGTACAAACATGGAACATATTCTTGACTCATAGGGATATAATAATTTTATTAATTTTAGAAACTCACAATCAAATAATCTTTCTACATTTCCCTTTTACGCCCTCGAGAGGACGTATGGATTCTGGTAGACGATATTATATTATTATCTGTTTTAATAATTCTATTTTTTTATTGTATCAATAATCAAAACCTATAGTAAGTAAGTACCAGCTTATTAAAACAAGTCTTCTTCTTTCCCAAGTGTAGGTATAATATGATACTAAATAAACAATTTGAAAAGATAAATGTTTAGCTGCTAAAAAGTGTAGTCGAAAATAGTACCATGACCAATTCTACAAGTAGGTACGCAAATCTAAAAAAAAATTAATAATGGACTGTTTAAATCGCGTTGTTTAACGTATTCAACCAAGGTGCACCGTACTAAGCGAGCAATATAATTCCAAAACATGTCGCGTGTACGGAAATCTAATAAAATTTTAGTCATCGTAAGTGACCTAAATACAACTCAGTGTAACTTATTACACGCGTAAATTTTGCAAACCGACGTTGGCACGCTCTCAAAATCATCGTACGATATTTGTTTACAATTCTATGCCTTTTCATTGAATGAGGCGAGAGGTGTGGCGTTACGTCATGTTTGTTATCGCAAATTGCAAATTGACTGCCAACGAAAACATGTTTTTGTACTAGTATAAAACTTGTTATTTTAATTCCTAGCTAGTCATTTAACATAACGCTCTCGTAAAGATTACAAGTGTTTCGTGTTTGTCACTACTAACTGATAAACGTTTAAAAACAATTAATTGCTTAGAGCAAATGATGTGCAGAGTGAAAACAAGTCCTAGTTTTTCTTCAAGTTGGTAGCACTGATCGCGTGTTTTGACGTCAGTGTCGGACCATAATATTTTTATCGCTGACATTCACTAAAAATAAACATCTTTAAACAATTTACAGTCTAAAATAATTATTCTACTGGTTCTAGTTACATATAGAAGATAGGAACTGTGCATTGTACTATTTATCGGGGCTGTACGCACTCGTGTACGTGACTAAATCAGTGAGAGTTTCTAAGTGCGACAAACCTGTCGATATTTGCTCAATAAGTGAACTTTAATTGTGATTATGTCGTCATTCGGTGGACAATGGAGAGTAATTCGACATTATCTCTCTATGTCGAACTTGAATTCCGAAGTGGAAAAGTTGGTCCGGAAGATCAAACCCGCTACACCGGATCAATGGGAAAGTAAGTCCAAAAATATTATCATGATGTTTTAGTAAAAACATTTTTAAAAACAAAAGGATTTCTGAGTTGCAAACAAAACTCACTTCTAACATAACATCTATATAAAATGAATACTACCTTATTTCATACTTATCTGAGGGGTATATTATCAAAACCCACTAAAACATACTTTTTAAAAATATCACAGGATACAAAAAAACATTTAAGCTTAATCGGATTTTGATACTGGTATGCACTGTTATAGGGGCTTTTATTTTGGATCTATTAGCTATATCTATTAGCTAGTGCTACTAACTTAAATTTAGCCCAGAAGCATTATAGCGGATTTTGGTTTTATACCCCCCAAGTATTAAATAATATTATAAGAATCTAAAAACCGTATTCATTACAGGCCTCATCAAGAAGTTCGAAAAAGCAGTATCAAGCAGATTGGGTCAAGGTGAATTAAAACAGGCTGATCAAAAAATGATAGAACATACAGTTAAAGCTACAACTATTCAAGACAAAGATGTCAAAGTTGAACAGAAGGTAGCCAAACGGGAAAAGGCAGAGGAAAAGTCATCGCATTCAGGCATGACCCTTGGGTCCGAAGCTAAAGAAATGACCTTTGAAGATATATGGGAGGGGTTGAAATTGAAGAAAGACTTGCATTTTGGTAGAATTTCAGAACCCAGTTGGAAATCTAACAAGCCTATTATCACAAAGGTATTGTTTACTTTTTGATACCTTCTGATATTCTCAAAAAAGGTAGATAGTCGCATTTATAGTCTTCAGAGGATATTTTCATAAAATATTGCTAAACAAAAGTAAATTATCAAGTTTAACATTTTATCAAGAGATACACTTGTAGCACAACAATACACATAATTATTAAGAGATCAGAATTAAAACTTAGATTAATAATGGCAACTGTGTCCTTGAAATTATCTATTGGTTTTAAAACAAGATAAAAATAAGTGACCAATCCAATCCATCTATCATATTTTATTTGTATGCTTTTATTTTAGCATACAAATTTGAGATCTACACTAATATTATAAAGAGGAAAGATTTGTATTTTTTTATGTAACGAATAAAATCAAAAAGCACTGGACCAATTTCAATAATTCTTTTTTCATTAGAAAGCTACATATCACCGAGTAACATAGGCTATATAAAAATCAGTTGCTGTTCGTTAGTCTCGCTAAAGCTCGAGATCAGCTGAACTGATTAGGCTATTTTTGATCTTCAAATATTCGAGGAAGTCCCGGGAAGGTTTAAACGGTTTCCATGCTCAACGAAGTGGGCATGAGTCAGCTAGTGTATAATAATTGAGATTGCTCCAAAAAAACAACATCTAGATAATGTCAAAAAGAAAAGTTTCTATAGATTGTTATTCTTATTTTCTTATCTAAATATTGTTTTCTAACACTATCTCATAAAATAAATAGAGTGTGTTTATTAGGAACAAAAGCAAAGTCTTAAAAGATAATAATATAATGTTTAGTGTTCTTTGTTTAGCTTTGTTTAGTTAAAGTTAATATAACTAAGTTACAATTAACTTATTAACATTAATGTCCATTTAATTTTATTTGCATAAAATGTTGACCCACTTTTAAAAATTGTTGTGTATTTTTTTCAAGAATAATTTAATTTAAAACCATAATATAATTAGATATATTTATTGATCATTCAACATTTATTGACTAAGAATAATTTAAAAACAAAATATTTTGAAATATAATTCTCTTATTTATGTTCAGGTGTTTATGGCATTTTTTTTTTTATCCTGCCCTTATCCCACTCTAGATGGGGTCGGCACTCGGCACAACATGTATTTCGCTTCCATTCATCTCTATTATTCGTCATCTCAGCACACACATCCTTATCACGCATATCTTTCTTCACACAGTCCATCCAAACCTTTTTTGGTCTACCTCGACCCTTGTATCCTTCCACATCCATAGCCATGACCTTCCTTCCAATGTAGCTTTCATCCCTCCTAATATATTCGTTTCTAATCCTGTCCATTCTTGTCACACCACACATCCATCTCAACATTCTCATCTCCGCCACGTGTACTCTTCTTTCATCGATCTCTTTTGTTGCCCAGCATTCAGCTCCATACAGTACGACAGGTCTTACGACGGACTTGTAGATCTTGCCCTTGAGTTTTAAGGGCATTTTCGGATCGCAAATTGCTCCTGAGACCTGCCGCCATTTCATCCAACCAGCATTTATCCGGCTCTTTACGTCTCGGTCAATACCACCGTCGTGTTGGATAAGTGAACCCAGGTACCTAAAGTCGGAACAGACCGGTAGGAATACACCGGCGATGTGAGAGAAAGGAGTTATACCGCCGAAGTCGCAGAACAGATGTTCAGTTTTGGTTCTGCTTATCTTCAAGCCAACACTCTCTAATCTCTCCCGCCATATTTCCAGTCTGTTCTGGACCTCGGGAGCACTTTCTCCGACAAGAACAATGTCATCAGCGAACAACATACACCAGGGTGCCTCCTCCTGTATGTCCGATGTCAGTGCATCCATAATCAGGAGGAATCAGGAGGAATCACCTTTGTTTTTGAATATGGGCACCAACAAGCTGTTACACCATTCATCTGGGATCGCCTCTTCTTGTAGCAACTTATTGAAGAATAAAGTCAGCCACATCCATCCATCCGCTTTCAACAACTTCCATACTTCCACTGGTATTCCATCCGGGCCAATAGATTTACCATTCTTCATCCCTTGCACTGCTTCCTTGACTTCTTCGAAACTTACTTCTTGTACTACACCTATATTTATGGAGCTATTTTCTAGTTCTCCACTCCATTCATTCTCTTTATTCATTAATTTCTCAAAATATTCCTTCCAACGTTTCTTAATATCTTCATCTTTCATCAGAACCTTTCCAGTCTCATCTTTTATGCATTTAACTTTCAAAGCATCTCTTGCACTCTTCTCTCTCAATCTTACCAAACGGTACAGGTCTTTTTGTCTACTTGGGCTGTCGAGTGATTTATACAGTTCACATTGTACTTTGGCCCTTTCAATGGCTACTGCTTTTTTGGCATTCTTTTTGCATTCATCATATCTAATTCTTCTCTTATCTCTCAGTATTGTGTCGTTGACATCAGTACCTTTCCATTCTTTAAAGGCCTTCTTTTTTTCTTTAAGGATACTTTGGATTGCTTCGTTCCACCACCAGGTATCTTTGTCTATCTTTCCTTTCCCTTTAGTCTCCCCGAAGACATCCTTTGCTGTTTTCCTTATCAATTTTGCCAACTCCACCCAGCGATCATTAATTGATTTTTCATTCATATCATTCATTTCTCTCATTCCGTATATAACTTTCATCCTAAATTCTCTTGCATACTTTTCTTTTCCCAATAACTTCCATCTTGTTTTAGGCGGGGGCTTTGGCTTATTCCCGATTATTTTATTTTTAAATTTTAGGTCCAATATGAGGAGGCCATGTTGTGATACTAGGGCTTCTCCGGGTATAACTTTAGCATCTCTTACCATTGCCATACTTTTCCTCCGCAAAAGAAAGTAGTCGATTTGAGTGCTGTGATTGCTGCTACTGTAGGTTATTAAATGACTGTCTCTTTTTTTAAAAAAGGTGTTAGCCACCGCCAAATCAAAGGCAGTTGCGGCTTCCAGTATGCTTTCTCCCTCTTTGTTCCTATTACCATAGCCCCACCCTCCATGGATTCTCTCGTACCCTACATTCACTCTCCCATGTATTTTAATGGCATGCAGCCATTAAAATACAATTAACACCAACAATAGTAACTATAGTAATTATATGCATACAAACCTATAATTAAACTTAGCTCCACACCTGACTAGGTTGACAGCAAAATAAATACATGACTTGTAAATATTAAGTACTCTGAAAAACTTGGCTCAGTCTCTAAATATGTATGAGAGATTGATCGGTTTTTAATCAACAATATTGCTCTTTCGAATCTAGAATAGTGTTATCTCGAACAATCTACAGAATATTAGAAATGTGGTCCATTACAGCAAAATAAACAATTAATATATTTAAAACTTTTAATATTATACACATATTTAAGATTTTTTAATATTATACACAAATTTAATATAGATCCATGACCCACGAATACTTTTTGTTCCCTCGGCGCGATTCGAACTCGCGAACTCTTATATACGTGAATACATATTTCTATGAGACTATATTGTTGCCTAAAAAGCATAACTTCAATGTCTTTCAGTAGTCATTGTTTTTCATACACTGTCTGACAGTCCATAGAAAAACAAACATTGCCAAGAACCAGTAGCGCTTAGTTTTACTAACATATAACACAAGTGACAAAACTAGTTAACCCTTGTATAATGTTCACAGAACTCCATCCACTCGAGAACTGCGTATGTAATATCTGCAATAGTCACTGCTGAGAGTCCTGAATGCCTGTTAACCCGAGTAGAACATTTCATACATCATCTACACCAGTACCCTGAAGCAAGAGACTATGCTATTAAGGTAAGGTATTCAATGTATTTCAAAGATGAAAGTTCTTTTCGTGAAAGAAGTCCCGTGGTAAGTAGAACAACGAAATTTTATCTGTATACCTATATTATATTGTTTAACTATTCCTACAAATACAAGCAATAAGCCTCTTTGGTTAAGTATCTTATAGCATTCCGTCTCGAGATTGGTGGCGTCGGTTCTGGGGGCCGCTTCTTTCATAGAAATGACTTTGAGTTCTATTTATTTTATTTATTTTTGTTACTAGTTTCTTAACTTGTCTTCCATAGATAAGCCAATTGCATAATACAAGTTTCTATCCCATACGAAAGAATAACATATAGATTTCCCGTGGTAAGTAGAACAACGAAATTTTATCTGTATACCTATATTATATTGTTTAACTATTCCTACAAATACAAGCAATAAGCCTCTTTGGTTAAGTATCTTATAGCATTCCGTCTCGAGATTGGTGGCGTCGGTTCTGGGGGCCGCTTCTTTCATAGAAATGACTTTGAGTTCTATTTATTTTATTTATTTTTGTTACTAGTTTCTTAACTTGTCTTCCATAGATAAGCCAATTGCATAATACAAGTTTCTATCCCATACGAAAGAATAACATATAGATTTCATATCATAAAAACATTAAATTATTGTAATTTTAGATCATAGACTTTTTATATACAAAATTATTCAAATATTGACTTTAATATTTTGTCAGCAGGAAGGCGCCATAAGGGCTCTGATGCGAGTGCAGCACCAACATGCACCCAACACACCCCTCACCAAAGATCTCTCTGGCTTGGTCAATGAGGTAATTATATCACTTCATTTATTGATTACAAAACATTTTTTTCAATGCAATTAAATGTTGAACTGAAAGCTGTATGAGGTCCATATCCTTCAAGTGACGTAAGAATCGCAATGTCAGCTACATCGTATAGTATAAATTTATTTTCAAGTTTTGTAAATTATTTGCGTATCTGCTTGAATGTAAGCATTAAATAATCATTCACCTTCACATCACTATAAAATATTTACTCACTATGATTTGTAGCATAAATGTTCTCCTTATCTGATGCATTAGAAAAGTCACTAGAGCGACAAGGACAAAACATTAATTATACAGTGTGTAAATATTTTTATTAGTAAGTTGGCAGTACATGTTGCAGTCAAAGTTAAAAGTACTTTCAGCTAAATTGGTTAAAGATTAAAGTGCTTTTGACTAGTTTGTAAATAGTTTTCACTGCAATGTATTTATCTCGATTAATCCATTCGTTTCTCCAGGCTCTTGCCCTCATGGGCCACACGGGGCCACCGAGAAGTCGCGGGCCCAACGTACTGTCCATCGACGGCGGTGGTATCCGCGGCATCATCGCCATAGAGATCCTGCGCCACCTCGAGCGGCTGACCGGCAAGAGGGTGCAGGACCTGTTCGACTACATAGTGGGCGTCAGCACCGGCGCCATCATAGCCGCCGTCATCGGTGAGTAGTCGCCGGCATCATCGCCATAGAGATTTGTTTTTTTTTATTTTATTCAGAAAACAAAGCGGTAAATTAAATATTAATATAAATAATGTGTATAGTAAATAATGTACACACTTACATCGTTTTCGCATATTGATTAATTTTGGACTTAATACAAAGATAAATTACAAACTTAGCTATTACAAATTAATTATAAATATTAGCTTATTTAGAACTGGAATTCATAATCTGACCGTCGATACAAGTAGTTTCGGCAACAACTAATTTAACAAAACATTGACGATGAAAAGTCGTGATTTTTAACAATATATTACTTTATATATTATTAAATAAAGGATTAACTTTATCATGTTTGATAAAATTGGCACTAAGTGAGAGTACAGTGAATGTGCTCTGGTCCAGCCTGTTTTACGCATTCGCACTACAATCGGTCGTGTCCGGTGGTAGCTTTTTGTGTTGACATTCCGAGAATAATATGTAAAGTTTTATTTGGAAATTTTCTCCACAAATTATACATTTGAATGTGTTTTCAGCAAGCGGCGTGGGTAACTTGGAGACAGCCAATCAGATGTACCACACGCTCTCCAAGCAGATGTTCGGCAACACCTCGATTATAGGAGGTAAGTCTTTATGAACTAGCTATGTTGATATAATGTTATTTTGTAAAAACTAAAGTTTGTGCGTTTGTCACTCTTCTATGCCAAAATACTATAGACTGATTTTGACAAAAAATTATAATTTGGTATTAAGAAATAGGCTGACTTAATACGTGCAAAATGTGCGGCGCTTGTAAAATAAAATTAGCTGCAATCCTTTTATAAGTACAGTAGGTATGTGGAAAATTCTAAGCCTCCGTGGTTTAGTGGTTTAGAGCCTAGCTCTCGACTCAGAGGTCGTGGGTTCAATTTCCTCGTGGGAAGAACAGAAAATGGTGTTTAATAAAGGCTGATCACCTGATAGTCTGACAAGAAAGATGATCCATGCGTCGGATGGTAAAAAGTCGGTCCTGCGCCTGATCTCTCGCCAGTCGTGTCAGTTATCCGTCCCACTGGGCTACGAGAGTGAAGGAAGAGAGAGTGGTTATG
The DNA here is from genome assembly GCA_905187575.2 of Celastrina argiolus. Classification (NCBI taxonomy): domain Eukaryota; kingdom Metazoa; phylum Arthropoda; class Insecta; order Lepidoptera; family Lycaenidae; genus Celastrina; species Celastrina argiolus. Next base: position 2,817,998 of record LR994582.1, on the reverse strand, counting down.
CGTATTGCGCAGTTGGCTTGGTTTTAATTAAATTGGCCACCGTCACCGAAATCGCTGTGCATTATAATTATTATTATTACTGATTGATGACGTTACGAATACGTTGCCAATTGTCTCTGATTTCTTTGAGCCTTCCGGGTACTCTGCCTGATGGGGACGACCTTGTGGTTATTTTTATTTATAGTTTATAAAGTTATTTTTTTTTTTGATTATTACATGTGGAAAATCTAAACTAGAAAATTCGATGTCGCTCATCTATCAGACTTCTCACGGCGGCCCTTTACGTTTCAGGCACGTCGCGTCTCGTGTGGACGCACTCGTACTACGACACGGACGCGTGGGAGCGCCTCCTGCAGGACAACCTGAAGGAGTGCACGCTCACCGAGTGCAACCGCCACAACACGCCCAAGGTACGCGCCGGTTTTGTGCGAGGCCGCGATAGTCCGCGTCGGTTTATAATATTTTTTTATAAGTAAATATTTATTTTTTGACCTCGGATAGCGCAGACCAAGGTTGAGCGCCTTGGCGAGCGAGAGGTCGTGGTTCGGTGGGCGGTCGGATCCCGCCGAGGGAACAAAAAGTTTTCAATGTTCCTGGGTCGTGGATGTGTATTAAATGTGTGTATAATATAATAAAAATCTTAAATATGTGTATAGTATAAAAGTATTAAATATGTATTTCCGTTATCTGGTACCTGTAACACAAGTTCTTCGGATACTTAGCACGGGACCAGATTGACGTGGTGTGAAGCGTACATAGATATTAAAATATTATTAAATTATATAAATATACGCCATTTTATAATTTCTAAAAACGGGACAATTTAATGGCCCATAGTTCATTTCGGGTATAAGTGCGAGGGTGATGTAATTATATAATATCTGTCCCTCTCTTTCTCTCTGATAGAAGTTACACCAATCAGCGTTCAATTTAAGTTGTTAACTTAAATGCCATGTTAGTTTATCCATATTATTGATTAAATAAGTGTAAAATACGGTTTTATATCTCACATGCATACTAATTGATCTCATAGATGGCGCTTAGTCGAAATTATTACCATTGTAGATGGCGTTGTCGTCACTTTTGTACATATTCCATTCGGATTACAGATCCAAAAGATTGGTAGCATAGGTACTTAGACATACGTATAGTCTTTTTGTTTACAAATATAGTATTTTTGGCAATCCATAATTTAGTGATAGGGGTATTAAATGAGTAATGGCACTAGTTTAGTCGCCTTAATTTTACGTTTTTGCTTATAAAGTTTGAGTATTTGTGCACGTTGGAAAATGAAATAATAATCTTTGTAACAGATGGCGCTGGTGTCGTGCGTGGTTAACACGGAGTCGCGGCTCGCGCCCTTCCTGTTCCGCACGTACGAGGTGGGGTTCCGCGTGCGCAGCGTGTTCGCCGGCAGCGCGCGCGCCAAGCTGTGGCACGCGGTGCGGGCCAGCGCCGCCGCGCCCACGTACTTCAGCGAGTTCCACCTGGACGGCCTGCTGCACCAGGTCAGTGCGGGGTGACCACAAGCCAACTGCAGGCTTCTCTACTCCCCAGTTAGACTAGCTGTGGCACGCGGTGCGGGCCAGCGCTGCCGCATCCCCGCGATGATTCAAGCGTCGGATGGGCATGTAAAAAGTCGGTCCTGCGCCTGATCTCCCGCCAGTCATGCCGGCTATCCGTCCCACTGGGCTACGAGGGTGAAGGAAAAGAGAGTGCTTTTGTGTATTGCGCACACACTTGGGCACTATAAAATAACTCCTGCATAGCTCGCCTAGTTTCAATAAAACCGGCCACTTATTATTATGTTCAGCAGTGAACGTCACATCTGAAAGAAAGAAGGACGACGATGTATTTTAATTTTCTGTTTACTTTGTATCACAGGACGGTGGTATAATGGTGAACAATCCCACCGGGGTCGGCGTACATGAGGCCAAACTGCTCTTCGGCGCGGACTCGCTGCAGAACGGCACGGTGATCTCGGTGGGCACGGGCAAGGCGCTGAACAAACACCTGGACTATCAGCTCATGAGCAAGGGGGTTAAGGAGGCATCGGGGACCAGCTGGAAGGACAAGTTCAATAAGATATTGGACTCGGCTACGGATACTGAAGGTACTAGCTACTGTTAAAAACTATCGCCTTACTAATTAAAATATTTACACACTGTATAAACTATATTAGCTATATAATGTTCTGTCCTGAGTCCTGAGTTTACTGTGAAAGTTTCTGCGCTGAAAGTAACTCTACTTTTTATTTTATTTGTGTATGGGCAAATTTATGATGTTGGGGCATTTCTCATAGAAACATGAAAGTCAAAAGTAAGTCTTTTACAGTATACTCTACATAGGGGGCACATCCACACCCTAAAGTATTATCATTTATTTATTTAACAACTTGTATAGGTAGTACAGTGTGTAAATATTTTTATTAGTACCTTAGTACTAATAAAATATATTTTTTAATCTTAATTAAAAAATATATATAGTTACAGGCAATATTTAATTGCAACCTCAGAACATATAAAACACTGAACAACAAGTTACAAAATTAAAGGCATAGTTTTATTACACGTGTGACACTGTATTTAACACCAAGTGAGAATTATCTGTGTGTCTGTCTTCTTCTTCTTAATTTATTTATTTATTTAGTCTTGCAGCTACAAGCTTCTAGTAAAAGTGTAGAATTTATTAGGAATATAATTTATTTTTGATGCATGGCTTATTCTTTATAATAATTTGTTAGTATTATTGAATACTTGAAATCTTACTAGTCTTGGCGTGGTGTTAATATAACAATATTTCCAGGCGTACACCTTGTGTTGAATGACTTACTACCTCCCGGCCACTACTACCGCTTCAACCCACCCCTCATGGAGGAATGCGCTATGGACGAGATCAACCCGGAGAAGTTACAACACATGATCACAGACACACAAGCGTACATCAGGCGAAACCAGCACAAGTTTGAGCAAGCGGCCGCCATGTTGGTTCGCCAACGAACCATCTCTCAAAGGCTCTTCGACTACGTTCACCATAAGAGCCAACTGATGGGCATCTCTCAAGCCAAATGACGGTTAAGGAAGCAGCAAGATAGAGAAACTTGCTGAATGATATGTGTGGTCAAGAATGAGGGCTTTTGATATATGACGCTAGGGGGCAGGCACTGGCTTTTAGAAAGCGCCATCTAGTGGCGGAAACGATTTCTAAAACGACAATTCAGAACGTTCTGACACCAGGTGGCGCTCCATAAAAAGTTCGGTCGTAGTCATATCAAGTAGTTGTCAGATGTCACAAATATATTAAACCTCAAAAATCTTGAAAATTCCAGAGTTCTTTGTGATAGTGAAAGCAAAGTGTGAAACAGTCTCGCATCACGTAGAGAAGTAGAAATGGAAACGTAGCAGCTATACAGATTTCTCATACCTCAATAAAATTCTAGAAATATTAGAAAATTTTATTCAACAGACTTTCAATCTTAGTATACTAAAATTGAAAACACAATACTGTGTTGTAGCTTTAAATGGATGTTTATGCTTAAATTTTTATATTTTTTAAGCTTAAATAGCGCGAAACGAAATGCAGCTTCGAATTTAAACAATATTATTCATTACAATTTATTTTTTGTTTTATTTTGCGTCAAACGCAATTAACTGATAGTTTAATATTAGTATAAATTTTTAATTTTCGTATATATTCTATATTATAAGAGCATTAAAACATGTATACACACAAACATATTATAAAATACTTTATAATATGTTGGTGTGTATACATGTTTTAATGTTAAACTAACTAGTTTATTAGTAATAAAATTACTCCACTATTGTACGTTATTTTTAAGATCTTACCTAGAGTAAATACATTTTATTTCTTGTCTACTTAGAAGATTATTAATATAGTGTGACAATAAATCTTTATCCTTTTCTATGATAATAGAAATAATACTCACAACATTAAAATTATATATTTCAAAGCAATATGAGTGTCAAAACAAATAAAATGTGTGGCGGTACTACTAGCGCCACAATCCCGCATCGCGCTATCGAAGTATTCTAAGTCCGGCGCTATATATACGACATCTGAAAACTAGTACAGTGGGCTTCGGCCTGACCGAGCATACCATCTCGCTCGGTCGGAGATCTCCCTTTGGGGCTTCCACTCGTACTCCCACACACATGTATGTCTTGATAAGTAAATTTGACTATAGTCCTATAATACATTCTTAAGTTTATTGTTGTTGTTTTATAGTTTAGAAAAAAAACTTTCCATGTATGTTAAGTTCTCTTGATATTGTTGTTATTTTTGTAGGACATGAAACTAGGGCCCCCTTCTTTTCTCATTTCACAAATGTAAACAGCTGCGGCAAGTACGGGGGACCCCTCCTCAAAAAATCATAACATTCGTGTGACGTAATTTTTGAATGGTAAGAAACTAAAATTAGTATGGAATCGTACTTTTCTGTTTGATTACGTTTGTTAGTTACCAGTTTTGCCATTGAGGACGTTGTATTTATGCCATACAAATTGTACTTACCTATTTCACGGAGAGAAGTCGCAAAAACACGCACTCAGCACTCTTGTAATGTATAAATCAGTTAGTGCAGTATTTTGTCTGCTTGTAACTGTAAACTAGATCTATATTTAAAACTAGGAATAGGACGCCTAGTCAAACAAAGTCCTTTTTGTAAAAACTTTTTAAAGTTTTGTAAAGCGAAAATTTACTATGCCAAAAACTTTCTTATAGAAAAGCTTTGGAAATTTATATAATAATTTTATTGTAGAAAATTGTCGGTAATATTGAAGACACACTAACGGAAAGTGGTGTTAAATAATGTGACGCTTAAAGAACAATTTGACGATGTTTTTGGTCACTCAACTTAACACTTTAGTCATTAAGTATTATTTAATGCTTAAATAATACGGCGTTAGTATGCCCTCAGTATTACGCTGACAAACCCCGCTATTCGTTGTTACGGTATAATGCATTTCATAATTTGTTACATAGTGTAGTTAGATGGTTATGATTGCATATTATGCTGCTAGTTCTAGTCATATACATTTGAAATAAAATGTTACAAATTATGTTTATTTTTATTTACCGCGTTAGCTTTTTTTTAAGTATAGATGGAATGATATTTGTTACTCTTTCACGCAAAACCCACTGAACGGATTTTCGTGAAATTTGATACTGTAGGTATTTAGTACGTATGCTTGATTAACACAGGCATTTTACCGCAGAAAAATGTACAATTGCCGCGGGATTTCATTTTACGAGTTACGATTAATTATTGATTCCTATTACTTTGTACCTATACAAAGTAACAGGAATCAATAATTAATTTTACAAAAAATAATTTTAATTAAAATTAATATTAGAATTTTTAGTATTACTAGTAGCGCTCTCTCTATAATTTAGCCTAATTAAGGGAAAATTTTACCAACGTCTCTAAAAGTTACTTTTTTTGAATATATCTCTCTCGTTCGTCGTATTAATGAAATAGTGCATAAAATTGGGAAGTTAAACGTCTTCTACGAATTAGACTTAATAATAATAATAAAGCCTCCCAAACCGATTTCGGTTAAAGTGGCCGGTTTCATTGAAACCAGGCAAGAGTTATTTTATAGTGCCCAAGTGTTTGCGCAATACACAGAAGCATTATCTTTTCCTTCACTCTCTTAGCCCGATCAGGCGTAGGACCGAATTTTTACATGCTCATCCGACGCATGGATCATCTTTCTTGTCAGACAATAAAAGGCTAATCACCAGCCTTTTATTTGATGTCGCAAGGGAAATGCGTAACGCATCCCCCAGGGAGGGTCCCCTAGGGGTATGTGGGACTTCCGGCTCACTGCGGCCATTTTACCCATAAAACCACTGGCAGATTGCCATCAGCCTATAATGGGGAAGTGCCTTGGATCTTTCAAAACACAGCCCTCCTCCCCCAGCCTGCATTGTCCTAACCAAACTTGAAAGCAAACAAAATTTTTTGTTGTTCTAACGCAGGAATCGTCGATCCCACGACGTCCGAGTGGAGAGCTAGGCTCTCAACCACTAGACTACGGAGGCTTACACTGGAGGTGAAGAAGTGCAAAAGGAATATTCTTATATTATCTTTGTACTTCAATGTATTTATTTAGTCTACTGCAATGTTAAGTCACAGTACCGAAGCGCCGTTATATAACTTGCAGTCGGCTCGCACTTTCACTACTCAATACAGACGGATTGAAGTGTACTAATGAACTACTTACAGTTTTTGGTAATGAGTCAATGTTAATGACCTAATGAATAACATTAATGTACTTAATAGTTTTTTGGCGTCAAAACCCTTAAATACTAAAATAAATAAAAGGTACAGGCTTTGTTGCTAAAATTCACTCTAAATAAAGGTCAGTGAATCAATTTTTCACGGACCCAGGGGGTGAAAAGGAGTTATTTTTTAGCAGAAGGATTTCAGGCTGTCCCGCTCACGTGCGCTGTATTGTCTATGTATCTTTATGTGGAATTAGATTATTCTAAATAGTTAATAGAATTTGGCTTTGTGGTATAAAAGCGGTCATAGAAAAAAACAAGCAGAGACCAAAAAAACATCGAGAACTTTCCAAGCTCTATAGAAGATCGAAATCGAAGCTACAAATGCATATTGTTACTGATTACAGCTCCTAAAGCGTTGTGTTAGAGATAATCACGTAAACATTTAATATGGGTTAACAAATGGACGTAACGTAAGTTGAAGGTCACAAAAGCGTCGTTTGAGAGCCAAGAGAACATTAACATGCGAGACACACTTTCTAAACCTGTACGTACCACTAGTTTTGTAACCACTACGCTATTGGACGCACGTAGGCTGTAAAAGGAATATCTGTGCCTCGTTTTAAAAAAGTTATCCAAAGCCAAATTTAAGTTTGCTGTAGGTAGTTACCGAATTTGAAAATGGAAAAGTGTTGGAAAATGTTTTTGTTCATGGTAAGTTTTCTTTTGGATCGAAACAACAAGCTTTTTGTATTAGATTTATTATTTCTTATAATTATTATAAATCTCAGCCACGCCGATATTAGATGTCAAACATAGCGGCAGTATATAACATTAAAATATAGTTAATAATTATATTCAGAAATAAACTACGACTTGAAAATGATACAATAGTTTATATTTTGCAATGTTTTGAAATTTCTTAACTAGATGGCTCTATTAAGTTACATAACATCGTAGCAATATATTTACGAAATAACGGATTTGGCATTTAATCCGTTATTCATAATTATACGCAAAATTCAAAATAATACCGAATAAGTAAATAAACGAATAAAATTTTTATAATGAAAACTACAACTGCAGTTTTTATATATTTAGTATAGTTGTCTAAAGCTTTCCACGTAATTAAAAATATCAAAACACATCTATTACTCTTTTGCAATAAGCATTTCATAATATTATTGCTTTTTAATTATATTGTTGCATGTTCTTGGTGTCTTTTACCTGGTGACCTAGTAAGTCCAAAAATAAACTTAATTATTTGTTTCCCGCTATTTTACTGTGGTTTATAATTGTTTTAATGTGTATTTCATATAACTTTTTTTTAGATGGCGGTGGTGTTAGTGTTGGTCACAGTAGAAGCTACTGTCTCTCAGCCAAGAGCTCCAAACTTCCAATACTTCGAAAGGTAAGTTTTTGCAAATAAATACAATACGTACAACGGTTATTAAATTTTAATATTTCCTGTAAAGAGTCGAGGTGCATAAAAAAAGTTAACCTGCTACATTACTGCAACGATCTTCTTGCATCTTTCACCAATGGATAGAGTGGTTCACGAGGAAGATTTTATTGTATTAATTATTGGTCCCGGTAGGTGGCGCTACTGTAATTGCGTCAATAAACATAATTCTGAGGCGATACAAAGTTACCTGGGACAGCTAATACATAATATACTGAATAATTTCTAAGCACAGTAAGGTTTTACAGGATTTTTTAATTTTGTTTTCAGACCAAAGTACCGGTACCCGTATTACGATGAAAATGGCAAAGGAAAGTTATTGTATGGCTACGGAGGTCCAGAACTATACCAGTACAAGTCCTACTCGCCGCTAGAGGGCATACACTAAAACAAGCACTTTGCATTTACAACTGTTTTGCAGAAAGTCGTAAAGCATACTTACGAGGCTATAACAAAATACTGCACATCGCATATTATGTAAATGATTATTAAGTGTTAATTAATTGGGTATTTTAAGTATTAATGTAATTGGGTATTTGACAGTATGCAAAATTTTATTACATTTTGTGAATAAGACTGTACATTTTCTAGCAACTTAGAGACGGTGAAGAGAAACGGCGTTCAAACCAAACTTGAAAAAATGTTCTTTGGCGTGGTAGACCAATTATCACCACAATCCTGAATCGCGCTATCGAAGTTTTAGTTCGGCGCTACATCTGAAAGATGCTACATAGGGTTTCAAGATAACAGAGCATACCACCACGCTCGGTTGGAGATACTATTATGTATTATTAGGTAGTATAATGGGGCTTCGATTATTCCCTCTTTGGTGACCCTCGACAAGACGCCTCCATCTGGACATCATCTTACCTTTTTCACAAGCCGCAACCCTCATTGGCTTCAACGGGCATAAACCTCATTTACTTAATATGTCATTAAAACGTTACAGTCAAATACCCTAATGTGATATCATTAGATAGCTATTGTGTTAGTCAATTATTATTAAATATTTTATGGTATTCGTTATTTATTTTCCTATAATATTATACAATTGATATAAATAGCGTTGTGGAAAATATCTCAATCAGTTACTTTAAATTTTAAAAGTGTGAAGTAATTGGCAATCTATTAACCCTACTTTAATCACCAACTAGGTACCAGGAAAACAAACTAAGTAGTATATGGTAGTATGTCATCTAATAAAAATTCCAAAGAAATTACACCGATTGACAATTAACCAATTTTTATCATCTCATAGCTATATATATAGTTCTGAATTCGGCGTTTGGTGCCAGCTGCTAAGCATCCATACAAAATCATCGCCAAGCACTAAAGGAGCACAATGTGTTAGATTTATTGAAAATATACTTAAAAGCGCCATCTGTCGACAAATAGATACGACATTTTTATATTGCTTGTGAATAAAAGACAGCGCGGCGCTTGTGTACCTTTATTAAGCAGACAGGAGATTAAAAACCTTACGGGCCTAACGGTGACACAGATAAACAAATTTTTATCATCTCCTAATTGTAATCTATTGCATCTATTTATGGAGATTAATATATACATATTAGGAGCTTCATTAAAAAATTACTTAAAAATAACTGGCGACAAGTGTAATTAAGACAGAAGACAGAGAGTTGCTCTTGAGGATTGAACACATACCTGGGCACTATAAATTAACTCCTGGTTGCCGGTCTGGTTCCAATAAAACCAGCCCAGCGGGCCTAATATATGACTAAGCTGTTACTTATAAATCATAAAATAACTCTGAGCTCTATGTAGTTATAATAATATAATTACAAATACAAATATACTTTATTGTGTACATTACATTACATAATTTTAAAAATACAACAATACATTAAATCAGACATGCACACAAGGGCGGCCTTATTACTTGAAAGCAATTTCTTCCAGGCAACCCTTGGGATTTTTGACCTTGGAAAGAAACATGCGAAGAATGATAGGTTATGTGAAAAAGTTTAAGTCAATAGAAATATTGTAAAAATATATACAATACAATACGATACAATGCGATACGATACGATACGATACGATACGATACGATACGATACGATACGATACGATACGATACGATACGATACGATACAATACAATCTATACATATAATAAATCTGTAGAGAAATCGTGTCTGTACATTGAAGATATTTGAAAAAAAAATATGATAGGGGACCTTTATTTACGCAATAGTACCCAAAACTATGATTTTTGAAATTTTTGTCTATTTGTCTGTGGGTTTGTGCACGCTAATCTCAGAAACGGCTTATCCGATTAAGATGTACTTTTCACTAATATATGCTTTACTTAACATTTAGTGTTTGTTTTATGTAAATCGGTTCATAAATAAAAAAGTTATGACAATATTAAAAGATCATGTCGTTTTTGCTGGACGTTTGTAGAAAGCGCGCGCCGGGCCCGGGAGCCGTGCGCCGCTTCAAATTGTATTAGCAGCAAACGCACCGGGGCCGCGGGGGTGACTTTTATTTGTTAGTTTTAGACTTGCTAGGTAGGAACAATGTAATATTTTTTTTCTTGAGTTTATTACGAAAGTTATTTGTATAAAAATAGTAATACTTTTACTGTCAGTCAGTCAGTACAGTCCTTTGTGATAAGTAGGTACTGTATACATATTTGTTAGCGTAGGTTAGTAATAAGTAAATAAATAAAAACCGGCCAAGTGCGAGTTGGACTTGCACACCGAGAGTTCCATACAAACCTGATTGACATAGAATTTTGATTTGGTTACAGCTTGAATATATTAGAGACCTAAGTATTTGTTATAAGTTTCAATTAAACACATTCATGAAAAACGGTACGAAGTTTAAAAAAATCAAAATATTTTTCCTACTTATCTATAAAATGTTACTAAAAACGTATGGTTTTAGACGTTGCTTGGTTTCAAATTTTATGATTTTGAGTTCACGGGAAGTACCCGTTAGGTTTTGATTCCCTTACGAGTGTCGAAAATGACGAAATTTAGCGACATAAGCGACTGCTTTTGATTGCATTGGCTAAGAAGTCTGATTTTTTCACTGCTTCAAGGAACTGAGTATTTTATATAATTTTCATCACAACACGCGTTTCTGAGTAAAAGGGTCTTGACAGACAGACGGACATGGAAATGATCTTATAATATGTGTTTCGTTTTTTCCTTTTGAGGTACGGAATCTTAAAAACAGTTTTAAGATTTTCATAAACATATTGCTCTTTTTTTTGTTTTTTCTATTTAATAAGATAGACGATGTTTTTAACATCTCGATAGTTACTAAACTATGTTACAGGGGAAAACTGTTGATACAACTCGATTACAATCGAGATACCTTTTGAAATTCTAGCCTTTTACGGCCTGCCCTGGTTATCTGTAACAGTGTGATTATTATGGGTTTTTTTGTCAAATATCATAATATTGATAGAGTATTCTCTTATACAAATCTATCTATACGCCAAATGCCGTACTTTTAATACAATTATAGCAAAGTTGAGTAGGTATCTACATTTATACAATACGTTATCCGAGAGTTATACTCAGCGTGCATAATTAGCAATGTATAATAATATTTTGCATTCTATAATATAGTTCTCATTCCGTCCGTTAAAATTCATACTACAGCCTACTATTACTGTACATTTTTATAGTTTTCTTGGTCCAAATTAGGTATGTATTCCATAACTGCATAATATATAGAATTTTGATTAACATAAGTATTGTGTTTACAGTTAAACTAAAAAAGTTATGTCAATATAAGTTAGATTTATATTTGTCTTGATATTTTTATTTCTTAGTTTTTATCATGGACCGAATGGTTTTTATGTTCGGTACAACTTAGGTTTGTTTTCTTTCTTTTGGGACTTTCTATATTTTGCTACTTTATTTTATACAGTAAAATCAGTTAGTACTTTAACAGTGAAGTGATTTTTAATCAGTACCTACATGTTTGGTTATTAATAAATAAAAAAACCGGGCAAGTGCGAGTCGGACTTACGCACCGAAAAGACCGCAAAATTTTGCGGCGCGCTGTCTTAATATCATTGTCGCCACACCAGCAGCGTCGGCGTGGAAACGATCATCGTCTGCAGTCGCTGCGGCGCAAAATCCATACAAATCTTAGTACCTAATAGATGTTCGTCGTGTATGTGAGCGTACTATCAAGTAGTCCCGTTCGCATTATAGTAATTATACACGGTCGTTTGTCAAGCTGGTAGTAGGAATTGTCAACATAAAGTAGTTTTTTAAATACCTCGACGACAGTTTTTATAACTAAAAATATTTTTAAAACAGATTTATTATAACACTGCCGTAAATTACTTTTCCAAGCGTACGAAGTCGCGGGCACAGCTAGTATATTATATAATAATACGTACTGTAGTACATATAGTATGATACGGTTAAATAACTATAATAATAAAAAGGTAACTATTATTTTAAGCACCTTATTAACAGTTGACACATAATTCAAGGTAGTGGTTTTTTAAAAACATTTTAAAGCGTTTTAAGTATTCAGCCTGCCTAATTTGCGGAGGTAAAGAATTCCAAAGCAGGATGGATTTAACAGTGAAGGAGAAACTAAAATATGTAGTGCGATGGTTAGGTATGTTGAGGAGAAGAGTAGAAAAGGATCGGAGCTCTTGTCTATCAGAGTGACGAAATTCAAAGTTGTTTTTTAAGATATTAGTAATTGTAGATATATTATAGAAGCGTTACAGGTGAGTAGTAGAGTAGAAGCAATATATAATAGCGACCGTTAGCTTTCATCATCATGGCTACCTACAGTAATTACTTTATTATTATAAATACTGAATAGGTATTCTGAAGTCTGAACTTTCTCCGGACGGGGTATTCCGGATTTTCATGCTGTCACTGATCAGTATATTGTGCAAAACGTCGTAAATATTATTTATACTAAAATAAGGTAAAGACGTAGCTGTGTACAATATTAATAGGTACTGCATAAGTACTGCAGTCAATGAATAAGTACTTAAACTTAAGGCCAAGGTTATAAACATGACTGCGATCAATTGTATTTACCATTGAATTTTTAAGGCAAGGCGAGTAAGTATATCTAATGCTTAGTACTTACCAAAGAGAATATAATCACTACGTCTTTATAGAGCAGCGTTGCCAGATATATTTTTTGCCAAGTCGGGATTTTGGAACTTTTTGAGTGAAAAAAGCGGGATTCTTTCGTCGAAAGCGGGACATAGTAAAATAAACATATACCTATTCAAAATCATAATCATAATCATTTATTTGCTAGAAAGTAAGTTACAAAGTTCTTATACTTAGATTTGTGGCAAACATTCTGCTTTATAAAGCGTGCAAATATGTAATAATATAATGTTAAAAGTTTTTGAATACCTAGTTATTAATTAAGGTGGCCAGTCCACACTGGTCTGTGCCACCCGTCCGCGCTTTCTCAGTACGCTGCACGCACGGTCGAGTTATTCCTTAACAAATTACTCTAATCTATGGTTATTCCCGAAAAGCGGGACTGAGTCTGTCCCGCGCGGGACATTAAAATTTGATTTAAAAATCGGGACGTCTGGCACGCTGCTAAAGAGTCTAATGGCTCTGACTAACATAAGTTTAAGATGCAACACAATATTTACTTGAATAATAAGACACTTGTGTTAAAAATGTTTATTGTCGTATCTTAAGTTGGGACTTTATTACTCGGAATCTCCCATTCTTTAGAAAAAACTTAGATTACCAAACACCTGTCAGTATGGTGTTAAGTGATCTATATTCGCTCGTGTGTGCGATTTTCAACTCTATTGTAGTTAAGACTTCTACTACAGCATTCTAAATTCTTTCTTCTTACATATAAATTTTTAATTCAAAGTGTTAAATCAGCTAGTTAAAATGTATATAAGATATCATATCTAAAAGAGCCTGCACCTTAACACATTTACTATGTACAAAACCTTGACGATGTTAGCACTTTAAACAAATCTATTTACGCTCAAACATAATGTCCATTGGTTTTGTACTGGCCATCAGCCCGCTGAATCATTTATCAATATTCAGTTGTGGCATAACATCCTATCAACATGATATTATTTTTGTTACTGGCAACACTAACATGCTGTGAGTGTGTGTATGTGTATTCCAGCTTTTGGGCACCACTATACGATCCCAGGATTTTAAACTATCGTGTTGATGTAAAATATAATCCAGATGAAGGAAAGAATGCTAGAGAGGATTATCAAAATAAGAACGGCTATAGAGGTGAACAACTTATTGCAGATTTAGGCAATGGAAAGGGACTCCGTAATCAAAATGATCAGGTAAATTAATAATTTTCAACTTTTAAGATTTAGTAATAGCAAATACCTAATAAGGTATTGACCAACTACAATTTAAACAATATACCTATTCTTGGTATGAATAAATATAGATTGTCCATGTCAATATTACCTTTAAGGCCCACTTGCACCAGTCTGAGTTATATTTATAAACCAGCGTATTTAACAATAAATAAAAAGTTTTTTTATTTTAATTTACATACATTATGTAAACTACATAATGTAAATACTTGGGAGTTAAATAATATATAATACTTTAGCCCACAATTATTTGGCACAAGTAGGTCTACATAAATTATATTTTGTTATTTCAGGCTTATGGTGATGTAAAATTTTATTACACATACAAATCCAAAGAAGAAAAATAGTAAATAATAAAAGTGCTAAAGGAGCTGCTTACAATTTAATTAAGTTTAATATTTTCAAGATATTTATGAAGATAAACTGAAGTAGTAGTTTGTACACCTTAAATTTATTGGTCTTAATAAACTATAGATAACATTTATCATGCTATATTCTTCTCTTCTGTGTGCTAATGTACAGAACATTGTTTCCTCTGATGAAAGCATCGCCATATTTGTTCTTCAGTTGACCATTCACATACTCTTCTGTTTGCTCCAGAGCAATGTTCATGTATCCATCCAAGCAGGCTAGGACACCTAAAAGTATTGTCGAATTAATAATATAATAATAATTAAAATCTTAATTGTTCAAATACATAGTTTACAGTAATTTATGACACTTTATGTAAGCCTACTAAACTACATGGCAATTAGTAGGTGGATATAAAGGGTACTTAGGGACAATATTGAGAATATCAAAAAATCAACACTAATATTTGTTTGTTTGCATTGAAAAGGCTATTAGACTTCAGCCTCGAATTTTGCGGACAGCAGGGCAGGAGCGGCAGGATCTTTTACTTAAAATCAAATGGACCGGGTTCCCACGCCGCCCCCGCTCCCACCCCGCTACCGTTATAGGCATTACTGGACCAATTTTGATAAAACTTGACAAATATAGAGTAGATCACAGGGAAGTACATAGGCTACTTAATTATTACCACAGAATTCCGTTTACTAAGATAATAACTATATAAATTGCTTGTAAATACATTTAAAGCAATAAGACAAAGTAGTCTTATTAATATTATTATCTTTTGTCAGACCAATATTTAAGTGAACTGCATGACATAATACTACGTTATTTATTTAATAAATCTTTATTCATTACCAAAACGACATATTCATATGCTAAGCCTTGATTAAAGTGTCGCACTTAGCTTAGCATTGTATGCCGTTTGCTGACAAATTTGAATAGCAAACATAACCTTAAAATTGTAGGTAAATATTAGTCACGGTTATGGAACTTACAGATGTCTACATTGGAGCCTGCAAACTTAATAAATGATTTATTAAACTTACAATTTGTTTTATTGTTCATTAACAATACTAATAAACGAAAAACTTCTACAAAATTACCTCGATAATCGACGCCGCTATTCAATTTCACGACAACAGGTCGACCATGAATTTGCTGAATAAATGATGAAAGGGCTTCTTTACGACTCATTTTGGTTTCTTATATAATAATTATAAAAAGCAATTTATTCAATGTTTCTTCCAAAATATTTTAAGAATTACACTATTTCTGTTTGTTGTATTAAAATTTTGACATTGACATTTAGTATTTCTCATTGAAATTGACGATTGCTACTTTTAATTGTGTACCATATATACAAAGAAGTTAAATAAAAATCCCCAAATATGAGGCCATTTCTTAAAAATAATATTAGCTTTGCTAAACTATTATTTATTATTATATACATGACGGCCACTGCAAAGACGGCGGGGGCGGCGGCTGCACACGCCGAGACCAACAAAAGGCGGAAATATGAATCCATCGGCGATGGATACATTTTTCTGCCTTTTGGTGTCGAAACTTTGGGTCCATGGGGTCCCAGTGCTAAACGCCTTTTGAAAGACCTTTCTAAAAGACTCACGGAAAAGACAAACGACCCAAGGGCTGGCGCTTACCTCGGCCAACGTATCAGTTTAGCGATACAGCGAGGTAATACTGCTAGTCTTTTGGGTACATTAAATAAATAAATAAATAAAAACCATTTATTTCAGGCAACATGGCCCATATTATAAATACCTTAAAGACTAACATACATACAAAATATACTTAAAAATTACACTTAAACTACACGTGTTGTCGGCGACGTGTAGCGCGCTTCATTCCGGAGTCTCCCCCGGAACCTCCGGTAGACCACACCCGTCGGCCAGAAATCCTCCGCCTCAAAGGTCGATAGAAGATGCGTCGGTACTCTCACCACAAAAGAACTCAGAAGTTGACCTTGTGGCGAGACTCCAGACGCTCAACCCTCAAGGGGAGGGACGTCTTTTTCCGGATGTAGTCCACTACGTCCTTAACCTCCATGGACCAGTGCAGGCGAGACACGTACAGCGGCGTGGAGCGTACTTCACACTGCAGGCGCTGCTCGGGTCCGCAGGGTGCGGTGCCGCGATGGTTGCGGACGGCGGGCTTCTTCTTCCTTCTCTCCACCAGTATGAAGCCCCCCATCGCACCTCCTGCTCTCGTCCTTGCCAGGTTGCGGTGGCTGAGCCTTGCGGCTTTCTGTAGCCTTGCGGCTCTCTTTCTTCCCCTCTATCTTCGCCCGCGGGGGAGGTGCGGGGTGAGCGGCGATACTCGCAAAACTTTTTTGCTGAGTTGCTTGGTCACTCGGCGACTGCGCGACCCGGAGGGGAAGGCGGGCGGAGGCGGCGGCGGTTGCTGACGCATCAGATTTTGCTGACACGCAAAACGATGTGTCGGCACGCGCGCCACCACGACGTGTGTTGACGTAGGCAGTTGAATGATCGGGTGACCCACTTAATGAATTATTACATTTTAATTGTAATAATTCACTACGTAAGTCACTGATGGTAGATTCCGATGCATCCAATCCACCCCGCATCTCGTCTAGCTCTGCCTTCATACTGTTGAAGTTCTTCAACAGGCTGGAGACGTCGACGTGGTCCATCGTCACCACCGGCAGCTTGTGGAGATCTTTCGCCACAAAGGCCGGCACGTCGTCAGGATCCGTCTGCTTCAGCAGGGAGATGATATCCTGCACGCTTCTCTCTGTTCCATCTCTACGTCGCGATGGCATATTCGCGCTCTGGCCGAGCGTCTCGTATAGCAATTGCTTACCAGTGCAAATCTCCTCGCTGGTGAAAGAAGATTTGCAGATCTGCATTATGCTGAGCTCGTCCATGGTGTCTATGGCGTGCTGGATGAACGCCAGCAACTCGTTGGCCACGAGCGCCATGGTGACATGCGGCGGCACACAACCGCGCGACTCGCAAACAATTAAATTTTGCTATGTAGTGTAATGCGGAGCGCGACCGTTCTGTAGCACTCAACGCAAGACACCAGCGGCCGCCGATTTAGATATAGCTTTATACATAAAGCCTTTTTTTATTACTTGTTTAGTTTATAGTTTAGATAATAATTACTTACCTAAAATTGTTTTAATATATATGTCGCAGTCATCTGATTGAATCCGCTATTTAATTGAATGACTAGCGCTTTCGTTGAATCCTGTTTTTACCAACAAATTTTAGAATCCGAGACTAGGACAGCCATTTAATATTTTAGTTTTAAACTTCGAAATTTCCGAATGAGTACTAATAAAACGAACATTAAAGTAAATTAATCAAAAAATATATCAACACATTGCTATCTGTACGAGCTGTTTGACGCCATTTTAAAACCGCCTAGTGATTCAATTAAATAACCAGATTCAATAAGATGACTGCGACATATATATTATGTTATTTTTAAGAGTCTTTTGTGTTATTGATAATAAATATTATTTATTATTAACATTATTTTGCTTTGCAAAATGTACATTACGGTCGGTCGAGTTGGCGGCTGCAATTTTTATGGCGAATAGAGCTATATGTAAGGAGTCACTAACCAAAATTAAAAGTTGCGGAAACTCGTAGTTTTTTAGTTATTAAATAAATAAAATTCGTATTTTAGTATGGGGATTCGACTACTTTTGACGTATTTTTGACAGTTTTTCTTTTTAATAAGGCGCCAAAGGCCTTATTTTACACAGCCTTTGTCTATACATATAATAAATCTGTAGAGGGGTCATGTCTGTACATTAAGAATATTTAAGTGAAAATCAAAAAAAGGGGATCTATAAGAGCCACAGAACCTAAAAATAACATTTTTGAAAAAAATGTCTGTCTGTCTGTCTGTCTGTCTGTCTGTCTGTCTGTCCGTATGGGAATGTTTGTCATCGCATCACGCTAAAACCGCTCTATGGAATGAAATGAAATTTGGCAGGCAGGTAGCTTATGACCTGAAGAGCATTATAGGAAATTATTATCCCGAAAAACGAAGGGGTTCCCGTGGGATCTTCAAAAAATTGTAGCTATCTATTTCACGGTATTTCAGCCAAACTACTCAACGTATTTAAATGAAATTTGGCAGGCAGGTAGCTTATGACCTGAAGAGCATTATAGGAAAATATTATACCGAAAAACGAAAGGGTTCCCGTGGGATCTTCAAAAAATTGTAGCTACCTATTTGACGGTATTTCAGCCAAACTACTCAACGTATTTAAATGAAATTTGGCAGGCAGG
This sequence comes from Celastrina argiolus, assembly GCA_905187575.2. Taxonomy (NCBI): domain Eukaryota; kingdom Metazoa; phylum Arthropoda; class Insecta; order Lepidoptera; family Lycaenidae; genus Celastrina; species Celastrina argiolus. The sequence goes on along the minus strand of LR994582.1, from coordinate 2,799,302 downwards.
TAACTTATGACCTGAAGAGCATTATAGGAAATTATTATCCCGAAAAACGAAAGGGTTCCCGTGGGATCTTAAAAAAATTGTAACTACCTATTTGACGGTATTTCAGCCAAACTACTCAACGTACTTAAATTAAACTTGGCACAAAGGTAGATTGTACCATGAAATAATCAACATAATATTTTTAACCTACTTCCAAAATAGGAGGTGGTTTCTCAATTCGTAAATATATGTTTGTTCGTGGATATCTTCGTCGTTTATGAACCGATTTTAAATATTAATGTAATACCACTACTACTTAGTCTTTGAAGATATACGTTTGGAAATTACGACATCGTTTATACTGTAAGCATAATATGGTAATTAATAAATAAAAAACCGGGCAAGAGCGAGTTGGAATTGCGCACCGAGAGTAGACCGCCGACGCCGAAAAATTTGGCGGTCGGCGCCAGCAGCGCAACGTCGGATTGAAAGTCGGCGTCGGGCGTCGGCGTCGCAACGTTAGGCGTCGCGCCGAAGGGCGTCGGTGTCGTGACGTTAGGCGTCGCGGCGTCGGGCGTCGCAGCGTCGGGCGTCGTGGCGTCGGGCGTCGCGGCGTTGGGCGTCGTGGCGTCGGGCGTCGGCGTCGCGACGTTAGGCGCCGCGGTGTCGGGCGTCGCGGCGTCGTGCGTCGCGACGTCGGGCGTCGCGACGTTGGGCGTCGCGGTGTCAGGCGTCGCAGTGTCGGGCGTCGCGACGTTGGCCTTCGCGACGTCCATCGGCGTCGTCGGGCGTCGCGACGTCGGGCGTCGGCGTCGTGACGTTGGGCGTCGCGGCGTTGGGCGTCGGCGTCGCGACGTTGGGCGTCGCGGCGTCGGGCGTCGGCGTCGCGACTTCGGGCGTCGCGACGTTGGGCATCGTGGCGACGGGCGTCGCGGCGTCGGGCGTCGCAGCGTCGGGCGTCGTGGCGTCGGGCGTCGCTAGGTTAGGCGCCGCGGTGTCGGGCGTCGCGGCGTCGGGCGTCGCGACGTTGGGCATCGCGGCGTCGGGCGTTGCAGTGTTGGGTGTCGCGACGTTGGGCGTTGCGGCGTCGGGCGTCGCGGCGTCGGTCGTCGCGGCGTTGGGCGTCATATACGGGACATTAGCGAGTTTAAACAAACAAACAATTTACATTTGGGGTTTTTCGTTGCATGCGCTGCATAAACGGTTTAAGTCAAACAAACACCACGCGAACGAAGTCGCGGGCACAGCTAGTCTTAAATAAATGCAAAAATATTCTATTTAATTCGATTAACGTTTTTAAACCAAACATACTATTAATTTTATTTTCTAATAAGAAGTGTTATTTTTAATTAATAAAAATAATAAAAATGGTTAGGTTAGGTTAGCCATTTAAGATTGCGCACGGAGCCGAGCGAAGCGTGCCGCGGCACCGGCCGGCGAGTGCCAGAAGCGAATTCTGCCCGATTCACTCTAGTTAAGGAAAATAGGTGATTGAACTAGAATAAAAAAGGCTAGGTTAGGTTAGGTGAGACATTTAAGATTGCGCAAGAGCCGAGCGAAGCCGAAGCATGCCGTGGCAGCGGACGGCGAGTGCCAGAAGCGAATTCTGCCCGTTTTACTCTTTTTCAGAGAAAATGGGCAATTGAACTGTAGCGTACCGCATATCACCTCATGCGCTCTAACCCTCTACATAGTTTACCTCAGCCGACAGAGACGCAATGACACTATGCGTCTCGCTCACACAGTGCGAAGAGATCAGTGACAACACTAACGCCATCTCACTCAGGCGCGGAAGACGGCGACGGAACATATTGCCGTCTCTCTCTTTCTTTTACTATTAGAGCCACGTACGGATTAACCCCCTCGGAATAGTACCTAAGCACGAAATCTGACTTTTGTAAATTTGAGGCAACTTTTATTTATATCAAATATCTCAGTTGCCTCAAATAGACTCCATGGAGCAGTCACCGATCTCGGCGACTGGTTCCCTAAATGGAGAATAGAGGTAAATCCCGATAAAAGCAAAGCCATACAGTTTGACGTAAAAACATGTATGAGACTTAAAAACCGAAAACGACAAATGAAACCCATCAGCCTGAATGGAAACACGATCCCCGAGGTAAACTCGGTAAAATACCTAGGCGTGGTACTAAGCAAGTCGATGACATTCAGAAACCATGTTACTAGAACGGTAAACAAAGCGAAATTTGTACTCCACAAATTATATGCGCTCTTAAACGCACGTAGTAAAATGTCTTATACAAAACATGTGTAAGGCCGATTCTCACTTATGCATGCGCCTCTTTCGCACACATAAGTGACAATCAAATGGACCGATTACAATTAGTCCAAACCGGTTCCTGCGACTGGCAACAGGAGCACCCCGGTACATAAGAAACATCGACCTGCATAGAGACTGCCAAATCATCACCATTAAAGCCCACATTAAAGAACTCTCGGAGAGCTTCTTTAATAGAGGCAAAGAACACCCCAACCCTCTAATACGTAAGGCACTGGACTACGAACACGACGCACGGACATTTAGACATCCCTACAGACGGCCAAGGCATATCTTAGCCGACCCCGTAGATCTAATCACAAAATACGTACTGCATACCATGCAGTTACGTAAACACAAAAAACAAGCACCCGCGAGAGTAGTACTGCACCGGGGCCGGCGCCGGCGTTGTCCCCGAAGTCTTGCACCAGACATGAACACACGTCCTCCAGACTTACAGACCGACCAAAACACAAGACCGGACTCGAACCCGGGCTCGAGTCTGCCTCCTACTAGATCAGAAACACAGATAAACGACCGCGACCGCGATATTGATATAGAGAGCTCTTTCAATACTGCGGGACCGAGTAACGTTAAGACCCACGCGCGCGAGTCAACCCGACCGCTCGCGGAAGGGGAGAGTGACGGCACTCTCAGTCAGATAAACCAAAACAATTTGAGTATCTCTACCGCGATAAACACTCGTACGCAGTTAGTTAATGCTACCGCGCGCGAGCAACACAAATCGTCACAAAGTGTGGGAGGGGTCGGACCCCTCACACAGGGGGACTTAAGTCCCCCCGCCCAAAATAATAATAACAACGTAGCTTTCCCCAATTACCGTTTAGAACGTCACCCGCAGGGGGGTGACGTGCCTTTATAAAAGTACTAGCCAAAAGGCAGTCATAGTCCGAGGACACTAAAACGGCTTCTAGCCATTAGCATAGGCCCATTCGAAAAAAAAAAAAAAAAAAAAAATTTTGTAAATCTCTGGATCGTCCTGGCTTTCGTCGCGCGCGCATGTCGTTACGCTGCGTCTCGTCCGCGTTTCGCCGCGTTTTCGCCCGTGTCGCGTCCGTGCCGACCACCTTCCACTGGAGCAGTTCACGAAACCACCTTCTGAGGGCGATCGGCAATCCGCGCTTGGTTCTTGCGAACTGAGTGTGGATTGTCGCCTTGCCGGGAAGATGAACTACCCGCCCGCCCCGCTGGGATTTTATCCCAGCGTTGTGGTCACGGGAGGCCAGTTCCCCCAAGCGCCCCCCGCTTGGTGAGATGCACCACCACCTGCAGAAGACCATGGCCACCCCGTCCAGCCGAGAAGTGCTCGGACTCACCGCAGCGCACCCAGCGCCGCCTCCAGGACTGCGCCTCACCCCGCAGCCCTGTACCATCGCCCTCAGGCACCCTGCCTGAGCCCGCCCACCACCCGGCAGACACACCTGCCGCACCCGCCGCTGCTCAACACGCTCACGGCTGTCGGTAGAGCCCAGCCGCCGCCGACCACCACCACAGACCTTCGGCCTGCAACGCTGCCCACTGCAGCCCACTCCACCATCAAGCCACCACCATGCCACCATGGCATCCCCGCTGCTGCTGACCTCGCCTCGTCGCTGGGGCTTGCCGAGCACTCCTCGCCCGCTTGACGCTGGCGGAACCGGCCCCACTTGGATCGAGTAGTGTCTGCCGGCCTCGCCGCGCTGGATCAACCGGCCCCCAGGACGGGCTAGTATCGGGTCGTGCCGCGTCGCCTGGGCTGGCTTAGCCAGCCGGCCCCGCTTCCCCGCCTCTGACGCAGGTTTAAACGGCCTGTCCACTCCCGAGGGGGGGGGGGGGGGGGGCTAGTTCCCGGCCCCGCCACGCTGGTGGGCCAAACTCTCCTCGCCTGGGCTGGATCTACCGGTCTCGCCGCCCTGGACCTGCAACGCCGCCTCGCCTCGTCGTGCAGTCACCATGCAGCCGTTCCAGACCGCACTCAGCGACGTCCCACTATCGCGACGGAGTCCCGCGCCCGCCTGTGGATATCCGCGCCATCCGAAGGTTCCTTGGAGGGGTGGAACCTGGGTGACTGGCGAGGATCCTACGGCGGCCCCCGGACAACGTCGCCCATACCACGGAGGGCGCCAGATGCCGCCTGCCACCCGGCCTCTTGGAGAGGAAGGCTGTACGGCGTGCGGGTGCAACCAGCGCTCTCTAGCAACGTCCTCGGACGTTTACCGTTGGCATCCCCTTGCCCTTTCCCACCATCATGGCTCCCGGAGCCCCCCCCCCACTCCCTGGTTGGCTGGGTCCGCGAGTTGGTTAAAGACCGACTCGTCCAAGTCTAGCCCTTCAGGCAATTGTCTTAATAAAGTGTTTTACGACGGTTTTTCCTTGCGCCCTGACGCGAGGGTTTTGCCTTTAAAAAAACGTCTTGTCTATTTATTTCAATCCCACCTTGGTTAGGGCTTTGGTCCGCGGGACGATGCGTGGCGCTCGGAGGAGTGGAACCACACACGTTCCTCGGTCTCAGGACCGGGGCCTCCACACGCCACATGTCGTCTTGCCATTCAGGAATAAGTCTTCCAAGGCTTCCTTCCCTTAGAGCTACGGTTTTCCCCTGCGTTCTGCAGCGGGGGGTTTTCCCTAGAAAAACATAAGCAATAATACGGCTCGGTATCCTCAATACCGGGTCCTTCGACCCCACGTAGAGTAGAAGGACACTTGTCTCTGGTCGTGGTTCCTCCGCTCCCGGCCACTCTAGCTAGGAGCGAGTGAAATGCATAGGTAGCGATTGTAAATCTCTTCCGATTGACCCCTTGCACCTCAGTATAGTAAAGAGCACAGTAGAAAACCGACTCTCGATTCCACCCGTGGAGCCCCTCGGCCAGTGGACTCAGAGGAAATAAAGGAAATCATTAAGAAATTGAATACCAGAAAGGCACCGGGCCAGGACGGTATATCAAATAAAACATTAAAATTATTACCATCCGCTCTAATTCAACTCCTAGTGAACATCTTTAACGCCCTCTTAGTAGGATGTTCATTCCCAGACATTTGGAAGGCAGCTATAGTTATAGGTATACACAAAAAACCAGGTAAACCCCGAGTGGAACCTACTAGCTACCGACCAATAATTTAGGCAAAGTCTATGAGCGAGTCCTGCTAAGACGTCTAAACGACGTCATAACAGAGAAAAAACTCCTCCCAGACGAGCAGTTTGCCTTCCGCAATCTGCACAGTTGTCCCGCCCAAGTACACCGCCTAACGGAGTACATCATTGAAAGCAAGAATGACAGGAAACGGACGTGTGCCGTCTTTTTCGACGTCGCAAAAGCATTCGATGAAATTGGGCACGAGGGTTTGATTTACAAACTCTACCAAATGGGAATCCCAGACAGTTTAGTACTGATAATCAGTAGTTATCTGAAAAACAGAAAATTTCGCTTCCGAGTCGAAGGCACACTGTCCTCCGAAAGAGATCTTGAGGCGGGAGTTCCGCAGGGCTCGGTCCTCTCGCCCTCTCTCTACAACCTGTACACTTATGATATCCCCAAAAAACCTGAGGTGCAAGTAGCCATTTTTGCCGACGATACAGCCCTGTACTGTGCCCATCGTAATATCTCAGTTGCCTCAAAAAAACTCCAGGAAGCAGTCACCAAACTCGGCGACTGGTTCTCTAAATGGAGAATCGAGGTAAACCCCGATAGCAAAAGCAAAGCCATACAGTTTGACGTAAAAACATGTATGAGACTTAAAAACCGTAAACTGCAAATGAAACCCATCAGCCTGAATGGAAACACGATCCCCGAGGTTAACTCGGTAAAATACCTAGGCGTGGTACTAAACAAGTCGATGACATTCAAGACCCATGTCACTAGAATGGTAAACAAAGCGAAATTTGTACTTCACAAATTATATGCGCTCCTAAACGCACGCAGTAAAATGTCCCTCAGACACAAAATAACCTTATACAAAACATGTATAAGGCCGATACTCACTTATGCATGCGCCTCTTTCGCACACATAAGTGACTATCAAATGGACCGATTACAAAGAGTCCAAAACCGGTTTCTGCGACTGGCAACAGGAGCACCCCGGTACATAAGAAACATCGACTTGCATAGTGACTGCGAACTCATCACCATTAAAGCCCACATTAAAGAACTCTCGGAGAGCTTCTTTAATAGAGGCAAAGAACACCCCAACCCTCTAATACGTAAGGCGCTGGACTATGAACACGACGCACAGACATTTAGACACCCCTACAGACGGCCAAAGCATATCTTAGCCGACCCCGTAGATTCGATGACAAAACACGTACTGCACACCTTGCAGATACGTAAACACAAAAAACAAGCACCCGCGAGATTAGTACTGCACCGGGGCCGACGCCGGCGTTGTCCCCGAAGTCTTGCACCAGACATGAACACACGGCCTCCAGACATACAGACCGACCTAAACACAAGACCGGACTCGAACCCGGGTCCGAGTCCGCATCCTACTAGAATAGATATACAGATAAACGACCGCGACCGCGATAAAGACCGCGATTAAGACCCACGCGCGCGAGTCAACCCGACCGCCCGCGGAAGGGGGGAGGGACGGCCCTCCCAGTCATGATAAATTTGAGTTTCTCTACCGCGATAAACACTAGTACGCAATTAGTTAATGCTACCGCGCGCGAGCAACCCCACTCATTTGAGAGTGTGGGAGGGGTCGGACCCCTCACACAGGGGGACTCAAGTCCCCCCGCACCAAATATATATAGCTACATCGTAGATCTCCCCAATCACCGTCTAGAACGTCACCCGCAGGGGGGTGACGTGCCTTTATAAAAGTACTGACCTTCAAGGCAGTCATAGTCCGAGGACACTAAAAGGGCTTCTAGCCATTAGCATAGGCCCATTCGAAAAAAAAAAAAAAACTTTTGTAAATACACATTCCTATGCTTACGCAACTATTATGCAACTTCAAGTGGTACTACATACCTCCACATTGGTGACCCCGAGCAAGAAACATAGGAATTAAGAAGAATGGCTAACAACAGAGAATCCACCGACAAGCAACCGCAAGAACATAGCAGCACACACGAACTAGGAGCTATTGCCCTAAGCCTTCGTGTACCACCCTTCTGGCGTGATCGTCCCAGACTATGGTTCATCAGCTTCGAAGCCGCAACTCACGACCTAAAGAAAAGTCAAGCCCAACTCTCTCAGATGGTGATCGCACAACTCGATAGGCAAGACGTGGAACAAATATCTGATCTTCTATACAACCCGCCAAACGAAAACCAGTACAGCATCCTAAAAGAACGTCTGATCTCCGTGTATGAAGAAAGCGAAGGACGCCAGTTCCAGAAATTATTACAAGAGAAGGAACTCGGCGATCAAAAACCTACACAGCTACTCCGTCGCATGTGTCAGATTTGATTATTAATATGGCAATTTGTAACAAATTTAAATTATAACTAACTATGAATCTATTATTTTGTGAATAATTTAATAAACACAAATAATTATGTAATTCTTAACAAAGTAGTTTTTAAGTCACTTTGACATTTATGTCAGTATAATATTATAACCGGTTCTAGAATTTTATAATTTGATGTTTAATAAAAATGTAATTATTAAGGTTAAATTCTGAAATAATGTGAAAATAATTGAACATTCATTGTAAACATTTTTGTATGTCAATTTCAGTATTTCATAATATTGTAAATTACTCTACGAACTTCCGCTTTAAAATAATATTGTCATTGTGTTATATCTTCCGGTGTAAATGGCGCCAATTTATTATTATAAAAGAATATGTCCGCTATATTGGCTTGAGTTCTGAACCAGATATTGAGTGAACACATTTAAGATAAGTACCATATTTTCTGAAAGCCTCTATATTATGTTGTAGCTAAGTAATATTATTATGTCTCGTTTTATCGTTTTATTATAGTGTTTTAGTAGTAAATAATTTATTAATATTTAATACTTGGAAATATATTTTGATGATAAATTATTGGTATATTGTAAAAATATTCTAATTTGCTAAAGTATCATGTCATTGGTACTTTAAAATAAAAAGTAAATTACCAGGTTGTTAAATACAACTATTATATTTTATTCCATAGTTTATTATTTATTGTTTAAATTCTATTCCTAGTACAGTAAAAATATTACAAAGCTGTTTAAGTTGCCAATTGTCTTAATTTCTTGTAATTAAAATATAAGTAGTGTGATACAATAAAACTTATAAATACATTGGTTTAGCGTTTTACTTTGAATTTTGATTTTAGTAAATCTACACTTTAATATATTTTTACAGTTAACTTTTGGCCATTCTACTTTATCATATTTTAGCTTTCTTTAATTTTATTATATTTTCTTTCCCTTTTTGACACATGCGAAACCTGGCACGAGAAAAGGTACCCGATTCAACCTTACGTCTCATGTGAATGAATCATCTCCCAGCGTACGTCCGTTCCGTTCTCGTCGTAAGCGACAGCATTAGCAAGACCGCCGCACTCGACGAACTCGCACTGCTTGCCGACAAAATGCTGGAGCAAAACCAAGAAATCTTCGCTGTCACAACATCTCCGCTGTCATCAGATTCAACAAGACGAGATCTAGAGCTTCTCGAAGTAATCAAGCAATTAGCAAATGAAATATCCGAACTCCTATCTATGCATTTCACTCGCTCCTAGCCAGTGTGGCCGGGAGCGGGGGATCCACGACCAGAGGCTAGTGCCTCTCTACGTGGGGTCGAAGGGCCTGGTATTGGAGATACCAGGGCCGAAGTCTTCATAGTTTTTCTAGGAAAAACCCCCAGCCTATCTGTTGAAAATATGGACGCCTGAAGCTTTATCATAGCAATCACTACGATGCTCACATTATATTGTCACTGACAAAATGGCGTCTCTCGTCCATATAATTGTGAACTGTCATACATTGGCCCGGTTTCTGAAAGGATGATCAAATTGACCAATTGATCAAATCAGCTAATCTGAACGCTCATTGGTGAAAACAGTGATTGCGAAGTGATGTTCACCAATCAGCGTTCAGATTAGCTGTTTTGATCATTTGATCAATTTGATCAGCCCTTCAGAAACCGGGCGATTGTCTTCTAGTATTAAAATTTAAAATAAATAGTTACTTCACATATTTCACCCTTGTTATCATTTCTTCAGGTTATGGGCCGCCCCATGCCTACCGTGTAATGTTATCTCAGTGTTTTGAAAAGTATTTAACAAGTAAATCGTAAAGTAAAATCGCGAGTAACTTAACCTCAATCTTAGCATACCGCGTTCGGGAGTGATTTCTACCTTTCAGCTATTTAAGTACATTATTGAAAGCTATATAAATATGTCTGGAAGTAATTCAATTATGTCCATTGGAAAATTAACGGGTCGTGATAATTGGGCAAGTTGGAGTTTTGCTGTCAAAGCATACTTAGAACATGAGGATTTATACAGTTGCATTTTGGAAAAACCACATGTCAATGACAATGCAGCAGTAAAACTAGACATCAAAGCTAAGTCAAAGTTAATATTATTAGTCGATCCGGTCTTATATGTACATATACAAGAAGCTGAAAGTGCGAAACAGGTATGGGACAACTTGGCGAGGGCGTTTGAAGATAGTGGACTGACTAGGAAAGTTGGCTTGTTAAAAGAACTAATTAATACAAATTTGGAAAATAGTTTGTCAGTTGAAGACTATGTAAATAAGATAATGACAGCCGCTCACAAATTGAGGAATATAAAATTCAATGTGGATGATGAGTGGTTGGGCACATTAATGCTGGCAGGGTTGCCAGAAATGTACAAACCCATGATTATGGGGTTAGAAAGTTCTGGTATGAAGATTAGTGCTGATTTAGTAAAAAATAAGTTATTACAGGAAGTGAAAACATCAGACACTACCGCACTTTATACAAACACAAAAAAGTCCAAAATTTATCAATTAAAAAATGCAAAAGGCCCAAGATGTTTTAATTGTAATAAGCATGGACATCTCAGTAAAAATTGTTGGCATAAAAAGACAAGTAATAATGAAAAATCAATTAAAAATACAGGTTATGTTGCAGCTTTTTCAGCATTCACAGCAAATGATTTTAATTCATGGCATGTAGACTCAGGAGCATCTATGCACATGACTATGCACCGGGACTGGCTCACTGATATAATTCCTTCATCCGTATCAAGCATAAGAATTGCTAACAACAAGGAATTAAAAGTCGCATGCTGCGGTAATGCATCAATCAATGTGACAACAAACAATGGCAGCACTGAATTGATTCAGGTGAGGAATGTTTTATATGTACCAGAATTGAAAACAAATTTGTTGTCAGTCAGCAAAATAATTAAAAGTGGATGTAAAATAACATTTAATGAATATGGTTGTCAAATATTTAATCAGAATAACAAGTTAGTTGCTAAAGCTACATTAATAAATGAGACATATTTGTTGAATACTTGTAAAAATCAAGACATGCAAGCCATGATGACCAAGACAGATGATGATACTTTTCTGTGGCACCAAAGGATGGGCCACTTAAATTTTGGTGATCTTAGTAAAATACCGAACTGTACAGAAGGTGTTAAACTGTCGCGAAGGACAGAAAATTCCATTTGTGTAACCTGCCTTGCAGGAAAGCAGACGAGAAAACCGTTTTCCACTGGAGGCTCCCGGGCAACCAGTTTGCTAGAGCTTATCCACAGTGATGTATGTGGTCCAATGCAGCATACTTCTATAGGAGGGGCAAGGTATTTTGTAACCTTCATTGATGATTTTTCTCGAAAAGTACATGTATATTTTATTAAGAATAAAAGCGAAGTCTTAGAAAAATTCATGGAATTTAAAAATAGAGTAGAAAATGAATTAACTACAAAAATAAAAATTCTAAGAAGTGATAATGGAACCGAATACTTAAATAATAAATTTGATACCTACTTAAAGACACATGGAATACTGCACCAGACATCTAATCCATACACACCTCAGCAAAATGGTCTCAGTGAACGAATGAACAGAACATTAATAGAGCGCGCTAAATGCATGATTTTAAATGCCAAATTGCAGGTCACATACTGGGCAGAAGCTGTGGCTACAGCTGCTTATATTATAAATCGATCTCCCACTTGCAGCCTGTTTGATGTCACGCCCTATGAAGTATGGACTGGGAAGAAACCAAACCTGAGCCACATGAAGATATTTGGATGTCCGGCAATGGTGCTATTTCCTAAAGAACACAGAAGTAAGTTAGATGTGAAGTCACGTAAACTAATTTTTGTTGGATACAGCAATACTACAAAAGGTTACAGGTTCATAGACCCTGAAACAAAAAAAGGATTTATAAGTAGGGATGTAGTATTCCTAGAAGCTTCAATTGAAAGAAATAAAGTTGATGAAGTACCTGAAAAAGAAAAAGAAATTAGTAAACTAGAAATAGTAGAAAACATACATAAGAATACAACAGAAAATTGTAAAGAAGTATTAGAGGAGAAAATCATTTACTTACCTCTGAGTGATAAAACCGAGGAATCTGTGGAAAGAAATATTAATAATGAGATAAATGAAAGTCAAGAAACGCATACACCTGAAGCTTTTCCTATATCAGATGATTCTGATCAATTTGTAGATATTAATGATGAGACATACTTACCCGATGAAACATTTGACTCTCCAGCAATATCTAATATAACTCTGAGACCGCGGCAGCAGAGAATGAGAGCCATCGAGAATGATGCCTGCCAAAGTCCCTCATCACTGATATGTCAAAATGCTGAGTCAACAATGAACTTACTGAACAGTGATCCACAAAGCCGTGAAGAAGCTCTAAACAGTGAAAAGTCAAATGAATGGATGAGAGCTATGGAAGAAGAATATCAGTCATTGATAAAAAATAATACATGGACATTAGTAAACTTACCGGAAGGCAAATCAGTGATTCCCAGCAAATGGGTTTTTAAAGCTAAGATGGATGGCAATGGATGTATTACACGTTATAAGGCTAGGTTAGTGATTAAAGGATACAAACAAGTTAAGGGCATTGATTACAATGAAGTATATGCTCCAGTGGTTCGCTATACATCCATTAGATACCTGATTGGTCTAGCTGCCAAATATGGACTTAAAATACACCAGATGGACGCTGTCACAGCATTCCTACAGGGAGAAATTGATGAGGAAATTTACATGACCCTACCACCTGGCTATGAAGATGAAAATAAAGTATGTAGATTAAACAAATCAATATACGGATTAAAACAGGCTAGCAGGCAATGGAATAAAAAATTGAATACTGCTCTGTTAGAAATAGGAATGACACGTTCAAACATAGATCCATGTGTTTATTATAGTGTCATAAATGAAAATAATATGTTTTTTATAACAGTGTATGTAGATGACATATTATGTTTTTTTAACAATGAGGAAACTGCACATACTATTAAAAATAAACTAAAAGAAAAATTCTTTATGAAGGATTTAGGAGCAGCCAAACATTGCATCGGCTTCAGAATTTCACAACAGGAAAATCAAATTTCTATTGATCAATCTATTTATATAGATAGAATACTTTCACGATTTGGAATGAACAATTGTAAACCAATGTGGACACCAGCTGATGCTAGTGCTAAACTAAAAAAAAATGAAAGTAAAAAAGAAATTTTAAATAATGTTCCCTATCAAGAGATAGTTGGTTGCTTGTTGTACTTGTCACAAGGGACTCGACCAGATATTACCTATATGGTCAATTCGCTGAGTAGATATAATAATCAACCTACAAATGAACATTGGGTGGCTTTGAAGCGAGTTCTGAGGTATTTGAAAGCTACAACAGATATGAAACTGATTTACAAGAAGAGTGTTGATGGAAAGATATCAGGCTATTGTGATTCAGACTGGGGTAGTGATATTGAGGATAGAAGATCCTGCACTGGCTACATATTTCTATTTCAGGGTGCCGCAATAAGCTGGAACTCTAAGAAACAGCAGACTATCGCTCTTTCTACCAGTGAAGCTGAATATATGGCGTTAGCATCAGCCATTCAAGAAGCTCTTTGGTTAAAACAGCTGGCAGACGAATTTCAACCTGAATTGAAAGGTATTCCTATAACCCTTTATTGTGATAATCAAAGTGCGATTAGTCTTTCAGGCAATGCAGTCTACCACGCACGCAGTAAACATATTGACATCCGTTACCACTTCGTACGCGAGAAAATTGCTGCTAAACAAATCGCGATTCAATATAAGCGCACTGAAGACATGGTCGCCGACATTTTGACGAAAGGGCTCCATCGACCGAAGCATGAAAATTTCACCTCGTCAATGGGTCTAGTGCTAAAGCGTCTGCGTCCAGGAGAGGCTGTTGAAAATATGGACGCCTGAAGCTTTATCATAGCAATCACTACGATGCTCACATTATATTGTCACTGACAAAATGGCGTCTCTCGTCCATATAATTGTGAACTGTCATACATTGTCTTCTAGTATTAAAATTTAAAATAAATAGTTACTTCACATATTTCACCCTTGTTATCATTTCTTCACTATCGCAGGGAAAACCGTGGCGCTAAGAGAGAGAGCCATGGTAGGCTGAGACCTGAACGGCAGGGCAACGAGCAGTGTGTGGGGCCCCGGTCCTGAGACCGGAGAGCGTGTATGGTTCCACTCCCCCTACACCGCCCCTCGCCCGGCGGACCAAACCCTACCATTGCTGGGAAGAGGAAAATAAAAGACACTAGTGACGTTTTTTTGAGGGCAAAACCCCCGCGTCAGGGCGCGGAGAAAAACCGTCGGACATATTTTATTAAAACGACAAAGCAACAAACCGTCTGAGGGGCTAGACTTGGCGAGCGGCCTTTAACCGTCTCACGGACCCGTCCGACCAGGGGAATGTGGGGGGGCTCCGGGAGCCAGGAGGGGGGAAGGGCAAGGGGATGCCGAACGTTCGTTTACACGATTGAAAACAGTATGTGGCACTGGGTGCGCCTGCACACCGTACTGCTTCCTCGCGGAAGCGGTGGGTACAGCATTGTCCGGGGCCGGCTGTTGGATCCTCGCCAGTCGTTCGGGTCCTTCCACTCGATGTCGAGGATATCCGCGGGCGGGCTCGGGGACTCTGCCGTAATATAAATGGTGATTAATAAAAATCCGCTCCTTGCAGAGAGCGCGAAGCGGGGGGGTGATGTGGCGGGAGGGGGGCAGGTGCGGGGACAGTTTTCGCTGCGGTGCTCGCAGCCACACCATTTGCACGCCATCCGACGCTGGCATTGCTCGGTGCGGTGCTGGAAGCGCTGGCATCGCTGGCACTGGACGGGATGCTTCCCATCCCTCCATTCTTCGAACCGGATGCCCGGCATGCAAAGGAGCGTTTTCTCTCCAAATACGCCGGGCAGTACGTGGGGGGCCCTTTGGATGTGGGCTAAGAAGGTGCACGAAGAGGCGTCTGGGGGCGGCGCGAACCTCTTGACATACTCCGCCACGTAGCCAAGGTCAGCTAGCCCCTGCTGTACTTCCTCTTCTGAGGTATCCACAGGTAGGCCTCTGATCCCTACCTGTATGGTGTTCGGAGGTGGTTGACGGTGCTCGATCCAGGACAGCCTCGTATTACGTCCTAGCTCGGTGAATTAGTGGCGAAGGGTGCGGTACTCGTCTTCGTCTACTGGGCTGAAGCGGATGACGTTGCCAACCGCTCTGGCGTTGAATGCCGACGGGGGTCCGGCGCGGGCGGTGTCCGCTCCATGGCAGCTAGGCTCGGCGATCTTCATATGTTGGTAGCGCGCACGGATCAGGGTCGCGCGCGAACCGGAACGTGAGGAGTCCCGGTCGGATGACGACTTCGGATCAAGCGAGGGCGCAGGCGTCTGCCGCGGTCGCGAGGAGGCCGCGGTACATGTGCGGACATGGCTGGAAACTTGGAGCGGTATACACTAAGTGGACAACACAGGGGGATGAACACTTAGGGGAACTGGCTTCCCGTGACCACAACGCCGGGACGAATCCCAGCGGGGCGATCAGGGCAGTTCAACTCCCCAGCAGGCGACAATTCACACTTAGTTCCAACGAACTGCAGTGTGAATTGAAGATCGCTATTAGGAGGTACTGGGAACTGCGACTGGAAAACGGTGGTCGGCACGGACGTAACGGCAGGGAACACGTGTACGGTCCATATCCAAACTCAAGACTTCTCAAAACTACTAGAAGACGCTCACCGTACAGATCAAGCCGGTATCATCGCTACACGTCGCAGGATAGAGACAGCAAGCAGCAACGCATGCCCTCTCGCTCACGCGAACGATACGGCACCCCATCGCCGTATTGCTATTATCATCGCTGTGTGGAGACAATGCTAGAAGATGTACTACGCCGTGCACATTCAATGAAGTTAAGAAGTCGGAAAACTAGAGAGAACGTTAGCAGCGGCGGAACCTAACGTATCAAGCCAATCTTACCGCCTTTTTATCACTGATGCGAGAACAAGGCTTCAATTTTTGGTCGATACAGGCGCCAACATCAGCGTCATACCGAGAACAAAACAATTTACGAGTCAAGCTCTTCCATTCAAGCTGTATGCCGCCAACAACACTACCATAGCTACGTATGGTGAAAAAACGCTTGAACTTAACTTAATCCTAAGAAGACCATACCAGTGGAAATTCGTTGTAGCAGACGTCACGAAGCCAATCCTGGGAGCCAATTTTCTCAATTTCCACAACCTCATAGTCGATTTAAAAACCGTCGACTAATTGACAACATCACAAACCTCACCGTAGGTAGCAGCCCCGGCAGTCAACTCGAAGATACCTTTCATTAGAAGCATCGACAAGCATCAGTCTTACCACGACATCCTTGCCGACTTCCCCGGTACAACTCGTCTATCAGCCATGAAACTCAGCAGCAAGCACAAGATAGAACACGTCATAGAAACCGTTGGACAGCCTATGTATTCTCGTTCAAGACCGTTACCACCCCATAGACACGACGAGGTGAAGAAGGAATTTACCAACCTGATGCAGCAAGGATTATGCACACCAAGCAAAAGTCCTTGGGCGAGCCCGCTACACGTCGTTCCGAAGAAGAACGGAGACCTACGCATCTGTTGTGATTATCGACGATTTAACTCAGTCACTACACCAGATCGCTATCCGATTCCACGACTCCGTGACATCACCCATCAGCTGTCATCGAAGCTCATCTTTTCAACGATTGACCTGAATCGCGCTTACCAGCAAATCCCTATAACTGAAAAGGACATCGAGAAAACGGCCATCACTACACCATTCGGGCTATACGAATTTCCCCGAATGTGTCCCGGGCTAAGGAACGCCGGACAAACCTTTCAAAGGTTTATTCATGAAGTACTCAGAGGACTCGACTACGCATTTCCATTCATCGATGACGTCATAGTTGCTTCCGAAGATGAAGATCAATCGCCAGCACCTTCGTCAAGTACTTCAAAGATTCGAAGAGTATGGCATCACTATAAACCCGTCTAGTAAATGTGTTTTTGGTCAGCCACAAGTAACATTTTTAGGCTATACAGTCACTAAAGAAGGCATCGAACCACCAAAAGAGAATATTCAAACCATCATCGAGTATCCAAAACCATCCACTATAGAAGAACTCCGACGTTTTCTCGGTATGCTTAATTATTACCGAGAAAACATACCAAACGCCGCAGCTATTCAAGGTCCACTCAACGCATTCCTTCACAACTGTAAGAAGAGAGACAAAACAATAATTCAGTGGACCGAAGAGGCAGATCAAGCTTTCATGAAGTGCAAACAAAGCATTCAAGAAGCCGCTGTACTAGCTCACCTACATCATTCAGCTCCGCTCGCACTCATGTGTGACGCTTCTAATACATGTGCGGGAGCCGTCATTCAACAACACATGAACAACTCCTGGCAGCCGCTCGGATATTTCTCCAAAAAATTCTCCGACGCACAGATGAAGTACAGCGCATTCGATCGCGAGCTAACTGCAATCTACATGGCTATAAAACATTTCCGAAAAGTGTTCGAGGGAAGACATCTGGGCCCTGATTACCTAACTCCGGTCGCTTTCCCGTCTCTCGAGATCAACTGTCATTGCGACGTTTAAACTTTTTAAAACACGATTTAAAATGTTGCAATGTCATAATTTTGACGTTTTAACTTTTTAAATCGTGTTTTAAAAAGATGTAACGTCACAATGGCAGTTGATCTCGAGAGACGGGAAAGCGACCGGAGTTAGGTAATCAGGGCCCTGATAATATATACAGACCACAAACCGCTCATCTACGCCTTCACGAAAATGAATACCAACAATGAAGTAGCCAGAAGATCCCGCCAAATTATATTCATTGCTGTATTCACAAGCGACATACGACACATAAGTGGATCCGACAACGTTGTAGCCGACGCATTATCACGAGTAGAAGCAATTTCATTCCCTACGTCATTCGACTTTGAAGAACTCGCCGACGCGCAAGAAAAGGACAGCAGTATACAAGATTTATTGAAACAACATCTTCACATAAAAAAAGTTTCCTTGCCGTCATCAAAGAATACACTGCGAAACGTCAACGCCACACGTCCGTCCATACATACCAGAAACACTGCATTTAACGCCGTCCACGAACTCAGTCATCCTGGTATACGAACAACGCGAAAACTAATTCAAGAACGATACTTATGGCCAGCAATGAACATCGATGTCGGGAAATGGGCGAAAAACTGCATAGAAACTGCGAAAATACAGCGACACACATCGAGCGACGTGGCGACTTTCCCAAAATCTACAGATCGTTTCTCGCACATACATATTGATATCGTCGGGCCGCTTCCCACTTCACCTCGAGGAAAGCGCTACCTCATCACAATGGTAGACCGCACGACCCGATGGCCCGAAGCAACACCAGTCGAAGAAATTACTGCAGAAACTACAGCGAAAACACTGTACGAGACGTGGATTTCTCGTTTTGGATGTCCCACGAAAATAACCTCGGATCAAGGAAGACAATTTGAGAGTCAACTTTTCGTTGCTCTGACCAAGATCATAGGCGCAGAGAAGACAAGAACAACAGCCTACCATCCTCAGTGCAACGGAATAGTTGAACGCTGGCATCGGTCTATTAAAGCAGCACTCAAAGCTCGACTCACACCAAACAAAAACTGGGTCGACGAACTTCCTACCATTATGTTAGGTTTACGAGCCGCACTACGCACTGACACACAAGTCAGCGCCGCCGAACTAACATATGGTTTAACGCCTTCGTGGTCTAGTGGTTCTGAGCTCAGAGTCGGTCCTGCGCCTGTTCTCTCGCCAGTCGTGTCGGTTTACCGTCCCACTGGGTTATGAGAGTAAAAGGAAGAGAGAGTGCTTCTTTGTATTGCGCACACACTTGGGCACTATAAAATAACTCCTGCGTAGCTGGCCTGGTTTCAATGAAATCGGCTACCGACACCGAAATCGGTGAGGGGGCTATTATTATATTATTATATGGTCAAAATCTTCGACTACCGAGCGACTTTTTCAGCGAACAAACCGCCAAGACAGAAATGGACTACAATTTCGTATCCGGCCTTCGAGAAACTATCAAGAACCTGAAGCCGCAGCCAGCAAAACATCATAGCAACATCCGCGTCACGATCCAGACTTAGAAAAATGCGAACATGTTTTTGTACGTATCGACGCTGTCAGAAAACCGCTTCAGCCGCCGTACGAGGGACCATATCGTATACTCAAAAGAAAAAACAAATATATACGATACTCCGATCCGGACAAGAAACTGTCATTTCAATTGACCGCCTGAAATCTGCCTACATCGTTAATGAAGATGACGAAACTGAAAATCAAGATCCCATGAAGAAAACGCGATCGGGGCGAACCATCAGAGCTCCGGTACGTTTCACTTAAAGGGGAGTCCTGTAGCGTACCGCATATCACCTCATGCGCTCTAACCCCCTACATAGTTTACCTCAGCCGACAGAGACGCAATGACACTATGCGTCTCGCTCACACAGTGCGAAGAGATCAGTGACATCACTAACGCCATCTCACTCAGGCGCGGAAGACGGCGACGGAACATATTGCCGTCTCTCTCTTTCTTTTACTATTAGAGCCACGTACGGATTAACCCCCTCAGAATAGTACCTAAGCACGAAATCTGACTTTTGTAAATACACGGGATCGTCCTGGCTTCCGTCGCGCGCGCACGTCGATCCCGCGTTCGTCCGTCTCGATCGTGACGCGTCCGTGCCGACCACCCTTGGAGCAGTTCCAGCACCTCCTGTTGGCGTCCGGCAATCCGTGCTTGGTTCATTCGAACCGAGTGCGGATTGTCGCCTTGCCGGGGAGTCGAACTGCCCACCCGCCCCGCTGCACATCGTAGCGTTGTGGTCACGGGAGGCCAGCTTCATCAAGCGTTCCCGCTTGATGTCACACCGCCGTGCCGTCGCCTTGACCATGGCCTGCCGTGTCCCGTGGCCGCCCTGCTGCCACCTGAGACACCACCGAGCCCGTACCGTGCCTAGCTGTGATGGAGTGGACACCGTTCGCGCCGGGCCCCCGTCGGCATTCTCGTGGGGGGGTTGTGGTAGCCCCCCACCCCAATGTCCGGCCGAGACCTGCGACGCGTCCCGGAACCCGCCCATCCAGCCGTGAAGTGCACGGACTCGCCGCAGCGCACACAGCGCTGCCTCGTGGCTTGCGCCCCGCCGCAGCCACTCACCACCGCCCTCAGGCATCCCGCCTGAGCCCGCCCATCGTCCGGCAGACTCACCTGCCGCACCTGCCGCCGAGGAACATTTTCCCGGCCACCGGCGCGCGCCCTACCGCCGCCGTCAACACCGCAGTCCACCCGGCCTGCACCGCTGCACACCGCAGCCTCACCACCATCTCACCACCACCAGTGCCAACACGGCACCACCGCTGCTGCCCGGCTCCGCCTCGCCGCTTGAGGCGGCCGAGCCCTCCACGTGCCCGCCTGACGTCTGGTGACTCGCCCTCGCTTGGGTTGAGCCGCGTCCGCCGGCCTCGCCGCGCCGAGCGAACTCGCCCCCTTGCCAGGGGGGGCCGAAGTATCCCGGCCCCGCCACGCTGGTGGACAACACTCCCCTGCCTGGGTTGACTCCCGGTCACGCCGCCGTGGACCCGCGAAGCCGCCTCGCCGCGTCGCGCAACGGTCCAGCAGCCTCGCTACACTCACTGCTCCACCGCTCTTTTGCCGCAGCGAAGGAGCATTGCGACGGAGCCCCACGCCAGCTTGTGGATATCCCTGCCATCCGAAGGTTCCTTGAAGGGAAGGAGCCTGTGAGACTGGCGGGGATCCTATGGCGGCCCCGGACGACGTCGCACACACCGCACGGTCGAGCCCACCTGCCGCCCGCCGCCCGGCCCTTGGGTAAGGCTGCACGGCCCGCGGGCGCGCACCCGGCGCTCCCAGCAACGCCTCACGGCGTATACCATTTGGCATCCTTATGCCCCCTCCCCCTTTCATGGCTCCCGGAGCCCCCCCCACTCCCTGGATCGGCTGGGTCCGCGAGTCGGTTAAAGACCGACTCGTCAAAGTCTAGCCCTTCAGGCAGTCGCATACTTAATAAAGTGTATTTTCGAAGGTTTTTCCCTGCGCCCTGACGCGGGGGTTTTGCCTTCAAAAAAACGTCTTGTCGTGTCATTTATTTTGCCCCCACCTTGATAGGGCTTTGGTCCGCGAGACGATGCGCGGCGTTGGAGGAGTGGAACCACACACGCTCCTCGGTCCCAGGACCGGGGCCTCCATACGTCGCATGTCGGCTCGCCTCTCAGGAATAAGTCTTTCAAGGCTTTTTTCCCTTAGAGTCATGGTTTTCCCCTGCGTTCTGCCGCGGGGGGTTTTCCCTAGAAAAACATAAAGTATAATACGGCTCGGTATCCTCAATACCGGGTCCTTCGACCCCACGTAGAGGGGCTCATTAGCCCCTGGTCGTGGTTCCCCCGCCCCCGGCCACTCTGGCCAGGTGAGCGTGTGAAAAGCATAGGTAGGTTGTAAATACACATTCCTATACCTGATATACTGAGTTTTATTTTTATCTTCAAGTGGTACTACATACCTCCACAGAACAAAAATAATTTGTCGCAAACACACTTTTCCCGCGCATTTTGCGTGGCCTACAGAACTTCGACATTTATATTTCAAAAACAGCTAGGTAAAGTCTCAAAAAGTATTCGCGGAGGGAGGGGGGAGGGTATATTATTTGACTAGTAGATATGGCATGACTTTAAAAGCGTTTGGCGCTTTATTAAAAAAAAACTGTCAAAATTAAGTCAAAAGTCATCTAAGAAGAATCTTAGATGAAGAATATCTATTATTATTCTGTATTCTTCATTTATGATAATAGTATTCTTCATACTCATTCATTCATACGAAGAATACTCATTATACTTAGTCTGTATAATTCATCTAAGTCAAAAGTATTCGAATCTTCATACAAAAATACGAATTTTATTTTTTCAATAACTAAAAAACTACGAGTTTCCGCAACTTTTTATTTTGGTTAGTGACTCCTTACATATAGCTCTATTCGCCATAAAAATTGCAACCGCCAACTCGACCGACCGTAATGTACATTTTTAACCCTATGCTTTTTGTTAGGATAAAACTAATTAAAAGCTTAAAACAAGAACATGATTAATTAAAGTTACTTAGCTTTCATTAGTAACTCCATTTTAATATGAAAGGACACAATATTAAAAACAATACTCCTTATTACATATTTATTTAAAAAACCTTATAATAAGCACAAAAACTTATGTTCTTTCTTTAGGTTCCAATGCCGTCCATATAAACCCACTGTAGTTATTGAGCTCACTATCTGTTAAAGGATAGGGACTGTTACTAGATTTGTAATAATCTGAAGGAGCATGTAAAACAAATTCCATGTAATCCAATTTTCTAGGTAACTCTTCTTCAGGGCCTAAAAAAACAATTTATGTATATGAGATACATACGCTACCATAGGTACAAATATACTTTATTGTGTACTTACTTAAAGCACAATACTTGTTTTGTGTGCACTAACAACTTATAAATAATATTGATATCTTCATTTTTGTAATTATGAAACTTTCTTAAAATATTAATGATATTTACCAATGATATAAGTTGCAGGATCAAATCCCTTTTCTGGAGGTGGGCTTGCTTTAGTTGGCAATAGCCATGTCACAACTGCACTCTTCTCACAATACTGATCTGTTAGGAAACCTCTGATTTGAGCGTAATATATGCCACCATCGATATCTATCATGGACACTATATCACCCTTCTGCATATACATGCCCTGTGAACATAGATTGTTTATTTTATAAAACCAACCTTATAAAAATAATGGAAACACATGCAAAATGTACAACAATTTCACAAAATATACATTACCTATACAATTTTACAGTACATAACAATGATACCTGTAATTTGATAAAACAAATACATACAATGCTTTGATATATACTACAGAGTATATTTCAAAGCATTGTACACACATAAGATAGTGAAAAAGGTATTTAAATAATAAAACATTTTAAATAAACTTACTTTGTAAAAAATAGAATCACTAGTGACTACGGTAGCAGTTGCCGTCGGTGCCTTTAGTGGCTGCCTCTTAAATATGCTTCTTCGACCTCTCCCTCGCGGAGCCGAAGGTTTATTTGGCGTTGGGGCTGGAGTTTTAGCTTTGTATCTGGTGGCACGCGTACTTTTCCGTACTCCCCTACCCGTCGCTTTGGCTGGCGTTGTTTCGCCTTCTGGCTTATCTTTCTTTACTTCAGCATCTTCTTTCTCCTCTTTCTTTTCTTCGCTTTCATTCTTCACGTTAGTGACTTCGGGGTTTTGTTCCTTTTTCGTCGTGTTTGCGATGTGACACTCGTTGCATATTTGACCACTTCCCGAACTACGCCACAAAAGTGAATCGTTCGAGTTGCACTGCACGCAAACTGGTTTAGGCATCTCTGTATTATGTACTACTCAAATTGTACTCGCTAAAAAGAATACATTAATGTTTTAATTTATAAATATTTTTCATTAAATTGTTATTTCAAAACAAACATTTATTTCATCTGTCAAACTGGCGTTTCTTATCTTCTTTTCCTTCTCTTTTAAATATGGTAATAAAAAACACAACTCCGAAAAAAATGTTTAGAAAATTTTATGTGTTTATATTTTATACATTTATGTCCTATAATACTCTATATTCTTATACCTATTTAACTATGAACAAGTAAGTATTTGTAATAGTTTAAGTTATTTTATTATTTTCTGTGAGTTGTTTTTCTTACATTTGTAACAATATGACATAAAATACTATGCGACTTTTACAGTAGCACCGCAACCAACGTGGTATAAGTATAATAAAAGTATATTGTAAGTGAGAATATATTAAAAGAATCCTTAATGGTTTCTAGTAACTGTGTAAAACTCAAAGAAGGTGTCTAAGAATTCATTATTTAAAAAAAAGAACTGATGCTTAGATTTTACTAGCGGGTTGACCCTCTATTAAACAAATTACTCTTATCTATGGGGTTGACCACGGCCCTACCTTGAACATTTTTGTACCTATGCATTTCTGGATTTCAAATTGAATTATTTTCTTGTTTCAGCCTTTTTAGACCCATTTTTGCGAAGTCGGGTTTTAGTTTTTTAATCTTTTTTTATTTAATTTTTTTCTGTTTGCACATGAAATATAATGATTATTATATTTTTATTTAATTGTCCATTACATAGAAAGTATCAACTCCTATAATCGGAATTTTAATTAGATTCCACATTTGACATTAGCTACTGTCATTTCGTAAAATAATGATACCACATTTATTATTCTAGTGATAAACACAAAAATCGATAAACAATCGCGATTTATGTTAATAATCATAATATTGGTGTGCCAATTAAAGACTAAATTATTGATTTTTATTTAATAAATAAATACATTATTATTGATAATAATTATTTATTAATTAATAAAGTGATTACCAATCACTGCTTTATTGTAATGGTCTAAATGCGTATCCCATGTGGTCAAAGAAGAGGAAAAAATGAGTAGGTTACCCTGTGTTCCAGGTGACGCTCTGAACGTTCAGATCATTCATAACGCTGACATTGACAGCTGACAGTGCCTGTGAAAACAGTTCAAAACGATCCTAAACAGTGCTAAAGAAAATAGTAATCGAAAATAACGTTTTTTTCGTTCAGATTTGCGTTTCTTTAGCACTGTTACTTACTTTAGGCACTGTCAGCTGTCAATGTCAGCGTTATGAATGATCTGAACGTTCAGAGCGTCTCCTGGAACAGGCCCTTAGATAATATGTTAATTGAAAACATCAGACACATCTATACAAATAAGGGCCGATTTTTCAATCGTCAGATAACTTTTACGTAAGGAATAAATATGTGACTTTGACAGATTTTGTATGGAACAAATGTCAAAGTCACATGTTTGTTCAACAGATAAAAGTTATCTGACGATTGAAAAATCGGCCCATAATTATATTGAAGTGTCTGTTTGTAACTTTCAATTAGCAATGTTTTACTAAATGCATATGAAGGATACTGAAAACGACAATGCAATTTAAAAAAAAATTGTCTGTCTGTCTGTCTGTCCGCATGTCTGTTTGTTCCGGCTAATCTCTTAAACGGCTGGAGGGATATTGACGAGACTTTCATTGGTATAGCTAAAGTTATGAAGATTAACATAGGCTACTTTTCATCATCATCATCGTCATCAAACTAATGATCTCCGAATCGACTGGACCGACTGTTTTTGACCGGAGCATTCACCGGCTTAGCTTATGTTAGTAGGTGTAATCTGTACATCTACATTAATAATATTATAAAGAGGAATGATTTGTATTTTTGTATGTAACGACTTAACTCAAAAAGTACTGGACCGATTTTAATCAAATTCTTTTTTCATTAGAAAGCTACATTATCACTGAGTAACATAGGCTATATAAAAAACAATGTTGCAGTTCATTAGTCTCGCTAAAACTCGAGATCAGCTGACTCGGCTATTTTTGGTCTTGAAATATTTGTTCGTCCCGCGAAGGTTTACACGATTTCCGTGCTCAACGAAGAGGGCACGGGTCAGCTAGACTATAATATATATAAAAGAAAGTCGTGTTAGGTACCTATACTACCTATTTATAACTAAAGAACGCGAACGTTAGTTTGTTTTAAGTCATAAACTATTTTTATGCTCAACGAAGTGGGCACGGGTCAGCTAGTTTATAACAGACAGAACATGTTACAGAAATTGACAGCGATAGCGATTTTTTTTTTTTTTTTTTTTTTTTTTATTCAATTTTAATTTTAGGACTTTTATAAAATTACATGACAGTCCTATAAGTTAAACTATAATATTTAAGTACATAATGTGTATATGTATATATAAGTAAATTTTACTGCCTTATTCTTATAAAATTACTAACCGCCAAGAACAATTGTTTCGCTGCGTCGGACGTAGGTTCCGCTAATAATTTATTAAACAGTCCCAAATCATACCGGTTCAGTTTAAGAGATAGTATAAGCTCATGTCTATCATGTTGAAAACGCGAACATTCTATTAAAAGGTGATACACGTCCTCCACAACTCCACAAGTGTCACATTTGGGGGAGTTTTTCTTTTTCATTAAAAAACCAAATTTATTGAGAGGCATATGACCCGTTCTCAATCTATGTGCAGTAACAATAATTAGTCGAGAAAGCTTAGTACAAGAAAACCAGGGTATATGAGGTGGTTCACTTTGAAAACATTTGTACCAGATACCTTTTTCCATAGAACGTTTGTTAAAATATTCCTTCCAAAGACTATAACATGTTAATCTATACTTAGGTAGTAATTCTGAATAATTTGGAAAAATAATATGTTCTGAACCGTATAATAAGGCATTCTTAGCCAAAATGTCAGCCTCCTCATTACCTTTTAAACCTATGTGGGATGGAACCCATTGGAATTTAATATCTATATCCCGTTCAAGGAGGTCAATCAATTGCGATAGGATTTCATATGCAGTCGATACGCCCCTCCTGCCGGAAGCGCATCGAGTGATATGCTGAAGAGAACTTTTGCTGTCACAACAAATCACAAACTTATCATGCCTAACATAATTAATATAGTTGAGAGCTTTTGAAATTCCAATAAGTTCCACTGACATTATTGAAATATTTGAATTAATTTTAAAACAATTTTTGAACAAATATAGCCCGTCCACATTACTCTTACAATTTGGATCATAAAATGCTGCCCCTCGACCAGTACTACTCTTTGAACCATCAGTAAAAATATAATAGTAATTTTTATATCTTTCATTTAACTCTTTTAAAGTTTCATATTTTAACGAATTAATGTCACATTCTTTCTTAGCCATCTGCATACAATTTAAATTTGTTTTAATAATGTTTTTAACGTCAATATTAGTAACCCATGTTTTTAACCGAAACATATCCAAAACCGAGGAGGAATAAATCTCCTCATTTAACGTCTTTTCATAGCACGTAACCAACAACGGAACTGTTTTATTAATCCAAAAGTTGTTAGCTTGACATGCATAATATAAATTTCTGATACATTTGATTGATTCATTATTAGACCAGGCTCGGACCCTAGAACAATATTTAAAACCTAGGTACATCCTCCTGACGTGTAGCGGTGGTATGCACAACTCTGACTCCATTGTATGTATTGGTGTACTTCTAATAAATCCACCAATAATGCGTAGGGCTTGATTTTGTAAAATATTAAACTTATTCAGGTGAACTTTTGCACTATTGTCGTATAGGTACGAACCATAATCCAATCTACTACGAATTAGCGATATATACAACCTACGTAAATGTTCTGGGTGAGCACCCCACCCAGATCCCCTCAGGACTTTAAGAATATTTAGGAATCTCTGAACTTTGGTTACTGTATCGTTCGTGTGCTTTCCCCAGCGCAAAGAATTATCTAACCACATACCTAAGTACTTATACTCATAAACGCGTTCAATTTCAATTTCGTTAATTTTTAGACAAATAGGTGTTCTTCGGTGGCCCCTACTAAACACACAAAATTTGGACTTGGTGGTTGATATAGTTAAACCTATTTCGTCTAATATATTCACAAATAAACCAAGAGCATTTTGTAGGTATCTAATACATTTAGGTAAACTTTTGTCACTAATGTAAAAAACAAAATCGTCCGCATACTGACAGCGGTAAACTAAATTAATTTTTTCACAAATTTGGGCCGTTGTTATGTTAAATAGAAGGGGTGAGATAGGGTCCCCCTGTGCTAAACCTCTACTCGTATACCTACAGATAGAACCTTGTTTATCTTCTATTTTAAGACATCTGTTACTTAAAAAGTTCCATAGGTATGAAGATATTGATCTTCCGATTCCCATATCGTCCAATAACTTAGTGGTTTTCTCGATTAATATGTTATTATAGGCATTTTCTATGTCAACAAAACATGCGACAGTAGGTACATTATTTGTAATACCCAGCTGAATATGTGAAACAATACGCACTAAACAATCTAACGACGACTGTCCGCTACGGAAACCTGTTATCTGTGGAGATAACAAGTTATTTTTCTCGACAAACCATTCAATTCTTTTATTTATCATGTTATGTAAAATTTTGCATAAACAAGACATCAACGATATCGGTCTAAGTTTTACTATTGAATGAGATGAACTAAATTTAGGTATAGGTACTATAGTAATATTTTTCCACTGTAATGGGATATTAGTGCTATCATTTAATATTCTGTTGTAAATAAAAAGTAAATATCTCTTGGCTTTATCTGGCAAATGGTGAATCATAGAATACGTAACTCCATCTTCGCCGGGGGCTGTATCTCGTTTTTTAATACAACAACACATTTCGTGCATAGAAAATTCAGCCTCTAAGATATTATTTGACGAATTAAAAGTAGGCATAGAAGGGGTAACATAATCTGGCGCTAAATTACATAACAATCTATTTTTATCTTCCTTTGAAATTTCTTTCTTTTGTGTTTTGTAACCTTTAATCCATCTTAGACGTCTCCACATATCAGTCATCGAAGTTGATTCATCAATACTGTTACACATATTTTGCCAGCTGAGAGTTTTTGCTTTTCTTATTTCTAATTTTGATTTTGTCGTTTTTTCTGTTAAATGGTTTAGGTTTCTAGGGGTGGGATTTTTTCTAAAATTTGCTAATGCCCGTCTACGTTCTGCGATTAACCTGGATAACATAGGGCTCCAATATGGTTTTGGTTGAAAGTTATTTGTAGGCTTTAAACATATTTTATAACTAGGTATACATTCGTCAGCCGCTTTTAAAATATTATTAAGTAGTAAATTATAGCATTCTTGATTATTTAACTCTTCGGGATATAAAACATTTTTAAAATAATTACTAAATAGACTCCAATTAGCTAATTTAAAATTTCGTTTTTGTATTAAGTTATAAGTTTCATGATATTTAAATTTTATCTTAATAATACAATGGTCACTGCCTAAATTTTCATTTGTTATTATCCACTCAAAGTCAGATGATAAATCAGCTGATGCAAACGAGATATCTGGCGATGAACTCTGTATTATAACATTATTTACCAATTTAATTCTAGTAGATTGACCCGTATTTAAGGGCACAAAATTATATTCTAACGCGGAGTCATGGACCCATCTACCTCTATTGTCGTTTCGATTTGACCAATCCGTGTGGTGCGCATTGAAGTCACCACCAATCAAACAATTATTAGAAAATATTTCAAATAAAAAGTCCCAATCTGCTTGAGTAGTTGTAATAGATGGCGAGCAATAAACGGAGATAACGTATTTTAGGGTACCGCAGTTTAATAATTTTATACATAAAATTTCCATACCTGGGTTTTGGTGAGTCACGTCAACAACCTGGGAACTAATTGATTTATGTGTAATTATGGCAATACCTCCGTAACCGTCACTTCTATCCTTTCTATAAATATTATATCCCGAAAAATGTATAATATCTGTTTCGTTTCTTAGCCACGTTTCGGAAATAATAGCCAAATGAATTTTTTCTTGTGTCAATAACAGATCAAAATGTAACAATTTCGGTTTTAAACTACGCGAATTCCATTGAAAGATGTTCAAAGAGTGTAATAATGGTACGGATCGGGCCGGGTCCACTTATGAATACGAGTCACCACTTAAGTAAGTGATGACTTTATTAAGTATATCTTCTTTTTTATACAACTTTAATATATATTTTATAACATCTTGTATAATAATAGAAACAATCGACTTAATTTTTTCTTCGAAACTTTCCTCCGATTTTAAAATGTTTAACACCTTTTTCATACATTGACTAATTTTATTTTCTGTACTATTTAATTTATATTCGTTCTCTTTCGTACTGTTACCCAAATTTTGCGTGTCCATATTATATTCTTCCATGCTATCTCTCCTCTCCCATTCTAAGCTGTTACTAATTGTCTTCTGTTTTGCTTTTTCAATCTTCTTTTTTGTGTGATTCGTTTTAGAAAATTCATTCTGTGCCAATTTTCCGTCTTCATCGATAGTGTCATCTCTTTCCAGTATCCTCTGATTGGTGTAATTTTCGTTAGAAGTTGTTCTTGACATTAAAACACTTTTATATGTTTTGTTTCCTTCCTTAGTGACGTCAACTGCATAGCCATTTTGGGACTTACCTATATTTATGTCCACAGTATTTCTTTTTTGTATTTGTATTTCATTCTTGCCTTTCTTATCATTAAAATAAATTGATAGGGCTTTTCTGTAGGTACAATTTTCTAAGGACATAATGTTTCTAATTTCCTTTTCTTTCAAAAAAACTGGACATTGTTTGAATAAAGCCATGTGTGGACCTTTGCAATTTACACATCTCAGTTTATCAGTATCGCAATTCCGGTGGTTTTCACTACATTTGGGACAAGTAGGTTTTTTGGCAGGACATGCACGAGATAAGTGTCCAAATCTCCAGCAGCCGGAGCATTGGCTAACTGGAAATATATATGGCTCCACTTTAAACCTACACCCGTATCCGAAAACATACGAGGGCAAAGTGGAACCTTTGATGCTCAAACGAATAGTCTCACTATCAATCCATCTTCCTTCTTCTGCTAAACGTTTTAATCTCTTAACCGCTATAATCTCAAATTCACACTTCAAATTTTCTAGTGCCTCTTTCTCGTCTATGTCTAAATCAACATGTTTCACTAGGCCATATGATAGGTTAATTTCATCAAACATCTGGCATTGGAAACCCAAGAGCTGTAGGTTTTGGCAATTTAAAAGTTTTTCACATTCTTCTCGTGTTTCAAAATAAACTAAAACCCTATATGGGCTTTTATACGTAATTTTCAATATTTTTTGTATATTTTCGGATCGAAACATTTTGGCCATACCAAATTGCTTTGGCAAAATCTCTTTAGCTGTAATTGACACTGCATATTTTTCGTTTCCTGAAGTCATTTCTATTTCTTCATATTCTCCGTCAAATTGTTTGGCTCGTTTACTACTAGTTTTCCTTACAATTGTCGTAAAGGAGTCATATTCTTCTACTTGTTCACTTTCTTGCATCATTCTCTTCTCGGGTCTAGATACTTCAGTCTCCTGAATATCTAAAACTTGTTGATCACAATCTAGGTCTAAATGTTCTTCTACCATGCTATTATTTCCACTTGAATCACTAAAAAGAGTCTCCTCGTCCATTGTCACAAACACACAGGTATATTATAAAAGTTAAAGTTATATAATACACAGATATTTATTTTTTTGAATAGATTAGGTTACGATGTTAATTACGCAATCTTAATCACAGAACGCGTGCGCTTGCATCCATTACTAGCGCGCCACTGAGCGATAGCGATGACGGCGACAATTTATAAAATAAAATATTACCAAAATACATATATTTGTTTTATTTCTCTTTTTTTAGATATACTACTATAAACGAGAGGAATCGATCCCGAAATATTCCATTTCCGTATCGAATAATTTCGCACGTCACTATTTAGTACTTGTCATAACGTTGCAACACTGAATGTGTCAAATCTGGAATCGAATTAAAATCATTACGTAGTAACTAATTCTTAATCTGTGATTAAAATTCCGAATATAGATACTAGTTGTACGACCGCATTTTAAACCTTTATTTTGAAAGAAAATAATTCAATTTGAAATCCAGATATGCATAGGTACAGAAATGGTCAAGGTAGAGCCGTGGTCGTACCCGCTAATAAAATCTAAGCATCAGTTCACAGTGAGAAACAACTGGAAAGAGCATATTTGTCTGCCGTTGCAATGTTTGATGCCGAGAGCGGGTGCGACCACGGCTCTACCTTGACCATTTCTGTACCTATGCATATCTGGATTTCAAATTGAATTATTTTCTTGTTTCAGCCTTTTTAGACCCATTTTTGCGAAGTCGGGTTTTAGTTTTTTAATCTTTTTTTATTAGACCCACTTTTTGTGAAGTCGGGTTTTAGATTTTTAATTCTATCTTAGAGAGATGGTGCTTGCTCCATTTGTCTAGCCTCCTTGTTACAAAATTAAAAAGTATTTCAACTAGGATTGTCATGTCTCTTACATAAAACAGGTAGGAAGATGTTGGTAAAAGCATATAAAAGGTAGAATGGCTAGTAGAATAGTTTCGTTGTTTGCCATTATAAGATAAGTACTTTATAACTTATATTAGCATCCAGTATTAGCAGTTGTTGGATAATCTTGCAAATTAAAAGCAAAATAATAAATAAAAGAGAACATTCTAAACAATACTTTAATGCTAACCACCACTGCATCCTTACAAACAATCATGGAATCAAATAAGGGTTTTGGAGAAATGTAAGGTGTTAAAGCCAGTCTTGCGCGTGTGATTACATCCCCCAAAATACTTATTTGGGAATGTCAGTTTGTATCCTATATTATTTGGCAGTTTCGAAATACATAATATTGAATATAAATACACTGAAAATAATAAAATAACCACCGAATTGTATGATACCGAAATTTTTTAATTACTCCAGAGCGGCAGCACCAGAGATGATTTCAATGAGCTCCCTGGTGATGACAGCTTGTCTGGTTCTGTT
The DNA here is from genome assembly GCA_905187575.2 of Celastrina argiolus. Lineage (NCBI taxonomy): Eukaryota > Metazoa > Arthropoda > Insecta > Lepidoptera > Lycaenidae > Celastrina > Celastrina argiolus. The sequence continues at coordinate 2,766,987 of LR994582.1, read as the reverse complement.
GAAGGTGAGAGTGAGTTTGGAAATCATATCTCCGGCGTTCTTGGAGGCGTTGTCCATGGCCGTCATACGAGATGACTGTTCGGAGCAGGCACCTTCCTTCAGAGCGTAGAACAACATAGAGGATAGAGAAAACTCCATGTAGGATTGGAGCACATCAGAGTCCAGCGAGTCGTATACGGCCAATTTCGGAGCGTTCTGAAAGAAATAAAATATATAAGGTATTGGCGACACTTATAGCGCACTAGACCACAACATCCAAAGCCAAATAAACAAGACTATAGAAAACATTTTTGCTAGATATTTTTGATTGTTTCTAAATAAACATGATAAGAACAGGCAAGTATGCTATAGCACAAAGTAAATATATAACAGAGACACGACCTAGAAAATGGTATCACCCTAATACTGGCAATGCGACTGGCAAAGGGTGAAGTCCTTAGAAATTCCGGAAACAGCCATCTAACGCCACTATTGGAAAATACTAATTACTAATTTCGTTTCCTGTCTTCTTCTTAATTAAATTCAACATTTAGCTTAATGTGATGTTATACTTAAAAAATATGCTTATTTTAATGTCAATATTTGTACTTTGCTCAGTAGTGACATCTATTGCAATTTTTTTGTATTAAAGATAGATTGTATGGGCTGGTAGGCCATGACTATAGTAATTTACCTCAATAGCCTTCTGGCTGAACAGAGGAAGATTGTCTTGGGCGTAGGACACAACAGACTTGAACTTATTGTAAATGATCTTGCCGGAGCCAAAGTCGTAGCCAGAGGTCAGGATGGCGTCGGCCAGTTTAGCGGCGTCCAGGAAAGTCGGTGGCAAACGACCAATCTGTAAATATTAAAAAAAAAAAATTTTTTAAACAGTAAAGATGTATTTCTTCATTAAGTATATACTGTAATTAACATATACAATGTGATAGTGTGATTCACATTGTATATGTTAATTACAGTGAAATTGGGAAACCTACCCATTTTTTAAAGTTGGTTTAAAGGATTGATATTGACATTGTTGCAAAATCAACAGAAACCAATCTATATAATTGCAAGTATCAGCTTATAGAGGTAAGACTAACAAGAAATCAAAGCACAATTTTTACGCAATATGTAAAAATAATTTTTCTGTACACTAGTGTTTGCCCAAAGGTAACCTATAATTCTTAGGGCAGATTATTCAATCGTCAAACAGACATTTTATGAATATATTCTGGGTCTAACTACTTTTCACAACAGCAAAATCTATGGTTCCTACCGAATTTCCTACTGCTCTTTTATAATAAGCCAAATAACAAATGCTTGTTACCTCATTAGCAACGCAAATAATGTGTTTCCCGTACAGACGCTGCAGGATAGCCCTGGACTTGTCTCCTACGCAGATGACCTTGATGTTCTCAGCACCAGGTTCCGCAAGACGGGTACGGATCACCTTGGACACACCAGTGTGCACAGCTCCGCATAGACCTGAAGATAGATTGTACATAATTTAAAATTCTATTTTCGACCTTTAATTCCATGTTAGTTGATAAAATTTTAAATACAACCATGCAAGGTGGTATGCCTGATGAAATCGAAGACCACTGTACTAGTTTTCAAATGTATATAATATAGTGCCTAACATTAAACACTGCTCTTAATAATTTTGCTACAGACTTATTTTGACATTTGAAATAGGAATATGAATAAGGACTGAAGTTAAGTACCACAAATACTAACTGATTTAGGGAGATCAAGAATAGTGCCCATAATTGTGTCGTTACACATCGGACTACGGTAAACAGCATGCGCCATTCCAAACCGCAAGGAACGAACTGACCCTTACGGTCAGCGCAGACAGAGAGGAATAATCCTCGCGCGGTCTCGGTCATTTTCTTTTCGGATATCGGCGTATCTTCGTGGACGTGCGAGCATTTTTGTTAGGTTCAAGTATTTATGCACTTTATAGTAACTTTAAAGTTTATTTTCAAGTGCGGTAATAAAATCCTCTCCGCTGCGCTCCGTTCTGTCTGCGCTGAGCCTAAATGCGCGAGGCCTACAGTCTGATCACTTGATGATGTCACATCATATACACAGTTTTTACTTATTTTGATACAATAAAATGATATACTCTGAAACTGGAATTGTAAAACGTAGATGAGGCATTTGTAATTAGTATAATAGTTCAATCCGCAGTCTGAACTGCATGTTTGCACTTGCTAATTTGATTGTTTTTATTTTATGCAGGCTGATCACCTGATTGTCTGACAAGAAAGATGATCCATGCGTCAGATGGGCATGTAAAATGTCGGTCCTGCGCCTGTTCTGTCGCCAGTCGTGTCGGTTCACTGTCCAACTGTGTTATGAGTACTTATGAGAGTAAAAGGAAAAGAGGGTGACTTTGTGTATTGCGCACACTCTTGGGCACTAAAAATAACTCCTGCATAGCTGGCCTGGTTTCAATGAAATCGGCTACCGACACTGAAATTGGTGAGGGGATCTATTATGTTTTTATCATTTTATACTGTGTAGTATAAAATAAATCCTTGCCTGTATTGTATAATAAGGTAGGGTTTTGGTTATCCAAACCCTTATGGGTCTTCAAAAGGTAAAGGTGTGAGTGAAGCCAGTATGAATAGAATTATATGAACCTAACACCACTTCTAGACATGTAAAAGTATAGACTATACTGCACTATATAAGTAAAAAGAGCACAGCAATCTCACCTCTGTCTGAGGTCATGGCAATGAAGAGCTGCTTTGGCTCATCCTCAGGGGCTGCAACCTGAAAATTAACAACATTTAAGCTGTCAATGACATTCTAGAGGGTAGTAGTGGAGTACTGGTTATCCTTCCAAGGAGGGCCCCAGCTTGTATATTAGGTGGGGATTTGTACTAACCCCATGCCACCAGGGGTATACATATTTGATGTCAATTTTAATGATCAAATTTTTTTTTAACATTTAAAAATAAATAATGAGCTACATAATAACAAGATGATAGAAGCTACACCTGAAGCATTGAACTTGTGGTTGAATATAAAAAAAAATCTATACATACAGTCAAATCAAAAAACCTAAAATTGTTTATTGTTACTTTGTATTATACCTACTCTTGTTTTTTTCTCAAAGTGTCTTCTTGGTCATTGCTTTACTGTATGTTACTTATTTGTATGAATTGAAAAAAAAACTTCTTTAATATCTTTCTTCACCAGATTTTTTGAGGTTGGTTACTTTGTAATATACAGTGTAACGCCAGTGCCCTTGAATGACTATTTGTATGATGAGAAAGGGGTATCGCACCGACTGGAGCGCATTTAAATCATATAAACTCATTTTATAAAAAAATACACTATAGACAAAATAAGAAAAACTAAAATGACAGTCCCTCAGTCTTGCCTCACATAAAATAATGATATAACTGCTACACTCACACAGTTAATATGTATGAGAGAAAAAAGCTTACAACATTAAAAGAAGGGTAAACTTAGCATATTGTTTTAGGCTATATTAAAACAAAAATATCTGTGTGTTGAAGTGGGTAAAACACCAACGCCCCGCTTTACTGGTGAACCCCGCTTTGTATCCATAAAAATCGACTGTCCTCTAGTAAATATAATGAAGATTTTTTTTGGGATATTTCCAGAACGAGCAAGACCGGTATTTAGAAAAACAAATTTTCAGATCTTTTTAATAATTGATATTGTTGTGTGAATCAGCAGTACCAAACTCTATAATTGCTGTAATGTTCATTTATCTTGGATTACAAACATTTTGTATAAAACTCACCTCAGCCCGTTCATAAAATTGGATGGCACCCTCTCCATATGGACGGGCAGCCTTCAAATCACGTTCAGCACGAGTGTACCTATTTATTGTATCTATATTAGTTTATTAATACAATTTCGACAATTTGATAAACTCCATAAAATTAAACATAAATAATGTCAATTACAATAAAAATTGGATTCTATTTATAACTACAGTCAACCTTTGATTGTATTAATGATATTCGTTTTTGTGCCTATGATATCTTTTTGTAGAGAATCTTTTTGTAGAGAATCATAAAATGTATGTTCTTAAAATTGTAAATATAGATTTAAGGCACAAATACTTATTCATTTAAATTACTAACTGAAAATTATAATCAACATATTAAACTTACTTAGCAGCTGACACCATCTTCATGGATTGGGTGATCTTTTGGATGTTCTTTACTGACTTCAAACGCATAGAGATAGACTTCAATGTAGCCATGTTACGGCTTTGCTGTTGGTTTACCACAAGGGTAACCTGGGTGCACACACCCGGTGCGAATCGGCCGAACATTTTGACGGCCTGCAAATAAAATTATTAATTATAATTATATTGAGAAGCAAATATGCAACTATAAGGTTATAATATATGATACAAGTTATGTAAGACTTCAAATAATTTTTCAAGTGGGTATTCGCAGGTAGCTTTCACACATTAAGACGAAATGAGTTTACAATCATAAGATGTTAAATATTGTATAAAATAATGATTGAATTACCAACTTTATATGGATTTTTCAGATTAAAATTCCGACCAAAATGTCGGTGTTGAACTTTGAAGGACCGACTAAAAATCGTCACGTCAAATAAATTGACAACTGTCATCTGACAAAAAGAAATTCACAGATTACAAATCATTTTCTGATTGTTGTCTGTGGTAAAAACAGAAATTGTCTGTAAAATATTCTAAGGTCTGGAGTCAACCCATTAAATAAGGTTAGATCTTAGATTTTATACTAGTTTAAAACAATGGCGGATCCAGGGGGGGGGGGGTCATGGGGGTCATGACCCCCCCTGAGCTGGTTCCAGGACTGAGGCGGACAACTAAATAAATAAGAAAATTATCAAACAGAATCCATTTTTCATCACAGGAAACAATGCGGTTTGAAAATTCCTTCATTTGTGTGTCTGTTGAGCAGTGCAAGGCACGTCTTGACTTGTACTTCGCGCTGGCGATCATTATGTGTGGCACCTATTTGTAAACAAGCTTGGTTTACGTTGCCAATTTGACGCCAATGGACTGAACAATGGATGAACTGCTCCTGCGCGATAACGCGCGACCTTATACATCACTGGAGACAGTCTCCAAGTTGCCAGAAAAAAGGAAGCTATCCGTTATGTACCTTGCACCCACAGATTACAGCTTTTTCCATAATTTGGATAATTTCTTGGGGGCTAAGAAAATTCCATACCCGAGAGGTAGTACAAAAAATAAATTGTTGCCTAACGTCCAGCTGATTTCTTTAAGAAAGGCATCAATAAACTGCCACTGCGTTGGCAAAGATGAATTGATTGCATGAGTTATAATAATACAAAAATACCTACATTAAAAATAATTTGTTTTACACAAAACGGCAATTTCATAGGTTCGACCTAAGAAATAGGTTGCCGAAGCACAGAAGTGAAAAGATGCAATATGTAGGTATGTGTTAAGATTTTCAAGTGTACCAATAATTAATAAATATTTTTAAGTACAGTACTTATGTAGATTAATTAAATACCTACTTTTTACTTGTATAGCTATTGTTATCTTATATATAAAAAATAATTGCTATTCGTTAGTTTCGCTAAAACTCGAGAACGGCTGAACCGATTCGACTCTTTTTAATCTTGAAATATTCGTGGAAGTCCAGGGTTTGTTTAAACGGTTTGTATGTGGGGTAATAACCAGGCAAGAGATATATCCATTGGTACTAGTCATTTGCTTTTAATCCACTGTTTTCAAAATTAAAAAATTTTCAATAGGCAATGTACAACGTGCACAGCACAGCGATCAGCTGATTACGCTGAGAGGTCAATAGCACGCGTAAGACGTTCATTACGTACTAGGGCAAAAATTATAAAATTTAAGAATGTATACATGCAGAACGTTGTCCCGAACAGTTCAGCCTTGAGACTAAAAATAATAAATTGCAAAGAAAACATTTTTTTTTCAAAAAATAAATAATAAAAAAAAATCATTTCTAGAATGAGAAAAGGTCCTTTAATCATATCCCAAAGTTATAGTGACTGCTCTTTTTACACCCTGTATATTAGGTCCTTACATAAAGGCGATTTTTTCAAAATATTTTTTGTTAATCAAAGTATGTACCATTGCTATCTATACACTTTTGCCATTTTATAGGTAGTTCATTGATCCCTTTACTAAAAAAACAATTCGGATGGGAATCAATGAAATCTTTGAAAGCGGTTTGGACAGCCTCATCGGAATTAAATTTTTTTTCTTGCAAGAAGTTATCCAAATTTCGAAAAAAATGGTAACCTGTTGGAGCAAGGTCCGGAGAGTACGGTGGATGTCTTAGACATTCCAATTGAAGCTCCTCTAATTTGGTAGCCGTCTGTTGGGCCGTGTGTGGTCTAGCGTTGTCTTAAAGCAGCAGTGGCGTAGAGCGATTGACAAGTCTCGGTTGTTTAACGGCGAACTTTTCCATCATGGTTTGCAGTTGCTGACAATAGACATCAGCCGTAATCGTCTGACCAGATTTAAGAAAGCTATAGTGTACGACACCGGCACTTGTCCACCAAACGCTTACAAGTAACTTTTTTTGAGTCAATTTTCGCTTGGGGCAAGACTTTGCTGATTCACCAGGGTTCAGCCATTGCGATGAGCATTTACGATTATCGTACAGGATCCACTTTTCATCACATGTAATGATCCGATTTAAAATTCCTTCATTATTGTGCCGGTTGAGCAATGTAACGCAGCGACGTCGACGCGCGTTTGTCGGTTTGCTTCACTCAATTCAAATTGGGAAGGTGAAAAAGCTTGAAAGGTACCCTATGAGGTAACCTTTCAAGCTTTTTCACCTTCCCAATTTGCTTCAAGTGGATTAAAACGGCACTAACACCGCAGCCTGTAGCTAACTCTGATGTAGTTTGCGATGGATCAGCTAATAGCCTTCAATTTATCATTATCGACCTTGGTCTCCAGCCGTCCACGGGGCTTGTTCTGCAGGTTGAAATTTCGAGAACGAAAGCGTTGAAACCAAAAACGCACCATGTTTTCTTTTGCGACACCACTCCCATACACATCATTAATACTCCTTCGAGCCGTTTTTACAGCACGGTGGAACTCGTACTCGTAAATCATGCGATATTTTAAGTTTTCCATTTTTTGAAATGAGTGACGCAGAAAAAAAAGCAAAAGAGAAAGAAACAAATGAATTACGGTTTTCAAAACACAAATGCATATTAAGTAAATAGCTGTTTAAATTTGAATTTGGAATTCCTAACCAAAGAGGATATATTTAAGATCAAAGTGGCCAGTACGACAAAACGCCAATTTCATAATATGTAAGGACCTAATAAAAAAATGAATTGCTGTTCGTTAGTCTCGCTAAAACTCGAGAACGGCTGAACCGATTTGGCAATTTTTGGTCTTGAAATATTCGTGTAAGCCCAGGGAATGTTTAAACGGCTTTTTTATTTTTTTATGCTCAACGAAGTGGGCTGTTCTTGACTTGACCACGAATATGAAAGCTGGATCCGCCCTTGGTTTAAAATCTAAGGGGTTAGATTAGTTTTGTGGTGATAGTACCGATAAAAACCTTCGGTCGACATTCTAAACAATTTCGAGTGGAAGTGGTGAGATCTGGGTCATTACGTAACTTCTGTGGCTTTCCCGACCGTCGACATTAACTGTCATTGTGACGTTAAATATTTTTAAAACACGATTTAAAAAGTTAAATCGTCAAAATTATGACATATAAAGCCACAGAAGTTACGTAATCAGAGGGCAGCCCCCTGGCAACGGGTAGAATGTAAATTCAATATCGGTGAATACAGCGCAGACTCGTGACATAAATATATGACAAGACAAGAGTGTTTATTAAGATTTTAAATGCTGCTGTATTCAAGTTGTATGTATTAGAATAGCCATGGCAATATGACTGTCGAATAAAAAATCTCCAATGTCAGAACTCAGAATTAAAGACATCCAAAAGAAGAAGAAGAAGTCTGAAGTAGATTTCTTGTAAAAATTAATAAAACTTTTTTTAGATAATTTTCTTATTTTTTATAATACAAAGTACATGTTTTATACATAAGAGTAATAGAACTTCCAAACAATCGTGAAAATACAGTCATTGTGACATTCTTCTACGGCTTTGAAAGTTTTGAAACATAAGCAATAAAGTTAAAAACAAAGTGAGGTGACTCATAAAGCATAATGCCAGAACCAGAGCAAAACGCTGCTAAAAATGCGGAGAACACAAAGGAAACATCTGATACACAAACAGTACCAGCCAGAGAAATAACTCAAACAGATCATCTTAATAAAAAGTTACTTACTTCACTGTTCAACAGAATGAACGAAGGTGGAGATAGTGTTTTAGCAAAAATGTTGGAATCTGATGATAATGATGACAGGGAAGAAGAGTGGAAAGATTAATTGGCTAGTCTTGGCACGACTGTGCTCCCAGATTACCTTTATATTGAATAATAAATAAGCTTTATAAAATATTATGTGTTTTAAGATTCATTACACCATTGAAGTGTAAAAGCTGTACAAGTTTATAAATATAAATAATTACTATGTTTTAATAATAGTAAATACTTTTCATTTTTCAAGGCCATTCTCCTTTTTTATATTTTGTTTTAAAATAGTAGATTTCCTCTTGGACCATAATAATCTCATAATGTGTAACTTTCAAGGATAAATAAACTGTCTTCACACGAGAGTTATTCTTTTTTGTAAGATTATTCATCATAGAATAATTATCTCTGTAGGCCAAGCAGGAACAATTTACAATGGAATATTAATAACATTATCAAATATCATTTGTATAGGCACTGGACTGTCCTGATTTTCATACAATTTTCATTAATTAAAGTTACAAATACATACCTGTCATTTGTTCCTGCTAGCCCCACTGCTTGGGGTAGTCTACTCAATAAAGGCTATTCATTATGTGCCATCTGCAATCTGCATATTAAAGTTTAATGGTCAGTATAATCCTGGGCTAATTTCTTTAGTTGTAGCTGTGTTTGGTCTAGATCTTTATATCATCAATCCATTGTCTCTTTTGTCTACCAAGTGCTAAAGGAGACTTGGGTAGTCTCAAATTGGTAGCAGCAATAATACTACAAATATTAAAATGAAAACAACAAACAAACAGTAACTTGAATAATATTTATTATGTTCTACACATTTTCATATTGAGGAATGTTCTTATTTACATAGCATTTATATATTTGTTAGCTTCCAATAAAACACTTCTGTATAAATATACATATGTCAAACTGATACAACTAAACTAACTCGCAACTGTAATACTGAAAAGAATTGTTGCGTTTCAACCATTGAATGGACTTTAAAGCCAGATATATATTTTTTTACAATGGCAACAGAAATAAATATAATATTAACAATTTCATGTAAAGCATGCAATAAATCTGTACATATGATTTCTTTGAACACCCGTTGTTGCCCAAGTTTAACATTAGCTATTGTTCTTCACTAGTTGGCGCTGGACAGATAATTGCAATGCTGGTAACATCACCTGAAAAGAAGAACAATAAGTACATCAAATAAAATGTTATTTACAATATTATGTGTATAACTGCTTTACACATACATTCCATAGTCTTGAAGAAAGCATCAAATAATAAATATCCTTTGTCCCTCTTATAAACATTAAACAAGTTTACCTAGAACAACAATATTTACCTATAAAATAGTGTTATGTTCAGCACATTAATTCGTTAGCTTCTCAACCATATCCACATTGATTTTGTAAAACACATATGGGAAGTATTCAGCCGATCCAAATCCGAGACCAGCCATCTCTGCACTCTGTAATGTGTAAAAAAACATTGTTATTATTATATTATTAACTAATTACCTTATGGAAAAGCATTATTTATCATGCAATATTAAAAATCCACATAAAAAAAACTTTAACACTTCAAAATTTCTTGTCTATGGCAAAGTACACAAGTCACACGTGAGTGCCAAAAAAATAATAAAATAAAAAAAAGTCGACTCACGTCAGACGGCGCGGCGTGGTGCGTGGAGTGATCGAGGTGCTGGTACAGCTGGTGCAGCACGTCGCGCAGCCGCTTGCCGCCCTTGCGCGCCGGCACCATCAGCACGGACTGGAAGTTCACCGGCAGACCGTATCTGGAAGATGACATTTTTTCTATAAGAGAGCCAGTACACTTGAATCTAATTTCATTTCAATCAATCAATGGATTGAAATTTGACATTTTTTAAACTTAAACATGACGCAACCAACTTGGTTTGATATTTAGGCCCGAAATTTAAAGAAAAAATTAAAGTAATATAATGTTCTTCATTTTTAAAAGTGAAACAAAAGGTTTTTTTTCTGTCGATAGGTTCCCTTAGTGAGGTAGGGTTTAAGACTTCTCTATTAATACGTCTCAAACCCCAACCTCACTTGTGTCCATTATATGGAACTACGAAATGCGATATTATTTAGGTACCTACATAAAATCGACTATGATATATGCAATAGGAATATGAGAGAGCCATCACATACCAGCTGGTGTACAGAGTGGATACCGCAGTTTTACAAAAAAACGATGGGTCTGTTGATACATTTCAAAGGCTGCAATGAATTTTGTGTTAGGTATCTAAGCTGCATAGCAACAGGCGACTACTCGTTATACGTTATGACATTATTCCAGTCAGTCGCGAAATGGTTTTAACCAACATTTAAAATTTTATTACCGTCACTTTATAGGTTTTAAATAGACAACTTTTGTATATTACCTTAGAACAGACTCCACGAACACTCGCAGGGCCTTAACGTGTATCCACGCGCAGAAACACTCAGAGAAGTTCACTTTCAACCATCGCACCAGAGGACCCTGTAATTGATTGATTATTATTTAAATAATGGCTGCTGACTAAAAAAAATGGCTTAGTTAAATTGCTGACCCATTCGGGCCGAAAAATTAAGCGTTATAACCTTCTCTTTTGCGAATCGAATTCGCATCGCACTGCGAATGAATCGGTGAGATTCATGAAAATATAAATAGCGAGTATATTGACATGGGTACGCTATGGTATGTCAATATACTCGCTATGTATATTTTACTATAGTACGTCCGAGATCGATTTAAAATAAACATAAACAAACCAAAAACGCCAAAATTTTCACATATTTATTATCCACACTTATCAACACTTCCACCGGAATATTAAAGGATTACACTCCATTACCCAATACATTTTATAACAATTAAACAATTATTAATATGTTTAAATATCAAATAAAAATCGTTCACAGAAAAATACGCCATTTTGACACTGCCGATTGTAGAATATAAGTCTATGGATTCATAGCAAACAGACTAGTCTTTGGTTGTGTCATAGACGGGTTTGTCTAACTGGTTAAATTTATCTCGGACGTACTATAGTATACTTGAACGAACGGACAATTTATATTGAACTAGTAGTCTATGGATTCATAAGCAAACATACTGTCTTTGGTTGTGTCATAGACGGGTTTGTTTACGTTTGGGTTAAGTTTATCTCGGACGTACTATAGTATACTTGAACGAACGGACAATTTATAGTGAACTAGTACTAACGAACTGCTTCTTCTTGTCGGTGACGAGCTTGGTGATCTCGTTCTTGCCGGCCGCGAGGTCCGCCTCGTTGTAGTTGAAGTCGCGCACGATGAATTTGCGCTCGCGGGCGTGTAGCTTGAACTCGTCCGCCACCTGGTGCAGCAAGAATGTAAAAAAAACAATGTATTTTAGCGTTTAGTAAGTCATTTCGCTAGTGTTGCTCATGTGGACTAGCGTCACAGATTCCGCTAGTGGTGCTAGTGTGAACCAGCGTATAGTGAGACATTTCCTAGTGATGCTAGTGGGTACTAGAGTCCAGTATGTCGTTTTGTCCGTGTTGCTAGTGGGAACTAAAGTTCAATGAGTCTAGGCAGTGTTGCTAGTAGGGACTAGAGTTATTTTGCTAGTGGTCGCCACTAGAGTTCAATGACTTTAGTCAGTGTTGCTAGTCGGAACTAGATTCATTTTGCTAGTGTTGCTAGAGGAAACTAGATTCATTTCGCCAGTGTTGCTAGAGGAAACTAGAGTTCAATGAGCCTAGTCAGTGTTGCTAGTGGGGACTAGAGTTATTTTGCTAGAGGTCTCCACTAGAGTTCGATGACTTTAGTCAGTGTTGCTAGTCGGAACTAGATTCATTTTGCTAGTGTTGCTAGAGGAAACTAGATTCATTTCGCCAGTGTTGCTAAGGGAAACTAGAGTTCAATGAGCCTAGTCAGTGTTGCTAGTGGGGGCTAGAGTCATTTTGCCAGTGTCGCTAGAGGGGACTAGAGTTCAATAAGTCTGAGTGTACCTTTTTGAACAGAGTCACGGTGAACAGGCCATAGTCGTTGTCCTGGTGCACGAGCTGCGTGGAGCGCGGCACTATCATGCTGGTGATCTTCTCGTAGTTGGCGTTCCAGTCGTTGAACATCGCTCTGTAATGTACCCATCATCATTACATGCCGCTAATGTAGCTACTAGAGCAACATACTACGTGACCAGTTTATGAGGAGCGGCCTTCAAAGTACTACTACACTAGGACATTGGGTGTGGGGAGAGAATTGAAGGTTTTGTTACCTAGTCAATATCATCTAGGTATGAGCCCTATTAATGTTTGGTCACCGAGAGGAGGAGGATGAAAATGGGTAAAATGACATGGTATCTACTAGACACACCGCAGGGAACGTTCATACTAGATAGTATCATGACAATGACATGGTTACAATAATAGTATTTACAATGTAGTTACTCACTTAGGCACAATGACGAGTAGTGTAGTAAGGTATTCACTGTCCAGGATAAAGTGCTCCTTCTTCACCAAGTCAGCCAGGTTGCGGGTCAGAAGACTGCCACTGGAATAATAAAATAATAAATTGATTAACGAAATAACTATTAAGTGTGACTCAAAAAAAAAATTTAGATTTTTTGTCTGTCCCTTGTAGTTGTTAAAATATTATGTCTGTTTTACGGCTTTGGTTTTTTTTCATTGTGAAGAGTAATCTGCGTTATGTGGAATAAATGTTTATTTATTTATTTAAATGTTATGCTATAGGTGATAACTTGACGCTTCGATTCTGCCTCAATGTGGCGTAAACCGAGAAACAAGCGTGTGTGAGCTTGACTCCAAAAGCTGTCAGATAATTAACAAGCAGCAACCTAGTAACTACGCCTCTGGTAAATAGTATATGGGTGTTTTTAACCCCCGAAGAAACCGGAGGTGTATTATAAGCTTGTGTGTGTGTGTGTGTCTGCATGACTGTGCGTGTGAGTGTGGGCGTTACTGTGCGTGTGTGTGGGCGTGACTGTGCGTGTATGTGTGCCTGTGCGTGTGTGTATGTGTGGTAGTATCCGTCCGTGGCACAGTAGCTCTCATTAGATGATACAATTTTGGTTTAGTTTTTTTTTGTTTGAATGTTGAGATGGCACATGGTAGGTACTCACGTTTGTTTCTTCTCCAAGTTCTGCAGGTTGCCCTTGAGCGCGTTGTATGCGGACGACTTCACCTTCAGGTCTGCGTCGATCTGACCCACCTGCAGCATTGAATTTGTTGATTTAAATATATGAGAAATAAATAAAAATTGACCATCAAAAAATTCACTGGGAATTAGTGACATATTTCTTATTGTGAAAGAAAAAATAAAATAGATATAAGTGGGTCACATCCTGTATATGGAAATATAGATCACCATATAAATTGACAGCTTTCTGCTGTGACTATTCATAGATAGTCACAGCGGAAAGCTGTCAAATTACCTATCTATCTTTAAGAATTTTCCTTTCTTATTAAAGTTATAGTGATTTTTTTACATTCTGTATAAGGAAATATAGATCGCCATATAAATTGACATCTTTCCGCTGTGACTATCAATTATACTATCTATCTATAAGAAAGGATTTCCTTTCATATAGATGTATAGGTTATTGAAACATGCCCTATTATACATATGGAGTTCCACCTCTAAGCATGTAGTAACATGCTTACCTGCTTGCTGATGATATCGGCGATATTGCGCAGGCTCTGCTTGATGGGATACTTGGCCATGTCCCACTGGAAGCGAGTCATGTAGGTCGGCAGATCGCCTGTAAACGACCATAGACTTTATCACTGCCGCCAACTAACAATGATTCAATCCAAATATTTGGTAAATTATATGCCATAGACATTTTGTTATTATTTTTAAATAAATATTTTTTTCACAAAGAAACGCCGTTTCGCAGGGTCTGTCGCAGGTAATTGTATATACTCAATTATTTTTTATAGTATAAATATATAATATTATAGCCAAGCAGAATCTGTTAAAAATTTTACTCTCTTTATCAGAACTTCGACGAGATAAAGTACTCGTTATCTATGATTTTGAACTTGTATGTGATAAATTTCTAGATGTCTGTAGGATAAATATAAATCTATTACGCGTATGACGCGGAAGATACACCTAATAAAATGGCCACTGCCTATCATCTGTGTAAAGAGCGCTTCAATTTTACTACTGGTGTGACGCAAATCAAAACTTGATTTCAATATGCTATTAGGTAAAAATATTAGATTTGAACAGTCTGTAATTTCATAAAGTTGTCAAGAACTATAACTAATAATAATAACTATTAAATAATTATAATTTTTATATACGTTTCAATATCGAGAAACGGACAACTTAAGATCAAAGCGACATAACCCACAAAATCGAGTATTTTTATGTTTCTTGCATTTCTTTGATTTATTTTTTTTGTACCAAATGTTTGAATTAAATACATTATTACATTTAACTTTCCTAGAAATTTATTTATTTTATGAATTTATTGAATTATGCAGTTTAAACGAAATTCTTTATAAATGTGCAAATAATACGTAAGTAGGTAATAATAATATTTACCCGTATATAATGTTATTTTATTAATAAATATTTTAGGAATAATATTAAAAGAATTTCGTCCTGAAACATTTTTATACAAAAACTTAAAACAGTGTTATCTTTATTTTAAATAATTTATTATTTGATATAAGGAAAATTAAAAATAATAATTATACATTTCTCGATCAATAGCAAAACACATAAAATTTTGAGTGTAAGTGCTAACAAAAAATAAAGCTTAAATGAAAAAAAAATACATGCAGTTTAAATGAAGATAATTATAAATGAACATCTAAAATCGACACTCATACAACAATTAATTCAAACTTAAAACAAAACTAAATATCGAAAGAAAATAGATACTTCTCAAAAATATAATAAAGTAAAAAATATTTTTTACAACACACCTAATAACTTCTACGTATATAATATCTATACTTCATTCAAAAGCATACACACTAAACACATACACATACATACATCTACACACAATATTTACTATTGTCTCTATAAATTAACAGCTAAGCCAATCTAACGAAACACGTTATGTTGCTTAAATAATGTAACGTTCGCAAAATCAATGACAAAAACTTATTTTCTGCCATGTAAAGACGCTTAGGCAGAAGAAAATAATATCAAGAAATAGCAAATCAAGCCTGAAAGTCATTATACTTACATTGGTGATCGCAAATGATGTAATAGATACTATTAAAATCAAATTAGAAATAATCAGTTGCGGGGTCTCAGACCTGTGACCGGGTGTTGTAAAGAGTGAATATTTTTTTTCTGCTTTTTATAATATTTTTTGTGTCTAAGCGAATTTACTTAAGAAGGAAATATTGGGCCGAAAGTTTCTGTAGCTGATAATTCAAAACATTATGTAAATACAACAGTTTAGTTTAAGTAAAAGAATTTTGGTCGAAACAGATTATTTAGATAATGTAGATTTGTCACATTTTTATGTTTCCAACGTAAAACTTTAAACTAACATTTTTAAGTTCCCAATAGACATGCACTATCGTCTTTAATTTTTATTTAAATACATTACAATTACGTACAGAACAAAGACAAACATACCATGCATTAATTTAAAATAGGTATACCTTATTAATTACATTAAAAATTACCTTTTAAACACATACAAATTGTTGAACGGAGTAAGGTCAGTTTAAATCAACGAAGAAAATAAGAATTATTTTTACTAACACGAAGAATACTTAAATAAAGAAACGGAAACGCATTTTTTAAAAAGTTGTAGTTTGTTTTATATAGAATACAGTATTATCGATTTTCGATGACGTTTCTATCTCAACGTACCGTATTGTTATTTTTTATTATATTTAATGCAGAATGGAAATATTATTATGATTCATCTAATGAAAAATATTTATGACAACTCTACGAGTCTTGAAATGATTAATGTACGTAGTTACAAACTACAGTCTATTTATTATGCAAATCAAATGATGTTATGATGACAATAATAGAGAACCATTATGATTTATTGATAACTACCGACTTTCGGAGTAATGTATTAATAATTCTGATTCTAAATCGCTATAAAATTTCTGAAATTGAAAGAAATGTGCTATATAAAAAAAAAACGATTTCAACAGTCTCTAATATTTATCGTATACATTCGTTGTATTTTTATGCGCTAGCACGTATACCGTTTAATGTGCCGACATAAAAAATATTTCCCTGGAATTTTTTGAATGTGTTTACACTCCTGGGCGTTAATTATGCATTAAATCGTAAATAACATACATAATGTCGAAAATAAAATAACGAGGCCGCGCTTTAAGGTTCGTATTAGAAATAGTAACCGTCCTAGGGGCAAAGCGGTGTAAGTAACATTTTTCAATTTCACTCGACATTACACAACATTGATCTAAATTAACGAAAACCAGCAAATTATAATAATATAAAATCAAGCGACTCACGATTGCAAGTGAAGAAAAATTAAGATAAGAACTAAAAAGAAAATCTCACGCCAATGTAAGGTTTTATTTACACTGGCGCACTATCTGGATGTTATTTTTGTAATACCTATTTAAGTAACATTTATTCAGCGTCACCATAAACTTTGAACTTTTATGGTAAGCTCGTATTGTATTTTACAAACTGAAAATTGTAAAATAGTAATCAAAATTCAGGATGGCGCTCTCATATTTATGTATCAAACGACCAGCGCCACCTGTTTAACTACTACAAATAAAAAGTACAATCAATGCAATCACTGTCTTAACTGAAATATACAAAATACAAATGAAATAAAATGCTTACTTTCATGATGTGGCTACAGGCAGCGCTATCGTGTCAATATAATTTTCAACTTGCTTTGACATAAGCTTAAAAATTAAAGTCTACTTAGAAGAGCGTTTTGAGCAGTATTTGAGACTTACGATGCTCTAGTTTTAACGTTAGCACTGTTACGAAAGCTTAGTTTAAGCAAAGCCTCAAATCCCGTTCAAATAGGACAGGATATTACGGGTTAGGAGTGGGTTGGCTTCCCCTGAACCTTGCGTCAGGATGTGATGATGGTGGTCCTCTTCCTCATCATCGTCCCATCGCGGTGAGCTTCGCCCGCTCGACGGTTGAGAAGAGTGGGAGGCCGCACAATCTGAGTGGTCACGGTGCTCGCATGGCCAACACCCGTGATGTTCGGAGTAAGCGGAGTCGCAGACCGGAGAGGTCGGTGTGGGGGGCGGCTCCCCCCCACCGGGATCGGCGTATGAGTCGATGCCTGGATTCGGCAGAATTGGTGTTGGCAAACAAGTTGACCGAGCGGCCGCCTTAAGTTTCAACTTAGTGAGACTAATGAGTTGAGTGACTTTGTATTGATCGTGTTCAGATACTTGATTTGGCGAGTTCCCTATCGATGCTGCAAAATATTACGATAGTAGTTAATCCTATACACTTTCTAGTAGATTCCGTAGTAGTTAAAAGGTCTTTTCAAATTGGTGTCGGTTTTTCATCAATCTACCCCGCGATTTGTATGAAAGTAAACAGAGGAAAAAGTAAAGGCAAGGAACTAAAAAAATAATAAATGAAATGGAATAAAATAAATAAAAATATCATAAAGAAAATTAAAAAAAGCAAGAAGCATGGACAATATATTGATGTAAGCTTTGATGGCTAAGCTATGAATGTCTGTGAGGCAGTGATTGCGATCGTAGTACGATAGCGGTATGTTAACAAAATACGTACTTGTGCGAAGTTACCACAATAATCATACGACATACAGACGCATAACTACGGTAACGGTACAAAATTCTAATACTTATAACGATACAAATAAAACCTCATAGATTTTAAATATTATAATACACTGATAATATTTATTTTTAAGGACGTAATGTTGAAAATATAAGCTTTTCTTACAAAATACTTATGTCAATAATAAATTTTTCAAGATCAAATTCAACAAAAACTCCTAGCTCTCCTATAAAATATACATTGTAGGAATATTGAACCGTTCATAAAAAAAATCCAAATTTCTGGTGAAGATGAAATCATATTGATGTCACAACATCTGCGTAATCATATAAATCTACATACATCTGTACGTTCGTTCGATGATATCTTGGTAGCACATTTATTGATATTTACTACTTTATTAGCATTTGAAATAATGTGATAAATAAGAATGTCATACTTGATTTTTATTATTGATTGGAAGAAAAAATAATTATTGGAGTTTGTTGCTCAAGTATGTTTATTAATAAAACTTAAAACGAAACATTTTCTAAAATCTTAACTCACTGATGTTTCCTCACGAATTCCCATTGCTGTCTTCACTGATGTTTTTTCACCTTGTTTGGTATTAAAAATTTAACGCAACTTTTGAAATAATTGTCTAATACACCTTAGCAATAAATACACAAGCATAAAAGGCTCTAAAATAAGCATTTTAATTACCCACGCAATACATACTATACTAATAATTACTCACTGCCGCAAACTTTTTTCCATTTCTCAGATGCTGAAATGCAATCCAACATTCTAGCATTTACAATCTACATTTATTCATATCACCTAAACACACATGACAAATGAAATAAACTAGCACAATGCAGGAAAAAGCACATCTAAATAATTTTGTACAAACAAGCTAGAAATAATTGTGCAAATTATTTAAACAATAACATTGTAATATGAAATTTAAAGTAATTTGACTATAGCTTTGCATTCCAACAGACAAACCATGAAATAGAAAATGCAATTATTCATAACATTTGAATGCACATTTTGATACAATATTAACACATAAATTATTCAGGTTTTACATTAAAATATACAAAATACACTGCCCTCTAACGTTCTTAGCTTACTTGGCATTAAGATTATATATTAATTTTTGTTATTCTGTCAACGAATCTTTAAAAGTTGCTCTTAATAAAAAAAGTTTTAACATAATAAAAACTGCTCATAAGAATTCAAAAATTCGTGTATGTGTATGATGTTGCGTACACGCTATATAAAGATTCGATGGCCTTTATATTTTTATAAGTTATCAAAGTGTAAATTGTGCAATATATCTAGTTTCATTTTATAATGTGAGATAATGCAAGGTTTTATATGAATTTGCAAATTAGATTATATAAAAATCAAAATAAGATGAAATGTTAATTCTTTGTTTAGTATTTAATTATAATATGACAAAACATGCAAATTAAAAATAAATTTATATAACATAAAAATAAAATAATAAAAATGATTTAAAAAAATAAATAAAACAGACCACCGAAATCCAGCAATACATGCTAATATATTTCGCACTACTCTGTGCTTTTATGTTTTAAAATCCTATTACCTATGTTCATTCTTTTCTATCATAAATTAGTTGTTCATGCTGATAGCACCATGTTTTTATGTTCAACATAGCTCTTTTCTCTAACCATAAACTCCCACACATGCTAATTGTATGATTTTACTATATCTTTAGTATCTCATGCATTTATATTATGATTTACCTATTTATTGTTTCATTTAAAAAAACTGTTTCAATAGTGTACTTGGCACCAAACACTATTAATTTCAAATTTAAAGTAAAAAAAATTAAGTGGAATTAAATAACTATTGTGTAATTGTTTAGTGCCAATGTAAAAAAATATATATAAAAAGTTGAAAAATTTACTTACTGTTGTTTGCCATCAGGTTCTCGTGGAGCTTATCACGTTGATCTTCCAGTACCTGTCAATTTTAATTTCTAATATCATTTATTTGTACCTTAAATAATATATATTTTCTAATTTTTTATAACAATAATAATTATCTACATTATGCGTAATCTGTTATTTTAAAACTAGATTGTTGTTTTATGTTATAAAATATAGAAAATATGTACCTCTCCGAGATACTGTGCAACTTTTCTCGTGACACCTTCTACAAAGGTGTCAAGCTTTCCAAGGTCATCAGACAGGCCAACCAACTGATCCAAAGTTCCCACCTAAAAAAAAACAAACCATTATAGTAGCACAAAGTAGATAATAAAAGCAATGTTTTTAGTTGGTATCTTATTCATTTAAAGTTTACTGTAATATGGTCCTGAATAAACAGAGAAATCATTTGCATATTCCCAAAAAGCAAGACATAAGCATCTGGAGCCGATGACTTATGAATTAGTTTGACACCAATTACAGTCTACAGATTTAATTCTTATATAATTTATATTATTTTTTAATGTCACAGATACTCTATGTCAACAGCAGACAGTGCATATGAAGAAAATTAACTTAGATATTCTACTTTAACCTGAGTAAGACTTGTACTAATAAAATAATATGATAATAGTAATTGATTGATATGAAACGAAAACATAGTTTTGTATGTGTTATGTTAAGTTTGCAGCAAATCATCACTGAAGAAATCAACAATGATGGATGAATTTGAGACAATATTATTATCAAATGCCATTTTGATATTGGTATTGGTAATTCACTGCAAACTTAGACCACAACAAGAGATAGACTATAAAATAACCTACACATAATTTTTGAACACTAAATCTAAACAGTTTAAATAGGTAATTAGTGAATTAGTTTAGTATAATTGCATATTAATGCATAGTGTATGGCTGTACCTATTATAATTAATAATTAAGTAGGAATAAACCTTAAGACAAATAAATAAAAGTTACCTTGAGGTCAGGAATAGGGAATTTGTAGTTGACACTGAGGTTGCCAGATTTTGTGGCATTGTTTAGGGTATCCCATGTTTGCTGGCAGGTTTTGTCCCCTGGGGCACTTATCAACCAGTATTCAGTCATGTTGCTCACTGAAATTATCGTCATGAAATCTTAGTGCGACCTTCGGTACACTAAAAACAAATTAATCATAACTCACGAAGCACAGTATCACATAGCTCATACAGATTAATTGTTTGTCAGAATAATCGATTTTTCAAGTCCATTTTTCACGGACTCCGGCGACTAAGTGTTATACAGGCGCAGTCTGAATTAGGTTACAAGTGATCGATACTAAATCCAGGCTAATGGTGTCCGCTCATCAGACGTCCTGGCGCCGGACCATTCTCCCAAATACGACCCCTCAGCCACCCCAAGGCACCCAACATTATTTTTGACAATTATTAACAATCGCGCGTACATCACTCTGTATGCATTTGTACACAGCCTGGTAAGGTAAAAAAAATAGTACTCACCCGATATTTAAAATGAATGCTGTTTTTCACTATAAATCCGAAACAGCAATATTTTTGGTGAAATCACAAGACGAAACGGGTCTAGCCCTACAACACCGCCATGAAAATTCACGTGATGCGGTGCTGCCACCTACAATAACTTACGCAGACAGCTGATTTACGTCAATTATCTATGATAAGCATAGACAACCTTAAAATGTATTTGGTTTTTTTATTGGTGTTTTACAATTTTCTATTTGAATCAAGCCTTTTTGTAACTTAATTTTAAATCATACTTGAGTGTATTTTATTAATCTACCGTACACTTAATTCACCAAATGTTTTACATTTCATTTGATGCAGTAAAGATATAAACTTTCTTTCCGTAAGGCAGTCAAGTAAAAATTAAATTGTCTATTGCTGACAGCTGTCAATTTTATTCGTCAATCGTTATTTCAAATGTCGCCATTTTGAAGAAGAAGAATAATCAAATGTCAAATTTTATTATTGAAGTTCAGGAATCAGGATTTGGTTATGAAATAAATAAACATGCGAATATTCAGTTATTTGTCAAAAAAAGTCGGAGATTTAACTGTTAAATACTCCAACTTACCTGAGTCATATGTTAAAAGAAGTTATGAACAGGTAACTATTCCCGAAAGTGGATTAAGAGCAATGCAAAATAATTTTTATCTAACCTCAAATTTAACATATATTTTAAGGTCTACTGGAAAAATCCAACTGGATATCCACAATACCCAGAGGCACAAATAGCTCGTAAGCGTTTTAGATTCACTACTAACAGGCCATGGACTGGTCAGTTTCGGCAACAAAATGAAAGAGGGGTTCATAGAAAGAAGGTGTTTTTGGAACCCGTGGGAGAGTGGAGCTTTTTCAAGTATGTTAGACTCAAATCAATATAAAACTTTACCATGAATATACGATGAATAATTTTATTTAAAATAGTATGAACAATGTTTTAAAACAAGTACCTAGTTATAGATACACAATATTTTGCTCAGTTTGACAATATATAAAATAAATGGCCTTATTGCTGTAAAATATTGATTGATTGAGGTTTATTTAAATATTTAATTTTTTACCAGGGGTGACAGAGTTGAGATTTTGGTGGGGAAGGACAAAGGAAAGCAGGGGATTGTGACACAGGTGATACAGGAACGCAACTGGGTTATTGTGGAGGGCCTAAACACACATATTAGAGTGGTGAGGGAATTTAAACTATTATTCAACTTTTTTTATTATTTAACCTACCCACTAACTGCTAGGCAAGGGTCTCTTTTCAATTATCCTTATCCTCATAAAATTAGGATGTCAACTATGTTAGTACTGACACACTTTTTATATTGATCAATGTTTTAAATTATTTCTATTTGTCGTTACTAATTTAATTACCATAGCCATACCCATTTAAAACCATATACCATAGCCTACAATATTTTTTTTTCAACTTTAATATTTTGGAACATATAGTTTTAACTTAATATTTTATCTGTATTTATCTTATTGCATATTAAAACTTCTTAATTCTTATTCTGTACTATCTTATAACATAAATAAATAATCTTTTGTGTTAAAAACTATGAAGTGAAAAGAGTCAGTTGTAATTAGTCTGTTTTAATGCTTTGTGGTATACTAATCAATCATGTCAAATATTACAGGTTGGTAAAGACAAGGATTTCCCTGGTGTGACAGTGCAGTCTGAGGCTCCGCTCCTAGTGACCAGCGATGTCAAGTTAGTAGACCCTGAGACACTGAAGGCTACTGATGTCGAGTGGAGATTTACTGAGGAAGGCGAAAAGGTTTGTGTAGGATCATACATATTGATTGACTATGGGACTCCCACAATATTTACTAAAATGTTAACAATATATGTATATTAACTTTTATTTTGTACTAAGGTTCAAATAATCTATTCTCATTAAACATACAATATCCACTTACATAACAAGATATCGAATAGGTAGTTATAACACTTATATTTTTAATTGTACAGTTCAAACTTACACTGAATATAGAAAGTTTTACAAAAACAAATTTTACTGAAGTTAAATTACAATTAACAAGAACAGTCTCAAGTTTCTGTGAAACAATTTTGAATAACATATTTAGACAACTTTTGTTTAAAGCCATCAAATGATTTTATATGGTCATTTATACCATGGACCAATTATACATAGACTGCCAATGTTCATACAAAATTGCGTTCCTCGAATTCAACAGAAAATTCTGACTATTTGTAGATGGCGCTGTTAGTTAGTCAGAATATCAATATATTGCACGAATTAGCGAACTAAGTCCAACGTAATCCCTTTTAATCAGTTACTAATCTTTTTTTACCTTATTTCAATATGGTTTTGATTCTCAAAAGATGATATTAAAGATTTTTTTCTAAACACTAAAAAATCTACCTTTACGACAAGTCTCTGCTATTTGTTAATACATAGATGGTGCTGTAATTATAGTATACTAGCTTAGGAGCTAGGTTGTCATTTTATTACTAGGTGGCGCTTTAAAATATCGAAATATTCTGACACACAGTATAATTTAGCTCCTATTCTGTATAAGAATAGGCTTGTTATAGAATAATACTATTATTTTATAACTAGCTGACCAGTGCCCACTTCGTTGAGCATGGAAACCGTTTTGTACCTATTGCATTTCTGAATTTCAAATTATAAACGTAAGCGTTTACACTTAATGCTTTTTGACTATTGTTATCGGCTTTCGTTGACAGAAACTCTTTATAGTCGATACTCATAAGAATTTTCACTCTTAATGCGTTATGGTAAGAACAATATTTCTTTGCTCAAGAACAATGTTTCTTTCGTCCACATAAGTAAATTAACATCGTTCTTACCGTAACGCAATAAGAGTGAAAATTGTTTACGTAGCTCATCACTTTTATAAGTGTAATAACTAATAAGTAATAATTAATTAATAAACAGGTTTTGAACTTGCGTGCATGTTAGGTCATGTTTATTAACAAGTTACATTTTGCGGGTTGACGAAAATTACACGTTTTCGTCACTTTACGGCTAGTTAAATGCCTTCTCATTCATTGATAGGAATAACGAAAGGAACAACATGATATTTAACGAAGGATTAAGTTTAACATTGCTTGGTGAAACACGCCTTTAGTCTTTACGCAATAATTCGTATTTTAATCGTAATATTGTTGTTTAAATAATAAGTATATAATATACTAGCTGTGCCCGCGACTTCGGTTGCGTGGTTTTTGAGTGACCGTTTATGCAGAGCGCGCAACGAAAGTCCCCAAATGTGAATAACTTTCCCCGTTTTTGCAACATTTCTCACTAACGCTTCGCTCCTATGTGTCACAGCGTGATACCTATTATATAGCCTAAAGCCTTCCTCTGTAAATGGACCATCCAATAAAAAAAGTTTTTTTCAAATCGGACCAGTAGTTCTTGAGATTAGCGCGTTTAAACAAACAAACAAACAAACTCTTCCGCTTTATAATATTAACTAGCTGTGCCCTGCGACTTCGTTCGGGTGGTTTTTGAGTGACTTAAGCCGTTTATAATTTTCCCCGTTTTTGCAACATTTCTCACTGACGCTTCGCTCCTATTGGTCGCAGCGTAATGTTACATAGCCTAAAGCCTTCCTCTATATATAGACCGGTCGGGCTAGCGTATTTTGAGGTGATAACCTTCAAAAATTCTTAAGTTTCTGAATTTTTGCATGTGGATAGAGTAGTGTCATTTTGTCCATTGCATTTTGAGTAAATCGAAAATAAGTGGGCGATTTTTTAAATTTGTAATAAAAGTGTTTAAAAAAATTTTAAGTTTCAAATAACAACGGGGGCATGTGTAGGATATCATTCGGATTCTGGATACCTAATTTGTGCCATTTTCGCCCATTGCAACCCGACATATTGCCAGTTCGTTAAAATAGTACCTGTAAAAAAATTATAGTCGATGAAACAACTATAATTCAGCTTAGGAGTCTGACATATACCCATGAAAAAAAATTGTGTCAGATTAGTCCTCGGGTTTCGAAGTATTTAATTTTTTTTGTTTTTCCACGCTTATACGCTCCAAAAAAATATTAAAGTTACTAGAGTTTACATATTTAATATCATAATTTAATGATAAATCTATATTTTAATTTTGTGTCATTTTCACGCACGGGTTAAAGAAATAAACACAAAAATATGAAAATAATTGTAAACTGAGTAAATGACGTGGACGAACGCGGGGGCTGCGCGACGCGCGGTGTGTGGTGTGAAGTGGTGTCAGCCGTAGTCCGTTTCAAATTTCTTTATTTTGTATTTCTGTGAGCTCCGTGTTCGCCGCGCCGCGTGACGTCACGTAAGGTAGACGTTACACACTAGGAAGTAGGAACACTTTCTCACTACACTTTTTGAGTTCACTGTAGGAACTCGGTTCGAATTTTTCTCAAGTTTTATTTTAAAACAATAACAAAAAATACATAATTAATAATTATGTAGTACTTTCATGCTATAAACAGCCCCGCGCTCCTCTCACACACTGGAAGGAATTTGTTTTGTGAATAAAATCCAAAACAATAATTGACAATAAGATAATTAGTTCCATTTTTATATAGGTAAGTACATATTATAAAAATATATTGTGTACCAATATATATAATTATATACCACTTTTAAATCATTTAAAATTATGAAAGTAAATGTTCTAACATATTTAAAACGAAAATAAATTGCGAGTTGAAATTGTATTAGTAATACAAGTTATTTTATTTCAAGTACCTATTAAGTTAAGTATTTAATAACTCAGTTCCGCCTCCGTGGTCTAGTGGTTCAGAGCTTCGCTCTCAACCCGGAGGTCGTGGGTTCGATTACGGCGTTGGAACAACAAAACTGTTGTTCGGTCCTGCGCCTGATCTTGCTAGTCGTGTCGGTTTACCGTCTCAATAGGCTATGAGACTTAAAGGAAGAGAGAGTGCTTCTGTGTATTGCGCACACACTTGGGCACTATAAAAATAACTCCTGCGTAGCTGGCCTGGTTTCAATGAAATCTAAGAAAGGCTACCGACACCGAAATCGGTGAGGGGAGCTATTATTAATTCAGCTAATACAAATAATAATAAATCGTACATTTTATCAAATTCCCAATGTCTTGGGAATTTATGAAGTATGGCAATATTAATTTTATGTCCTCCAAGCTTCATACGAATTCTATTTAAAATATTATAAGTATAGATAACTCGAGTGCCCCATCAAGGTTACTACGGTACGTTATAGTAATAATTATTACACAGGTAGTTCACAAATCTTCAGAAAGTATAAAAACGCCATCTATCATGTAATAGTATTAGAATTGTTGAAGTCGTTCCACGATAACCTTATAGATGGCACTTTCAATTTGAAATAAACAATTGACCTTGACTTATTTTGAAGAATTAAAAAAAAAGAAAGAAAAGAATACACTTACTGCCATCAAGCGGTCAGTGATATAACAAACAATTGAGGAACGCTCTTATGTATGGGCCTTGCAAGTCTTATGTAATTGGTCTATGGTTATACTATTATAAAATTGTGCTTGTTCACAAGTAATGTTCTAAATATTTTGAAAGGGCACAACTAACATCTAAAGTAATGATTTTATTAGCTAGTACTAGTAAGTTATTATAGAACTATAAATCTCTGAAACTTGAACACAACCATTCCCACCAACCACAGTTGTTGTTGAGCTTTATAGAATAAACTGTTGGCAACATACGGCCCGAGACCTATCTCCGCCGGAGACCTATATGCGGCCCACAACTGTTTTATTAAGAGGAAACACCGCGAAATTTTTTCCATACAAAAATAGGGTTCTACGGGATTCCTGTTTCCTCCATGGATAATGCTGCCAGAGTAACAATTATTTTCCTGAATATTCATGGATATTGTTTGTACGTCCCTATTTTTTACTTTTTTTAATAAATTAATTATTTAAAGAGATATGGACGTTCAAAAACCTAAAAAAAATGGCCAGACTCTTCGATATGTTTAAACATCTAGGAAACAGATTTGACTACATTAAATAACAAAATCAAAAAATAGGAACCTAGTTCATTTCTTTTATTAGCTAATAAAGAAAAAAATATTTAAATCGGTTAAGTTTTGGAGGAGGAAACAGGAATCCCCTAAACGTCGATTTCTGGTAATTTTAATAGGTAATTTCAGTCCAAGTTGCAGTTGTCTCTATCGCGCTAGTGCTGGCTAGCTAAGGCACTGCGAGACAGCAATATATTTTATAAATGCCTATTTTGTATTTCTCTCAACTGTGTTGTTTCCTCTTAAGGAAAGATTTAAAATATGAAGAAAATAATAGACATACTGTTATTTAAATGTGTGTGTGTGTGTGTGTGTGTGTGTTTGTTACTTACTGCTTGTTTGGACAGGAGTTCTTACAATTTTATAAATCGTTTTTCCACTATTGTAATTTCCAGGTTCGAGTTTCCAAGGCCAGTAGTCGTATTATACCATTGCCGAAGTCGGCTGAGGAAACCATGGATTTCAAGAGCAGAGAGTTGTATGTTGAAAATGTGGAAAAAGACACAACAGCTGATGTAGCTAACAAAGTAAGTTCCAATTTCACCAACACATGAAAGTTAATCCTTCATTAAATATCATGTTATCCCTCTCGTGTTTCCTGTCAATGAATGAGAAGGCATGGTATCAACAGCCTGGTGACTCATAGATAGACAGACAGCGGAGTCTCAGTAATAGTCCTGGTTCTGTTCTAACACAGGACCGTAAATAAGCTATTTCTTAGAAATTCGGGAACAAACTCCGTGACAGGTAAATTTTTATTATAACATACTAGATGCCCCGGCGAATCTCGTACTTCGAATTCTTTTGAATTCTTTTTTTTGACGAATTTTTTGGCGAATTCTTTTGACGCACTGACACTAGGTGGCACTCACCTACCGGGTCCAATTAATTCACTAAACCTTCCTCTATCTATTGCCGAATACAGCTTGAAGATGGGTAGCAGTCTTTGAGTTTATCGTTTTAGTTTGTTTTAATAAGATGTAAGGTAAATATTTATAAATAGTTTTATTTCTTTTCAGATTTCGTTCTCTCCTCAACTGCGCACTTTTGAGATGGACATCATGGAGTCGATGGGTATCAAAGAAGATAGAACACCCGCCAAGTCTTATTGGTACTAAAATGTTAAATAGGACAAATTAATTATGTTAAAATAGTCGATAGTAAATGTATTATTTAAAAACAGTTTTTTAATGTTTTAATATCATCGCTGTATAATTATGTAATTATACGGGGCCTCCGAGCCACAGGGCCTCCAACGTGCGTGAGCGAAAATTTAAAAAAAAAATTCCAGCAACAAAAAAGCAGTTTCTCTTTTTTCCGCGTAAAGCGTACGTTCAAAGGTTGGCAACACCATACATGGGTTGTCGCGGGCTTATTTATATATGCATTTATTTTTCTTTTGTGAGAAATATTTACCCTTCAAAATTTAATACGCGGCCCCGCCAAGGTTACGGCCGCCCGCTACGCCACAAATTATATTTGTGCTATTAAACCACTGAAGAGTAACTGAAAGAAAATAAATATTTAATTGAGTAATTACTTATGAATTGACAGATAAGCTTATTTTTATCCCAAAAAAATACAGTGTTCCCGTGGAAGGCTGCATTTACTGGGGGCACGGGAATGCCTGTCAAGACGAGCCAAGCGAAGCGCAAGGGCACTACCTACCTTTTCTCGAAAGGTTTCGTCGTTTTTTTGAACTCTCATAACTTTGCTTTGGATGATGCTAAGTAGTTGAAAATTTCAACATATAATGACACCAGTAAAAACCTGAAACATACAAAGTTTGAATGTTGGAACTATTATACTTTAGATTTTATCAATGCCAAAAAACCCCAGATTTCGTCACTGACTCATTTATAGATCATCAAAATTCATAAGGTACTTCCTGAAGTTCTAGTAAGCTGATATTATTTATGTAAGCTGTTATTGCTACTAAAAAGTAGTACTAAAAACCGTTCGACACTTCGATAGCGCGAAGCGTCACGTTTTAACTGCAATGTAGCGTAAGTCAAGTTAAGCCTGCTGAAGTAAGGGCGCATAGATCAAGAATTTTGGTTCTACATGAGATCTGACCACTTTTTGATAGATTTTGATTAAGGTGTAGTGTAGAGCTTGGCTTTATACGATATCTGATAACTTTTTCACAGGGTAAGCTGTGTAGGCTCGTCTTGACAACATTTTTACATGAACATGTTTTTGGTGGGATTGTATATACTTACGCAGGCTTCGGCGTAAGCGTAAAGTATTAAAAAATGTGTGATAAATTTTTCCTAAGCAATTTTTTACTTACTTTTAGTGAATAATCCAAGTAGATTTTTTGTAATAACTTGAACATAATATACGCAGATGAATCATGATTAATACTTAAAAACTACTTATCTATGTTCAAGATTACTTAGAAAAACATAACACTATTATCATGATTTATTTATAGCGATATGTTTAATATTTACAACATTCCCCGCGACCTTTTATCTACAATAACAACTTATTATCTAAAAATAATTATTATCTAAAGCTTAGAAAATATTTTTAAACAGGATGGTGTATGTAGCAGGTAAATATTTTTAATTTTTAATAATTTATTTAACAATTTATTGACACATTAAACATTTACAATACTTACTAGATACAATAAAAAAAATTACAAAAAGGTAGTGCTTATTTCTAAAAATAAATTTCTTCCAGCAGCCCTACGGAGTAGGGTTCAGAACCGGGAAATCCCGGTACCGAAAATCCCGGGATTTCCCGGTTCTTTGACTACTGTTATAGAACCGGTTCTCAACTCAAAAGAACCGGGATTTTCGGTATTTTCGGGATTTTTTTTACATTAACAAAAAATAAATGCAACGGGCTTAGAAAAGTACTTTTGTATTAAAATTACACATTGTGGCATGTCAAGTTAAAGGATAATATATTTATTGCTATACAATGATTAAAATATCGTTATACATTCACTTCCATTAAAGTTTTACATAGATATAAACAATTTTTATAAACATGAGTAATATTATATTACTAGCTTTGGCCGCGGCTTAGAGCGTGTGGAATTATTGTATTCGTAGCAAAAAGTTTTTTCCAAATAACACTACAGCTGCAATGTGGTTTAGATAATGTTATAGCAATAAACATATTATGAGTATCATTATATTTTAACCAATGCATATAAAAACTTAATAAATTGTATACTTTTTACACCTTAGGTTACATTATTGGAGTAAGTTTCCCTTTTTTTAAATATAATAAAGCCTGTGTTCACCGTTGATGGTGTAATTTCAGACGGCGAAAAACGCTTTCAAATTTTAACTTAAGTTACGATGTTATTCAAAATATTCTTAACTGATTTTACTATCTCAACATATTAAAATAAATCTAGGGGAAATGTCTGCTCATTAAATATATATTTAAGTCAAAATCAAGATTTGTCTATAAAGGCCATAGAACCTAAAAATAATAATTATGAAAAAAAGTACTGTCTGTCTGTCAGTCCGTATGTGAGTCCGTACTGAATGGAATAAAATTAAATTTAGCTGGCTGATAGCTTCGAAACTAAAGGGTAAGTAGGATATTATTATCCCAAAAACGAAAGGGCGCCCGTTGGATTTTCAAAAAACAGTAGCTACTTATTTGATGGTATTTTGGCGAAACTACTCGACGTATTTAATTGAAACCCGGCACAAAGGTAGATTGGACCATGAAATTAATAACAGGATTTTTTTTGTTAGGAAACAAAAGGGTCCCAAGAGATCATAATTATAAAAGCTGTATTTTTGAACTTGCTTATAAAACAAAAATAAATTATGATTTTTTGTATCTTCGTATTTATCTGTATTCTGATTTCTTTTAAAATATAACAATTAAAATAAATAATATAATCTTTTTGCTACTACTTATAAATAAAAATCGCAAAAACCAATTTTATAAAATATCTTTGAACTATGAATTTTTGTTGAATCAATTTATCTGTTGGATAAAGTTGTTAAGATTTTTGAAAGATCCATCTTTTTAGCCAGTAAAACTCACTTCGATATTACATTCAAAGGGTAAAAACTTACTTTCACAATATCTGCGTTTAAAATTTTAATTTCTGTCCAAACATTATACCGCATTTCGCGCGATTGGCTAAGCAGAAAAATAGTTTTAAAATGTTTTATCCATACTTAATATTATTTCAAACGTGAAACTAACTATGTCTGTTACTTTAAGACTCATGAACCGTTTTACCGATTTGGTTTAACTTTGGTACGGCGATAAGTTTATAATAAATAGGACTTATCCACGCCGAGGCAAAACTACCGAGCAAAGTAGGATTCAACGTCACGTATATAACGTGACGTTGATTCCTACTAACAAAATATAATTACTTATACTTATACTTATAAAACTCCTCAGTTTTGGTTGGGTTTTTTGTACTACACAGTATTTTACAATATTATAAGTTTTAATAGATTTACACCGGTAAAATAGTTTTTTGGCTCATGATAGATCGTAGATATAATATGCAATGTTTTATTTACCTATTCAAAAGTAATAACTTTGCAAGAGCGGGAGGGAATCTGCTAAGTGTGCCTTATATATGGCAAATCGTTATACATAATATACGCCTCGAAAAAAAAAATATTGTAGTGCGTATGATCTGGCCAGAAACTGGATAGTAGATAGTTATAAGATTATTGATATAATATTATCTTAATCATACTGCAGCCATAGAGGTATTTGATAAAGAAATTTTTGTTACGAATACTATTCTACGCGCCCGAAGCCGCGGAAAAAGCCCTAATATTATAGACGTTAAATTAAATAAAACTTTATCAAAGGTTTATAAAGGTTCGTAATTTATAACGATATTTTAATCATTGTATAGCAAATTAATGTATCATACTTTAACTTGACATGCCAAAATGTGTGATTTATTTATAAAAAGTAGTTTTCGAAGCCATTGTATTTGTTTTTAGTCGAGTAAGAAAAAAATCACGAAAATACCGAAAATCCCGGGAAATCCCGGGAATTCCCGGTTCTGACTAGTGCCGGTACCGAAAATCCCGGTTCCTAAAAATATACCGGTTCTCGATACCCTACTACGGAGAGATATTGGATAAAAGTTAGCAGATAGGACGTGCACATACCTAATATGTAGTATAAAATGAAATAAGTAACATGTGTAATATAAACATAAAATTACAAAATATGTTACTTATTTATACTTAAAATTATACATTTTAATGAATAATGTAAAAAATTTCGTGTTTTTTTCGTAGGTACTACCTTTAGTCTATAATAATATAATAATATCTATGGACGCTTCACACCACGTCAATCTGGCCCCGTGCTAAGTATCCGAAGAACTTGTGTTACAGGTACCAGACAACGGAAATATATTTAATACTTTTATAATTAATACTATACCTACACATATTTAATAAACCCTCGGCGGGATTCGAACCCGCGACCTCTCGTTCGAGCATCAACGCGCTCAACCACTGCGCTACGGAGGTTGTCTATGGTAGTACCTGGAGTACAGTGAAGCACAGTGCAGCGGAATTTAGAAATTTGAAATATCAAATTCATCCGCATGGCCGTAATAATAATTTCAACACGTAGTACGAGTAGTAACTAGTAGAACTACGTAATATGCAATTTGTTGACTCTAGCGCATATCTGTCGATCGATTTTTATTTGACATAGCTTTGCATTACGTTTTCAGAATTTCGCTTCAACTCTTCGCTAGTATGCTCGACTAATAATGCTGCCAATTGAACTGTAACTAAATCACCGCGCGATGAAGAAATACAGCGACATATGATTTGGGCGAATGTTTTCTTTTCTTTACATGCAAAGCACATTGAATCGAAATGAAGTCAGGAAGTCCAGACCTAAACCAATGAACTAAAACAAGAATTAGCCTCAATCTAATAATTTATTATAAGTACTTAAGTACATTATAAGTACTTAAGTACATTATTAAAAATTCTTTCAATTAACTAAATATAGACTTAATTACGACACTACAAAGGTTTATTTTTGTGCACACATGAAGTTGTTGTCCATGGTATCAACTATCAGCTGTTTTTGTTGCATAACTCGTAAGACGCAGGTCGCAGATAGCACAACAATATTACTATTAGCTCTCTGACGTCACGTCACGTCATCATCTACATAATATTATACACATCTATACTAATATTATAAAGAGGTAACGTTTGATTGTTTGTTTGTTTGTTTGTTTGTTTGTTTGTTTGTTTGAATGGAATAGGCTCTGAAACCACTGAACCAATATGAAAAATTCTTTCACCGTTGGAAAGCTACATTCCTAGCGCTGAACATAGGCTATATTATATGTTTAAAAAAAAGTAGGGTTCCTTACTAAAACCCTAAAAATGTAGCCCAAAGTGTAAAAAAACGACCTCCAAAATTTCTTACATCGTGTGCGCTTCGACAACGGCTTGACCAATTTCGCAAATTTTTTTACGGTATATTCGTTATTGTTACGAAAAGGTTATTATGAAAGAAAATGTTGAAAAAAATAAGCAGAAAATTAGAAAAAAGAAGAAAATACGTGATGGTCACGCGGGGTTTGAACCTGGGCTCGATCGATTCACGTCGTTGGCAGTTTATATGACACGGCTGTCATGGCAACGTCATTATTTACAAATGGAAAATAAAAATTATGAAATGCTATAAATACCGTTTTTATATCAGCTTAAACTATTTGGATTTAAAAAATTATTAGGATTAACAAAAACATGAATCCAAATAGTTTCAGCTGATATAAATACGGTATGTAATGCATTTCCTAATTTTTGTTTTCCATTTGTAAACAACGCTGTTACCATGGCGACCGGTAGACGTTATAGACGTTTGGCTGCGTTTCCATTGACGCGGGGCGAGGCGGACAGGAGCTTGCGGTACCCGAATTGACCAATCACTATGCTCGAAATCTCTGCTCCACTCCGCTTGGGAACCACTAAGTTCCTATGCGCCCCGCTCCGCGTCAGTGAAAACGCCAAGATTGGAGAAGTTTTCCAAATCTATACATCTATACAAACAAATAAAATTGAAGTGTCAGTAAGTATGTAACTTTCAATTAGCAACGTTTTTCTAAATACATATGACATTTTAAACGATATCTTCTGCTTTTTTTTGCATTGGCAACGATATTTACTGAAAACGAAAATGTAATTTAAAAAAAAATGTCTGTCAGCGTCTCTCTTTGCTCCGGCTAATCTCTGGAACGGCTGGACCGATTTTAACGAGACTTTCACTGGTAGATAGCTAAAGTTATAAGGATTAATTTAGGCTACTTTTCATCATCATCATCGTCGTCATCAAACTCATGATCACCGAATTGGCTGGACCGACTGTGACATTCACCGGGCTTAGCTTATGTTAGTAGGAGTAATCTATACATCTATATGTATAAAAGTAAGTCGTGTTAGTTAAATTATTTATAACTCAAGAACGGCTTTATCGATATGGCTGAAAATTGGTGAGGAAGTAGCTTAGAGCAAGTAGACGGACATAGGATACTATTTATTCCATATTATGTCAGCGTTGCGGGTTCTGTGTTTGGGTTTCGCGTTGTGGGTTCCGCGTTGCGGGTTCCGGGTTTCCGTGTTGCGGGTTCCGGGTTCCGCGTTGCGGGTTCCGCGTTGCGGGTTTTGGGTTCCCATGCTGCTGGTTCCGCGTTTCGGGTTTCGGGTTCCCATGCAATGCGGGTTCCGCGTTGCTAGTTCCAGGTTCCCGCGTTGCGGGTTCCGGGTTCCCGCGTTGCGGGTTCCGGGTTCCCGCGTTGCGGGTTCCGGGTTCCCGCGTTGCGGGTTCCGGGTTCCCGCGTTGCGGGTTCCGGGTTCCCGCGTTGCGGGTTCCGGGTTCCCGCGTTGCGGGTTCAGGGTTCCCGCGTTGCGGGTTCAGGGTTCCCGCGTTGCGGGTTCCGCGTTGCGGGTTCAGGGTTCTCACGTTGCGGGTTCCGCGTTGCGGGTTCCACGTTGCGGGTTCCGCGTTGCGGGTTCCACGTTGCGGGTTTCGGGTTCCCGCGTTGCGGGTTCAGGGTTCCCGCGTTGCGGCTTCCGGGTTCAAGCGTTGCGGGTTCCGGGTTCCCACGTTGCGGGTTCCGGGTTCCCGCGTTTGGGGTTCCGAGTTCCGCGTTGCGGGTTCCGGGTTCCCGCGTTGCGAGTTCCGGGTTCCCGCGTTGCGGGTTCAGGGTTCCCGCGTTGCGGGTTCAGGGTTCCTGCGTTGCGGGTTCAGGGTTCTCACGTTGCGGGTTCCGCGTTGCGGGTTCCGCGTTGCGGGTTCCGCGTTGCGGATTCCGCGTTGCGGGTTCCGCGTTGCGGGTTCCGCGTTGCGGGTTTCAAGTTCCCGCGTTGCGGGTTCAGGGTTCCCGCGTTGCGGGTCCCGGGTTCCCGCGTTGCGGGTTCCGGGTTCCCGCGTTGCGGGTTCCGGGTTCCCGCGTTTCGGGTTTCGGGTTCCCGCGTTGCGGGTTCTACGTTGTTTTTTTTTTAGTTGAATTTCATCATAAACTCTTTTTATGCTCAACGAAGTGGGCAAGGGTCAGCTAGTAAATTATAAAGAGGAAAGATTTGTTTTTTTGTATTTTTATATTATGTAACGACTTAACTCAAAAAGTACTGGACCTATTTTAATAATTCTTTTTTCATTAGAAAGCAACATTATCACTGAGTAACATAGGATTGCTTTTCGTTAGTCTCACGTAGTATCCCCTTAGTCGTCTGTGTTAGTCTCGCTAAAACTCGAGATCAGCTGAACTGATTCGGCTATTTTTGGTCTTGAAATATTCGTGGAAGTCCGGGAAGGTTTACACGGTTTCCATGCTCAACGAAGTGGGCACGGGTCAGCTAGTTTACAATAAAGGGAGCGTATAATAAAATATGTATGTAAACTCCATACTGATTCAAAGTTATTTATATGTAGGTAACCAAAGCTCAGCATCTGGTGACATTTGAATGTTTATTGACACATTATTTTGGTGGACGTTTTTTTTACTTACATACAAGGTGTAAAATAAATGAGTGATAATACTTTAGGGTGTGTATGTGCCTCATAAGTAGAGTATACTGTGAAAGTCCCAGCGCTGAAAAACTTACTTTTGACTCTCATGTTAGTATGACAAATGCCCCAACATCATAAATTTTCCCATACAATAAAAAAGTTCCTGTTTCAGCGCTGGTAATTTCACAGTAAACTCTATATACGGGGCCCATACCTAAAGTATTATCACTCGTTAATATTATTGCCTGTATATTCCATTGAATCGGAAAGCAGTACTTTATTAGATGATTAATTATGGGCAGTATTTTAAAGAGGCAAGACTTTGGTTCACGCGTCATCTTGCACGCAAATTGTACTAAATTTTACATTTCAAAAGCCAAGTCAAAGTTGAAAGTGCGAAGTAACATGACGTCACTACAAAAAATATACAATAGATCTTTGACTACAATGCTTAGCATTGTATTAATCTCTATTCGTGAAAAACCAATGCTATGGCATTATCGGGCCGACCGTCCCGTGCTAAATAAAATAAATAAAAAAATAAAATAAAATATGTTTATTTCAGACCATAGTCCATAGCGTTAGTAATTACATTAAAACCTTACACCTATGTTAGTAACAAATCATTTCTTTTTCTTAATTCTTAAAACTTATACCTACTACTAAATATTCTATTTATAATTTAAATTTATTTTGCATATCTGCGCCACAATACCGGCTAAGTATCCGAGAACTTGTGTTACAGGTACCAGACAACGGAAATATATTTAATACTTTACTCACACATATTTAAGATTTTTATTAAATCATACAGAAATTTAATACACATCCATGACCCAGAAACATTGAAAACATTTTGTTCCCTCGGCGGGATTCGAACCCGCGACCTCTCGCTCGAGCGAGTGTAAGTGGAGCCAATAGGAATAGTCGTAGAAACGTCACGCGGCATGCCACTGGTACTTAATACCTTTTTTATGTCGCGAGGGAAATGCATTCCTCTAGAGTCTAGGGGTATGTGAGACTCCCGGCTCTCTACCGCCGGTTTATCCACTAAAACCACTTACGGATTGACATCAGCCGCTGTGTTGAGGGAAGTACCCTGGATCTGTCAAACACAAGCCACGCCCCCCACGACCGGCCGGTCTACCTCACAAGAGACCTTCCATCACAATAAGAGAGCACTCCAGCAAATTGAAGCGCTCTCCTCGACGCCTAGACTATAGCCGAAGAGGTTTGGTACTTAATACCATAGCTGGGCACCGTTAATCACACAGTTAACTTCGTTAATCGTTAATCCGTTACTAAAAAAGTTAGCTTCGTTAAACGTTAAACCGTTACATTTGGGAAGAATTAACGCAAGTTAACGTTAATCGTTAATCCGTTAAAATTCGCTAAAGGTTTAAGAAGTTAACAGGTTAGGAACAATAAAAGACGTATATAGGTTATTGAAATGTATTCCCCTTTATGAATATTAATATATTACATTTAATTTAATTAAAGTTTTCATCCGATAGTGATGCTCGTTTTGCGGTTATAATGTATTTACCTAAAGAAAAATTTAAACAATTGCAGCGCTTGACGGTATGGCACTATTGTATTTAATGAACAGATTAATGAATATGTTTTCAACGAGGAATGCAATATCTTTGAATGACTCTTATGATTTTATGTCCAGCCACAGTTTAACGAGACTTTGCGTTTTACTCTTTAAAGAGTGGGAGCTTTTTGATTTTTTAGCTGCTTTTGTTTCACTCACAACGCGCCTTGCGGCACTTGTCGTTTCATACTGGTCTGAATTAGTTTTTCTTGCCGCGCCCTGGTGCCTTACGGTAAATAGTGGGCATTGGATTAACGATTAACGGACCTCTGGATATTAACGGAAGTTAACGAGTCCGTTAACATTTTAAGATGTTAACTTAAAAGTTAATCCGTTAATGAAAATGTTAACTTCGTTAATTAACGATTAACGGATTAACGAGTTAATGCCCAGCTATGCTTAATACCTAGTCCGTACTCAGTAGGTAATAAGGAACAAGGTACCAAGTGTTTAAATTGCAAGTTGCAACACATTGTTACATCTCTATTAAAACTAGAGGTTGTATATGTATGTTCACAGATTTATATAACAACATAAATCTGTAAACATGCAACCTTTAGTTTTTACAATAGCATTTAATAAGCAATAATTACTGTATATTATAAGACAAGCAATATCAAGGCCGCTTCACTTTGCTTTGCTTCCTCAGAACACGTGTGCTTTTGAAAGTGAGTAAGTGGTTAGAACCTAAGATCAATAACTAGAAAATTAAATAGGATTATTATTCTCAGGTTAGAACATGGTTCTAATGATACTGCAATGGAGAAGGAATTATAATATTCGAGTATAATATATGATGTGATAAGGAACTCTTTTGCTTCCTGAGGGGTGTTATGAACATTATTTAGCATAAAAGTTTGAAATTGACTTTAAATAATTTTATGTTTGTCTTTTACTAGAATATTACCTTCTTAAGTTATACCTATTCTAGGGAAAAATATGGCGCCCGGCAGGTTCCAGGGCTATACCTGCGCTTGCGCACGTAGACATCTTATCCGCATGGATATTGCTGTTCACGGTTTTCTATTAGGTATTATACTCGTAAGTATTTTGCATTGTGAGTTGTCGTGACAGGCGTGTTAAATGTGATTGGTACATTGTTTTTTAATTACGCGATATCTTAGTCCTTTAATTATTACTGTACCGATTTAATATGTTTAAAGTCAAATTTAAAAAGTAAAAACATTTTTTTTAGTTTTTAACAAATAAAAAAAATATATACAATAATAATATCTACGGACGCTCCACACAATGTCAATCTGGCCCTGTGCTAAGTATCCGAAGAAATTGTGTTACAGGTACCAGACAACAGAAATACGAGTATATTTAATACTTTTATACTATACACATTACACATAATTATTAAAGTTTTTTATTATATTATACACAAATTTAATACACATCCATGACCCAGGAACATTTAATACTTTTTGTTCCCTCGGCGGGATTCAAACCCGCAACCTCTCAAGGCGCTCAACCACTGCGCTACGGAGGTCGTCAAAATGAGGAAAGGTAGTATAATCGTATCTCAAAGCTATAGTGACTGTTCTTTTTTCACACTGTATAGATTGAGAAAAAGTCTTTATGTATGCACACGGGAATAACCACAGGTGTCAGGGTGCATCGTAAATTTTCAGATAATGCTGGACATAGCACGCGTGACCGTGGCGTGGTCGAGGCGTGCTCGATTATACTATCTCCTGACCGATTTCGGTGACTGATAACGATATATTTATGTATTTCAGCGTGTTACTGTGTATGCTCATCTATCTGATATAGATATATCTCTTAGATATCACGTTAGTGACACTACCATTTGGGGTTTGGTTTGGGTGCTATGTTTACACCTAGAACAGCTCCTGGTTACAGGCAAAATCTATGGTCGCCGCCCAATGGTTAGACCTAGTACGCACTGCGCTAGACGCCAAAATTCAAGACGCTTTCCATACTGCAAAAGAACGCTATATTTGGCGCAAGATAGTGACAGAAATTAATTCCGTGCGGGTCTCACGACCCTCAGCAATGAGGCGTCCGACGTGAGGAAGTAAACATCTCCCATGTTTACATTTAGGTCATTAAAATCAATGCGTTCGAAGTTTTCAGAATACCTCACCGCGGATTCAGCTACCAAGAATCGAGATACGAAAACATTTTAAGGACACCGGGCCCCGATCTTCGTTCAGAATTTTTAAGCTAACTGAAGTTGGATTTAGCAGCGCAAGGGCCGAAGAAAAATATAATCATAAATTTCAACAAATATTGTTTGTAATGATATTATTATATCACTTATACATGTCGCTACCACGGTGGCCTGTCATATTCTCAATAACAGAACCTCAGAAAAAAACACGAAAAAATTGCTATACAAAAAGTTCTGTACCATCGAATTTACTAAATGTATAAAAAATTAGGTTTGCTGTATGTTTGCCCTCCTTAAGTAATAACTCTATTTTTAGTATTTTTTTGATTTCTCAAAAATACGTAAGTTATGAAAATTTTAACTGTCCCGCGATTTGCAGTTTGCAGACAGTGATTTGCGATTTGTGTAGGGTTGCCATTTTCAAAATTCCGGACTCTGAAGCCCAAAACCAACAAATGCACACCTCACCAAATTCCAAAAAATCTAAATACAATAAAACTAAATTCGGATATCAGTCGTCCGGTCCGGACGCTCACCGGACTCCCTCAAAAGTAGGACAAATCTGGGGAAACCCGGACGGATGGCAACCCTAGATTTCCAGAACAGCGAAACCTTGGTAATAGGGTTCTGTTTTTACCCTTCGGGTACTGAACCCTGCAACACCTTCATTCAATAATAACGTAAAGTGCATATTGATTGTTTATCACGCTGGTGTATTTTTATTTTATAAACTTTCCGCACTGAGGTTATCGTACCACGCGCTTCCAGCGTGATCACAACCGACGGCTTCAAACCCAAACAAAGATGCGTTGTTTTACAAATCGCTCGTTTAAAACTATAACGTGTCACAGTGGCATAACTCAATTTTGAGTTATTGATACCATTTTATTCACCGTAACCGAATCTATTTAGTGCAAAAACGTGGTACAATTTAAGCCAATACCGACAAAAGTATGAGGAAAAGAGAGAGCTTGTCACGATGTAGCGCTGCCCCGTTTAGCAGCTAAGTTTATTTCCACAACGCGCCTCCTCAGTGTGACAATGCAGTGCGTGAGAGAACTTGCTTGCGGTATAAGACAGCAACGTGTTACGATCCGCATGACACCTTTTTGGAGTAAAGGTAAATATTTTATTACTTATTTATTTAATTCTATAATGTGTCACACTTGTTATGTCGCATTTTAGCATTAAAGAATTAATTGATCGTACTTGGTCATCACTTTGATAACACGTTATTCCTTTGAAAATTATGAAAATAAAATTGGTTTGTATTAGCATGTCACGTTGTATGCAATATTTTGTTACAATTGTTTAAATTTACGCTTCGTTTATAACAGGATGTCACGATATATATTTGAAATATTGTTGTTATATTAAGAAATTCATCGTTTCGTCACATTGTTTATAATAATATTTTATTAATAAAGATTTTTTTTTCTTTCAAGATGG
Source organism: Celastrina argiolus (assembly GCA_905187575.2). Taxonomy (NCBI): domain Eukaryota; kingdom Metazoa; phylum Arthropoda; class Insecta; order Lepidoptera; family Lycaenidae; genus Celastrina; species Celastrina argiolus. The sequence continues at coordinate 2,725,207 of LR994582.1, read as the reverse complement.
GTTCACGATCAAGGAGAATAGTGGAAATGGCTTATGAAAATTATCATCAAGATGAGAAAACTCCAGAAAAGCGTCGGCGTAGAAATTCTTCTAGCAGCTCCAGCATCAGAAGAGCATCTAGAAGCTCAGCTGAGGAATACTTCATCGAGGATAGCGACGATTCTGTGAGAAACCCGAATTTCACCATCAACAAAGCTATTGAAGAAAGTGCAGATGATGAAGAAGCTCACACCTTGGCAACACTGACTGTACCTCTAAACGAATTGTCAAAAGACTTAATAAATAGTACAGGCATAGAAAATTGTGTTTTCGGCTCTAAGGACCAATACATAGCTACATTTTAAGATGCTATTGCTGCGGATATAATATGCGATCAGGAAGAAAATGCATACACACCACAGAGTGAGGCTCGTGAAGACGAAGAAGAACAATGCTCCTTTCACGAGTTATGCCATCTTAGATTAATATTAGTACCTAGTTCTGATCCTAAAAAAAGTATCTGTATCTGTTATTGGTTCTCAAATAGTCAATATACATATTATATCTCAGTCATTATGGTTATTGTAAAATAGGTACTACCTAATTATAAGTAGGAGTATGAACTATGTACAGAAAAGAGTGGCGCTAGTTGCGGTTATTCCACGACTTGAACCTTATTTTGGTACAAATTTTGTCGTTTACGACACTATAGTAAATTTTAATATTTCTATAATTCATAATATCAGGTCAAATTATTATTTTTAGACGTAGGATTGTTTTGTCTAATAAAATAAGGGTTTTAATTTAGTTACTTATTTTTGTTATTATTTGTTTGTGAGACTGATTATAAAACTAGTAAGTTACACTTTAGCTAATAGTTTTTTTCAATAAATACTCCTATTAAAATTTAAACACTGTTATTTTTACTATATAATATATTCTGTACCACATTCTTAAATATCTTTATTTTGTTACCTATAACGTGATATACCCCTTTGTCAGTCAGTAAGTTCATTATTTTTATAGGAAGAACGTGACATGTAGGGACTTTTTTTTATAAAACTATTATTTCATAAATAAATATCTATACATCAATGAAATTTTCACTGAGATTCATAGTTTCTTAGTAAAGTTTAAAATGGGCAAAATAATCTTTTTTGTAGCTATCTTACTTTAAAAGTTATAAGATTTTAAAAGTTTCAAAGTCGTTTTCCCAAAATTCCAGTTTTTCGTTGTGCCACGTTGTAGTTTTAAACGAGCGAAATGCAGTAAGTACTATCGAACTAGTTGCTGCTCGACTCGACTAGGCTTTATTATCTACTTTGTGACTAGGCATAATATGCTGACAGTGCCGATGATTGGTGCAAATACTTACAAATAAAATAAATAAGGACTTTAACCACGTATGCAGGCTATGCGGTCTCTGTGTTGATATCAATCACTAGTCTTTCTCTACCTCACAAGTGGATTAAGTTTAAAAAATATGTTACATTATAAATTATTTAATTGAATCCTACTTAATGTTATGTTCCTTAAAATTATGTTTGTCTGTTGAACTGAATGACTAATAGGACCTAAACAGGGATAGTGAAACAATATAAAAAGTTGTTGTAATGCCAACAATATGGAGTGAGTAATATTATTGTAAACACATTTAGAATCGTTGCAAAAACTACTGATAAGTGTCAGATAATGCAAGCAATTGCAATTAATTATCCAACACTTATTAAGAAGATTGCGAAGTCCTGGGACAATGCCGTAGAGAAAGAGTAGTCATTGAGTAGACAACGAGTAGTGGTTGAGTAGAGAAAGACTAGTGATTGATTTCAATATTGAATATTGAATTCTCTAGTTTGTAATAAAGTTGATACTCAAATATTGATGAAATAAGGAGTTTAATATATGAATTCTGAATCTATTCCTCCTATTGTAAAACAAAGGGTTATAACTTCAGTATAGACGATTTACGTGCAGGTAAATATAATGATTATGATGATTACACAAGGCGGTTAGAGTAATGATGTCCATACCTCATTACAATATACTTATACGTCATTTAATATATCTTGGCTCTCAGTCTCGGTCGTGAATTAGATCCCCGCGTCGGGAAAATAAAAAAGTAGTTTTAAAGTTGGGTTAGGACAATGCAGGCTGATCTGATTGTCTGAGAAGAAAGAGTCAAGAAAGTCGGTCCTGCGCTCATCTCTCACGCGTCAGACTCGACTGGCTGACGTCGAATTTGAAAAAGTGCGCTTGTATATTGCGCACACACATAGGCACCATAAAATAGCCTCTGCGTAGCAGTTCTGGTTTCAATGAAACCGGTAAGCGTCGTCAAAATCGCTGGGAGAGCTATTATTCTTATAAAAAGATTAAAAAATTTCGGCGCTGAATATGATGTTATATTTAGCTTATTTTTGGTGCACGCGTGTTTTAAAAAATAGTGAATCACACGTCGTGATTCCGCAGTAATCCTGCGTGTTTCGATAATGGTTATTATAATTAAAAGCTTCTGACTGTATATTTACATTTTGCCAAGCGCTTGTTGTCATTCGCGCGCTGAACCGCGGTGGAGAAAGACGTGTGTGATTTGAGAAGTTCCTTGTTCTTTTTTTCAAAAATGGAATCGAAAATAGTGCTGCTCACTCTCTGTGTTGGTTTTGTTCACTGTGGAGTGGTAAGTTTTTGGTTATTTATGATGTAATTTTTTTATTTTAAAACTTATTTTTATTTTATTTTAATTAACATTAATTTTGTTAGTTTAATCTAATTAAAGTTATAGAGTAGGGTATTTTTTAAATAGCTTTTGGCTCAAGTTCCCAAGATTTAGTTTTAAGCAGTGTTGATTGTTTATTTGTGTTTTGTTCAGAGTAAGCAATGGTTAACTTATAAAAGTAAGCCTCTGAGCCATCTTCTACTTATTTTACTAACCTAGGAACCGAGCTTAGTCTAGGCCCTAGAGAAAGTCCTAACCAAAAGAGAAATATAAAAAAAAACTCTTTACGACGTGACGTGCAAAGATAGAATGTAAGAAGTGTATTTTTTTCAGAATTTTTCATACTTTAATGCCCCTGCAAAGTTTTAAAACACAAGAAATAATTGACCATATTCAGATTTAAGTATTCAGTAGGTAGTACCCATCTTTTATAACATACGATATCGCATCTTTCCTAGTAGGTACGTCCTACTCCATAGATAAAACAATATATTATATAGAGATCCTACCATACATCGATCTATTGATTCCGTATATAAGACGCTAATGTTAAGATGACCAGCTCCGTACCGCTCTGGTTGAGCACATTAGTGTTCGAGCCAGAGGTCGTGAGTTCGAATCCCACTAAAGGAATTGAATGTTTTCTGCGTTCCTGGTTGGGTGGTTGTGGGGTTTATTAAATAGGTATATGTACAATATTATAATAAACATAAATACATGGTGTAAAAAGAGCAGTCACTATAACTTTGAGATACGATTATACTACCTATATTTTTTTTTATATTTTTTTTGTCAAAAATTAAAAAAAAAATTTTACTTTTCGTCATTTCTTATTTTTTTGTCGCAAAAATAACAATAATTAAAAAAAAAAAATTTGTAAAAAAAAAAGAAAAAAAATCTAGAATGAGAAAAGGTAGTATAATCATATCCCAAAGTTATAGTGGCTGCTCTTTCCACACCCGTTATATGTATAGTTTTAATAATTAAATATGTTTCCGTTGTCTGGTTCCCGTAACACAAGTTCTTCTGATACTTAGCACGGGGCCAGATTGACATGGTGTGAAGCGACAAAAAATATTATTACTACCTATATAATATCATTGATAAGGACTCATCCGGAAACTCTCCGGACGTAAAAAAATTTAGACAGTATTACGCTGATGATGATGATGGGTTATTCCTTGACGTCCTCCTTCGGACTTGTTTCAAGCGATGATTAATATTTTCTTCACAATAACAAAACCCAGAAGCACTTCCTATAAACGCTTTTAATATGCGTACGTGACCAGTCGCCACGTGCACTGGATTAGGGGGTTTTTAAAGGACGAAAGCATAATAGCATGCGCTTTGTGCGAGAGAGACGGAAGATGTTGGAGAGAGAGGCGATATCACGTAGTCCGCGCGTGATAGGGGTGTGCAAGCTTTTTTCTAGCTCTACATAAATCTTTTCTTTCTCTTATGACGATAAGGCCTTTGTGTTTTTTCTTTTCCATTATGTTTGTTTCTAACTTTACTTTAAATAATATCACATTAGGAATGTATAAGCTTCCTCATTATCTTTACTCAAAGAGCTCTACATAATATAATCATTGCTGAAAACTTTTTTGTGCGTGTTTTAATTATATTTTTATAGAATTAAAAGTAAGGAGGTTAAGACATTTGAGTTTTTTAAATGTTTTAATTTTAATTTTATAGGATTAAAAATAAGGAAGGAAGGAAGGAAGTTAGAACATTTGAGTTTTTATTTAAGTTACTATTATTAATTTCAGAGCTACAAAGCAGCAGTGATGGACAGTTCAATAAAGTTTGATGAGTTCAAAGCAGTGGCAATGATACACGAAGCAGCTCAATTGGTGAGTTTTTGTGTCAATCATTTAATTGGGGAAATTTCGACCAATACAATGTCAGGAATGATAAACAATTCGTTTTTCAATTGTTTATATTACTTCATATCATTTGAGCTCGACGGGTTGCCCATAACTAGGAATGAAATGGATATGAAATTTCGGATACGGATGTGGATATTAAATGATTTCGGATTCGGATTATAGATATAGATTTTAATGTTAAAATTAAATTTCTATAAAAGTTTATGTTACAGAGACAAAATATCTACTATCTAATGTACTTAAATAATAATTAATTTATGAAATTGTAATTTTTAATATTTTATATAAATTTACCTTACTGGACAAAAATAATTGGCTTAGTTTGTAGCCAGTTTAATATGGCAATGGCTTGTGATATTTAAAAAAACATTATAGTTTTTTAAAATATCACAAGCCATTGTATGGCAGAATGTCAGCCACATAATAATACTTTTTCCATCATGTTGTTACTACATTCTTTGTGATGAAATAAATGATTGATTGATATCCGTTTGTTTCGGATAATATCGGTTACGTATATGACATTTTGGTTTCCTTTTTACAGTAACAAAACTTTAATTTCGGATTCGGTTACGGTTACGGATAATGTTTTATACCGGATATCCGATAGTTTCGGTTACGGACCTCCCTAACATCCCTGCTAATTACTTTTCAGGCATCAAAGAGATTAAACATTGTAATTAGTATTGGACACTGTAGGTTTATTTCAAAATACAACAATACAGATGTAATTAATATAACCGTATATGACTGTTTGTTATTCCAAAACTTATGTTTTTTTAAAGTATTACTTAGATATAAAGATTAGGTACCCATAAACCTAGTACAACACAACGAATTTCTTAAGAATATTATAGAAGGAAAAGTAGAGGGGAGAAGAGGAAGAGGAAGACCTAGGAGAAGTTATACAGGGTGTAAAAAGAGCAGTCACTATAACTTTGGGAAAGGATTATAGGACCTTGACTGATTCTAGAAATGATTTTTTTTCATTATTTAATTTAAAAAAAAAAAAAAAAAATTTTTTTTTTCGCAATTTATTATTTTAGTCGCAAGGCCAAACTGTTTGGAACAACGTTCTGCATTAAATTCTTAAATTTTATAATTTTTGCCCTAGTACGTAATGAACGTCTTACGCGTGCTATTGACCTCTCAGCTGATCGCTGTGTTGTGCACGTTGTACATTGCCTATTGAAAATTTTTTAATTTTTAAAACAGTGGTTTAAAAGCAAATGACTAGTACCAATGGATATATCTCTTGCCTGGTTATTACCCCACGAAGTTATAGTAACTGCTCTTTTTACACCCTGTATAGAACAAATAAAGGAGAAGATAAACGTTGGGTCGTATCAAGAGGTCAAAAGTAAAGCACAGGACCGAGAAACATGGCGATTACTCCACCTACAAGAGCCTAGCTCTTAACATTTGAATGAATGAATAAACCTAGTAATGAATTTATAAAATTTCTAGATAATATTATGCTCTGTTTTTCTTATAGTAACTACAGAATAGGATTCGATTGTTAATGATGATAAATGATATCAACAAGGTCTGTTGATTTATTTACATCTAGTTTCTAGTCTCTACGCCGATTGTGTCGATAGTTAAGCTCTATTAATTAGATATTATTATCAGCGTTTGATAATATTGAATGACACGACACACATTTCCGAAAATTATTACCAAATCCTTTCAAATTGAAAATATTTTACTCCCGAATTAAATAAACTCAACAGGTTTTTTTTAAATCAACAATAAAGGCTACTGCTGGTATATCCAAAAAAAAAATCGGCATAAAAACTCGCAATGTTTAAATTTTAACTACCTTTTTTTTTTTTTTTCGAGGGGGAAATCTTCATAAGATCATCCTAAACTCTCTTAGGGACAAGAGCTAGGGGTATGTGGAGATTTTTACCCACTAAAAACCCCTCGGTGGTCCTCTTCAACGCTATAGGAGAGCTCTGGGATCTCATATGAACACGCCAGTGTTTAACTACCTACACTATTCGACTTTCGGAAAATCATTATGTTCTAATGATTACAATAAATTGTTTCAGAAAGTGGACATTCTGATGCTGCCTGAGTTGGTATCCAGTAACTACGGCGGTAACAACAAGGTATACCGACAACAACAAATAAATACAAAAAAAAATATATATGTATAGACTTGTCAAAAGGTTTCCAGTCATTGATGTTTAGCTCCCTTCCTAAGTAATTTTATAGAAACCGGAGTAAAATAAAATAAATTTTCGTTAATTCTCTGAAATTCCTAAATTTACCGTCATATCATTTGCTTGAAAACAATAATGTAAACACACACAGCTGCCAAATCAACTCCAGTCTCGCCTCGTTCTTAATTTCACTTAGTTGGATAAAATATACACTCAATTTTAACGATCTCCGTAGCGCAGTGGTTGAGCGCGTTGGTGCTCGAGCAAGAGGTCGCGGTTTCGAATCCCGCCGAGGGAACAAAAAGTTTTCAATGTTCCTGGGACATGGATATATTTCCATTGTCTGGTACATGTAACACAAGTTCTTCGGATACTTAGCACGGGGCCAGATTGACGTGGTGTGAAGCGTCCATAGATATTATTATTATTATTAATTTTAAACCAATTTGGCGCTAATGTCGTGTTCTAGATTAGCTAACTGTCAAATTCCAATCGCGATCGATTACAATTTATTCGAGTAAGGGTAAAGGTTACGTTAGATATCAAAACTTATGTGTTTTTATATTTCCAGTATGTTATGTGTAACTCTATTTACTTTTAGATGAGACAAGCGCTCTCTGATGCTGCTAGAGCGGCCGGTATATACGTCACAGCACAGATAGTGGAGAATGCCATAGACCAAACTAGAAGCAACTTTGTATTTGACAGAAACGGCACAGTTATTAGGTAAGTTTTATAAATCCATCCATACAGTTCATTTGATTAATAGGATGGTTCATGTTTTCCCGGCCCTGTCATCCTAAATCGGCATGTTCTATTTTTCACCTATAAAAAACGTTAACTAATTATCGCTCGGCGACTCATGCGATTAACCGTTATATCTCTCCGGTTATGTAATAACTTTTCAAAGGTGAGATGACGTTCTTAGTTAAGACTGCGCTTCTAAGCCCGGTTCAGCTGATACGCCCTTAAAATCAGACTATTAATCAAATACCATCTTGAGAATCTAATCGCAGTTTGATGTCGTATAAACCAAGAACTGCCTTGAGATCTAGTTAAAGACTGCTTCTTCATCTTCATACCAGAGCGGACGATTAGGCGCACGCACCCATGCACATTTATTATTACCGTTTTCAGGCATAAAAGCTGAAAGGCGATAGTTATAACGCCTTTGAAGAACTATCTTTACTTATGATCTCACACTGCAATAAGAATATGACTAAGTCCCGATTTTACCAACGCATGTTAACGGCTTGTTAAAATACCATGCCTTCTCATTCTTTGATAGGAATTACGAGAGGAACAACATGATATTTAACGAAGGATTAACTTCAACACTGCTTGGTGAAACACGCCCTTAATACAATGTTTTAACAGCCAAACCTCGTCTTACAGCAAACCAGCGACTTTCTACCGAGACTCCTTCCTCACGGACTTCGGTGTGACATTCGACTTGGTGAATGAAGAGGACCTGCTGACGTCTGATGCAGAGGCAGAGGGAGTGAGGAACGTCCTCGCCTTCGGGTCTCCTTTGCCTGTCAGCCAATTCTTATATGGTTGGTATATCTATACTAATCTATACTAATATTATAAAGTCTCAGAAACTATTGGTCGGTTAGATAGTTCATTATAGAGGAAGGCTTGAGGCTACATAACATTACGCTGCGACTAATAGGAGCGAAGCGTCAGTGAGAAATGTTGCAAAAACGGGGAGACTTTTGTTGCGTGCGCTGCATAAACGGTTTAATTCGCTCAAAAACCACGCGAACGATCTCGCGGGAACAGCTAGTCAATTATATTGCCTATGAATTGTCGTGGCGATGTGTGAGTTCGCCATATCTCATGTCCTGAATTTAACGTATGTTATTATTCCAGCTTCCCAATCTTCCGCTGCCTGGGCCTACACTACCCGGTCCAACTTGGTCACATCTCGCGCGGTCTACGGCGGACTAATACAGAAACATGGCAATCTAACCGTCACCGAGTTGAACAGTGGTAAGTTAAAGTTACAGTTATACAGCGTGTAAAATAAATAAGCGATAATACTTTAGGGCGTGTATGTGCCTCCTATGTAGAGTATGCTGTATAATAATATATAATAATATTATAATATCTATGGACGTTTCACACCACGTCAATCTGGCCTTGTGCTAAGTATTCGAAGAACTTGTGTTACATGTACCAGACAACGGAAATATATATTTAATACTTTTATACTATACACATATTTAAGATTTTTATTATATTAATACACAAATTTAATACACATTGAAAACTTTTTGTTCCATCGGCGGGATTCGAACCCGCAACCTCTCGGTCGAGCACCAACGCGCTGAACCACTGCGCTACGAAGGTCGTCGTAAAGAATGATAATACTTCAGTGTGTGTATGTGCGTCCTATGTAGAGTATACCACAGTACCAGCGCTGAAAGACTTACTTTTGACTTTCATGTTTGTATGAGAAACGCCCCAACATCATAAATTTTCCCATACAACAACAAAAAAGTTCCATTTGAAACTCTGGTGCTTTCTCAGTAAACTCTATGTATAGTTCGTCCCTGATAAATGTAACCTAAAGGTAAACAAACCGAAAACATCGAAATTTTCACTTATTCACTTATTGTGCACACTTATCAACATTTTCACAGGTATATTAAAGGATTACACTTCATTATCCAATACATTTTATAACAATTAAACAATAATTAATATGTTTAAGCATAAAATGATAATCTTTCACAGAAAAAAAGCCATTTTGACACTGCAGATTGTAGAATATAAGTCTATAGTCTATGGATTCATAGCAAACAATATAATCATTGCGTTAATATTGGCCAATTGGCATCACTGACTAATCTATGGTTGTGTCAAAGACGGATTTGTTTACATTTAGATTAAATTTATCTGGGACGTAGTATAGCACAGAACAGATAAAAGAGGTTAGAATGGAAATAGTTTCGAATTTGTATCAGAACGCGCGTCGCCGCTTGTCTCCCACTCTCAATTCCACTACAAGGAAGTAACCCAATACGTACGAGCGTAACGCACACAAATAAACCTCACGCACTTAGATTTCTAATTTGTAATTGGTTGTCACACTAACGTGAACAATGCATCAGATGGACACTCACACACGCGCACTTTTCTCATACAGTGTATTCCTTCGAACGCTCAGATCATTCATAACGCACACAGTCGTTTCTTTAGCACAATATTGAATATTATGATGAAATTTTCGATCTGATCGTTTCTAACAAACTTTACTGCTAGTGGAACGACCGACAGATGTCAAAATTTAACATTTCCTTTTTATCTCATAAATTCTATTTATATTTTAAACTAACAATAATAACTACATTATAAAAGAATCTAGAATAAATTTGCTCGATCCATAACTTAAAAATAACATCGAGATCAGTGAAATCTAAGTAAACGTCAAAAACAAGATGGGATAATTCTGAGCGTTTTGAACAGTTTTTGACAGCTGACAGCTGCTTGTGGAACACTAGTCAAAACAGTTCAAAACGATCATAATGTTGCTATAAAGTGCTAATGGAACGCTAATCTGAACGAAAAAAACGTTATTTTCGTTTAATATCAGGTACTGGAACACAGGGATACACGTTAGGGTGACCGAAGGTCGATAATTCATATAGATAAAATTATTGACACATTTTTTGAAATAGTTCGGTAAAATTTTTGCGGGGTGACGGGGGTACCGGAAGACTAATGTAATGTTCTTAATAATCACAGATATAATAATATAATGTCCGTATGACATTTTCTTTTATTTCTTTTAATTACTTAATAGAAAGCTGAATTAAATAAACAATAATTGATGGTACTTATCAATAAAGAGAGTTGCTTAAATTATAATATAATTTTCTTATATCCACATTGTTTACATCTTAGTACAACATTATCGATACGCACAAAGTACCTATAATTAAAGCATTGTTCGCTGTGAATGCAATACATTGTGCACTCGCAAACACATTATACAAAATGGTACCCTTGTATTGCAAGCAATGGATACTTTTGCGCCTAAATACGAATGTATCGTTTTCGATCACGAAGTACATAAATGCAATGGAAATAATTACTAATATCACTTATAATTAAAAGTTTTTGGACTTCTCAGGCTACACTACACACTTGGCTTCTTTTCCGACACGTTATAATAGCGCAACACGACATTTTTAACGATTTTCTATGGAGCTCCGTACGCTGTCACAGTAAGAGTGTGACTGTTGACCGATGAATCTCATTTCGGCTGACATATGAACATTTGATCATAAGTACGGCGCGTCTGCTCCGCCTACATTGCCATTCTAACCTATTTTTCTGTTCTGTGTAGTATAGTATATTATACGGGACCTATACACACCGTAAAGCATTATCACTCATTAATATTACAGCCTGTATATTAATATTAATATATGGGCCCTGATTCATGATGCCATAGCTATTATCGAACGAAGTTCTAAAACAAAAATATATGGGACTTGACATAAGGTTCGCTAAATGACAAGCGAATTCGTCTTAGCGAAGTTTATGTCAAATCCCATACATTTTGGTTTCGAGTTTCGTAAGTGATAATAGCGATGGATCATCATGAATCAGGTCTCTGATTCGTCAAGTATGCTTTGATAAGCCTCCCTAATATTATCTTACAAAAACTAGCTGTACCTGCGACTTCGTTCGCGTGGTTTTTGAGTAACTTAAACCGTTTATGCAGCGCACGCAAAGAAAGTCCCCAAATATGAATAATTTTTCCCGTTTTTGCAACATTTCTCTCTGACGCTTCGCTCGTATTGGTCGCAACGTCGCCTTCCTCTGTAAATGGACTAACCAACAAAAAAAATATTTTTCAAATCGCACCAGTAGTTTCTGAGATTAGCGCGTTTAAACAAACGAACAAACTCTTCCGCTTTATAATATTAGTATCTATGATACGTGAGACCTATAAATATTATGTCTGCATAATATCATGCACCTACACTAATTAAGTGTCATCATTTACTGTAGGTGTATAATGCAATTTGTTTTAGACAATACATTTAGTATAGTTATTTATTACTTATTGTCTTTAATCTTTATACAACTAACACTAACGGGGAATGCCGTACAGTTAAATGTTTGAGTTTAGACTTATATAGGGTGATTCATGGGTCATATAGCAAGGCGACTTTTATGGATATATTTGATCGCGATTTGGCGCGTTATGACAAATAATTTATATGAGGTGCCAACTGCCAAGATAAAAAATGCTCTACGCGTCCTTCTCTTCGGCTTCATATATGCACCGTGAATCATTCTGTATAAATGCTAAATACACTTGCAAATACACATGTGGTGGCAGTATATGTTTTCTAATTAGGAATATCGGGGCGAATCAGAAGTCAAATTGAATAACTTGACACCCGTGTGTTTTAAACTCTATTGTATTAGACCAGAGTTCTATTCTCAGTGTCCTGAATTTTATCCGATTTTCACATTCCGGATCTTTAAGTAACAGCTGTATTTCTTAAGCATATACCCATAAACTAAATCCCTATTTTACTAATGTAATTTTATACTGTACTAATAATTCAATCTGCCATTAGCTTCGATCCACAATGATCGATGGTCATTGGTCCTAATTCAACTGCCTTGGTCAACTGCCTTTTTTAAATAAAAAAATAAAGTCTTTATTTTGCAAAGTTTCATACAAAATTATGCAAGGTAGGTTAACCTAACCTAACCTAAGCACTCAAGTAATAATAATTATATTGTGGCAGTAATATGCGTAAATAGAATATCACGCAACTAAAAAAACAGGATAATGTTATTAATTATGTAAATAATGTCTCATTATGTTACACGCGTCATTCATTTTTGCATATTAGTGTTTGTAATTAAAGAAAAATAAACTGAATAATATTAAAATATATAAGTTACCTAGAATAATATATCGGGTATGAATTCGCCGCTAGGGGCGCTTGTGTGGTGTGAGGTCTCCAAAATGTCAATTGTTACTTCTGGGTACTACGCGGAGTGTCTTTCTATTTGATGCAAATAAGTAACAATACGTCTCCCCAGCCGCTGATGATGATGATTTTATTTTCAGAGCAACCTGGCACGTTCGTAGTACAGCATCGCATTCTGCCAGACCGCGGTGAGCACACTTTGGAGCCTCTGCGAGGTTCTGGCATGCAGAAGGTGTGCCATGAGAACTTCTGCTGTGAATTTGACGTCACTTCGAAATCGGGTTGGTATTGTGGTTTTTGGAGTTATATAACAAAAACTTTGGGCAGTTGTTGGGGAGAAATTTGTCACAGTTAAAGTTTATGTGGAAGTTGGTATGCAGATATTTTAAAAATACCTAGTGAATAACAATGAAGAAGACAAGTAGAGTTCAAAGATGTGCTCTACGCGTGCCTATCTAAGAGATCAAATTGTCAGCTACGCTAAGCGACGGCCGTGACGCTTTAAGGTGGTTATTGTATTACAATTATTGTATTACTTAATACAATTATTGTATTAGGCGTTTAAAGAGCTTATAATTGTTGTGTTGCTACAGCATATGGTCAGGATCCCTTCATACGTCCAATAATACACTTTGGTTGATGTGATATTTATTATTTTGTACTATAGGATAAGTCTTATAACTAGGTACGTAGGTCCTACACTTATAACCTCCCTAAGAGGACTAATAAAACCTATCTTAAGCATCAGAGTTAAATGTCATATTTGACATTACATTATTTTAAGCCTAATTAATAATGGCATAGCATTATGTAACAATAACATTCTTTAAGAGAAAGATTATATTAACAATAATATGTCTATTCCAGGAGGTGCACTTCCGTACTCGCTGTTGTCGTACAGCGGCGTGCAGGACGTACACGCTGTGCCCGTCAGAGTGGAGACCTGCGCGCTGGTGGCGTGTGCTGGACAGCACGGATCTTGTTTCGACGAGTGAGTTATTTAGTTCTGCACCCACTATAATACACACTCGTACTATGACCATTATATAAATGCGTGTTTTTTGTACAAGAATGGGCAAAGGTATTCACAGAATGTACGTACTAGATTATAGATTTCCGTTATGAATGTCTCATGACGTGGACTGTTTCTGAGATGGTCATATTACGTGTGCTGTAAAATCTGTTCTGTGCTCTTGCTTATGGGCCATACTAACAGTCCAGCTTGGAAATCCAGCGTCAGTTTCAATAATTTTTAATTATTCTTAATATCTTTGCTTACTCCGCTTTAAGGCCGCGATCCTGAGTCTGTAGGCTGAGAAGTCTGCACGGACCTTTATAACAACCATTGAATAGAATAAATACCAAAAACTTACTAATTAAACAATTATAAGTACTTACAAAATACTAGTAAAGTAGCCTTTTGGTAGCCTTTTTGTTGACTTTCCGAAAGTAGCTTGTTGAGTTTCATTTGGAAATAAAATATTTTTAATTTTGAATTTCTAAAATAGACATAATTTGCAGGTTGGAAAGAAACAAAACAAACGTTTTCGAGAAGGTGGCTATAAGCGCATACTTCTCCAACTCCAAGCAGTATCCTGTCATCATATCGTCTCTATCCACATACGATGACGTCATTTTCGTCCAGAGAAACCAATCGAACCATGCCTCTATAGAGCTCCTGGATAAGGAAGTCACTAGTTTGGGTGTCTTCGGGATCTCCAAAGACCTTGAGACGCAGACCGCGGTGATGGGCGATGATGATATGTCGGAGCTCTTCGACTACGTCTGGATAAGGTTACGCGTAGCCATTTTCATTGTATCCATTTATGTGTTGGAAATGATGTAAATTGTAAGTAAGCTTGGATTGGGAAATTTTGTAAGTGGGATTACCTTGGGTTGTGTAACTTTGTAAGTTGAGAGTAGACTAGAGTGTCACAACGAATGGAAAAACAAAAAAAACATTTGGACATTCATTTGTCCAAATGAAGGGCTTTTCACCACTTTAATATTTATTTACACGTACACCTACATAATATTAGTTTGTATTGTAGTGTCATTAGTGTTCTATGGACAAACTTGCAGACTTTTTTTTTTAATTTGGCCACTTGTATAAACTATAAAACTTTGTAAAGCATCGGTTACAATAGATTTATTAATCATGTTTTTTAAGTCTTAAAAGTAATTTTCGACAAAATCTTTTCGTCATCAGTTCATTAGATTTATCAGGATTTAAATTTGAAAAAAGAAAATCGAACATTGTAGTTTTAGGGTTACTATTAGTGTTATATCATATATGGTTACTCTCACTAAAAATGTCAAAATGTGGATGTAAATATTACTTTAATCTTATTTATTACTTTTATCTTATTAATTTAACAAAATATTAACCTTTTTGAAGATTTAAGGATGACACGTGAAGTCTTAATTGACTGCTTATAATAATGTAATTTTAAGTTAGTTATAATAATTGACTGATTCCTGTGATATTACTGTAATAGTTCATATTTACTTTAATAAATGATATTTATGATATTTGTATTTAATTTAATAATTCCAATTGAATCATCATCATTGCCTGTTATATTTAAAACTCTACGAGATTGGCTCTAGCCTTTGAAAGTCGTGGGTTCGATTACCGCGTCGGAACAATAAAAATGTTGTTTTATTTTTTGGCTAGGACAACGCAGGCTGATCACCTAATTGCCTGACAATCACGTCAGATGGTCATGTGAAAAATCGTCACTGCGCCTAATCTCTCATATTGGGGAAATAATGTAGGAGAGAGAGAAGGGAGCTCTTATTATTAATATTGCGCACACACTTGGGCCTGCGTTTTTTGTATGATTTCAATGAAACCGGCCACCGTCGTGGAACCCGGTGTTAGGAGCTTGTAATTTAATTAAGTTGCTATCGTCCTTGAAGTACCTACTAGTCTTTTAATCCCCTTTTCCAAAAATCTAATCATAAATGTTTATTTTATAGTTATTTAAAAATCTGTGGGCACCGTCAAGACGAGCCAAGCGAAGCGCAAGGACACTACCTACCTTTTCTCGAAAGGTTTCGTCGTTTTTTTGAACTCCCATAACATTGCTTTGGATGATGCTAAATAGTTGAAAATTTCAACTTATAATGACACCAGTAAATACATGAATTATACAAAGTTTAAATGTCGTAGCAATTATACTTTAGATTTTATCGATGTCTAAAAACCACTGATTTCGTCACTGACTTATTTATAGATCATCAAAATTCTTAGGTTACTTCCGGAAATCTTAGAAAGCTGAAGTTATGTATGTAAGCTGTTATTTCTACAAAACCAACAAAAAAATTATTAAAATGTAAATGCCGCCATTTTGAATCCAATATGGTGGACCACCATATTGGATTCAAAAGGATGTTTATTATAAGGATCTGATGATCTTTAATTTATAAAAGGAATATAATATACAAGTACATAAAAAACCTACGACCTACTTATTGTAGGACCAATAGTCGTTCAGAGTTTTGCTCCATATAATTTATGTCCGACTTTATGTATGTTGAGTGCGTTGCACTACTGCAATCAGTATATTCTATTATTCATCTACAAAAAGTCGGTCACCAATTATTAATCGGTGACCGACTTTTACCGAAGATGAAAAATATATTAGTCGCGTTATAGGCGTCGCGGCGCTGGGCGTTTTTGGTGGGATACTCTTTTTTAAAATATTCTTTTCAAAATACCCTGTTTTAATACTCTTTTTCGTTAAGCCTTTATTGTAAAGTACTAATTTGCTTCATAATTTCCACAGGCGCATTGGTAAAATTAACAATATTTTATGATGCAGTCTTCATTAATGCAGTACACAGTCTAAGGTTCAGAACCGGGAAATCCCGGTACCGAAAATCCCGGGATTTCCCGGTTCTTTGACTACTGTTATAGAACCGGTTCTCAACGCAAAAGAACCGGGATTTTCGGTATTTTCGGGATTTTTTTTACCTTAACAAAAAATAAACGCAACGGGCTTAGAAAAGTACTTTTGTATTTAAATTACACTTTGTGGCATGTCAAGTTAAAGGATAATATATTTATTGCTATACAATGATTAAAATATCGTTATACATTCACTTCCATTAAAGTTTTACATAGATATTATAAACAATTTTTATAAACGTGAGTAATATTATATTACTAGCTTTGGCCCGCGGCTTCGGGCGTATGGAATTATTGTATTCGTATATAAGTTCTTTAACAAATAACACTACAGCTGCAATGTGGTTTAGATAATGTTATAGTAATCAAAAAAATATTATGAGTATGATTATATTTAAACCAATGCATATAAAAACTTAATAAATTGTATACTTTTTACACCTTGGGTTACATTATTGGAGTTTTATTAAGGATCCCTTTTTTTTTAAAATATAATAAAGCCTGTGTTCACCGTTGATGGTGTAACTTTCCGACGGCGAAAAACGCTTTCAAATTTTAACTTAAGTTACGATGTTATTCAAAATATTCTTAACTGATTTTACTATCTCAACATATTTAAATAAATCTAGGGGAAATGTCTGCTCATTAAATATATATGTAAGGGCCGATTTTTCAATCGTCAGTTAACTTTTATTTAAGGAATAAATATGTGACTTTGGCAGATTTTGTATGGAACAAATGTTAAAGTCACATGTTTATTCAACAGATAAAAGTTATCTGACGATTGAAAAATCGGCCCTAAGTCAAAATCAAGATTTGGGGTCTATAAAGGCCATAGAACCTAAAAATAAATAATAATTATGAAAAAAAGTACTGTCTGTCTGTCGGTCCGTATGTGAGTCCGTACTGAATGGAATAAAATGAAATTTAGCAAGCCGATAGCTTCGAACCTAAAGGGTAATGTAGGATATTATTATTCCAAAAACGAAAGGGATGGATTTTCAAAAAACAGTAGCTACTTATTTGATGGTATTTCGGTGAAACTACTCGACGTATTTAAATGAAACTCGGCACAAAGGTAGGTAGATTAGACCATGAAATTAATAACAGGATTTTTTTTGTTGGGAAACAAAAGGGTCCCAAGGGATCATAATTATGAAAGCTGTATTTTTGAACTTGCTTATAAAACAAAAATAAATTATGATTTTTTGTATCATCGTATTTATCTGTATTCTGATTTCTTATAAATATAACAATTAAAATAAATAATATAAACTTTTTGCTACTACTTATAAATAAAAATCGCAAAAACCAATTGTATAAGATATCTTTAAACTATGAATTTTTGTTAAATCAATTTATCTGTTGGATAAAGTTGTTAACATTTTGGAAGATCCATCTTTTTAGCCAGTAAAACTCGCTTCGATATTACATTAAAAGGGTAAAAACTTACTTTCACAATATCTGTGTTTAAAATTTTAATGTCTGTCCAAACTTTATACCGCATTTCGTGCGATTGGCTAAGCAGAATAATAATTTTAAAATGTTTTATCCATACTTAATATTATTTTAAACGTGAAACTAACTATGTCTGTTACTTTAAGACTCATGAACCGTTTTACCGATTTGGTTTAATTTTGGTACGGCGATAAGTTTATAATAAATAGGACTTATCAACGCCGAGGCAAAACTACCGAGGAAAGTGGGATTCAACGTCACGTATATAACGTGACGTTGATTCCTACTAACAAAATATAATTACTTAATATACTTAAACTTATACAACTCCTAAGTTTTGGTTGGGTTTTTTGTACTACACAGTATTATAAGTTTTAATAGATTTACACCTGTAAAATAGTTTTCTGGCTCATGATAGATCGTAGATATAATATGCAATGTTTTATTTACCTATTCAAAATAAATAATAACTTTGCAAAAGCGGGAGGGAATCTGCTAAGTGTGCCTTATAGGCTGGCAAATCGTTATACATAATATACGCCTCGGAAAAAAATATTGTAGTGCGTATGATCTGGCCAGAAACTGGATAGTGGATAGTCATATGATTATTGGCATCTTAATCATACTGTAGCCATAAAGTTATTTGATAAAGAACTTTTTGTTACGAATACTATTTTATGCGCCCGAAGCCGCGGGAAAAAGCCCTAATATTAGAGACGTTAAATTAAAGAAATATATTATATATATCTATGTAAAATTTTATCAAAGGTTAATTTATAACGAT
Organism: Celastrina argiolus; assembly: GCA_905187575.2. Lineage (NCBI taxonomy): Eukaryota > Metazoa > Arthropoda > Insecta > Lepidoptera > Lycaenidae > Celastrina > Celastrina argiolus. The sequence continues at coordinate 2,706,331 of LR994582.1, read as the reverse complement.
ATTTTAATCATTGTATTAGCAAATTAATGTATCATACTTTAACTTGACATGCCAAAATGTGTGATTTATTTATAAAAAGTAATTTTCGAAGCGATTGTATTTGTTTTTAGTCAAGTAAGAAAACAATCACGAAAATACCGAAAATCCCGGGAAATCCCGGGAATTCCCGGTTCTGACTAGTGCCGGTACCGAAAATCCCGGTTCCTAAAACTATACCGGTTCTCGATACCCTAGCTACACACAGACTTTGGAAGTGGTAAAATAATACACAACGATATTTTTTTACTATATATATTTTTTGCTACTGTATAAAATAGAACCGGGCGTGGATCTCTTGCTAAATACATTTTTTTTTATTTTTCTTCTACACTATAGTGAAGTGTAGAAGAAAAATACTTTAATCTTCATCATCAATATCATCATCAGAGTTATTGCTCAATGTCTTCTTGATCCAGGATATATAGGATTGTACCTGAAAGTATTACGTCTTGTTATTAAAAAATATTCATAAAATAAAAAGTAACTACATGGCCAAATTATGTAATTTTTGGGGATATTGGCAGCTATTGGCGTTGAATAAAAAAAGAATCACGGAAATCGGATAATAAATCTCGGAGAAAAGTAGGGTTTTTAAAGTCGGTTAAAAATAAGCAAACATATTAGCAGTTATTAATGTCACAGCTATTCGCTAGAAAAAATAAAAGAAGTTCTTGACTTGCGACTGCGGCAAAAAATATCTTCTAATTTAATCGGTCACATCGTACTATTATTATAAACAGTGACGTAGCGTGCCTTGGTGGGGGCCTGTTTAAAAATTTGCTTAAGGCCCTTAGGAAGGGAAAAGATTTCTAAGAAAGAAAAAAAGAAATATTCATCATAATTATTATGTGTCACGTTTTCCAATATTTTAGCAAACAATTAAAATCTATCCTTGCCTTTTTAGCGGCAAACAGATTAATCAAATCACTAATAGTGCGTTGAGGCATTAAGTCCGCCTATGTACAAAGTGTGCATGATGTATAAGTAAATAAATAAAATAAATGTTTGAGCTTATTATTATATTATGACTTACACTTGTATAAACATCTGGTACTCCTGTAGCGCACGGCACCCCCTCGGAAACTATTCCCACCAGTTGTCCTCCGTCGAGTGCGACCAGTGGTCCACCAGAATCGCCCTAAAATAGGAAAATATCATAAAAATTGCAGGAGGTGACAAATTTTGGTTTGTTGGCGTTCACTGGCAAACGGACTGCGATAGGCTGATGATGATGATGAAACTAAACTCTTTATGCAATGTCATCAAAGTTTGTATTGTGAGGTTACTGTTTTTTTAACATCGGCACAAAGTAGATATATAACAGAGACACGACCGAGTACTAGAAAATGGTGTCACCCTAATACTGGCAAAAGGTGAAGTCCAGGCACATTCCGGAAACCGCCATCTAGCGGCACTATTGGAAAATACTCATTACAAATTTTGTTTCGTATCTTCTTCTTAATTAAGTAGTTGAATTTAGCTTAATGTGATGTTATGCTTAAAAATATGTTTTTTTTTATTTTAATGTCAATATTTGAACTTTATTCGGCATATTTACATTTTATAATTTACAAATGTTGGTATGAGAAATGCCCCATCGTCATAAATTTGCCCATACAATAATTAAAAGTAACTCTTTCAGCGCTGGTACTTTCACAGTAAACTCTATATATGGGACACATATAGATCCTAAAGTATTATTATCACTGCCTGTATAGATAGATTTTACATTACTTATTTGTTAAACGACCGGTTTCGACTAAGTCATAATTTTGTGTGTTATTACTCTATAACATGCATTTCCACCAAGAACCTACTGTACAAAAACATTTAAAATATTATACAGTTCAGTTCAGTTCAGCTTCAGTGGCTTTACCCAGATGGTGCTATCGGCTTATGGGTTTAAGACATTTAAGATGATCTTACCATGCAAGCACCTTTCCCTTCCTCGGCCAGGGCACAGACCTGCGTCTTGAAGACAGGTATCTCACCATCAAGCGCGGCCTTACATTTCTCGTAGGAGACCACTTGTACATCCAACTCCATTAGGTCGTTCGGTATCTTCCCAGGGTACTGAAGATAAATGATAGGTTAGGACTTTACTCATACTAGAACTCATACAGGGTGTAAAGAGAACAGTAACTATAACTTTGTGATATAATTATACTACCTATCCTCGTCCTAGAAATTATTTCTTTTTACTTTTCCCAATTTATGTTTCTTTAGTCGCCAACTTTACATGCCAACTTGCTGCTTCTTCGAAAAGGAAATTTTGCCTTGGTAAGACTATTCCACGCTAAAATCCCCTTACCAATTTAGAACGAGGTCGGCGATGAAGGTATAATAAAATATACGGGCTATAATATTAATGAGTGATAATACTTTAGGGTGTTTATGGGTCCCATATATAGAGTTTTCTGTGAAAGTACCTGCTTTGAAAGTGATACTTTAAAAAAAAATTGTAGGGGAAAAATTATGATGTTGGGGCATTTCTCTTACAAACATGAAAGTCAAAAGTAAGTCTTTTAGCGCTGGTACTTACACAGTATAAATAATAGCTCCCCACACTGATTTCGGTGTCGGTACCCGATTTCATTGAAACCAGGCCCGCTACGCAGGAATTATTTTATAGTGCCCAAGTGTGTGCGCAGCACACAAAGACACTCTCTCTTCCTTTTACTCTCATAATCCAGTGGGACGGTAAACCGACACGACTGGTGAGTGAACAGGCGCAGGACTGACTTTTTACATGCCCATCCGACGCATGGATCATCTTTCTTGTCAGACGCGGGAATCGAACCCACGACCTCCGGGTCGAGAGCGAAGCTCAGAACCACTAGACCACGGAGGCGCTACAGTATACTCTACTTAAGCGGCACATATACACCCTAAAGTATTATCACTAATTTATTTTATACCTTGTAAATTATCACCATTATACTTATTAATGTTAAAATTAATAACTGATTTACGCACAGAAGTGAGCCCCCACCCCGTAACTCGTAACTCCTCTCCCGGCTTCAGCGGCTCCTCGTTCAGTTCCACGGCTCGCACCGTGTCACTGAACTGTATGTCCTGGTCAGTGAATATGATCGCTATGTCGTTTTCACCGACAGCTATGTTGTGTTTCTCGTGGGCCACCATCTTGCTGACGGAGTAGTTCTGGCCCCCGGCGTTCAGCTGGTTCGTTCCAACTACGACTGTTACATGATCTTGTCGTGCCCTGAAATTTCATTAAGTTCCGGTTCATTTTGTATCAGTAGTTCATTGGATGCTGCCGCTTCCTTTTTGTACTCCAAGAATATTTTATTTTTTGTTTATTCAAGGGGCTTAAAACATAATTTGTAAAAAGTAAATACCATTTGTTTTTTGAAAAAAAAAATCTAGAAGGCGAAAAGGTAGTATAATTATATCTCAAAGTTACAGTAACTGTTATTTTTACACCCAGTATTGCGCATGACGAGTTACGAAGACGTCAACATCCTAGTCGAACAACGCTTTATGAATCTGTGTGGTAGTGCTAGTTTTATTAAATTGTTTAGCCATATTTAAACACTAGAAATGTTGTTGTGTCGATGCCACAACAAAGTTCGCACTTAGCACACTTAAACTGCCTTGTTCTTTTTCATATTACAACATGTTATTCTGAATGGATCCACCCCAGTTTGGTTGGCTGAAAGTGACATTCGGAAGCAAGTCAATTGTCACGTGACCGCTGACTGGCTGTCAATAAGTGATCGTAATACGATAATGCCAGTCAGCCATATTATATGACGTAAACTGGCTGGAATTGAGAGCTTGTTTGCCCCTGGTGTAATCTGTACAATAAACATACGCTTCAACGCAATGCGCCGCGGTGAGCACGGCCCGTGACGTCACGATGGACCCCCCGCAGAAGTGGCCCGTGAGCCTATTGCGGAGGGACACCTGGTGCGACGCGGAGCCGTTCAGAGCCTTCCTGCCGCCAGCTATTCGCAGCGCCGGTTTCGAGGACACTGGAATGTGGGCAAGAAATGTCATGACGGGGTGCGCGCGACAAGCTGAAAATTGAAACCTTTTTTCTCAATACTGGTGAAAAATCCCAAAAAATATATAATAATAATCTTCATACCATGTGGGGTACATGGTTTGAATAATAATATCTATGGACTCTTCACAACACGTCAATCTGGCCCCGTGACAAGTATCCGAAGAACTTGTGTTACCAGACAACGGAAATATATTTAAGATTTTTATTATATTATACACAAATTTAATACACATCCATGACCTAGGAACATTGAAAACTTTTTGTTCCCTCGGCGGGATTCGAACCAACGCGCTCAACCACTGCGCTACGGAGGTCGCCATGTAGATTATTATATTTTTTTTATTTTTCAATAAGACCAGAATTGACATGGAAAATATAGCCATATCTTACCCAATATAGGTGTGACCACCAATAAAAGCACTACCGACTTAAACATTTTGAATGGACTGAGGGAGATCATCAAAAGTGATCTTATATATCCTAATAGTGGTGATACCGTGTTTCATAGCCACCATTGTCTTATCAGTGCATCCTTCACGGAATATTAATACGTGACATAAGGCTATCATTCTTATCCGCAACCCTACTATGTATTATTTTATTATGAAACTAGCTGTGCCCGCGACTTCATTCGCGTGGTGTTTGTTTGACTTAAACCGTTTATGCAGCGCATGCAAAGAAAGTCCCCAAATGTAAATTGTTTGTTTGTTTAAACGCGCTCATGTCCCGTATATGACGCCCAACGCCGCGACGCCGCGACGCCCGACGCCGCAACGTCCAACGTCGTGGAGCCGACGCCCTACGTAGCGACGCTGACGCCGCGACGCCTAACGTCGCGACGCCGACGCCCGACGCACGTCCAACGTCGTGGAGCCGACGCCCTACGTAGCGACGCTGACGCTGCGACGCCTAACGTCGCGACGCCGACGCCCGACGCCGCGACGCCCGACGCCGCGACGCCCGACGCCGCGGTGCCCGCCGCCGCGACGCCCGACGTCGCGGTGCCCGCTTCCGCGACGCCCGACGCCGCGGTGCCCGCCGCCGTGACCCCTGACGCCGCGACGCCCGACGCTGCGACGCCCAACGTCGCGACGACGACGCCCGACGGCGCGACGCCCGACGGCGCGACGCCCGACGCCGCGACGCCAACGCCTGACGCCGCGACACCCAACGTCGCGACGCCGACGCCCAACGCCGCGACGCCGACGCCCAACGTCGTGACTCTGACGGACGCCGCGATGCCCAACGTCGTGACGCCGACGCCCGATGCCCGACGCCGCGACGCCGACGCCCGACGCCGCGACGCCCAACGTCGTCACGCCCGACGCCGCGACGCCTGACGCCGCGACGCTTACGCCCGACGCCGCGACGCCCGCCGTCGCGACGCCGACGCCCGATGCTGCGGCGTCGCGATGTTGGGCGTCGCGATGACGACGCCCGACGGCGTGACTCCCGACGGCGCAACGCCCGACGCCACGACGCCCGACGCCGCGACGTCCGACGCCGCGACGCCCAACGCCGCGACGCCGACGCCCGATGCCCGACGCCGCGACTCCCAACGTCGCGACACCCGACACCGCGACGCCCGACGCCCTACGGCGCGACGCCTAACGTTGCGACGCCGACGCCCGACGCCGACTTTCAATCCGACGCTGCGCTGCTTGCGCCGACCGCCAAATTTTTCGGCGTTGGCGGTCTACTCTCGGTGCGCAATTCCAACTCGCACTTGCCCGGTTTTTTTATTTATTAATTACCATATGCTTGCAGTATAAACGATGTCGAAATTTCCAAACGTATATCTTCAAAGACTAAGTAGTAGTGGTATTACATTAACTAATATTTAAAATCGGTTCATAAACGACGAAGATATCCACGAACAAACATAAAAAAAAAAAACATATATTTACGAATTGAGAAACCACCTCCTATTTTGGAAGTCGGTTAAAAATATTATGTTGATTATTTCATGTTACAATTTACCTTTGTGCCAAGTTTCATTTAAGTACGTTGAGTAGTTTGGCTGAAATACCGTCAAATAGGTAGTTACAATTTTTTTAAGATCCCACAGGAACCCTTTCGTTTTTCGGAATAATAATTTCCAATAATGATCTTCAGGTCATAAGCTACCTGCCTGCCAAATTAGATTTAAATATGTTGAGTAGTTTGGCTGAAATACCTTCAAATAGGTAGCTACAATTTTTTGAAGATCCTACGGGAACCCTTTCGTTTTTCGGGATAATAATTTCCAATAATGCTCTTCAGGTCATAAGCTACCTGCCTGCCAAATTGCATTTAAATACGTTGAGTAGTTTGGCTGAAATACCGTCACATAGGTAGCTACAATTTTTTGAAGATCCCACGGGAACCCTTTCGTTTTTCGGGATAACAATTTCCAATAATGCTCTTCAGATTATAAGCTACCTGCCTGCCAAATGGCATTTAAATACGTTGAGTAGTATGGCTGAAATACCGTCAAATAGGTAGCTACAATTTTTTGAAGATCCTACGGGAACCCTTTCGTTTTTTGGGATACCAATTTCCAATGATGCTCTTCAGATCATAAGCTATCTGCCTGCCAAATTGCATTTAAATACGTTGAGTAGTTTGGCTGAAATACCGTCAAATAGGTAACTACAATTTTTTGAAGATCCCACGGGAACTCTTTCGTTTTTCCGGATAATGATTTCCAATAATGCTCTTCAGGTCTTAAGCTACCTGCCTGCCAAATTGCATTTAAATACGTTGAGTAGTTTGGCTGAAATACTGTCAAATAGATAGCTACAATTTTTTGAAGATCCCACGGGAACCCTTTCGTTTTTCGGGATAACGATTTCCAATAATGCTCTTCAGATTATAAGCTACCTGCTTGCCAAATGGCATTTAAATACGTTGAGTAGTATGGCTGAAATACCGTCAAATAGGTAGCTACAATTTTTTGAAGATCCTACGGGAACCCTTTCGTTTTTCGGGATAATAATTTCCAATAATGCTCTTCAGGTCGTAAGCTACCTGCCTGCCAAATTTCATTTCATTCCATACAGTGGTTTTAGCGTGATGCGACGACAAACATTCCCATATGGACAGACAGACAGACAGACAGACAGACAGACAGACAGACAGACAGACAGACAGACAGACATTTTTTTCAAAAATGCTATTTTTAGGTTCTGTGGCTTATATAGACCCCCTTTTTTTAATTTTCACTTAAATATTCTTAATGTACAGACATGACCCCTCTACAGATTTATTATATGTATAGACAATGTCCTTCTGCCTAGTAGTTTTTTTATTTTAACAATTTATTGCACACAAGATACATTTACAATAGAACAATTTACAAAGAAAGATGACACGAAGTAGTGCTTATTTCTAAAAATAAATTTATTTCAGCAGCCCTACGGAGAGATATGGGATAAAAGTTAGCAGATAGGGCGTGCAAAATTATAAACATGACATACATACATAAATACATATATACTTCGTTGAGCATGGAAACCGTTTAAACCTTCCCGGGACTTCCACGAATATTTCAAGACCAAAAATAGCCGAATCAGTTCAGCTGATCTCGAGTTTTAGCGAGACTAACGAACAGCAATTGATTTTTATATAGCCTATGTTACTCAGCGATAATGTAGCTTTCTAATGAAAAAAAGAATTATTAAAATCGGTCCAGTACTTTTTGGGTTAATTCGTTACATACAAAAATACAAATCTTTCCTCTTTATAATATTAGTGTAGATTTACAAAACAAAATATAAATTCGATACAATAATAATAATAATATTTACCTACTTGATACAATAAATAAAGTATATGTAGGAAACGGGTCAGACATATTTTTAAAGAATTAAATCAATGAAGGTTAATATTTTATTTAAATAATTATTAACCAATTATAATAAATTAATTAACAATTTAATAATTTCCGAATCACATAAAGTATCAGAAATAGAGTCAGGGATAAGCTAGCGAGATACAACTAGTGCACCGAGCCTCGCCAGAGCCGAGACCGCCTCCCCAACGTTATTACCTGATATTGGTAGTGGGGAGAGTGGGGAGACTCAACTTCTAGTGGGGACGACTGGTCCCAAAGCTATGACGTGCTCGGTGCAGGTGTTGTTTTTCATCAATTGTTGCGTACGAGGGCGCAGGCGCCGTCAGATATACTTAGAAAAAGAAGAAGAAGTTTGTTTGCAATAAACTCAATGACTACCGATATTGATGCTATGTATCCCTACCAATGAAAGAAAGAAAGAAAGAAAAAATTTTATTCTGACCATCATACAACACAATGTAACAATATGAAAAGAACAATAGTATCTAAAATAATAATTATTATTATGTTGTATGATGTCAAAAATTGACCCCAGCTCAGCATTTCACAGCGAGCAAGCCCACTGCACTGATATTCTGCTAGGGCCATGACGAAGGCTGAAACTTCATCAGGAGAAGCCGTAGCTTGTATGATAGGAAGTAATTATGTTGAGGGGTATTAGGTAGTAATTACTAATTAGGCAAAAGGTAAGGAGTAAATCAAGCTAATAGGAATAGAGTGATAGGAATTCCACGCCACTGTGGTCAGTGTACTATGTATTACTTCCTTACATATACAACGTGATGTGAAGCCAAATATACTATATACATAATATGATGTGTGTAGTATGCCACAAATCTTCTGGTCTAGTCCTCATAAGTATTAGATTTAAGTTGAATGCCTATCTTTTTAAATCAGTTGTGTTAAAAAATGTATGTTGCTAACGTGTCCGTTACCCCAGCCAGATATTGTGAATTTTGCTAACTTTTTACCTACGCTCAATTAGAGCATTGTCTTCTCTAATTGAGCGTTATATTTTCGTAATTTGCTTGATTATAGTTTTCTTGAAAAACGCAAAAAACAAATCCGGCTGGAGTAACGTTTCCAAACGTTACTCCAGCCGGACGTTTCTTTAAATAATAATATTTTCAAGAAAATTTTATGCGGATAATTTGAGCGTTCCGGGGCTGTAATTGAGCGTGCAAAAATTTCATTTGTATCTTGATCGGTTGTGAAGATATTCAAAATCCTGCTGAAATGACGTTTGGTGATTTCTTATATCTCGGAAACTGCTGGGTACAGTTCAACAATTTTTGGCACACGGCTTCGCCTGAATTTGCTTGAATTTGCTTGGCAATAAAAAAATGTTAATAATACACCATTTAAAAGTTATTCGATATTTTAGAAAAACTACTTAGCACGGCCTTACACTTATATTAATCGATCTAGAGACCTAATTCAAATCGTATATTAAAGCTCATATCGGTCTTCAATTGAGCGTAACTTTTCATAAAGATCCAAAAGGTAACTATCCAGTTATGAAGAAATTTACCCAGAAAAGCGCACAATAATAGTGAGAATCTTTAAAATCATTATTATGCCCATTTCCTATTTTTTGATGATACAAATAATTAGAGCGTTGCTTTAATTATATACAGGTAAATTTTTAGATGAAAACACTCAATATTTAAGGAGTTATGCGAAATAATAACAAATCAATAAATAAGGTTAACAACGCGACCAAGCTAAGATGGTCACAAAAAAGCGGCCGTTCTATACATTATGCTGTCATTCTGAAATGTATTGGATATTATCGGCTAGGAAAGTACAAGTATGTAAAAAATGTTTATGACATTCTCCATACTATCCTAATATAATCACATTTTGACATTTTAAACAAATTTTCAAATAAGTTTTTCGTAAATACGGGAATACTTATTTCAAATAATTATGTACTTAAAAATCATTACATATTAACAGTTGGTAAGTTTAAATTTTTACTAAATACTTAATCAATACAAAGGCAGCCTAGTATTACTATAGTTTTACTATGACATAAGGGAATAGTATTTTCTATACTATTGAGTTTTTTTAATAGATACAGTTTTAGGATGTTTCTTAAACTTGCTCTCGTAGTAGGTATAGTACTATTTTAAATTGTTTTATTTTATGACATAAATCGTCGTACAAATTAGAATATCTTTTGAGGAATTGGAATTTAGTTATTTTGTAAATAACTTTTTCTCGCGACATCGTCCGAACGACATAAAACAATTACATTTTTTTGCCACAAATCACAATTCTCAATAAGGTTCTGCTTCTGTTTGTCGTAGTAATACCTTTAGGCTTCATGGATAAGGATATCGAAAACTAAGATTTTTTTGAAATCTGAGCAGAAATTATAATATCAGTATAGACTAGCTTTTGCCCGCGACTCCGTCCGCGTGGAATTAGTTACTACGGCAGCTAATAAATAATCTGTTTATTTTGTGTAGTGAAATGCCTCCCATGTTGGTACTCCGTCAAAATGAACTTCTCCATTGCCGCTCCACATTTAAGATACGTCTTCTTTGCTCCACATATTTAAAGATAAGCCAAAACGGTGAAAATTAAAAATGATTCTTAAATACTTATTCAACGATACTCCAATTGATATTGTGTGGTGCCCAGTAATCGCCAAATTGATTTTTCACTAATGTCACGTCTTTAGTGAGATTTGCTGTACAAAGAAGAATTGATTGAAATGGAAATTATAAAAATCGGCCCAGCGGTTTGGTCTGTATAATGCTTTAAAGGAACATACATACGTACATACACAGGCTGTTAAATACTATACAACTCCTTTGCGTCTCACAGTCGGGTAAAAAGGATAGACCACTATAGTGTCTTATATTTTATGTTTATTAAACTCCCTGTACATTGCTGATAGTTGTGAACTGAGAAGTCTTTTTTGTTGTTACCTTCAATAAACTTTATAACTCGCTAAAACCTTTAATTACTTATTAGATTTTGTTTTATAAATTTTCCCTACCTTTTTTGGATAGTTTCATTTAATAAAGTAGAGTTTCATAATATCTTAGTTTGTAATGAATTAAAATTTTAACACTTTTTGCCATACCAGTACCAGTACTATCCAATACATTTCAGAATGACAGCATAATGTATAGAACGGCCGCTTTTTTGTGACTATCTTAGCTTGGTCGCGTTGTTAACCTTATTTATTGATTTGTTATTATTTCGCATAACTCCTTAAATATTGAGTGTTTTCATCTAAAAATTTACCTGTATATAATTAAAGCAACGCTCTAATTATTTGTATCATCAAAAAATAGGAAATGTGCATAATAATGATTTTAAAGATTCTCACTATTATTGTGCGCTTTTCTGGGTAAATTTCTTCATAACTGGATAGTTACCTTTTGGATCTTTATGAAAAGTTACGCTCAATTGAAGACCGATATGAGCTTTAATATACGATTTGAATTAGGTCTCTAGATCGATTAATATAAGTGTAAGGCCGTGCTAAGTAGTTTTTCTAAAATATCGAATAACTTTTAAATGGTGTATTATTAACATTTTTTTATTGCCAAGCAAATTCAAGCAAATTCAGGCGAAGCCGTGTGCCAAAAATTGTTGAACTGCACCCAGCAGTTTCCGAGATATAAGAAATCACCAAACGTCATTTCAGCAGGATTTTGAATATCTTCACAACGGATCAAGATACAAATGAAATTTTTGCACGCTCAATTACAGCCCCGGAACGCTCAAATTATCCGCATAAAATTTTCTTGAAAATATTATTATTTAAAGAAACGTCCGGCTGGAGTAACGTTTGGAAACGTTACTCCAGCCGGATTTGTTTTTTGCGTTTTTCAAGAAAACTATAATCAAGCAAATTACGAAAATATAACGCTCAATTAGAGAAGACAATGCTCTAATTGAGCGTAGGTAAAAAGTTAGCAAAATTCACAATATCTGGCTGGGGTAACGGACACGTTGCTAACTATGTTATACAGGCGCTTTCTAAATATGTATTATATTACACATACTAAAGAGTGGTTCTCCTTAGAAATATATGTGTTTTACCGGCTCAAACTATAAAACAAGAGCTATAACTTATTTATATACATTACTAGCTGACCCGTGCCCCCTTCGTTGAGCATACAAACCGTTTAAACCTTCCCAGCACTTCCACGAATATTTCAAGAATAAAAATACCGGATCGGTTCAGCTGTTCTCGAGTTTTAGCGGGACTAACGAACAGTGATTAATTTTTATATATAAGATTAGTAGTCGCTTAATCACTGATAGTAGTAAAAAAGCAATATAGTTTTATTAACATATTTTATTACACACCATTAAATAATTATTTAATTAACAACATTATTTATTAAACACGTTATGATTTAAGCTATTTAAATATTAATCTAAAGTTACTAACAATTATTATGTAAGAATGACACAGATGGTACATTCATAAACTAAGGCCCACTTGCACCAGTCTGGGTTTGTTAGCTCCTTTTTATAATGGAACTCTGGGTTAATTATTTAACCCAGACTCGTAAAGAGGAATTAATATATTATAGAGATACCGAATCAATCCGGTCTTCGAGTGCCCTAGTTTTATTTTAGTTGCAATAATTTATTGAATCAAGTTGTTTATCGCAGCAGACTTGGATGGTACCTCTTTTCCTTTTTTATTAATTGTTTATTAACAGTATTTTTTTTACAAATAATTTTAAACTCATACTAGGCGCTGTCTACTATTATAATTATGATTGTATATTATACTATATGAATGTGGCTAACAAAAACATAACATTCTAATGATAAAACAATAGATATTATAATAATATTAAACTTCCTTCTTTAGCCTAAATAATAATAATAACAAACAATTAAGCTAATACATACATACATAGTACAGCGTGCAATGTATATAGTACGTCCGAGATAAATTTAACCTAAACGTAAACAAACCAAAAGCACCGAAATTTTGACTTTGTATTAATATTGGCCAATTGGCATCGCTGACTAGTCTATGGTTGTGTCATAGACGGGTTTGTTTACATTTGGGTTAAATTTATCTCGGACGTACTATTATAGTAACCGCATAATCGTGCGTACATTACGATCGCTCGCCCTCGGCCCTACACGTTCGTAGCTTAGCGTAGACGCACTACGAAGTGGATATACAATTAACTATTAAGTCACTTGGCTCAAGTTACATTGCGGCAGAGTCGAAGCGACACATTTGCCACTTACAGTATAATAATAAACGCTATTTTAACGAACTTAACGAACATTGTTCGCAGAGTCTACGTCCTGAGGATGCTACGGGGTCGGATCGAAACACGGATCGAGTTTTGCAACATACGGGCTTACTCCCGACACAATCGAGAACCGAATCCGTTCGATATCAGTGGTTTTTCATATTTTATTTGGTGAATTACTTTGAAACTAATCAGGATAAAGAAAATTGTTAGATCGTAACTTTTTGTACTCCCAACCATATCAATCGACTGAGAATCAAAATAAGCAAATGTCAATTTATTGGGAAGTACGCGGCATGATCGTATCTGAATCAAAATCAAATCAGTTTGGAGAGTAAGGCCCCTGCTTGGTTTTGGGCTTTGCACGATCGTGTTAGGATTATTGCTTGTGTGGTGGTGGTGTTTTCACGTTTTTGCTTGCGAGTGTACGCATAAGCAGATGGGAAGGAGGGAGGTGCATCAAATGCTTATACGAACATTTTTTGCGGGATATTGCTAGATATAATACATTTTTTTTTACCCTATTTTAATATGCCCACTGATTTCACTATGCCATCATATACATATTCAAGATGGCATCGCTATTGTCGCTTACGAAGTTCCAAAACAGTATGGGATTTGACGTAAGCTTCGCTGATACTATTGTCGAGAGAATAATATATTAGTTACAGATTGATTTCAGGGAGGTTATTCTCATTTCATATTCGATTTCGATTCGAAAGCTTATTGCATGATTATTGGTCAATGGTAAGCGTGGCAAGCGTTTATTGGCTATTGAGCAGCAGTGCTATTCTATAATAAATAATTTGCATATCTCGACAGCTGAATCCGCGGTGAGTGTCAATTTTGTGAGCTTCGAAATTCGACACTCATCGCGGATTCAGCTGTCGAGATACGTAAAACAGTCTTAGAGAATAGCACTGCAGTTCTCAAATCCTTGTACACCAGACTCGTGATAATACTCATAGGTTCTAGTATAGATTTTTATAACGGAGTGACCTATGACGGTTAGTCCGTCTAGTTCTCGTCCTGTTGTTCAGAAATAGAAGATGCTCTTCATCATCAGCGAGCAGTGTCTTCTCGATCCAAGGCATGTAGGAATGCACCTGAAATTATTTAAGACAAACAGTTAGGATTTGAATTAGATCTTCGCTATATAATCTTAAAAAATAAATAATTATACACGGTGTAAAAAGAACAGTCACTATAACTTTGAGATACGATTATTCTACCTGTCCTAAAGAGAATATATATCTATCTCTGTATAATTTTTTATTCAAATCTGTTAAGTGCAGCTTAGACCTGATTTCGTAAGCGCCTTCACTCACGTGTCAGAGTAGAGCTGTGACGATTGAGTAGGAGTACTAACAAATATACGGAATAACTTTCCATTTATAATAAGGATATATTAAGGTATAGTAAGGATGTATCTACTTACACTCGTATACACATCCGGTTTTCCCTTCGCACACGGCACCCCCCAGGACACCACTCCTACCTGCCTTCCTTCTCTAACCAATGGTCCTCCGGAATCACCCTAAAGCATGAAAAATGACGCGGTGAAAAATCAGCCTTTTTAGATATTACCGCCACCCATATGCATTATAATCTTTCAGTTTTAATAACCAATCTATAGTTCGTCCCTGATAAATTTAACCTGAAGGTAAACAAACCAAAAACATCGACATTTTTACATATTCACTTATTGTGCACACTTATCAACACTTTTATCAATTATCAAAGAATTATACTTCATTATCCTATACATTTAGTAACAATTAAACAATAATTAACATATTTAGAGCGTGTTTCACCAAGCAATGTTAAAGTTAATCCTTAGTTAAATATCATGCTGTTCCTTTTCTCGTAATTCCTATCAATAAATAAGAAGGCACGGTAATTTAACAAGCCGTTATCACTAAGATGCGTTGGTGAAATCGGCACTTAAACATTAAATGAAAAACCTTCACAGTAAAAATACGCTATTTCGACACTGCCGACTGTAGAATATAGTCTATAGATTCATGTAGCTAACAATAATCATTGTACTAATATTGGCGAATTGGCATCACTGACTAATCTATGGTTGTGTAATAGACGGCTTTGTTTATGTTTGGGTTAAATTTATCTCGAACGTACTATATCTATGACTAAATGTCAAGTTCTATTCATCGTGCGAATAGCAGCCACATTACAACTTAAGTTTTAGTTGTAGATAGATAGGCTATTGAAACGTGACGTAAGCATCATGCTAAACCGCAAATGAGCCGGTTTGATCGTAGAAATACCAGGCATCCACAGAAAACAGCGTGTACATGTTGCTATAGCCTTAATATCGGAAGCGACCACTGAATTAAGATACCAGAGTATCATAATTCTGAGTGTTTTCTTTATTAATAGTAAGGCATGCAGGCTAATAATAAAGTAGGAAGTATATATGTCGCAGTCTTTTGGTTGAACCCAATATTTGATTGAATGACTAGCGCGTTCATTGAATCCTGTTTTTACCAACAAATTTTAGAATCTGAGACTAGGACAGCCATTTATTATTTTATTTTTAAACTTCTAAATTTCTGAATGAGTACTATTATAACGCACATTAAAGTATGTTAATCAAAAAATAAATCAACACATTGCCTTATGTACGAGCTGTTTGACGCCATCAAGTAACCGCGCTAGTCATTCAATTAAATAAGCAGATTCAATCAGATGACTGCGACATAATATATAATTATAGAAATATACTAAACAATTCGCTAATAATACTTTGTAATTATTAGTGACTTATTTTATCTAGGATCTCCTTTTCATCTTACATGACAAGCGCCTTCGCCCTCCTTGGTCATGGCGCAGACCTGGGTCTCGAATACAGCATTGACGCTCTCGTGCGCGGCCTTACAGTCCTCGTAAGAAACTGCCTTCAGCTCCAACTGCATAAGGTCATTCGGCACCCGACCAGGGTACTGTCAACAAAGGGTTTAATGTAAGATAATATGAGGCTTTCGTGTGACCTTGACGTTTGTAATCTGTGCCCTTGTGGTGCCCTTACACTTTTTTACAATAGATTTTTCATTCTTATACTAAAGGCATAAGATCTCTAAGGACTGCCTCATGCCTGTCAGAGTAACCACTCTATATATGCAACATGGGAATAATAATAATGCCTCCCACACTGATTTTGGTGGCGGTGGCCGGTTTCATTGAAACCAGGCCAGCTACGCAGGAGTTATTTTATATTGTCCAAGTGTGTGCGCAATACACAGAAGGGCTTTCTCTTCCTTCACTCTCGTAGCCCAGTGAGACGGATAACCTACACGACTGGCGGGAGATAAGGTGCAGGACCGATTTTTACATGCCCATTCGACGCATGGATCATCTGTCTTGTCAGACAATCAGGTGATCAGCCTGCATTGTCCTAACCAAACTTGAAAACATTTTTGTTGTTCAACGCGGGAATCGAATCCACTACCTCCGAGTCAAGAACTAGGCTCTGAACCACTGGACCACGGAAGCGAGGCATCATGGGAATACAGTAAATGCATCAATAAATAATATGTGTTAATCCGGGATATCAGCTTCTTGGCTAATACGAGAAAAATTGATCAGCCGTTTGCTCGAAGTACCACTCAAACAAAATGTCACCTGGCATATTACAGTTTAAAATAGCTTTGCGTACGTACAGAAGTAGTCCCCCATCCCGTAAGCAGCAACTTCTCCCCAGCCTCCAACGGCTCATCGTTCAGTTCCACGGCATCAACAGTATCAGAGAACTTTATCTCCCTGTGAGTGAACACCACCGCTATGTCGTTCACTATGACGTCACCATCGTAGTCCTCGTGGTAGACTATTTTCCTGATGCTGTAGGAGGTTCCACCGGCGCGCAGCTGGTTGGTACCTACGACCGCTCTCATGTACAGTGGTTTCATCCTGAAGAAAGTATTAGTGTATGAATATCACGTAGACAATTTGGCAGGACTGGAAGACACGCAATTACCGCTTCCCGTGAAATGCCTAAAGCACAAGCTGTCAGGCTTGGAAATAGTTTAGGTTGTGGCTGAGCAATTAATGATAACAAAAAAAGTTCCAGCATGAGGAGGAGTTATAATAGTGCCAAGTATGGCCCCAATACACAAGACTCTCTTCCTAACTCGTAATCCAGAGCGACGAATTACTGACGCAACTCAAGAGACACACAGAGTTGAGTTACATGTATTAACCATTTTTCTCGTCAGATTATCAGGTGATCAGCCAGATTTTTTCTAGTCCCCTGGAACAGCGCGACGCCTGATACGCCAGCCATTGGGTATCTTCGCAAATATTCGGGTATGACGCTTATCATCGGATTCTAACTAAGATTTACCCCTCGACGCAATGCGCGGCGGTCAGTATAACTCGCGGGGTGACGACGGAGGCGCCGCAGAAGTGGCGCACGCCCCACATCCTCAGCGACACCTGGTACGGCACTGAGCCGTTGGGTGCCTTCGTGCCGCCGACTATGCGCTCCCAGTCATCACGCTTGTCTTCTGACGAGTAGAACTCCGAAGACACTGGAATAAAATTGTTCAAATGATTTATTGCAACACTGAACGCCATCTGATAAGAATATTGTACACTTGTCATATTATGATGTTTAAAAAAAAATAAAGGACTCTGTAATCTGTTCTTGTCACCAATATACATTGTTTCAGTTGTTTTTGCTCAGTTCGTGTTTTTAATTTAATTACCTAGTTCAATCGAATAAATACTAAAATACCAACATATAATATAAAAAAGTTTTTTTTTTGAACAAGAGATTCAGGCACTTAAACAAGAGATTTAGCAGTGTGCAGAAAAACCAGTAATGGTTTCTGTTACACTGTGTAGATTAGGTTTTTTTATGTATTTTTTTTAATGATCAAATAAATAAAAAAAAGGTGTTACGAATAGACGTCTGGCTAGGGCGACAATTTCTTGAGAGACTTGTCGTTGCGAGTAAACTGATAGACATTAATGTACTCCAACTAATTTTATGAGAAATCGACACTATCGTTTTACGTGAAGGGTAAAAATCACAATATAATATTATGGTAAGAAAAATACGACTGAAAAAAAACGAAAATTTAAAGCATAGTTCGTCCCTGATAAATTTAATATAAAGGTAAACAAACCGAAAACATCGAAATTTTCACTTATTCACTTATTGTGTACACTTATCAACACTTTCACAGATATATTAAAGGATTACACTTCATTATCCAAAACATTTTATAACAATGAAACAATAATTAATATGTTTATACATCAAATGAAAATCTTTCACAGAAAAAATACGCCATTTTGACACTGCCGATTGTAGAATATAAGCCTATGTATGTATGGATTCATAGCAAACAAAAATCATTATATGAATATTGGCCAATTGGCATCACTGACTAGTCTTTGGTTGTGTCATAGATGGGTTTGTTTACGTTTAGGTTAAACTTATCTCGGACGTACTATAGATATTTAGTTCATAAAAAAGAATTGATAAAAAAATCTGTCAGAAGTGGGATTCGAACCCACGCCCACAGAAGTGGACTGCGACCTGAACGCAGCGCCTTAGACCGCTCGGCCATCCTGACATATGACAGAGTTATGAAAACAGCAATGACAAAATTTTATGATCCCCATTATGTACTTAACTTTTGATTGTGACGTCATAATACTGTGACCTACACTAATAAAGTAAACAAAAATGTGAAATTTGATTAATTTCCTGTGCGATTGAATGTGAAAATTTAATTTGTAGCTTTGTATTGCTCTATTTTCTGTTTGTTTACGTTCGGATGAAATAAGATTAGCCTAGCGTTTTTGATAATATTGTTAATTTCGGTTTGTACTTCACGCTGACGATCAACACCGAACATTGGCAATAACATTATTGTTTAGACATTTAACTGAGTCACTACACTCGAACGGTCAAATATAACATCAAACGGCAATGTGAACGCCCTTTGTTGATTTACAGTCGTAAATTGTTACACTAAGGCCGTGTTTCACAAAGCAATGTCAAAGTTAATCGTTCGTTGAATATCATGTTGTTCCTCTCGTAATTCCTATCAATGAATGAGAAGGCATGGTATTTTAACAAGCCGTTACCACTAACATGCGTTGGTGAAATCGGGACTTAACATTTTACGTCCACCGGCTTTTCTCTTAAATGCTCCCGTGGTCTAGTGGATTAAAGCTTGACTCTCGATTCGGAGGGTCGTGGGTTTAAATCCCGTTTTGGAACAATAAAAAATGTTGTGTTCATGTTTGGTTAGGACAATGCAGGCTGATCACTTGATTGTCTAACAAGAAAGGTTCTACATAGGATGAGCATGTAAAAAGTCGGTCCTGCGCCTTATTCCTCGCTCGTCCCAGTTGACTGGGCTACGAGAGTAAAGAAAGGGCGAGTGCTTCTGTGTATCGCGCGCATACTTGGGGACTATTATATCCTGTGTCTGCGTCAGCTGAACTGGTTTCAATAAAACCGGCCACCACTTCACTTCAATTTAGTGTGGTCCTCGTATTAATGTCCGACCGAGCGTTTTCGAGCGTTCTCGGCCAAAAATCGGGATAAGGTCTCGGTCTCGGTTCTCGGCCAAAACGGGCTGAGACTCTCGGAGCCGAGACCAATCAGTGGCTTCGCTTTGTCTCGGTCTCGGTCGAGAATTGTAACTAGTCTCGTTCTCGGTTTGGGCCGAGACAAAAAAGCGTTCGGACGTCCTAGTATAACTTACCCAGCGTAGATGTGATCAACAAAAGCACGACCAAGTGAAACATTTTGCACGCACTGAGCGGCACTATAAAAAATGATCTTATATACATTCCCCATGGTAATAGCTATGCGTGGGACTATGCGGACTAAATATCTACAGATAACCGCCCGTATGAGCTGTGAGGACGCACATAACTTATACATCATTGACTTATTGTGCATCCTCAGAATACTGTGAGCGTCATAACTTGTTGTCTTATTTAGAGTCAGTTTACAACGCGACGCAGGGTGTAGATACGCTTACCATAGGTAATCTATATAAGTATATAGGGTGATTCATCGGTATATTAAGCATTTTTTGTTTTGGCACCTCATATAAACCTTAATATTATAAAGCGGAAGAGTTTGTTTGTTTAAACGCGCTAATCTCAAAATCTACTGGTCCGATTTGAAAAATTCGGAAAAAATTGGATAGTCCATTTATAGGGGAAGGCTTTAGGCTATATAACATTACGCTGCGACCAATAGAAGCATCAGTGAGAAATGTCGCAAAAACGGGGAAAATTATTCATATTTGTGGACTTTCGTTTCGTGCGCTTTATAAACAGCTTAAGTTACTCAACAAATATGTACAAAAGAATTACTCTTTTTTAATAATCATAATCACAAAAACCAACGTGAGCAATCAAAAGATAATAGTGATAGTGTTTCTAACAATCACGCGAACGAACGCGGGCACAGCTAGTTACTTAATATAGTGAAAAAAAAGTCCGGTTTAATAATTTCCTTTACGTCGAGATTTAATTAGATCGAAGACAAATAGTGCAAAATTCTCTGACACAAATTGTAATTTAATATGTAATCGTCGTTGTTTCAGCGTCGTCTATCTTTTGTAGAGTTATTCCTGAACCAATATACGAATACATTAGCTCGTGACATGGTGCCACAATGGTGTCATAATGACCGAGTCCCGTTCAAGATGGCGACACAGTTCGCGCCGGATGTCGGCAATTCCCATCCTTGTCACTCCCGTCACGTTGCACGCGGATTTCTATTGGAAGTGATTGATAAGTGTAGATGTGGTATTCCTGTTCCACGGCCTACTTATTGTAGGACCAAATATCGGACAGATTTCTCGTGTATACTATTTATGGCCGTCCCGTTGAAGGACGCGTGTGTTGCAGTTTGTATGTTCTATTTTTTACCCAGAATGGAAAGGGAAGGAAATAGAGGAAAAGGACGACCAAAAGATGGAGTGATGTATTTAAGGAGAGATGCGGTGCAACCTGGGAGAGAGTAGCAAGGGATAGGGTAATATGGAACAGGATGGGGGAGGCCTACGCCGAGGAGGCGACTACATTTTAAATAAGTGGTATATCTTTATTGAGAAAACATTATAAAAATAAAAAAGATGTAGAATAAAGACTTTTTTATTTTTATTTTAAAATTAATTTTTTACCTACAAATAGTCGGTCACCGACTATCGCTCGTGGATAATCGGTTGGCTCGTGGATTACTCGTAATAGAACTTTAGTCTATTATAGAGTTGAGAAAAAAAGTGAAAATATGTTGGACTCAAATTTTATAGCCTCAATTTTAAGTAGTGCTTTAGTAAGACTATTGTTTTACAAGAAAATATATTGAAACGTTTTGTTAAATCATTTACAAAAAATCGCCTTATAATTTACTGCTCAATGCTTTTGTTTATACATAATTATAAGTATTCACAAAAAAAATGTCATGCTCCCTGAATGTTCAAGATGAGTCTGCCGAAACCGGCAGGTAGTTTTTTATTTAAATGTAAATTTATACTTATACACTGATATTATAAAGAGAAAAGATTAGTTTTTTGGCACCGAATATATGCTCTGGAACTATTGAGTCGATTTTGATATGATTTGGCACGGACATACAGTACAGTATGTTTACCTACTGTAGTAAGTACAGTAGGTAAACATAAAATATTTCGACCCTTTTGCGTAGTCATTAGTTCGTACTAGAGGCTAGTGCCTAATAAAATTTTAAATGGTAATATAAAAGACAAAAAAACTTAGACTGTTTTTTGTCACGAATCAAATGAAACCTCTCAAGCTAAAATCCATTGACCCCTTCAGACTACAAAGTGTGCCAATCAATTATACATACATACTCTAGAAACACATTACCAACATGAGGTTGCGCAGTCGGGTAAAAAGTACAAGAAATTGAGTATTGCTTATCAATATATTTTAGTACCTCTACAATACAAGGTCTAGGGCGCCATCACAAATATTTTGATGGGTTCTAAACGCCGCCATTAGGATTCATTACTCGCCTGCAGCGCCCGGGCTCTGCAGCACATGGCGACACTTATACTACGCTATGAATATAAAGGTTTTGCATACTACAGGAAGGAGCTATCGTTAGGGCGTTTGTGAATTACATGGAATTTTACCGGTCCTGCGTCCGACAGTCTGATTTATATATAGTTCGTCCCTGATAAATTTAACCTGAAGGTAAACAAACCGAAAACATAGAAATTTTCCCATAATCACATATTGTGCACACTTATCAACACATTCACAGGTATAATAAAGGATTAAACTTCATTATCCAATACAATTAAACAATAATTAATATGTTTAAACACCAAATGAAAATCTTCCTCAGAAAAAATACGCCATTTTGACCCTGCCGATTGTAGAATGTAAGCCTATAGTCTATGGATTCATACCAAACAAACTTCATTGTATTAATAATGGCCAATTGGCATTACTGACTAGTTTTAGTCATGTCATAGACGGGTCTGTTTGCGTTTAGGCTAAATTTATCTCGGACGTACTATATAACGTGAACTTATGTTCATAAAAATAAGGTCAATCCTTATTGACGCCTTCAGTAGGTATGTAAACTTAGCAAAAGTATGAATATTTAAAGAAAATATCTGGTCAAGGTATAAAATAAATGAGTGACAATACTTTAGGGTGTGTATCGTGCCTTCTATGTATAGTATAATTTGAAAGTACCAGCGCTGAAAGACTCACTTTTGACTTTCATGTTTCTACAAGAAATGCCTCAACCTCATAAATTTGCCCATACAATAAGTAAAAAAAAAGTACCTCTTTCAGCGCTAGTACTTTCACCAGTATACTCTACATAGGAGGCACATACACACCCTAAAGTATTATCATTAATTTATTTCACACCTTGTATGATGACTCATATAATAAGCGGTTAAGAATACCAATTTCAATTAAACAATCGAATTTAAAGTCTTCTCAGAACATAATAACATTTTTCATCACGGCAGATTGTTACGGAGAAATGTAAAGGCAAACATTCGCGTGTTTTCTCAACAAACTGTCACATTTCTCGACTTGCAGTAAGTGCAAACGCACACATGCGCGCCGTGCTGCTAATTCTCTGCGGTAAGTAATAGCTCTAATTCCTGAACCACGAAATTCTAATTAGAACGTGTCACCTACGACTAATGATAAACGCAAATGCTTTCTGCATGAGTGGAATTTTTGTTTTTTAATTTGAGACGTCGCTGCTACATTATGCTTTGACGCCTCCGTGGTCTAGTGGTTCTGAGCTTCGCTCTCGACCGTGGGTTCGATTCCCGCGTTGGAACAACAAAAAATGTTGTTATCAAGTTTGGTTAGGTTAATGCAGGCTGATCACCTGATTGTCTGACAAGAAAGATGATCCATGCGTCGGATGGGCATGTAAAAAGTCGGTCCTGCGCCTGTTCTCTCGCCAGTCGTGTCGGTTTACCGTCCCACTGGGTTATGAGAGTAAATTCCAAAACCACAAAATTCTAATTAGAACGTGTCACCTACTACTAATGATAAACGCAAATGCGTTCTGCATGAGTGGAATTATTATTTTTTAATTTTATTCGAGACGTCGCTGCTACAATAATAATGCTTTGAGACCTGGTCTATATGACGATATAGGCATTATTATTACGGGTGGTTCTTTTTTAATTTATAGTAGTATGGCTGGTTCAACTCTAACCCGCCTCTCAGCGGAGAGGAACCGGCGTAAGAAACTCGCACGGGCCATCTTTTAGCAAAAAGATGGAAAATTTCTATATTTTTTAATTTACTTTTGTAATTAATAGTTCTGATTCCTGAACCATTAAATTCTAATCAGAACGTGTCACCTGCGATTAATGATAAATGGAAATGCATAGAGTGAACTAATAATGAATAATGAACAGAAAGGTTGGCGGCGTTGGCGGTCTTTGACGATTCCGATGGTGGTGGTATTAAAAAGAAATAACTGTCACTTTTGTTACTATCATAGTAAATTTTATACAGTGATACGGCACACAAATATAATTATCACTCGTTTATTTTACACGTTGTATACAAAGTGTGGATATATACAAAAACTAGATTCGATTTCTATGATCCATGATGCGGAAACGCATATTTTTTCCATTCAGTGTCTCCAGGTCTATGCCAGTTCTTCGACTGCCACGACGACCCCACCTCCGATCCTGAGGATGGTCCCCTGGAGACGGTGCAGTTCACCTGGCTGGGAGCGCTGCAGTATATACATGGTATACTCCGTTCCGATTTAATGTGATCTATTTTTTAAACAAGGCTCCTTATGTGTGGCTACTGTATTGCCTTCGTTTTAAATAAAATATTAAAAATCCCCTGCGAAACCACACATTTCGTCGAAATATTACATTTAAGTAGATCGCATAGAATTAATACGGATTGCAGTCGATCAAATTAATCGTTTATTTTATTCAGTCTATTAGAGCCGTCCCATCATACTAACGGCATCACTTATAGTTAGTTCATAGGCCTATATATACTTTAGTACTCAGTTTAGATTTTGACAGAAAATATTTAAACTATATGTCAAGATGTCTACTGAAGTGGTGCGGCAATTACTGGATGAGTTATTTGACGCAAATAAACGGAAGAATGGCCTGTGACCATCACAATTAAAATGCCTTTGTTAGATTCGTCATTGAGAAGAAGACAAATTTCTTTAAACATTTTTAATCGACTTCAAAAAAGGAGGTGGTTCTCAATTCATTAAAATGTTTTTTACCTCAGAACTTTCGCCTGGGTGAACCGATTTGGATGTTTATTTTTATTTGAAAGCTGGTGCTTCCCGTTTGGTCCCATAGCAATTTGGTCCAGTTCTGACAATTGCATCCATGAAATAAGTCTGAAATTTACATTAAGTATGTGTTCAACAAATGGACAATTATTTGCTTTTTAGTTTACATTTGTTAGTCGGTTTTATTTGCTTAAAATTATTAAGCAACTGATGTTGGCAGTTCTCGTTCTTTTCAGTGAAGAACGGAACACCTCATTACTTCCGAGTGCCACGCGCGGTGCTGGTGAACCGGCAGTTCGCGCTGTCCACCGCAGTAGACGCGGCGTACATACCTGATGGATATGCCCTGTGAGTAGGGTTACCATATGTAAATAGAGGAGTCATATGGTGAGAGGTATACGGTATGCCTAATTTTTCAGAAAAATGCCTGTCTTAACCAAAATGCTGTAAGTAATTAGTAAAAGACTACAGGTAATAATAAAGAAGGATATTCATTACAGATATTTGTCAAAAGACATAATGTTTTTAATATAATAGTTCCTTTCATTTGTAATACATAAACCCGGGAATCTTCACAAGATACAATTTTGTAATTTTCCTGAGTAATCAATATTGCTCTCTACTGGGTGTTGCTGAGGGAAAACACACGCTGTACATTCACACTGAGCCAAAATAGAGAACACAGACATATTCTGTAATATCACTATTCTCTTCCCTACTTATGAGAAAATTGCACTACTGCTTCCAAAAAAAATATGTTATCTGAACTTCCTTGTCTGAAAACTTAAATGCCTGTCTCAAACCAATGCCGGCCGCACCCCTGTCTAAACCTTAAAATGCCTGTCAAATGCGGCAAACGCCTGTCTGGTAACCCTACCTGCGAGTAACGGTCACTTTTTGGTAGCTTTTCTTTGCAAGTTTTGAAGAGTAGATTTTGTTGATTTGATTGCTTTTCCCCAAAGAGATTAGAGATAGTGGAGTATTTCCCAGAGGTAACATAGTATTCGGCGACTATGAACGTGACGAGGGGGAGTGTCAGGTGACCATGGAAGACCTGGCCGCTGGGGCGGACTGCGAGCCAGCGGTCATGCTGGTGCCCATAGCAGATGTGTTGCTGCACCCGGAGTTCAAGCACTTCGGAGTGAGAGACAGCATCGCACTTCTGAAACTGATCGTTAATTTAAAGTCTGGTGAGTTTTTTATAACTCTCCTTTATTTCTTTTAGTTCTTTTTGGATCTAGGGAACAACTGGACGTGGCGAGCCGGTCATGCTGGTGTTCAAGCACTTCAGGGTGATTGACATCATTACGCTTCTGAAGCTAAGCCGATTTCACCAATGCTGTTTACGGCTTGTTAAAATACCATGCCTTCTCATTCAATGACCGGAAATACGAGAGGCATAACACGATATTTAATGAAGTGAAAAACTTTAACATGTGTTGGTGAAATTGACACGTAAGTACTAAGTAGTCTTTAAGTGTTAGAAATAAACATTAAATATCATGCCAAATACAAAACAATGCGTTTTTACTCAGGGTAATACATGGCTGGCTAAGCTATTTCGCGATAAAAGCTGAGTACCATTAACTCCTGTAAATTCTATTGACAACAATTAAAAGTGAACGAACATTTTATCAGGCTATATGGTACCAGTTTGTTTGCCGTTCAAGAACTTTTTGATTGGCAAAGACGGGAAGCAGACAACGGAGAAAATATTTCACATAGACTTTGGGAGTGGTAAGTCTCTATCTCAGTTTCAAAATCTCATTATTTTCATTCTTGGGACTTTGATTTCAATTCATTAAATAACAATAAAATTCTGATGATGATAATGATAAGGATGATAATACTTTAGGGTGTGTGGATGTGCCTACTATTATTATTTAATTGCAGACGTACCAAGGGACTTTATAGAGGAGGAAAAAGAAGTGACTCGCATAAGACTACTACCGAGAGAACTTTGTTTTCTATACGACAACCCAACGATGGTATGCATTATTTGTAGAGCAATATTCATTTCGATCTATTAAATAGAGGACGCATGTATGAAGTATGGATAGGGTTATGACTGATAAAGTAAGTGTTAGCAATTCCTTTTAGGTCTCATAATGACGATTTTGAAGAAACCATGCAGTGTAAATACATTCATAATCTTTTCAGCAATTTTGTGTACTACACCTATACACAAAGTAGATATTATAGTATAACAGAGACACGATCTAGTACTAGTAAAATGGTATCACTATAATACTGGCAATTCGACTGGCAAAGGGTGAAGTTCTAGAAACCGCCATCTTGCGCCACAATTTGAAAATACTTATTACTAATTTTGTTTCGTATCTTCTTCTCAATTAAGGAGTTGAATTTAGCTTTATGAGATGCTTAAAAATATGCGTACCTACCTTTATTTTAATGTCAATATTTGTACTTACTTCGGCATATCTGGGGGCACGGTCGTGCCCCCGTCAAGACGAGCCAAGCGAAGCGTAAGGGCACTACCTACCTTTTCTCGAAAGGTTTCGTGGTTTTTTTGAACTCCCATAACTTTGCTTTGGATGATGCTAAATAGTTGAAAATTTCAACATATAATGACACCAGTAAATACATGAATTATACAAAGTTTGAATGTCGTAGCTACTATACTTTAGATTTTATCGATGTGTAAAAACCCCTGATTTCGTCACTGACTCATTTATAGATCATCAAAATTCTTAGGTTACTTCCGGAAATCTTAGAAAGCTGAAGTTATGTATGTAAGCTGTTATTGCTACAAAACCAACAAAAAAAAATAAAAATGTAAATGCCGCCATTTTGAATCCAATATGCTGGACCACCATATTGGATTCAAAAGGATGTTTATTATAAGGATCTGATGATCTTTAATTTATAAAAGGAATATAATATACAAGTATATAAAAAACCTACGACCTACTTTTTGTAGGACCCATAATCGTTCAGAGTTTTGCTCCATATAAATTATGTTCGACTTTATGTATGTTGAGTGCGTTGCACTACTGCAATCAGTATATTCTATTATTCATCTACAAGAAGTCGGTCACCAATTATTAATCGGTGACCGACTTTTACCGAAGATGAAAAATATATTATTATATTATTTATAAGAGGAAAATTTGTTTTTTATCCACTTATTTAAAATTAGCGCGAATATGCAGGCAGCTAATAGTTGTAAATTGCTGTCGGTCACAAAATAACTGTCGATGTATGGAACAGGCACAAGCTCCATCTGTTGTTAAATTTCTTTTCTGTAAAGTTCTTTGTATGCTTAGCATTATTAAAATGTGATTTGTAAGAAACTAGCATGTCAGTGGCTCAAAATATTCTATAGAATTCCTTGTGCTAGTTACCATCATCACTACTACTATTAGATATAAGGTACTGTTGAAAATACTAGCTGGTATTAGCTAATATTGGCACCGGGCGTCGGCAGGCGTCGCGACGCTGGGCGTCGGTAGGCGTCGCGGCGCTTGGCGTCGCGGCGCTTGGCATCGCGGCGCTGGGTGTCGGTAGGCGTCGTGACGCTGGGCGTCGGGGCGCTGGGCGTCGGTAGGCGTCGCGGCGCTGGGCGTCGGCAGGCGTCGCGACGCTGGGCGTCGGTAGGCGTCGCGACGCTGGGCGTCGGCAGGCGTCGCGACGCTTGGCGTCGCGGCGCTGGGCGTCAGTAGGCGTCGCGGCGCTTGGCGTCGCGGCGCTTGGCATCGTGGCGCTGGGCGTCGGCAGGCGTCGCGACGCTGGGCGTCGGCAGGCGTCGCGACGCTGGGCGTCGGCAGGCGTCGCGACGCTGGGCGTCGGTAGGCGTCGCGACGGTGGGCGTCGGCAGGCGTCGCGGCGCTGGGCGTCGGTAGGCGTCGCGACGCTGGGCGTCGGCAGGCGACGCGCCGCTTAGCGTCGGTAGGCGTCGCGGCGCTTAGCGTCGGTAGGCGTCGCGACGCTGGGCGTCAGTAGGCGTCGCGGCGCTTGGCGTCGTGACGCTGGGCGTCGGCAGGCGTCGCGACGCTGGGCGTCGGTAGGCGTCGCGACGCTGGGCGTCGGTAGGCGTCGCGACGCTGGGCGTCGGTAGGCGTCGCGACGCTGGGCGTCGGCAGGCGTCGCGACGCTAGGCGTCGGTAGGCGTCGCGGCGCTTGGCGACGTGGCGCTGGGCATCAGTAGGCGTCGCGGCGCTTGGCGTCGCGGCGCTGGGCGTCGGTAGGCGTCGCGGCGCTTGGCGTCGTGGTGCTGGGCGTCAATAGGCGTCGCGGCGCTTGGCGTCGGCAGCCGTCGCGGCGCTGGGCGTCGGTAGGCGTCGCGACGCTGGGCGTCGGCAGGCGTCGTGGCGCTGGGCGTCAGCAGGCGTCGCGGCGCTTAGCGTCGGTAGGCGTCGCGGCGCTTGGCGTCGCGGCGCTGGGCGTCAGTAGGCGTCGCGGCGCTATGCGTCGCGGGTAGGCGTCGCGGCGCTATGCGTCATTGCGCTGGGCGTCGGCAGGCGTCGCGACGCTGGGTGTCAGTAGGCGTCGCGGCGCTTGGCGTCGGCAGGCGTCGCGGCGCTGGGCGTCGCGGCGCATGGCGTCGCGACGCTGGGCGTCGGCAGGCGTCGCGACGCTGGGCGTCGGCAGGCGTCGCGACGCTGGGCGTCAGTAGGCGTCGCGGCGCTTGGCGTCGTGACGCTGGGCGTCGGCAGGCGTCGCGGCGCTGGGCGTCGGCAGGCGTCGCTGGGCGTCGGCAGGCGTCGCGGCGCTGGGCGTCGGTAGGCGTCGCGACGCTGGGCGTCGGCAGGCGTCGCGACGCTGGGCGTCGGTAGGCGTCGCGACGCTGGGCGTCGGCAGGCGTCACGACGCTTGGCGTCGCGGCGCTGGGCGTCAGTAGGCGTCGCGGCGCTTGGCGTCGCGGCGCTTGACGTCGTGGCGTCGGCAGGCGTCGCGGCGCTGGGCGTCGGCAGGCGTCGCGACGCCACGCGACGCTGGGCGTCGGCTGGCGTCGCGACGCTGGGCGTCAGTAGGCGTCGTGGGGCTTGGCGTCGCGACGCTGGGCGTCGGCAGGCGTCGCGGCGCTGGGCGTCGGTAGGCGTCGCGACGCTGGGCGTCGGCAGGCGTCGCGACGCTGGGCGTCGGTAGGCGTCGGTAGGCGCTGGGCGTCAGTAGGCGTCGCGGCGCTTGGCGTCGCGGCGCTTGGCGTCGTGGCGTCGGCAGGCGTCGCGGCGCTGGGCGTCGGTAGGCGTCGCGGCGCTGGGCGTCGGCAGGCGTCGCGACGCTGGGCGTCGGCAGGCGTCGCGACGCTGGGCGTCAGTAGGCGTCGCGGCGCTTGGCGTCGTGACGCTGGGCGTCGGCAGGCGTCGCGACGCTGGGCGTCGGCTGGCGTCGCGACGCTGGGCGTCAGTAGGCGTCGTGGCGCTTGGCGTCGCGACGCTGGGCGTCGGCAGGCGTCGCGGCGCTGGGCGTCGGTAGGCGTCGCGACGCTGGGCGTCAGCAGGCGTCGCGGCGCTTAGCGTCGGTAGGCGTCGCGGCGCTTGGCGTCGCGGCGCTGGGCGTCAGTAGGCGTCGCGGCGCTATGCGTCATTGCGCTGGGCGTCGGCAGGCGTCGCGACGCTGGGCGTCAGTAGGCGTCGCGGCGCTTGGCGTCGGCAGGCGTCGCGGCGCTGGGCGTCGCGGCGCATGGCGTCGCGACGCTGGGCGTCGGCAGGCGTCGCGACGCTGGGCGTCGTGACGTTGGGCGTCGGCAGGCGTCGCGGCGCTGGGCGTCGCGGCGCATGGCGTCGCGACGCTGGGCGTCGGCAGGCGTCGCGACGCTGGGCGTCGGCTGGCGTCGCGACGCTGGGCGTCAGTAGGCGTCGTGGCGCTTGGCGTCGCGACGCTGGGCGTCGCGGCGCTGGGCGTCAGTAGGCGTCGCGGCGCTATGCGTCGCGGGTAGGCGTCGCGGTGCTATGCGTCACGGCGCTGGGCGTCGGCAGGCGTCGCGGCGCTTGGCGTCGTGACGCTGGGCGTCGGCAGGCGTCGCGACGCTGGGCGTCGGCTGGCGTCGCGGCGCTGGGCGTTGCGACGCTGGGCGTCGGCAGGCGTCGCGGCGCTTGGCGTCGGCAGGTGTCGCGGCGCTGGGCGTCGCGGCGCTCGGTGGACAATAACTGTCGGTGTATGGAACAAGTCCGGACAAGCTCGATCTGTTGTTAAATAAAACAACAATATGATGTGAGATGATTGTATAGCTGTTAATGAATTTTTTTTTTTTTTTTTTTTTTTTTTTTTTCGAAAGGGTACTCACTAATGGCTCGAAAGCCGATTTAGCTGTATCGGACTATAACTAGCCGGGTGGCTAGTTGTTTGGCTGGGAGTAGATGGGGAGGTTTGACCCCCTGTTAATGAAATATCCGTATAATCTTATATAAAAATCGTTCGACACCTCGATAGCGCGATGCAGGTGCCTAACAGCGACATCTATGTTTAGAACTGTGAAACATCTAAACACAAACATTTAACAGTCGATAACGTTTTATAATGATAACAATAAACGAAAAACAAACGTTACATAAAACTCCAAATGCGTAGATTTTTTGAAGTCTAAATTGTAAAAACTTCGATACTCAAAGAAATTTGTGACCATAAATTAAGTACTTAATCGACTTTTAATTGATTGGCGCATGCCAAAATTTTATAAGTTTCAATAATGACACGATCAATTTATTTATAAAATTTTAGTTATTACGCCTCCGTGGTCTAGTGGTTTAGAGCCTGGCTCGCGACTGTGGTCGTCGTGGGTTCGATTTCCACGTTGGAAACACGTTTTAAGTTTGGTTTAGACAAGGCAGGCTGATCACCTAATTGGCTGACAAGAAATATGATACATGCGTCGGATGGGCATGTAAAAAGTCGGTCCTGCGCTTGATCTCCCGCCAGTCGTGTCGGTTATCCGTCCCAGTGGGTTACGAGAGTGAAGAAAAAGAGAGTGCTTCTATTCATTGCGCACACACTTAGGCACTATAAAATAACTCCTGCGTAGCTGGATTGGTTTCAATGAAACCGGTCACCGTCACCGAAATCAGTGTGGGAGATATTATTATTATTATTATTTTAGCAAACACTAAAATTATTAAACAAGCTTATGACTAAACAACTAGCCACCCGGATAGTTATAGCACTTTCGAAAAAAAACAAGAATACAGTATAAAGAGAGTTCAATTATAGTAGTGAGGTGTTTTATTGAAGTTCGGTGTTACACAGCCACAATGGAGACTTATAGTTTTCATATCAACCCCTACAATATGGGTAACAAATGATGAGAGAGTTTGAGAAAACAAATACAATTCATACAAGATTTCATGAATGCCGCTATTTTTAATCCAAAAATAGCGATTTATCGTTTTCACAGGTACTCTCACAATATGGGTATCAAATGAAAGAGAAATACAATAAATCATCTAAATTCCAGACGAAGAATAAGGCGAAATTAATTGCCCGGGGTCAAAATAGGTTATTTTTAAACTCAAACAAGTCCATTAACCACGATCAACGACGACGCGAATTTGAAGAAAGTGTCGTACATTTTGAGTGCGCGGTCGCACCTATTTTAGCTCCCGTGTAATCTCAGTTGACCCGTTGCCACAGATTAAGAATTAGTTACTACGTAACAGATGCGACAGCTATATTTTACCGAGTTTCCAGTTGTTACGTTTTGGCAGCACTGTAGCATCTGTCATTTTGACCGCACACCACAGACCATAGCACATCACAGACTACAAACACACATTGTTTAAGTGGTTGAATAATCGAGTCCAGCTATCGATACTTTAGTGAGGTATCGATTTTTTTTGTAGGTAGGTTTTTGTAGTTCAGGTAATTTATTTTTATAATAAGTAATACAAAATAAAAACAGGTTACATTTATCATTTATTTATTGATTTTTTTTTCTGAATTTCTAATAAGCCCTGATTGATATAGCAAGAACATTAATATTTAACAGAATATTTTTTTAATAATTATCCTAATAAAACTCTCTAATGTCGTAATCCAACCATCTAGTGATGGTAACACACAAGTCCAGGTTTTCCTGTTTCTAAGGCCACTTGCCTTACTTGAAGTGTGCTCATATTTCAATTGTTTTCATTTCTTTGATGACACAAAAGTTGATCAGTCACTTCTGTAAATAAATAACACAATATTTAAGATGAAAAAACAATACATAAGTTGGCCGGTCACTTAGTCCGGCCATCAACAACAACAAAACAAGGAGGGTTTCTAGTAAAAACTATAGTTAATTAGCAAAAATAGATTAACTAGTTTTGTCCTTCAGCACTATAAGTTGATTACCCTAAATAAAACTGCAATAATATTCTGCTATCAAATATGCTTAAACTGCCATAACACTTGTTTAACATTTATGAAAATACCATCTTTTCATAAATGTTAAACAAGTGTTACATAAATTTTTTGTTGTTTCAATGGAGTTATTGATACCCACAACCTCCAATTCCTGAGCCAAGTTCCAAACCACTAAACCTTGGTATTTCACAAAAATAAAACAATTTCAGTATCTTTTGATATGTTAAAATATCATATAGAATGAGTGTCAAAATGCCATAGTACTTAATACATACCCGCTCTTCCAATGACCAACATTTCATCAGAAGCATTTACATCCTCATTGGAGTTCTCTTTGTAATAATTGTTATCACTAAGGCCTAGGGGTATTTCTGTCTGAAACAAATGAGTACAGTTAAGATTAATATTGATATATAAAAGCAAAAAACATTGGCAAACTTAATGAGTCAAAGATTAAGTATAATTATATTATATTGTTCATACTTTATATTACACTAGCTCTAACTATAACGTGTTAAAAGTAAAACTCACCTGTGAACTAATAGTTGCGTTGCAACCGCCGACACAAGACTTAAATAGTCCCTTAAAACGAAAAATGAAGAAGATTTACACTAAATTAATTAACACACTATAAAAGATTGATATAATGTATCAATAATCTGCGGAGTAATTGATTATTTTGGATCAAATCAAGCAAGAAACGAGGATAAACAAAACACTAACAAACTACACGCGGCCATATTTGAATAAATATTGACAACAAAATTAGTCTAATCTATGTTTGACAACATAGATCATATTTTGACACTACAAACAGGAAACAGGAACTTTACGTGTGTGACGTCACAAAACGACGCCATTTTGCTTTCGACCGCAGCGCCAAAACGTAACAAATGGAACTACACTGTCAGCCCCCTGCCCGTTGCCCCCGCGACGGACGGTAGTGTTTTTTGTGCGGGAGGCCTGTGTGCGCCGGATCAGCAACCATGACTCGTCGCATCGACGAAGGTTAGTGTTAACGTTATATTTTGTACTATTGTGTTTCTAATATTTTAAGTTTATTTTTTAGTTTTTACACCATAAAATTAATGTATGTATTTTTTATTTTAGGTTCGATTCTTCAGCTATTATTGGCAGATAATGGTGACGAATAAAATTCATCAGAGAGTGAGAAGGAAGACCACATCGAGGTTGATCCCGCTTATGAGTCAGCTAATTAGGATGAGGTCTCTTCTGTGACACGACATCCACCTCCAGGTCAAGACGTCCAAGTAAATGATCATGCAGCTCTATCAATTGAAGATCAGATACCTGGTACTTCGGCACAGAATGATAACGGCTTGATTAAATAAGCTCAAATGGTCATCAATAAAGCCAAGATCACAAAGCCGCAAGCTGCAAGAAACATCGTGCACATTAGACCTGGACCTACTTGCGTGAATATATGAAAAGCTTGCATCATAAGTTAGTCGAGCCACATATGCAAAAACGAATACTTATGCCCACACTTCAAACTGGCCTGCGCGATTCTCTTACACACATTTTGAATATGCCAGGAAGTAGTAGATCGAGTTTGACATTTGAGATTGAAGGAAGGGAAGCTGCAGATAATCCTATCGCGAAAAAACGAAAAATTTGTGCCATATGCCCGTCAGCCAAACGAAGGATGACGAAGTCTAGTTGCTACAAGTGCAATAAATCATTGTGTGGCGAACACAAACTTGATGTGTGTCACAAATGTATTAGTTAATAGTTTTTTTACCAAAATGTTATTTTTTTTGTTGATTCTATATGTAAATTTTGATTATTTGAGTTTTTGTCGAAGTGCAGTGTTTTAGTTTTTCATAAGTAAGCGCGTAATTACCGCGCGTTAATAGTTTGGAGTGAAAAATATGGTCTCAGTTAAAAGGCTGATTAAGTAATAAATATGTGATTTAAATAAATAAAAATAAATAAAAAAAATCCTAATAAAAGATTATAATAAATAAATAATGTAAAACCAATAAATATTTTATTCAATATTACCTTATAAACCTACTTTTAGACAGCGTAGTCGAAACGACGAAGGTTAGTATTAAACGTTTAAAAATAAGTTTAGTGATCTAGGGTTAACCAACTTACAAAAATAAATGAAAACCCACCGAAAACATTTTCATGTAAAAATGTTGCCAAGACGAGTCTATATAGCTTACCCTATGAAAAAGTTATCAGATACCGTATAAAGCCAAGTTCTAAAGACTACTCGCCCTAAATCTACCAGCACCTTGATCAAAATCTATCAAAAAGTGGACAAATCCCATGTAGAACCAAAGTTCTTAATCTATGCGCCCTTACTTTACTAGGCTTAGCTTCACTTACTCTACATTATTTTGGATCAAATCAAGCAAGAAACGAGGATAAACAAAACACTAACAAACTACACGCGGCCATATTTGAATAAATATTGACAACAAAATTAGTCTAATCTATGTTTGACAACATAGATCATATTTTGACACTACAAACAGGAAACAGGAACTTTACGTGTGTGACGTCACAAAACGACGCCATTTTGCTTTCGACCGCAGCGCCAAAACGTAACAAATGGAACTACACTGTCAGCCCCCTGCCCGTTGCCCCCGCGACGGACGGTAGTGTTTTTTGTGCGGGAGGCCTGTGTGCGCCGGATCAGCAACCATGACTCGTCGCATCGACGAAGGTTAGTGTTAACGTTATATTTTGTACTATTGTGTTTCTAATATTTTAAGTTTATTTTTTAGTTTTTACACCATAAAATTAATGTATGTATTTTTTATTTTAGGTTCGATTCTTCAGCTATTATTGGCAGATAATGGTGACGAATAAAATTCATCAGAGAGTGAGAAGGAAGACCACATCGAGGTTGATCCCGCTTATGAGTCAGCTAATTAGGATGAGGTCTCTTCTGTGACACGACATCCACCTCCAGGTCAAGACGTCCAAGTAAATGATCATGCAGCTCTATCAATTGAAGATCAGATACCTGGTACTTCGGCACAGAATGATAACGGCTTGATTAAATAAGCTCAAATGGTCATCAATAAAGCCAAGATCACAAAGCCGCAAGCTGCAAGAAACATCGTGCACATTAGACCTGGACCTACTTGCGTGAATATATGAAAAGCTTGCATCATAAGTTAGTCGAGCCACATATGCAAAAACGAATACTTATGCCCACACTTCAAACTGGCCTGCGCGATTCTCTTACACACATTTTGAATATGCCAGGAAGTAGTAGATCGAGTTTGACATTTGAGATTGAAGGAAGGGAAGCTGCAGATAATCCTATCGCGAAAAAACGAAAAATTTGTGCCATATGCCCGTCAGCCAAACGAAGGATGACGAAGTCTAGTTGCTACAAGTGCAATAAATCATTGTGTGGCGAACACAAACTTGATGTGTGTCACAAATGTATTAGTTAATAGTTTTTTTACCAAAATGTTATTTTTTTTGTTGATTCTATATGTAAATTTTGATTATTTGAGTTTTTGTCGAAGTGCAGTGTTTTAGTTTTTCATAAGTAAGCGCGTAATTACCGCGCGTTAATAGTTTGGAGTGAAAAATATGGTCTCAGTTAAAAGGCTGATTAAGTAATAAATATGTGATTTAAATAAATAAAAATAAATAAAAAAAATCCTAATAAAAGATTATAATAAATAAATAATGTAAAACCAATAAATATTTTATTCAATATTACCTTATAAACCTACTTTTAGACAGCGTAGTCGAAACGACGAAGGTTAGTATTAAACGTTTAAAAATAAGTTTAGTGATCTAGGGTTAACCAACTTACAAAAATAAATGAAAACCCACCGAAAACATTTTCATGTAAAAATGTTGCCAAGACGAGTCTATATAGCTTACCCTATGAAAAAGTTATCAGATACCGTATAAAGCCAAGTTCTAAAGACTACTCGCCCTAAATCTACCAGCACCTTGATCAAAATCTATCAAAAAGTGGACAAATCCCATGTAGAACCAAAGTTCTTAATCTATGCGCCCTTACTTTACTAGGCTTAGCTTCACTTACTCTACATTTCAGTTAAAACGTGAATCTTGGCCGTTTTGCTACCGTTACGAAGATTTCATAGGCATTCATTTATCGTGTGTGAAATAAAACGGCCAAGCATCACGTTTTAACTGAAATGTAGAGTAAATGAAGCTGAGCCTAGTAAAGTAAGGGCGCATAGATCAAGAACTTTGGTTCTACATGGGATTTGTCGTGAAGTAATCTCCACAAGACCACAATGGTCTTAAAAGTTGGAAACTGCTGATGATTCTTTCTTCTAGAACAAGAGCAGCATCGTGAAGAACCGCGTGGCCTGCAGTACTGGTTGCGGGTTCCGGTCGGGTTCCCCCAGCCTGGTCCACGAGCACACGGGCCACTGGTCTGTCGTCTCCATCGCTCAAGGTCACGATCAGCATAACATTTAAACCATATTTGAGTAGTCCATAGCATTTCGAATCTATTTATGAGCTTCTTGATTATTCACAATAATAAGACGCAACTTATATTTACACTTTTCCACTTATATTACGCTTTTATAAGGTTTTACAAAATAAAACTACCGGTTTCGATTAAATCATAATCCGGTGTCAATTCTATCTATCTAAATAATTATCTTTAAAATTAAAGTAGATACGTAAGACCAAATATGCTCGAAAACGAAAACAACACTTCTTGTTGTTCCACATGGGCAATAAACGTAGCAAAAGTCTACATGATCAGGTAACATACGTAGACCTTATTTGTCACCTCTCTCCACCAGGTGGCAGCGGATGCGGTGACCCGCTGCGACCCCGCCGCCCGCCCGCCCCAGCGCGCCACACGCTGCTACAACCGTATGTACCTTGGATCACCGCGGCGATCACCGGGAAACCCGTCGGAGCCTTCGTCAAGGATGATCCATTCGGTAAATACGGTTTGATAACTAAGATAGTACTTAAACAGTACATTACACAAGGTTTAAACTAATGAGTGATAATACTTTAGGGTGTGTACTTAGTGTTTACTGTGAAAGTGCTAGCGCTGAAAGTACGAAATGTCCCATCATCATAAATTTGCCCATAATAATAATAGTACCAGTTCCACGAAGATTGTCTTGCTTTTCAGCATATGCCTCACCTAAAGCTTGCCATAGGTAATGAAAATTTTCCCATACAATAATTTTAAAAAAAGTATCGGGCAGCGCTGGTACTTTCACAAAACTCTATATATGGGACCCATACACACCCTAAGGTTTTATCACTTATTAATATTAAAGCTTGTATAATTACCGCGCAGAAACTCTACAGTATTTCGGATAAAAAGTAACCATGTAGGTACATACTAGTTACTTGTAGGTACTAAGTAGGTATAACAATAGTTTTCCATAGTAAAAGGTAAATCCAACAATTCTTCTATTTAAGCCTTCTATTTAAATTCCGTGTAAGTCCATATAAAGGCCCAGTTTCTTACGCCGGTTCTTCTCGGCGAGTTAGGGTTAAACCGGTGGTAGGCTTTTTTTGTTGACTTTCCGACAGGTTGCTAAGTTTGATTTGGAAATAAAATAGAAAATTGTTGTTATTACTCCCAGGTTACCTAACCCCCCGCGTGTCCCCCCACGACCTGGTGAACCACGGCTGGGTGGGTCACTGGTGGATGGGGGGGCCGCGGTGCTACGAGAGGGGGGAGGCCGCGATGATCTTCTTCAAGTTCTACGAGGAGGTGTTCCAGGTGCTCCCGTCTTCGAAGACCTACCTTAATTATTACCTTGAGGTAGGTTTATGTACCTATATAGTACGTCCGAAATAAATTTAACCCAAACGTAAACAAACCCGTCTATGACACAACCAAAGACTAATCAGTGATGCTATGAATCCATAGAATATAGGCTTATATTCTACAATCGGCAGTGTCAAAATGGCGTATTTGTTCTGTGAAATATTTTGATTAGATGTTTAAACATATTAATGTATTGGTTAATGAAGTATAATCCTTTAATATTACGGTGAAAGTGTTGATAAGTGTGCACAATAAGTAAATATGTGAAAATTTCAGTGTTTTTGGTTTGTTTACGTTTAGGCTAAATTTATCTCGGACGTACTATAGAATAGTGAGTATTAGTGAGGACTTATTTCGAAATAAGGTCGTTTTTATGGTTCCTTAGCAGAAGGGACCCTATTACTAAGACTTTTGTCGTTAGCGCTAAACCGGTGGTAAATTGTTTTTTATTTGATTTTCTGAAAATAGCTTGTTAAGTTTCATTTGGAAATAAAACGTTTTTTTTATTTTCATTTTTTTATTTATTTTTATTTATTTGCTGCCTGATTGTCTATATCTTAAGAACCGTATTTTTTTGTACGCTGTGGTCTAGTCGATAAAGTTAAATTTGCTGTGAATGAAAACAAGTGCTCAGCCTTCGCAAGCCTCGTCTAACTGACCCTTGACGGTAGCCGTCGTACACCCACATTTCTTGCAAATAAAGATTATTATAATTACGTCTCGCAGATAGTTGCTATGTGTATGTTAGTTTTGTAATTAGTATTAAAATGAAAAAATAATTTTCAATGTAAAATGTAGTAGATACTTTTGAACGAAATTTATCATCATCACTCAACCTTAGATTATATTATACTATCGATGTGCCTCCCACAGCACGACTGAACAGAATAATCGAATCGCATTTTGTTTTTTCTGTGGTCTGTTTTGACAATCCAAAATTAAAACCCATTTAATTTTATTTTTGAGGTGCTGGATTGAGGCCTTATAGCCGACCATACCGAGCTATGTTTACATAAATATCATATTGAATCGTAACTTATTATGATAGATAAAGGGAGGGCACGACATGGCCATAATCTGCGTGAAGGTGGGGATGCCGTTCCGCCTGGGCAAGCCCAAGGTGTGGCAGCTCGACACTCCGGAGGTCCGGGTGAGTGGCAGAATCTCTGTAGGGTAAGTTCTCATGCGGAAAGAGAGACAGTTGGGTACTCTCTAAACATGGTATGTAAAATGTGCCTAAATCAAGTCACAAGCAAAGTCGCTCCCCTGAAAATCGCGCAATGTGTGAACTCACCTAATCTAATCACAGTGTAAACTGGGCCCTGATGTAAGATGCCATCGCTAATTATCGCTTACGAAGTTTGAAAATAAAATAGGATTTGACATAAGCTTCGCGAATTCGTATGTCATTTAGCGAAGCGTATCAGGGCCTTATGCGCTAACTTTTCGATAAACCGCACAGTAGTCACTGAGGAATTGCACGGTTCAGTTACCATTAAAATACCGCGCAATAAGCAATTAAAACGTCTGATTAGCTAAGGAAATAAATAATAATTTATTACGACCGACTATAAACGACAGGTACACACCAAACGGATGAACCGATTTTGATCTAGTTTCCGAGAGTTATAATAATTCATCATCATCAGCAGGCTTACTCCCGATCAAATCAGTTCGAACTCAACGGCTTTCGGTGTTTTATTTGGTGGATTACTTTGAAACTAACCAGGATAAAGAAAATCGTTCGATTTTTGTACTCCCGATCATAATCGACTGATAATCAAAATAAACAAATGTCAATTTAACCCCACCAGTAGCGAAAGTACGCGGTCTAATCTGAATAAAAATCGGATCAGTTTGGAGAGTCCTTACTCTCCAAACTGATCCGATTTTTATTCAGATTACAGTCAATGTTTGATAATACCACATAATACTTAAAAAATGTTTTTAGGTGTTGGTGCCGCTGATTACGTTCCAGCATCTGTACAGGTTTGAGGTCCAGGCGTTCGGGTATAACACCACCGAGACGGACTCGTCCGAGAGTCAGAGCGACACATCGGAGTCCTCTGAGGAGGACGTGGTGAGGGCCGGCGGAAGATAGACAGAAGGAGAGAATAGACCTGAAATTCCTGTAATTTTGTTTTTCCATCAGTTTTTTTTTATAATATATTATGTAATAAGTACTTAATTTAAAAATTACATAACAAATTTAAAAACAAATTAAAGTAAATTATTATCTAAACTATAAACTAAAAAATAAAAAAGACTACATAAAAAACTAAATCCAAATCGGAGGCTGCTGGTAATGTACCTAAAGGGCCTGGCTGGACCTCGCTGTTTGGACAAAATGATGCGTAGGCCGAGGGCGAAACATTCGTCTTGTCCATAAGTCTTTTTCAATAACCTTTAACTTTATACCAGAGAGATTACAAGTAATACTGCCAATTTCCGAGACCTTGTAATCTCTTTGGTAATGAAAATGTCTCCTTTTCAAGAACACGCGAGGAAGACTGGACATAGAAAGAGAATAGAATTGATAATCCCGTAAAATTGTTTTTTTTAATAGCCCCGACTAGATATCAAAATTGCAACTTTTTGGTATTGCAATGGGTGATTTCTCGTTGGAAGTCGTAAGAGGGTCAAAATATACAATAGAAATTCGTGTAAAATGTATTAGTTTTTTAGCACCCTACACTGCATTTTTACTTTTTTTTACTTTAGACCATTTGGTAGTTTTGTTGCTTTATTTTGGAAACAAACCTTCAAACTGATCTTCGTACAGTAGGCCAAGCACGAAAAATTGACAGCTGCGTACTTTTCGTAACGTTAGCGAATGATAATTGTGCAGGCGATGTCACAATTCTCTTTCGGTAACGTTACGAGTACCTAGATATGTTGATAGTTCCTTTTAATTAATGATAGGTTACGGATTAGGTACTTGTTCTATGTTTGAAATATTACAAAGAACAACAAACGTAAATACTAGGATCGTCTTGAGAATGTTTTCCGGGTACATTTATCAACTGTTACAGATAATCTTAAGGTAGACTTGTCCTTGTCTATGCGGTGTAACAAAGCGAGAAAGTGATACTTGTTCCGTCATGACGTTTAATTGAAATGCCATGTGCATCCAGCCAATACATTCTAGAATTAACAACATCACGAAAGTGATAAATACTGAAATAGCACATTCTAGAATAGCACAGCATTTATAACCTGCGTCCGTATCTTTCCACCTGTCAAAACAACATTGCATCTTCATTACCCTGGAAGGAATTGTGTGCTGTGTGACCCAGATGATAAGGGTGATATTACAGTACAAGTTGATAATGCATCTGTTTTAGCACAAGAGCTTGTTAGCAGAACTCAAACCACGCCCAGCTGTTTTAATCGATTCATTCATATTAATGGGATGTGCTTGTATCGATAATGTCGGTATCGAGATTAAATCGATAATCGCGCCTATTAAAATGTCAATTGATGTAAAACAGATATGAAAGAGACAGGGGACATCTATAATATTAAACCGATTTATACAAAATATTGAACATAATAATTACTATGGGATTTTAAATGCAATTTTTTTTTTGTTTTATCTACAATTTCTTTTCAATCTTTGTTGAAGAATAGAATAATATTATTAATGAGCCTACTCAGGAGAAAAACATAATATTATAGATAATTAATCTATTTGTTTATTACCGATTTTTGAAATCTTATTTAATCTGCTGAACATTTGTCCAGTTCCATAGCGCCTGATTAGCCGCTACGGAACATACACCCCGGGTTTCTCGAACGCTTCTCAAATGAATGATCAACTAACATGGCATTCAAATCAACAATCAGAACGCTGATTGGTGGAATGTTATCAGACAGAAAGAAACGGACAGATATTTTATAATTACATCACGCTCGCACTTGCAAGATTGGTTAAAATTCCACAGATAAGGTTGATTCAAATCGTATGACAACTAATCGGTATTTTTGGTGAAATGTTAGTTGATCATTCATTTGAATAGCGTTCGAGAAACGGGGGGACAGACTAGGTACTAATCTGATTTTATGAAAGATCTGTCAGTAGATTCATATTTCAATTATTTCATAATGGCTCGGGTAACGTAGACACAAACAAAATGTAACAGAAATGAGTGATAATATTATTAATAAAACATAATATTTTGTATCGATTAAGATTTTAGAGAAATCAAATTTGTAATTTCATTAAACTGTTCGTAGCTATTATAATTTACGGCTCTAATTAGAAAAATACGTAGATAATAGGTTTGTATGATTTACGGTATCGGGCGTGTTTCACCAAGCAATGTTAAAGTTAAACCTTCGTTAAATATCATGTTGTTCCTCTCGTAATTCCTATCAATGAATGAGACGACATGGTATTTTAACAAGCCGTTAAAACTAACATGCGTTGGTGAAATCGGGACTAAAGTGTTTAATAAAACTTGTTATTATTTGACTTCTTGTGTCTTGTGTCTGCACTTTTTTGGTTTGATGTCTTCATAATATTATATCATTCTGATTCCCGATACTCGATAAGATGCGGCAAGCCCTACAGGCTACAGCACATGCAGTTTGTGATATCTGTATACGCCTCAATGGCCTTTATCTGCAGTTGTATTAATCTTTACTCTGCATGTTAAGTGAGGGCTGATAATAACATCCCAGATTTAGATTATATTTTAAATTTCGAATTTTGTTTTGTAAGTTTGTTTCAGTAGACATTTTACAAATCAATCGTAGTTGTCGATGGTTAATTTCGGGTACATTTCTATAGCCATGTTGGTTTTGAAAATGGTTAGTTTTTGAAATTGGAATTTAATTCTCTAATCTCTAATAATACTTATTATAAATGTGATTGTTCGTTAGGTTACTTTAAAACTATTTAACTGATTATATGCAAACTTTATATTTTGGAAGATTTTAGATGGTGAAAATGCGGACAAAAGGGAGTAAAATATTATCAAAAAAAATATTCTCCGTGGCATCTGTATGTTCGCGATAAACCCAAATACTACTGCACCAACAATCATCCAATTTTTATCAATGAATAGAGTGGTTCTAGAGGAAGGTTTAAGTATATTCATTGGACCCAGTAGGTCAAATATCTGAGTCGGTAGGAAGTTCGCTGTGACTGCTAGCTATACGAAAGGATATTATACATGCTGTAAAATAAATTAGTGATAATACTTTAGGGTGTGTATGGGTCCCGTATATAGAGTCTACTGTGAAACTTACCAGCGCTAATAGAGGTAGTTTAAAAAAAAATGTATGGGAAAATTTATGTTGGGGCATTTCTCATACAAACATGAAAGTCAAAAGTAAGTCTTTCAGCGCTGGAAATTTCACAGTAAACTACATATGTAGTAGTAGCCACATTCAAAATTATTATCACTCATTTTTTTACACCTTGTATAATATACGATAACGACGTCCGATGAATGCGTTGAATCTAAAACGTTAATAGTTGCAGAAATTATATTATGTAATATTACATGTTTCCTGCGGCTTGCAAAAGAAATACCGCGGTAACTATACTATTTGTTGCTATGAAAAGTCTCCTATATCTGGGCCCTAATTCTCAGGCCTCGAACTTAGTTTCGAATATTAGTATATCCCGCTCGCACGCGCGCTAAATCTCATTTGCATGAGCGGGACAGACCGATAGTAAAACTAAGTTAAATAAAACATTTACAACTAAACTATATTCATACTTCAAAATCTGTTTAGTAGTTTTTGTGTGAAACAATTATACTCAAAAATTTTACGTTCATAAAATTTTACGAATAAGGATAATAATTTAATTATTGGCTTGACATACTGCT
Organism: Celastrina argiolus; assembly: GCA_905187575.2. NCBI lineage: Eukaryota > Metazoa > Arthropoda > Insecta > Lepidoptera > Lycaenidae > Celastrina > Celastrina argiolus. The sequence continues at coordinate 2,661,461 of LR994582.1, read as the reverse complement.
AAGACTCGTATCAATAAGAATAAAGGATTTATTTAGATCTTGGAACTTTACTTTCAATGTGTAGGTAATAAAATATGGCATGTTTACAACCCTGATGAATTCCTCAAGTATTGGCTATCCAATACTTATCTATGGATCTCGAAAACCGCTTTAGTGTCAGTTTACAACGAGACACGACGCGATGCTACGTTTACAATTTCTATACAAGATCTATATAAGATGCTTTCAAAATATTTATTTAATACATGAAAAGAATACACATAATATAATTGTTAGCATTAAGAATAAATCAAGAAGTCACGGCGCTTGCGCAGAGCGGCGCAACGCCACACGCGCGGTCGTGCTGAGCTTACCGTATAATAATATAATAGCTCCCCTCACCGATTTCGGTGTCGGTAGCCGATTTCATTGAAACCAGGCCAGCTACGCAGAAGTTATTTTATAGTGATCAAGTGTGTGCGCAATACACTAAGACACTCTCTCATCCTTTTACTCTTATAACCCAGTGGGACGGTAACCAGACAAGACTGGTGGATCATTCGCAGGACCGACATTTTACATGCCCATCCGACGCATGGATCATCTTTCTTGTCAAACAATCAGGTGATCAGCCTGCATTGTCTTACCCAAACTTGAAAACAAAACTTGATTGTCTGACAAGAAAGATTATACATGCGTCGGATAGGTATGTAAAAAGTCGGCCCTGCGCCTGTTCTCTCGCCAGTCGTGTCGGTTTACCGTCCCACTGGGTTATGAGAGTAAAAGGAAGAGAGAGTGTCTTTGTGTATTACGCACACACTTGGTCACTATAAAATAACTCCTGCGTAGCTGGCCTGGTTTCAATGAAATCGGCTACCGACACCGAAATCGGTGAGGGGAGCTGTTAAAAGGATATACCTGCACCACAAAGTAGATATATAACAGAGACACGACCTAGTACTAGAAAATGGTATCACCCTTATACTGGCAATTCAGTGGCCATTTTTGTTTTCTTCGATTTCCAATAGATTAAGGGTAAAGTCCAGGCACATTCCGGAAACCGCCATCCAGCGCCACTATTGGAAAATACTAATTACTAATTTCGTTTCGTATCTTCTTCTTAATTAAGGAGTTGAATTTAGCTTAATGTGATGCTTAAAAATAGGCTTATCTTTATTTTAATGTCAATATTTGTACTTAATTCGGCATATTTACATTTTATAATTTACAAACGTTAATAGTAGTGATTTTTTTGTATTAAAGATAGATTGTACGGGATGGCAGGCCATGGGTCAACTCAGACAACGTCTCACAGTAGTGAGGAGCGTAAGATCCTTCCGTGAAGGGGCATAGCCCCGATACCGACTATCCATTTCCCCAGAAAGGGGGTTTGAGAAAAAGAACCCGGGTGCTCCTACTGTGCGCTTCAAGACGTTGCGATGCGATGCGAATCGCGCAATCACTGACCTCTACCAGTATCGTCGTGTCGCATCTCCGTACTGAGATGATTTACTGATGTTTTCACATAGCGATGAAATATTATGTAAAAGTAATAATATACGTAAGGTGGATTGAAGTATTGCAATTGCGAAAGTTTTGTACATTTGTCTGTCGTGGACACGCCTTGTGTTTTTGAATCTTATGAAACTAGGGCCGTGTTAAGTTATTATAATTTTTTTGGCAACAAACAGTCATACATTTATACATTGTATTTAAACAGACAATAAGTATAATTAAAGACCGACAGTGCCCAAGAATATAATTATATACTATACCTATTCCATGAAAACTATCCCACAGATCAACAATCATCCAGATGAGCAAGACCGATATAGAATCTTATACAGGTTGATTCATGGTTCATCAAGCCGAATATGTGAAGCGAAGGACGCGTAGAACATATTATTTTGTTTTAGCGCCTCACATAAAATACTTACCGTAACGCGACAAATCACGATTAAAAATCTCCATAAAAGTCACAAAACAGATGAGTTTCAATCCTGGTCTGGGCTTAGGTCAGTGACCAGTGCGTTCGTGTGTATAGACTAGGAGCCAGGGAGCCTCAGCATAGTTAGATTCACTCCTTGTGGTCATTTTAGACCTTTGAGTTACATTAAGTAATTTATATGAGGTACTTAAACAAAAAATGCTCTACGCGTCATTCTCTTCTCAATATATTATTATATCAACCATGAATCATCGCGGAGGGTCGTCATTTTTTTGTAGTCGGTGTACGAACATCCAAAAAACAGGCCGAATTGATAACCTCCTCCTTTTTTAGAAGTTGGTCAAAAATGTAACATTAGAGATAAATATCATGCCATAGGCACAAAGTAGATAATAAATATAGGTGATCCACTTGATGCTCTGCATCTATGTGAATTGTCTTAAATATCATTATTAACTTTGCTTACGTCACAAAATCACTCCTAATAAATACCGAAAGTCAACATAATAATTTAATTATCACTATCTCCACATCTCGTTCTACGAAGACTTAATTTAGACACAACGAAAAACCGCAGCTAATGAATTTAATTTATCATGAAGTAAAAAGTTTTTTAAACAAATGCATTTTGAGTCGGAGATAAAAAGTTCAAAAGTTTTTTCAGTTGTAATTCCTTCGCAGCGATATAATCTTACACACATACGTCTTTGTCCTGCCGTAGATGTACAATAAATGTAACGATTAACTATTTTAAGTATTCAAACACTCCTAACATATTATTCAATCTACTGTAAACATTTATATTTACATTATATTGAATATACCTTTATTCATTCATTTGGAGAACAAATAGACCAAATTAATAATGTGTCCATTAGAGATGAAACGGATAGTAGTTTGGCCGGATACCGGATACCGGATATTCGGCAAGCTACTAGGCCGGAGCGCCGGATATCCGGCTGCCGGATATCCGGCCTTTTGATACTATACAGTGTGTAAAAAGAGCAACTATAACTTTGAGACACGATTATACTACCTTTCCTCATTTTGGAAATGATTTTTTTTTTGTCAAAATTAAAAAAAATTTTGTAACTTCTCACCATTTCTTATTTTTTTTTTCGCAAAAATAACAATAAGGCAAAAATTTTTTTTTTTTAATTTTTGTAAAAAAAAAATACATTCTAGAATGAGAAAGGTAGTATAATCTTATCCCAAAGTTATAGTGACTGCTATTTTTACAGCCGTTATAATAATAAGTTTGATTTGAATATTGGCGCGGTGAACGAGATCGGAAATATTCAGACGCATTCGGGTCGCATGTAACCGGAGATCGGGTCGACTCGGGGGCGTTCGAGTGATATCGCGTAAAATTTGGTATTTATTCATCACAATTTGCCACTTGTTTATAAAACAATCATTTTTGATGTGCGATTATAAAAATAAACGGTGTCCACAACCTATTGGAGTATGATTTGCCTATATAAAAAATTAAGATTTTTTTAAATTTTACTATCCGGTATCCGGCCGGATACTGTACTACTATCCGGTATCCGGCCGGATAGTGAAAACAAGGCCGGATAGGCCGGATACCGGATAGTTACCGGATATCCGTTACATCTCTAATGTCCATTATATTAACTTTCTTTGTTGCACGATAATAAGTGACATTTAAATTAAATAATATAATATAGCCACTCATATTAAACTTTGTTTACATTAAGGTTATATTGAACGAAGTTTCTCAATGTGGTAATTTTATAGAAAATCTTGTTTGTCTATTAAGCTGTATTTTATCCGTACCTTAACAATGAGTAAACAAATATAAATATTTTTTAAATTTATTTTCAGTTATTGCATTGAATACACGTATAACTAAAAACAGTAGCGTACTCTACTACACTTGTAGTTTAGTAGAGTATGCATATAGTCGATTTAATCTTATTTAATAATAATAATATCTATTGAAGCTTCACACCACGTCAATCTAGCTCCGTGCTAAGTATCCGAAGAACTTGTGTTACAGACACACGGCACCATACAACGGAAATATATTTAATACTTTTATACTATACACATGTTTAAGATTTTTATTATAATATACACAAATTTAATATACATCCATGACCCAGGAACATTGAAAACTTTTTGTTCCCTCGGCGGGATTCGAACCCGCGATCTCTCGCTTGAGTACCAACGCGTTCAACCACTGCGCGTCGGCAATTTAAAGGAGTGCAGTTAACGGATGCACCATCAATTTCATTAATTCAAATTTTAAGAGCTAGGCTCTTGTCGGTGGAGTAATCGCCATTATTCTCTGTCCTGTGCACCATCAATTGCATATCTATAATTCGACATCGATGTATCGTTTGTTATACAAAAACAATGACGTGTTAAGGCACTTTGGGGTTGTTTTGTGCCGCGCCGCCCGCGCCGCGACACTCGATATACCGCGGTCCGCACCTAACTGTAACACAACAATAACATTCCGACTGCTCGCCGCCTAATTACGTCCGACTCGGGTTACTATAAGGCATCCAACACACTTTCAGGGCAATGGGTTCTGTAATGCTGTTACAATTTCCAAACGCAAAAACGACCAGCGGGAGAAAGAGACAAGCAGAGACATATCGACGAAAGAGAAAAAGCAGAGCTCCGCGAAATAATCGAATGTCAAGTGTTTTTTTTTCGGAAGGATACTTACTAATGGCATTTAAGCCGATTTAGTTGCGTCGGACTATAACTGGCCAATAAATTTTTGTATTGGCTCTGTTATGATTTTTATACAATTATTATTAGTCTGCGTTACTTTATCGAGCTTTCAAATGTATCTGCTTGGCCTACTATTGTAGTTTTAGTATTGTTGATAGGCCTGACAATTATATGATAGTGATAGATAATAATAATATCTATGGACGCTTCCACCACCTCAATCTATTCCTCAATGTATTAATTCCCAGCACGAATATCCATTTTCTTTCAAATTAACTTTATATATTTTGTTAACTGATTTGTTTAAATAATACACCAGAAGCAAATATTACCAATTTCATACCTCATTTCTTATTTTAGTCTCCCCTACTGAAAAACGTCAGTCAAGCGTTCGAATTTCGAAAGCGTGTCAATTTATTTAAAAAAATAATTACTCCTGTCAATAACTTGTTACGTTCCATTTTCAAGACAAGAGAATTTTAATTTAAAGATGGTGATTTGGCGCCTGTTTTCTTCAGTAATACAGATGCAAAGTTATTTTTTTAACTCAAACAATCGTTTGTTTATTTGTTAACACATGTATGTTAAATGTTAATTATTTTTTGGTTGTAAGTATTGTTTGAGATGTTTTATTTTACAAAAACGTAAGTAATCAGTCGATGTTTTTTTTCTTAATTTCAATGCTGTATAGTATGGATTGTAGATAGAATATAACCTAAACCTTTTTTGCCTTTACCCAGCATCGATTATACGGTAATTTAGAAAACGTAATGCGTACATTTTTGGGATAACATGTGACATTGATGTGTAAGCCTAGATAAAACTAATTTCAACAGGTAATAGAAGTAACGTTTAAATTTAATTTGTTTTGTTTAGACTTTAATCTTTTATTCATAGATTATAGGTTCTGAAAGTAGTACACTGGGTATTACTTACTTTTTATTCCGGTAAAACTATAATCCGCGGAATTTATAAGCCTTTGTTTCGTCTGAATGTAGTCAATGTAGCGTAAGTGTAATGCTTTTAAATTAAATCCTTTTATTAGAAAGTAGCAATTGCACATCGCTGGCAAAGGGACGAAAGGGCACGCGAGCGCCAGGTGCGGTCCTTATTGTCTGAGCCCTTTAATTTTAGACCCTGTGCCGGCGTAGGGCCATATTGTAGGGCTCTATCCCAGCGCAGGGCGTTTTACTTCTGTTTACAAATGACTATTATGCTAATATTATATCCCAACCGTAAATAGTTTGGATTAGATTTGTGATAGTTTAATTTTGCGTCACTAAATGGTTCTTCGAGCATATAATCATAGTATTATAATTACAATCGTGTTATCATTGATTATAGTTTCAGACCTTGTTGACATCTGATTCGTATTTATAAGTAGTTTTTTTGTTTGCACTCTTTTTTGTTCGTTTGTACCTACAATAATTATTTAAATTCTTAACAAAGTAGAAATGATAAAAAGGAGTTAATTTTGCATGAAATTCATGTATTCATTTGTGTGGGCGCTGGTTAATATTTAAACAAGTGTGGAATTGTTGTAAGTCTTGGAACTCGTATTTTTCTTCTTAAGAGTGTTTGTTTGCAATAAAAAGTCATAGAAGTCGAAATTGCTACAGTTTTTTGATTGCTAAATGTCATGTTTTTCATCTAGCATATTATTCATCTCTACCTTTCTATTATTGAGTAACAAATTTGTATTATAGAAGTATGATAGCAAACGTCAGCGTGTCTGAAAACTGCGTTTACCAATCCGTTTGCCAAGCGTGGAAAGTATAGGCAACCCCTATGAAATACTTTGGGGAGGCTAGGAGTTGTGGACGTCGTAGCAGAAATGATGATGAATGGAAGAATAGAGATGAATTATTATTAAGATAATGTTTAAATTCATTATGGTATAGGTGTCCTCTTGTTGGGGCCCCTGTGCCTTACAAAAATTAAAAGAGGTTGTATTTTTATTGCAGCAACGTTAAAAAAGATCAATACTGAAGCACGGCACGCTACTTAACTCTCCGATCAGCTTAACTAACTGAACAAATATTGCACCCCTCACCCCAGCTCAAGGGGTCTAATTGTTATTGCTTTACACCTATAATGGGACCCCCTGCGCGTTGCATAATATTGCATAGAACGAAAAGTAAATTAGAGGTGTGTTTGTATGGAATTAATATTGGCATAAGTCCACAGTTTAGTGGCGTCTACACCAGCGCCACCAGCGTGTGGGGTTCACTTCATACCCGTCGGCTTCATCTAGGCCATTACATTTATTTTTTAAAATTCTTCAATTTAAGCAAATAACAGTTTCGGACATTACAACTTCCAAACTAAAAAAAACTAGATTAAAATTGGTTAATCTATTTGGGAGCTACGATGCCACGAATAGACACACACTCACAAACAGATATGTTATGTGAATCATTGATACTATGAAAATTACGCGGCTAGGCAAGTAGGCATACCTATGTAGCCGGCGCGGCACCCCGGCGGCGGCGTGCGACATCAACGTAGGTAGTACGGGCGCGTTTCTACCCGCGGTGTCCATGCGTTAGGCAAATAATTATTCAAGTTTAAGATACATTTACTCAGTGATTAATTATTTTTTTTCATCTCATATAATAGCCAAATATCACGTCCTTAAGTATTGCTCATGTCTCACCAGTCACACTGTTTAATATTATGCTGAAGCATGTAACGGTAGCGTTATAAAGCCATACTTCCTTGTTCACTACGCTAAGAGGACAAAGTAGATCAGGGAGCGTTCAAGTGTTACGTAACGCAATTTCGAAGATTTTAGCCTCTCCCACACGTCGCAACATATTTTTAAATCCTTCTCTAGTAAAGTTAAAACTTTACGTAACATCAAGTGTCCAACTTATCAAAAAGTCATATACAATTAAATATAATAATATATTTAGCAATATTCACAAAAATAACCACAACCTGCAACAAAATTAAGTTTGAGTGCTCGTATAATATGAATTACTTGCAAAATAACTCCTAATTCAATTGGAAGAAACATGCATTATGTATCTATGTTTATTACCGGTAGTTTTTTAATCAATTAAAAATGCAAATTAAAACGTGATGTAGGGACACAATGCTCACATTGTATTAAGCGTAGGCAATATGGTTATAAATTAGTGTAACACTTTAAATGCGCTATGCATTGTGAATGGCCCTTTATATTTTGTAACTCCTTAACAGTCGCAATACAGAAGAGCTCAAGGGTTAACGTGTGTTTTATTTATATTTCCTTCTGAGAAGAGTTTTTAGGTTTATACTAAAATCAATATAATATTTCCTACTCAAAACCTAATTGGTGTAGAGTAGTAATTATATAATCAAAACCAAAAATAATAATAAATATATAATAAACCTAAACGTGACAATCAAATCCCCTACCCATAGTAACCTTTTACTTCCCCTCCCCCCCAATTACGTAATTCTTGAACGCCCCTTAACAGACCACACTGATGTCTCACAGCTCACTGTAACTTTAAAAATCATATTTTAAGTTTATTACCGGTAGTTTTTTTATCAATGTTACGTAACGCGATGATCTAACCCCCTGCCCATAGTAACGTTTTACTTTCCTCCCCCCCAAATTGCGTAATCCTTGAACGGCCCTCATCAGACCACACTAGTGTCTCAGACGTCAGTCATCGTATTGATTTATCCAATCGTCTCTAGTGGCGGCTCATGTGTTCCCTATTGCCCTCCGGCGGCTAGGTCGCGAGTTCGAATCTCGTAATTACTTCTGTCGCCAATGTGTAGGGTTCAATGACTTACATTCCTTTAACTAAAACCAACCTCTATCTTTAATTATATCTTTAACTAGCTGTTCCCGCGACTTCGTTCGCGTGGTTTTTGAGTAACTTAAACCGTTTATGCAGCGCACGCAAAGAAAGTCCCCAAATGTGAATAATTTTCCCCGTTTTTGCAACATTTCTCACTGACGCTTCGCTCCTATTGGTCACAGCGTAATGTTATATAGCCTAAAACCTTCCTCTATAAATGGAATATCCAATAAAAAAAGAATTTTTCAAATCGGACCAGTAGTTCCTGAGATTAGCTCGTTTAAACAAACAAACTCTTCCGCTTTATAATATTAAGTATTAGTGTAGATTAGTATAGATTTGAGTTTCAGTTGCCATGCAAATGTTACAGTCTAACCACCTAATAAAAATATTTACAAAAGTGATAAGCTATTCAATCTTTGTCAACCGAACTGGCACGCTAATTAAAGTAAGAAGCCCTCCTTTTGACGGGCTGTGAATGTCACTTCTTGGCGAAATGACAAGGACAGCATGTGATTTAAACATAACTAATTTAAGGCCCGTATATATAAAACAATCTCAATCGCTACCTCTACTTGAGAACCTATTTGACAGACATCGTTTTGTTTCACTTTTAAAAGTGAATATCTTTATTAATGTTACATACTTACTTTAATACTTTTCTTTTTGAACTGTCATATTCATAATAGGAAAACATTAAAATAAGTATAATACACACTTTTAAAATCTTTATTTTTACGTTTAAAAAAAAATCAAGTATTAACTTATGTAGTTCTTCATTTTTAAAATGTTTTTTTATCTGTCAAATAGATTCTCATATACAGGTTTTGATGGAGATTATTTATTTATGCGGGTTTTATTATTATTTTATTTTATTAATATTATTTAATCAACATGCCATCGTTATTATCACTTAGGAACTTTGAAAACAAAAACGTATGGGATTTGACATAAGGTTCGCTGAATGACAAGCGAATGTCGTCGTAAGTCACTTAGCGAAGCTTATGTCAAATTCCATACGTTTTGTTTTCGTACTTCGTAATAAAGTAATAATAGCGATGGAATCTTGAATTAGGGCCCTGGGTAGTCAAGGAGAAGGTAATCTCTCCTTGCAGAATTACAGATCATATTCAATACCAGTGGCAAAGGCTAGTTCTCCTTTAGAGGACAGCCAGCTTCAGGCGAATTTGAAGGTCTTTAAAAAGAAAAGGCTAAGTGAAGCCGATGGATGCGTTATGGGAACCTCTCGCCGTGCCATGATGAGCAACAGAGCAATAGAGCAACAGGGCAACAGATCGGAACTGCAAAGTAGTCCCACGTGACAATTCGCCTGACCCATATACTTTGACCTTATAAATGTGCAATACCCGGGGCCACACCGCGCGCGCCTCCCGAGATAAATCTCAATGCCATATCAATATGTGATCGAAATTGCAAAGGCCAGCCGGAAGAGCCGAGATGGTCGACCATTTGTTCCTCGAGGCACCTTGAGTAAACGCTAATAAATCTTCCATCGGTTATGTAAGACTGAGGTTGTGGATAGCTGCTCAAGGAAAGAATAATTGTTTCTATGCTTTTTGAAATTACGTGTTAAAAGTACAAGAAATGGACGTATGGGGGAACCCTGTTTCCTCCTCTAAAACTTAACTGATTTAGATTTTTTTTCATTATATCCTAAAAAAGCTTGAGCTATGTTTTGATTTTATTATGTAATGCAGTCAAATTTGTTTCCTTGATGTTCAAACACAGCGTACAGTCTGGTCTATTTTTTAGATTTTTGAACGTATATCCCATATCTCCTTAAATAATGCGAAAAAGGAATAAATAGGGACGTACAAATAATATACTTGATATTCAGGAAAAAAAATGTTAGTCTAGCGGCATTCCGCTAGACTAACATTTTTTTTCCCTACCTATGCTTTTCACACGCTCACCTGGCCAGAGTGGCCGGGGGCGGGGGAACCACGACCAGAGGCTAATGAGCCCCTCTACGTGGGGTCGACGGACCCGGTATTGAGGATACCGAGCCGTATTATACTTTATGTTTTTCTAGGGAAAACCCCCCGCGGCAGAACGCAGGGGAAAACCATGACTCTAAGGGAAAAAAGCCTTGAAAGACTTATTCCTGAGAGGCGAGCCGACATGCGACGTATGGAGGCCCCGGTCCTGGGACCGAGGAGCGTGTGTGGTTCCACTCCTCCAACGCCGCGCATCGTCTCGCGGACCAAAGCCCTATCAAGGTGGGGGCAAATTAAATGACACGACAAGACGTTTTTTTGAAGGCAAAACCCCCGCGTCAGGGCGCAGGGAAAAACCTTCGAAAATACACTTTATTAAGTATGCGACTGCCTGAAGGGCTAGACTTTGACGAGTCGGTCTTTAACCGACTCGCGGACCCAGCCGATCCAGGCAGTGGGGGGGGCTCCGGGAGCCATGAAAGGGGGAGGGGGCATAAGGATGCCAAATGGTATACGCCGTGAGGCGTTGCTGGGAGCGCCGGGTGCGCGCTCGCGCGCCGTGCAGCCTTACCCAAGGGCCGGGCGGCGGGCGGCAGGTGGGCTCGACCGTGCGGTGTGTGCGACGTCGTCCGGGGCCGCCATAGGATCCCCGCCAGTCTCACAGGCTCCTTCCCTTCAAGGAACCTTCGGATGGCAGGGATATCCACAAGCTGGCGAGGGGCTCCGTCGCAATGCTCCTTCTTCGCTAAGCAGAGAGAGCGGCAAAATGAGCGGTGTGGTTGCGAGGCTGCTGGACGGTTGCGCGACGCGGCGAGGTGGCTTCGCGGGTCCACGCGCGGCGGCGTGACCGGGAGTCAAACCCAGGCAAGGGGAGTGTTGTCCACCAGCGTGGCGGGGCCGGGAACTCTAGCCCCCCAGGGGGCGAGTAAGCCGGCGCGGCGAGGCCGGCGGACGCGGCTCAACCCAATGACGAGGCGATACCCAGACGTCAGGCGGGCACGCGGAGGGCTCGGCCGTCCCAGCGGCGAAGCGGGGCCGGGCAGCAGCGGTGGTGCCGTGTTGGCACTGGTGGTGGTGAGGTGGTGGTGAGGCTGCGGTGTGCAGCAGTGCTGGCCGGGTGGTCTGCGGTGTTGGCGGCGGCGGCAGAGCGCTCACCGGAGGCCGGGAAATTGTTCCGCGGCGGCAGGTGCGGCAGGTGAGTCTGCCGGACGTTGAGCGGACTCAGGCGGGGTGCCTGAGGGCGGTGGTGGGTGGCTGCGGCAAAGGCGCAAGCCACGAGGCAGCGCTGTGTGCGCTGCGGCGAGTCCGTGCACTCCACGGCTGGATGAGCGGGATCCAGGACGCGTCGCAGGTCTCGGCCGGACATTGGGGTGGGGGGCTACCACAACCCCCCCACGAGAATGCCGACGGGGGCCCGGCGCGAACGGTGTCCACTCCATCACAGCTAGGCACGGTACAGGCTCGGTGGTGTCTCAGGTGGCAGCAAGGCGGCCACGGGACACGGCAGGCCATGGTCGAGGCGACGGCACGGCGGTGTGACATCAAGCAGCCGGAACGCTTGATGGAGCTGGCCTCCCGTGACCACAACGCTACGATGTGCAGCGGGGCGGGCAGGCAGTTCGAATGAACCAAGCACGGATTGCCGGACGCCATCAGGAGGTGCTGGAACTGCTCCAAGAAGGTGGTCGGCACGGACGCGTCACGAACGAGACGCGACGATCGGGCAGCGTAACGACGTGCGCGCGCGACGGAAGCCAGGACGATCCCATTTTTTTTTTCCCTGGATAATGATCCAGGGACGAAACAGGGGTCGCGTAGACCACTATTTTTGAAGAAACAGTCGTGATGTTTCCTCTTAATCACTTACGAATAGTTTTGTGGTTCTTTTTCTCGTCCCGACGACTACTTTCCAGCCTTCTGTCTCCTCTTCTCAGTCCTCCAGTTACAACGGCTGCTGGTAAGTAGCCAAAACGTCTGGGATTAACCGCAACACTGTCTGAAAGTGTTTAAATTTATAAACAATATTCGCGTAAACATAAGATATCAATATGTTTCTAGGCCGTTTTAGTAAGGTTGTTGTTACTTAGTGTTGCTAAATCTTTCTAATGCAAAGGAGTGACCTATGACACGGTACGTGTTTGTTAATAATAATTTTGTACGATGTTCCTATAATCATAGATGAAACGTTTATCTAAGACTATTTATTAACGTTATACTTTTTTTGCTGCAAACACAAACATGATACCTTAGTCTCGAAGTTAGTTAGTTTCGAAACTATATTCTATTTATCGAATGTGGGAATAGGTCAAACTATTAACATACCTTGCAACAATTTGCAACACCGAACACACATAAAGTTTCGCGATAATCCTCGAGATCTATGCCGAGATATATCGCCCGACTAAAGCACGCGTGGCTCGCTAACGGCGAAAATCGTATTAGGCGAATAACAAACGTTCGCTCCCATTTCGAACGGATGGCGAAAGTGTTACGCCGCATTCGGGACAGAATCGCACCCCTGCTGCCAATTTCTACACAATTTACAACCTTAGCTAGCCGGTATAGAGCTCATAGTGCTACAGCAGCTAAATTAGGCGCTACTTCCGCATACAGATATATTGAATATTGAGTACAATTATATAACGCGCGGTATCCCCTAAATGATGGATTGGTCGTAAATTCGATAATACCATTGTTAGGTAACAGAGTCATTGGAACCGAATAAGGCCAAATTGGAGACGTCGGATCTTCGTTCGTGTTTACAAACGAAAAGAACATTTCGAGTTAGGACCAATCAAACCCATTTTGCTGTTTTAACATAATATAAGTAATCCAATACTATAGTATTGTAAGTAATAGTAATAATACATGTAACTTTGTTATTATAGCATTTGATTATAGAACCTTCAAACGTTTTACATCATTATTCTGGTATAATCAATCAGTTTACGCTAAACAGAGAATAAGTATAGATTCGATAAGTTTTCCGGATAAATATTATTCTTTTTATGCAAACTTTTCCTTCCAAACAAAAGAGTGGGTCATATGAAATTTTTATGAAAAACAAAAAGAAAATGCCAGTCCTTTCCATTGTAGGTACCTACACTGTAATGGCGTCCTTTAACAATGAAGGGAAAAGAACAATTATTTTACCATGCACTGTCTTTTGTGTGTAAAGACTAAGGGCGGACACCTGCGACATTATTTTATTTATTTATTTAAAACATACACCAACAACATATTGTGATAACAGACGTATTTAAAATCTAGTACAGTTTGCTTACTACTAACACAATTATTAATTATTTCAAGTTTTTTTGTTACTGTATAATGTTAAAATGTATTCTTTTTATATAAATAAATTAAAAAAAAAATTGTAAATTATAGGTGTATGCAGAGGTTCTCCATACATTAGAATAATAAGTTTTAACAAACTAATAATAAAAAATAAAAATAAAATGATACATTTAACTAAATTACTAAGTTTTATAACAAAATTTTAGTTATATTAATAGAAATTATATTTTTGTATATAATCGGTCAGATTTTTCTTCTATATCTGACCGACTTCTTGTATGAAGTATGCGTTAAACTATAGCAATCGGAAGATTTTTTTTATCTACAAAAAGTCGGTGACGACTATCGCTCGCGGGTGGGCACCTTAACGACTAAAGACCTCTCTCAGGAGATATTCCTTCCCTGTAAAATGTAACTAGACTAAAAGGCGACATGTTGTATGCTACTGAGATAATTTTTTAAATATCGTCTTATTATTGTTCTTTATGATGTAGATATTTTATAGGCAGTTTTTATATGGCTAGGGTGTTCTATAAACTAATTGAAGACATGAATGGATGAAGGTGACGTATAAAAAAATGTGATTCCGAGAAAATTGAGTTCAAACTGTCACTTAAACATTTTAGAATACGTCGTAAAGTATTAAATGCATCAATCTAAAGATCCGTCTCTAGAATCAATGTACTCAATATCTAAAATATTGGTAAAGTTTTGATCATTCAATAATAGCCTTCTTAGAAGTCGAGTAAAACAGACTTTTCTACTAATAAATCTAATAATATAAAGAAAAGTCTGTTTAATGTAAAATGAGAATGATGTAAAAAGAGCAGTCACTATAACTTTGAGATACGATTATACTACCATTCCTCATTTTGGAAATGTATTTTTTTATATATTTTTTGTCAAAAACTAAAAAACTAATTTTTTACTTTTTACCATTTCTTATTTTTTTGTCGAAAAAATAACAATAAAGCAAAAATTTTTTTTTATTTTTGTAAAAAAAAAAAGAAAAAAAACATTTATAGAATGAGAAAAGGTAGTATATAATCATATCCCAAAGTTATAGTGACTGCTCTTTTTACACCCATTATATATGTATATTAAATTTCTGAAATATAGGTATTATATATACTTTAAATATACTTATATAATATTATATTTCAGAAATTTGATAAATGTACATGTATTTATATACCTAAAATACCTATACCTCTATTGTTTATAATTAATCTTTACCAAGGACTTTTTATCACAAACAGAAACCAGTGGTGGTCCAAAATAAGCAATAAATCTTAGATACAGTGTCCCCATTTCAAACAAAAACCAAAATATTTACACAACTGTCTCAAAATGTGCTTTCTCTATCGTATCTATTTCTTTCCCTTTCTTTTACTGATAAATGTCTCCCCCGCTGTGGTATTTTTTGGGTCTGAGATATCGGGATTGGAAGGTGTTAGGTTTCATCTTCTTTAAAGAATAACATTATTATTTTATTCACCACAAAAAAAATATAATTTAGGTTTGTAACACTAATGATGTGTTAGTTGGATAGCGTAGTGACAGAACTATGTAAGAACGCTATGTAGTTAATATTCTATAATATGTATCTTATCTTCTTCTTCTTTTATATAAAAATTAATTGCTGTTCGTTAGTCTCGCTAAAACTCGAGAACGGCTGAACCGATATGGCTATTTTGGTATTGAAATGTTTGTGGAAGTCCAGGGAAGGTTAAAACGGTTTCTATGCTCAACGAAGTGGGCACGGGTCAACTAGCATGAAATATTTTTATAATATTACATTTTCCAGGCGTTTCACAACTGCTTTTTACAATATGCTGGAAAATGCAATTTGCGAGTTAATAATTTTATATTTAGCATCTTTGTAAATTACTTATATTATTATGTAACAGACCAAACGTCACGGATCTGTGTTGGTGACAGAAGTGTGTGCTTATGAAATTATCGAATGATGAACAACACTAGTGTATATTTCTTATCGATGTCGATGGAATGAAAAATAGTGCGTGTTTATTTAGACCTGGCGGCGACGGCGGGCGGCACGTCGCAAACTCAATATTAGCTGTGGCTGAACGTGCGAGACTTGGTGACGCATGCAGCTAGTGACGTGCGTGCGATATCGATCACTATAATATAATATTATAATAGATAGAGTGATTCTCGAGGAAGATTTTATTGTTTTTTTTTAATTGGCCTTGCTGCAAGGGATTAAAGAAACTAATTTTAACACAGTACGAAGTTACCAGAGACGTCCTATTATCCCATACAATCTATGTTTCATTCAAAAAAATTAATAGATATGTCACTACTATTAACGTTTGTAAATTATAAAATGTAAATATGCTGAATTAAGTACAAATATTCGTGCCGAATTAAGTAATATAAAAAATATAAGCATATTTTTAAGCATAACATCACGTTAAGCTAAATTCCACTCCTTAATTAAGAATAAGAGATACGAAACGAAATTTGTAATTAGTATTTTCCAGTAGCGGCGCTAGATGGCGGTTTCCGGAATGTGCCTGGACTTCCCTAAATCTATTTAAAATCGAAGAAAACAAAAATAGCCTGTTAGGATGATAACATTTTCTAGTACTAGGTCGTGTCTCTGTTATATATCTACTTTGTGCCCGAGACAACTTTAAGCTAGTAACATATAAGTATGTTACTATATGACAGACATAATAATTATATGACAGAAATATAATATTTAGGGCCGATTTTTCAATCGTTAGATAACTTTTATCTGTTGAATAAACATGTGACTTTGACATTTGTTCCATACAAAATCTGCCAAAGTCACATTTATTTATTCCTTAGATAAAAGTTATCTGACGATTGAAAAATCGGCCCTTAAAGAAATAAAAAAAATATGTAACAAGAAATATCTATAAAATGGATGTCCTCAGTAGCACAGTGATTAAACGCATTGCCGGTGCTCAAGCTAGAGGTCGTGGTTTTCTATGTTCCTAGGTGTTGGATGTGTGTGTATAATATAATAAAAATATTAAATATGTATATACGAGTAGTATAAGAGTATTAAATATGTTTCCATTGGTAGGTCCCCGTAACACAAGTTCTTCGGATACTCAGCACGTGGCCAGATTGACGCGGTGTGAGGCATCTATAGATATTATAAACAGCCTATTTAGGTCACTAGACATGACCTATTGTTTTATAGAACTTGTAGAAGTATAAAGGGTTTAGTTTGTTTGTAACATTTCATATTCGTTAACATTTCTCGTATAAAACAATACATTTTTGTGGTAAATTGATTTATACTTAAAATAAAAGCGACGTTTTAGTTAACCTGATTATTGGAAAACGTCACTCTATCGAGCCTAGTGGGATTCAATTATGCGGGTAAATTAATTGTGTCATTCAAACTGAGCGTTATGTCGAGTTGAAAAATCCTTTGATACAGAATTTCAAGCTTAATTTTTTGAGTATTTCATATATTTTGAGTATTTCATATATTTTGAGTATTTCATATATTTTGAGTATTTCATATATTTTGAGTATTTCATATATTTTGAGTATTTCATATATTTTGAGTATTTCATATATTTTGAGTATTTCATATATTTTGAGTATTTCATATATTTTGAGTATTTCATATATTTTGAGTATTTCATATATTTTTAAAAATTTTGGAGATTATACTAATGTAATGGCTACTCACAATTATTATAACAATCAGATGAAAAGAAATTATAATGAGCAAAAAGTATAAATCAGTTATCAGACTTATCACGTCATATTTTACCAAGCATAACATACATATAGCAGGTTTACCCCCAGCCCCCGACATAATCGAGAATCGAATCAGTTTGATCTCAATGGCTTTTGGTACTTTTGTTGGATTACTTTGAAAATAACCAGGATAAAGAAATCGTCAGATCGTAACTTTTTGTACTCCCGACCATATCAATCGAGAATAAAAATAAGCTAGTGTAAATTTATTCGGGAGTTCGCGGCACGATCGAATCTGCATCAAAAGTTTGGAGAGTAAGGCCCCAGTTCCCATCCAATTGTGTTGTATAAAATAAATAATAATAAGAAAAAAATATGTTTTATTTCCAAATGAAACTTAACAAGCTATTTGCGGAAAGTCAATAAAAAAACAAGCTACCACTATATACTACCAAGAAGCCGATAGCACACCTCGATATCTCTAAACGCACATCACTAGTGTTCAGATGCAGAAAAAGACGTGAAAAAGTGATGTCGGGGAATGTCCAGCTACTTATACTGTCTCCGAAGCGCCTCATGATCTATTGCAGGCCAATATAGCACGTGACATTGTATTTGTTCTTGGTCTTCGCAAGTTGCAATTCAAAAATATCGTCTGTCAGAATTTTGATCATCTCGGAAACGTTTTAGATATTTATTTATTTACTATAATATAGCCTATGTTCAGCGCTAGTAGTGTAGCTTTCCAACGGCGAAAGAATTTTTCATATTGGTTTCAGAGCCTATTCAATTCAAACAAACAAACAATCAAATGTTTCTTCTTTATACTATTAGTATAGAAGTATAGATAGATGTTGCCGAAAATAAAGTCCCGAAGGAAATTTTCGCCTTATTAAAATTTGCTATAATAGGAGCCCAATTTTTCCGAAAACTCGAAAATACTAACGTCCTAATACCTACCTCATTTCTATTTTAACTAGACTAATAGAAAAGAGAAAAGCTTTAATCATAATCATAATAATTTTATTCATGGAATATAATGTAATAACATAACCAGGTGGTAAATTTTAAAATAGGTCTATAGTTTATTCTACCATGATAGCATGGCGCGTAAAATTTAAATATAAATAAATGGTCAACTTATAAAATATCTATTGTTGCTAGAAATAATATAAATTTTAAATTAACATTAAATTTGTATTTGTTTGTTTATGTTGAATAGACACCGGTACCTACTCCTAAACCGATTTTGATAAAATTTCGTGCAGACACAGAATAAAGCACAGGGAAGGACATAGGCAAATTTTCACGCTGCAAAATGTACTCCTGTACAATTTGAACTTGTCGCGAGCATTTTTTTTTTTAAATAGATAATAATAATAATATGTATGGACGCTTCACACCACGTCAATCTGGACCTGTCTAAGTATCCGAAGAACTTGTGTTACAGGTACCAGACAACGGAAATATATTTAATACTTTTATACTATACACACATTTAAGATTTTTATTATATTATACACAAATTTAATACTCATCCATGACCCAGGAACATTGATAACTTTTTGTTCCCTCGGCGGGATTTGAACCCGCGACCTTTCGTTCGAGTACCAACGCGCTCAACAAACTGCGCTAGGGAGGTCGTCAATTTTTTTTTTTTTGCCTTTATACATATTGCCTTTATACATGCCTTTATACATTGGTATTTGGTATCCCAAACTAACTATTCGCAGAATTGAAACGGGGACATGTGTAAACACTCGCTCGAAGATTTATGTCCGTTTAACACTACTCGATAATAACTCATTCTAGGTTTTTCCCGAATGTAAAAACCCATAGTTAAGATGTGTGAAAAACAGATGTGTAAATCGATATATTTTATTGGTTCTCGTTGATCGTCGGAGTAATATATCTTTGAAGGTAGAGTAAAATATTCAGATTGTAAAAATAACAGTGACCTATAACTATGGGATTGATTATAGTGATCTTTACATCCCGTAGTGATGCCAAACTTTCAATATTATACAGGTTTATTGTTGATTCGATGTGTTTCCGTTCGGAGTTAGGGTGAAGATTTGAGATTTTTTTTACCCGACTTCGGCGAAGCCAAAAGGAAGGGTAATGATTTTGGCAGTGTATGTATGTATGTATGTATGTATGTTCCCTCGTAGCGGCTAAACTACTGGTCCTATTTTAATGAATGAGGTGTCAATTCGTATTAATGCCGCGAATAACATAAGCTATATAAATTTTTTGAAAAATTTTGGTCTTTGAAAATTATACCTCAAAAACTATCTCCAAAAAAAAATTAAATTAAGATATTTGTCTCGTGTTTCATATCAAAAGATAGGTAATGGCAAGCACATTACGAATATGTATTTATATTTTTTATTTATTATTATATTTTATTGTTAAATTCAAAATAACGGTTTAAAATGCGGTCGTACAAGTAGTATCTAGGAGTTGATACTTTCTATGTAATGGACAATTAAACATAATTTAATAATTATTATTATATTTGATGTGGAAACAAGAAAAATATTAAATAAAAAAAAAATTAAAAAACTATAACCCGACTTCGCAAAAAATTGGTCTAAAAAGTCTGAAACAAGAAAATAATTCAATTTGAAATCCAGAAATGCATAGGTACAAAAATGGTCAAGGTAGAGCCGTGGTCGTACCCGCTAATAAAATCTAAGCATTAGTTCACACCGAAATACGGTAGAAAAAAAATCAAGGCTCGATGCCAATAGCGGGTGCGACCACGGCTCTACCTTGACCATTTTTGTACCTATGCATTTCTGGATTTCAAATTGAATTATTTTCTTGTTTCAGACTTTTTAGACCCATTTTTTGCGAAGTCGGGTTATAGTTTTTTAATCTTTTTTTTTTTAATTGTATTAACTAAAGTGAACCGTTTTCGGGTTATGAAAGTTTTTAGCCAACATTGACAACTTTTTGGACCGTCAGTTTCGAACCCGCTACCATCGGATGGACACCGAGTGCCGATGCGCTAACCACTCAGCCACAGAGGTCTATGTTAAGGCTGAATATTTATTACTAAACATTATTTTTTTTTAAAACGCGCACAGTATATAATTTAAGATGTCAACCATTTTTTTTCATAGGTATAATAAAGTTTGGACCTACGTTGTTACGTTAATACATAGACTAGTTTCCGAACTGGTGGTAGGCATCATGTAGGACAGTTCTATAAGTGTTATTTAATAACCTATATGGAAATAAAGTTTTTTGAATTTGAATTTGAATTCATACCTTTTTTGCTCTAACAAATATTATACTAAAACGTACCGAAAACATGAAAAGGCACTATTTAGATCAAACAGTGTGGTTTTATGTACATAAGTATATTTTTCTTTGCATATTGATAAGATGAAAGAAACGACGCAGGTTTGTTTTGCAAAAATGTAGAGTTCACGAACCGAAGGTTAAACCAGCCAGTAACAAAATAATTTCGAATTTAGAATGTTTTTCTTCAATGATACGCCAGCGTCAGCTGTTTTTAAATTTGGATCGTTATTTTTTTTAACTTTGCAATACAAGCTAAGTAAAAATCGATTCAGCCACGGTTAAAAAAACAGCTTTTGTTAAGTCAGCTTTCCCAGAAGCCATGTAGGAAGTTGACGAATATATTTTCATGTTGTTTTCGTTTCCTTATTCATCAATGAAACGTGATCGCCATATGTTTGTAACCGCAAGTTGTTTTGACTTCTACGCTGCTAGTATTAAAGTAGAATTTAGAAAAGAGAGTTTTCAAAAAACAACGCTTCTAGGACTGTTTTGTTAAGCCACTACTTGTTTGTATTTAGAAATAGTCTGAAGTTTTAAGGACAAAGGTAGCGAAAGGTCACCCGTATGCCACTATTTGTATGACAACACGCGTCCACACGCCACGCGACGCAAGCTATTTGTTAACAATAGCTCAGGCATTTCATAGATTAATATTCTATCCCTCGCCGACCGGCGGTATTTCGTGAATTCGATAGCTGCTATTTCGATAGGATGGACAATTGGACAATGTTGTGCATCAAATTTTTATATTGCCGTAGTCTTGACTCTGGTTCCAAGAATTTTATTACACATTCTAAAAAGATATGATGTAAGACAAAGCTTTCTCACGTAGATATATTTAGCTCGAGAAAAGTTGTCGGTGGTACAGCCGATATAATATTATTTCGCGTCTCGTATCTTCGGCTAGACGCGAGAATCTGATATTATGATAGGTGTCATTATCGTTCAATTTTTAACATCATTGTCTCTAAAGCAGTGGTTCTTAACCTTTTGGTGATGAGGGACCATTTGCATTTTTTTGTCTTGCCATGGACCACTTGCTAGACAAAATTTTTTGTGGTAAATAAAGTAAATTTAAATTAATAAAGGATCTGTAAATAAAACGTACAACCATCTATTTTCTATTATCCAGTTTCATCACCCTACTAATACTAGATGTCGCTATTATAAAAGTCACGAAGTGTTTTGAACTTTTTGGTATAGATCTCCGACGCCTAACGCTAAACTAAAAAATCATTCAGTTCGAATTTTCATATGGTGATGATTATTCCGAGAGCTTCGCGGACCACCTTTAGTGCTTCCAGGGACCACCACTGGTCCGCGGACCACCGGTTAAGAATCACTGCTCTAAAGTATGACAATTTTAATGTAACTTATCTAGCGTGAAATGAAGGTCATTCTCTCATGAGTTCGAAGAAACGTTTCGAGAAAAGGTAGGTGCCCTTGCGCTCCGCTTGGTTCGACTTGGCGGGGGCACTCGCGTGCCCACAGATTATGAAATGCAAAGAAAGTACTGTAGTACTGAGAAATCTTGATAATATTACTAAGCGTCATGAGGAAATCTTTATATTAAATTGCCCGGGATTTAATATTTGTTTACTTAAAAACATATTTTTGATTGCGTACACATTTTTGGCAGAGCAGTGCTAGTGATGTGCAATCGGATAAGTTGGCACTCCACCGGATTAAGATCAAAAGTCGATGGATCATTAGCGCGCACACACACTCACGTCGTGTTTTATACGCAACCACTGCAGTCGAAGCGGTCATTTGGATTTTCTTTAAATAATATAAGGCGGTCTAGAACAAAAAAAAATTGAGATTTTTATTATAATATACACAATTTTAATGCAGGAACATAACATGAACCTATAAATGTTTTTGTTCCTTCGGCGGGATTCAAACCCGTGACTTCAGCTTGAGCACTGACGCGGTAGCGCAGTGGGCTACAAAGCTCGTCATTATTGTATCTACGTTTATATTATAACGCCTATCCGTGGTCCTAGTGGTTTCATTCCTGCGTTGAAAAAACAAAAAAAATTGTTTTCAATTTTGGTTAGGACAATGTAGGCTGATCACCTGATGGTCTGACAAGAAAGATGATCCATGCGTCGGATGTAAAAAGTCTGTCCTGCGCCTAATCTCCCGCCAGTCGTGTCGGTTATCCGTCTCACTGAGCTACGAAGTGAAGAAAGAGAGAGTGCTTCTGTGTATTGCGCACATACTTAGGAATTATAAAGGAACTCCTGGGAAGCTGGCCTGGTTTCAATGAAACCGGCCGCCGTTTACGAAATCGGTGTGGGAGGCATTATTATTATCTACGTTTAATATTATACGAGTACGTGATATTTTTGCTAATTGTCTGACTAATGATCTCATTTTGTTTCCTCAAGCCGCTTAATCATAAAATCAACATTTCTCCGTACCGCAGTACTTACATTGTTTTCCGCTAGTCACGAGTCCCCGAAAAATTAGCTCTTGTGTATAGAATACTAATGTTAGCACTTATTGCCGAGTTTTGTTCATAGTTAGATTATATTAGATCATCCATCAAGAAGAGGAAACACAACGGCCATTTTTCCATACAATACAGGTGTCTACGTGATCCCTGTTTCCTTCCTGGATAGTGCCACTTTTCCTTTACGTAACCCTGAAAAGAAAATAATAAAGGAAAAGGAAAACATTTGCTCGCAGACTACGCGCGCTGATTAGGAGGAAACACGGTCTAGAGAAATGCAAAATATGTATTTGTAAATTCTATTGCTGTCCCGTAACTGCCCGATTACTCCGATAGAGACAACTGCAGCTTGAACTGAAGTTATCTGAAAAAAAAGGAACTTTATTACTAAGACTCTGCTATTCGCATTTCGCCCGTCCGTCAGACTTTCAAGAGGCTGTATCATACTAATTGTGATACCCAGATAGTAGAATTCTTCATAGATGTCTGAATGTCTGTTGCCACTGTAACAAAAAATACTTAAAAACAGAACAAAATAAGATCATGATCATCATTTAGGGCTCCATACAACAAACTCCGTAGTGCAGTGCGCGTGTTGGTGCTCGACCGCAACCTGCGGGTTCGAATCCCGCCAAGGGAACAAAAAATCAATGTTCCTGGGTCATGGATGTGTATTAAATTTGTGAATAAATAAAATAAAAATCTTAAATAAATGTATTGTATAAAAGTATTAAATATATTTACATTATTTCCGTTGTCCGGTACCTGTAACACAAGTTCTTCGGATACTTAGTACAGGGCCAGATTGATGTGGTGTGAAGCGTCGATAGATATTCTATTATTATTATAAACGTGTTTTTCAATCGTTTTCTACGGAACAACTGCGCGACTCGCACTTTGATAATATTATAACGTATGTTACTAATGTTAAGAGAGATTTTTTAAGAATTTGCATTTGTAACAGTGCCAAAAACGTGAAACAGATTCTAGCGAAATTCGTCACACAGACTGTTAATAGTGTGTGTAGTGTTTTTTTTATTAATATACTACGTCCCGGCATGGCCCGGCGAGCTCCGTGCCGACAAAAAATTGAAGTCATGAATGGATGAAAGTGTCGCAAAAAAATACTGTCACTTAAACCTTTTTTGGAGTATTATGTACATTGATTCTAGAGACGGATCTTTAGATTAATAATAAACTTAATGCGTAACGCCGTATTCTAAACTGTTTAAGTGACAGTTTGAACTCAATTTTCTCGAAATCATAATTTTGCTACATATTACCTTCATCCATTTATGTCTTCCATTAATTGTCTGATATACAAATTATCGCTCCGTCTTGTAGTCGTAGGCCACCGACGCGCCATAACGTGTGGTCCCAATTATATTTTGACGCGAATTTCACGGTTTCCATTATAGCCTCAGAAACGTTTAAGTGTAAATTATCCTAAATTAGGGCGCGCGAGAAACGCCGGGGGCATAATGATATGCGTGAAAACTGACACGAAGCTGTGTGGTCTTCATTTGTGGACCTTTTATTTTGCATTGGTCGTGTTTGTTGGCGTATTTTTTTGCACTGCGAAATTTAGTACGGTTTGATACAATTATGTCTTTTGAACGTTTTTTTTAATTGATGTTATTATAGCCACCTGATAGACATGTAGGTAATGTAAAAATATTTAAGTATGTACCATTAAAAATAATGAAGATATTAAACTTTAAAATATAACGCGCGAACGAGAAGGGAATAAACGAGAAGGGAATAACCGAATGTGACGTCACGTTGTTAACCCTACATGGACATAAACCACCAACCTGCGGAAGGGAACAACCAATTGTAACGTCACTTTATTAACTCTACATTACACCAACTTGCGTACTAATATCGTTTTGCGATAGATTAATAATTTTAATTGCTTAAAACTCAAATGTTTTAAAACTTATCCTAATTCTTATTTTAGATTTTACTACTTTCTTTTGTCTTTTTTAATTTTCTTCATATTGAATTATTGGGTATTATATTTCTATAGAGAAATATCTCCATTCTTCAGACCCTATTAAAAAATAAAAACAAAAAGGGGCTTAAAAATAAAATGAGTCCTAATGATAGGGTGAATGAAGTGTAAACATTCGTTTGCGACAATGAATATGGAATATATTATAGTGTATGTGATAACATGCATGACAATAATTGACAAAAATAATGATAACAAAATAAGAAGGTTTCTTCTTACAAACAAAAAGAATCTTTAGTATGTAATTATTTCGCATGACTCAAACATCGTAATTTTCTTTATTAGTTTCCCGATAAACAATGATAGAACATGGGAATCCCGCAGACTACACTTCCAGAAAACAGCGCCGGGAATGAGCGGGAATGTTAAATTAATTGATGATACACGCGCACGAGTTACACATGGGTTATGTTCTTCGCGGTTTATTAACCGACTTCCAAAAAAATGAGGAGGTTCTCATTTCAAACTTTTTTTAATGTAGATATGTACACCGATTACTCGGAGGTTAATGATCCGATTTTCGAGATTCTTTTTTTATTCGATGCAGAATAGCTGCCATTTGGTTTAAATAATTCGGCACTGTAGTTTTTATTTTAGAAACATATTTCACCAAAATTTTGAACGAATTAACACTAATTGTTGGTACATTTTTTATGTCGATGAAATCGTCTTAATTTCTCTTTTTCCTACATTCAACATTCTTTTGGCCTGCCTTATCCATATTCACATATTATTGCACATTGAAGATTTTCATTATACTGTTAGTATATTATAGTATAATAGTTATTTTTTTTCTATCTAAGGCCCTTATAAATAAAGCAATCTCAAACAAAACCTCACTTTAGAACCTAAGAGCCTAAGAGTAGGTCTCTTAGAGACAAAATAACCCTTATAAAGTTTATACTTTATAAAGGCCTATAATGGGTGAATTTCGACTAAAGAAATAAGAATCCATGAGGCGACATAATATTATTTAAAACATAAATACCCACGATTAATATTATGCCAATCTGTGTTGTAGCAGACTTGCTGATTGTTAAGTTTTGTGCTCACTATCACAATATTAAGTTACAGTGTTATCTAAGGGTCAAGTTTTAGCAACAAGTTAAAACTATGTGAGAATTATTTTACAATAATTATATTTTTTTATCATAGTTGTAGAGGGCAGCAAAAACTGTAAAATTTTCCAGTGATAAAAATTGTGGTGCGGTTTTAGTTATCTGTCTACTGTCTTTTCTTGGTCTTCTATAAAATACACATAATATATTGTAAGCTATGTTTAATTTAATTGGCATTAAGTCCGCCATTGTACAATGTTCACAAAGTGTAAATAAATAAATAAATTTAGTAGGGTGGGGGAAAAATAAAAGATTTATGTAGATACATTATCAACTAATAACAAAAAGTGTGCGTAGGCCGGGAATCGAACCCGGATCAACTGCTTGGAAGGCAACTATGCTGACCATTACACCACCAACGCTGTGTTATTCTAAGAATAAAAATATGTACGTAATAATTATTCAGTACCTATTGTTTCAATAATGGCAATGATTTTATTTTATAGTCACGACTCACGTTCAACAGATAGTAGGTAAATAAGTTTAATAGAGAAATATCGAGTAACAAAAAATTACCAGCGCTGGTCACTTTTAAAATGCTCAGTCGGTAAAGCCTGGATGGAGTTCGTGAGTTCGAGTCCCGCCGAGGGAGCAAAAAGTTTTAATGAATTATGGCGTGTCAAATTGTATGTGTTTAATGTAATGAAAATCTGAAATATACTCAATACTCATAATATAAAAATTTAAAATATATTTCCGCTGTCTGGTACCCGTAGCACAATAATGGTGCTACGGGTACCAGACAGCGGAAATTTATAATTGTAGTTTGCGTTCTTTTTCGTTCGCGTAAAAGTTATCAAGTACATAATATCATCTTAAGGGTGCCCACCCATCAGACATTTTGTGCCCGACTTTTATATATTAAATATGTTTTTTTTTCTAGATAAAATAATAAAATATAGATCGTATCTATTATCTATTGATTTCAACAGTGCAACGCATATCCAAAGAGTCGGACACAAAACCGCTGAATCAATCTGCGGCAAAATCGGTGAAAAAATCGTCCTACAGAAAGTATGCCGTAAGCCCGTAATCACCCTTATCTGGGGGCACGGAAGTGCCCCCGCCAAGCTGAACACGGCCGTACTATTTATATACTGGCCGTATTATATTCTCGTAGCAGTTCAGGCAATTTTCAACCCCCTATTACCCCCCTAGTTTAACCCCAACTTTGTTGTGGGTTAAACTAGAAGCATTTTTAGTTACTAAGTAAGCATTGCATTTACATTTATAAACACTGTATATTTCAAATTTCATTCAATTTGAAATAGAAGTTTAAGAATTATAACTTGTCATCTACAAAAAGAACTGAGATCCCAGAGATCCCATCAAAAACATAACTTGTAAAAAGTGCCAAGTCTCACTACTTAGTTCTTATACCGTAAAAAGTTGTGAGATACATGTTATGCCAAGTAAGGGTTGCCACGTCAATCTACTTATTTATTTAAAACATGAAAGATTAATATTGATTATAATCACTATAAGATGTTGTTAGACCGACCGACTAACCCCTACTTGGCATAACATGTATCTCACAAGTTTTTACTGTAGAAGAACTAATTAGCGACACTTGGCACTTTTTACAAGTTACGTTTTTGATGGGATATCTATAGCAGGTGCATAAACATTTGCCGATTCGTGACAAGTTGCAATTATTTGTTTAAATTTACATCTTATTTGTTGACTCATAAGTTATACTATGCTAATAAGATTCCAAATAATATCCGTTTAATGCAAAATATACTCTTAAGCTTTACGATAAAATCTATTTTTAAACGTAGGAGGGTCATGAGAAAGGTTCCGTTAGAGTGGTTGTTGTGGGAATCTTAAGGGTTGTTCAGGGTTGAAGACAACCACCTGTTTGTTCTGATAGCGTTCTGGTTGATAAGATGGGGAAGGGGTTCTCAGGTTGTTTTGGAAAATAATAGTAATTATAATAACCTCATTCGGCAGTCGGGTAAAATATGGGGTGAACCCCTCGTGTCCATTTATTGTTTAGTGAAGGTGATAAGCTTGGCTGCGTCCTTACTTCCTCGAAGCAACAAAATTTATCATGATAAACACAAGTGTTAAAGAAATCTTTTCAAAAATTATATATTCTAGTCCAAGAAGATTAATGGACAAAATTATAACGCACGGTAGTGGGACATAATCGGAGAAGAATTGTTTAGATTGTTCGTATACAGGGTGTAAAAAGAGCAGTCACTATAACTTCGTGGGGTAATAACCAGGCAAGAGATATTCCATTGGTACTAGTCATTTGCTTTTAAATCACTGTTTTAAAAATTAAAAAAATTTTAATAGGCGATGTACAACGTGCACAACACAGCGATCAGCTGATTACGCTGAGAGGTCAATAGCACGCGTAAGACGTTCATTACGTACTAGGGCAAAAATTAAAAATTTAAGAATTTAATGCAGGACGTTGTTCCAAACAGTTCAGCCTTGCAACAAAAAATAATAAATTGCAAAAAAAAATTTTTTTTTTCAAAAAATAAATAATGAAAAAAATTCATTTCTAGAATCAGTCAAGGTCCTATAATCCTATCCCAAAGTTATAGTGACTGCTCTTTTTACACCCTGTATAAATTTAATGTATTTCTAATAGTAGGGGAGCCCAGAATGCTAATCGTGTACCTACTCGAGCGTTGTACAGACCTAGATGGTTTTGATTGTTAAATGATAGGAGAAAATATATGTAATACGTATGAAGTTTAGTTTTCGCTATCTTAGTATATTATAATAAACATATTAGGATATAATATAACATATTAATCTCTAATTTAACTCTAATTCGGGGCTATTGATTTAACCTAGGCTGGCGACATTGGACCTAATAATTTTAATATACAAGGTGTAAAATAAATGGTTGATTATACTTCAGGGTGTGTATGTGCTTCCTATGTAGACTTAACTGTGAGAGTATCAAAAATGAAAGGGTTACTTTTACTTAAATGTTTTTATGAGAAATACCCTAACACCATAAATTTTCTCATACAATAATTCACAACCTTATATCCCGTATATAACCGTATATAACCGTATAAAACCCATACCTACACACCCTAAAGTATTATCATATCATTAATATTTAATACAGCCTGTAGGCTTACTCCCGACACAATCGAGAATCGAATCCGAGCGGCTTTTGGTATTTTATTTGGTGGATTGCTTTAAAACTATTCAGGATAAAGAAAATCGTTAGATCGTAACTTTTTGTACTCCCGGTCGTATCAATCGCCTGAGAATCAAAATAAACAAACGTCGATTTATTGGGGAGTACGCGGCACGACCGTATCTGAATCAAAATCGAAACAGTTTGGAGAGTACGGCCCCTGTATATCAAGATACAATAAATTAAATAATTACACTTACCTACGTTCACAGATATGACATCATCAGTCTCAATTCGAAAATTAAATTTCTAGTGTCCTAATCAGTAATCACCACACGCATCGCGCCTCTTTGAGCCTGTTCTTCCATTGAACTATCAGTTGTCATCAGTTTCGCGTACACTGACTCACTGGGGTTCCCAAACGTAAGTTATCTTGTGTATTATGGTGCGTAGAGACAATGGCGCCGTGCATATGAACAGTGTATCACGGGCCGTTCCAACTCGCGTTCCAAAACTAATATATTTATCTTATACTGTAAACGAAATGTAGTTTTTAGCGTTTATATCCAAATAATAACAAAGAGACGCGAGCAAATTGCGAATGCAAACACAACAACGAAATAAGGATACATCTGTTTACACTACAAGAATTTGATAGAGTGCGAATAGAATTCGCTTGTTTAATGTAACACTATCCTAAGACACAGGCAGTGCATACCGTAAACGATTTTAACGCCGTCTCTAGTTAGATCTAAAGTCCAAACCGCAGATCCAGCAGCGGTTTAGAACGCGGTCCAACTTGTACGTGTTCAGAAATTTGGAAGTGACATGACTTGAATATTTAATTCAAGTCATGTCACTTCCAAATTTGTAATATAAAGGTTTAGCGTTAAACGCGTAGTGAAATCGCTAACGCTGACTGTACAGTTTAAAATGAAGTCCTTAAAGTACTAACAGCAATCACAAACCAAGAGTATACTACATTATAGTTTCTAGTACTTGAATATTATAATCAGCAAACATCTCCGCCACTTGAGACCACGGTTAGCTTTCTCTGTTCTCTCGTAGAACCTTAAAAACTTGTCAGCGGTGAGTACACATGTTTTTCCCCAGTAAATATGAATTATATGCTAGAATGCACCCGCCAAATGTATTCTTAGGCCTTCCAACCTTATTGAAGCTGTAATATAATGCTATATTACTTATTTTTTTTTAAATAAATAAAAATATCCTCATTAAACACATAAAGGGACATAACACAGCCAAAGGTTAACAAAACACTAACGCACATTATATATTAAAACAAAAGAAAAAAATATATAAACAGAACGTTTTGTTGTACAACTCAAGCAAGGCTATGCAATGCCCACGCCATGCATTTAAAGGGAAACCACTCAGGCTTCGACCACGGCGAGCCATGGCACCTGGTCTTCCGTGGCCCCCTTGTAAGTTTGCGATCTCACAACGGCACACATACACAATTCACATTACTTGCTACAAAGTATTAATGGGGGTTGTTATATTGTATACTCGCCACACTTGGCAGGGTTGTTCGCGAAAAAGCTGCTGCTCATTTCCGGATATTTCCTCTGTCGCCTTTTACGACACCCACGGGAAATACGGTTGATGCGGGGTGCTTTTCTTGCTCCAGCACCCCACATAATATATATAGGAAAACATAATATTATCAACTTATAACTAACTTAAGAAATAATTACACATCTTTTGTGGGTTTTATTAATCCTTTAATAATATTTACATTTGAATAATATTGCTTACAATATCATAGCAGCCAATGTGCTACAGACTAACCTCAGGTTTATTGCGCGTTAACTCAAGCAGTTAAACTGAAGTTTAAACGCGGAGTTACTTGCATAGTTCAAAGTCATGAATCTGTTTACCGCGTAATACGAGGTGAAGGGACAGACGGGGCGTCGGTTTCAAACTACCTGCCATTTTACAGCAGCAGTGCTGTTCTCTAAGAATGTTTTGCGTATCTCGACAGCTGAATCCGCGGCGAGTGTCAAATTTCGAAGTTCACAGTATGGGAAATTTGACTCTCACCGCGGATTTGTGGGCCGGCCACCAGATGGACCGACGACCTGGTGAAAACTGCCGGGTCACGTTGGATGCAGGTAGCAATGGACCGGTCGCACTGGAAATGTATTGGAGAGGCCTATGTCCAGCAGTGGACAGTAAAAGGCTGAAACGAAGATCTCGACAGCTGAATCCGCGGTGAGTGTCAAATTTCGAAGTTCACAGTATGGGAAATTTGACTCTCACCGTCGATTTGTGGGACGGCCACCTACCAGATGGACCGACGACCTTGTGAAAACTGCCGAGTCACGTTGGATGCAGGTGGCAATGGACCGGTCGCACGGAAATGTGTTGGAGAGGCCTATATCCAGCAGTGGACAGTAAAAGGCTGAAACGACGATCTCGACAGCTGAATCCGCGGTGAGTGTCAAATTTCAAAGTTCACGGTATGGGAAATTTTAGCACTGCAGGGCGGCAATTCTCAGGCCTCGAACTTAGTTTTTACTATCGATCTGTCCCGCTCATGCAAACGAGATTTATCGCGCGTGCGAGCGGGATATACTAATATTCGGAACTATGTTCGAGGCCTGAGAATCGCCGCCCTGATCGGCATGCAAATAACCAATTTACTGGGATCAGGTGTTTTACCCGACTGTCCCAGAAGGAGGCTTATATTTTTCGAGGGTATGTTTGTATGTAGATATGTTCCCTCACAGCGGATAAACTACTAGTCCGATTTTTGTAATGAGGAGTCGATAGATTCGTAATGCGTATTTCGACAGCTGAATCCGCGGGGAGTGTCAAATTTCGAAGGAGAATAGCACTGCTGATCGGCATGCAAATAACCAATTTACTAAGATCAAGTATTTTACCCAAGTGTCCCAGAAGGAGGGTTATATTTTTCGAGAGTATGTTTGTATGTATGTTCAATAAAAAAATTTCATTTTCATATAATCTTCATTATTACGTTTAAAAAAAAATTAAAGTATGTAACATAAGTGAAGTTGTTCATTTTTAAAGTGAAATGAAACGTTTTTTTATCTGTCAAATAGGTTCTCAAGTGAGGTTGGCTTTGATACTTCTTTATTAACACGGGCCCTTGTATATTCTGGTATGCCAATATAACTGTGTTATAGAGTATTGTTTTATTTTTCTTTTCTTTTTGTCTTATAATAAAGGCGTAAGCGATAACGGTATACTATTATTACGTCTGTCTAACTGTCTGTCAGTCCGTCAGTCATCTGTTTTTTAATAACAGATGACTGAATAACTCTTAATTCTTTGATAGCCTTATTTAGGTTTGTGCATTTATTTGTTAAACTACATTATTATGATTACTTACTTAAATCGCAACGTTTTTTTAGTTTTGGTCGTGTGTGTTTTAAGGAGTGATTATTAAACACTAGCTGACCCGTGCCCATTTCATTGACCATACAAACTGTTTAAACCTTCCGTGGACTTCCACGAACATTTCAAGACTAAAAATAGCCGTGTCGGTTCAGCCGTTCTCGAGTTTTAGCGAGACTAACGATCATCAATTTATTTTTATATTTATATATAAAAATGAATTGATTGATCATCAACTTATTTTTATATTTATATATAAAAATAAATTGATGATCGTATCGTATCGTATCGATCGAGAAGAATAAGATTACACGTGGTGTGGATATACCTACACATTTGTTTAACAAATTAACAAAAAACCACAGCCCAATGTGTGATAACAATAATAATAATATCTATGGACGTTTCGCACCACGTCAATCTGGCCCCGTGCTAAGTATCTGAAGAACTTGTGTAACCGGTACCAGACAACGGAAATATATACTTTTATATATAATCTACACATGTTTAAGATTTTTATTATATTATACACATCGAAAACTTTTTGTTCCCTAGGCGGGACGCGAACCTGCGACCTCTCATTCGAGCACCAACGCGTTCGACTATTGCGCTATGGAGGTGATCAAAATGTGATGTTTTCTGTGTATTCTGTGTTTTCTGTGTATTCTGTGTATTCTGTGTATTTGGGTGTTTCAATTAACAAAAAACACTCACGATCAAAACTCAAATAATTTTTTGCTTACATTTTGTACTTTTAGTGGAATTTTCGGGTGATATGTAGTATTTATAATCTGACCCCTCCGGGTCCTATCGTGTTGCCCCTGCATCAGTAATCTCGGCAATTTGTCTCCGCCGTCTCCCGAAAAGAGATAGCGATATCGCGTTAAAAGCTTTTGGACGCCATACACTAACCACAGGTTAACGTAGGTTAAGTTTTTCGTTTTTAACTGACTTAAAAAAGGTGGTTCTTAGTTTGACCTGTATGTTCACTTTTCTACAGACAAATAGACACCGCTAAATGCATTATCCTACAGAAACAATTAGGATAGGGATACAAACTATCCTCTGTCCTTTCCTGGAATCAAAGTATCTCTACGCTAAATTATAACCGGTAACCACTGAACCAGTTTTGATACAATTAGACATAGATATACTTTTAGTGTCAGGAATAGACATATCTTTAGCGTTTTATCCCGTGGACCTACAGTACATTCTTGTACACTGCATTCACAAGGGTGTAGCTGCGAGTGAAAGCTAGTACAAAATAAAAGTGCTACTTGTACTTTACAAAATCTACAAATAGAAAATATTGCAAAAAAATCCATTTACTTTGAACCAAGTGTAAACAAAGCGAAATATTGTAGAAACGTAAAAAATTATCGATTTTTTAATAATAGATTATTTTCAGAAGGCGATGCACTTCTTTGTTTTTAAATAGATGCAAATGTTTTGAAGTTAGATTAAAATAATAAAAGGTTAAATAACATGTTATACTATAATTCAGAATCCACATCATCAAAACAAAACTAAAACAGTTTAGTTTACGATAAAAATGAACGCAAATGAGAAAATTTTATTATTAATTAATCGATTCTTTTACTCACTACATCCCTTCAACATAAAAAAGCTATAATGCTATTGATTTAAATGTCACTTATTCAATGCGCAATGAAGAGAAACGATGGCTATTTAATTTGCTAGAATATAATTTCGTTCACACGTATTATATTGAATGAAGTACAGTTTGAAAATCCGTGAAACATTAAATATTTCATGCGTAGGTACCTGGCGATGACGATGAATGTAGTGTCTATGGTACGTTACTCTACGATCTATGATAGAGCCGACACAATAAAGTTGTCGTCGGGTTTTTAAGGATTCCTCTGAGATAGCTCGCATACCGCGGCTCGGCTCACTTCTTATCATAAGCTTATACGCCACAGAACATGGGACACCATAGAACAACATGTTAATATCAACATAAGCCGAAATCTTGTCAATTCATCTGCACGGTGTAAAATAAATGAGTGATAATACTTTAGGTTTGTGTTTAAGGTGCCTACTATGTAGAGTAGGTATAATGTGAAAGTACCAGCGCTGAAAGACTTACTTTTGGCTTTCATTGAATGTAAAAAATGAAAAAAGTACCTCTTTCAGAGCTGGTACTTTCACTGTAAACTCTTTATACGGGACCCATACACACCTTAAAGTATTATCACTCATTATTATTATAGCCTGTATACGAATATTATAAAGACAAAAGATTTGTTTGTATGTTTGCAATGAGAAGGTTCCGAAACTACATGACCAACATATAATAATTCATCACTATAATATTCGCCATCTATTATTATTATTTTTATCAAATTGTTCTTATACTTAATATTAAGTTTAATTCTTGGTGCATAACATATTTTTTTCCTATGTCACTTATGGCACTATAATATAGCCTATTTGGATTTGAAAGTCCAAACACATTTTTTAAAAACATATATACGGTCGAATTGAGAAACATCCTCCTTTTTTGGAAGTCGGTTAAAAAGGGTAGAAACAAATCCAACTTCTTTTTGCGAAACAAAAAAATAATAAAGATCATTCTCAATTTTTTGTAAAAAATACAGTTATAAACACGTGTTCTACAATAAAAATACTATACCTAACTTGTATTGCTCTAAACAATGATACAATAAGTTAAACACCAGATGATATATTATATCATATTCTTAGTTCCGTTGTTTAAGTCCCGCTAGAAGAAAGTTTGAGTGAAAATGAAAACAATGAAGATTTAAAGAATACTTTTTATCTTAAACAAAAGTAAATAACATGCCCCTCGTATTTAAAATGGATTATGACTTTATGGGGGGTAATAATGGGTTATCAAGCTGTAAAAAGTATACAACATGGTTATTAGTCAGGGTTCCCCCATACATGGTTTTCACTTGATTAGTATCAAGCTAATTTTTGATGAGTACATTCACGGACGGAACTCTTGTTTGTGGTACCTAACAGAGATAGCAAGAATAAAGTTTGTGGATTTGGTGATTCCAAAATATATATATTTTTGATAAATCTCAAGATAATGATCTAAATTATCTGAAAAAATATTTGTCCTACAAAATCTATGGTTTCATCAATGAGTTCCCTCTTGCCAACTTGTATCGATAACGAGGTCATCTTAAATTATTAGGAACCAGCTGATTTTCTTTTTATTACTTAGTTAATATTAATGTAATTCAACAGACATAATTGTCCTACAAATTGCGTGGTACGTTATCCCGGTCCTACGCTCGAAAGTTGAGAATTTTTTTTTTATCCTTGCTAACTCTGTTAGCTACCACAAACAAGAGGAGCGTCCAAGAAATTCTTGGGCGACTCATCAAAAAGAAGGTACTCACGAAAAATTTGCTTGATACAAGTGAAAACAATGTATGTGGGAACCCTGACTATATTGGATAGACTTTAAAGACGTTTCGTTTTGGTCTTTTTTGATTTACAGTTTAGTTTTTTATTTTATAAGCTTCTTTACTACGTCGTGGTACGTCTTAGATGTACCTAATTAGATGTACCTTTGGTAGCAAAGCGTATGTTTCCAGGCGCCTGCGATATTATTGTACATCTATGGGCTGACTTTTTAATCGTTAGATAACTGAGGAATAAATAATTTGTGATTTTGACAGGTTTTGTGTGAAAAAAATCTGAAAATTACACGTCTATTCGACAGATAAAAGTTATCGGACGATTAAAAAATCAGCCCCAAAATATATATTTACTCACTATACACGCTGCAGGGTCCCGTATATAGAGTTTACTGTAAAAGTTCCAGCGCTGAAACAGTAACTTTTTTTCGAATTATTTTATGAGCAAATTTAAACATGATGTTGGGGCATTCCTCATTGAAATATGAAAGTCAAAAGTAAGTCTTTCAGCGCTTTCATAGTAAACTCTACATAGTTAGCACGTACACACCCTAAAGTATTATCCCTCATTTATTTTACACATTGTATAAAATGTGTTCTCCTAGTCTGATTCATTAGAATTGACCCTTGACAGACAAGGGCAAAGCATTGTTCAACTACCAGTGTGTATTTTTTGTAAGGGGCGTAGAGTCATAAAGATAGAGTTCATAAAGAAAACTAAGATGTAAAAACACACCAAGAAAGGTTCTTAAACTGAGGGTGACATGCTCGCAAGGCGAACAAACCCTCGTGAATAAATCAGATTAAAAAAAGGTTCTTAAACTGGTAAAAAAAAAACTTAAAGTTAATTTGGCCCGTAAAAGAAGTGTTATTATTTCATTAATAATTTGGCACATTCTTCGCTTCATGCCAACTGGCAACAATGATGAATAAATTACGAATCCCTTATAAATTCTCACGTAGTCCTGGCACTCCCGGCGTGACCTAATACTGTGCCAGTGAGAGTGTAGTGTTTTCTGCTCGCAAATCAATGTCAACGGCCAATCATATTACATAAATAAGGACGCCTCTACACTTGTAACCTATTTGTCTGAATTAGGAATATGTTTCGAATATGAGATTTTTTATAATCATTTGTAAGCTATTTTGTCGCTTTACCTTCACAACTTCGTATATATAAAACTACAACTTTTCAGTAGAATAAAAATACTTAATGATTTTAGATTTTATTATGACATGTTTTTTAATGAGGTTCACTTAAGTATTATATTTAGCTTGTATTAACCTAAAGTATATAAAAAGGTTTATGTGGTTTTTTTTCATTGACGTTTT
The DNA here is from genome assembly GCA_905187575.2 of Celastrina argiolus. Lineage (NCBI taxonomy): Eukaryota > Metazoa > Arthropoda > Insecta > Lepidoptera > Lycaenidae > Celastrina > Celastrina argiolus. The sequence continues at coordinate 2,623,913 of LR994582.1, read as the reverse complement.
TTCATTTTTCAATTATGTTGTATTCTCTCTACTTTAATTATAATAAATATGACAAGAGCTATCATTTACAATTTATAACGAGTACCATACTAATTTCTCAAAGAACTTGTATTACGAAAATATTATATTTACAAATACAAATTTCTTTATTTCAGACTTCTATGGTCCATGGGTTAGTAAATAACATATTTGAGAAAAATTTAAGGATTAGTAATATAATAATAAAGTACTTAAAGATTAAATCAATTTAAAATTATTTATTATAACATGCACCTAATTAGAACTACGAGGTGGTAGCCTAGAGGAGGCACTGCTCTCAAATTCGTTACAGTATTTAATGCCACATATAACATATTTAATATTTTTGTTATAGAGTTTACATATTTTAGTTTAATTAGGTTTGACAAATGAAATCTGTTAGTATGCTCTTGTTGTGTAGAATCATGTTCGTACCAAACTCCCAAATACTCCCAATTTGCAGAACCGCTCCCACATACATTAGTGAAAGGTGAAAGTAAAGATGTTACACATAAAACGTCCTCTATTTTTTACCCGACCACGGCGAAGCCAAAGAGGGGGTTATGATTTTAACTGTCTCTGTATGAATGTTTAACTTTATTCCACTGTAACGCGTGAACACTAAACTGACATCAATTAACGAAGTATCAATTAGTCAAATTCATTACAATTAGATATTTATGTGTTTACGTTTGAGTTGTAATCCGCAAGGAACTCAAAGAGAAACTAAAAAAAATACCATTTAAAATTTTTTACTCGCGACTTTTTTTTTATTTTTTTTAAACAATAATTAAAAAAAATCCCAAAGTTATAGTAACTGTTCTTTTTACATCCGTTATAATATTTCCGTTGTCTGGTACCTGTAACACAAGTTCTTCAGATACTTAGCGCGGGGCCCGATTGACGTGGTGGTTACAATATTATAATTTAGTCGGTAAAAAGTATTTTTTCTTTTTTATTACCATGGTCTACAATATACGGTCAGTGTACATAAATCTTAAAGGTCAATATTTTCCATTGCAAACTTTCTAGCAACGTCCGCCGGTCCTAATCCTAATTGTGGTACTCGACCGTGTTTTGACCGCTCCGGAACACTCGAGGCGGTCTTTCACCAGTGTCAAGTGCCACAATTCTCCCGATGGACTCCTTGACACCGTGGCGACGCGTTACGTGAGCACGCGGGGGTCGCGTGGCACGGGGGTCGAGGGTCCATTATGTTTACTTGAAACGTACAATTTTCGTAATTCCAAAGGGACGTTTAGAGTGTTGCAAATAAAAAAAAACTTTTTTCGCCGGGAATGGATGTGGCAAATATTGTAGATTCACGCAAAATGATCCAGCTTAAGAGGGAACCACTGCGGGCTACAGAAATGCAAAAAGTGTCAGTCCCGCAACTGTCCGATCAAACCGATAGAGACAACAAGAGCTTAATCTGAAATTACTTATTAAAAGTACGAAATATCGACCATTATGAGACCCATATATTTCCAGATTCCACCTTCTCTCATTACAGAAATGAATTTTTTTCTGGTTTTCAAAAAATATATTTATAAAAAAGTCTAGAAAAAAATACAATTTTAGATTGAGAAAAGATAGTTTTTTCATATCCCACAGTTATAGTGACTGTTCTTTTTACACCGTGTATAATACAAGTCTACAAAAAGTTCACTCCCTGTATGGGATTCCATAGAGGGGAGTCTACGTATTAATGAGGTCTGTTTGAGTTCCTTGCGGATTACAACTCACACGTAAACAAGGGTTCAGTGTACACAAGGGTTTTGTTTGCTTCCAGTTTTTGCGAAACCCGTACTTACTAATTGAAGCATTACTTCCGGGTAGTTCTTATTTGAAAATTAATTAAATACCATTTGTTTCAGGCTGCATAGGTCCATATTATAAATACCTTAAGAGGAAACAGCACGGTTGAGAGAAATACAAACTAGGTATTTATAAAATCTAGTTACTAGAGCAGCATTATCTAGAGAGGAAACAGGAATCCCGTAGACCCCTATTTCTGTATGAAAAAAAATTTCGTAGTGTTTCCTCTTAAATACTAACATAATATTTAAAATACTTAAAAACTGCACTACTAAATGCTAGCGCGCGGGTGACAGAATTTTCTTTGTTGATCAGCATTCTGATAATTGACTTTAGCTAGGGCAAAATAGTGATATCAAATCAAATTATTTTATTTCCAAATAAAACTAAACAAGCTATTTTCGGAAAGTCAACAAAAAGGCTACCACCGGTTCAACCCTAGCCCGCCGAGAAGAACCGGCGTAAGAAACTCGGACGGGGCCATATTTTAGAAAAAAAGATGGAAAATTGTTCTTAATAAAAAATAATAGTATTACAGGTACCAGATAAAAGATCATTTTTGCTCCTCTCTTAGAAGAAGGTCTTGACGGTTAACCGTCGTTTTAAAATTTGTATTATACTTATACATAAATTTAATGCACATCAATGATCCAGCAATATTGAAAACTAAAAAAGTTGCCTATGTCTAAATCCAGGGTGATTGATTACCACAACCCACACAAACAAATTTAATAGGCCTTTAAAATATTATAATAACAGTAGATACTAGGATTATAATATTACTTCCTAGCCATATCATTAAAAAGATATCATTTATTAATGACTTGTCACAAAAATGCATTAAATAAATATTATTGTGTTCGGGTGAATACTCTTTTATCATTTCGAATGGTATCTCCGCATCTAGTTACATAGCTACTGTTAGCCTTGATAAGGTTCAAACATTTTATCTAAATTACTATCTCTGTCTCCAAGCATCCATCAGCTCTATGTTTTATGCACTAAATGTCAATATTGTGTGATAGTAAATGTAGAAAAAATTCAAATATAACATTAATAATTATTATTATTGTGTAACAGAATAATATTTAATTAGAATAGATTTTTTATGTTTACCGAACAAACATTTAAAAAAATAAATCGAGAAATTTCGTTCAGAGTATGTCTTTAATTTTCAAACTTATTTTCATAGCGTTGGTGGTGTAATGGTCAGCATAGTTGCCTTCCAAGCAGTTGATCCGGGTTCGATTCCCGGCCTACGCACATCCTTTTTAATATTTTTTTTTGCTATGTAATTAATAAATAATAATAAAAAAATGTAATTAATAATTCAACACTATACAGACTAATCTGATTATACAAAATTTACACATAATATCATTTAGCACCATTAGAATTTTATTACCATAGTTATTTAATATTTATTATTATAGATCGTTAATAGTAATTAATACAAAATGGCATAATCTAACTTATCATTTGACAGTAGATAGTTCTATAGGAAATTAAAATTAACAGTTATTACAGGTAACATTAACAAAAATATTTATATAGGACTTCTAACGATTCCCTGTGCGTAAACATTACACCATAACGGAAACCATGGTCCATTTGATAGCTTTATCTATGTGCATGTCCGTACACCATTGTGCAATGTCCACGTGCCACGTATTCCAATACTGTTACTGAATTTCGAATTCCTTTTAATTTATTAATAGTATTTGAATTAGTAGAATAAGGCCGTGTTTCACCAAGCAATGTTAAAGTTAACGCCATGTTAAAATCCCATGCCATCTCATTCATTGACAGGAAATACGAGAGGGATAACATGATATTTAACATGGCGTTAACTTTAACATTGGTTGGTGAAACACGCCCTAAGGCCGTGTTTCACCAAGCAATGTCAAAGTTAACGCCATGTTAAAATACCATGCCATCTCATTCATCGACAGGAAATACGAGAGGGATAACATGATATTTAACATGGCGTTAACTTTAACATTGCTTGGCGAAACACGCCCTAAGCCAGATTTAAAATCCCTAAGCTCACTTACAGCTGGTCCGACGTTTGTTTTAGTCGTTAAACCAATGCAAGCTAGTCTTTCCGCAAATAAATATTGATGAATTGTTTAAAAACATATATTTTTATATTTTCTGTTCTGGATTTTTGAATTTGTTTCTCTTAATTAATACATCCCGTTTTTTCGTTTCATCGAGACAACTTAAAAAATGACAGAACGGGAGTGTTTTTTACTTCTTGGATTTTTAGTTTCATTGTCTTAACAAAACCTTACGAATTCTCAGAAATTCGTTTGGGGAAATACAGACTAGTGGAATTTTTATGTAGAGATAAAAAAATAATAACAAAGAGTAACCAACTCACTGTCTGTTGTTTTGTTTTAAATTTATATAGTAGGGTTAAAGTGGATTTGGGCATAATTTAAAAATAAATTAAAAAGGTTTTTATTTATTTGACCGAGCTACATTTCATTTTAACATGCATCATTTAAATTGAACTAAATAATAATGAACACCAAAATTAATAAAGGTTTGTAATAATGTTATTAAAACCCGTAAAACAACATGTTCATACTTAGAACTCGCTGCTATTAAGTCCGAAGCTTAAAAGACTCAACCCAATATGAGTATTGTAGCTAAAGAAACAACTGTTCAAGCGACGACAGACGACACATTAGCTGCTCCGTCAATCGGCCAATAGACCAAAGGCGCCGAACCGTCGCTGAACATTAAGGTTATAAAAACAAAAACAGTTAGGCGCCAATATTTTACTAACAACGAACTTCGTTACCAAGTGAATTTTGACAAAATATTTTGTTCACTAAACTAGTAACACAATCAAAAGGAATTTTTGCAGGATTCTCAAAAAGAGCCGAATGAAAAAGCAACGCCCTACAAGTGCGTCGCCTTGGTAATAATTACTAGACTCATGTTATTACGTCATTAAATGCATTGTAGTACGATAACAAAAGGCATATGGGCATAGAATCCAGTTTGCATTGAAGGTTTACGTGCATTTGTTTCAAGGGAATACTCCTGGGTTACGATCTTAACTAGATCTTACGTAAGCATTCTAGATCCTTCCATACATGGCTTGACTAGTTTGTTTTATGAAGATTTTGTAGGTGCTCGTATTTCTAAGGCTTCTCCACACAATTTATAATAATAAATTATTTATTGACACCAAAAAAGTTGATCTGACCCCTGAACAAATTTAAACTGTGTTGCAGAGGCATCTTCGCCTATATACTATATATTATGCCACGACAGAAAGCTAAATAATAAAAACTAAAAGATAAAATAAAAGGAAAGAGTAAAAAAAATACTGTCATTAATTAATTATATAATACACTAGCTGACCCTTGCCCACTTCGTTGAGCATAAAAAGCGTTTATGATGAAATTCAACTAAAAAAAACAACGTGGAACCCGTAACGCGGGAACCCGAAACCCGAAACGCGGGAACCCGCAACGCGGGAACCCGGACCCGCAACGCGGGAACCCGGAACCCGCAACGCGGGAACCCGAAACCCGCAACGCGGAACCCGGAACCCGCAACGCGGGAACCCGGAACTCGCAACGCGGGAACCCGGAACCCGCAACGCGGAACCCGGAACCCTCAACGCGGGAACCCGGAACCCGCAACGCGGGAACCCGGAACCCGCAACGCGGAACCCGGAACCCGCAACGCGGGAACCCGGAACCCGCAACGCGGGAACCCGGAACCCGCAACGCGGAAACCCGGAACCCGCAATGCGGGAACCCGGAACCCGCAACGCGGGAACCCGGAACCCGCAACGCGGGAACCCGAAAGCCACAACGCGGAACCCGCAACGCCGAAACCCGGAACCCGCAACGCGGAACCCGGAACCCGGAACCCGCAACGCGGGAACCCGGAACCTGCAACGCGGGAACCGGGAACCCGAAACCCGCAACGCGGGTACCCGGAACCCGCAACGCGGGAACCCGGAACCCGCAACGCGGGAACCCGGAACCCGCAACGCGGGAACCCGGAACCCGCAACGCAGGAACTTGGAACCCGCAACGCGGGAACCCGGAACCCGCAACGCGGGAACCCAGAACCCGCAACGCGGGAACCCGGAACCCGCAACGCGGGAACCCGGAACCCGCAACGCGGGAACCCGGAACCCGCAACGCGGGAACCCGGAACTCGCAACGCGGAACCCGCAGCATGGGAACCCGAAACCCGCAACGCGGAACCAGCAGCATGGGAACCCGAAACCCGCAACGCGGAACCCGGAACCCGCATCACGGAAACCCGGAACCCGCAGCGCGGAACCCACAACGCGAAACCCTAACGCAGAACCCGCAACGTTCACGGAAACGCTGTCAAATGGAATAAATAGTATCCTACTTGCGCTACTTCCTCACCAATTTTCAGCCATATCGATAAAGCCGTTCTTGAGTTATAAATAATTTAACTAACACGACTTACTTTTATACATATAGATGTATAGATTACTCCTACTAACATAAGCTATGTCCGGTGAATGCTCCCGTCACAGTCGGTCCAGCCAATTCGGTGATCATTAGTTAGATGACGATGATGATGGTGATGAAAAGTAGCCTAAATTAATCCTTATAACTTTAGCTATCTACCAGTGAAAGTCTCGTTAAAATCGGTCCAGCCGTTTCAGAGATTAGCCGGAGCAAAGTGACACGCTGACAGACATTTTTTTTTAAATTACATTTTCGTTTTCAGTAAATATCGTTGCCAATGCAAAAAAAAAGCAGAAGATATCGTTTAAAATGTCATAATATGCATTTAGAAAAACGTTGCTAATTGAAAGTTACAAACTGACACTTCAATTTTATTTATTTGTATAGATGTATAGATTTGGAAAACCTCCCCAATTATGGCGTTTCCACTGACGCGGAGCGGGGCGCATAGGAACTTAGTGGTTCCCAAGCGGAGTGGAGCGGAGATCTTGAGCATAGTGATTGGTCAATTCGGGTACCGCAAGCTCCTGTCCGTCTCGCCCCGCGTCAATGGAAACGCAGCCAAACGTCTATAACGTCTAACGGTCGCCATGGTAACGAAGTTGTTTACAAATGGAAAACAAAAATTATGAAATGCTATACATACCGTATTTATATCAGCTTAAACTATTTGGATTCATGTTTTTTTTAATCCTAATAATTTTATTAATCCAAATAGTTTAAGCTGATATAAAAACGGTATTTATAGCATTTCATAATTTTTATTTTCCATTTGTAAACAATATCGTTACCATGACACCCGTGTCAGATAAACTGGCAACGACGTGAATCGATCGAGCCCAGGTTCAAACCCCGCGTGACCATCACGTATTTTCTTCTTTTTTCTAATTTTCTGCTTATTTTTTTTAACATTTTCCGTCATAATAACCTTTTCGTGACAATAACGAACATACCGTAAAAAAAATTTGCGAAATTGGTCAAGCCGTTGTCGAAGCGCAAACGATGTAAGAAATTTTGGAGGTCGTTTTTTTACACTTTGGGCTACATTTTTGGGGTTTTAGTAAGGAACCCTACTTTTTTTAAACATATAATATAGCCTATGTTCAGCGCTAGGAATGTAGCTTTCCAACGGTGAAAGAATTTTTCATATTGGTTCAGTGGTTTCAGAGCCTATTCCATTCAAACAAACAAACAAACAAACAAACAAACAAACAATCAAATGTTACCTCTTTATAATATTAGTATAGATAACAAAATAAAAAATATATCCAACATCAAGACTAATATTATAACAAATATATACATAAGAAATGATTTATCTCAAGTACGCCTTGCTACCGTGTACTAAAACACTATTATGTTATGATAATAACAGTATCAAAGAAGCAATCCATTATTTGGAATTGAAACTTTTATCTCCCCCGCAAAATAACAAAGTGCAATTTTGTAAAGAAGACCCCCTAATAGAACAACAATAATTATTCGGCCTCCTCTCATTATATCTATTCACTGCATAACAATGACCATCGACAAGTTGAATCGAAACCTGCAATAGCAAAAGAACTTAAGTCACAACTTTTTATGTAGAAATAACGATCTTATGCTTTGGCTATAAGGACTATAACAGTTCTAGTAACAAAACAGAAATAACACATGTACAAATCGTTGTGCATTCTTTATACCGAAAGGTCGGCGCATTACAATTTGAACTCTAGTTATCATAAATTTAGAATTATAATCAATTTATAGATTTCTGCTAAGCTTTTGATTAAACTGATGAGCCTATTGGGGTCAAATGCTATAGTGATTTTGTGATGCATATTTCCTATTCGTAACGGTATGAAAAAGAGAAAATTCAATACTCCTATTAATGTTACAAATTTTTGAAGATCATAATAATTATTATGTAATTATCTAGAGTACCAAGTACCAACAGTATATATTTTTTTCTACTTCACGTCAGAATGTTTATGATAGTATAATATCAATTTTTATGTGGTCACATACAGATTAGTATTTTTTCATCTAAACTTTCTTGATGAGGAAGTATAAACATACCATAACCATCAGGCGTTAATAAGTTCAAAGAGACCGTAAAACTATTTGTATAAAGTAATATTAAATAAATAAACATTTATTCGCCTCTTATCGTAGTAATATAAGAAATGGAAAGTCATATGGAGAAACCCGCACAAAGATTTTAGCATCTACATTAAAGTCTTCAAGAACTGATAAGACTGCACGTCAAAATAGTTCTTGGTAAAGTGTTTATATTTGGTAATTACATCTTAATATTATCGTATACAGATGATATAATTTTTTTATTACTTATTCTTAGTAATTTTAATACAACACACTATAAGCATCAAATTAAAATTTAACAAGGAAATAGTAAGTTGCAGTTCAGTATAAAATAAGTTTATATTATTAGACTGGATGGGTGATATAGATAATACGAATTGTATAGTAATAAAGCTTTAAAGTGTATGGTGCTTGTTAACTATCTGAATACGAAATGGTAGGTCACTGCCGTCTGAATAATAGGACTTGAACTGTGTTATGTCCTTCAGTTATAAATAGTTTACGGTTACTCGGAATTCATATACTGCCTCAAAGTACAAATCTGCAGAATAATACAAGTACATATCTGATTTAAAACAGTACTAAATGTTAACAGTAAAATAATAATTATTACAAAATATATAAATTTCATAGAATAATATGAGCCTCAATGCTATAACAAATAAGATAAAGCAACCGCGGTATGCAGTGGTAGTAAAAATAATAAAGCACAATTATATAGAACAATATCAAAAAGTAAATAACAATGAATCATACGCGTTGAATGAGACAATCATCTCTAGCGCGAGAACGACGCGCGACGCTAACACATTAAACGATCGAAAACATTAATTAAGGTTACAGCATAAACGAACGGCTATCATCAAAAGCTCTATAAGTTGAGTTTATTTTTCATTCATACTTAACGACATATACAAGTATCCGACTTACTAACACAGATATGCCATAAAACACTTTACCAATGGAAAACGACCTTTATTCCGTACGTACAGGGTTGGGTTTTTTACACCCGCGCGATAATGCACATGGGGTACAGTAAACAGCGAGTATAGACGCCGGCGCAACTCCCAACGCCAGTCAGTCACTGATAGTTCAGTTGAAAGCAAGCTATTGAGTGCCACGCGCCATCCGTGCGCACGCGTCGAAATACGAATAAAAATAATTCGGGTGTACCGCAGGGGTGCGTTTTTGGTACAGTGCTTTTGTATATACGTTATAATTTGTGTCGTGATTTGTAAAAGCGAATTGTTCGTGGTCAAGCGAATGCAGATGCTGTTGCATGGTGAGCGATTTTGAAATATTTCTTGCATCGGCATTTGAATGGTGCCCATTGTTTAGGCGGGAGGTCTTTTTGTTTTAGTGCATCAGTCAGTACTTTCATCTCGGCTCGTTTTATTTACAAGTTTATCGAGTTCTAATTAAAGAGCAGTAAACGTGTTAATACTGGCTGTAAAGTTTTATGGGTTTAGCTAGAAATATTTTATCTCTCTACGATCCGTCTATCAATGTTCTTGAACTTCGTGGACAGGTTGTGTTTATATTGTTATCTCTGCGATTACAACATGCGTTTCTCAAAAACAGGTATGCGCAGTTGTGCGTACCTGTATGTAAAATAGCTATCTCAACCTTTCTCTATAATTGCCTATAACACGAGAAACAGTGTCGTTTTACCATGTTTGTTCTTTGAATATTCATTTTCTGTTACAATCATGTGAAATGATAGATAAATTCTATTTGATTCAATTTAAAAACAACAGTATTTTGATTACGAAAGTCTTGTGATAAACATTGCAAGTTCTTATCGTCTCTATATTATCTTATAATTAATTTATAAGTATCACTACGGTATTTTAAATCTGTTTGATAAGATTACGATGATATATTTTCTACCTTGCTACTATATTTTTACAACGGTCTATGCCAAGGCTGTTGGAATTTTTACTTATTCTGGGTCAGCAGTTCGGAATGATTTACCTATAGTCATACCATCGGATTAGTAATGATTCCAATTTGGTAAAAATATTTAAATACTAAAAAAATATACAATAATAATAATTTATTAGCTATCTTAAAACTCTGAGCCTCAATTTAAACCAGAGGCCAATTGCTAGTTTGACAATATTTCTGTTACCTACTAATCAAACCCAAAAATGCAAAACATATAACACAATGTAGCCAAAATTATATTCGTCTGCAGTCATAATAAAATCACAACAACAAATAGAAATGGTCCTACAAAACCAAATGTTCTTTTTTCCAAAGCTCTTACAATTACACTCGCATTGTCGTAGGACGAGTTGAAACAAGTTTTATGACAAAATAATAACTTCAGAGAACTAAAGACGGGAGTCAAGAATATTCGAGTGCCTAGAATTTGTAACGAAGTTGGAAGACTAAGTACAGACTTACGAGAACACTATAACTTGAACAAATAAAAATTACAATGTTACTTTGCGAACATTGGAGGAATATCATTTAGAGGGATTTTTTTATTATTTGTGTTGAGTGCTAGTTTTATTACTATTATGTTACTATGTACTATTTATATTACTATTATATTCTTGGAATATGTGCCTGTGTTATGGACACGACTTATTATTGTACGTGAACACGGTCCATACGCAACAAAAAAATAACTTGATTATTTAGCTATTCAGTTGATTTTGAATATTTAGTTTGAATATTAAAAATAAATTTTGCGTCTTCCTTAGTTCGGACTTTTTTCCAACATTCACACAGTATATTTTATAGTAATGAGTAAAGGATATGCGCCAGAACTGCCCTGTTATCAGAACAAGTTTTTGCTAGCTTTTACTTGGGTCAGTCTAGCCTGACTAGAACGCTAGAACTAAAGTCATTTAAATAGTGTCTTAGACATTTAAAGGGACATTAATTCCTTTTCTTATACTATTTTATGCATCTACTATTTCCCGCGAAAAAAAGTGTGGCATGGGACCACTGAATTTTTTATTGACAAAAAGAAGTATTGCAAGTAAGCAACCAGGTTGCTTCTTGCATACAAAATTTTAAAATCAAAATCAAAACATTTTATTCAGAATAAATTTTTACAAAATGTTTTCTGAACGTCGAGACTATTTGATGCCTACCACCGGTTCGGGAACTATCCCAGCGAAAAGAACCGGCGTAAGAAACTCGCATGGGGCCATCTTTTACCAAAAAGATGGAAAATTGCTCTTTTTTAAGATTTACAAATGTCAGAACTAAAACTAAATAACAAAAGTACAGTAATTTTATAGTATTTAAATATAGCCTTGCAGAGGGCTACCTTATTCCCAAGGTGTGCTGTCATTCATAAAATCATTTACTGTATAGTAAGCTTTTGCACACAAACGTTCTTTGGCTACTTTCTTAAACTTATTGTTAGAAAAATTTTGAACGTTTTCTGGGATCCTATTGTATAGGCGTATACATTGGCCCTTAAACGATTTTTTTACTTTACTAAGTCTAGTCACTGGTACATCAAGTTTATGCTAATTTCGAGTATATCTATTATGGTTTTCACTTTTCTTCTTATTTTATTATATTTATCAAAATAGATCCAGTCGTTTGCATGTGTAAAAGTAAAGTTAATGTAATGTGATTCTGCTACAATCTACAGCTACTCAACATAACTGCTGAATCAAATAAAATATGTGCTCGAAGCATTTTAGTAGACAAGGTATCGTATTTCATGTTAACATAATAAACATGATAGTAATAGCTTAGATGTTAGAAATAAAACGAAACCTAGGCGGTTAAGGTTACAGCGGAACCCATGTGGCAGAGTGGTTGAGGGCGTCGGTGCTAAAGCCCGTGTTTAAATCCCGTCGTGGATGCAAAAACAGTTTTAAATGTTCTATGTATTATGTGCTGTAAATACTGTAAACACTGTATAGTATAAAAGTATTACCATATTAAATATAATATTGAAGTGTTACGTTACACACATAATATTATATACTTTATATTCCGCCTACTCTACTTAGGTAGAGTAGGCGGAATTAATATAAATTTAAAAAAATAATTAAGTAATTGCATGCCATAAATGTAGAGAACTGTGTCGGTAACTAAAATTGGGCCTTACTACTCTCCAAACTGATCAAGAGTAAAAGTTACGATCTAACAATCATCTTTATCTTGGTTAGTTTCAAAGCAATCCACCAAATAAAATACGAAAAGCCGTTGAGATCAAACTGATTCGATTCTCGATCGGGAGTAAGCATTGTCATCCCTATATCCACATTTCTCGCAAATAACTTGATTGTATCGAACTTAACAGACATTGCAGAGCAAATATTCGGCTGTTCTTTTATTGTTCTCCATCCCGCACTCATCTTCTATTTTAGTATTAAGCATTTGAGCTATCGGACGTCTGGTCGTGTTATTTCTGTCTGTGCGTCAATTCGGGGCCGACATTTCGGCGTATTCTCTTTAATTGCAGTTTATAACCATGAACTACTTGCGAATCCCGATTTTCCCGAGATTCCCGCAAAAGATTTGTCATCATTCTTTTCTCGTCAGATCTCAATACTCTTTCATACGAATTGCGGGAGGATTATGAATTTTTATTTCCTTAGTAATTTTCGGCGACGATATTTGGATGAATTATTACAAATGTGAAATTTTGTGTGACTGTTACATTTTAGACGAGGCACGGCTACAAACTGCGTCACATAAACGTGCCTAACAATTGGATTGTTTGCGACAATTACAACCCATTTCCGCTGAGCCTTATGTAAAATTAAATCTCAAGTCTAAAACAACGATATGTTATGTTTGGATACTTTTATATTATGGAGTATAAAATGAATCGCCTCTATATTCTCTAATGAAGCCGTATATCCGTAAGTTATTAGATCAGAAAAACGGCTTCTGGTTAGAGCTATTTTGGCGCCAACGAAAGATATGATGGTGTGCGCGTATTTATGTTACTCAGCTTACGCCTGAGCGATTAGTGTCAAAATAGTGATAAAATAGAGCGCTTGTTCTTTGATTTTATGTTACTAGTTCTTCGAAGTTCTTCTATTATTTACATTCGAAACACTTTGATACTCGACGAATAAATTGGCTGCAGCGTTCGAGTTGATTCTCCATTTATGTGATTTAGCAATACGTTTTTATTCGACAAATTGTCGTTATTCATGAGTGATCGGTCAATAAATGTCTTAAATGTTGAATATGGGACTTTTCCGGGTTCGTTCGCCGGCATGGCTGCTGGTCTACCTTCAACGAAGTTCCCATCTTTGTTTTCTTTTTTTAAAAAGATTTCTTCATTGTTTTAAGTTTTATATTCGAACTTATATTTAACATTGATTGTTTTTTTTATTTTTTTTTATTTGGTTTTTTGAAGTTACAATTAACAAATACATCGTTTTTAAGTTATAATAATAATGCCTCCCACTCCGATTTCAGTGACGCAGGAGTTATGATATAGTTCCCAAGTGTGTACGCAGTACACAGAAGCACTCTCTCTTCCTTCACTCTCGTAGCCGAGTAGGAGTTGGGACGGATAACCGACACGATCAGCCGCTGGACCGACTTTTTACATGCCCATCCGACGCATTGATAATTTTTCTTGTGAGACAATTAGGTGATCAGCCTGCATTGTCCTAACCTAACTTGTAAACAAAATTTTTTGTTGTTTCAACGCGGGAACCGAACCCACGACCTCCGAGTCAAGTAATTTTAATAATTTCATAACATAACAATAAAAAATGCTCTATTAAACTTAATCTGAAATGAAATGTCGTTTGTGTTAATGTAATTGATATTATAATATAGTGATCAGTGATATCGAAATGTTCTATTAATTATTATTTAACTTTAATGAATTACACAACATTGACCAATTTTAAGATGTTTTTCCTGATTTTATTAAGACTCTTGATGAATAACTATCATCAAACTCCAAAAGCTGACGTAAGCCAGAACTGTACAGGACAGTCTGAAATATAGCGATTAATTATTATTCCCAGGATATCTATTACAGATGGCATACAGCGAGTTTAAATTTATGCATCAACGCTTAAGGCTAATGCATTGAATTTCTTGCATATAGTCATATTTATGGGGTCAAAATCTTAATGGTCTCATTTAATTTTGTGGGTAAGTACAGTAGTGATAATTATCCACTTTTCTTTGGTGGTTCTCAGCTATAACTATCAGAAATATTGGGACGTATGGAAAATATTGAATGCTATTATTAAATATTCAAATTGTTTTAAAAATCCAACACATCATCGTTATTACAATGACGATCTTTGAGATTGAAAATATATGGGATTAACCACGGATTAACATAGCGTTCGCTAAGTGACAAAGCGCGTATCGCGTTAGTATTTTTGATTTCATCATAATAAGCGATGGTATCTTGCCTTCTAGGATGTAGAACCCAACGCAGGTTTAGGCTGTGTTTCACCAAGCAATGTTAAAGTTAACGCCATGTTAAAATACCATGCCTTCTGATTCATTGATAGGAAATACGAGAGGGATAACATGATATTTAACACGGCGTTAACATTAACATTGCTTGGTGAAACACGCTCTTAAACTGATAATCTTGTTAATTCCGATCATTAATATTTATTACATTGCCATTATGTCTGAAGTAGACATTAAAATGTCATAGATTGGGACACGTACAATTTGTTCTAGTCTGAATAGTTTCGCGACAATGCTGGGCGGTGGCTATGTTATTTACTGACCTTTGATACCACAGATAGAATTATCTATAAATTAGGCATTTACATTGTCGTGACTTGTAAGTAATCATAGATAAATAAAATAAAGAAAGAACTAAAAATAAACCTCTCAAAAAATAAGTACAGCGAAATTAGAGTCTGAGTGACAATGAAATAAAATAATAATAGTTATGAATAATTTAAGACATAAATGTATTAAGGTGTACTGTCGCAGAAAAAATATACCTAGAAAATTTGGTTTAAACTATCACTTAAACATTTTAGGATGTGTAGTGCGTGTCAAGTACATTGATTCTAGAGACGGATCTTTAGATTTTTATAGTTAATACGTTACGACGTATTCTAAAACATTAACAAAATATATAGTAACAAACTTAATTTTCTCGAAATCAGAATACATACTATATATCACCTATCATGTCTTTTATTTACATATATCTCTGATACTACACATACATAAATATATCTTAAATGTAAACATAAATCTTAAATGTAAATCATAAAATTATGATTTTAAAATCTACAATGTATCTGAATGTGACAAAATGACAGACTAAAGTACTTCGAGTAGAGACGCCTTCCCTTTTAACACCATCAGATGTCACCGACATGGCCCAGTTAAACAAACTAAACTAAATTCCATCGCCAAACATTGCCCAAGTGATATTGTCTCTACCACTTACTGCAGATGTTTCTGATGTAGTAACATACAAACATACGGAAATAAGGAGTGTATAGTAAATTTGTAATAAAACACCCAAAAAGTATATTTTATTTTTCGAAGTTAATATTACCTTTTTTGGTATGTCCCTGTATAAAAAGATGATTCAAATTTTGAATTTAGAAATCTTATTTGAATGTTTGTTTTTTAATTCAATTTTTATTATATGCCTGTAGTCTGTACATTCGTGCGACATGCCTCAATACTTTATGCTTTGCTAGACAGTAGACACCGTCTGAAAATCCTGTTCTATGTGGGTTAGTATAATTTATTCCATTTCTCGCTGGCCAGATACTGTTGCCTAATTCTGACATATCGTGACAGTATACTTAGTCTTAACTTCAAGGTTTTGTCATTGCATAATATGAACCCAGGCGATGCGATTCTTTTGGTTTATTCCGCCTTTTCATTTATACGCCGTATATTTTTACACTAGTTATGTAATGTTTACATTTGGAATCATTATACTTCTAGGCTCTAGCAAAATAATTTCGATTAGGCAAGATGTTTTGTTAGACTACAGTTTAATAATATATCCTGAGAAGATCTGTACATTATTTAATTATATATATTAAGGATTAATTACTTGCTTATATATAAATTAAACAGTAATTAAAATAATATGACTAGCTAAGAACTATAAACTAAAACGAAGAAAAATAATAAAAAAAAACTATATTATAATAAAATAACTTTAAAAACTGCAAATAAAAAATTACCCCAAGATCGTCCCCATCAGGCAGAGTAGCCTAAGGCTTATATTATATATATTTTTTTATTGTTCCTAAACCGTTTAATTCAACGTTTTACTATCTAAGGTTTTCTTTGAGCTAATTTTCCTCTAGGATATGATCTAAGCCTAGACTTTGGAATACTTAGATGAGTCAACCTAGTAGTAAGTGCTGCGACTAATGCGCTATTGATCAAGCTGACAGTTCCGATTGTGCTAATAGCTCTTCAATTGTTTTATCTGTACCAGTCGCAGCTTCTGTTACTGAAACTAGTCTGTGGCTATTTATCAATGGAGGAATATTCAGATATACTATATTATATTCATATATATAACTATATTCATTCCGAAAAAGAATCGCGGCAATTAGTGGAACTTAATGTTATGTGATGGCGGTGCGTATAAATATTTAGTTATTTTAGTAATAACCCGTAAAAACCGGTTTAGACCGAAAAATACTAGTTAGTAAAAACTAGTATTTTTCGGTCTAAACCGGTAACCCTTTATTCTTTGGTGATCGAATAGTATAAGTTGATATAACATTGGTTCCCGCGATCACAGCGTCGTGTTTAGGCGACTCCTTTCACAGAAAGTACTCTCTCTAGACACAGAACCCGGACTATTTTTAAGTGTCCTTTGTGTGTTTATAGTAAATGGCATTAACTGTCAGAGGATTACATCTAGCTAACATTAGGACCTAAAACTACCGCTCTTTTTGTCGTAATCGGACAAAAAAGAAACAAAGGTTTGCTTATATAATTATGTCACAAAGTAGACAATGTACAGCTCCTCTACAGCTTGTTCTATAATTAAATTACGAATTGTCTATGAATTGACAAAACGATGTTATTGTTAGCCAGCATTGTGACGCTAACTATTAATAATCTTTGTTTAAATTACCTTATGTGTCATTTTATATTGTGACGTGTATGTCTATCTAGTGCGTTAACCATCTTAATATATTTCTTGTGTGCGTGTGTATGTGACTGAACTCCTCCTAAACGACTGGACCAATTTTGATGAAATTTTTTGTGTGTGTTCGTGGAGATTCGAGAATGGTTTAGATTTACAATTGGAACCGATAGGTGGCGCTGCAGTCAGTATGTCAAGCAATTAATTAATAAGGCAATACGAAGTTTGCCGGGACAGCTAGTTTACCTATGTATACCAACTAAGTTAGTCTAAATATGTAATATGCTGTAGTATTAATCGGTTTGAATATAAATAACAACATATTTCCTTGAAAGATTACTGAAAAAGGTAACGAATTTAATGTTGGAGAGAGGAAGGAAAATATTGTAATAAACATTGAGATAATATTATGAGCAAAGCCGATCATAATTTTAAATTTTTAACATTATTCTAGTATACAATAAACAACACGAAAAAAATAAAAGCTGTGAGCAAATTGATAATTATGAATTATAGCTAAAACACTTATTCACGTCAGCTTTCAAACAATAAAAACTATATCAAAATCGATTCATCCGTATGGGAGATACGATGCCATAGACAGACAGCTGTGTGTCTGTCTGTCTGCGGCATCGTCTGACAAACGTCACACTTAAAACACCACTCTGTTTTCGACGTAGGTTAAATCTATACTAATATTATAAAGCGGAAGAGTTTCATTGTTTGTTTGCTTGAACGCGCTAATCTCAGGAACTCCTGGTCCGATTTGAAATATATTTTTTTGTTGGATAGTCCATTTTTAGGGGAAGGCTATAATATATACCATTACGCTGCGACCAATAGCGTAGCGTCAGTGAGAAATGTTGCAAAAAGGGGGAAAATTCAAGTCGGCTTAAGTCACTCAAAAACCACGCGAATGGAGTCGCGGGCTCAGCTAGTTGACTATAAATGAAGGATTTAATATAAGAGCGGTGCTATTAAAAATCGCATAAAACTTAAAGACACATTAAAGAAATGATAAACTTAAACATAAAATGGCGTAATCTGCGCAGGCTGAAATTAAAAAGCTATTAGTCGATGATTGATATTACTATAAGGTGTATGTAACTAATGATTTGAATCACGTTTTAATGAATGACTATAAAATATTTCTGAAATAGTTTTCAAATTAATGTTATTACCGTCAATTCATAACATTATTCATATTAATAGTTTATTAATTTCTTGCGGCTCCGCTCTAAAAACAGTATCCTAAAGAAACTCTGTCCTTTTTCAGAATAAAATACAGCCTATGTTTTCAAAGCTTAAACTATTACCATACGTAGATAGTTGTTTCTCAATTTTAGCTGTGTCATTGTCGCATGTGTTCAATAAAGATTCTACTAATTTCGAAAACTTCTTAACAAATTTTCGAAATTTGAAATGGTTTCAAGCTTAAGTTGCTTAACAAAGAGAAAGGTAACCTATATCTTTTATCTGAAAACAATTAAAATGAGCTTAATTAACATTGTTTTTACGTTTTGTTGCAATATTTGCATACCGTCACGATTCACTCGCTCTACATGCAAAAGGAGGTACAAGAAAATGTTTTTGCAAAATAAATAGTGCGAAAAGTAGCGTATTCTATTTATACTGAGTTTTCATTTGCGAAAAACAATATTATTTCTTAGAACAAAAAAATATTTTGATTAACGTTCCGTTTATGAGTTTGCTCTTATTTTATTTTTATCGTCAGTGACATTCATTTATCACGTAAGATAAGAAGAAAATCAGATACTAGATTTTGATCCCCCGTAATAAGAAAAAATTAGAAAAGACTATGGTCTAAACAAGACCAAAATAAGACATGTTCAACCCCCTTCCACCCTCATTCGTATTATGTAGTAAATGAATTGCACCCTATAATGCCTTATACTGTTATTTTAAACTAGTTTCAGATATAATTTCATTATTTTGTGAACAAAATGACAATTTAATTTAGTCGAAGTAACTAGTGCAGTTACTTGCAGCATTACAGTGTTCTATTGTCATTTTTAATTAAAAAAATAATGAAATTGTCATTTCAAAAAATAATGAAATTATGTCACACCGCACTAATATTATAAAGGTGAAAGTTGAAGTGTGTATGTGTGTTTGTTACTTCGTCACAGGCTTAACGGCTGCACCAATTTTGATAAAATTTGGTATGCAGGAAGCTGATATCCTGGATTAACACATACTATTATTGTCCCGACTACGGTCATACTATTTTTTATCTTTGTACTTTGATTTTTGTTTGCATGGTGCATAAAATTGTGTAGAAGTTTGAAGTTAGAAGCCACGGGCCTATAGAATAAAAATAACGAAAAATGCCAATAACGTGGTTGAACAGACGTTAAATCATGTTATTGGCATTATTCGTAATTATGGACGCAGTGCTAATTTCAGGCTCTGCCACCAGCTTTCCTATTATACATAACACTTTATTACAGATCACTAATCTACCTCTAATAGGAATTCCTTATAAGCCTAGCTATAAAACTTTTACGGTCCCAGTTCTAAAACAATTTTAATATTACGACAATTTATATTTTCCGTGCTATTTAACTTTTATTGCGTTATCGGATATTATGGTGATAATAAATAAAGAAATTTACGATGCGCGTCAAGTATGGCAGGAAAGCTTTTATTGAGTAGAGAAATTGATGCAAAGGTTAAGCAGTTTTCACATGACGGTGTCGTTACGCAGTTTTAGTGCGAAAACTGCCTAAAACAGGCTGAGCGAGGGCCTCAGCAAGCACGGAAAATATAAATCGCCTCAGCCTGTTTTAGGCAGTTTTAGTTTTTTCAATGGTATGAAACATCATATTATTTTTCCTAAATAATGTATGGCGACGCATCACTCTTCACGTCATTTTAATATCCCTGCAACAAAATAGA
Source organism: Celastrina argiolus (assembly GCA_905187575.2). Classification (NCBI taxonomy): domain Eukaryota; kingdom Metazoa; phylum Arthropoda; class Insecta; order Lepidoptera; family Lycaenidae; genus Celastrina; species Celastrina argiolus. The sequence goes on along the minus strand of LR994582.1, from coordinate 2,603,534 downwards.
TAGCAAATAATTTATTACGTAGGTACTTATTGAATGATTATGTAGTAATTGAACAATGTGTAGTTGAAATTATCATGCCTTATGTAATGTGTATCTTAATTGTTAGTCTATGTATAACTATGTATAAATTGTATGACATTTTAAGTAAGCAAATTTTTTTTTTCTCTAATGTTACTATATTAGGGTTGTTATACCTACTCACACACCATTATGTTATGGTAGAATGTACAGATAATAGTAGTTTTAATATCTATATTGTACTGCATTCTTGTGATTGAATAAATGATTAAATAATTAGGTATAACTACTACGACTGGTTTCAATAACCAAATATACTTTATTGTGCACAAAAACTTTACAAAGTAACATACAACAATACGAGTACATAAAATCAGACATGCACACAAGGGCGGCCTTATTATTTTAAAGCAATTTCTTCCTGGCAACCCTTACCCCTCCTACGAAAGAAGAGAATAAGAATGGGAAATGGTCTAAATGGGTCAAAAAAAAGATGCAGTCGACCCTCCAATTTCCTGTCATCAATTCGTCACATTGTTACATATTTTTATTTATAGTTATAGATATCTATCTATAACTATAAATAAAAATGTTACATATTTTTATTTATAGTTATAGATAGATATCTATAACTATAAATAAAAATATGTAACAATGTGAAAAATGTAGTAAAATCATCGTACGTAGTAAGCTTGTCCATCAATCAAAAGGGTATCATCGACCCCTTATGACCCCTTATCCTTAACCACAGTTTGGTGGGCTGCATGTCTTAAAAATGTAACTAAAAAAAAGGACGTTTTATTATTACATATATAACTGTGGCCGTATATTTTACAATACCAGCCTGCTTCCAGGCAATTCAAACTGCCTTGTTCTTTTTCATATTACAGCGACATGTTATACTGAATGGATCCACCCTAGTTTGGTTGTCTGAAAATGACATTCGGAAGCAAGTCAAGTGTCAAGTGTCCGCTAACTTGCTGTCATCATGCAGTTATTATGTGATCGTAATACGAAAATTCCAGGCAGCCATGTTGTATGGCGTAAACTGGCTGGAATTAAGAGCTTGTAATAGGCCCCCTGGGTGACAAAGAAATAAAGTTGCTATTCCATTTAGGTTGTTGCCTAACTTTAAATATCATCGATACTTCCAATCAAGGCTCTATTAAAACTAATTGATTGTCAAACGTCTTCTGTACTGCACCAATTATTCAATAGAAATTGGTTTTGTGGGGCAACGAACGACATGTATCTGAGTAGGCGCCGTCCAATTAGACTAGATAAATGACATGATGCAGCGAGATTTGTACATTTTTAACCGACTTCCAAAAAAGGGGAGGTTTCCCATTTCGTCCGTATAAGTATATGCTTTCTTTGTTATGTTTGTTCGCGGATAATATCGTTGCTTATGAACTAATTTTCAAATATTTTTTGTGTAGGGTTTGATCCCGAAGTGATGACCTGATGATATAAATTTCAAGGATACAAACATACTATAGAAGGATAAAAACATTTTTGACATTTTCTGAAGGAACCCAAGTATATGCTATCAAACAGTAAGGTTTTGCATCAAGTTTTCACCACCTTCTCTTTAAAACTACAAAGATTAGTAGGGAAATAGTTAAATTTAGCCGAACTGGAAAGATAAACTATGAGAGAAAATTATTGATATTAAAATGCACTAATAATTATTTTGTTACTTTTATCGCATTTTATAAAGAATATTGACTTTACATTGCTAGTCGGTTCACGTTTTTTGCTTAAAAATAATAATTACTCATTAATATTAAGTTGTACAATTCTTCGTAGGCGCAAAAAGAATCCCTCGTCAACGGTACATTTGCCCACATAATCTGTTCAGTAGTTTTTGCGAGGAGTGGTCACAAACATTCATACATCACATCACACACTTTCTTTGATAATATCAATATTGTAGGGTTCCTCTATCGAATCCAATATTATGATTTTTTATCGTTTACATTTTTTTAAGGTTTAGAGTTCAGACCACAATGAGTGCTCTTATATAATGCATATATTTTTATCCTAATAATTTAATGCCTAAAATGAAGGGTCAACTTACTGTCTTCTAATCAAACCTTTTCATTGATGGACAAGCTTCCGTTAACTTTATCTCACTTTAACTGCTTTTTAACTAATAGTGCATATTTGGTTTAACAACTTTTTAACTAGTTAACGATGTATTAACTGGGCGATACACAGAAATGTATCCGCGCTTCCTGTCGGCACTGTGATAGGGTTCCACTGGAATGTAGGATATTAGTGCGGGCGAGCTAAATACACCCTTGTCACACTCAAATGTGTAAATATTTACTTACTACTTTAGTGCAGTCACTTGTGACAAGATGGCCGATGGGTATAGACTATAGACATATAGAGTAAAGATTGACAGTGCCACACATATAAGATGAATCATCCCCTGAAAACTTTATATGGTTTTAAATAAGGCTTTGAATTTTATAATTGATCTTATTGGAAATAAACTCTTATAAGAATGTACAAGAGTTCCAGAATAAATTACCTATACTTTCTAATTAAAACCTAATATATACCTTCTTTCACACTATTATTAATAAGAGAAAATAAATATATTTTTGCGACGAACATAGAGTACATACCTCGGGTACGGTCACATATCGCAGCAAAATGTACGGTTACCGTGATATCCTTTAGCACGCACGAAGAAGCGACCAACACCTAGTTTATTAAACTAAATCTCGATGGAAAAGCTTTGCAATCGTTTCTCGTTTTTAGATGTTTCGGATTTAGTTTAATTTCCGTTATATTATTATATCTTCAGTCATAACAATATTTTGGTTAATAAACCCATATGGGGCAAAAGGTTAAGCGTATATTTTTATAGCTGTAGGTTTAGAAAATAGTTGATACAATCCTTTTAGATTGGATTTAATTTGAAGTAAACAAAGAAACAATAGACACCTATGATGCTAACAATTTTAACACACATTCGCAATGCAATAAATACATTGATAGTTTGATTAAATTTAATATTTTTGTTCAAGTTTACATTAAATTTAATCAGAGGATAGTGTGTTATCTGATCAAAACAGAGACAATGAGCATTGGACGGTGCACCTGTATCTCAAATGCTCTTCAGAACGCCTTCGATTCGATTCCCGCGATGGAACAACAAATAATGTTCTTTTCAAATTTGGTTAGGACAATGCAGGCTGATTGTCTGACAAGAAAGATGATTCATGCGTCGTATGCGTGTAAAAATCGGTCCTGTGCCTGTTCTCTCGCCAGTCGTGTCGGTTAACAGTCCCACTGGGTTATGAGAGTAAAAGTAAGAGAGAGTGTCTTTGTGTATTGCGCACACACTTGAGTACTATAAAATAACTCCTGCGTACTGGTTTCAATGAAATCGGCTACCGACACCGAAATCGGTGAGGGGAGCTATTATTATTATTATAATATGTATTATCTCTACTGGTAATCCGGATGTCTAATTTTGTTTGTGTTATCTTTTATCAGGCATCAGCTGTTCCTCGGCCAAAAATGCGTTTTAAATCTCTTTGTTTCATATTTGCTAGCGTTTGAAACGATTGCTCTAGCTGTCGGTACAAAAAATCCATGTTAACACTTCTCAGTGTATTTCCAGTTGGACCTTTTAGGCGCAAATAAAATACCTATGGCTGAACTGTATCAGTTGCTCGGAGGCCACACGTTAGGTAATTTATGGGAATGGTCTCTAGCTAAAATATATACAGTGCGTACAAATAACAGTCTATATAAGTTTGAGGTACGATTATACTACCTTTCGTCATTTTGGAAAAAGTAAAAAAAAACTTTTTTACTTTTTACCATTTTTTGATCGCAAGAATAAGTTTTTCGTTAGAAAAAAAAATTCTATTTTATAATTTTTGTAAAAAAAAAATCTAAAATCTAGAATAAGAAAAGGTATAAAATCATATCTCAAAGTTATTATTTATTTTTACACCCGTTATAAAAGGAGTACAAATATCAAATTTTTTTGAAAAGTTAAATTATATTCCAGTAACAATAAACACAATTAAAAAAAACTAAAATCAGACTATGTAAATTACGTAGCTTATGATACTCGAACTCACATAGTCTAATCTATTGATACCTCATTTATGAAAAAACAGATAATAAGTCATTTTTGCTCTACGGTAGAACAACCATACCTACAGACATGGATTGCCAAAATCCTTACCCTTCATTTTGTCCTCGTCATAGTCGGTTAAAAAACAAGTATAAATTGTTTTTTTTGGGTGAAGTATTATCAGACATCTATAAGTGAGACAAAAACGTGTGTTCACATAAAAATATTTATTATACATATGATAAAAATGTACATAAAACATTGTAAATAATAACGAGTTACAAATAACAAAGGCATTGTTGTTTAAATATCAAATGTCGCACATTTTTATCATAATATAATTAGCATTGAGATTCTAATTGCGACGCGTCTAATGATTCAGCCGGGCATGGAAAATATTCATAACCAACATTTCCGCTGAATTGACTAGATTTATTGTTACATCAAATCTTAACAAAGTTACCTAGTAAATATAGTTTTAAGCCTAATAACAACTTTGTGACATATAAATCTAATTTACAAGCAGAATATAAAAGGGGTGATTTTAAGTAACTTTCATAAAAAAAAAACTTTTTAACATCGAAAAACCACATAGAATAATAGCTTTTTTCCAAAAATCCCCCCAATTTTGTTGAATTTATATCGTTCGTTCAGAATTTCGGGAATATCCATGTATGCGTCGCACGGGTGGCCACTCTAACGAATGATTGAATCCGATTAGCAACGCAATAAAACGCCAGCCGTCGATCGACGAATTGTGTTTTAATCCCGGAGCGTCATGAACTTTACGCCGAATTACTCGCTCGGACTAGTCAATACTCAATACTGTCTGAATATTGAAATTGTATTTCAATGTATTACACTAGCTGTGCCCGCGACATTGTTCGCGTGGTTGTCGGCAACACTATCGCGATTATCTTTTGATTGCTCACGATGGTCTTTGTTATTATGATTATTAAAAAGGAATAATCCTTTCACACATAATTTTTGAGTAAATTAAACCGTTTATGCAGCGCACGCAATGAAAGTCCTCAAATGTGAATAATTTTCCCCGTTTTTGCAACATTTCTCGCTGACGCTTCGCTGCTATAAGTCTCAGCGTAATGTTATATATCCTAAAGCCTTCCTATATACATGGACTATCTAACAAAAAAATATTTTTTCAATTCGGACCAGTAGTTCCTGAGATTAGCTTGTTTAAACAAACACACAAACTCTTCCGCTTTATAATATTAGTATAGATATTATACATTTTAATAGAACCAGTGACTTAATGACATATGAGCTACAGAAGGTGCTGGTTTAATATCGGAATGGTCATATATAAATAATATTAATGAGTGATAATACTTTAGGGTGTGTATAGGTCCCGTATGTTGAGATTACTGTGAAAGTACCTACCAGCGCTGAAAGAGGTACTTTTTTATTATTGTGTGGGAAAATTTATTATGTGGCGGCAATTCTCATACAAACATGAAAATCAAAAGTAAATCTTTCAGCGATGGCACTTTCACAGTATACTCTACATATGAGGTACATACACACCCGAAAGTACTATCGCTCATTTATTTTACACCGTTGCTTTTTTTTCTCCCCCTTAGGGTTGAATTCTGAAAAATCCTTTAGCACTGAGTCAACGTTATATTATGTGGAATACCTATACGATATTAATATTTTTTACGCTTGCGACTTTTTGACTGGGCGTTGATAGACTTGGTAGGTTCACTAGGTACACCTGTCAATCACCTTATAACGGGTGTAAAAAGAGCAGTCACTATAACTTTGGGTTATGATTGTAATACCTTTTCTTTTTATAGAAATAAATATTGTTTTTGCTTTTTTTGTAATTCTTGCGACAAAAAAGAAGAAATGGTTAAAAAGTAAAAATATTTTTTTAGTTTTTGACAAAAAAAAATACATTTCCAAAATGAGGAAAGTTTGTATGACCGTATCTGAAATTTATAGCGACTGTTATTTTTACACACTCTATATAACTATGTAGTCTACTTACCCGCACTAAGTAGTGTGGTAGAATACAGCATTGAGATCGTACCCCAAGAGAGGGGACGTAAATTAAATTATTAAACTATAGCGGATAAAATAATAATAGCTCCCTCACCGATTTCGGTGTCGGTAGCCGATTCCATTGAAACCAGGCCAGCTACGCAGGAGTTATTTTATAGTGCCTAAGTGTGTGCGCAATACACATAAGCACTCTCTCTTCCTTTTACTCTCATTACCCAGTGGGACGGTAAACCGACACGACTGGCGAGAGAACAGGCGCAGGTCCGACTTTTTACATGCCCATCCGACGCATGGATCATCTTTCTTGTCAGACAATCAGGTGATTGTTGTTCCAACGTGGGAATCGAACCCACGACCTCCGGGTCGAGAGCGAAGCTCTGAACCACTAGACCACGGAGGCGATAAAAGGTATTTATTTGAATGACATAATAGTAAACATGGTTGGTTTAAACATCCTGCTCTGTCCATTAGGTGTTTATCTCTTTACTTATTAGGTATATATTTTAAAAGTAAACTAAGCAAAGTTACCAATAGTTGCTATACCTTCTTAGTTCTCAACCTCGTATCTAAAAAACTACAACTTTTCAGTAGAGTCAAGAAACTTAATAATTTTAGATTTTATTATGACATGCATTTTGTATGTATACTGTATAACTGAACCTCATTTAAAACAATTAGTTAATAACAAGTTCAAAGAGATTTACCAGGACATTTACTTTTTAAATGTTTTGATTACAAAATTAAGTTTTGTCAAGCAGTAAGCGATCTGATAACGATGAATGTACACGTCATTGACTTTCAAACAAGAAAATAATTATAATGAGTGCACTGATTGTTTGAAGTTTTCCATTAATTGTTTCTGCCTAATGATTTCCACATCTAGATTTCAACAAAAAAAAACAAAAGTCTGGACAGAAATGGAGTTAGAACTTTCCAGACCACTGCGTCTAATTATAAAATAAATAAAGTAATAAAGGCACAGATAATATCACGTCACTGTCAGGCTGATTTACCGCCTGGACGTCTGGATCTCAGGTCTGTATTCCACAGATTTCAAGCCTGTCACCTTCCGAGCGGAGCGTGCGAGACGAATTGTTTTTCTCGCTGGCTGTCGTGGGTACAAATAATTGAGGTTTTTATTAAGTTGTATGTGTCTTATTGAATACTAGCTGTGCCCGTGACTTCCATCGCGCGGTTTTTGAGTGACTTAAACCGTTTATACAGCGCTCGCAACGAAAGTCCCAAAATGTGAATAATTTTCCCCGTTTTTGCAACATTTCTCACTGACGCTTTGCTCGTATTGGTCGCAGCATAATATTATATAGTCTAAAGCCTTCCTCTATAAATGGACTATCCAACAAAAAATAATATTTAAAATCGGCCCAGTACTTCCTGAGATTAGCGCGTGTAAACAAACAAACAGTTTTGCTTTATAATATTAGTATAGATATGTGATGTAGTGTTGAGCCTGAAGAGCTTAGTCATATCGAGATTAATATGTTTTGTTATCATTACATAACTTGGGTACGTAACGTTCATTTTTCACATTTATATAATGTGAACCTTTTGAAAATTCCCTTCGTAAAATCTTTTATTGAAGTTTAGAGGGCCAGTTTAAAAAGTAATTTACAGGTTTGTATAAACATCTCTATTATGTTAACAGACACGGAACAAAAAACTAAATTAGATTTTAAACTTTGAGAACATAATTTGTCAACGCCCTTAATTCCCAAAAAAACGTGAAAAAAACATTCATAGCTCCTCACTGCATTTTTTGCCAGTTAAATTATGAACCTTGTGTAGTTATGATAAGGTTGAATATTAACACGACGCACACATGATCCACCAAGCTAATTTTGTTTTCCCATAAAAATTAAGGGTCCATTATTAAAGATGACTTAACGTTTCGTAATATTGAGAACTCTATCCTTTTTTGTCTTTGATTTATAAAAATACACTTTACTTACTTTAAATAGAAGTGAAATTTGAAAAATGCCCTTGTAGTCTGATTTAGAAATCGTCTACGGTGGTCTAAAGTAATCAAGATGTGAAAAAAACCATAAACAATAATTGATGTTGCTAGAAACAAAATATTTGTCTGTTTGTGTCGTAAATAGTGAAGGAAAAGGTTAATCTATAAACGTTTAGAAATGCCACCAATGCTTTTAAATTGTGTTCTTTAGATCCCTAATATATTTTTAATTTGTTTTAAAACTTCTGTCTAATACAGGGTGTAAAAAGTCATTATAACTTTGGCATATTATAATAATACATTTCTAAAATGAGAAAAGGTATTATTATGTAAATCATGTCCCAAAGTTATAGTGACTGTTGTTTTTACACCCTGTTTACTTCCTATGTACTACTACCTCTCTGAGTAGGTACTTATGAAGATGTAACTGATTGAGTATACTTCTTTTGGTTTTCTTACAATTTTACTTTTAATCCTTATAAAAAAATGTAAATAGTATAAAATAGAGATTTGAAATACTGTTGAAACAGATTCCATATTGCCTCATTTGAGAATATTATTAAATAATAACAAATACAATAAAGTCACAAAATATAGTTATTTTTAATTTTAAGTACAGATATTCAAATAAACTTTGAACCTCATTAAAGAGTTCATTCAGTAAAAGGAAACAACATTTAGTAAATATAATATTTCCGTTCGCAGTTAAGGTTCAGATAGTTTAATTAAATAATATCAGTTAAACGTTATTGGGGTGGGCCAGACTGTTAATATAAAATAATATAAAGGTGATTCTACAATGCACACTGTTGTGGTAAGTAAGTGGAAGTAAACTACTGTCATTTATAATTGAAGACACTAATCGATGAAGGTGATATGTCGCAATTTTTTTTTTGTTTGCTAGCAAATTAAGTTGTAACTTTCACTTTAAAAATTTAGAATACGTAGTAACGTATTAAGTACATTGATTCTATAGACGGATCCTTAAATTTATGTACTTAATAGTTTACGACCTATTCTAAAATGTTTAAGTGACAGTTCGAACTCAATTTGCTTTCATCATTTTGCTGCATATCACCTTCATCCATTAATGTCTTTAATTATTCCAATGTGGCAAATGGTGATTTAACTAAATTTATTTGTTTGTGATGTTAGTGGTGACTTACATATTGTATTAGGATTGTTTTGGGACTAGATTGACATGCTGCCAACATAGTCTTAAAGCAATATAGAGGTCACCACAACGTCTCTAAATGTTAATTAAACGCATCGATTAGGATATTAATAAAGGATATATAACCTTATAAAACACATTACCTTTTCATATTTAAATGTTTATATTTGAATTAGAATTAAGGGTTAAATCATAATAATATTTGTAGTAAACAATCGTAATATTATGTAGAGTTGAAAAACAAAGATTTAAGAATATTCGGTCATTAACATTAAATTCCAATTACAAAAATGTTGTTTACCTACATCGCATCATTTGGTTAAATATTGTAAACAGCAATTGTATACGGACCTTTACAGTCGTTTATGAGCTAATGTTTTTGTAAGTTCATGAATGAGCTTCCGATACAAATGTTTATGTGGTTTATTCCAACTCATTATAGAATAATGACGGTCCTATTATTACACTAATTAGTAATTGCTGTGGTTTTAGGAAGGCGGTGTTATGATATTATAGGAATACCTAGAACGAGACCTTTAAAGATATTTTGTTGTATAATAATAAGGTTATTTTACACAATTTAATTAATAATATTATCAACAATCGTCCTTAACCAATTACCACTTTACATAAAGTAATATCCCTCTTACTAAACAAAATACTTACGCACAGTATTAACAATCTTTTCTCCTTCTCAGATACGTTAGAAAAGTCATATGACAAACAAGGACAAAACATTCTGTAGGTTATTGTGTAAATAGTTCCACACAACAACATCGACAGGTAATAAGCTCGTAACTCCAACGTTATCGGTGAAACAACTCACTGACGGGTTATTAATTTGGCTCTACATTACAGTACAGGCTCAATATTACTTACTAATATTCGAACCACGTTCAAACGGCGTTTAACCGCGTTTAAACAGCACTAACACTCTCCTGTAATCGGTAAGTATCATTGCAAATGGCGGAGTATAAATAGACTTCGCCAGATGCGCTTGTGTAACTTTTTACTGATACAAAACAAATTGCAATTCAATTGATGTTTTAGCTGATACTCATGGGTGTGGGTAGCATAATACTCTATTATTGTATCTGGGTTACGCTTCGTCATGGATTAATCGTTTTTTTAATCAGAAATATATAATATCAAATATTATTAAATAAGTACCTACAATCTGTAGAAAACTATATTACCTTATGAAGCACAAATTTAAGTAGCGATAGTTTTACGAACATTGAACCAACAGAGTGGCAGAAAATTTGTGGATGGTGTGCCGAGAAAAAGAAGAAGAAGTGATATAAATAATGCTAGCTGACCCCACAGACGAGGGGATATTAGTATGCATTTCTAACTCTAGTGAGCTCAACCACATAACATACAAAATGACGTACGTTTTTATCTATTCCTTATAGAGTTCATACTTTAAAATGATATGAATCTCTAGTTGAGTCCAATATTGATGACTTCTTTTGTTTCTGTAAAAATTATATTACACTAATTTGGTATACATAGTTAGGTACTATGAAAAAGTATAACCTGGTAGAAAAAATTAAATTAAACTGCACAAAATTGTAAAAAAATTGTTAGAGTTGCCAGACTCTAAAAAAAATCAATACACAATGTTTACAAATAAAAAAAAAACAAATGGTAGCTATTCTGCGTCGAATAAAAAAAGAATCACGCAAATCGGAAAAAAACAGGCTGAATTGTGACCATCCTCCTTTTTTTGGAATGAAAAACTACAATTCGTCATTGAAAAACTACAATTCGCGCTTGGCCTTAGTCCTAATTTTACCAATGCTATTTAATTAAATAAATAATTTGAGAGAAGGCATGGTATTTTAACGGCTTGTTAAAATACCATGCCTTCTCATTCATTGAGAGGAAATACGACAGGGATAACGCAAATTTAATGAAAAAATCAATTTAACATCTATAGTTTTACATCTCTAGTTTAAGGAAAACCCATAATCCCAAGGTCTAAGGAAAACTGTATTCTCTAATGCATATAGTACAATATCCTCGCTTTGAGCCAACATGACATGACATGCAAAACATCTTATGGATTGGGATGAGACTAGCAATTAATACATTAATATGCGTTAGGCATGGGGCATGTATACTTCCTTTGTTGTTGTTTAGTAGATAAGACTAAACCGGAACGAAGATAGTGTAAGCAAAATTATAATTGTGGGAGAGCAATCGTTAGTTCAAGCGTTAGAATCTTCTTGTATATAAAAATGAATTGCTGTTCGTTAGTCTCGCTGAAACTCGAGAACGGCTGAACCGATTCGCCTTTTTTAGTCTTGAAATTTTTTCGTTCGTGGACGTTCCCTGAAGGCTTAAACGGTTTCTATGCTTAACGAAGTGGGCACTTGTCAGCTAGTCTTATATATAAAAATAAATTGCTGTTCGTTAGTCTCGCTAAAACTAAAAATAATATAAAAGAAATATTCGTGGAAGTCCAGGGAAGGTTTAAACGGTTTGTATGCTCAACGAAGTCACGCACGGGCACGGGTCAGCTATGAAGATGCACGCAGGGCTCCGTACAGTATATTTGAGTCGATTGAATGAAAGGTAAAATGAGGTTTACGATTTAGACCTTATGCCAAATCCTATACAGTTTGTTTTCTATCTTCGTAAGCTGTAGATAGCGATGGCATCTTAAGGACGTGTTTCACCAAGCAATGTTAAAGTTAACGCCATGTTAAAAATCATGTTATCCTACTCGTATTTCCTGTCAATGAATGAGATGGCATGGTATTTTAACATGGCGCTAACTTTAACATTGCTTGTTTAAACACTGCCTAAATCAGGGCCCTGTACGTAATGTTAACGTAGATACTTGACATTACAACATTATTTCCTTGATGATACTTAAACTTTGAAGATAAGAATCTAGTTGGTGCGAATTATTTTCCAATCAAAGTATAAAGTTTTAATGGTGTTGTTAGTTGGTACCTAATGATCCGCATGTAGTACATATCGCATACTAGAACTTTCTATCGAGGCCACACTTTCTACTTATCTATAGAGTTATATCGTAAACACACGCCGTCTCATGAATAAAACAAATATATTATAGAACCTTCGGATATTAAATTTGGAAAATTTGAAACAAATAATAATTGAATTATAGTTTGTTATAATTTATTAATATTATTATTTTTACGTAATACACTAAGGCCGTGTTTCACTAAGCTATGTCAAAAAATACTATGCCATATTCATTGACAGGAAATACGAGAGGGATAACATGATATTTAACATGGCGTTAACTTTAACAGTGCTTGGTGAAACACGCCCTTAGGTTCGAAAGCTCAAACGATTTACAATCTAAAGGGTTTGATTGAGAATACAAATAAATTTCAATAATCGTGCGGAAACTGTACATTTTGCCGTAACAAAATGTAGCCACTCGGGTGCCCTTCCTCGCATTTCTTTGCCAAATTTAATCAAAATCAGTCTATTATCTTGGTAGCTTGTGTAGCCTTAAATAAAAAAAAATACTTTGTTTTATTTGTGTCAATTAATAAAAAAAAACAACAATAAAAACTTAACCTTCATCATTACATTTAAAAGAACAACAATATCATATACGTAGTATCGAATTTGGTAAAAGTATCATATTTCTCTTTCACCTGGCCCCTTGTTCACGGCTTTGTCAACAGGTCGATGACGTCACATATCGCTATGACGTCAGCACTCACAATCTTTTTGCGACCTTTCGAAGCGAATCTAATTGTTTCTGAGAATGTTTTTATTTCGGCATCTACAGGAGTGCAACGCCGCGCACACTATTGACTTACACTTTTTTTACATTATTTTGGAAATGAATATTTATACACAGGGTTACTCTCCAAACTGATTCGATTTTGATTCGGATTCGTTCCTGCCGCATACTCCCGAATAAATTGACATTCGTTTACTTTGATCTTCAGTCGATTGATATGGTTCGGAGTACAAAAAGTTACGATATAACGATTTTTTTATCCCGTTTACTGTTTAGTTTAATTTTAATAAAATACCAAAAGCCGTTGAGATCGAACTGATGCGATTCTCGATTGAATTATATTTTTTACAATAAACCTACTGAGCAGTCTTATGTGTTTTCTGAAGTTATTCTATAGTTAAACAAGCTGACCCGTGCTCACTTCGTTGAGCATACAACAGTTTGTAATGAAATCTAATTACATCGCGGAACCTACAACGGGGAACCAGCAACGCAGAACCCGGAACCCGCAACGCAGAACCCGGAACCCGCAACGCAGAACCCGGAACCCGCAACGCAGAACCCGGAACCCACAACGCAGAATCCGGATGTGATCCAAGAGTGAAAATGTAGAGTTGTATGAATTTTTAATGCCACATTATAAAAAAAATTAAATAAAAAAATCTTGTCTATAAAATAAAATAAAAATGTTAGGGGTGAATGTTATCACTTAGGAGTATGAAAAATAGATAGTATCTGATACTTAGACCTACTTAATATGCATATAAAATTTCATAAAAATCGGCTAAGCCGTTTCGGAGGAGTATGTTAACTAAGACACGGGAATTTTATAATATATTAGATTTGTTTATTTTTAACTTCGTAGCAGAACCTTGTTTCGGTTAAAGCAGATTGTAATTTTATGTAAAAACTAAAACGTAAAATACAATTTCAAATAACGAGACTTCTCAAATAAATATTTCGTAACTATAAGGGATGGAATTAAAACTGCGGTGTTGGACAGAATATGTGCGAGGGATAATTCAAACGTGTGTCACTTGCGCGTGCGTTGGTGCGACTGCTTTGCTGGACTTCCAGGGTGTCGGCTCAGTGTAACCGCATACGTTTGAAGAATCCGACAACACGACTTTATTCAAACAAAAGTTTAAGCTTACAATTTATAGGCTTATACAACAGAAAACTATATTTATTTAATCTCAGAACACAATAAGTTTATTTAACACTCTAAATAATATTTATATAATCTTATGATTAGTGATATATTCTTAGAAAGGTGTAGTGCGTCGCCTACAATCTGCCTCCTTAGTGCTAACTAGTTAGCACTACTATCATTCTGTGGTGCTAGTAGGGCGACGCGCGTCACAGGTCTGCGCAGCTCGCCGGCGCGTGTGCGCACGTCGACGACACGGACTCGTCCGTCGCGGCCCGCGTGGGTCGCGCTCACAATTCCATGCCGCCAGCAGTTTCGCTCTAAGTTAGGTTCGACAATGACGACATAATCGTTAACCTGTAACTGCCTAGACTCAGTAGTCCACTTTTGGCGTGGTAATAAGGTTGGCAAATATTCTTTAATCCATCGTGCCCAAAACATGTCAGTGAGGCGCTGTGCTACCCGCCATCGCTTTCTCAAATGTAGATCCGAATTATCATATTTACCGAATTGTGGAATTGACGATGAGGAACCGATTAAAAAATGGTTAGGCGTCAGAGCCTCGGGATATTGTGGATCATTTGAAACGTAAGTAATAGGTCGACTGTTCACTAACGACTCGACTTCGGCTAAAACGGTTAACAAAGTTTCAGTGTGAGGTGCACGTTGCTTTAATACTATCTTTAAGGAGGACTTGACCGTTCGGATCATGCGCTCCCATGCTCCCCCCATCTCTGGGGCCCCCGGGGGTATGAATTTCCATTGGACGCCGCGTATAGTTCCTGCCTCCCGTATGGCCTCCTGATCTAGCTCAGACAAACTGCGTCTCAGCTCCGCGTCAGCACCGCGAAGGTTTGTGCCGTTATCTGAGATAATGACCTGCGGCATGCCTCGACGAGCAGCCATCCGTCTTAATGCCATTATTGTGGAGTCAGTTGTTAAACTTTCCGTCACTTCGATGTGTATTGCTCGAATAGTTAAGCAAGTAAACAGCATGCAGTAACGTTTCTGTTTTCCTCGGCCAACGGTAACCTCTAGTGGCCCGAAAAAATCTACTCCGGTGTAACTAAATGGACGTCTATTGTGTTGCAGCCGAGCTGCAGGTAAGTCGCTCATACGCTGAGGCTGCGGTGTCGCGCGCCTGTATCTGCAGAACAGACAATGGGACGCGACGGCACGAACTGTCGGCCTAAGTTTTAAGATCCAATAACGCTGTCTTAAGTTATTAACGACGAGTTCGTTTGCACTGTGGAGTGCTTGTCTATGAAAATATTCTACCAGCATACGTGTTATTCTATGTTTTCCTTCTAAAATAACAGGTCTTCGCATGTTAAGTTCGACGCCAGCGACAGCCTCCACACGACCGCCTACACGCATGAGACCGGACTCGTCTACGTAAGGGGTTAGTTGTAGCAAGCGACTATCGCGTGACAGGGACTTATTTTGTTTCAATAATGATATGTCCGCATGAAAACAATCGTTCTGACATTTCTTTAGCAGCATGTCTTCTGCCTCCTTCATTAGAAGAGTGTCAAGTAGGCATTTCTTCCTTTGACATCTTCTAATGAACAACAATACCCTAGCCGTTGCGCGTACTAGAGTGAGCCAATTAGAGATATTATTTTCATTAGGCAAAGACATTGTCGATTTATTATCAACTATTAAATGAACCGTACATTTTTCGCTATTTGCGTCCTCTAATGTCTTCGTAAACTTCCGGTCCTTAGGCCATTGACCTTCAGGATGTCTCAAGAACGAGGGACCTTGGAACCAGTCACTTGAGTACCTTAACGGAGGCGCGTCTTCTCGAGTGGCCGCGTCAGCGGCGTTGTTCGCGGTAGGCACGTGGCGCCATTCACATGCTTTCGTGAGTGAGTCGATCTCACCAAGTCGATGGGCTACATATGGTTTGTAGTTACGAGGATCGCTTCGAATCCACTGAAGGACTGTGCTACTGTCCGTCCAAAAATAACGTTTATTATGGCGACCGGGACCTTTGTATTCGCGCAGTATAGCTTCTGCGAGTCGCGCACCTAAAAGAGCACCCTGTAGTTCTAGTCGCGGAATTGAAGTCGGCTTCAATGGGCTCACCCTAGATTTACTAGCGACAAAACTAATTAGTACGCGCCCGTCGGCACGTGTATAACGCCAATAAATAACAGCAGCGTAAGCTTTAGACGAAGCGTCACAAAAAATATGCATTTGTTTGTTTACTATCTCGCCTACATTTCTTTTAATGTCATCAGTTAACATCTGTTCCGCCGAGTAACAATGTGTCCACTCGTGCGCGTTGCCATGGAATCGCGGAATTTTAAGTGAGCTTAGACACTTCAAATCTTTGAGCCAACTGAGCCATAAAGTGTGCTCCGCGGCTTGGATGCGGCAATTCCATTCGACTCCACTGCGATGTACATTTTGAAAAATAATTTTACCCTTAATTATAAACGGAGAAAGAAAACCGTGAATATCGTAAACGGACATTATAATGCTTAACATTTGAGCTTTAGTAGGTACCTGAGTTCCATTTAAAATGCCAGGCAAAATTCGATCTAAAGCTATTTTAAAACTAAACAAATCTTCGCTCGGATGCCACATCAAACCGAGAGTGCGCTCAGCTGTGTTCGTAGCTCCGTGTTGTAATGCGATAGCAGCGGGCGCCAGCGCCGCGTGCGGTACGGTCTGCAGCACGTGTTTACTGTTGCTGGACCAGCGCATTATCTCAAAACCACCTGATTTATGTATTTCAGTTATTTCGCGTATTAATTGAATAGCTTTGTCCTCGCTGTCACATGAATGTAAACAATCGTCCATATAATGGTCGTTTAATATTACGTGAACGGCCTCTGGACATTCGTCTATGTATTTAATCGCATTTTTATTTTTTATGTATTGTGCGACAAACGGTGAGCAAGTAGCTCCAAAAAGCAAAGTTTGCATTACGCATATTTTCACATCATCCTCGGCGTTTTCTTGCCAAAGAAAACGGAAAACATTTTGATCTTCTGATCTTATTTTGATTTGAACAAAAAAATCCTTAATATCAGCAGTTAGCGCTATTCTATGTTCGCGAAAACGTAACATAATACCTAATAGTGAATTGTACAGGTCTGGTCCTGTAAGAAGAAAATCATTTAAACATACGTTGTTTACTTTACCTGCACAATCAAATACTAATCTTAACTTGTCGGGTTTGTTTGGGTTCTGTACTCCAAAATGTGACAAGTACCAAGTATGACTCGGTGTGTATTCCTTGACGCCTATTTCACGAGCGTAGCCGTTATCAAAGAGCCTTTTCATCTCCCAGCGATATTTCTCAGCGTACGTGACGTCAGACCTAAACCTTTTAACTAAACTATTTAGTCTATTTCGCGCGTAATCATACGTATTTGGAAATACTAATTGGTCTTTTGTGAAAGGTAGACCTACTTCCCATTGATTACCTATATTCCGTGCAGTATCATCTAAAATACGTACTGCTCTCAAATGTGCCGTATTCTCGCGGCGTAAGGTTGAAATTCCGATCGAGTCTAGTTCAAAAGATTGTTTAATTAAATTGTTTAATTCTGTGATGTTAGTATCGTGTTCCTCATCGTGAGCGAGATGAAAAGTATGACCGTTCATGGAAGTGTGAGTGAGACCGATGCAGCCATGAATAGACCAGCCTAGTAGGCATCTCGTAGCATAAGGTTCCTGCTTGTTACCTTGCAGAATTTCATGAGGAGCGATAAGATAATAATTATCCTCACCTATCAATAGTCGAGGCACTACACATTGATCACAAACATCATCTTTAACTTTTAACAAATGATTACATTGCAAAGTTTTAACTATTGACAAATCTTGTTTTGGCAAATTAAAGTTATTCACTACACGTAATGTTACATCAAAACTTTTGTTTTCAAATATGCCACTTATATTAGCAGTAACTTTAGGTACATCAGATTGAAATATTTCGATACCGAAAGCATCAATAAATTTAACAGGGCTAGACTGAGAAGTTATTAAACCTAATTCACTTACCAAGTCCTTATCGATTATAGATATGGATGCACCGTCGTCTAACAATGCATACGCACTCACCGTGCCCTTTGGGCCACTTAGATTTACTTTTACCACTTTTAGTAGCACTTCACAATTCGCTCGCGGTCCTTGAGTTCTGTCGGCGGCATCGTCGCTCGGCTCGCGCTGGGTGGCAGCCATGTGGGCCACGGTTTCGCCGCGTGCCGATAATGACGACTCGCTGTCAGCTACCTGCGACTCGTGGGTGGTCGCATCCATCATTGTAGCCACGGTGTCGACTGCAGGCTTCTTGAAGTGTAGAAGGCGATTGTGCGACAATCCACAGTCGTCGATGTCGCATAAAGGTGCAGGACATGCGGTATTATTGTGTCGCTCCAATAAGCAACAAAAACATAGGTTTTTTGCTTTTGCAAATCTCCATCTATCTTTTCTCATTGCTCGTCTGAAATATCGACATTCAGTTAGTGGATGGGCAGATTTTGAGCAAAACAAACATAATTTCGACGACGTCGGTCGAGCGGCTCTGGTTGCCATCGTCGTAAGCACAGGCCGATTATAGTACATAGCTTCTCATCCGGTTTCGTTCGTCCATGTGGCACCTGGTCGGGTTTACGGCTGTCCCGAAGATGTGTAACGCCGACTATTGAGGCCACAGTAGCTTCACGTTTTAAGAATGTGGCTAGTAGTTGTAGTTTTGAAACGTTGCTAGCTAGCTTATCGTAAGCATAGTCTGACCACTTGCTAATCAAAACACTAGGCAACTTTGTGACGACTGCCGTCAGTAATTCTGGGCTGCGTAGGTAATCATGCTGATTGAGTGAGTTCAGCGTCGCAACACAATTATTTACTTTCATAGAAAAGTTAATTATATCATTCTGATAATTACTTGAGAGTGGCGATAGCTTTTTCATCTGCGCCGTCAGCTGTTGAACGATTAAATCTGGGTGTCCAAACCTGAGCTCCAATGCTTCCATTACAATAGCTGGTGAGGTGCCGCCGATCAGTAGGTCGGTGACGGCTTCCTTGGCCTCGCCGCGGAGCGCTTTGCGTAGTCGCCATAAATTTTCAGAATCACTAAATTGGCATACCTGTGTGGATTCATCATATGCGCTTCGAAAATGCAACCATTCGAAGCATTCACCACTGAATATCGGTAAATCTCGCGGTGTTGACAACCGTGTGAGTAGTCGTTCATCTTGATGGTGCTGGGACGTGGAGGTCATTATGTTCTTGAGTGTGTGAGCCAGCTGAATTATACCGTCGGCGTGTGGAGCGGGGGCGCAGCTAGGTGCGCAGTTTGCGCTAGGTGCCGGCGCTGCCTCCGTCGCCGTTGCTGCCGCCACTGGTGGCGACTGTACGTTACTCTGTTCCAGCCACTGCTTCACGTTACATTGACTCCCGTCGTTGCTAGCAGGCTTGCTACAATATGAAGCATTATCGACCATGGCTAAGTCACATTCGAGCCGCTTATCGATAAGCTCCAAAGCAATTTTAGCTTTTTCCTCGGCTGCTGCTAATTCCAGCTGTTTGCGTCTAATTTGGGAAGACGACGATTTACATGACATTTCATTTGTTGCACTTTTATCACATGCACATTCCGATTTTGACATTTTAAATTGTTCGCGGTCACGCGTTAACACTTGTTCCGAAGCACTTTCGAGTCTGTCAATTAATTTTACGCGGGATTTATTAGACAAAAACTTATTTGGCGTACGATACATAACAAGAGTTCAACAGTTCTAGTTAGATCCGGTTCGAATGGACCAGCGATTATAAGGGATGGAATTAAAACTGCGGTGTTGGACAGAATATGTGCGAGGGATAATTCAAACGTGTGTCACTTGCGCGTGCGTTGGTGCGACTGCTTTGCTGGACTTCCAGGGTGTCGGCTCAGTGTAACCGCATACGTTTGAAGAATCCGACAACACGACTTTATTCAAACAAAAGTTTAAGCTTACAATTTATAGGCTTATACAACAGAAAACTATATTTATTTAATCTCAGAACACAATAAGTTTATTTAACACTCTAATTGATGCTTTAGAATATTGTCAAAAACTTAAATGGAAATGGGCAGGACATATAGCGCGGATGAACAAACAAAGATGGACATATAAAGTTACTACCTGGACAGGACCACAAAATAAACGGAAAAGAGGAAGACCAAGAATAAGATGGATTGACGAAATAACTAAACTTGCCGGAAAAGACTGGATGAACAAAGCAAATGATAGAGATACATGGCAAAATATGGAGGAGGCCTTCACTCGTAGAGAGGTCCTTAATAGTGATGCTTAATAATAACTATTAAATAACTATTAATTAACTATAATATTATAATATAATATAATAACATGATAAGTATAGTATACAGTGATTTCATAAAATTGGAAATTATATAAGTAAATAATTATTACTCAAAATCTAAATATTAGAATATAATCATTAAAATTGTACTTATAAAAATATTTATGATTTATAAAATTTAATATAAAAAATATATAGATATATATAAAAATTAATAGTTTATTAAATCAATTGTTTATAATTTTATGTGTTAGTACTAGTAATATAACAGCTTAATATAAACCCACAATTAATATAGTATATTAAAATAATTTGATTATACTGAGATATTATGTCACATATAAAAATATATATATATAATAATAATAATAATAATAATAATTTATTAACTAAAATTAAAAACAAATATTATACTACTTTTTTATTTAAAAGATACAATGTAAAATAAAATAAAATAAAAATTGTGAATAATGTATATCATTCAAGATATCTATAATTATAGTCAAAATAAAACAATAATATGTATTTAAAGATATAGGTTAATGTAAATAGGTTAAAAATTAATTGTAAGCACTATTGTATTAAGGAATAAATGAGGCTAAATAAATAAATAAAATAAAAACACTCTAAATAATATTTATATAATCTTATGATTAGTGATATATTCTTAGAAAGGTGTAGTGCGTCGCCTACAGTAACAATTATGTAATCTTAACTATTTAAATTTTCGGAATTTATCATTTACATCAGCTCATGGTAATTTAATGACTGTTTTCTTAAACATGGAGTCTTAACAATGAGAATTTAAATATTTTTTATCGGATTTTATAAATTCAATTATCACTCGGATCATTGTATCCTATTGATTAATTTACATCTACATGTGTTGCTTAACGCCTTGATATTAATTGTCAATTTTATTTAACACTTAGATATCATTATTTGCCGTTTGAATGAGCTAGTCACTAAAAATACTAATACTTTTGTTTTAAAAATAAAACTATAGTGTGTGTAGGCCTACTATGAATTTCGGAGTGATTCAATTTTTTTTATTATAAATACTACTTTATTAAACTTATTTATTTTATCCTGAATACAAATTAAAAATAATAAAATTAACATAATTAAAATAATAATATATACAAATAGTAATAAAATAAACAAATAATAGCTAAACTAACCTAACACACCTCTAGACCTACCTACTCTATAAATAGAAAAACGCCGCCAGGTCGTCCCCCTCTGGCAGAGTACCTAGCAAGCTGACAGCATTGCCGCGTTGGATAGCAATGGCTATCCGCTGTGCTAGGTAGGTCCCTGCTCTAGGGTCCTGGGTCAATTCCATAAGCTTTTTAACAGTGCTTTAAAAAGCTTATGTGCACCGGGACCCCAGGAGCCTAGGGTTTCCACCCCAAACGGCTCAAATATGATGTCACCGCCAAGGGTCTCATACTTGCGCCGCTTGAGGTTCTCTGCTTGGTAAGCGGCCGCGCCCGCACAGCTTGAGGTAGCCTGGACATGAGACGGAGCAAGAGTATCGACGCAGGTTGCGTCCCATACAAGGGCCCGTCCCACACTCCAGGGAACCAAGGTCATTCCATCGGGTCTCTTGCCATCGTCGCGCGCCAGACCGGAGGGCTCCAGTATTGCTGGCACACCGGCGGTGACAAGAGCCCGACGGGCTTCAGGCTGTGATGACGGGAAATGCGTCCAGCACTTCGAGTGCAGCACAGCCCGTGATGACCGTAGCTGTCTACGTTAGCGCCGCAAACACACTGATGAGGGACGACGTGGGGGGCACCAAGACGCAGGGCAGTAGCTAGCTGAAATGTACTGCGGTCCAGCAATGTTCCAATATTGGCAGATGGAAGTGCCTGCAGCCAAACACCCGATTCCCACCTTTCCACGGCTAAGAGACGAGCCCGCTCTGCCGGACTGGAAGACGTGTTAAAAAGACAATTCCGTACCAGTCGGCAGATGGGCTCATCCCAAAGCCTTTGGGAAGATGTATTTTCGGGCACAATGCTACCGGCACTAACGATGTCCCAGGCGTTCTTGGCCTCGTCCGCAAAGGGAATGGTTAAAGGGTAGTTTGAGCGCTCTAATATTTTGGAGATGACTGTGTGATTGAAATGGACTGAGGACAAGAACGCCGGTAGGGCTATGTCAGATGCTTTCCGAATGCCTAGGCCACCGAACCTTACTGGAAGTGTAGCTTGAGTCCATGAGCGGTGGTCGAAACTTATATTTAGGATAGAAGAAAGCGTATGTTTTAAGGTGTCATCTAAACGCTTTAGAAGTTCAGGGAACTTCCAGAGCTGACAACACCGCAAGACATACGTAAATTTTGGGACAAATAAACAATAACGAACTATGGTAAAGGCCATATGGCACTACTTTTACTGGGAATTATGCCAAAACAATTTCATCATAAATTGCTATTTTCATTATTGTCTTTTGCAAAATAAAGGGAAAAGCCCCGTACTATATTTACTAGAAAATCTTAGGACTTTCAATTTCCTAATTGCAAACACATACATATTCAAAACCATTAGGAAGACGCAATCATTGAGTGCCATTTCAACTTTACAGCTTCCCCATTACGTAACGTGTAAGCGACCGATTGTCATTCTAAGTGACTCGTAATAGCTAACATGAGATTTAAATATAAATGAGCGTTTCTGTAGACACGGAGGCACCTTAGGCTTGGACTTCAAGTGCGTTCTAGTAGCAAGAAAATAATGATATTAGAGACATTTTTAATAACATTCTGTTTTTAACCCCCGATGCAAAAACGACGGGGTGATATAAGTTTGACGTGTCTGTGTAAATGTTTTGTGTCTGGCATCGTAGCTTCCGACCGGATGTTCCGATTTTAATGCGTTTTTTTTTGTTTGATAGGTACATCAGTCGAGAGTGTTCTTAGCTATGTTTGGTGGAAATCGGTTCAGATGTTCAAATTCATCAGGTCGTTTGTTAGATGTGATAGGAATGTTGCACGCTAAGTCAGAGTTTTTTTTTTAATTTTTAATTAACTTTATTTACGTATGTCCCTGCAACTGGAACACACCTTTTGTTTTAAACCGAAGGCTGGCCTTGTCAGGCCCAGACGTCACTGCAACCCTTCTGGATGGATTGTGACTCCTTCGCTTTAAAGTACCGTCCCCAGTCCTATGTTACTCATGAAGCGAACGATATGGTGGGGGTCTGCGGTGCGAATTTCCTCTGCTGTAGAATATTCGCGCTACCCGAGGTACTTGCTCCTGCTTAGACGAAGAGCTGGACAATTAAGAAGAAGGTGGAAGGAACACAGAATATAATATAAATGATTAGGATTCTTCATGGGAGAAAATATAGAGTGCTGCAAATAGAACTCTACACTTTTACAATAGAGTTGAAAATCAGATAGTGTCGAGTTGTCAAATTTGATACTGACATTTGACATGCTCGTGTGTTCGGTTTTCAATTGTAATCAGGATTCTCTCCGGGACGGAAAATTCAGAGACATACCGAGCGTAATGGTAGTAGTTCTACAGTAATTATATTAGTTCTACAGTAAATATGCAGTAAAGTACTCGTGGGCCTATTATGACAGTCATTTGACAAGCCCGACCTCCTATTGTATATAATATGAATAATTACTTTCCAAGCTACTGGAGTTTCTTAGTGAAGTATAATTTACTGCAGTGAAATGTCCCGCCTTTAGTTTCATAGACATAGATCAGTGATGTGTTTTACGTTAGGACGTAAGCAAGCATTAGAACTTATTATATTTATTTGCATACTTTGAAGTTCAGTTGTAAACAAATTATAGGTATACTACTGTATACATTATGGATGCTTCTATATTACTAATTTAGTATATACGTATACAAATATAAAAAAGAAATGTACACATTGAAAGGAACATAGGCGGCTTTTTTAGTTTTTTAACGGGATTAGAACTCGCGACTTTTGGCTTGACGTTACTGACATGCCCAACCACTGAGCCTCACCAATGATATTAAAAATAGCAATCTTGTAACAGCAACGTAAAGGAAAACGTCACTCAATCACCAAAAAACAATACAATTACTGAGAACGACATAAAACAACCGAAACTATATTTTAAACGAACATTTCTCACGCCGTAAACGTAAAATTTTCTTAAGAATGTTGATTTTTAAGTCATTTGTGTTATACATTATGTACTTTCTAAAGCTTTCAGTCTTAAATAACCAAATTCCTTTAGGATAAGGGTACGTTCAATTATTTCTACATTTAGTTCCGATTTCACCAACGCATGTTAGTGTTAACGGCCAGTTAAAATACCATGCCTTCTCATTCGTTGATAGGAATTACGAGAGGAATAACATGATATTTAACGAAGGATTAACTTTAACTGATTGGTGAAACACGCCCTTAATACGTTGACGTTTATGACATGCGCTGTTTAAAATAAACCACTAACTAAAATACCATTTTTACACAGATACCATAATTATTCAACTTTAATTCGATTTGAATATCTGTATCTATTTCAATTTAGACGCATGCAGAATATCACAGATTTAACCACACAAGAGATAATTATGTATGTATACAGCTTTCATCTAACCCAATTCTATCTTTTCGCCGTGGCCAATTGGGTTATTGAATGAATATTAAATTTATTATCCACATTTAATAATTTCCAAATACCTACAAATTAATGAGTCCAAATGCGCAAATCATAACGCAGAAAATCGAAAAGATGAGCAAAATCTAGTTTTAAAACATTTAAGTTTTAAGCAATTTAATAAAGTTTTCTTTCTCGTAAAACGATATTTGTACGCAGGTTGGTGTTGTCTTTATGGGGTTGACAACGTGACGTCACAATCGGTCGTTCCTTTCTCGTGCGCACACTATACAATATTATATTATATTTCAAAGTTTGATATCTTCATTATTTTTAATGCCACTTAAATGCTAGAACTAGAAATATCTAGAACTAGATCATTTGATTTCCAGGGGGCCACAAGAACTTTAATTTCGCGAAAAAAAATCTATGAGGAAAAAACAATGCTTGTTTTGTTTTCTTACAATATTGACGTGTAGGTCGATCACACATTGTTTTCACACATCCAACTTTCTACATTATTACTGTTAAAAATATTGAACCACAAAAACGTGTTGGAAAATTTCACTTTTTGAATTGAATAGTTCTAGATGCGTGGAGTTCAAGAAATATATTCTTTAAATCTAGTTTCGTAATTTTTTTTTTTTTGTTGACCTTTAGGGCGTGTTTCACCAAGCAATATTAAGGTTAATCATTCGTTAAATATAATGTTATCCCTCTCGTAATCAATCAATGAATGAGAAGGCATAGTAAGTATTTTAACGAGCCTTTTACACTAACATGCGTTGGCGAAATCGGAACTTAATTCATTAATTGAAATTATTATGTTCTTTGATGTTACTATGAGGTCTTATTTCCCCCGAAACTCTTAAAACTATACTCAGATCCCATTTAATGTGATTTAAACAATGTCATTCTAGTCATTCTAGTCATTCTAGTCTTCAGAGAGATCTACCTAGATAAACAAACTCAAAATAAATAAAGCTCAATATGGATTGTCGACAGCTAATTATAATGCTTGTAATATTATTGGTGGCTTCTCACCGTGCAATAAAGTAAGGCAATTACACATTAATTTGTTCGATTTTCATTTATTTGTTTACATATTTTATATCACATTTAATCGAAATGTATACGAAGTTTTAGTGCAACATATAAATTAAGGCCATTGAAATGATTAAGCCCTTTCGGTGCGCTTGTCGAAATAACGCGTCTGTCATCACGTTTTTTTCGTTAATTAATTATGAAATTACTTAATTAATGTATTAAAGTAATATTTTTGTTGGTCTTATTTTAAAATGTCAGAGCGGAATAAATCTGATTTTCATCCTATACAATGAATATTTTAACATGTCACGTATCGACACGTCACAACGCCAATATACAGGCTATAATAATAATGAGTGTTAATACTTTAGAGTGTGTATGGGTCTCGTATATAGAACTTACTAAGTACCAGTACCAGTGTAATGTAATTTTTTAAATTGGGAAAATTTATGATGTTAGGGCATTTCTCATACAAACATGAAAGTCATAAGTAAGTCTTTCAGCGCTGGTATTTTCACTGTATATTCTATATAGGAGGCACATACATACCCTAAAGTATTATCACTCATTTATTTTACGCCTTGTAGAAAATTCTATTCTACTATGATTTATTTGTTCCACATTCACCAGGCACTACGAGACGATCTTTTCTACGTAGAAAATTAGCACATACCTTTATAGTAATGTGGGAACTTCAAACTTACCGATAGCTCCGTATTAGGTCGGTACTATCGACCCCAATACGACTTTCACACTGTTTTGTCCGCACCTGCATACCTCCGGTGCTGCATAAAAACAAAACTGCCACATCTTGGCTAGTACTGGCGATAAATGACATTGATCGTTCGAAGAAATGAAAGCTTGATAATAAGCAACTTTATTTATTGAAAGAAATGCGAGATAAAATTCAGTATAATTAAGGTTTAGGCGGAAATTTTGAGGTTCAGAAGTACAGGAGTTAAATATTCATCGTTATTTTATCTACAGTTAAATAAAAAAAATAAAATAAAAAATTAATACACCTAAGCTTGCTAGAGATGTAGCAGTTAACAAGAGATGTTACTCGTACTGTTCCAAAATTTGTTATTTTTATTTAGAATGAATTTTACAAAAATGATTTCTGAACGTCTTGTTAATATCGACGCGACGCAAGAAAACGAAAATTCTGTAAGTACAGCAATTTCGATGCCTACCACCGGTTCGGGAACTAGCCCAGTTCAAGCTATGCACTTAATTAGTGAGAGATCAGTATTTTACGATTTTATAGGATAGGTTAATTTAATACCATTCCGTCGACCGGACACAGAGCACGGCGTCTACCAGGACTTTACGAAAAGCACTAACAGTACAAAGAAAATAGATTTTCCGCCTGATTCCATTAACTAAGAAAATAGAGATAAATAAAAAAAAGATTAAAAAACTATAACCCGACTTCGCAAAAAATGGGTCTAAAAAGTCTGAAACAAGAAAATAATTCAATTTGAAATCCAGAAATGCATAGGTACAAAAATGGTCAAGGTAGAGCCGTGGTCGCACCCGCTATTGGCATCGAGCCTTGAATTTTTTTTTCTACCGTATTTCGGTGTGAACTAATGCTTAGATTTTATTAGCGGGTACGACCACGGCTCTACCTTGACCATTTTTGTACCTATGCATTTCTGGATTTCAAATTGAATTATTTTCTTGTTTCAGACTTTTTAGACACATTTTTTGCGAAGTCGGGTTATAGTTTTTTAATCTTTTTTTTATTTAATATTTTTCTGTTTCCACATCAAATATAATAATTATTATATTTTTATTTAATTGTCCATTACATAGAAAGTATCAACTCCTAGATACTACTTGTACGACCGCATTTTAAACCTTTATTTTGAATTTAACAATAAAATATAATAATAAATAAAAAATATAAATACATATTCGTTAAAATTTAAATACAAATATCTCAATTTAATTTTTTTTGGAGATAGTTTTTGAGGTATAATTTTCAAAATACAAAATTTTAAAAAAAATTATATAGCCTATGTTACTCGCGGCATTAATACAAATCGATTGATATCTCATTCATCAAAATCGGACCAGTAGTTTAGCCGCTACGAGGGAACATACATACATACATACATACATACATACATACATACATAGACTGCCAAAATCATTACCCTTCCTTTTGGCTGCGCCGAAGTCGGGTAATAAAATATACTCAATTGTACAATCAAAATACCATAAGTAATGAAAATTGGCTAACTAGTAACGTAAGTTTCGTCACGCGTCTCAAAATAAAAGTAGGTTGTGGTTTATGAGACCGACATAGGTTTTATTGGTTTAAATGGTTTTTATGACAACTTTTATTAGTGCCTATTTTATGGGTGTTGTGACAAGACATACATCATCATCGTCATTTTAAGATGTTACTAAATGTAAGGCTTCGTAAATAACTGAAACTATAAATTGGAAAGTCTACATTTGTTTGTGATTTTTATGCATAAACTAGTAAATTGATTGTAGCCTTACATAGTAACTCTCATCCCGTAAACTAGACGCTTCACACCACAAGAACTTCTGTCACAAGGAAAACGGAAATATATTTAATACTTTTATACTATAAACATGTTTAAGATTTTTATTATACAAAAGCAACAAATTTAATACATATCCATGACCCAGGAACAGTGAAAACTTTTTGTTCCTTCAGCGGTATTCGAATCCAGCTTGAGCATCGACGCGCTCAACCACTACGCTACAGAGGTCCGTACGGTAGTTTCTGCTTGGCTTGAAGGAGTAACAAACATCCATCCATTCAAAACTTTCGCGGTTTATATAATAATATAATAAATAATAGCTCCCCTCACCGATTTCGGTGTCGGTAGCCGATTTCAGTGAAACCAGGCCAGCAACGCAGGTGTTATAGCGCCCAAGTGTATGCACAATACACAAAGACACTATCTCTTCCTTTTACTCTCATAACCCAGCGGTTTATAATATTAGTTGAATGCATGTGTGTGTGGACCGCAAACCGCCTCATGTGTCGCCTCGCTCCGATTTAGTAATGCAAGCAAACGGGTTTAGTGGCGGGTGGCGACGCTCCTAGTTCCGGGATCAGCATCACTACACCACCTATGATACCTATTGGGTATAAACAGTGTATCTCATAGTTCATATATCAAGCCGAATATTTTGTGAAGAGAAGGACGCGTAGAGATTTTTTTTGTTTTGGCCACTCATATAATTTACTTACCATAACGCTCATAAAACAGATGAGTTTCAACACTGGTTAGGTGTTAGGTCAACGGCCAATGCGTTCATATACTAGGAGCCCACAAGCTCCAGCATGGTAAGATTCACTCCTTGTGGTCATTTAAGACCTTTGTATTTTTTTTATCGCGTTATGGTAAGTAATTTATATGAGGTGCCAAAACAAAAAAAATGCTCTACGCGTAATTCTCTTCACGCTATATTCTTCTTGATGTATAAACGGTGCGGCACACTATATAATATTATACCAGTGGTAACGCCTCCGTGGTCTTGTGGTACAGAGCTTGGGCATTTCTCATAGAAATATGAAAGTCAAAAGTAAGTCTTTCAGCGCTGCAACTTTCACAGTAAACTCTACATAATAGGCACATACACCGACGTGACGTCTATATTAAATAGTTTAATATCTTTATTATTTTTAATGGTAACTACTTATAATTTTAGTTTTACATTATTAATGTTGCCATGGGCTATAATAACACTATCTAATAAAAACCTTCTATTACAAATGAAGGGCAAACGACTAGACTACTCATACTAGTCGTTTGCCCTATAATATTATGAAATATAAAACAAAGTTTGCAGGTAGATTAAAAAATGGCCGGATATGTTGCCTTTAAACTTTTTAAATTTTTAAACACACATCACTGGCCGGTTACATGAAATTTAACACTTTTCGACATCCAGAAAAGAACAAAACTGCCTGTTATGATATTAACAAGCTTCATGCTTTGAGGTATAAAACACATAAAAGTGCGGCTCGAGTGGTACAATCAAGGTGTCTACAGAGAGTTATTAGCTTTATCCTCTTAGCCCTTATGGCGGGGGGATAAGAGTCATAACAATAATAACTTGATGGTATAATGTCTGTCTGTTCAGAAGAAAGCTGGCCTTGTACTGACACTTGACACTGCGACGGTTTCCAGTGTTACGCACGGCACGGCATGGGATTTATTTTGTGCTTATTTCATAGAGCTTGTGGCCAATTGTGGGTCGGCTGCTTGACTTACATTCTTGAAATACAGTAAGTTTGTAACGTATAGCAATGAGACTTTTCTAATTCCTCAAGTATATATATATTATCAGGTATGAGCCTGTTTGAAAATATTTTCGATGATCCGCGTAGTCAGCCCCTAGGGTAGCGTGGTGTCTTCCTTATGAGGAGGAATAGAAAAGAGGGATTAAAGCCCAAAAATAAATAAATAAGTGTAATCTAAATCTATATCATGAACTGAAAACATGAAAAAAATCTAAATCTATATCATGGACTTCTCGGAGTTCCCTATCCAAAGGGTAAAAACGGAAATCTGTTACTTAGACTTCGCTGTGCGCTTGTTTTCCGTCTGTCTGTCACCAAGCTGTATCTCAAGAACGGTGATAGCTAGACAGTTTAATTTTAGTAAAATTTTCACAGATGATGTATTTCTATTGCCGCTATAACACCAACTACTTAAATAAAATAAAAATATTCAAGAGGGGCTACCATACAGCCAACGTGTTTTTTTGCTTGTTTTGCACATAACTTTAGAAGAGTCTGATTAGCCCTTGGCCGGTTTTTAAGTGCTATTAATAATCAAAACCACAATTTTAGTGACTGTCAACAACTCTACTCTGGATTCTCTACATATTATCACAAATATCGAAAAATCATTTATCTTCACTTCAAATCCCGTGTCGTGCTACAATGGACACGTATGTAATTGGAAGTGCGGTAATTCAGAGCTGCAACGGTATCGGTATACCTAGCACGAGCACAGCAGCCTCCCTATTAAAATAACTCACGTAGGAGAGCGCTCCCGGTACGGCAGCCGCGCTTGACCGAATTGGGCATTGCATCCTATCGCTTTTAAGGACATTATTCATCTCATAGAACGTGTTGTGACTCTGTTATAGGGGGTAATTAATTGTAACTGTAGAATTAATTGTGTAATTTACATACAATTAAAACCATGAAGGTGAAATAATTAGTAAAGTATATATTAGGAAAGTAAAGCGTGAACACTTTTACGAGAATGATTTTGTACGTCATTTGATAAGACTCAATAATTCAGAATAAATTTTACTTAAATGTTTTCTGAACGTCGTTCAATTTCTTGTCTTGCCTTTTGACAATTGCAGTATTTTTTCAAAAAAAGCCAAATATTACGAAGGGTCTCTAGCACGTGGTTTTACTGAAGTAAACTCAGTGTTTTATGTCTTATTTTTTTTTGTTTACTTATGGAAGAGCCAGTCTACCTGACACAAATGTCTCAAGATACTTACTAAGCAGATCTCATTCTCTGTTGTAACAGAATTTGTAGAAAAGAAAATAAATTATTATTATTATTTATATGCTTGTTATAATATTATTATCTTTAAAATGCTGAAGTTTAACAATAAATAACGGCGAATGATCATGGTGGAATGTGGTCCATCTGCACCTAGCCTTATTGCATACTGCCAATAACATATCGCTACGGCGAATACGTGGCCCCATTCAATAAGTGCGATCTGATCATGACTTTAGCCTGAACAATATCCAGGGTTCGAGAAACTCATTACTCTCATCGACACGGGCAGCCGGCCAGCAGTTTATAGGGCAATTGCACATGTCGACAAACATTACTCGAAAATAAAAGTATCGAATGCCCTCACCTAATTGGAAGTGATAAAAATTTTTAATAATCTTAGAAATCGTATGTTATTCATATTACTTTTGGGAATATTACATTTATGTTTTATGGTTAGAAACTAGTGTTTGTATTGAATCCATCATCATCAACGTTGCTAACTCATAGAACCAGTAGTGAGTAGTGACCATTCAACCAGCCAGTGATTGTGAAAGACCATAGCCATAGAAGCCCCTTAATTTGAGTAACGTTTAAGTATTCTGTAATTTCCTATACTCTATAGTACTCTAATACTTTTACATACTTTAGATTTTTAATATCTAAACTAATATTATAAAGCGGAAGAGTTTGTTTGTTTGTTTGTTTTTTTTAAACGTGCTAATCTCAGGAACTACTGGTCCGACTTGGAAAATTTCTTTTTTGTTGGATAGTCCATTTATAGAGGAAGGCTTTAGACTATATTATTACGCTGTGACCAATAGGAGCGAAGCGTCAGTGAGAAATGTTGCAAAAACGGGGAAAATTATTCACATTTGGGGACTTTCGTTGCGTGCGCTGCATAAACGGTTTAAGTCACTCCAAAACCACGCGAACGAAGTCGCGGGCACAGCTAGTATTATATATACATAGAACCTATAAAATACACAATCAATTCAAGAACATGGCAAACTTTTTGTTGTTTTGGCGAAATTCGAACCCACGACCCCTGACGGCTTAACAACTGATCCCCGAGAGGTCGTCAAGTTCAAACAGTCATGTAAAATGCCAAATGGTATAAGAATTAATTATTGTATCGCGGTTAACCGTCTTGTGGTGGCAGTTCCATTGTGAAGTATTTCACATGCGGCATTATTCAATTTCTCATTTCTGTGGTTTTATGGCTTACAAGTTACAACAGGAATTTTATAGGATGTAGGTTTGTGTGATAACTATCGATTTGGACATTCCGATACATGAGATCTTATCGTACATATGTTTAGAAATGTTTGTAGAGTTTTATTAAAAGTCTTTGACACTTTACCAATAACTCTTCGGCTGTTGAGGTCGATTCGATTGTTCTTACCTTTTTAATCAACCTCTGTAATCTGTTTAGAATATTTATCATATGGTTTTATTAAAAGGGTTTGCTAACGGGCGTCAAGGCGACTCATTTGCGCCCATGTTAGTCCAACGCATGTTAGTGTTAACGGCTTGTTAAAATACCAAGGCTTCACATTCATTGAAAATTAACAACCCATATTGGACGCTGATTGGTGGAACATTATCAGACAGAAAGGAACGGACATATATTTTATACGCTCGCACTTGCAAGGCTGCTTAAAATTCCTCCTTCTTCTTTTGATTCAAATCGTATTTCAAGTTTCAACTAATCGGTGTCTTTCAAATCCTAACGTTTTACCGTCCTACTTGCAGTTTTTGATAAAATACACGCATTACACAAATAGCTGGACATGTTTGTACAGATAAAGTCGCTCAGCGACGATAGCGTCAAATAATATAAATATTGTGTTACGACATACTACATAATATGAGAAAGGTGAAACGTGCCTAGCGAACGCTTGGCTCTTGGAGGGCAAAAAATGAAAAATGTGTGTTATTTTTTGTTCATCACACGCCAGCGCTACATTTTTGTTGGTACGAGAAGGTTGTAGTGTTTTTATCATATCCCTTTAACTAGATGCCTCCGTGGTCTAGTGGTTCTGAGCTTCGCTCTCAACCTGGAGGTCATCGGTTCGATTCCCGCGTTGGAAAAACAAAAAAAATATTGTTTTCAAGTTTGTTTAGGACAATGCAGGCTGATCACCTGATTGTCTGACAAGAAAGTAGCATAAAAAGTCGATCCTGCGCCTAATCCCCCGCCAGTCGTATCAGTTATCCGTCCGACTGGGCTATGAGAGTGAAGGAAGAGAGAGCGCTTCTGTGTATTGCGCACATACTTGGGGACTATAAAATAACTCCTGCGTATCTGGTCTGGTTTCAATGAACGAAATCGGTGTGGGAGGCATTATTATTATTAGACCTATACATTGTAAGCCGTTTTTTAAAGCAGTATTACTTAAACATTAGTTCTGGGTTTCGAGCAATGAAAAATATATTTTCGATTCGATTATACAGGGTGTAAAAAGAGCAGTCACTATAACTTCGTGGGGTTATAACCATGAGGCATGAGATATATACATTGGTACTAGTCATTTGCTTTTAATCCACTGTTTTAAAAATTTAAACATTTTCAATAGGCCATGTACAACGTGCACAACACAGCGATCAGCTGATTACGCTGAGAGGTCAATAGCACGCGTAAGACGTTCATTAAGTACTAGGGCAAAAATTATAAAATTTAAGAATTTAATGCAGAACGTTGTTCCAAACAGTTTAGCCTTGCGACTAAAACTTATTTTTTTTAATAAATTATAAAAAAATACATTTCTAGAATGAGAGAAGGTCCTATAATTATATCTCAAAGTTATTATGACTGCTCTTTTTACACTCTGTATAAACAGAGATCATATTTGTTTACACGAAATTCATATGTAATGTTAAAGTAATACTGCTATAAGATCTCGTGGTTAGGCCCCGGTATATAAATATATACATAAATAATAAGCTTCTTGTATTTAATAATAACTCTAAGTCTTGTAACAACAAAAATCTTTGAAAGTATAATATAGATATTATCATTATTATTATTACTACTTCTTATTGCTACAAAATGTACGGTTACGGCAGAATTAAATATGAACAATAACTGTCAGCCTGTCATCAATAATTGAAATATTATGCACCTAACACGGGTGAAAGGTAAACCAGCGTGAGTACAATTTATTACAGCTACATAATATGCATATAATTTCTTTGCCCAAATAACTCGACCCGGGAGGTCCATAAACAAGACAAATCTGTCAATGATAAGCTATTTCCTGGTATCTTCCGTGTGACGCGACATTCAGAAGTGGGACAGTCATTAGCCCGGAATTAGATGGCGTGGACAAGCTCACGTAAACGTCTGTGACGTAGACGTGCGTAGATGCGCGTAGGATAATGGACAGGTGCGAAGTCCAGCACGTGAACAGTGAACACCGTAGATAATACAATACAGGATGTAAAAAAAAGAAGATCCATGTGTCGAATGGGCGTGTAAAAAGTCAGTCCTACGCCTGATCTCTCGCCAGTCGTGTCAGTTATCCGTCCCATTGGGCTACGAGAGCAAAGATGAGGGAGTGCTTTTGTGTATCGCGCACACACTTGGGCACTATAAAATGCAAAGTAGATAAATTAATGTTAAAATATAAAAGGATTAATACTACATATGCAATAACTCTTTTAAACCTAGAGGCTATGCATATTGCATATTATGCAATAAAAATTTACAAGCAGCAGAGCTTTATGAGCTGAGCAGAGGATTATAAGACATTATGTAGTAACAAATTCTACCTATAAAGGTGCCTATAAACTATAAAGTATAACTGATTGAATGTGCTGGAAATTCATGTTCACAACATATTCTTATAAATATTTGAAAAATAGCAGCGTTAAATTCTCACTTATAAATTGACTTAAACTTAAAAAAAACTTAGCGAGTAAACCTAAGCAAAAAACAAAAATAATAAAATGATCTTCGCATCTAATCAGGGTTATTAAAACTATAATCAAATCCGGATCTATCTGTCTATTTCCTGTCCAAATTATGTCCTACATTTTGTTATCTTTATGTTTATTTTATTATCGAGCAAAAGTCCTTCATATATTTACATTTCTCAAGCATTTAACGTTTCTACGAAATCGTAAAAAACTTTTACGATAGTAGCCCATTGTAGATAAAAGTGTAATACTTGTAATTACGTAGTTAAACTTGGAAGGTTTTTTTGCAACTACAACTATAAGTACAAGAAATTAAATTATTGTAACCTAAAAATATTTATCAACCAGAAAAAGAGTTGAATTGAGCAACACAACTAGGAATAAAGTAGAAAATCCTCTTACAGCTGATGACGATGAATATATATATTAATATTTTAGATAAAATCATACAACGGTCATAAACAATCAGTGTTGAAACTTTGAAATACACTAGGAAATATCAATACAAGCGCGGGCCTCAGGGTTGCCAAGTCTAAAGTATGTTTTCCTGTAAATGAACCTGTTTTGTAATGAGAAATGTCTAACAGGGACAGCCCTAGCACAGAATCGTAAAATATGAACTGCCGAACAAACTTATATAATGCACACCTGGGCTTTATTGTTTCAATTTCATTTTTACAATTTGAAAATACGATAAGGGTCTTACTCGTACCTATCAAAGTTTTACAGCATCAGCACATGTATATTACGACATTAGCACTAGCATGGCCTACCATCCCATGCAATATATCTTTAATACAAAAAAAAATGCAATAGATGTCACTACTGTTAACGTTTGTAAATTATGAAATGTAAATATGCCGAATTAAGTACAAATATTGACATTAAAATAAAGATAATCATATTTTTTAACCATAACATCAAATTAAGCTAAATTCAACTCCTTAATTAAGAAGAAGATAGAAACGAAATTAGTAATTAGTATTTTGCAATAGTGGCGCTAGATGGCGGTTTCCGGAATGTGCATGGACTTCCCCTTTGCCGGACGCATTGTCAGTATTAGGGTGATACCATTTTCTAGTACTAGGTCGTGTCTCTGTTATATATCTACTTTGTAGCACTAGTATAAAATAGTACTCTATACATCTAGCATTTGATGGCTGGCTAGCAGTTTAGTAGATTTTAAGATACAATCTACCAAGCTAAGCAAATAAAGTTAGAAAATATTTTGTTTGCATACAATAGAAGTAACACCACAATCATATAACAATAAAATAAATTGTACAAAAAGACGACTTGTAACAGTCTTTTTAACGTTGTTGTAGTTGTACGGGTTGTTGCTAACCGTACATGGAAATAATTTTAGCACAGTAAGCATTTTCTATACGTGTCGCCGTGTGTTATACGCGCGTGCAAATTGTAGCATAATTTTCATTTAATAAAGTAGTTATCATTCAGCATTCTACCGGTACGGTTTCATTTATCATCCCCGATCGTTCTGACTTATCAATTGGATATCATACATCTTTTATAATTGCATTAATGTATTGGAGGCTGCAGCAGTAGCCACTACTATAGATCCGGCTCGAAGGACACAAAAAAATATGTATAATGTATAGTAGTGGGTATCCACTACTATACATTATAATCTCGAAAAACAAGACTGATTCAAGAGAAGATTTTTCAGCTTTTGATTAATTACCATGTTCAGCAGTATTGCTGAACATGGTAATTAATCAAAAGCTGAAAAATCTTCTCTTGAATCAGTCTTGTTTTTCGAGATTCCAGTGTCACATTAATTAGCACCCGGAAACCACAGGCGCGTAACTTTCCCGGTTCCCAGTGCGAAATTAAACCCCCGCGTCAGGTTACGACCGCAACCTGCTGTGGTTACCTGATTTGACATTACGGTGACACTTGTTTAGATAATGATCGGACAATATTAAGAGGAAGCACAACGCCAGCTTTTTCATACAGAAATAGGGGTCTGCGCTAACCCCCTAGGACCCCTAGGCTCACAGAATGAAAACATCAATTTATATAAAGCATATTGGTTATAGGTAGTCCTCGTCGTTTAAGACCTAGGTCTCCCATTTAAATGTTATTGGGGCGAATGTGCGACATTGTATATAGCCTTGACACAATACAGCTTGTTGTTCGTCATAAACAATCCAATTGCACTTGTTAGCTACCCCTGTCATAACACAGCTTCCTTGATCAATAGACGGGCTCGCCTGTTGACCTAACGATGTTCTTTGTGGGTAACGCAATTTATTATCTGGTGTTCCGTTAGTATCTTATATATAAACATGAATTGCTGCTCGTTCGCTAAAACTCAAGAGCGGCTGAACCGATTCGGTTATTTTTAGTCTTGAAATATTCGTGGAAGTCCGGGACTTAACGAAAGTTTAAACGGTTTGTAGGCTCAACGAAGTGGGCACGGGTCAACAACTAGTTCTTTATATTTTTTAAAGTCGGGGGTTAAAAAATATAAAGAATCTTACACTAGATCACATAGACATGTGTCATCGTAGTGCCCAAACGGATGATCCGAATTTATTGCGGTTTTTTTGTTTGAAAGGTATATCAGTTGAGAGTCTTCTTAGCTATGTTTGGTGGAAATCAGTTCAGACCTTCAAGGTCATCAGGTCGTTTGTTAGGTGAGATATGCCAATTGGGAATGTGCACCAGATCATTAAACGCCCAGTTACAATTAAGACCTTCGATGTAAAATCAAAACCTGGTTTATGGACCAAGGTCCCATTTCTAAGAAATGCCCAAGAGTGCCAATGGAACGTGATTCGGTCACGTTTTATAAAGGCGTTATATAACCACCCTGGTCTTAGAGGATCACGTGCTTCTTGATAGAATGATTGCTTGATTGTATATACGTCACGCTTTTCCATGTCGAAGATACGTGGAAAGAAGAATTATGATCTTCTGACGTATGACTGACTCCTTTTTCATCTTTCTCACCTCTGCAACCCAAGAAGAATTATGATCTTCTGACGTATGACTGACTCCTTTTTCATCTTTCTCACCTCTGCAACCCAAGAAGAATTATGATCTTCTGACTTTTAACTCACTGACTCCTTCTTTCTTCTTTCTCATCTCTGCTACTCCTATACTTTGATCATTATACTAGACAACGTGTCGCATACAAAAGCAAGGCTGAATCTCCGCGTGGTATATGCCAGTAGAGCTACATTTGTTTAAAAAAACTAAGACAAAAGTTTTAAAACATTTCAATCACTTAAAATTTTTAAAAATCTAAATATAAACACACGTTGCGGCAATGAAATGTCAGCTTACTTTTTTGTCGCCTCCGTGGTCTAGTGGTTCAGAGCTTCGCTCTCGACCCGGAGGTCGTGGGTTCGATTCCCGCGTTGGAACAACAAAAAAATGTTGTTTTCAAGTTTGGTTAGGACAGTGCAGGCTGATCACCTGATTGTCTGACAAGAAAGATGATCCATGCGTCGAATCGGCATGTAAAAAGTCGGTCCTGCGCCTGATCTCTCGCCAGTCGTGTCGGTTTACCGTCCCACTGGGTTATGAGAGTAAAAGGAAGAGAGAGTGCTTAATACACAGGTATTGCGCACACACTTGGGCACTATAAAATAAGTCCTGCGTAGCTGGCCTGGTTTCAATGAAATCGGCTACCGACACCGAAATCGGTGAGGGGAGCTATTATTACTTTTCAGGTGTTATTCGCTAATATGACTTTTTTGTGCTGACATCTAGTTTATTGTTGATGCCTGTATATCTAGAACTGACAACGGTGGCTACAAAAACACTTAGATATTATTTCAGTAGCAAAGAGTACAAGATCAATTTACTGGTAATAGATGATATTGGGTGTGTTGTAGGTGCGGTGAACTGAACTGACCTTATCCGTGGATAAGGTCTATTACAAATACAAGGTGAAGGCTGAGGCTTAATAAGACTAGGTGTAGGGCGTAGATTGTTTTATTACCATCTTCATTCATTTGACAGTTGAAGGCTCTGCAGTGGCTAATATTTTAGCTGTCATTTGATGAGAAAAATGTCAATTTTAGGATTTTGTACCTAAAAAGGAAATAACGGTACCCTTCGAGATCACTTTGTTGTCTGTGTGTCCGTCTGTTTGTCTGTAAAAAGAGTTGTATCAATAGAACAAATAAAGAATAAATTGCTACAGCCGAAAAATTTAAGTATCTAACATCACATACAAAAATAAGTTTTTAAACTTACTACTGCTTTCGTCACAAACGCTTAGAGGTATTAACTTGCAATTTATTTCCAAATAAAAAAAAAAATATGTCAAAGTTTTACTGAATTTATTATACCTACAAGTTTGTACAGAACCCTCGACGCGCGAATTCGACTCACACTTGTTTATGGTATAGGCTCCACAAAGGCTACAGGTTTTCTAGATAACTTTAGGATGTTCATGTGTGCTCAGATGTTCAAATATTATGAAATCAACTTCTTGTGTTTAATATCATTAAAAAATATAAATCCCATCGATGCTATAAGCTGAAACACGACTGGAGCACAAATAGCCAGAAAATTGCACATAATATGTCGCAGTCATCTGATTGAATCTGCTTTTTTAATTGAATCACTTGGCGGTTATATTATAATGGCGTCAAACTGCTCGTACAGATAGCAATGTGTTGATATATACCTATTTTTTGATTAATTTACTTTAATATACGTTATAATAGTACACATTCGGAAATTTGGAAGTTTAAAAATAAAATATTGAATGGTTGTCCTAGTCTCGGATTCATTCAATTTGTTGGTAAAAATAGAATTCAATGATGGCGCTAGTCACTCAGTTAAATAGCGGATTCAATCAGATGACTGCGACATATAATATCACCATGATACTATTTTCTAGTGCTAGGTCGTGTCGTGTTTTCTGTTGATTATGTGTAATGGTGATCATAGTATAAGAAAAGAAACACAGTTAATAATTATAGCATAATAATATATTCATAAACAACATGTATTTCAACCAAGTCATTCTAAAGTTGAGACACATAATATAATAATTAGTTTAATGTAATTTTTATGTAATATACATCAAATCAAAACATATTATTTAAAGCATAATACTTAACCACTAATTAATACTCAAACACAAAATACTTTACCACTTGTCCACACACTTATCTATACACACCACACTGTTTTCACTTTTACTTATTTGCACAATGAATGTTCACTTCACAACAGTTCGTTAATAACAAGCCCCGTTAAAGTTTGTTCAGCCATTTTATAATAATTTATTCGCGCCAACTTGTTTTTGGCGGAAGAGCGCACTCACGCCATCTTTTCTTTAGTTCAGCCATGTTGCTGTCACCAAGGAAGTGACGTTAGTGGCGCCATCTATAGTCGAGCGATAACATCCGGCCGTCCTGCTATTGCGCTCGCCCTCGAGCAGCAACATAGTCTGGTGCAGGATCTGAGAACATTCAAGTTACATGTTATATAATGTACTCTACATTTTACAGTTTCTTTTCTTTTTTTTTTTTAACATTTAACTTAAAGAGAAGTCGAGCATCCCAGCCAGTAGAGATTCTGACTAAGGTTGTATCAGTTATCCCATCAGCGGCCAACTGACACAACCACATGGTTTGAACCGAGTGTCATAAATTAACTCGGTCGTGTATCACCATGCATGTTATAATAGTTTTCATCACAGATTTCTATTATACATGATAATCTATACTCTACATAATGTGGGATGTTCGAAGTCGCTGCACTAGACTTGTATAAAAGTAAGTATAATGTCTAATATCCTTCGTTAATATAAAAAGAAAATAGGCTTAGAATAGAATGGTCTTACACTTATTCGTCGATAACATCCGGCGTATCTGAGCCCGCTATCTGGATCCATGGCTTCATGTTCTCGACGCAAGTGACCCCGTTGTAACGTCTAGAACTTCTTTCAGCTCCCCTCATGTCAGCTACCTTGTATCTATCATGACCTAGTTCTTCTGTCACTTGAAATGGACCTTTATACTGAGGTAATAGCTTAGTACTCTGGCCATCATTAGACATACTTGGTATTCTTATAACCACTAAGTCTCCGATTTTATAGAGAGGTGCCTCCTTCCTTCTTGCGTCGAAGGCTGCTTTTTGTCTTTCGGCGTCTATTTTAATATTCTCATCAACTTGATTTCTCAAAGCCGTAACGTCAACCGTGTTAATAACCGTATCATCATCAGTTAATCCGTCAGTTTTTGTAAGTACCCGGTAACCGAAGAAAACCTCGCTAGGAATGGCTGACGTAGTTTTATTAATTGTGCTGTTAATCCCCTGCTGTATACTAGTAATATTTGAATCCCATTTATTATTATCTGTGTTAGCTCCCATACTACGCAATGCCTCCAAAATAGTTTGATTATAGCGCTCAACTTGCCCGTTGGAACGCGGTACTGCGGTGGCTATAACATGTGATCTGATATTCCTCTCATTACAAAAATTAGTAAAAACTTTTGACGTGAAAGCACTACCTGCATCACTAATTAATCGCTTAGGGTTGCCAAATACCTTAAAAATTTTATCAAGTTCATTTATAACCATTTTTGTTTTTGTATTTTTAACGGCAGCAATGAAAACAAACTTAGTAAATGAATCAACTATCACCAACAAATATGAATTTTTATGAGTAGTCTTAATAAAAGGCCCCAAATGATCTAAATGCAACGTATGAAATGGCCTGGCATATTTAGGAATGGGATATAGTTTTCCAGGTTTTTTGCCGTGCATGCTTTTATAATATAGACAGTTCAAACAATTTTTTATATATTTGGAAACTATTTTCTTTAGACGCGGAAACCAATACTTAGATTTAATTCTTTCGACAGTTTTATCGACAGCAAAGTGACCTACATCATCATGATTAGCCCTAATTATCTGCCAAATGCATTTTTTTGGTACCAGCCAACGCCTGCCATACTCTGTACGTCTGTATACCTTATTGCCTAATAATTCGTACTGATTAAATATTTGTCTATTACTTTCGGCCTCACCTGACAATAATATATCTCTTATGCTACAAATAGC
This sequence comes from Celastrina argiolus, assembly GCA_905187575.2. Classification (NCBI taxonomy): domain Eukaryota; kingdom Metazoa; phylum Arthropoda; class Insecta; order Lepidoptera; family Lycaenidae; genus Celastrina; species Celastrina argiolus. The sequence continues at coordinate 2,560,884 of LR994582.1, read as the reverse complement.
AGGATCTTGAAGCTGGACTGACAATAGCCAGTCACCCTCAGTAATAAAACTAACGTTTTCACTTACGATTTGTTCCCCACTCATGACTGGATTACGACTAAGGGCGTCGACATGTTGCATCTGTGTTCCTGGTCTATGAATTATATTATATGAAAATTCTTGAGTCTGCAATACCCACCTACCAATGCGTGGAATAATTTCTTTTTTACTTAATGCATATTTTACTGCATTGCAATCCGTTATTATTTCAAAAGTTATTCCAAGCAAATAGTGTCGAAATTTTTGTAATCCTACTACTACAGCTAGAAGTTCAAGCTCGAAAGAATGGAACTTCTTTTCGTCAATACTTGTTTGACGGCTATAAAAATGAACAGGACGCTCGCCGTTCTCTGTAACCTGAATCATTATACATCCTATACCTTCACGACTGGCATCGGTATATAAACGAACTGGTAATTTAGGATTAAATATTTTCAGGACAGCATTATTAATTAGTGCCTCTTTTATAACAAGAACGGCGTGTTCTTGCTGTGGTCCCCATTGCCAGACTGCATTTTTCTTTAATAATTTTGTTAATGGGCTACATAGAGCTGCACAGTTTTTAATAAATTTTCTAAAGTAATTGATTAATCCTAAAAATTGTCGTACTTGATGCACAGTTTTTGGGGTAGGAAATTCCTTGATCGCACAAAGCTTTCTGTTACTAGGCTTTATTCCAAATTTAGATATGTCGTAACCAAGAAATGTAATTTGATTTTTAAAAAATGAACACTTTTCAAGATTAATAGTTAACCCATTTTTTTGTAGAACATCTAATACCTCTTCTAAACAAGCGATATTTTCATCTAGACTCCCTGTGGCAACTAATAAGTCATCCATGTAACAAATTACTCTACCAAATCGTAGAGTTCCTAATGTAGTGTTCATTAATCTTTGAAAAACTGATGGCCCGTTACATAGTCCAAAGGGCATCCGCAAATACTCAAAATGACCATCAGGTGTAATAAATGCTGTTTTATGTATGGAATCCGACCTAATAGGAATTTGGTGATATCCACTTTTTAAATCCAAGGATGTAAAATATTCACAACCCTCCAGTCTATCGATAAGATCCTCAACCATTGGCATTGGATATTTTTCTTTGACTGTGATTCTATTCAATTGGCGGTAATCAACGCATAACCGCTTTTCTCCTGAAGACTTATCTACTAGTAAAGCAGGACTCGCATAAGCTGAACTGCTATGTCTAATAATTCCATTTTTGAGTAAATCATCAGTTATTTCTCTGGTTATTTTCCGTTCCGAATCGGACATTCTATAAGGGCGGTAACAAACTGGCCTATCAGATGTTAATTCTATATTTAACTCTACACAATTCGTTTTACCAAGAGTGGATAAATCTTTAGAGAAACATCGATGATATTTTGTTAAAATAGATTTCAGTACGGACTCATTTTCACCAAAAGTTTCAAAGTAATTACTAGAATTTATATTCAATACATTAATGGTTTCTATATTTTTAAAAGTTAACATATCACCAACTCGGGAATACATGATACTACTTTCTTCCGTAAAATTACGACCAATCAAAATATCACATCCATTTAGCTCGGTAATTATATAAAATAGAGTTACAAGTTGTACATCGTCAACCTTCACTTTGACAGCAACCGCCTTAGATACTTGGGTAGATGCACTACTAGTAAAACCAACCAAATTAACTATAGTGTTCAAATTGAAAGGCTGTAATTTATATTTTTTTACAAGTTCCCAAGTAATTAACGAGCAGTCACTACCCATATCAAAAAACGCCTTACATTCAAAATTATTTAACATTACTTGTTTGTTAAACTTTTGCTTACTTTGAGGCTCGCAAATCATTTTAACTTCAACATCAGTTTCAATTTTTGATTTAGGTCTAGATTTACAAGCCTTCTCCAAATGTCCACGCTTTTTACACAGTAAACATGTAATGTCATCCTTGAGGCTACAATTATTCCGTCTATGACCAATTTCCCCGCAACGGTAACACGACACCATAGTATTTGTAGTATAATTTGTATTATTGCTACTAGAAGGCTCAGTTTTAAAATCGATTTTACTATTTAAATTATTTTGTTGAAATGGAAATGACCGATTATTCATTTTTGAACTTGAATAATTTTTATTAGTAATATTTTTGTCAATCACAATATTATTATGAGTTTTGCTATGTAAGAATGAAGCAAGATCATCACAAGAAGGAAAATTCCCCGCTTCCGCGGCCGTACAAATGTTTGGATCACCAATTGAACCGACTATAATGGATACTATATCCCTTTCCTTAAATTTAAGCTGCAATCTATCTATTTTTCCTTTTTGTTGAAAATAAAATTCGTAAAGTGACTGATTCTGTAACGGTTTTGTTTCCACTAATTGCTTAAGTAAAATATACATATTACGTTTTATTTGGAAGGTATTTGACAACCGCTCTCGCCAATCTTTCCATCGCCATTCCGTCCAAGAAGTCTCATTTTTTTGTAAGGAATCTAACCAAGTTTTGGAGGTATTACGTAATTTTTGTAACCCTTGATATTTAATCATACTATCGGACCATCCGAAGGCACGGGCATTAGCCTCTAGCACATTAATCCACATATCAATGTCATCCACTAACGGGTCAAACTCGGGTATCACTGACGATAATACAACATTCTGACTCACGGTTGGCGATCTTTTTCGGCGTTTTTCCCTTCTGCGGCGGCGACGCACCTCGCTACCGGTGCTCGAGCTCGAGCTGCTCGATGATGATGTACTGGAACTGGTAGAAGGCGCTCGCCTGCGCCTACGACCCCTCGCCATGTTTGTGAGCGTGCGCAATAACCACTTCTGATATAAGAAAAGAAACACAGTTAATAATTATAGCATAATAATATATTCATAAACAACATGTATTTCAACCAAGTCATTCTAAAGTTGAGACACATAATATAATAATTAGTTTAATGTAATTTTTATGTAATATACATCAAATCAAAACATATTATTTAAAGCATAATACTTAACCACTAATTAATACTCAAACACAAAATACTTTACCACTTGTCCACACACTTATCTATACACACCACACTGTTTTCACTTTTACTTATTTGCACAATGAATGTTCACTTCACAACAGTTCGTTAATAACAAGCCCCGTTAAAGTTTGTTCAGCCATTTTATAATAATTTATTCGCGCCAACTTGTTTTTGGCGGAAGAGCGCACTCACGCCATCTTTTCTTTAGTTCAGCCATGTTGCTGTCACCAAGGAAGTGACGTTAGTGGCGCCATCTATAGTCGAGCGATAACAATAGCTGATCGAACTTAAAACAAGTTTGACCTTTTACTGGAACGTGTGAAAACAATGATGAAGGTGATGTTTATGATCTCCGTTCTAAGATGATGGAAACGCTATCAACGATCGCGTTTACGACGCCCAATAACTTTTATTCTCCAATTACGACGCCGTCAACACCAATCGACTCAATTACACTGAATAGTCTCTAATACTTTATAATCGACTTGTTGAGTGTTATTTTTTTTTTGACTTTGGAGAATCGGGAAAGCATACAACAGAAAATGTAGTCAAAAATAGTAGAATGCTATACTAAAAAGAAATATCGAAAAATTCGCAAATATCAAAGTTTAAGTTTTTTATCCCTTACCAGCTTGTGATATTACTAGTATCTTTTCTAATTAACTAAACGGCTATGACCATAACCACCGACTTCATCTTTATTTCTTTATCATTCTATTTATCTGAAAACTTTTAATCGACCTCCGTAGCGCAGTTGGTTGAGAGCTTTGGTGCTCGAACGAAAGGTCGCGGGTTCGAATCCCGCCGAGGGAACAAAAAAGTTTTCAATGTTCCTGGTTCATGGATGTGTATTAAATTTGTGTATAAAATAATAAAAATCTTAAATATGTGTATAGCATAATAGTATTAAATATATTTCCGTTGTCTGGTACCTGTAACACAAGTTCTTCGGATACTTAGCACAGGGCCAGATTGACGTGGTGTGAAGCGTCCATAGATATTATATTATTATATTATATTATTATTAATTGACTTTCTCATTTGTATAATTCTATCTACTTTTGTATGTAGCCGTCAGTTTTTTAAATGTAATAAAATAGAATAAAATAAAATAATGTTTGGAACTTTCAATAATACCCAAAAACTGATTGTACCTATTATAAGTACAATTATTACTTATGCATGCTATTTCAAACGCTTCTTAAAGTTAGAGGCTCTTACGTGCAGTCTTTGTTGTTCTGCGATAGAAAAAGAATCTGAGTCTACAATTTAAGTGTCCTCCTTTCATTCCTTCAAAAATGAGAGTTTTGGAGGAATGTTGAGAAAAATCAGAGAAGATATGGTGTGGTTTTGGTGTTTCCGTTACTTTACTGTGACGAATGGAAACTAGTGAAATAAATCTATAGTTTTAAAAATGAAATTAAAACTTTATAACATACATCAAATTATACATTATTTACGTATATAATATAAAAAAGCTATTTGTGCCTTCGTGTTGAAGTATATTATACGTTGCACTCTTTGGTAGGCTTTTACTATTTAAGAATTTTTCAAGATGGAGAACCTTAAATCTATGTGGTAAAAGCTATATTTGAAAGATAATGTGCCTGTACTTATGGTGCACAGTAATTGTGCTGGCATAGCAAAAAAGACTTTCACATATTGCAATAGAATTGATATTCGTTTGTTGAGCTCAGGGTGTAAAGCCGATCGCTTGACATCGCGTCGCTTCTCATTATCGCGAACGATCTCTGGTAATGAGTTTTCGATTATAATAAAGTACATTTACAACTCACAGCGAGACGTACGATAAATCGTGAGGTGAGGTTTACATCTATGTCTATATATACTTACAAACTCTATTATATTAATAGTAGGGCCCTTGCATCCGTTATTGGATGATTTATACAGTATTCTCCGAGCGAAGTAGGTAACCACTCTAAAAATACTGTAGTGGCTGGGACAGCCGTTTTAAATATCGCAACTCATAATAGTTCCAATACACTTTAAAGTATGTCTCGTGAATTTGTTTTCAATTTTCATGCCCTGAAAATAATGACAGGCGAATTTGAAATTGCACCAAAAATAAATCATTCAGTCCATTAAATTTTTCAATTCCTACAAGTCGCTGCGATGAAAAATATGTCACAGCATAGAAATCAGTGAACACCTAATAATATTTACCTTCTCATCTATTACACCTTGTATCTATAAAACTACAACTTTTCAGTAGAGTAAAAAACTTAATTATTTAAAATTTTATCATGACATGGATTTTTATTTCAATGAGGTTCAGTTAAGTATTATATGTAGCTTGTATTAACCTAAAGTATATTAAAATTAAGTTAAAATTTAGGTTAATACAAGCTAGATATCATCCAGAAAATAAAAGGTTGTTATTATGATGCTACAGCACACGTCATACGTCCAATAATATACACGTCTAGTTATTCGTATAAGGTTTATTCCACGTTGATATTATATACAATATCTTGTAACTAGGTACATAGGTACTGCTCTTATAACCTCTCTGGTAGGACTAATACATAGACTATCTTAAGCTTCAAAGTCAAATGTCATCTTTGACATTACATTGTTTTAAGCCTAATAAATAAAAAAAATAGCTCCCCTCACCGATTTCGGTGTCGATAGCCGATTTTATTGAAACCAGGCCAGCTACGCAGGAGTTATTTTATAATGCCCAAGTGTGTGCGCAATACACAGAAGCACTCTCTCTTCCTTTTACTCTCATAACCCAGTGGGACTGTAAACCGACACGACTAGCGAGAGATCAGGCGCAGGACCGACTATTTACATGCCCATCCGACGCATGGATCATCTTTCTTGTCAGACAATCAGGTGCTCAGCCTGCATTGTCCTAACCAAACTTGAAAACAACATTTTTTGTTGATCCAACGCGGGAATCGAACCCACGACCTCCGGGTCGAGAGCGAACCACTGAACCACTTGACCACGGAGGCGATAATAAGCCTAATACATAATGGTATATCATTATGTGACAGTTGTGAAGGTAAAGCGACGTAATGTCTCTACATGTCGTATCATATAAAGGCGCGCATATAAAGATGTAACGATATGTGAGCAATTTGCCCGGCCCAGCTTAATGATACCCCCGGGCGGAGGCGTCGAGTGTAGCTAAACACAGCCTGCGCCTGCGCAGCGTGTGTACGGTATTACTGCGCAAAATGTAACGACAGATTGTAATGTGACGAAGGAGAGGAATTTACACTACCCTCTTTTGTTACATAAAACCCGACTGCTTTTTCCGACTTCCAAAAAACAGGTTTCTCAATTTGTTCTTTTAAATTATTATTCTGATATAGAATCTTCGATCAGCAATACGCTAGATATCATGTCAGCATAAGAAAACTATCTCGTTGAATATCAGCTCACTTCAAAAGTGATCTGTTATTTCATTTGCTTCGAACACTGACAACGTCCACACTCCACACCTATAATAATGCTTGATTTGAAATCGCTAATAATGTCACTTCATTTTTTAAAATCTAAGTTGAATCACACATTGCGGTGTTTAAATATAGATTTTAATTGAAGTCTCCAAATCAACTTTGAAATGTTTTAAAACTTTTGTCTCAGTTTTGGTCCTTGTTTTTGTATGGGACACGTTATCTAGTGCATTATTGATCGAAGTGTAGAGTGAAAAAAGTATATAGGACTTTTTTCACTCTACACTGCGCAGCGCTGTGATCATAGAAGTGTAGAGTGAAACAAGTATATAGAACTTGTTTCACTCTACACTGCGCACTGTGATCATAGAAGTGTAGAGTGAAACAAGTATATAGAACTTTTTTCACTCTACACTGCGCACTGTGATCATAGAAGTGTAGAGTGAAAAAAGTATAGAGGACTTTTTTCACTCTACATTACGCTGCTATCACGCGACGGAATGTTGTATCTATCATAATAATCATAATCATAATCATTTATTTGCCAGAATGTTAACATGTAAGATGGAAATTATTTTTTAATGGCCAAAAAACATTCAACTAATTTAATAGTATGCAAATGTATGGGTACATATATTTATTTCTATCCAATAAACCCTTCTACAATACACTAGATAACGTGTCCCATACTAGAACAAGGGTAAAAATCTGTCCACGTGATATATGCCAATAGAGCTGCATTTGTTGAAGGCGAGGAATAACCGCAACTAGCGCCACTACCACACAAAGAATAACAAAAAAAAAAATTTGTATAAAAAATAAAAAAGGTAGTATCTATATACTACCTTTTTTATTTTTTTATACAAAAAATTTTAATATCCCAAAGCTATTATAATCTTTTTACATTGTGTATATACTTCGATTGTTGAGATGTTCAACACTTTTATGTATATTTTGTATGTGACTGTTTTTAATACAGGTGCATAACAATTGGCGAGCTGTAAAACAGTAACTAACCGCAGGGATACTGTATAGACAACTCTGTGGTTAGTTATTCATCGTTTGCCAAATGTGTCACAATTATTTTTATCTGTCTGTAGTAGCTATTTTTAAACTGGCTAAGTTGAAATACTACTATTAATAACTGCGGTTACAAAATAAACTACTTGCAATGCAGTGGAGATGAAAATTGTTTCAAATTCCTTTATTAGGTGTTGCTATTAAACTATCTATAATAATAATAATAATATCTATAGACGCTTCACACCATCACGTCGATCTGGCCCTGTGCTAAGTATCCGAAGAACTTGTGTTACAGGTACCAGACAACGGAAATATATATTTAATACTTTTATACTATACGTATATTTAAGATTTATATTAATACACATCCATGACCCAGGAACATTGAAACCTTTTTGTTCCCTCGGCGGGATTCAAACCCGCAACCTCTCCGTCGAGTACCACGCGCTGAACCACTGCGCTACGGAGTTATCGATACCTAGAAATCGATACATTATATTAATCTATTGTTTGTCAGTGGGCTTACCACGAACGATTGACAACAACATATTCGTTATTTATTGAATGAAAACTGTATGACAACGCCTTTACAATTTCCATTAGATAACGAAACGAATACGTAGCTGACAGCTACTTGTGCTAAGCCCATTGTTCTATTAAATTCAAGTTCGCCTACCTTTGTACAACTTTCCTAGAACTAGGTACATACGTTTTATCTACATCGATTTTTGTCAACAAATCAGGCAATAATAATTATTATTGCCTGATTTGTTGACAAAAATGTCGTATATTGCACGGGAACTGTACATTTTTTTAGATAATAATATGTAGCCTAGTTTCTTCGACGTCATTTAAACGAGTCGAGTATAGACTATTGTAACTATAGATCTATATCTCTCGGTAAGATATTGGTTCGATTGGTTTAGTTGTTTAGGCGAAATAACTTCATAGACAAACAGAGAGTTGGACATAATATTTGTATACGGTCACACTAAGAGGGTAGACATTTGGACATACAATATATTTTCTGTATAATTATTCGAAAATTTATATATATTCTGTGTGTTATAAGTAGTTCATTAATTTACTCTGTTGCTTAGTTAATTATTTGTTTCGTATGTTTAATTTTAGTTTAATTTTTATATATCAAATATCATTTTATCTCTTTCGCTCTACGTATTAATGAAAAGGAATTCAATCAAACGATTTGACGAAATTTGGACTCTAACTAACAAATTAACATAATATACAAACGTAATTTCAGCAAGTTATATTTACTTCATAGTCCACTACTGACGCACATAACAGGCTTGTAAACCAGGGCTGAGCCAAAACACGCGATAATATTATAAACAAACAATCAATAGAATGCTTAAACAAAATTATTTATAAACGTTAAGATCATTGGCGAATTCCAAACATGAAGTGATGCAATTAGAACACTACTACTAAAATTAATAAACTTAAAAATAAATCTTAACTCTTCATACACATTTTTTATGAAAGGCTGGTTATATTCAGGCACTGACGTCACTGCGATCCGAAAGATATATAGACATCTTCGCGATATAGTGATCAACTCATGAACTGTTATACTCATGTAGAGTAATTTTAAAAAATCTATGTAACGGGTGTAAAAAGAACAGTCACTTTAACTTTGGGATATGATTATACTACCTTTTCTCATTATCTTTTGTTACAAAAATAAATAATTTTTGCTTTTTGGTATACTTGTGACAAAAAAAAGAAATGGTAAAAAGTAAAAAAAAAAAACGTTTTTGCCAAAAAAAGGCAAAAAAAATCGTGTCTCAAAGTTATAGTGACTGTTCATTTTACACGCTGTATATTCTAGGGCCCTAACTCAAGATGTCATCGCTATTATTAGTTACATTAGATTAAAAATATAGTTGATTTTACATAGGGTTCCCTAAATGACAATCGAATTCGTATGTCACTTACCTAAGTCTACGTCAAATCCCATACATTGTGTTTTCGAACTTCGAAAGTGATAATACCATTTATCGTATATTTTTAGCGCCTATTGGACTTTAATCTAAGCTATTGGGATAGAAAGTAAAACATATTATCTGTTAATAATTCAAGCTCAGAAATTATAGATCTATTTGAAAAAGCATAGCTTTCAGTGTAGCACAAATATAGCGAGCAAAGACCTCAAACAAGCAGGTCAATGGTGCGTTGTTTGGATTCTATGTGATTGTAGACCTTATGCCGTTGCAATAGGGAGAGGTATTTGCGTGCTATTTCCAACCGCAAGGTTCATCCGGGTTTCAGTCCAGACGTCCCAGAAATTTAAGGACGGCGAAGTATTTTTAAATAGAAATAGTTTTTTTTTAAATACAAAAATAGTTTATTTTATTTCGTATTCTAGGGCACTGAGTACTGACTGATGACATTTTGACAGGTGTTTTTTTTTAAGTGGGACAAAAGGGTAAACACACAAATTCCCAGTAATCATTGCAATATTTTTAGAGATGAGATAAATAGGCCATCGTACTCCTGATAGATGTGAATCGTAGGAACTGTTTAGCACACACGTGGCGACGCGTTACATCACCCACGTCACGTATTGCATGCCGACAACATATGCCGGGTATTGGATCAGACACATCTGATCCAATACCCGGCATATGTTGTCGGCATGCATTGTTGATGATGATGATGATAATAGTAATAATAATATAAATTTAAGCTTTCACACCACGTGAATTTGGCCCCGTGCAGTTGTCGAAGAACTTGTGCAGTTGCGGGCAACAAAAATATTTAATATTTGTATACTATACTATCTGATCCGTGACTAGTTTGAGCATACAAATAGTTTAAGCCTTCCCGGGACTTCCACGAATATTTCAAGACCAAAATTAGGCCGAATCGGTTCTGCCGTTCTCGTGTTTTAGCGAGACTAACGAATTCATTTTTACCCGACTTCGGCGAAGCCAAAAGGAAGGGTAATGATTTTGGCAGTCTATGTATGTATGTATGTATGTATGTTCCCTCGTAGCGGCTAAACTACTGGTCCGATTTTAATAAATGAGGTATCAATCGATTGGTGATGATACCGCGAGTAACATAGGCTATATAAATTTTCAAAAAATTTTGGATTTTGAAAATTAAACCTCAAAAACTATCTCAAAAAAAAAATATGATAATTGTCTCGTGCACATAACGAATACCTATGTATATAAATATTTTATTAATTATTATATGTTATCGTTAAATTCAAAATAAACGCTTAAAATTCGGTCGTACAAGTAGTATCTAGGAGTTGTTTAGTTACTTTCTATGGGTTAATTTAACGTTAATTTAATGAAAATATAATGTTATATTTGATGTGGAAACAGAAAAATATAAAATAAAATAAAAGTTTAAAAAACTATAACCCGACTTCGCAAAAAAGGGGACTAAAAAGGCTGAAACAAAAAAATAAATCAATTTGAAATCCCGAAATGCATAGGTACAAAAATGGTCAAGGTAGAGCCGAGGTCGGACCCGTTTAACAAATCAAAAACCATAATATTCGTCTGCTGTTGCAATTATACAATCCCAATAGCGGGTACGACCACGGCTCTACCTTGACCATATCTGTACCTATGCATTTCGGGATTTCAAATTGATTTATTTTCTTGTTTCAGCCTTTTTAGTCCCCTTTTTTGCGAAGTCGGGTTATAGTTTTTTAAACTTTTATTTTATTATGTAGAAGACACACATTTAAGATTTGTACTAAATTATGCATACATCCATGACCCAGGATCATGCTTTTTCGTTCCGGCGGGATTCGAACCCGCGACCTACGATTCCGACGTGCTGAGCTTATGAGCCTCAGACAGGTTGTCAAATTCACCATCGCAAACTTTTCATTTGGCGGGATTGGAACCCGTGACCTCCGGCGAGCAACTACGGAGCGATAATGACTAATTGGCATTGTTTTGACGGGGCTCCCATGACGTCATCTGCGTCACAATAGTTCAATACTTCAATATGGGAGTATGTTATCAGTTAGTGTTGCGGCTTCCGAGATATCGGATCATTTTAAATACGATCTAGAACTACGCGAACTAAAAATACCAATTTAAAAAATAAATACATAAAGGTTTTGCTAATATAATCGGAACTCGCAAAAACAGTGCTGTGATTTGTTATATCGAAAACATAAAGAAATTGTCACTTGTATTTAAAAAAGCTATTTTAATTAATAAAAACATAAAAGGTACATTTATCTTTCTTGATTAATATTTAGTGTAACTAAATTTATTTATGTCTTTTAAGTGGTTTTAAATAGTATTTAAGTTATAGTTTTTACAATTTTTAATACTTATGCAAACTTTTGTTTCTTTTGTTACAGATCGTTTAAAGAAGATGAGGACTTGAATAACTAAGTGTAGATTGTGTTTTTTTGTGACAAAAGTGACCAAAATCCGCATTTATGTGTGAGAAAACGTGCTTCAACGAGAAGATGGCGAACTTGGAGGAGACGAGGGTGATGATGATGAGGCCGGAGGAGGGGAAACACGGCTACCGGCGGCAGGTCATTATTATTTTTTTATTTTACTAACTAGCTGTTCCCGCGACTTCGTTCGCGTGGTTTTTGAGTGACTTAAGCCGTTTATGCAGCGCATGCAATGAAAGTCCCCAAATGTGAATAATTTTCCCCGTTTTTGCAACATCTCTCACTGACGCTTCGCTCCTATTGGTCGCAGCGTAATGTTATATAGCCTAAAGCCTTCCTCTATAAATGGACTATCAAACAAAAAAATATTTTTTCAAATCGGACTAGTAGTTCCTGAGATTAGCGCGTTTAAACAAACAAACAAACAAACTCTTCCGCTTTATAATATTATAGTATAGATAATATCAAGTCGATATAGTCGCATTAGTAGTATCATAGACCATGTATAATTGGTCCATGGTAGTATTAACCTTACTTTTGTAGCGCATGGGTTGAGCGCGTCGATGCTCAAGCGAGAGGTCGCGGGTTCGAATACCGCCGAAGGAACGAAAAGTTTTCTATGTTCCTTAGTCATGGTTGTATATTAATATAATAAGAATCTTAAATATGTAAAGTATAAAAATATTCAATATTTTTCCGTTCTCTGGTACCTACCTGTAACACGAGTTATTCGGATACTTAGCACAGGGCTAGATTGACGTGGTATAAAACGTCCATAGATATTATTATTATTTTAAAATACACTATATTCTCGTAAATAATGATACTACCAAATAAATTTCATTCATAACCGCTAAAGAATTGTAAATCACATTGAATCGAAACGTAGTATTTAATGCAGCAGTAAAAGTGCCCCATAAAATACTTAAAATTCAAAATTGATTTCGTCTTGAGAAAAAATGAAATTAAAAGTTACTATTCGGTATTACGAAGTATTGAAAACAAATATAGGTGGTTGGCTTACGGGGACCGAACTTTTAATTGTAATTATTGTTCTATTGCATAAACATACATAATATTTAATTCAAACAAACCAGCCAGACTGGATTAATAGTACTTTGGTGAAATAATTAATTATACTAAAAAAATTACAACATATTCATTTACATTTTTTGTAAATGTCTTATTGGCGGTAGGTTTTTGTCAACTTTTAACACATTTCTACGCAATAATTCTTTGTATATTTATTAAAAGAATTAGTAATCAATATAAATTAGGCAAATATTTACAAATACCTGCTTTAGAAATCAACATAACATTTAAAAGTTACATAACATAATCAATAAAATATATGCCAGTGTGTCGGCCGTTGACCTGCCAAATGTTCCGACCAATCTAGAGGACGCATTCAGATAAAGTGGCTAGGGATGTGCTAGAACTATCGATATGATTTATGTATATATTTAATAATCATAACGGTCAAGGCAGTTGTAAAGAAGTAGTTGCCGCCATTTTTATTTGTACAGTACTATCTTAAGTATATTTTATTTTATTAACCCCCGACGCAAAACCGACGGGGTGGTATAAGTGGGACGTGTCCGTGTAAATGTGTATGTCTGACCCATCGTAGCTCCCAAACGGATGATTCGATTTTAATGTGTTTTTTTTGTTTGAAAGGTATATCAGTCGAGCGTGTTCTTAGCTATGCTTGTGGAAATCGGTTCAGGTATTTAAGGTCATCAGTTCGTTGGTTAGGTGTGATAGAAATGTTACACGATAAGTCGGGGTTTTTTTTTATTTTTTTTTTATTTTATTAATAATTTTACTAAATATTTTTATTAGTAACCTACAGAATTTCGCTAAACAAACTAAAGTTTATATTACAAATGGAAGCCCATTCAAATCACTGTTGAACCTGCTACTCGCTATTATTATATCTTCAGATACTTAATCACTACAACATAAAACAATCAATAAGCCCATACGTGGGAAAACAATACAGGCTTCGTATCCAATAAATTGTCGATGGAGTTTACAATAGCAATTTCCTTCTAAATGGGTCGAGCGAAATTACATTCAAATGCTATCCGATATACTGAACGGCAGTAAATAATAAAGCTTTCACTGTATTTACTGGGACATAAGTAAATACCTGCTTCGTAATCTATTCCGAGGATAAGGTTTCAGGGTTCTTATTCAAAATGCCAGCTATTATGACTTACGAAAACAAAAATGTATGAGATTTGACATACCAATTTATACTTAGCGAACCAAGTTACAAGCGAATTCCTATTTCACTTAGCGAAGCTTATGTCAAATCCTAAAATTGTTGTTTTCGAACTTCGTAAGTGATAATAGGTACCTGAACAATGTAATATAACATACAATGTTATTTAGAAGTTAGAACTAACATATTGTTGGGGCAGCTTTATTGATTGATTGATTGAGAAGTACACAGCCTAGTAGTACCTTATACCTACTTCATATTCAAATGTTCTAACGTAGTTTTCATTTTATAATTTTTGTTATATTTATATAATTATAATAGTTAATATTATAATTGTACAATATTGTCGATCGAAGTGTACAGTAAGAAAATATTATAGAGGTCTAACTAAGTTGACACATTTAAAGATACTAATATAGTTTTCATTTTATAAAGTCATAAAAGATGGGTGAATAACCTGAAAATATATTAATCGCTGTCCAAAATTAGTCGTTGCCCTATACTTAACATGCTATTTCAGTACCTATTTTAGATATTTCTTTCCAATTATATTTCGACGCCGATATGCTAATCACAAACAGTTATTTGAAATGTTTTTTCGTCTATAACTTTTTTAATTAAATTCCATATTTTACGGCTAATGCAGCTGTAAAATAAGGAATTTGAGTTTATAAAAAAACAAATAATTTGTTATTAGTTTGTTTACGTATTTATAGTAAACAAATACTTTATTTCAACTTAAAACTGTTTTTGTGCCCTGTTGTTAATTAGGAAACAATAGACAATTAGCTTATTAGTTGCCGTTACTCTCTATAATATCTAGCTTGTATAAACCTAAAATATATAAAAGTTTTATCACTTAATTTTTATATACTTTAGGTTACAAGCTATATATAAAATATAACTGAACCTCATTTAAATATAATCCATATCATAATAAAATCTAAAATTATTACGTTTTTTTACTATTTTCAAAAGTCGTAGTTTAATAGATACGAGGTTGTGAAGGTAACGTGACGATACCTATATCGTTTTTTACCTTCACAACCAAGTCTATGTTCTTCCTACCCCTAGGTAGGAAGAGCCCTTACTTTCTACTTTTGTTTTCAATTTTTTTTTTCAAAAATTGTAAAAGGAAAATAAAACCGATTGGGATGAACTTATAACTTCATCCCAATCGGTTTTATTTTCCTTGCCCCGTGCCCCGCACTACAGCACTGTTGTTCTCTAAACTCTATATTAGAGACCGTAGCGAGATCGATATCGATAAAAATAGAGCACATCCCTAGCTGCCATTAACACACTGTACATGGTGCTCCAACAGTGATCGATTCCCTACGCCCTGCGCTACATCTGTAGCTGTGTCGTAAATCAAACACCGAATTTAATACCTACTGCCCTCATCACACGGTTCATTTTGCTACGGCAATCACTGTTTGCTCTACATGTAACTTGTCAGGATATTTTCAGGCTTAACCGTTGCCAAGTTAAATAAGCCCCTTCGGCTCCCGACATTCTGTCCGACGACAGGTGAGTTGTGTTGTCGGGCAAAATATTTGCCACAATTTGAAGTGATTAATCTAAGCTCTCAGTGATGTTACGGTTCAAATATAGTATATAGCTTGAAATAAGCATAGGCACAGACGACTTAATAGTTAATAGTTACTACGCTTTAGGGTGGTTAGCTTATCGTACACGCACGTTTTTCAGAATTGCAGGTTTACACGAGTTCAATCTGTGTCGTCTCGACAAGTATCCGAAAAACCAGTCAACGGGCTCAATGAACCCCTTACCCACTATTATAGAGGGGTAAAAGTCTAAGGCCCATAAATAAAACAATCTCAAACCCAACCTCTACTTGAGAACCTATTTGACAGATAAAAAAGAACGTTTCGTTTCACTTTTAAAAATAAAAACTTTACTTATGTTAATACTTTAATTTTTTCTTTTTTAAACCGCAAAAATAAAGATTACAAAATACAGATTAATGTTTTTCTGTAGTGTATAATATGAATATTACGGTATTTTATTCATAAAGAAAGAAAGAGAAAAACGTATGTAACATTAATAGAGTTGTTCACTTTTAAAAGTGGTACGAAACGTATGTTTTATCTGTCAAGTAGGATCTCATGTGAGGTTGGGTTTGAGATTGTTTTATTTATACGGGCCTTAGGTTAGGGCCTCACCCTGAAGCAGACCAACCTTCACCATACTGACTTCTCTTGCAGATTCTGACCGCGCTAGCCGTGTCCCTGGGTCCTTTCGCCGCCGGGCTGAGCAAGGGCTACATGTCCCCGGCCATCGCCTCGCTCCAGGACAACGCCAACGCCACCTTCCCAGTGTCAGACCATGACGCGAGCTGGATAGCCAGCCTGAGTCTACTCGGTAAGGACTTTTATAATTTACTAGCTAACCCGTTCTTATTTGAGTTACATTTTACACGTTGAGTGTAAGGTTCGAACAGTTTCATAACAAACTGTTTGTATAAACAGATTGTTATGAAACTGTTCGAACCTTCCCAGGACTTCCGCGAATATTTTCAGACTAAAAATCGGTTCAGCCGTTCTTGAGTTTTAGAGAGACTAACGAACAGCAATTCATTTTTAAATATAAGAAGGCTAGCTGACCCGTGCCCACTTCGTTGAGCATAGACCGTTTAAACCTTGGACCTGGACTTCTACGAATATTTTTAAGACTAAAAATAGTCGAATCGGTTCAGCCGTTATCGAGTTTTAGCGAGGCTAACGAACAGCAATTCATTTTTATAAATAACAGAAGAAGAAGAAGATAGAAGATTAGCCGTGCCTGCGACTCAGTCCGCGTGAAATAATAAATGAAATCCCCGATTTTTTAACATTCTTCTTTGGTGCTCTGCTCCTATTGATCTTAGCGTGATAATACACACATACAGCTAGACACATATAGCAAGACTTTCTCGAAAAATGGGCTGTAAAAAACTTTAAGATTTTCAAAATCAGTCGTGTAGTTCCTGAGATAAGCAAATAATTAGTTTATTGAACGCACAAACAAACTTGACTGATCTTCCTTGTTAACAGTACTTTGCCTGTTAAGAGTTTTAAAAACTACATTCATGGTTTTAACAGCATAACGTATGTGCCTCTATACCTCTTAACCTAGAAAAATAATATAAACCACTTTTACTCTAAGTCTTCAACTAACCTCACTCAAATGTTTCATGAGTAAAAGTGAACTAGAAAGTCAAGTCCAGATAACCGATTACAGCCTAACAGTTAACTGGTATGAGACCAGTATCAATCACTCTGGCGTACTTATCTCGGGCTTAAACTGGTAATTAAGTTAAGCATCGATCACACTTGACCGACTTACAGAGCCTAATTAGGTAGCATTTGTTACATTAGATACGAATAACGGATGATCACTATTTTATGTCTATGGACGCTTTTCACCACGTCGATCTGGGCCCTAATTCTGAGGCCTCGAACTTAGTTTCGAATATTAGTATACCCCGCTCGCACGCGCGCTCAATCTCATTTGCATGAGCGGTACAGACCGATAGTAAAAACTAAGTTCGAGGCCTGAGAATTAGGGCCCTGGCCACGCACTAAGTATCCGAAGAACATTACAGGTATCAGACAACGGAAATACCTGTAATACTTATATAATATACACATATTTGAAAATGTTATTGTATTATACACAAATTGAATACAAATCCAAGAACGTCGAAAACTTTTTTCCTTCGGAGGGATTCGAACCTGCGACCTTCGGCATGAGCGGCGACGCGCTCAACCACTGCGCTACAGAGGTCTTCGAATTATAACTTACATTGGTTATTACTTACACCTCCGTGGTCCAGAGGTTTAAAACTTGGTGCATAACTTTGAAGGTTCGGTTACCTTGTTGGAACAACAATGTTGTTTTCAAGTCTGGACGAAGCAGTATCATATATACCTGATTATCTGATAAGAGGGATCAATGTGTCGGATCAGCATGTAAAAGTCTGTCCTGTGCCTGATCTTTCTCGCTCGTGTCGGTCATATGTTGCACTGGGATACGACTTACGACTGTAAATTAAGAGAACAATTGTGTTTTGCGAACACACTCGGACACTATAATTATAATACCTCATGCGCAAGTCTGGTTTCTAAACCGGCGAATATTATTATAACCTAACCGGAGATCATATCTATACTAATATTATAAAGTGGAAGAGTTTGTTTGTTTAAACGCGCTAATCTTAGGAAATACTGGTCCGATATAAAAAAATCTTCTTTTGTTGGATAGTCCATTTATAGCTGAAGGCTTTAGGCTATATAACATACGCTGCGATTAATAGGAGCGAAGCATCAGTAGAAATGTTGCTAAAACGGAGAAAATTATTCACATTTGAGGACTTTCGTTGCATGCGCTGCATGAACAGTTAAAGTTACTCAAAAAATATGTATGAACGAATTATTCCTTTTTAATAATTATAATAACATGAACCAACGTGAGCAATCAAAAGATAATCGCGATAGTGTTTCTGAAAACCACGCGAATGAAGTCGCGGGCACAGCTAGTATAATATAATTTAAATAATTTAAATACAGGGCAATTAATTTTTTATGAGAGAAAAGAAAATAGAATACAATGCCCTGTTTATAATGCCACAGATGTTCAAATAAAATACAATGCCGCCTAATGAAAACAGTGCAAATATAGAAAAATACACGTAAAACGTTCATGATTATTAATTTTACGAGAACTTACAAGGCGTTGGTGGTGTAATGGTCAGCATAGTTGCCTTCCAAGCAGTTGATCCGGGTTCGATTCCCGGCCTACGCACACTTTTTGTTCGTTTATTTATCCATATTATGTTATATTACAACATAATTTATTTAAGTAACTTCTCAATTAAGAACCAATAATAATATCATTTTTTTTACGTACGACTAACCTTTGAGCTCCGTTAATAACAAATTATGTTATTAATCAACATCGCGTGACTACTACAAATTATCACCTAATTATATTACGGTAATAAAATTACCATAACTATAATTGTGATTTATTAAATTATTCGATAATATGATTTAACCTACACAATAACTAGTTATTAGGAACCACCTTTTTAGTTTTATTTACCTGGTCAAGACAAATAATATCATTAACTTATCGCCTTAGGATTAATTTTCTTGGCACACTAACAGTAGCGCCATCTACCGGGTCCAATTAATACACTAAAACCTTCTTCGAGAATCACTCCATCTATTGGTGAAGACAGCATGACGATCATTGCATTCTTTAAGCGAAAGGACAGACAGATACCGCGGAAGACTTTGTTTTGTAATACGTACGGATTTTCCACATAATATATTCTTAAAGCAATACAAAACGTTCAGCTGACTGTGGGAAAGGTGTTGTTGGTGATGATGAAAATATTTTTCTCCGCAAAACGTAGGTAAAGGGAAATAAAGGAAAACTAATTGTCCATGCCGCTTGCTACGTGGTAACGCGCCAGTCTTCTGTGAGTTGAGTCACATCGCCAGCTATAATATATATGGAAGACTTACGAGTATAATTGTTCTTCGTCTTTCAAAGGCTACGGGAGGGATTAAAGCAGCCAATTTTATTAATCTACATTCAGGATACTAATAGATTATAAGCATAGAAAGATTCATGTTAAATACTTTTTGAAATAGGTCTTTAATTTACCTAAAGTATTTCACTGACTTAATTTTTTTATGCCAAACAATCCAAAAATTGTTTTACTAAACAGCAATATAACTTAGAACGGGAAAGGATACCTGTAGTACCTGTAGTAGACTGTTACGCCCGGTTTCTGAAACGCTGTTTAGTTAACATCACTCGTTATGTTCACCAATGATCGTTCAGGTTAGCTGATCGATTATTTGATCAGGCTTTCAGAAACCGAGTGTTAAATGCTTATATAAGTGATACGTTAGAATAAGAAAAAAAGATGATAAATATTTAAAGTTTTGTGAAATGTCTTAAACGAGTTTCATGCTCTTTGCAGATTTTTACAACACTGTAATATAAGCTTACATACGCTATTATAACTTCAACACGATGATATCAGTGTACAATACGTTAGTATAAATACAATTTTTTTCATAATTATAAAGAAATATTAAATTACATCTTGGCATTTACTGTGAAACGGGTCTAAGTCAGTAATACCCCGAAGGCGGCAGCACATAATTTAGTAGACAGTTGTACACACACAAACATACACCACACAGCGAACATTCTTACCATTGTGCGAGACAGTTTCATCTCACAGTTGTCTCCGGAATGGAAAACAGTCTTCGTATGAAAGAGTCCTTAAAATAATAGAGCCTTAGTGTCCGTTCACACTGAGACGCGACGGGGAACTGCATTCTTACGACGGCAATACATAATTGTATTTGTTTACTAAAGACAAAAATATATGATTAATTACGAGTATTTGAATAACTAGCGGCACCAGTAGCCCCAGCAGGAATATTTGATAATAATTATTGTAAAAAAAATTGAAAATTCCCTGTCACGTATTGCATATTAAATAATTTTTATTCTTTAACGTCACTTTACGGAACTTTCAAATACTTGGCCTACAGAATGCATAGCGCAGCGTAGTTTCGTCGCGTCTCGTTTCGGTGTAATTATAGTTATTCGTTATTTTTCAACAGAAAGTGCAGTTTTTTTAATTTAAATGACACACAAGTACATAGGTAGATAAAGTGAAAAAATGGAGCAATTCTACACCAGATGGGTATAAACGGACCTCTATTACAAAGCTTTGACACTTTTACTCTCCAAACTGATTCGATTTCAATTTAGATTCTATCTTGCCGCGTACTTCCCAATAAATTGACGTTTGTTAATTTTGAGTTTCAGTCGATGGATATGGTCGAGAGTACAAAAATTTACGATCTAACGATTTTCATTAGCCTGGTTAGAATAGTTTAAAATACGAAAGCCGTTATGATCGTACTGATTCGATTCTCGATTGTGTCGGGAGTAAGCCTCCTGGCTGTATCTTATGAATAGTGAAACAATCAAAATTTATGATTTATTTCTATGGCCGCTACAACTTAAGCCCGCCAAAAGAAGACCTCGTATTTTTACTTGGCTAGTTTTTTCTTTTCTGTCTAAATTCAATCGCATTTGATGTTTTATTCATGTTATACAGTAATAAAACATTTATCTTTACACATTTTGAATACTTAATATCTATTCGAGAATATTTGGATGTCAAATTATCCAAGTGAAATTAAGTGTTTTTGGCCTAGACATAATGCTAAGGCCATGTGATTCTGAATCCAGTCTGGAGGTAATTTAGAGCGCTGAAAAAAAAACTCAGCGCTAAAACAATAGAGTTGAAAATCGAACACAAAAACCTCATCATAAATCGGCATTCGTGTGTTCGATTTTCAACTGTATTGTATTAGGGCTGAGTTGTATTTTTAGTGATCAGAAGTTGAACCTAGACATAAACGTAGGCACGGAGCCCACGTCGCCCTTAAACTCGTAGTTATATTGCCTCCGTAAAACCCTCGTAAAGTATTTGATCCTGGGATCATAAACTATACGTACTATATTAGGTAAAGTAGGATGAATAATTAAGTGTGCCGAGCCAACTGAGCTCTTATTACGAAGGAATACGATCTAATAAATTTACCTGAAGTCACTTTAGGGTTGGCAGTAAATTCACCTAAAGATGAAAAATGGCGTTTTATGGAATTAAGAAAGTAAAATGGACACCTATGTTGTATGCCTTATTAAGAAGTATACTTTAACAATAATTATTAAA
Organism: Celastrina argiolus; assembly: GCA_905187575.2. NCBI lineage: Eukaryota > Metazoa > Arthropoda > Insecta > Lepidoptera > Lycaenidae > Celastrina > Celastrina argiolus. The sequence goes on along the minus strand of LR994582.1, from coordinate 2,538,965 downwards.
TCGGAGAACCAATAAGTAAAGAGTTTGCTTTGACAATGCAAATTATAATTGTACACTAGTTTTGTAACAATTATATTTGGTTTTAATTATTATTAACATCAAATCTACAATATGATAGTTATATTGTTTGCAATATTTAGTAAAACTTTTGAAAGATGCCAAATAAATAAAAAATCTAGTATTTGACATCCCTAAAACAGATTTACATTGTTCTCAAGAAGTAGTAATAAATTGTGAATTTTACGATAATCCACATTTACTACAATTTAAATTGCTTGTACGTTTGTTTCTGACTCTGTACTGTATTTTACATGCAGAACAGGGCCCACGTTATGTATTATAAGAAACTGGACCTAAAACAGACCCTTGCGGAATATCAAGTTGAAAGTAGGAAATACTAGACATTTTGCTACAATAATAATATAATCTACCATCTGTAATTAACGTAATAGATGCATTTGATATATTACTACCAATTCTAATGCATAATGCCAGATTATTATAGATTTTGGTACAATAGAAATTAGAAAGGCGTACTTTGTCGAAGGGTCTCGAGTCTCGATTTGAAATAGTAGCAATAAATGTCAGAGAGACACAATTATGAAATGGCGAAGTCAATTAGCCCCTGGCACAGTTTCACATAAATTTAACATCGGAATTAATATTGATTCAAGAATAATGAATGACAAAATGTTGAAATAGAAATGTCCCTTGAGTCATAGATTTTACTATGGATTTCAAAACAAAAGAGTGTCTGACTGTGATTATTATCTAATGTAGCTGTTTTTTAACCTTTTCGTTAACAAAAACCATACTGAAATAGAAGGTTTTAGAATTACTAATATTAGAGTTTAAAACCTGGTTTGTAACATTAAATAGAAATAAAAAATGAATAAAGTTACTACAAGGAAAATAATAAACAGAAACAGTTCGCCCAAATTCCTGAGATTGAAAAGAACAACGAAATTTGTAGATTTCATTAAAGTTGTGATCTAATAATAATTAAAAAATTAGAATAAAAATACACCTGATTCACGAATGTATCAAAGTACACAGTGCAGTGGCAAATCGTATTTCCGACATTGTGTTTATTTTGGTACTGAGAAATGTTAAAACAAAATATAACAAACTGTGATTTACAACGCTCGATTGTTTTGGAAATCGATTTCGGAAATAAATTCGATTGATCGATAGCATTCCGTTCCATATTTAATTTGGAATTCTTTAGTTAATTAACCATTTCTTTGTCATCGAGATTTAAGGAATATGTTTGCTGTATTTAAGAAATACTCATCTGGTTTTAACTGAATACTACAGAATGAAAGTAAGATATATATATTGAATTAAATGATTTTATAAATAATCATAATATGTACCCATAATATAAAGATTTATAAATAAATCACAAAAAATTGGCGCAATTATTTTACTGCTTATATAAATAAAGCAGATAGAAAAAATCCTAATGAAACAAAAATTTGCCACGCTGCTCGTAATCGTCTTTAATGACTACAGTGATGTATATATTATATTATCATTCTGCAAGTGATTTTACAAAACGTCGCATGTCCTTTTTAAATTTCATCAAAAATCTCGTCTCTTGAAAATACATAGGACAAACTGCCGACTTCGAAATAAAAGTCGGACGAAATTGCCTTGAGTTCCCAACGGAACAAAAATAAACGGCAGATCATGTTTATTTCTGTCTGTTCCGTTTCAGCTGATACGCTAAATGCTTCGATTCCTGATCAGAAAGTCTCTATATTTTAGAAATCATTAAATGGAAGATATATTAATAAATTTTGCTAATGTTTTTCCATTTTAATAAAAGGCTACCATCGCTTTGTCTGTATGTTCAATGAGAGTTATGTTCGAATTATTATGAAATACTATACAGAATTTCTCGCTACTGGCTATTGGTACCAGCCGCCAATAAATATTAACAGTGGGGCTAAATTATAGGCTGTCCTGTAACACATACACTGTAATTCGAATGTCCAGTCTATAGCCTCAGTTACATAGACATTACTGACGTTAGTGGTTAGTCATTACTAGGAGTATTTACTAGACCATGATTTTTTTGTCAAAGGCAACTCTTATTTATTGTTCAGCCTGGAGGCAAAGTAAACTTATTATTCTAGTTAATTAAAATTAAAGAACGTCAGTTTTTACCAGACGCTGTGGAATAGAAAATGTGCCAAACTGTCGTATGAATGACTAATGTGGCTTTTGCTATTAGGTGACTAGGCTGATATAGTTTGTCACAACCCTATGAAAATTGGACACATATTTTTTCCTACTATTACGAGCGTACTTTTTCTATTATTTATTTCTAGTTAACGTTTCCATGGTTAAATGGTTACAGCTTGGCTTTTGACTCGGGGGACGTGGGTTCGATTCCCAGGTTGAATGTTATTTTCATATTTCATACAATCTATATTTAATATAAAGAAATTGCAATAGATGTCACTACTATAATATGTTCCAATAGTGGCGCTAGATGGCGGCTTCCGGAATGTGCCTGGACTTTACCCTTTATCTATTGGAAATCGAAGAAAACAAAAATAGCCAGTCGAATGGCCTCAATTTTTAGGATGATACCATTTTCTAGTACTAGTGTCTCTGTTATCATCTACTTTGTGACTATACTAACCAAAAACAATCAGTCTCACTGTCTCTTTTTACAAAGTACCCTCTCTTCCAGGTGCGTTCTTCGGCGGCATGGTCGGAGGTGCGGCGATGTCGTACGGCCGCCGCGCCGTGCTGCTCGGCTGCGCGTTGCCGTATGCCCTCGCGTGGCTTCTCACCTCGGTCTCCACCAGCGTCGCCATGCTGTCAGTGACGTCATTCTTCGGCGGCATGCTTATATGCTGCATCACTATGATAACGCAGGTTTGCTATTTATTTATTATAGCAATGTTTTGGGTTCTTTAATGGCTTTTTAGTTCTTGTTTGATTAGGTTCCGAGACTTAGGGTGTGTTTAACCAAGCAATGTTAAAGTTAATGCTTCGTTAAATATCATGTTGTTCCTCTCATAATGGATGGTACTTTAACAAGCCGTTAACACTAACATGCGTTGGTGAAATTGGGATTTAACGTGAAAGGTTCAGTCCAAATTTTTTATAGCAATTCACCTTAGTGGTGAAGGCTAGTTCTCCTTCAGAGGGAGATTAAAGAAAAAGTAATGTATGTATACTATGAATGGAGATTTAGGAATCTCAGGCTACTGATTTGCCTGAATTGTTTGCTCATTTGAAGCAAAATTTTTATCTGTACCTGGCATATCCACTTCAAAGGCTCTCTTTTAAGACTGACTTAATACACATATAACTATAGTTACAACTTACCGCCACTAGGGTTCTTGCAATCATTAATTCTTGTTGTTCATGGTTTTATAGCTGATCAAACCCAGACTGACTACCAAGTAGTACCTCCCACGTAGATATCGCCGATCTAAAATTATTCCTAAAATGTATTTTGCATTTCAATTTTCCACTATCGAAATTATTTATTTGAATAAAATATTATTGCAGTTCAACCGGACCATGACGTTACTTATGAAATGTATTTGATTTATGGTTTCAACAAATGCTCTAATATGAATTTAATATTCAACAATAATGTTTAAGTCTAATAACATGTAGAGAACAACACCTGTGCTCTACTTGTTAGTGCAGATATTATGTGTACATTCGTCTGTCTACTGTCATTTGAAACTAGCACAATATAAATAGACTAATGCTGAATAGGTATAGTTAAACAACGTTATATAGAATGACTTAGATTTCCACTCATTGCAATGATTCTGCCTGAATAAGTCTTACTTGTTAGTTTTTGATCAGTACTTATTCATCGTGAAATTTAAATGTCTGTAAATTCATTAATTCGTAGTTTTTTCCAGAACCAAAACTTTAAGTGCATTCTTATTAAGTTATATATATTCTAATTAATTAATTATTCGTAGTTTTTTCCAGAACCAAAACTTTAAGTTCATTATATTAAGATCTACTATGACAATAGTTTTTACCTAGTAACATTCTCCGAGGCTACTTTTAAATATATTTATTTCTGCATAAACTTTTTTAAATAGATATTAGGCAGAAAATCACTTCACAAAAGTGTCTGTAATTGATGTCGCACAACCATACATAGGCTGTAATGGTGTGAAATTTAAGGTCACAGTTATGATCACTCGACACTATTGAATTATGAATGAACGCATTCCATATTTGGAATTTATTGTATGGAGCGTGTATGGAACAATACTAACTGTGCCATAACTTGTCACACGTTTACTGTAAAACGTCACAAAAACTTTGTGACAGCAATGCAATTGTGAATTCATATTGTACACAAACACACAAAAAGTTACAGTTAGTTTTCTGAAATGAGTTTATGTTATTGGGACGAAAATGCTGCTGCTTTTAAATGGGAATTTATAAAGTTTTCACATTACTATACCTGGTATAACCCAGCTTTATTATAAAAAAATAAACTAGCTGTGCTAGACTTTGAAACATTATAATATATTCATGTTCTGTCGTAAAAGGAAACAATACGAGAAATACAAATTAGGTATATTATATAAAATCTATTGCTGTCTCGGAGTGCCCTAATTAACCAGCACTAGAGTGATAGAGACAGCTGCAGTTTGAACTGAAATTACCAATTAAAATTACATGAAATTAACGTTTGGGAGACCCCTGTTTCCTCCTCCAAAACTTAACTGATTTAGGCTTTCATTATAATCTAAAAAATAGCTTTCTAGGTATGTTCTTATGTTTTGATTTTGTTATAAAATCAACTAACATTGTTTATTGCTTGATGAACACATCTGAATATCTATCCAAATTTTTACAGTTTTTGAACGTCCATAACTCTTGTAATAATAAATAAATGAAAAAAGGAAGTTACCTAATACTATACATAATATACAGGAAAAAAAATCTAACTCTAGCGGCACTATCCGGGGAGGGAACAGGGGTCGGGTAGACTATTTCTACCGGTCGGTAAATTGGGCCAGTAGTTTCTGATATTAGCGTATTCACATTTACAAACTCTGCAATTTCATTAGTATTTATATTAATAAGTCTATTATTATTATTCATATTATCTTTTTTTGTGAAACCGCAGGCACAACCTGAAAATGAATAACGTAAAGATTCCATTATGTAAAAATAGTACAATATTTCGGTAATTATATTTTACATAATTTCTATACGCGGAAAAATTTACTATTCCTTTACTGGTACGAAAACGCGGGCAATATATATCGGATAGATCTCGACCCCGATTCTCGTAACTCGAATCTCGTTTCGATCGTCTGTCCTGATCGCACGCGCGCTAAATCATAGTCAAGCGGGACAAAATGAGATTCGATACGAAGTTCGAAGAAATTATCTAGTTATCTACATTAACTCATATAACGGTAAAAGTTGTAAAATGATTGCATATCGTCAATTTTATTCCCCATAAATTTTCCATTCAAGAGGCTTCCTCATTCCTGTGGTTGTCTGCGGTCGATGTTCGCGTGTTTTTGCCGCTTACCATCATCTTTTGTTACCTGTGATCGATGGGATTATGGAAGATTTTCTCCGAGGAAAGTGCTAGATCATTGTGTTCTCTCGTGAAAATTTAAAAGCGTTTTCTTTTGGCTTTGTACTTTAATGACGATTTAATCGCATTACTGTCTATTAACTGTGTTATGCTACGCTAGTATTAAAATAAATTATCCTTACCACAAAGTAAATAATATAATGAGCATAAAAGTTACTGAACATAATATTATGTTGATGAAGTTTAGTCAGGTAGTAGTTTAGGCTGTGGATTGACACTTAAGCCACTTTTTATTGTAGCAAAATGTAAGATTCATAATTTAATTTTGTCGCTTTACCGTCACAACCTCGTATCTATTCCGCGATTTCGTACTCACAACCTTATATCTATAAAACTACAACTTTTCAGTAGAGTAAAAATACTTAATAATTTTAGATTTTATTATGACATGGATTTTGTTTTAAATGAGGTTCAGTTATGTACAGTATACATCCATATACCGTGTCTTAGTAAAATGTAATATTAATATTATTAAGTATTTTGACTGTACTGAAAAGTTGTAGTTTTATAGATATAAGGTTGAGAAGATTAAGTTGTGAGTACGAAATCTCGGAAAACATCTCTTTACAACATAATCTTTGGCTATGATTAAGATACGTTTTAAAGTACAGAAAAAATATGTACAGATAGTAAAAAGTGTGCGTAGGCCGGGAATCGAACCCGGATCAACTGCTTGGAAGGCAACTATGCTGACCATTACACCACCAACGCTATGAGAGACGCCCACAAAACGTGACCTATGTGCAAATCAATTTATATACGATGTTACCTATTAACATAAAGACAACATAATCACGTTTTCATAAAAAAAAATATAGCCTGTTTAACTGGGACAATTTTACGAATCTATTGATACTTCTATCTTTATGTAGTGGTATTAATCTGTAGTTTAGGCAATATTGTTGAAAAACAAAAATACCACGGTTTATAAAAATCATCAAATTCTGTACAATAAGTGACACACTAATTCGCATGTCACTTAACGAAGCTTATGTCAAATCCCATACATTCGCTTTTCGAACTTCGTTAGTGATATTAGCGATGACAACTTGAATAAGGGCGCCTATTAAAGCTATTTCGTCAGTAAACTCTCCCTTCATCTATATTCCACGCTGAGCCTTTGAATATTGCAATATAAGGGTACCCATCCCACGGCATACTTTTTGTGATCGACTTTTAATGGGTGAAAAATAGAACATAATAATAATAATAGCTCTCCTCACCGATTTCGGTGTCGGTAGCCGATTTCATTGAAACCAGGCCAGCTATGCAGGAGTTATTTATAAGTCCCCAAGTGTGTGCGCAATATACAAAGACACTCTTTTTTCCTTTTACTCTCATACACCGACACGACTGTGGCGCAGGACTGACTTTTTACAAGCCTATCCGACGCATGGATCATCTTTCTTATCAGATAATTAGGTGATCAGCCTGCATTGTCCTAACCAAACTTGAAAACAACATTATTTGTTGTTCCAACGTAAGAATCGAACCCGGGTTCCGGCTCTCCGGGTCGAGAGTGAAGCTTTGAACCACTACACCACGGAGGCCATACAATACGAACAACTGATTTCAATAGCAACGCAAACGTCCGACAAAAAATATGTCATAAAATCGGATAAACATCGGTGAAACTGCGTCAATATCGGTAGAAAAATCGGCCTACTTTATGTGTCCGACAAAAAATAGGTCACAAAATCAGATATATTTGTACGGTAGAACTGCGTCAAATTCCTACAAAAAGTAGGCCGTGTACGGGCACCCTAAATTGCCACTTTGACTGTTTTTCATTTTCGCCAGTGCAGATAATTCCACGTCCCAATATTCGGAAAATTCTTTTCCCTTTGCCTCCTGTTTTGTAATAGAGAATTCGAAATTGGCATACTAATGTGAAGAGTTCTTTTACTGGTATAGTCAGTTTCATGACCCCTCTTTTTGCGTCGGGTGATAATAAGGCTGAACGAAATTACTGTAAAAATATAATACAACGGCTTACATAATATTTTTAACACGCTTTTCAAAAATTGGGTTGTATGTATCTAATATCTATCTATGTACGTATTTATGTAACGGAATTTTTTGGCATAATTTTCACCAATTTCCAGAAGTCTGATTAATTTAAAATTATTCGTAGGTATATTTTTGTTTTTTCAAACTATTTTCTATTGTTTTGTCCCCTGGTATTGTTTTCTACTAAAATGTTGTATTCAAGTTAGTTAGGACAATGGAGGCTGATCACCAGATTGCCTGACAAGAGAGATGATTGTAACCATCTCACTGGGTTACGAGAGTATCCTAGTGTTTTGCGCACTCATTTGGGCACTATAAAAAATTATCATGAGCGACACCAATGGGTGTGGGATTATATTATTTGTTTTGACTTCTTGTAAGTCAGAAAAGGCGGTTTCGAGAAAATGGCACTTAAAGATAAAGCTTTAAGTTTCTGACTTACTGCTCTATTAATTACCACTATTACCAGGGCAGAATTATATACCGAGACTTCCTTAACTCTAACTCATATATTTTGACACATTGTCATTCTGGTTTTATTCTAAAAAGTATCATGACAAGTTTAAACTGTTTCGGCTCATCATTATTGTCTTCTATATCTGTTTATCTCAGTCCACTTGTGCGTCATTACCCACAATACAACCATAAGAAATTATTGGCAACGTAAAATTTATGTATAAATATTTTTTCTCCTAATAAGCGCTAACAAGCACTAATTGAGTCTATTGTTTTTTAACAACCGTGATCCGTGAACAATACAAGTTCAATATGTACGGACGCTGACAGATTTGGTGTTTTCAACTCTAATACTTGGTAATAAGGTCCAAAAATGCTACACCAAAACTGTCGGCGACTATTCAAACAGAAAACAGGAATTTGAAGCAGTAAAATAAAATACTTCTGTTAAAGTATAGATGGGTACAAATATAATCTTTTTTTATAAATATTTACATACTCGTGTAATAATTATTAGTTTTTCCTCAATGAGCTATAGTTTTTTAATGAAAGTATTTCTGTTCTCAGGTATACGTGACCGAGATAGCTGAAGCCGAGATCCGCGGCTGCCTCAGCTCCGTCCTGAAGATTCTAAACCAAATCGGAATCCTCATCTCCTTCTCCATGGGAGCGTACCTGAACTGGAATCAACTCGCTCTGGTCGTCGCCACGGCCCCCATTCTTCTGTTTCTGGCTTTACTCTTCATACCGGAGACTCCATCTCTGCTGCTTCTTCGCGAGAGGGATCAGGAGGCGGCGGAGTCTCTGCAATGGCTGCGAGGCCCAGCTTCAGACGTGAGACAGGAGCTGGCAACGATACGCACGAATATATTAGCAAGCAAACAGTACAGCCAGGCTGCGAGACTCAAGGCTCTCCCTTCTAAACGCCTCATGAGACCGGTCCTGATAACCTGCGGTCTCATGTTCTTCCAGAAGTTCACCGGAGCTCAGGTGCTCAACTTCTACGCTGTGACGATCTTCAAGAAGACCTTCAGAACGATGAACGCTCACGGGGTCGCCATAGCCACGAGCGTGGTACAGCTGCTTGCTTCGTGTATATCGGGCATGCTGATCGACAACGTCGGCAGACTGCCTTTACTCATCGGCAGCGGGGTGATGATGTCCATAGCGCTCGCCGGCCTGGGCTCATATTTATACTACGACAATATAATGTTGAAGAATCAATTTCTGCCCTTCGACAGTCCCGTCACGCCTGGCTACGACTGGATCCCCTTGATTTGTATTCTAATATTTACCATAGCGTTCGCGTTGGGCATAAGTCCCATATCCTCGCTGCTGGTCGGCGAGTTGTTTCCTCTGGAGTACAGGAGCACGGGCAGCGCCTTGGCCACTAGTTTCAGTTACCTGTGCGGTTTCGTGAACGTCAAAACGATGCCCAACTTCAAGGACTACATCGGCTTGCACGGCCTGTTCTGGATGTACGCCGGTATATCAGTAATGTGCCTTCTATTTGTTGTCCTGTTCGTCCCGGAGACGAAGGGTCGTAAAATTGACGAGATGGATCCAAAATACGTGGAGTCTTTGTGTATCAACCGATAGTTGTAATGAACTCGTAGTTTTAGGTAGTCACCCAATTAGAAATTGTATAACTTAAGATTATTTTAATAGAGCCCAGTCCATAGGAGCTCTAATTACAATGAAATTAGTAAATAAGAATAGACTGATTTCTAGTGCCTAAAGGTTGGTCTAGATGACCCTCAGTGCTAAGACTTCCACCAGTATTATTTTAAGTGTATTTTAGTATTTATTAATGGTATAGTATTTCAACATCACGATCTTTTAATTGTTATTTCTCTAACATTGCTTCTTTACGTTGTATATATTAATTTAATCGTGCATTACTTCCTCTGTATAAATTAGGTTAACATTGAATAAATTGCATAAAATTAATGAAGCTTCTTCAAGGTCACAAATGTATATTTTAAATATTGACATTATCGATTGTATTTTTGAAGATTTTATACCTACCAAGAATTTTATCAGAATTATTAAATCAAAGATGACGTTAAAATTTATACGACGTTTTATCACAAGTTGTTAAATATTTTATATGTTACGTATTGTTATTGATCTAATTGTGGATTGTGGACAGTGTGGTTCCAGTGTCAGCACGTTCTGTCTCACTCATGCGCATAATTTGAGAGCGATAGCATGCTCTGAGACTGGAAGTAGATTACTAACTGAACAAAAATAATTACGAGAATTGTCTTTCACATTTACAGTTTTAAATTGTTGAAATTTTTAATATTCGTTTTACATAGATGGTCATCAGAATCAATTATTATTAATATTCTTATAATCAATATTGAGATTATTTATGTGCAGCTATATCTGATTACATAAACTTAAGCCCTGATTTTACCGAATTTCTAATCCAATTAGGGCTTGCTCTTGTAAAAATAAAAGAGTTAGATGCGTCTTCCTGGTTCTATTCTTATAGCCGCATGTAAGCTGTATAAATCCACTAAATTTTAGGTATTTTTTTATCTATCTCTTTTATTGAAGTATTTTGTAATTGCAATTATACTTCAGATAATCAGTGGACCATCATAATAAATCGTACAAATACGTAATTTTAGAATTATAGTACTGTGTTTTACATAAAATAAAATTGTATGAAATAGTGAATAGCCTACACAGTATACTACGTAACAGTATACACAGTTAATTTAATTGTTATACATACGTAATAAAATACAAAATATGTTAAAACGAAATTGTCATACTTTGAAATTAATATTAATAATAATATCTTTTTAATGTTGATACTATGTCAACTTAAGAGGAAACACCACGAAATGTTTTCCATACAAAAATAGGGGTCTAGGGGATTTCTATTTCCTCCCTGGATAACACCTCTAGAGTAACAATTTTTTTCCTGAATATTAATGGATATTGTTTGTACGTCCCTATTTTTTCCTTTTTTTAATAAATTAATTATTTAAAGAAATATGGACGATTAAAAACCTAAAAAAAATGGCCAGACTCTCCACTATGTTTAAATATCTAGGAAACAGATTTGACTACAATAAACAACAAAAGCAAAAAATAGGAACCTTGTTCAATTCTTTTTTTAGCTAATACAGAAAAAAATATTTAAATCGGTTAAGTTTTGGAGGAGGAAACAGGAATCCCCTAAACGTCGATTTCTGGTACTTTTAATAGGTAATTTCAGTCCAAGTTGCAGTTGTCTCTATCGCGCTAGTGCTGGCTAGCTAAGGCACTGCGAGACAGCAATAGATTTTATAAATACCTATTTTGTATTTCTTTCAACCGTGGTGTTTCCTCTTAAGCCCTCGTATTCATAAAAAAATACACTATGGATACCTTAATCTACGTTGCTATCGTATGTCAGGTGGCATCCAAAGTATTAGGCCCTTATTAATATAAAAGTCTCAAACTCAACCTCACTTGTGAACCCATTTGACAGATAAAACAACGTTTCGTTTCATTTTTAAACGTGAACAACTTTATTAATTAAAGTACTATGTATCATAGTACTTTAATTTATTTTCTTTTTATACCGTAATATTCATATTATATATTACA